>OX352774.1:200270578-201729917 GCA_947095535.1 Poecilobothrus nobilitatus
TAAAAATTTTAAAATTTTTTTAAAAAATTGTTTTATCATATATTCATGGTATTTCAAAGTATTTTGTTTTTCGTAAAATATTTTTTATTTTATATTGAAAAAAAAAAATAAGGAATATAATTTTTGCTTTTTACTTGGAACAAATTTCTACAAGTGCCTAAGTTATAGGTTTCGAAAAATAAGTAAATTTTCAATTTTTAACTCCTAATTGCTTTTTAAAATGTATTTCGTTTTTTTTATAAGGTTAATGTCCTGCCATTTGGAATTTTTAAATTGACAAAATATGAAGTATAACTAGAATATATTCAAGTACACATTTAGATACACAATACACATATATACGTACACATTTGAAAATAAGGCTTTTTCCAATTTTCCAATTTTAAGGAAGTGTTAAATGGAAGGCGCTACATAAAAAATATTCTTTCAAAACATTAATTTTTTAAGAAGCGTATCCATGGTTAATATTTTACTGTTTTATCTTAAATGGTGTAGACATTTTGTAAATAGATAAACGGACGCACTGACCGAGTGAAACTAGTAAGCAAATTTTCCAAAAAGTTTTGATAAATTGTTCTAAAAAATGGAATGTTATTTTGCATTCAATTAAATTTTTTCGGTTTTTTTTGGTGTCGATTTATTTTGAAGGCATTAAATGATTAATGAATCAATTTAATGTAAAGAAATTACGTGGAATAAGTTAAAATGATTGATTTTGATCTAAATAAAAAAAAAAATAAATAAATTGTTTATGATTTTTTATATTATATTTTATCAATAAATTTTTAATATAAATAAAGAAAAACGTGTTTGAAATTTTTAAATAATTTTAGTAATCTTCAAAAAGTAAATTTCGTTAATTATTTTATACTTCTATCTATTTTTATTTTTTTTTCATTTTTCTATTTTAATAAGTGTTAAAATTTAAATTTGTTTTTAATTATATATTTATAAAAATATATTTGAAATATTTGGCTCTCATGCGGTTAATTTCAATTATTTATTTTAAAACTAATTAGTACGATATACTTAAATACTTATTTATATTTACACTTCAACAACGAAAAGAAAATTTTCTAAAAATATAGCTTGAAATTCAGCAATCAATAATATATGTATATTTTAGGGGCCTCGGTGGCCTAGTGGGTAAAAGCGTATAAAATACGCTGTAAACACCGAGGGAGAGTGGGTTCGAATCCCACACACGTCGTAAGAGTTATTCCCCCTTACAACACTTAAAGCCACGCCTGAACAGAAAAGGCTGTGCAATTTCCTGTCCACATTTATGTGGCAGAGAAATGCATTAAAAAAAAAAATATGTGTATTTTGTGGTTAAAGGAGCCTTAAATATTTCGTTTCTTATACTTTATGTGATGGGCAATGATTAAAATTGTTCATTGCTTTTTTCGTGGGTTGGTGAAAGTCATCAAAGAATATACAATGTATCCCGTAGCACAATAATAGAGTCGAAATTTTACTGACTAAATATCATCCGTTCACTATTAAAACTATAGTCAAACTGACTAATCATTCATTTTATGCTCTCACTTTTTTTTTAGTGTATGTTATATACTTTGTCTAAGGAAATTTGTACTTTGCGCTACATCTAAAGGTTTCATTCTTTTAAGACTACGTGTAGTAATCTGATTTTTGATAGATAAAGCAGCTTACAGTTCTAGACAGTAGACCAGCTTTATGTTTTATGGTATATTTTTTTATTTCATTTATAACTTTAGAGATTCATTGTTTTTGAAAAAAAAAATCTACATTTAAAATATACATTTAGAACTCTTCATTTTTTAATTTCCTTAATTTGTATATTAATATAAAATGAAATAGCATAACGCGAACTTAACTCTCTAATGTGAACAAGTAAACTGCATAATTATATTTTAGTTAAGTATTTATAAATTTGAAGTAATTTTTTTTTAAATAAGTATCTATTAAACTTTGAAGAACATTTTTTGGGAAAATTAAATTATAAAATTAAGTTTAAGTTTAAATATCCGTTTTATATAACTGCGCTTCTTCTGCTGCACCTTATTTTTTTTTTTTTAATTTTAAATAATTCAGTTTTTTAACATTTTTAGTAGTACTTCAATTACAAAAAAAAATTTTATTTAGTTATCTTTAAGATTTTTAGTACTTAAAATAAAAAAATATTTCACTATAAGTATGTTCATACATTTTTGAGGTTCCGTAGATAGTCGTTCAAAATCAAAACGTCCGTTTGGGAGTTTCAAAAATTAAAAATCTTTCAAAAAAGAATGCCTAAAATTGTGGGCGTTATGGTTTTTGGCGATTAGATATCCAACCATTTTTCGCACTTTATCACTAAAATATAAATAGACGAAAATTAGTAAATATTTGCGGGAATTTTTTTTTTTTTTGAAAATGAATAAACACTGTATCTATATATATATGTATGTATATTTATTTTTATAGTTATGTGTACATTTTAAGCAAAAATAAACTCAATCAGTCATATAAAGAAATAAAATTTTTATTTTAGTGTTAATTATAATGTTAGTTAAGATTTTATAAAAAATTTTTTATTTGACAATAAAATTTAGATGTTTTTAGTTACGTTTTTCTTTTTTAAATTTTATTATAAATCATAATAAAATAAAATATTTTTTAATCAAATAAACAGTTTTTATATTATATGACTAGGTAAGCCAGAGAATTTATCACGTTTTTTATTGGGTCTGATACGAAATCTCTTTTTTCGCTATTCATTTAAAACCTGGTTTGATAAAATCTCGTTTTTGTGTTTTGTAACCAATTCTAAACATCCTTTTAATTATATTTTTTCATACATATTTTAACATGAAAAATTTTAAAATGAAGGGAATACCGCCACTAAACCTCCGATAAACGAATTATTGAAACTTTGATTTTGTAACCAACTCTTAGCTCTCATATTTCAAGTATTTTTAACATCAAAATTTTTAAAATGGTAAACGCCCGGTGAACAAATTTTGAAAACCCTCATTTTGTTATTGAAATATAAAATTCCTCTGAATAATATTTCTTACAAATATGCGTAAGTGATTTTAAAGTACAGTGAAAAAAAACGAGATATTCAAAAAAACAAGATTTTGTAAAACGAGATTTTGAAGAATGAGATTTTAAAAACAGAAATTATGTACCGCTTCCTTTTTTATTTATTTTAAAAGTTTTAGTTTTTTTTTTCCTGTAATTATAGGCATAAACAAAAACTTATCAAAATGGTCCGATTTTGTTTTGTTTGTTTAGTTTAGAAGAAATAGGTTAAAATAAATCAGGGTAAAAGAATTAGAAAGACGCTTGAAATTGGAGTGAATTTTAGATGAAATTCTAGTAAATTATTAGCCTAAACATTTAATGTAAATATTTTCTAATTTTTCTTTTCTTTTTTTTCATATATAGATTCAGCTCCATTTGTAATAAAGAATGGTAGGGATGAATTACTTTTAAAACCATAGATGAAAAATATATATATACTTTTATTATTTTTTTTTTTTTTTGGTTTATTTTTGCGTCTTCAAGTTTTTTAATGATAACGTTTTTTACGAAGAGTTCTTTTCTTTGAAAGAATATTTTAACAAAAATTAAATGGACAAAAATCAGACTTAACACATTATTTTAATACATTGTTTAAATTTAATTATTTTTAATGTTAATGTTTTTTATTGTCGTTTATTGTCCATTATACCAAAATAAAGAATACAACGCCAATTACTAAAGTTTTAGGAGAGATTATTTGTAACATATTGTATAGGTTATTATGATGTTCATTATGGGTTTGCTAACCATTATATAATCTGTTTTATCTTACATCATATTTAAATTTTAATTCAAATTTGTTCTTTTAGATTTTAAAAAATACGAAATAAAAAAAAATTTAATGTTTTGCTTGTAAATTTAAATTAAAGGTTATATATATTAAAATATTAAATTTTATATTTTTAATTGAATTCAACAAAAATTTGTGATATAAGTATTCTTTAAGATCATTAAAGGCACTCGGAATAATGTTTTATAAATCGTTTACAATTATACAGTTTGAGGGAATGACATGCCGCAACAGGTTAAAGGATCATAATCAAAATTAATTCACAATACTTTTGAATTATGTACGTTTCTACGAATGTTAAACTTCATTGGTCATTTGTTAATTCGTATAGATAAGATAACTATTGTAACGCAACAAGAACAGTGAGAACTAGAAATAATGCTCGATTTTTAGATTGTTTAAGGTTGACAGTGAGAACTAGAAATAATGCTCGATTTTTAGAAATAAAAGAATGTACATTCAAGTGCATTTACGGTTTATTATTTTGTCGTTACCTTCAAAATATATATGAACAAGAAAGAGAAATTACTCAATTTGTACTCAAATTATCGCACGTGATTTATTACTAGGTCTCATCACAATTTAATTGTAGAATTATTTAAATTGCAATTCGTTATATTTTTGTTTTAAGTTATAATGAAAATTGTTTGTTTTATATTTAAGTATTTGGATATTTGTTTGTTTATATTAGGATATCTATAGTTTATAACATGTTATATATAAGTACATATATTATTTTTATATGTTTATATGTACTCCCTATTTCTTTTTATACCATCTTTATTGCAAGTGCAGTAGTTTAAGTTTGATTTATAATTATTAGTGCTTTTCCCTGGTAAATATTAAGCCAGTCGATGGTACTGGAGAAAAGGATATCACCCAATGGTTTATTCAAGTTTTATTTTACTGATATTGTATAAAATATTAATCGAAACACGTGGAAAATTATTTTAATATAAAATTATTTTTCACTTTATTGGAATTCGAATTTAGATCTCTCGAAGGAGGAGCAGCACTTAAACCATCGTGTCATCCAGTCATTTTAAATATTCTAAATAGTTTAAGTTTATGATTGTATGACACAACAAAATTATTAAATTAAAAATTAAAAAAAAAAGTGTTTTATTAATCCTTTTATTTATTAATTTAATTTTTTATATGCTAATATTTTGAACTTTTCTTTATTCCTTAGTTAATTATTTTATTTAATTTCCAGTTTTAATTAACCCAAATCATTCATAATATTAAATTAAAACTTTTTAATTATATTTTATTTTTCAAACTGGAATAAAATTTTCTCATCTTCTGCTGCTCTGGCCTCCTTTCCATTAAAAACAAAAATTAATATTACCTTGTTATATTCAGTGAAGTTTAATGTTCGTTTGCTTCTGTATTTTTTTTTTCTTTGATATATTTAATAAATGTTTTTTGCGATATTTTTCATAACGGGCACGTTCTTATATAAAAAATTTATGTTCATTATACCCGTAAGATAGGATCGGGTATAATAAAATTACTCCTCCGTTTGTAACACCTCGAAATAAGCGAGCTAGATATATCTTCAAAGGTATGGATCGGATCAGAAAAAAATTCTAAGACTTTTGAGCCATGTCCGTCCGTCCGTCCGTCAGCACGCTAACTTAAAAACTAAGAAAGCTAGAATTTTGAAATTTACACAAAATATTCTGGGAGTAATTTGTAGGTTCCCTATTTTTTTTGGTTGAGTTTGGGCCAAAACTTAGGCTAGCTCTCGAACACCTAACTTTTAGATCCCCACATTTTTTTGAAACAGAGCTATGAAATTTTAACTGCTGATAGATCTCACAAAAATATTAATTTTATTTTTAATAACTTTTTTTTGTAGCCCCACCCGTTACGGAGCTACAGCTCCCCAAAGGTTCAAAAAAGCTCTATATTTAAATTGTTATAGCACAAGTTGTATAAGGTATATCTTCATTTTGTAAACGCCAAACGATTACTACTTTCATTAGCTTTAAAAGTATATATACAATAAATATATGTTTGTGTCATACGGTGTCTTAATTTACCGTTATGCGAAACTCAAATTTTGCAAAATCCTTTAACCCTTCTATCTTCTAAACGGTTACAGTTGGAAACGGAAAAGTTGAAATTTTGACAGAAGTTAGATCTTTGGAAATAAGTATGAGTCATTTCAAAAATTTTTTTTGTATCACTCCCCGTTTAGGAGCTGTAAGGGGTCAAAAATTGAAAATTTCCTATTTTTAAACACCTGTAACTTGAACACCTTTTAAAATTTTTTTGAAGTAATACACAAAAATTAAAACTTCAACATTATACTCTTATTTCTGTTAACAACTTTTTTTAATAACATAGGGTTACTTTATAATTGACGAAAGTTTTACTTGATTTTTTCAAATTTTCTAACAAATTTCTTTAACGATTTTTTTGCATTTGTTTTACTCGATAATTTGAAATTGTTGAGGATATAATGCGTAGTACAAAAAAATGTAAATAAATAAACAACATAACGGTTGCTTGAAGAATTTTTATTTATATGATATTGATATATATACATACTTACATAATATCATGTTTATTTACATATCGTATATGCCACTAGTGAGTGAATGATAATGTAGATATGTATATTATATAGTGCCGTATTTACATACATATATGTATTTTATTGTACTTATAAGAAATTATTCTGTCAATGGAATATTTAAATATAATATAATATAATATTTAAAATTATATTTACTATTTTGTACTAAGTAAATTTAATATACATTTACCGCTTAGTATTAAATGGTACTATAGAATATTTGAAAAAGTTTTGGATTGATAATCGTTATGTGGAAGGTTAAAATCTGCTTTTGAAGAATGTATAAACATATAGTTTGAATATATGTACAACTCATAATTCTAGAAATTATAAAATTCACCCAAATTATTTTAAAATACTAAAATATTAAAAAAATAATATTGTAAGCAAAGTGACAGGCTGTGAACATACTAACGGTTCGTACGGGTATCTAAGAGTTGACAAAGGCAACTGTATTCTTCCTCGTTTTGTAAGTAAATTTAATATACATTTACCGCTTAGTATTAAATGGTACTATAGAATATTTGAAAAAGTTTTGGATTGATAATCGTTATGTGGAAGGTTAGAATCTGCTTTTGAAGAATGTACATATAAACATATAGTTTGAATATATGTACAACCCATAGTTCTAGAAATTATAAAATTCACCCAAATTATTTTAAAATACTAAAATATTAAAAAAATAATATTGTAAGCAGTGTTACAGGCTGTGAACATACTAACGGTTCGTACGGGTATCTAAGAGTTGACAAAGGCAACTGTATTCTTCCTCGTTTAAATATGAAATCAATAAAGAAAATGATAAAGGAAAAAAGATTCATATTGAAAGTTTTAAGACAACTTTAGACAGACTTTCCACATCCAACATTAAGAGAGCTTATTAAAGCAAAAAAACTTGCATTGCTTCAGTATATCTTAATTTTTCTTTAGCTGTTTAAAATTATAACATAAAATATAAATCGCTTGTTAATTTTTGATTTCCTTACATAAGAAATTCTAGAAAATAAAGATATGGCGCTAAAACCATTTTTTTGATATACTTTTAGTTTATTGATTTTAACTGATTTTAAATTTTATCTGTGATATATAACGATTAATGAAAATTGCTATATAAACGATTTATTTTAAAGAGGGATAGAACGTAAAACGATGATATTATTCAATTAGAAAATTTTTGCACAAAATTTCTGGCAATTATTCACAATTGATTTAGGGCAACTTTTGTTACCTAATCTTTAATAGCTAATTATAAAAATAAAGCAAAAACACTAAAGGAAGCCCGAAAATAATAAACTTAAGTAAATAGTTAATTAATTAAATTTTCGGAGAAAAATGAAATGAAAATAGAAATATTCGATTGTAATCACTGAATACCACCGCTGTTTTTAGATATTTTTATCATACATTTACATATACATACACCATAACCTCAAATTATAATGTACAAACTTTTATTAAAATTAATATTAATTGAAATTGAGTATACAAGTATTTTCCTTATTAAAGAAACAAAAAAATAAAAAACCTTAAGATATAAAATTAAAAGAGAAATTTCTGTTTATAATTTAATAAACAATCAGTTCCTGTGGAATTTTCAGTATAAAAAAAAAACAAAAAAACCAAATACCAAACCAAAAGAAAATAAAAATCAAAAATAATTTGCCAAAAATAAAAAGGTACCTACCTACCTACATACAATAATATTATAAGTGTTTTAAGTTGAAATATTTCAAATATAATTTGTTTTGTCAGAATTTTTGTACAGGATATGAAACAGGATATTAACAACAAAATGTTAGTTAATAAATAAAAGTATTCAAAATAAATACATTTATTTTTCTTAAAATAAGTTGGAAGCTGCCAACATTATACATATAATATTAATGTTGGCAGCTCCCAACTGAGTTTTTCACAGCATGTTTTAATATGTTTGAAAATGTGTTCAAAAATTATAAGAAATTTAAAGAAATTCTTATAATGATTAAAAGTATTTTGGAAAATTGTATCTTTTCTTTTGGTTTTGTTATAATATTTACTTTTTTTTATTTTATAATTATATATTATTTGTATTAGACAGGTTATCAGTTATTATAACATATAATAATAGATGAGATAAATACATAAATTATGATAAATGTTTATGTTTTGCATTTAATATGATAAAATTACACAACATTAAAATTTATATGGTTGTGGCGCAATATCAAGTACTCAATATAAATAATAAAAATTATATAAATACTCAATATCGTAATAACGACTATTGTACTCTATATTGTACTCTATACTGTACTCTATACTCATATACTCTATGCAAATACTCATTCTCACCATAGCATACAGTGATAATTAGAATAGGTTAAGTTAGGATAGAAAGAGTATAATATAAGTCATACCAGTAATAAAAATGACGTAAAACATTAAAGAGTTCTCTGTTATTATTTAAATAAAGTGGTACATAATTCCACATGGTTATAAGAAGTTATATGTATATATATAATAATAATAATTAATGAAATCATCAAGTTTTTTTTTTATTAATTTTTGCATTTTAAGAAGATTAATATCAGATAAAAGTCAACCTTTATTTTTAACTTTCTTTTTGTTTGACGAGATTTTAAATCTTTCCTAAAGTTTTTTCTTGTATAAATTTCGTAAGTAAACATTTTATATTAATCTTTTTTTTTTTTGGGATATTATTTAAATAAAAAGACATTCTTAAAGCTAAGCACACACGAGAGAGCAAAAATGGTAGAGTTGAGATAAAAATCTAGGTAGAACCATCTAGATGTGTGTGAACATCTCTACATCGACTCTACCAGAAATTTTTTGTTAGGGATTTCTCCATCATGTAAACACTTTCAAGTAGAGAGATTCTTGTGTCTACGTTGACTCTACAAATCTACAAATATGTTTGTAGATCTGTAGAGACTTTTTAAAAATTTAAAATTATAAAATTAAATTATTTAATCTGAGTTTGTTTCTGAGTTGAATAGTTAAGGTTACGTGATTAAATTTAATTAATATAAAGAAACATTTTTTTAATAAATAAGCTATTACAATTTTTAAATAAATTTGAAAAATTAAAAAAGTAAAAATGAGTATAAAAAAAATCAAAGTGGCAGTGAATATGTCTGGAACAGGAATCCAACAGTATGTCTTCTTTGAACCCATTCTCGAACCCAATATTTTCAATTTTTTTTTTGTATGATTTTTTTTAATAAAAATAATAACATACTGTAGATTTTAATTGTTTCGAACTCATTTTTAAAATAATTTGTCTACCAAGGTTTTCGTAGAGCGAATTTTCTGTAGAGTTACACTCTCGTGTAAAAACATTTGGTAGAGGAAATTTTTGTTTCCGTAGAGCTGTACCAAAGTTAGTCTCCCGTGTGTACTTACTTTAAGACTAAATCGTTGGTGTCTTAAACTTAAAAAACCGTATGTCTAAATATGTAAAACTCGAAAAATGTTATCAAAAATAACTTTAATAAAATTGAATATGATTCTAATGAACAAAATTATATGTAGATTAAGTGTATAATTTCAGTAAGTCGTCTCAGACGCATAAACTATTGTATTGTATTTATGACGCATAAACTATTTGTATAGTGTAGTAGATATGTTATATTGTAATTTTTTTGTTTTGGTTATGTTATATGATTTCAAACCAATTGAATAAAAATTGAAGTATTAACCGATAATTAGATTAAAATATTATTCGACCGACCATACAATGGATAGTTTTAGAAAGTCCTATTTTCAAATGTGTAGTTCTGTTAGTTTCTGCTTAATATTTTTCCAATCTAGAGACATTAAAGATCAGGACATTTTTTTAACTTTGTAAATCAATATCAATAATAATTTTTTGTAAATATTTTTGTAAAGCTTTTAGATACAGCCTTGAACTTTTGAGAAAAAAAAAATCTTTGAAAATTAACCTAAGTTGCATCAGGACATTATTTTGTAGGTCCTTCGTGTTTAAGATATTAGAGGCCAAAAATTGAAGATTTGCTATATTTAGACACGTGTAACTTCAATTTTTACGAAGTTTTTTAAAGTAAAACGAAAAAAAAAACAATTTGCCTTAATAGCTTTTCTTAATTAGTTAGATATGGTTTCTTTAAATTAAAGAAAATTTCTCTTGTTTTTAACAATTTTAAGAAAATTTACAAATTTTTGATACAAGTGATAATATTCTAAACTTGTTTTTATTGTCTTTTGGAAAATATGCGCCTCTATACATCTTTGATTTTACATTCTTCCCTTTTTTTCTTTTCCATTTTATAACATTAATGTAGCATTTTTTTTTTTTTTTTTGAAATTCTGTGTGGTAAAGGATATTCTTCCTTAATCGCTTTCTATTCAAAACCGTCGTTTATTTTAATCTTTTTCTATATATTGTGTATGTAAGTATAAGATTTAAATTATTTTTTAACTTAATTTGTCCGGTTTAATTTAACATTTCGAATTTGTTACAAATACTATACTTTTTCTGAATTAAAAACATTATTTTGCTACTTAGATTCACTCTTAATTTTGTATACATATATGTATATATTATTATCTAATGCCATAGCATTACAGTATACGGATACAACTGAAATGTTCCATTCAAATTCTAGTCTACATATGTAAATATAAATTACCTTGGGGGAGTTGAAAATTTATTCATTTTATAGTTTGTCAAACCTGAAACTGACCTAAGTGGTTAGTGAGGGATATAAAAATTTTTCACAATTACCTTAAAACGTATTTGTTAAATAAATTTTTAATTTGAAATATAATCGTTAAACAAATTGAATCTAAGTATATTGAATTATCATTCCAAAATGTGTATAAAATATTTAATTAAATTGATTATATTTTTTTATCCTTTTCAGTTAATTTTTTTTATTTTTTATGAACAACACTTATATATATTAAAGTAAATTTAAATCATTTCTTATTATTTCAACTTGCCATATTTTTTTTTTTCTTGTTGAAAAAGAAAATCATTCATTGAAACTTCAAATCATCTAAAAATGAGTCATTTGGGTAAAATATATATTTATATTTTATTTGAAATTTTCGTACTTTTTTTTTTTTTTTTGTTTATTTTCATTCAATTTCGAGATCAATGAACTCTATAATATTAAAAAATTTCTTATTACAATTTCAATTTGAATATATTATTACATACCTTCTTCCCATTTCTTACCTTAATAAAGACAATAAATATGTCCTTTTTCCGCGCTAGAAAATGAAAAAAAAAAAAATGAAATAAATGAATTGAAATGAACTTATGCTGAACTGGAAGACTCAAAAAGCAGTTAAATAATAAATTTGAATAAAAAAAAAAAAGGTTAAAAAAAAAGTTGAAGAAATTGATTTTATTTATTTTATACTCAAAGATTTTGTAAGAAGGATCATATTATTTATATATGTGAATGTGTATTTATATATAATACTAGTAAAAAATATAAATGGTAAAATGTTTGCGTGTGGCACGAATAAACGAATAAATTTAAAAAAAGAAAAAGCAAACACATTGCAACAGTTTTGTTTTTGGTATAATATGGTTAATTATATAGAATCTATAAAGTATAGAACAAACTTTTAATGGAAATTATAATATGATACGTTTTATTAAATGCAAAATAAAAGTCAGAATTGTTGGGTGGAGTAAAAACAGAAAATGAAAATAGAAAAAAAATATGAAAATCTGTATTGTTGTTACTGTTATTACTATTAAGGTTGTGCCTATATTGTTGGTACTGTTATTACTGTTAAGGTTGTGCCTATATTATAATTCAGTAATATTTTAAATCTTATAAGAAAATTGTTTTATTCTATTTTTTGTTTTTTTTTTTTGTTTTCTGATTATACGTCGGAAAACTTTTTATATTATTTTTGTTCTTTTTAATTTGGAATAAAATGACAATTAGAGTTTATTACAAAAAAAAAAAATAAGTAGGAATGCTTTGGCGCCAATTTTCGGTAAGTAGGAATTGTTTGGCGCTTACGATTGACCATATAAAAAAGAAAGAAAAATTTAAAATGAGATTAAATTAATATGTACTATATATTAGACATTCAGATTTAAGTATGGAAGGTTTCATTGATTGAATTATAAAAATTTTATTTTAAAAATTCTATAACTGGACTGAAGTGGGAAGAAAAAACAAATTATTACTAATTACAAGTATATATTTTCTATGTTATGTATTTACATGTTATATTATTACTATTAACTATTGAGAAAATTCACTGTTTTCTTTAAATCAATAAAAAAAAGTATATTTAAATATTATTTGTTTATTATGTAATATGATA
Source organism: Poecilobothrus nobilitatus (assembly GCA_947095535.1). Taxonomy (NCBI): domain Eukaryota; kingdom Metazoa; phylum Arthropoda; class Insecta; order Diptera; family Dolichopodidae; genus Poecilobothrus; species Poecilobothrus nobilitatus. Next base: position 200,283,319 of record OX352774.1, read on the forward strand.
TGTAATAAAAAATAGAAAATAAAAATTTTTTTTTATCGAATTTTTGGCACCAATCTAAATAAGAATTTAATAAAATGTAGGCATATAAAATTTTATTTTTAATTGGCGCCATCATTCTCCGTTCATTGTCTTTTAAGTTGTCTTTTGACAAAACAAAAAGAAAATTTTTTTGATTTATTTTTCTCATATAAATTTTTGTATTAATGCTCGATACTTGCGAAAATTAAATTCATTATTTTTTTTTATTATTTATGAAAATACTTTTTGCGGAAAATATTAAGTATTTTTTTTTGAAATTTTAATAAAAATCATTAAAAATCATTAAAAGCAATAAATACTAAAAACATTGTTCATCAACTTATTGTAATGAGTAAATAATGACTGTGTAATGAGCGAGAAAATAATTTATTATATTAATTACTAAACTATAGGTTACGAAGGCATTATAGGTAAATTCTACACTAATATTATTTATTTTGTTTATATTATATATTATATACATTATATTTGGTCGTCAAGGGGGTATGTAAAGAAAACAACACTTACGACCTGTGCAGGAATCGAACCCACACTCCTTCGGTTAATACGCCACACTCCTACCCACTAGGCTATCGAAGCCCCACTTTAGAATTTTTTTTTTTTTAATAAACTTTATTTTACCCATTTAATACTCTTAAATTAACTTAGCCTATAAAAAGTTTACAAAACAACAGCTTTCTTACTTATTTGATTAATATTTAAACTTAACGACATTTTTATATTAATTTTGTATCATTTTATAATCCAATTATTATTACTAATGAATATAATAATGCATTTTTACATTTTATTTTATAATTTTTGTATTAGAAAAAATCAGGTGTTTAAAACCAACAATCATATTTAAATTATTAAGATAAAATTTAACCTAACCTAACCGAAGCTACTTAACCTAATTAAAATGATATGTATATTATATAATACTTAGTGCTAATTATAGGTATTTTCCAACCACCAATAGTCTCTCTCTACTAATTTATCTATGTCCGATATACGACATGTTCATTCGTATTTCAAATTTGCTCCGTTTATATTGCCCAGGTTATATTTTATAACTTTACATGTGTCAATTATAGTTATAAGAATTTTATTTATTTATTTATATTAATATTACATACATTAATGTAGTGCTATATTATTGAACCATCGGCTACTAAGGCCATTATAGGTTTTTATACTATTATTAAATTATATACTAATATTATTTATTTTGTTTATATTATATACTATATATTTACATTATATTTGGTCGTAAAGGGGGTATGTAAAGAAAAAAACACGACCTGTGCAGGGATCGAACGCACACTTCTTCGGTTAATACGCCACACGCCTACCCACTAGGCTACCGAAGCCCCAGTGGTAAGAAATTGTGATACTTATTACGTAATGATATAAATATTGCATACTTTTAGGGCACTTAATAATAAATTCAGGATTTTCAATTTATAATAACGGGTACATATTAAAGATTTTAATTGAATATTAACTTTTTATTTAAAATGAATAATTGAAAAAATAAAACCAATAAATTATCAAATTTGAAAAACAAGGATTTTGATGTAAAGTCAAAAATATTAAGTTAATAAACACATATTAAATAAATTTAACTATATACCTTTATTAATATTTATATTTTTTATAAGTATAACTTTTAACTTCTTACATAAGCTTTAAAATACATATAATAAAAATAGCGATTTTTTTATATAATATCATTTTTCTATAAACGTAAATTTGAAATCCTTTATATTATTTAGGACATTAAATTTTTATTGTTTTTTGTCGCCATTTTTATTGTATTATTTAGTTAATAATTTTTTGTAATATAAAATTGAAATTAGTCAGCTAAGGTGTGACAAAAGTTCGTTTTTGTTCATTATGAATAATTAAAAGACGCCAGAGTATTTGTCTGAATTTAAATTCTAAAATTAAAAAATATAGTTTCATTTTTCGTCAAACTAATTGATTATTACCAGGTAGGTAACAGGTAATCGATTTCTTTTGTTAATTTTTAAATAGGAATTTGTACATTTATCCTTTCGAATGTACATAATGTAAAAAATTAAAAGAGTTCATTCACATAAGTGTGAATTTGTATTCAAATTATCAATATTTAAATTTTTTTTTAACGCGCATTAAAAGGTTAGTTCTGTTACAAAAAAAAAAAAAAATATGAAAATCCTTTTGATAATGATAGCATTTTTTTTGGCGTTTCCTTTGCGCTTGAATATTTTTTTTTTTTTAAAGAATCCCTACCGTTCTTTTTCATATCTTTAAGTTATTTATGTCAACTGTTTTTTTTTTTCTTTATTTGTTTTTACGTTATTTTAAGGTTAATTAGCTTTGTAGGTTACTAATTTGTTTTTGACAGTGCATAAATTTAGAAAAAGAAATTATTTATTTTCAATTTTTCTTTTTTCTTTTGATATTTTAAAACTTGGCTGAAATGTTATGAGTATGACAAGAAAATCCTTTTATTTGTGAAAAAGGATATAATTAAACTTGAAAAAGATAAGGAAAAAAAAAAAACATAAGGGAATATGAAAATGAACTAATTGATCAGTTTAATCAAGTAAATTATAGGGGGTTTGTAATGATAATTGATGATGAAAAAATGGTGCGAATGAAAAACCAATGTTGCGTATGAAAAAACAAAATTGTTGTTTGGAGGACGAGTGAATTTATTCGTTCGTTCATTGAAGGTGTAGGTAAATATGTTCAAAAGAATTTATTCCAATATTAATTTCTATAAATGTCTGGGATTTGACTCGAAAAAATTATGATTAAAGTTTTTGGTTTTTTTTTATTGTTGTTAAGAAAATTAAAAAAAATTAAGAATATTTTGAATACAAATTACATTGAATATGAAACTAGTTTATAAATTATTCCTTTAACATCGAAATAATTACTAAAATAAGAAAAAGTTGAGAGTTTTTTTTTTACTGTTCTGAAAAAGAACTTATAAATAAATTTGAAAACTTTATAAATTTATAGATTTTATTGCATTTCATTGGATTTCATTGAATTTCATTTTATTTAATGATTTTACTTCTTTACTTTTTGTCCAAAAAATATACGAATAAGAATTTATTTTTAATTTGTATTGTTAATATGTGATGCTACCAATAGATTTTCAAGTGCTCTTTATTAGTTTCACGCTGCCCGCCTGCCTTCAAAACTTCTGCACCGTTTGATATAAAGCAATACAATTTTCACCTTAGCTATCTATATAAATAGTTCTTATAACAAAAACGTTTTGATGAAGCTTTACCCTTTACGGAGCCACAGATGCTTAAAATTTGAAGTTTTAATTTAAATGGTTATAATTTAATTTCTGTATGTATACATATGTATATATATATCTGTATTCAATTAACAATTTTAGTAATATACAATTTAACATTATGTTAAACCAGAATTTAGAAAGATTTTTTTTTTCGCGGCCGTATCTTACGAACAATCAAAGCTTAAATTTTGATGAAAGCTTAATCTTTAAGTATAAGTCCTTAGATTTTCTTAGATTTTTCGGAAGATTTAAAATCCCTTTTTTTTGCCGCCATTTTAAATTTAGAAGAGGTCAAAAATTAAAAATTATCTGTTTTTCTGAAAACTGCGTAAATTTCTCAAATATAAAATGTAAAAATTAAAATCAAAGATAATATAATAAGGAAATATAATATTTTTACGGTGCATTAAAAAGTTGTATTTCTATTTGTCTTAATGAAAATGTGCCTCTTTACATAATCTTACATAGTGCCTTGTTATTTTTATTTTTTTTTTATATATAATTAAAGTAATTTTGACATGTTTTTGATCGTGTTTTCATATAAATTGATTATTCAATATTTTTTTTAATATAAATACAAGTTTTATTCTATTCTATAATAGGATATTAATGTTAATAAAAATTCTTTCAAAAAGAAACAAAAACTTATATATAGTATTTGAAGCACATCTAATTATTTAATTTAATATAATTTAATAGAACGGTGCTTAAATAATAAATTGTATAAAAACTTGACAGTCAGTACTTGTCAGGCTTTGTTAATTATGACATTTGTAAAGACATTTAATTACTGTCAAATTAATTCATTTAATTAAATTTGTGTTAATTTTTTTATTAAATTTTGAAAATTATTTTGTATCTTTACATACGTATATATATAAATTCATTAAAACGACCATTCTAATAGATCCATGATATAATAAATACCAATAATTTGTTTTCACTTTGTTTTCTTAATACTTTTTATCTTTTAATTTTATAGCAATAATTAAAATACTTTTAATTAACTTTACTTTTAATTTACGTTAAAAATCTTGTTTGTATTTTGAATACCAAAAATTATATGTAAATAAATAATAAAAGTAAATTTAATTAAGATTTTTCTTTTTTATTTTCTATTATTTTTCTTTGATAATTTGTAGAGCTCTTAGATAAATATTTTGTTGGTTTTTTTTTTTTTTTTTTTTGGCAATTTTAAATACATTTACTTAAATCTTTTGAAGATATTTTACCTAAACCTAAATTTAAACAAAAATATAAAAATATTTTTATTTTTTTTTTATCTTTCCAAAGAACTGCTTCCATTCCAATATATATATATATTATTTTCACATCATAAATTCATTGTGCTTGAGTTGTTCATTATGTAACTACGTAAAATATTTTGTATTCTTATTTTGCGCATATATTTTTTTAATTTATTATTAATTGAAAGTATTGCAATCGTTTAAAAATTTCATTGTTAAATTTTAATAAATTTTAATATTAAGTAAATTTAGTTATGAATATAAAATTAAATACGTTTATGAATATAAAATTGTGGACGATTATGTTTTGCTGGATGGAGCAAGTTGAAATTATATTGAGACTATAAAATTAATCAAGTAATTTTTAAAGTAGTTAGTTAGTAATCTTCTTCTGATATAACAAACAATCACTGTTTTGGACACTGTCATGAAGTTATCTTAAAAAAAAAAAAAAAAAAAATTTTGAATGGACAAAATTTTGAATTTTTTGTTTTTAATATCTTTTGGTGCCAAAATTTTTTTGTACGACAAAATTTGGAAAAAAAAGTTTCAAATGAATGCTTCTTTTGAATGAAAAATCTTTTAAATGCTTTTGTTTTGTAATATGCATGAGGGAAAAATAATTAGGAGGTATTTTATAGTTGATAATAAAACAACCAAACAGGGCTACTTATATATTTTTTCCAAAGTATATGTATATATAATGTGTATATGTGAAATTTTTAATGAGAAGGAATTTTGAAGTTGATTAGAAAAGAGTTGAGTACGAAATTCCAAAAAAAAAAAAATTCCATTTTTAAAATACCATTTACATAATTCCAAAAAAAAAAAAAAAAAATTCCATTTCAAATATATTGAAACCCTGATTTTGTAACTAACTATAAAATCTCTACTAATATCACATCATAACTATATACAAATATTATGTAGAAAGCATATAACTCTCATTTTGAATTCAACTTTAAAATTCTTCCAGAATCTCACATATACACATATGTATAAGTATACCGGAAAAGGAGAATACACTAATTTTATAACCAATTTGTATGATTCTGTTTTCAAATTTCTTTTTTTTTTGTATTTGGAATTAAAACACCATTCTATTACAAAATCAGGGTTAATGCTTTTTCCGGAGTAAAATATACCACCTTTCAAAAGTCAATATTGGTCGGCACAATGAATTTTTTGCTATTTTGTGAAGATGGGGCCTCGATGGCATAGTGGATAAGAGCGTAAAAAATACACTGTAAACACCGAGGTAGTGTGGATTCGAATCCAACACACGTCGTAAGATTTATTGCCCCTTACGACATTACACAAAGGCTTGAAGAAAGAAAGAAAGAAAATTTGATCCCAAAAAGATTTTAAGTTTCAAGATTTCTTTTTTTCAAAATATCGGTGGTGACCTCCAAATTTTAAATCGCATGCAATATGAATTTTATTGAGTTTTTGAAAATTTTGTAAATAAGTTTAAATTGTCAGGCTGAGCTCTTCAAACCCAAATATGAATATTTAAATATTTTAAAACTCAAATATAAATATTTTTTTTTTTTTTGTAATTCTATGTACGTACATACGAAAAAGTCTGTAGAATATTACTATTGATTTTTTTTTTTGGTTTTCTATTGAGGAAGTCATTATTCAATTGAGTGTGAATAAATGAGCTTATTTATTTATTTTTTTTTTTTTTTTGTTTATATATATTTTGTGAGTAATAAAATTCCATTAGTTGATTATATCAACGCCCCTTAAAATTCTTTGTTTATTTTTTCTTTTTTTAATGTTGAATAATATTGGTACTTAAAGTTTTTATTTCAAAAAAAAAAAAAAAAAAACGCATTTGAAAATAACGTTACATAAAAAATTGACAAAAACGTTGTTTTTTCACGAACGCAAAAGTAGATCAATTATTTTTTTTTTCCAGCGTAAAGAGTTATTTTGGTAATATTTTGGTAGTTTTTTGGTATGTATTAAAAGAAATACAAAACAGTATGAAAAATTTTTAGAAACACCCATATATAAAAAATTTTAATAAGACGGGGAAGGATGGAGATAAATTTTACATCTAGTGAAACTTTGCACATCACACAAGAAATTTTGAATTGCGTCCTGAAAATGAAATCTATACTTGTGTGAATATTTTTTTGTAGAATATTTAATAAAAAATCAACATGTGTCAATTTTAACTTTTTAAAAAATTGATCATCATTAAATTTTACTTTATAAATTTCGTTCAAAGTTAATGATCTGTAAAATTTTGTTGTGTTATAATGGTTAGACGCAAATTTAACAAAATATACAAAAATTTCGAATTGTTGTTGTTTAAATTTTAAGTTTAAAGTTTAATTAAATTAAAGCTGAAGTATAAAGTTTAATATTAAAAGCTGGACGGCACAGCTAAAGAGGTGTCAGAAGAGGTGTCAGTATCTCAATCGAAAATGATTTAACATATGCAACAGCTTCATATCGCCAGATTTTAGATCGAAAATTTTTCAACTTAGATACTTATTATGAAAATAATTCTGGTATCTTACTGGTATTTAGTTTAGAAGAAAATTAATATTTAGTACAAACATTTTAATAGAAATCAAAACACATTAAATTTGTTAAAATGAAAAAAAAAACAATTTATTTTATAAATTTTAAAATTTTATTGATAACTATTATTATGATTTTTTTTATATTTTTAGATACATTTTGGCTTTTCCGATATATTATCATCATTATTATTATTATTCATATTCTTTTCTTCATCCTTACAATAGTCAATTATGGTATTTTTATTATTAATTTGTTTGTTGGCATTAAAATATTTTAAATAACTTAATTTCTGTAATTCATTTTTATTTAAAGTCCATATTTGATTTTTATCACTATCAATTATTATAATTTTTGGACCTTGATGTATGATTGTTTCAGGTCCATAATTAATACTAATTTCAGGTGTATAATCCTTATTATAATAATTATTGTATTTATTTGTATGAGGGTTTTCAATTCTTTTATGATTTATAAAATGTGTATTATATCCCTTGTCATAATTAAAAGATGGTTTTAACAAATATGAATTTAAATGATCCTTTTGATATGTATTGAATTGTCCAAAATTATTAATTTTCGAGAATGTTGTATAATCATAATTCATGGATTGGTCTTGTAAATTAAATATTGATGTTTCTTTTTTATCTGATTTAAAATTTTCATTATTATTTACTTTTGAATATTCATTTTTTGATAATATACTAAAATTATCATCTTCAGATTTTATTTTTTCTTTATTTGGCAATAAACCAGATTTTAAAGAATCAAAATCTAATTTTTTTATTTTTAATAAAATCTCTTCAAACATATTTTTAGCCCTTTCAAACTTTTCATTTTTATCACATTTAGTCACTGTTGTTGGATTACTTGTTGTTGTATCAGAAATTGGTTTAAATGTTGTTGGATTACAAGTTGATATACATGTTGTGGGATCATAAGTTGGATTGCATGTTGTTGGATCACAAGTTGGATTACATGTTGTTGGATCACAAATTGGATTGGATTTTGTTGGGCCACAAGTTGGATTATCATCTCGTGTTATACGAACTTTTGATAATTCTGTATTAATATTTTTGTTATCAGAAATGTTTAAACGATCGATTGTTGGAATTTCTTGAATAGCAACAATAATGATTGTAAATGTTGTTATATAATAAATAAATACAAAATAATAAAATAATTTCATTTTAAATTGTACACATATTGGATGTGGATTTAAACTACTCATATAAAAATTATTACAATTTTTATATATAATATTTCGAGAAGGTTAAAAAATGTAAAATATAAATTTTTTTTTTATATTGAAATTTGAGACTCTTTAAATGTTGTATATAAGTTTTAATCTTGGTATAAAAATTCTTTCAATGTTAAATATAATCAAATTTTATATTAACCTTTGAATTTCGAAAAACTTATATTCAGTGTTGGTTTTATATTTGAATCAAATTTCAATAATTTAATATGAAACTAGGATTTTTTTCGCTGATATGAGCATTCCTTTTATTCCGACATTCCAAATTGGAATGTCAAACGTTTTAAATATAAATTATTATTTAATAAAAATGAAAAAGAAAATAAAAAAAAAATAATTAATATTAACTTTTATTTTTATATTGTTATGTAATTTTTTATGTAATAAATATTATAATTTTAAAATACGTAATAATATTTAAAATAATTAATGGTTATTATAATAATAATTAGTTGAATAATAAAAAAAAAAAAAAAACGTCAGAAATTTTTAATTGATAAAAACTTGTACCAAAGGCATAAAAAATTGAAAATCTTTAAAATTATAATTGCAAATAAATATAAATATTTTTTTTATTTTGATTTTATTTATCATTTATCATAAGTGAACATGAGTGATTGTTATTAAATGGTACGACAGTTAAAAGGCATTTCATTTAGCTTTACATTTTCTTTTAATAACTTTCTATTCTGGATGAGTGGCATAGTGGTTAGAGTACTAACGTCTGACACGGAAGGTTCAGGTTTGAATTAGGTACATTAAAAGTGAAAAGTTTTCGAACTAATTCACCTACCAATCGTCATTAGACTCAAATTAATGGTAAACAATAATTTGTACTTTTATATATCAATAATTGAACTTACATATAGCTTATAATTTACAAATAATCAAGAACCCTATCATTTTAACAAACAAATATTGAAATATAAATTGTACTCATTTTATAATAATTAATATGATGCATATAATAAATAATTCACTCAAAAAAAAAAAAAAAAATTGAGTGACCCTTCTCACATAAGTATAAAAGAATTATCTACTGTATTTCTAAGATATAAAATATTATATGTATGATTTGTAAAGATTATTAATTAAGAGTTCATCTTTTCTATGCTGTTAAGGAATAAAGTTGTTATAAATATATGTTGTTATATATATAAATGCCTTATAACACAAATATAAATATCTATTAAATAGAAGGATTAGTAATGTCTGATGTAGTAATTGAATGCGAATTATTTGAGATCAATTATAATAATAGAAATATATATATATATTTTGAACATATTTCCAGGATTCTCTTATCTCCACCTCCATTTTCCGAACATACCCTAGCTAGTTGCAAAACAAAAAATTTGTGTAAGCGGTCTTTAATTTTGTAATGTAATTTTAAAAATTATTGATATTCTTCTTGATCGACCAATTGATCGATCTCTTGATATTGAATGCTAATATATTCAAGTTTCTATTGTATATATACATATATATTTTTGTTCTACTAAAATTAATTTTTAACTATTGTCGTTTTTTGTCTTAAGAAGTCCCAATTTGTTTTTTTTTTTTGGAAAATTTATTCAATTCAATTATTATTTCATTTTTTCATATTCTCTATTTTTTAGTTTTTTATCAAATATTATTAACTCTTATTCACATCATGAGTAGTCAGAATTCACATAACCGTATTTTACTATCGTCAACCTTTTTTTTTTGACTACAAAAGTTTTCCAGTTTTTCTTTTTACAAAATTATTGTAGATTTGAGCAAAAAACAGAGGAGTTCAAGGGAAATATGAACATAAAGGAGAATTGGGTAAATTGGAGACGAACCTGAATAGTTTCTTTTTGAAAAGTTGCAAATTGTATAATGGAACATTTGTATCAGAGTGGAATACATTGGATGGAAGCATGTTCCACATTTTAGCGGTTCTCACAATAAAAGAGTTTCCATAACCAGTTTTAAACTACCTAGGAATTTCCACGATGAGCACTTGAGGCTCCCCTAGTGTTGCATTGGAATTATTTAAGGGGAAGCATTATTGATTTCAATTCAATAGAACAAGTGTCATTACCTACAAGATATCTATAAAAGAGAGATAAAGCTCCAATATTTCGACGTGAGTTAAGAGGAGTAAACGTTTCCTGAACAGTAGGGTCACCTATGAGGCGTAAAGCTCGATTTTGGATGTTGTTTAGGTAACCTAATGATGTTTGAGCACCGCCAGCCCATATGTGGGAATTATACTCCATCTTAGGTCTAATATATGCCTGTTTTTTTTATTTATAATAGCGAATCTGGTCTATACTTAATATTCTAAATTGAATAAGATTTTGATGTGTGAAATAGTATTTATTCTCTGCGTTTATATAATTCCTATAATTTATGTAACATATCTTAGTGTCATATTTCATGATTTCTTTAAATTAGGAAAGTTTTCAATTCCTTTAAAATTATATTCTTCCATATGGATACATTTTTTGTGTACTTTAATGGAAGTCAAAGTTAAAATTATTTTATATCTTACAGTATTAAAAAATTTCATTAACTACATGAAAAAATGTTTTCATTATTTTTCAATGACATTTAATTGTTTAATTGTTATTAGATACTTTTAGAACATACCTTAAATAATGAAATTAATTTATAACCTCTTAAATTTAAATAAACAATGTAATTTCTTCTTTTTTTTTTTTTGTGCATCCAATAATTCTCTTGACAAATGATTTAAATTTCTTACATTTTCTAAAGTTAATTTATTATTCAATACGTGTGTCTCTTGTTACCAATAATTGTCTATTCTTACTGTTACTCTAATTTATTTATTTTTATATTATATGTACATTTGTGAACATTTTTTACTCTTTATTTATTTATTTGACAGAATTTTTTATTACCTGTTTTTTTTTTTTTTTTTTCATTAAAGTAACAATATAATATTTTTTATTAACTGCAAGAAAAAAAAAAAAGGATATTTTAAAAATATATCTTTTAGCTATTTTAGGTATGTGTTAAATTGTATAATATAATACAAAAAGTAAATTTATATACATATACACGTAGATATTTTGACTATGTATATAATATATTAGATATATTTTATAATTTACCACAATGAAATCCCTATTCTGTTTAACCCAAAATGAAAGTTTTGTTTTATAAATAAAACAAATATATATATATGTACAATGAATCCTAAGGGAAGAATTACATGCTTGATTACAGCAAAAAAATATAAAGCAAAAAGTTATGCAACTTTTACTGATCGTATATATGTACATATATATAGTAAAAATTTAACACAAAAAAAAAATTTTCTTTCCAAAAAATGTTTACAAAAATTTAATTTGCTGTAGAATTTCATTTAAGAAAATAACATTTTGTTCTGTTGTTAAATGATGGGTGGGTATCGGATGTATAAGTTGAAATGAATTTTATGAAAATGTAAAAATTTTGGTTAAAAACAACTAATTTGTTTATTTTTAATAATGAAGGAAATTATAAAAAAAACATGGAATAAGAAAAAAAACAAATTATGCTTATCCTCATAAAAATTTTTGACAATGACAAAAAACGTAGTGTATCTCAAATGTACAGTACTTAAATAAGGGTAAAAAAAATTATATTTTAATCGATTTATAATGGCATATAATATAAGAGATTACAAGACTACAATATACGAAGTTTAAGTCTTTTTTTTTTTTTCTTATAGGATATTGTATTAATTTTGGAATCAAAAAATTTAAATTTTTTGAAAGTAGTTTAATATAATTCTCACTTAATTCTGAAAAATAAAATTTTTTTATATGTAATTTTATTGTAATATTTTGATATTATCCTTTAATTGAGTTTTTAATTTTATTTTTCTCCTTATCATAACCATAACAGTACTATTTTAATCGCCAAAATTTATTCTACTTTTCAGAAAAAATATTCAAATTTTTTGTAGAAACCTACTAAAATAATACGTATACAGTACTTTGTTACTATTGTTGGAATCTAAAAGGGGTCAGGAAAGCAAATAATAATCTAAAAAAAAAAAACAAAACAAAAAATTGATAGCTTCTTTTAATAATTTCTTCTTCTTTTCGAAATTTCTACCTATAAGTAAATAATTTGCTTTACAAAAATATCTAATGAAAAAAAAAAACAATTTTGTCCTTATAAGTATCCTATTTAAATTTTTTTTTTTTTTGCCAAATAAATAAAGGGATTTGAAATTAAAAGTGAAAAATCTATGTTGAAAATATTTAAAACTTTTAAAACAACAGAAATGAGAATTGAGTTATTCTTGTTAACTTTAAGGGCAACATTATTATTATTACATTAATGCATTATATAAATATAAATGTACATCTTCATTATAGGGTCGTTTGCATTTTATGCATGGGGCTAGCTCAAAATACTCAAAAATTACCAAGTTAACACTAAATTAATTAATAACTAAACAACTAATGCTAATTAATTATTAAATTCTTAGTTATTTATATTTGGGTTTATTATTATTAATTATTTATTTATACCATTACGAGTTATTTATTATTATATTTTTATTATTCAAATCTTCAATCTAATTTTCTATATTTGTTAATTACAATTTGTTGTTACAATATTATTTTTGCGGCTTAGATTAACTTTTATTTATTACCATATTTTTTTTTATTTATTATTGTATACAATTACTCTTCTTTATATGTGTTACCATATCTCGTGGTGCTTAAAAAGATTCACTATTTTATTTATGCAATCCTAGTTGCTACTTGCCACGGCTATTGTGGGAGAGGCTGATTCTTTAACCTAGTAATTTTTAGATTCCACGCAGTCCACGCAATGTGTTTTATTGTTGCTATTTCATTTCAAAAACGGCGACTAGGAGTATGTTCTCCGTTGAATACGTGCTTATGGGTGTAGTAGGTACATCCCATTCGGATTCGGGAAATTTTGACTCCTATTTCTCTGCTTCCTGTATTTATGAGGTTGTTTTTGTTTGCACCTGGGAAAAGGACTTTTTAATGGAGTTAGTTTGGTTCCATATTTATTGTCTCTGATTTTTTATATATTCATTGATCTGTTTCTTAGCCATTGTGTGGGATTTTGGGATAATTAATGTAGTTGACCGGATTAGTGCTTGCTTTGCCATCTTTATCTGCCATCTCATTCCCTCTTATTCCGGCATGACCTGGTATCCACGTAATTTGTATTTTTCCTCTATTTCTGATTATTCTGATTATTCTATTGCGAATTTCTGTTATTGTTGGATAATTCTTATTTAGATTCAAGATCGCTTTTACGACACTCAAACTGTCTTTATATAGCATATATGTTTGTCCCCTAATTTCCACCACTTTGATGGCTTCTAGCAATGCTGTTTGTTCGGCGACGTATATTTGTACGTAATTTGTACGTACAACAAAATGTAAAAAGTTTTTTTTCTTTTTAAATTTTTCACACCAAGAGTTTACTTTTGTATAATTTCTTAATTTTCAAAATATAATTAGAATGTTGATTTGTAAGAATTAGAAAAAAAATTTATATTCTAATAACAACAATTTATTTTTTTAAATATGTGCATACTGCAATTTGTTTAACGGTAAATAAATAGTTTGTACTGATAAAAAAAAAAAGAGATAGATGTACTATAAGAAAGGTAAAATGAATTATTATTTTTAGGTAATGATACCATCGTCTTAATTTAGTTCAGTTATCTACTCTAACTTTTGGTTCGAATGTAATAGTGAACCAATGGAAGAGAAAGTAAATATTATATTTAAAACATCACCTATATTACATATATATGTTAATTGGGATTTAATCAACTTATAGATTACTTTCTTTAAAAAGAAATATATAAATATTAGATATTCTGAAAGAAAATTAATTTCAAGTATATATACATTTTTTTTTTGAGAAAAATATCAAAGTGCACCTTTCAAAATCCTCGAAACCTTATTTGTCTGGTTAAAAGAAATCGTCGAAGCCCTAATAGGCAAAAAAAAATTTTTTTTATATATATTTTTAAGCGTATAATTAAGTTTGACTTTACTTAATAAAAGTAATACGATCAGCTAAGTAGGTATATATAGATACTTTATAATTTAGTTGCATAATAAAAATGGTTCAAAATGATGATTTCAGTTCCGTAAAGTTTTTTTTTTTTGTCCTTAAAATTAAATCAATATCTTTTTTATTTTATTTTTTTTATTAGGAATTTTCCTTAAGGAACGTATTATGTTCTTTATATAAAAACTTATAAAAATTTAATTTAGAAATCTTGGAATGAAGGGTAACAGTATATACATATATATATATATATATATATATATATATATATATATATATATATATATATATGTATAATATATATATATGTTTATTTAAGATCTCATTTTATTATGTATTATTAATTAAAAAGCTTAAGGCTTATTAAAAAATATAAAAATTGTTTTATTGTATAGTGTAGAGTGTTTACATTACTAGGCATTTTATGATTGACTGCAGATTGTATATCAATTCTATTTTCTTATTAAATTTCTAAATAAAGAAAGGTATTTATCCTAAAGTAATTTTGATTTGCCTTTAATCAAAAAAATTTCAATTACATATTATATTATATAGATATCTTTAATAATTATTAATTTTGTTTTTGTTTTTGAAATAATATGGTGGATGATTTTTAGTGGCGATTAAACTCAAGAAATTTATACACCTCTTAATTAGTTTTTAAATTAAATATAATTTTTGGACATTTAAAAATAGTTTTTCATTTCAGTTTATTTACAAGATTAGAGTGAAATGCAGTTTCTAATTTCTTTAACACAATGTAATGTGCCTCGAACCATTTGTTTTTTATTGTTCTCTGCAACTAATCCTTGTTATGATATATGATTGTATTCCTTATTTTAGCACACAAATAATCTAAAATTTTCTTTAATTTATATAGTGTTGAAATATTTTTGAGGGATTTTCATTTTTTTTTATGTTATTTAGAGTTTTTCAAATTAATATTGAACCCATGAAAATATTTGGTTTAAATTGCGATTGATTGGTTTCAATATTACTCTTATAATTTTTTTTTTTTATATATAGTTATTTACCTAACGTATTATATTATATAAATATCTGGTATAATAAAAATATATCACGTATTTGATTTTGGTGATATTTGATATAATTTTCTTTTATTAATAATTTATGTCAATATTGATGGTATTATTTATATAAAGTAAGAAAAAAAAAAAAACAACAACAATAAAAAGGTAACAAAAAGGATGATTTAAATATTTTTTATTACATCTCTGTGTAAATAATAAGAAAAACTATACACCTTTTATTTATTATAAAGATATATATAATAGTATAAAATAAATAAATATAAATTGTAACACCTTTATTATACCAAGGTTATATTTTGTATGTTGAATCTGAATATATACAATTTAAGGATAACAAGTCATCCCTATTTTATTACAATTTTATATTGACTTTATTATAATATATATATATGTATATAAAATAAACATTATATAATATAAGTATAGTATATATTATCCAATACACGAGTTTTTGATCAAAATTTTTTTAACGTTCAAAATTAGTTAGAGGATAATATACTAAAAATGTAAAGAATCAACAAATATCCATATATCTCGGATTATAATCAAACATTTGTATATATACTATCTATATACTATACTTAAATGAATCAATATTTGTGTACAATGTACAGAGTGTAAAATACAATCTAGAAAAATGAAAGAATGATTTAATTTTCATGCATGAAATCGAGTGTTTATTTACGCTTTACATGTTTTTTGTTATACTCATTGTATATTAAAATCATTGTTCTATTTGTTTATAACTCAATATATTATCAAATGTAAAGGTTCTGACATCATATTAAATTAATCTTACAAAATTAAAAATATATACAGATATACATATTTCGTTTGGACCATATTTTAAAAAATTTAAAAACTTTTAACATCTTTTTATAATCGAATCTATAATAATTACTTTTTCACGAAAGAATTAAAGATACATTTAAACATGTTTCTCTTAAAAGTATTTTTTATTTTAATACCTTTTTTTTTTAATAAATTTTCTTTTTTTTTTTTGTCAAGGAGAAATTTTACAGATAACCTGTATGTTACCATTCTGTTTATATTGTACAATAAATGAATGTTCTGGATTTAAGTTCCCTTCTAACATTTTAGTAATACCCTCTACATCATGTAACATGTTAATTTTAAAATACAGATAGTTGCAATAATCCTTAATTTTATTGGAATTTATTCATTGAACTCAAAAAATCTGTATTTTAGAATGCATATTTATATACTTATATAATATACATATATATATATAGAAATGTATATTTATAAATAATATTTTATATATTGGGTATTAGAGAAAATTGTGGTAAAACGACTTTAACGATATCAGAATCTTAAACCTTATTTTTTTTTTTATTTTGTTTTTGTTCCCTTTTGAAGATTTATAGTTATTAAGTCAGTAAATCTTTAAGAATAATATTAAAACATACCGAAACTTTTTTTTTTGTTTTGTTTTTTTGTTTTTCTTTACTTGTGGTCTTGTATATGTATATTTTAAGCTCTAAGCATTATATTAAATAAAATAATATGAAAGGAACAAAAAAAAAAAAAAAGAAAAAATGAAGATGCAAACAAAGCCAAAAACAAAAATAAGTGTCTAAAAATATATACTTACTATATTTCATGTAATATTTAATTTGATTCTTATTTTGATATTAATATCCTGGTGTAGAAAGGATCCTTCCTCCTTAAATATTTGATAATTTATAGATACTTTATTTTGTATATACATACATATATAATATACTTACAAAGTTATTAATGTAGTTGTATATATATATGTATATGTAATATGTATAGATTTTACAGAAGAAAATAAAAAAAACAGGATTTGATCCTTTTTAAATTACATAATTTATTACTATAGTATAACTATCATTGGCTGACAATCCCTGAAACTTAATTCTAATTAACTAAAAGCAGTAAAACAACTAAAAAAAAAAATAACAAAACAAAAAAAAAAAAAAAAAGAAATAAGTAATAAAAAAGTTATTAAATAAAAAACAAAGTAAGGTTTAATTAAAGGAAAAATTAAGAAGGTTCTCTATAGATTTAAAGAAAGAAAATTCGGTTTGTTAGCTATATATTATATATATACACATGTATATATATATACTCGGTTTTATATTTATATTTTTAAATATTAGAAGTTTTTGAGAAGTATGGCTTTTTTTCTGTTAAGTACCTAATTAGTAATTACGTTGTAATTAAAATTTTTAGTTTAAAAAATGTTAGTTGAGGATACATTCATTAAAGGTGTGATAAATAATTACTTATATATAAATGTATGTATATAAAAACTATTTTTGTTTTAAAGTTAATAACACATTAATAATTTCGGTGTTTTGTTATTGTTTCTTGAAATTTTTGTTTGTTTTAAGTTTGGTTGGAAATCTTCAAATTTCTTAAAAAGGACAATTTGAAGAATATGTTTAGATATTAAACAATTTGTTTAATACCTAATATGGTTTGGAAGACAAATTATAGTCTTACTCAGATTTCAAAATATTTCGAATACTTATACATAATGTTTGTATTAATCAAAAGTTTTAACAAGATTTTTTATATGAAGGAAAATTCTTTATACGACTTTTCAAATCTAATCACTGTATATATCCATGGAATCAACTAACAAAATTTAATTTGTCTGTTTAACATCCTATTTATAAAAATAACACTTGATATTATGTTTGTACAAATGAATATGAAAGGAGATTAGATATGGTGAAAAAAAGTTTCAATCATTGCATATTATTATGTTTGCAAATAAATTTGTCTGTTAAGAGGATAAATTTGTTTGTTAAAGGAGGTTAGATATGGTGCTAAAAGGTTCAATTGTTTCTAAATCGTAGTACTGTAAATTTTGTAAATCAATTTGGGTAATTATGACATAATTAAAACTAAACTGATATGATATTCGTATAGATTCTTTAAATTTTTTTATATAATTTACTACGTGAAATAGAAGAAATGTCATTCTTTAAAAATAACGTCAAACTTTTCTCTCAGAGTGACTAATAGAGTTTAGAATCTATTCTAAAAATTGGTTGCTTAAACAAGAAATGGATTCTCGTCACAAAATTTTACTTGTTCAATTAATTAGATTAGAGTAAAAGTTTTATAAGAAAATTTATAGATGTTTAAATGTAACAGTTGGTATATTTTATAAAACTAATTAGAAAGTGGTAAATATTAGAAATTAAGTGTATAATTATTATAAGTTTTGTGTAACTAATACACATTTCATTTTTTTTTTTCCTAAATGTAATTCTTTATAAATAGGTACTAGTATTTTTTTTTTATTTTTTTTGCAAATATAAACTTTATCTAATAATTAGAAAAGAAATAATTTTTGTTTTAATTAAAATATATTTTCTTAAGTATTTGTACATGAAATCTAATTAATTATCTAATTTTTTTTTTTTTTTTTTTGGCTAAAACTAAATTTCTATACATAAGTATAGTAAATATTAATATCTTATATGGTATTTTAAATGTTGTATAATTTTATTTAAGCCCATTATTAAAAATTTAAGAAATTTTTATTGTTCCTTTTCCGTCTAATTTTATTTCATATTCATTTGAGACTTAAAATATCTAACATTTCCATTTAGCATAAGACCATTAGTACCAAAAAAAAAAAAAACATTATTTTATTTCAATTGTCCTATGCTCTTTTTGTTTATTTTTAATAAGTACATTATATATATATATATATATATTGTATATATGATATTACATACACATATACATACAAAAAAAAATATACTTGTTGATTGCATGAGTTTTGCTGAATGCTTCTGGCTGGTAAATAAAGTTATCATTCAGATTCAACCCAGGATGGCAAAACATAAATAAAATACATAAAAAAAACAACATTTAAGTTTTTTAATAAACGCCCACAGAAGTCTACCCAGAAATAACAAAAAAAAAAAAAAAAAAAACAAAATACAACATTTATCTGGGTAATATGAGATAACAAAGAGTAATAAAAATAAACTTTTTTTTTTCCTTTTTTTTTTTTAAAAAAAAAAGACAATGTATTCTTTTTCTGGTTTAATGATTTTATTATTATTATATATGTATATTTATTTTATTTGCCCACTGTAAAATTTATCCAATCCAATCCAGTTATAAAGTACAAGTAAGTCATAAAAAGGAGCGGAGGACAAGAGTTAAAAAAAAAAAAAAAAGTATTATAGTTACTTTTGTCTTTGTCTTATGATATGATACGATATGTGTGCGGATTTCTATTTAATGATTCTTTTTTTTTTTTTTTTTTCCATTTTTCGAATTTTTATGTACGTAATTTTGAACGTGATGGAACTTAGAATAAATTTATTCAGTTTTTTTTTTCTTTGGGTGACTAAAAATACATGAAGGAATTTTTTCTGATTTTTTTTTTTATATTGATTATATGAAGTTATTAATAATTTAATTGTTTATTTATTATTAATTTTTACATTATTATATTGATAATAAAAATGAAAGAAATATACGATTTTATGAACTTATATTTCAGTTACAGCCTATTTAACAAAAAAAAAAAAATCAAAATATAAGATTGAAAAAAATTTAAATTTATTATTAAGTTAAAATATTTTCAATTTCAATATTGACTTTTATATTTATTATATTCAAAATTAAAATTTTCATCTTAAGATTTAAATTAAAATTTTTTTTTTTATGAACTAAAGTGGTATCTTAATTTTTTGGAAATCTGAAACAACTGTTTTACCCATTAGAATTTCTATACTTATATATTTCTACTATAAAAATGGAGAATACGAGAAAATTTATTTAGATTTTAGAAAAACCATACTGTATTTAAAAACATTTACTTAAGGTCGTTTTATAGGTATTTTACTTTTGACATGGCTGAAAAACAGAAGAAAAACAGCTGGTTAGACAAATATGAATTTTTCCATAAGTATCGTTCTTATTTTCTGTGTTCACACCTATCTGACAATTTTGACAGTTTTTTTAATAAACTTTATAAACCAAAAAAATTTTTGGTTTTGTAAAATCTATTTTAATGAAAAAATTAAAATTAAATATGAATTTATTTATTTATTATTTTTTTATTTTATAATTTCTTTAATTAAATCCGTTTAATTTTCTGCGACCAAACATTTCAACTGTATATGAATATATGAAAAATATCAAAAATACATATCAAAAGTCAGATAGAATTAGAACCCGTTCTAAAATAAAATTTACATACATATGTAATGTCATCTGACGTGTCAAATGTTCGTTTTTTTTAGCGTTCCCACTTTCTATTTTTAAATTTGACTTGCTGAATTCAGCGTGTCAAATACAGTCTGAAGCGACCTTTAGCGGTTAGACTTTCACTATTTCTTAACTATTCCTTCATTATTCCACCACTATTTCATTACCTTTTTTTGGAAAAATGAAATTGAAATGCCTATAAAAAAAATTACAATTTAACCTATTCCTCCCTTTTTTTTTAAAAAAATAATATAAAATTCTGACATTTAACTGCTAAATGCCTGTTTTAATAACGGAATACCTAGTGAGAAAATAGTGAAAAAAAATATGGAACAAATACGAATGTAAAACATTAATTATTGAAATCTAACCGATATCTTAAAGATACATAAGTATTATAATATGAACAGTACGATGGCTTAAGATTACAAAACAGTTTCTGAAAAATTAGATAAAAACTGTTTGAAAAGAACAGTTATGTAAAAAACTAAGCGATATATATTTAATTATCCAGTTGAAATGGTATTGTGATTTGTGGTTAAGGTACAGGCATTTTATTCTAAAAGTCTGAGGTTCATACCTCTGTTGCGTCATGTAAATTAATAAAGAATAATATAGATTTTTCTTATAAAATATGATAAAAATAATTAAACTAATTAAATATAATATATATAACTCTTGTATAAGATGGCGCAGAAATGAAATTTACCTTTCATAGTCTTGTATATGCAATGATTTCAGAAATATTAGTGGAACTAATGATTCCAGAAACTGAATCTGAATCAAATATAAATAGTAGAAGAATTAGTGGATACCCCATAATTAATTTAGAATTGGAAAGAAGAGATATAATTAATTAGAAATATAGGACAAAGGTTTCGATAAACACTAGAAAAATACTGGTTAATTAGTTTTTTTTTTTTTTTATACGAAGGAAGGTGGGAAGCATCGAAAGCTATTTAGGAAACCTAGAGCACGAAGTTCCTCTAAGGTAGTGTTGGGCTTTAACCAACTAAACACCACCACTCTTTTAAACCAAATTTTAGGATGGGCCTTTAATACAAAATGTATATTTTGTTTTTAGAGATAAGGATGTAGAAAGGATTTCTGGGAAAATAAGGATTAGGAAATTTGGGATTAAGATGAATGGGTATAAAAATTTGTAGGGGAACTTCGAAGAAAGATGTTAATATTCTTCTTAAATCTTTTTATATTGTATACATATATGAGTCACCGGAAATGTCTATATATATCGAAAATTTTGAATACGATCTAAATATGAAATAAATAAAAAATATTCCATTTTATAAATTGTTTAAAGTACTAAGTTTTTATCTAATTGACACAGAAATGAATTCATTAATCAAACAAACACCGCTATAATTTTTTACCAATTAATTAAGAACATTTTTTAAGAACATTTTACAATATTTAAAATATGTATATTATGTTTTCTATAAGGAGTAAATTTTTTATTGTATCGAAGGATGTTCACTTAAACAAAATTTTTTTTCTCTATTTGGTGGATGTAGTGGCATCTTAGTGTAAACTTAACATAACGGCTTTAATGAGTGACAAATTATTAAATAATATTATATTTAAAAAAAAAATTTTTTGTTTTTTTTTGGTTCTTTAAATACTTTTCCAAGAATTTTGTTTTAGTACTAAATAGACAAAGATTTTCTTAATATGAAAAATAAAATCTAGTTAGTATTTTGTTTTTTGCCAATAATATTTTCAGAATAAATGATTGACATTGAAAAATAAACAAAATAAATTTTTGTATAAAAATTTTCAAAAATTGTGAAAAAAAAAAAAAATCTAAAGATACATTTAAAATAAATATTAAAAAAAAAAAAAAACTACAAAAAATATAAAAAAAATAAAAAAAACACATTAAAATACATTATATTATATAGGTATGCAAATATAATAAATAAAATGTTTTTAATAAATTTTTTTTTTTTTTGAAACAAAACGATTCAAGGTCAATTTCAAGTGATTCGCTTAAAACATTTTTATATAATTTATTTTTTTGTTTTTTTTTTTTTTTAAAGATAATTTTTATAAAAATCTGTTATTCTGTATTTTAAAATTATGAAATTTAATTATTGAGGTAGATATATTTTGAAATTTATGATGCATAAAAATAAAATATAGGTGTAATACAAAAAAAAAATAAATAAATAAATATTATAGTATACATACATGTATACATATAATACATCCATATTATTCTAATAATTACAATTATTATTTTCAAAATTTTAACTAAAAAATTTTTTCTTTTACCTTAATAATTAGAATTATACATTATCTATAGATACAAAATTGATAAAAATAAAAAAGAAAATCTGAAGATTCTTATAAAAAGTGTTCAATTTTATCAATTTGACCATAAGTTAAAATTTTTAGGTTTAAGATCTTTAATTTTAATAATTGATTGTAATTGGTGGAAAATTTATATATAATATTTAAAATATTAAATTGTACTTATGTTGAAATCGTGAAAATTTTGAAGTTGTTTTTTTTTTTCTTAAAATTGGATCGAAAAGCTTTTATATTTTCTTATTAAAAATTTTTGGTTGAAAAATCAATAAATTTTTGTTTTTCGTAGAAAATAAAATTTTTTTAATATTTTTTTTAATAATTTCCATAAAATTTTTTTTTCCTTATTTCGAAAAATAAATGTAATTTCGAATCGATACAAAAACAAATAAATTTAAAATTACTTAAAAGAAATGATTGTAATGAAAAAATATTTAAATGTTTTTATCATAGATTTTATCCGTATTTATTTTAGACTGCGGTTTATTTTAGATCACTTCAAAGTTAAGCGTTATTAATCGTTGAGATGAATTTTTCCAAGGAAAGTGTAAACATTTTTCTAGGAGATTACAATTTTGTATATATTTAAACAAAAAAAATATTGTTTTAGATTTGACTTGATAAACCTATTGAAAAAGTACAATATATAATACTTATGCACTTTTTACGGAGTTCTATTACTTAATATTTTTTTTTTCATAATTTCTACTATTGATAATTAATTGCAGCTTAGCTCGTTTTTTTTTTTTAAAGTATAGAAATAATTATTATCAGAACATATTCCATTTTTAATTTGATAATCATTTATACATTATAAAAAAGTGAGTTTTAACCAAAATTTTATTTAATAGATGCGAAAAAAAAAAATTTAATGCGTGTAAACTTTGTAAAATTTCAACTTATTTGTTTAACTATAATACAAAGAATGCCAGAAGTAAACATATTAAATTTCATAAAAATTTCTGAAAATTAAAAATTATTCAGTCGTGTAAAAGAAAATCTTTTTTAAAAAAAAGTACTAGTTCCGTAATTACAATAAAATTTTCCCAAAAAAAAAAAAAAAAAATTTAAAAAGAATAAAACATAATGGTAAACTATTTTTGGATAATGTTTTAGTTATCTTGTATCAAACTGAGATAATTTTATACAGATTCATATTTAATTTTGTTTAAAAAATAATTTTTTGTACACATATATATGTACAGGATGTTCTATAATTGATCGGAAATAATTTAAAATATGGTACAATACATTATCTAATAATTTTAGATAACCAAATGAGATATACTTAGTTAGTCTCTGCTAGTCTAAAATATGATCTTCATGGATTATACTGATGAACAGTTTGTAGTACAATTAATAAAACTCATCAAAGGGAACTTGGGACACAACTTCTCAAAAACCATTAAGAACATACTACTCATATTTTCTTTCTTTTTAATGAAATATTTTATATTATTTATTATTGTTTTTGTTAAACACCCGATACATTAACTAGGAAAATGGCAAAAAAAAAAAAAAAAATTTTTTAAAATAATAAATTATATTATAAAATATGATAACAAGAAAAAAAAAAATTTTTTTTTCTAAAAACATCTAATCATTATTCATCAATAATAAATCAACTTTTACCTATAAACTATTTCCTTTTTCTTTCTAAAAATTAAAAACAACAATCAATCAAATTTAATATTATTGTATACTTCAATCTAAACATTTCTAATAAATATTTATAATTAAATATAATTTAAATTTCCCCCCAACAAAATTTACATTTTGTTACATTTAAAAATAATAAACTTTTAAAAACAAAATAACATAATTGGAAACAAAACGAACACACAAAAAGTAAATTTTGAAAATTTTAAATTCCAACAATGAACTTTAAGAAAAGATCGAATTTGATATTTTTCGATTTATTTTTCAATTTTAAATATATATTTACATAATTATATTTTTTTAAATGTTAAATGTATGCCAATAAGTATTCTTTTATATTTTGAAGGATATATTAAAATTTATACGAATTGATTCTATTCTGAATTTAAAAATAACACTTGAAGAAAATTTATGGAAATTTTAATAATTAAAAGGGTTTAAGTGATTTTTCTATTTTTCAAATTATTTGCTTAAATTTCATTCCGATTAGTTTAAATTCGGATCTGCATGAAAATCCAAATTTTAAAATCCAAATGGGTCAAAATTCAAATCTATTCTATGCGTATAATCCTCAATTTGTAACTAAC
The DNA here is from genome assembly GCA_947095535.1 of Poecilobothrus nobilitatus. Classification (NCBI taxonomy): domain Eukaryota; kingdom Metazoa; phylum Arthropoda; class Insecta; order Diptera; family Dolichopodidae; genus Poecilobothrus; species Poecilobothrus nobilitatus. The sequence goes on from OX352774.1 coordinate 200,308,599, forward strand.
TCTAAAATTCATCCTAATTCATGTACATGTGGGGTGGATATTTTTTCAAAATAAAAAATAAAAAAAAAATATCACCAATTAAAAATAAAAAAAAAAAACTTACCTATATCCAGCACTAGTTACATCATATTTTTTTGGTTGTTGTTATCCAAATCTGCATACAGGATACACCTAAAAAGAATATTATTTAATAACTAATAATAAAATAATATTTGATTTTATACTTATCTTTTACAGCCCTACATCACTAATAGCTCAAAGATATATATTTCCACTTCAATATTATTTACCTAATTCTCTTTCTTATTAGATTATATTTGCTTCTTATTATCTGTTTATATGTTATAAACGGTAATGACACCACTAACAATAAGAAAGCTTTATTTTAAATATAATTATTTTCCCATAGATTTATTTTCAATAAATCTAAAACATTCTTGTCAATTCAGCATTTGCACATTATAGAAATACATATTATTACTTTCCCATAGACAAAATTCTCATTATGTTAATACGACACCTATATTCTTAAAAAAAGTAAATAATTTTTATCCCATAGATTTACTTTCAATAAATCTATATACAAGTTCCTGCAAATTCAGCATCTGGAACATTATTATAAAAACAATTATTTTTCACACAGACAAAATTCCTACTAATCCTACTTTTATTGTTCCCACAAAATATTGTTTCAATAAGCAAAAATTATAATATAAATATCAGGAAATAAACGAATAAAATTAAGTTCTGTTCTGGATTTCAAACTCACCGAAGCCCCGTATTAAACATTTAAAATTAATTAAGAATGTATAATTAAATAAATTAAATTAAAGAATATTTAAATTGTGAAATTAGTTCTTGATTAAATTATAGAATATAAGTTATTTTTTTTTGTATAAAGAAAAAAAAGTAAAATTAAAAAGTGTTAAAGCAAAATATTGTGTTTTTTTTAATGTTTGCGAAAATCGAATCTAAAATTTTTATATTTAAAATTAAAATATAAATAATTTGACAGTTGTCATCACAACATAATACAGCGAAACAACAACATTTTACGAGATGGCATTATATGATAAACATTTACACCGCTAGGGGAGCAAAGTACGGATTATTGAAATTAAATAAATTAATCAATCGAGATTAATCATCTAAATTCAAGTTTAAAGGTTTTTTTTTTTTATCTGAAGCTTTTATTTTTTACTATTATAAATGAAGAAAAGAAATTGGAAAAAAGGACTAGTAAATCCGTGGACATAGAAAGTGAAACACCAAAAGTTAAAACATTAGTAATTTTTAAAAAGTAATCTTTTATTAAAAGTAATTAATAAAAAGTACATATTTTCATTTTATTTTTAATTTAATTTTTTTTTTGAATAATAGGCAACTATTTACAATTTGATTTTTGTGAACTTAATTTTTTTACAATAATTATTTTGAATTTTATTTTATAATAACAATATTAATTTTTAAGTTACAGTTTAATAAAAAAAATAACTTGAGTTAAAATAAAAAACCGAATTTAAATTATATTAAATTTTATCCAATCCAACACATATATATATATATATATAGCTATATATACATATACTGAAAGGAACATATAATCCTGATTTTGTAAACTCTAAAATCGCTCTTAAGTATTTATATTGCATAAATATTTTAAATGGTGGGGGCTGCCGCAACCAAACTGCTGCAAAACAAACATTGGAACAATGATATTATATTGAAATACTATTGTACTAAACAATATATGTATCTCTAAACAAAAGTACTGTATTTGACACATTTGGATTTAGCAAATTTGTCTTTTGATGTTTTTGGATTTTGAAAATTTGGCTTTTGATGATTTTAGATTTTACAAATTTGGCTTTAGAAAAAGTTTGAATTTTGACATTTTTGAATTTGTTTTTTCTTGGGTTTTAAGCGTCATCCGTTAAATTCCTTCGTTTTCGGATAATCTTAGTCAAGTCACTTCGATTTCGGGTATTTATATCACATTGCTTTGATTTCGAATAATCTCCGTCAAATCGTTCCGATTTAGAGTATTTCTGTCAAGTTGCTTTGATTTCGGATAATCTCCGTCAAATCTTTTCGATTTGTGCTAATTTTATGTATACATACATATGGAAAAAATCAGTAGCGGCCTGTTATAAAGAATAGGTAATTTTTTAAATTTTCAATATTTATATAGATTAGTTCAGATTAGATTAGTTTCAATCAGATTAGTTTTTAATGTTCAATTTATAATATTAAAAAAGAACTAATCTGATTGTCGTACATTTTCTTCAATATAGTACTAACACACAGATATCTTTACTGTTCTAATGTACTATATCTTTACAAGACTATGTATAAACTTAAATATGAATAGTTTTGTGAGCCATTATTCAAATATGAATAATGGCTGAAGAGGGAGAACTCAAATTATACTCAACAGGAGAATGCAAGAATCTAACATAAATTTTTTCCAAATTACAAGAATAGTCAATCAATAAATTTATTTAAAAACTTTTTAATAAAAGTTGAATCAAAAATATTTTTTTTTTTTTAAAAAAGGAAATGAAAAGTTAATAACATTATATTTTTGTTTATTTAATTAAAAATATTTTTTTATGTTTATTTTTTTTAAATAAAAGTTTTTCATTGAAAAAAAATAATAGAAAGTTTAAAGTTCAGTAACGCAAAATGATTTTTTTTTTTATTATAAAATTGTAAAATTTCAAAATTTTCTTCTTTTCTAATCTTGCCTTTAAGCAGTTTTGAACTTTTCTGAACATGAATGAGGACCTTATCAAACAAAGTCTTTTGAAATTTTAAATAAAAAAAGTTGAATATTTCAGATCTCTATGAGTATATAAGATATCACGAAGAGGTACTTTTAAGTTTTTGTTTATATATATAAATTGCATATGAGGGGTAATAAAACCCCATTAATCTGGAGTTTAATATTAGTAACCTGTTTTTAACGTGAGGAGTAAATATTGATAATTGCAGCATACATATAAAATACAAGATAATAAATAATCACATTTTTAAAAGTACAATAAAAACTGTGACTGCATTTGCATCGAAATTTATTTTTATTTTTTAGAATTCTTTACGTTTTTTTTTTTTATATCAAAGAAAATCTGAAAAATTAGCAAACAATTTCTTTTGTTTTATGTAAAGACTGATTTCACCTTTTATGGCATGATATAATTAAGAAAAAAAAAGCCATTAAACACATGTACAAATTTAATATTAGAGTTTTTGTTTTTTTTTGTCTTACTTATGTTTTACTTACGACAAATTAGACTCCTGTCTAAAAATAACAAATTCCAATTTTTGACTCCTAAAAGCTTTCAAATAGAATGAAGTAAAAAAATTTTCTGAGTAACTTAGATATTCAATAGTTATTATTATCTCAAAGATCAATCTGTTACCTGATATCTAAATTAGAAGGTTCTGAGAAAAATCGTTCTAGATAAAAATTAATATTTTGCAAAATTTTACTTTTATAACTTTAATAAGAGACTAACGGCTCCATAATGGCCATTTTTACACGAAGAAGTTTTGTTGCAACAATAATTTTTTATAGAGACCTAACCATATAATTAAAAGTCCATCTTAATCAAAATTAAAAAGTTTTGTAAACAGAAGCACGGACAAACCAATTGACAGAGTCAAACTGATAAACAAATTAAAAGATAAATTTAATTAGTAAAAAAGAAACTGTAGAAACTTTGTGATTATTATAAAGATTTCTTTTAATTATTTTATTTTAAATTATTTTTTATTATAAAATAAATTTTATTTATGAAAATTAAATAATTTAATTTAATTTTCATTTTAATTTAATTTCAGAGGAATACAGAAGATGCTCTTTGAAGACCTTACATAAGAAAAGCACCAATAATGAATTCAGCAAGACATCATCGTGTAGGGGTATTTTTATCCCCATAAAAAAGTTTTTATTAAAAGGTTAAAAAAAAAAAAAAAAAACACCACATCAAAACCACATCAAAAGATAAAGAAAAAAAAAGAAAATATAAAGTTTTTCATTAAATTTTCTTTATTAGTAAAAGTTACAAGAAAAAAAACCAAAAAAACAAACAAAATAAAAATAAAAAGAAATATTAAATATAAATAATAAAAAAAAAAAAGTATAAAAGATACAAAGATATATAAAGATATTCAAAAATATTGAAAACAGATCAATTTAGAAAATTTTCAATTTAAAAAAAAATAAGTGTTGTATTTTTTTTCTTTTTTAATTTGCAATAAAAATTTTAATTTAATTTCTATTTTCATTCTTTTTTTTTGTTTTGTTTTTTCAATTGAAACACACAAAAATTAGAAAAAAAAATTAATAAATAATTAAAAAAAAAATAAAAAAAATAAATATACAAAAAAAAAAAAAAAAAAGAAAAAATAAGTAAAATAAATAAATAAATGAAAAAGTTTTAATAATTGAATTTAGTTTTTCAATCAAAATAAATATAAAAAAAAAAAAAAAAAATATAAATTAATAAAAATTAATAAAATTTAATTCAATTTCAATATATACGTATACGTATATATATATAATATAAAATTGTGAATAAAAATTCTAGTCATTTAAAGTTTTACTCAATATTAATTAAATAATTTCAAATAAAAAAAAAAAACAAAACAATTTTAATAACAATATAACGGTTATTTCCATTAATAATGAAATTTAATTATTTTAAATAAAAATTTATTTAACAACGAAATAATCGAGAAATTTTTTTAATATATTAAATAAATAATATAAATAATATAATAATAAAAAAGAAATTATTAATACAATAAGAAAGAAGAATAAAACAATTATTAATTAAATAATTATTGTTTATTTTTATATAAAATTTTTTTAGTGATAATTATTATAAATTATAAAATTTTTTTAATTTTTATATTATTATACATTTTTTTTTTTTTGTTTTTTTTTTTCGTTTAATTTCGCAAAATATATTAAATAGTTGAAAAAAAAAAAAAAACATAATATCCAAAGATTTAATTTTTTAATTAAAGAAAAAAAAAATAAATAAATTATTTTATTATCAGTTATTTAAATTCTTTTTGTTTTTGTTTTTTTTTTTTTTTTTATTTTATAAATAAAACAAAATAATAAATATCTAATTTACATTTTCTTAAATCTATTAAAAATTAATTAAAGGAATAAATTATATATTAAACAACAAAACAAAAAAAAAAAAAAATAGGAAAAAAAGTAATAAATTGTGAAATTATTTTAATATAATTAAATTTTAATTGCATTTAATACTAAATAAAAAAAAAAAAAGTAATAAAAAATCTAATTACCAACATAAAATTTGTCATTTAGTCAAATATATTTACACTCGGTTATAAATTTAATTATATTTAAAGAAAAAAAAAAAAAAAAGGAAAGGAAATAGTGTTAAAAGATAAATAACGGTATTTATTTTAAATATATTATTTTATAATTATTTTTAATAAAATTGGTAATTGTTTGATTGGTTTAAAACGTAAAATATTTAAATATAAAATGCCAGTTAATGGTGATACATCGGCTAATGCCGATAAATTAAGCGGTATTGAAGAAGAAAGTGATTTATATGAAGCATTTGCACCACATGTTGATACAACACAAATTAGTGTATTACCAGCTACACCACCAGGTATATATTATTTTTTTTATATTGTAATCATTCATATTCATTATATATAAATAATGTCCTTTATTCTTTTTAAATTTATATTTATTGAATTTTAATATTTGTATGCTTAACGTCTTTAAGTACGTATACACACGTATACATATTTAAATGTAACTATTGCTGTGTAAGTATAACTTTTTTTTTTGAAATTTCAAATGAACTGCAAAGAACACATTTAAAAATTATAATTTTATTACTATTTAATGGGTTAAATTTGGTGATTGATTTTAGTTGAAGAGTTTTTTTCTTTTTTTTTGTTCTCAATTAAGTAATAACAAGAATTTTGACCATCTATCACTGCCGAAATTCATTTCCCCCCAAATTGTTTTGATCAAATGGAACATAATTGTAGCAAAACAAAAAATAACAAGTAATGAAAAAACCAAGGGTTTTCAAAATAGCAAAATTTTCAAAATTAGTTTTTGGGAAAGAGTACATAAATATTAAGTAGTTATATTGAATAAAATAAATTTATAATAATATAAAAATTAAAAGAAATCATTAGAATAATTTGTTAGAGAAATCAAGTCACACTTTTGTCAATTTTAAGGCAACCCTATATTATTATTAGAAATATAGAAAAATTATTAATACAAACCAAAATATAATATTGGAGCTTTAGTTTTTGTATATTACTTCAAAAAATTGTGGACCGGTGCCCAAGTTACAGGAGTTTAAAAATAGAGAATTTTCAGTTTTTGACCCCTTACAGTGTCGCTAAACAGGGGGCGACACAAAAATATTTTCTGAAATGATTCATACTTATTTCCAAAGAGCTAACTTTTGTCAAAATTTCAGACTTCTAAGTTAAACCGTTTGAAAGATAGAAGGGGTCCGAATTTTTGCAAAAATTGAGTTTCACATACCGCATGGTAAGCCACATATTCATTTTATATATATACATATTTATAAAGCTTATGAAACTAGCTTTCGTTTTTTATCCAGATTGAAAATATGCCTTACAGAACCTGTGTTATAAAAATTTAAAGAGAGGGATGTAGCTCTATAACGGTTGGAGTTACAAAAAAAATTGTTCCACAAAATTAGTTTTTTGGCATGCCTATCCGTTGTTAAAATTGCATTGTTTTATTTCAAACGGTGTAGAAATTTTGAAAACACCCAGATGGGCGAACAGACGGACAGAGTAAGATACATCATTTGTAGTTATTATAATACAATATAATGTAATAAATTTAATTATTATTATATTTTTATAAGGACATATCTGAATAACTTTGGCCGTATACATGCGTGTTCTTCTCTTTAAATTCAAACAATACGTTTATATATTTAGTACAGATGTACTGTTGAGTTTAGAAATGAGGATATTGAAAGAAAAGTACAGAGTTATATTTCTGTTTACTTATACTTATAAAAACTTACACTTATTACAAATTTGGCTTATTGATGCAGTTATACTTATAACACGTTTTACAAAATTCATTTTGATGAAATACAACATCATTCAATCAAAATTCGGCTATATGTAAGTAATTGTTTTAAAATATATCAAGATAAAGAAATTTTGAAACTATAATATTATACTAGGAGCCCTATAGCTGGTGTGTAAGTATATTTTACCGTGACATCTAAATTACAAAAAATTCGTATGGAATACAAAATTTATATGATTCCAAAAGAAAAGAAAAAAAATTATGATATTAAACATACATATACCATACCATACATGAAAAGTATCCAAATATGTACTTGTATTCAAAACTTAGCGGAATGTCATAATACCTAGTGTGTGGCTGAAAACTACTAAATTATAATTATAAATTATTAAGAAAAATTTTCTTATTATGTAAGTATTTGAAATTTTGTTGGCAGTTTTTAAAATTTTTGACATTTAAATTTTGTTAATAAACCATTTATTTTAATTTTATTTTTATATATGTATTATTTTTATTTATTATGATATTTATTATGATACTTATTCTTTTTTTTATATTATAAGTACTATATATTCATACGATTGTAAGATAAAATATTTATATGCAAAAATTTTATTTTTAAACAAAGGTCGCGTAGATAATTCAAGTTATCTACTTATTTAAAGTAATAATTTATAAATAACATGTATAGATAAAAAACAAAGTAAAAACAAAACTCCCTAAAATTATATTCTAGTTCAGTTCTATCAATAAATTTCACTTGACACAATTACACTTTGGCAATTTCAATTCTAGTGTAACGAACCACTAGAAAATGATTCTACTTGGAGAATTGTATTATGAAACAATACTTCAAACAATAAACAAAAATATTCACTTCTAATTTTTTAATTGTCATGAGCAGGACGTCAAACATTCGAAAAAATGTAGACATGTAGTGGAATTTTATTAGTGCAATCGGCCGGTTACGATAAAAGTTTAAATCAATATTTTAAAATAACAGAAAATATTAAAATACTTAAATATAAAAATATTTTTTTAATTTTTTTTTTTTTGTAATTTATCTTATCGTATTTTATTTTTTGTTTTTTTATTGTTTTGTATTTAAAAAAAAAACATTAAATAACGTTATATGTATTGTTATCTGCAATCAAAGAATTTTCTGACATTATTTGAAAGGTTATCAATATTATTTTTTGACTGTCAACATTTTTTTTTTTGTAAAAAACTTATTAAAAATTTTAATTGGAAATTTATTATTGTTTACTTTTTTTTTAAGTAGTTGTAGTGAATTGAACTAATAAAAATAAGTAATAAAATAATTATTTAAATGTTTACATTTTGTAAATAGCAATTATCTGTTAAATGTTACTTTAAATTTATTAAAATATAAGATATAAAATTTTAAAAATAAATTATAAAAATTATTTAATTAAAAAATATCAATTAAAAAAATATATCTTCATCTATTTACCTAAACTATAATTTTTTTTTTTCACTATTTTAAAAGGTAGCTTTATTAAGCTGGATTTAGGTTTCTCCGATAACATTTTTTATCGGATGTAAAGAGAGGGATATTATTTCCCTCTTTTAAAATTAATTCAATTCATATCATTTATTAGGGATACTTTATCCCCGATATTGCAAAAAATTGGGAATATTTTTATTTTATTATACTTCGATGGACTATAATTTTAGAATTTTGTAGATATTTTTTCTATACAGGCAACACTTTTTTCGGCTTAATCTTTTAAAGTGTTAGCTTTTTTCCATTTTGTTTTTTCGTACAACGATTTTTTTAATTAATAAACTATCTCACGTAAATCCATATCCATCTTTATAAAAACTTCTCTTGCTTTTTTTTTTACAAACTGCCAAAAGACATCCAGAAAAAATAAACGTTTAGTTAAATAAATCTTAAGTAAAAATTTTGATTTGAAAGCTGAAGTTTTGATATGATAGCTGTTTCTTAATAATCCGATTATGCAGCTTCTATGATACAAAATTTCATACAAATCGTTGATTCAACTTTTTTAGTAAAATGTTTAAGTATGGATGTTGACAAGTTTATAAATTTTCCCTTTTTTGACAGGTTTGAAATACCTAAATACCATACATTTGACAGTCAACAAATTTGAAAATTTTTAATTGTTGTACATTTAAAATAATTTAAAAAAAACTATATTTTCTAAACTAAATATATTGTCTTTAAATTTTTAAAAAATGAATAAAATAATAATGGCTGTGAAAGCAAATTCGTATTTTACTGAAAAATTATACATTTTAATATTCTTTTTGTTAAAAACAAAAATAAAGTTTCCTACATTTAAATCCATTTTTTTTGAAAAAATTCCAAAAAAAATTCGGCATATTTGGATAAATATTTAAACTTATTACGAAACTTGATAAAAATTAATTAAAAAACAATTAAATGTTTAGAATGTTTCTCTCATAATACATTCATAATTTTGCACTGAATATTCAAATGTTTTCATGCGATGTCCTTTTAACATTGTTACCCCATTCTAACATTGTTAGAAAATTTAAAATAAGATTAATAAGAAATTAGAAACAAAATAAATATTCAATAAGTTCTAAATTCTGTTGACGTGTTAACGCCTACTGATATTTACTGTAAATAGTAATTTACTCAGAATTATTTACAGTTGTCCCAGATACATAAATCATAATTCTTTTTATATCCAAACCAAAAACCTTAAAAGTATTTAATTTCTTGCAGCAATATTGTGTTTTAAGATATTTCAAAATAAAATGGGTTATTTTAAACGGAGGTCTGACAATTTTCTTTTAAAAATAAAATAAAAATAAATAATTTTCTATTTTCAATTTTGAATTAAAAAAAAAATATCATATAGAAGTGCTATTATATAAGGAATCTATAGAAGAATATAAATACATATATGGAAGCTATATCATATAGAATCTATTCAGATATTGTATCTATGTATGATATATCTATTCAGGTGACAATTTTTTTGAAGCTAAACAAAACGATAAACAGTTTGAAGTTTATTGTATGACTTAAGACTTATTATGTTACTTACTAGATTTCAAAATTCAAATTCTGTTAGTTTTAGTTCATTTCATTATCTGAAATAATTTTTCTTAATAAATCCCCCTGTTAAGCAAATTTACGTTTGTACATGTATGTAGTTATATTATAAAATTTTTGGAATAAAATTTATTATACCCGTACGATAAGGATCGGGTATATTAAAATTGCTCCTCCGTTTGTAACACCTCGAAATAAGCTAGCTAGATATACCTTCAAAGGTATGGATCGGATCAGAAAAAAATTCTAAGACGATTGAGCTTTGTCCGTTCGTCCGTCCGTCCGTCTGTCCGTCAGCAAGATAACTCAAAATCTAAGAAAGCTAGAGTCTTGAAAGTAACACAAAATATTCTTACAACAATTTGTAGGTTCCCTATTTTTTTTGGTTGAGATCCGACCACAACTTCGGGTAGCTCTCGAACACCTAACTTTTAGATCCCCACATTTTTTTTGAAATAGAGACATGAAATTTTAACTACTGATAGATAACATAAAAATATTAATTTTATAATTTACAACTTTTTTTTGTAGCCCCATCCGTTACAGCTCCTCAAACTTTTAAAAAGCTCTATTTTTAAATGCATATGTCTCATGTTCTACTTAAGATTTTTTCAATCAGAAAACGTCATTCGACAGGTATTTTTTTTAAATTTATAAATTAGTATCAAAATTGTACAATTTTTTTAAATTTAGTATTTAAATTTACCGTTATATGAAAACCAAATTTTGCATGATTTTTCTACCCTCATAACTCCGGAACGCTTTCAAATAGGGACTTGCAATTTTGAGAGCAGAAAGAACTCTTAGAATTAGTATAAGTTTGCTCAGAAATTTTTTTTGGACCACCCCCTGTTTATGAGGTATTAGGGCTCAAAAATTGAAAATTTGCTATTTTCAGGCACCTGTAAAAATTTTTCCTCGGCAAGACATGAAAATTAAAGGTTCAATAATATATTTTTACGTATGTTAACGGGTTTTTTTAATTATATAGGGTTCCGGACTTACAGCCCCTCAAAATTCCAGAAAAGTCAATTCTTCACATTTTTTATACCGTACGATAAATAATTTATACATATGCATAGTATAAATTATTAAACTTAGGCATTATACATTTGCCGCTTAGTATTAAATGGTACTATAGCATATTTGGAAAAGTTAGATAAATAATCGTCATTCGGAAGGTTGGAATCTGCTTTTGAATAATGTATAAACATATAGTTTGAATATACGTACAACCCATAGTTATAGAAATTATAAAATTCACCCAAATTATTTTAAAGTACTAAAATATTAAAAAAATAATATTATAAGCAGAGTGATAGGTATACTAACGGGTCGTACGGGTATCTAAGAGTTGACAAAGGCAACTGTATTCTTCCTCGTTTTTCTCTAAGTTCAGATTTATAAATAAATAAAACAAGGTAGAATGTAAACCAACGGTTTTTTTAAAAGCGCACATTTCCAAAAGACAATACAAACTGTTTAGAATTGGGTCTCTGCACCCAATATATAAATAAGAAAAACCGTTAAAACACGTACAAATATATTACTGGAGCTTTAATTTTCATGTCTTGCCGAAGAAAAATTTCTACAGATGCTTAAGTTACAGGTTCCTAAAAATAGAAAATTTTCAATTTTTGAGCCCTAATAGGTCTTAAAAAGGGGGTGGTACAAAAAAATTTTCTGATTGAAAAAATGTTAAGATAAACATGAGATATAAGCATTTAAAAATAGGGTTTTTTAAAGTTTGAGAGGCTATAGCTCCGTAATGGATGGGGCTACATGGAAAAGTTGTTCCACAAAATTAATTTTTTTTATGACATCTACCCATAATTAAAATATTTTTTCTCTATCTTTAACGGTGTAGAAGTTTTATAAACGGATGAGCGGACGGACGGGCAGAATGAAACTAATAAGCATATTTTTTCAAATTTTTTTTTGGAAATGTACTAAATAACTGTTCTTAAAACCTTTTTTTTTATATTAAACAAAAAAATTTCTTAAAAAATTTAAGTTTTAAAAATACGATTTTTTTAGGTACATGTATGTCATATGTGATTAATTTAATGATATTTTTGTTTTGTTAAAAGAGAGAACTGATAAAATAAAACAAAATGACGTCAAAAAATATTCTTATCGATTAAGTACATGATAACAGTAGCTTGTATTTTTTCTTTAATAATCATATCATCGCCAATCATCGTCTATCATATTATATTTATTTTTTTATCTGTGTTAAAAAACTTGTAAAATAATGTTTCGATGTTATGATAATGCTAAAAATAAAATAACTATACATAAAAAAGTGAATTTAAGTTAGAATTTTTTCTATTTATGATATAATTTTTTTTGTTTTCAGTTTTATTTTATGATTTATGATTTAAAATTCTTGGATAACTATTTACTTAGTATGTTTTTTTTAACACGGATTTTGTAGAACTTAAGTTTTTTTTTAAATTATTTTCAGAATTTCTTTGCTCTAGAGATCAGAGATTCTTAAAAGAAAAAGAGAAATATATTGATGATATTCTTTAAACTACAAATTTCTTTAAACTATAAATTTAGTTTTATTTTTGCAATTTTTTATCATTTGATTTTTCGATTTTCTATTAGTTGTTGGATTATAATTGGAATGAATGTTGATTATTTTGTATTCCGATTCTTATTTATTTTTGGAGTTCTGGATGAGGCAGGATTGTCTTAAAAATTTGAGTTTTTATAATTTTTTTAATTTTTTCACAATTAATAATAAGTAGGTACTTACCGAAAAAACAAAATGCTTTAGAAACTTTTATTTACATTTAATTAGTTATTTTAGAAAATTAATTTTGTAGGGTAATATTTTGTTGATTCAATTCATATTTAATCGCAATTCTTTTAATTTATATTTTTTATAAATTCAATTTTTAAAATATTTATTTTTAATTTAAAAAAGAAGAAAATAATATTTAAGTACATACTTAGTTACTTTTAACAGTACTTATGGTAATTTTTTTTATTAAAAATGTTTAAAATCTTTTTATTTAGTTTTGTACCATATCTTCTCTAAAAATATAAAAAAAAAAAAAAAACAATCGTCTTACAATACATTTACTTAATTATCATTTTTCAGGAATTTTCTAATTATAATTTATACTTAATTAACAATTTTTAATAAATTTATTAAATAAATAATTAGTTAATCTTATTGTTGTTATTAAATTTTTTTTTAGTTATTTTTAGACCTTTAAGCCCTTTTTTTTAAAAAAAAAAAAAAAAAAACCTCTTGAATTTAATTCAAGAGCACTTTAATAATGTTGTTATCATATAAGTAAATATTTATTGGATTTAGTTATCTTTTGGATTATAGTATATAACATGTATTTATTTATTTTTTATTTTTAATTATTAACTTGGGTGTTTATTAGAAACCTTATTAATTAAATTACTATATATAATAAAGATAAGTATTTCATAAGGGTAATGTTGTATTTGACAATGTAATAAACCTTTCTTTAATCCGAGAATATTTCATCTAAAGAAATCTAAAAAATAAGTAAGTATCTGAAGTTTTTTAGTACGGTTAATTTTATTAAATTTCTATGAAAGTAGGATTGGTATGATTCTAGAATAAAATTATGTAAATTATGTTTTGAGGATCTAGGAGAAAATTAATATTAATATAGGAGAAGTTAAGGAGACTTTTAAAAAAATTGGATTAAGCAAGTACTTAAATAATGAAAGAATTAAAAAAAAAAATTATAAATTTTTATTAAATTTTTACTCAACCGATTAAAATTTACCTTTTAGTACATAGGTTTCATGATTTCCATTTCATAAAATAAATTAATAGTTTACTTTTGAAGATAGTGAGTAGGGTAAAGGATAAAATTTCAAAAAAATAGGAACATATAATTGAAAAAAAAATTTAAATTCATATGAGAGTGTAATTGATCGAAACTAATCTTATTGCGTGGAAGCGTTCCATTGAATTCACTTCATAAAATAACTGACTAAGTACTTTAAAACAGAAGAAAGTGACTAGAATGAATAGTGAAATAAAGAAACTTTTTCTAATAACAACTTGTTTAACGTATTTTTTTTATTTTTATTCTATACGTTTTTGTTTATATTTACTCTTAGTTTATGTGAATACTCCATATAGAATCAAACCATAAATTTTTTATGATATATATAACCATATATAACAGCTAGTAAAAAAAGTACAAGAAGGAAATATATATATATATATATATTTTTACAATATATGTTTTTATACATATTCTTTATTATTTTTTAATAGCACAAAAAATATATATAAAATTCACATGTGTAGATTTTCTTGTATCTTGTATTCTACAAATTAAAAGTTGAACCACTCGGAACTCGGAAATGTTAAAATTGTTTTCTATGGAATAAATGTATGTTTGACTGGCAGTAAAATATACATGTACACTTTAATTTGTATAGATATACTTTTCTACATAATTTTAATTTTTTGCTATTTTATATTATAAGTTTTTTTTTTTATTCTTGATTTTCTTTTGTACTTTATCTAACCGGTAACTTGAAAATTATATTCCCACAAAAAAAAAAAAGTTTACAAGAATTTCTCTATTTTTCTTGTTTCATTTCCAGTTTTCTTTTCATGCTGATGGTGTCTTGTTGATTCTATTGAGAAGAACTAAAAATAGAATCACGTGTTATAAGAAAAAATAGAAAAAAAAAACGTTCTTAAATATTTAAAATAAGTGTTATCATAAGGTGTATGATAATAACGCAATGAAATGAAAAAGTGCTAAATGTTCTAAATTAGCTTGAAAATATGCTAAAGATATTACCACGAAATAAGTAAAGTTCATGCAAAATTAAAAACGTGACATTTTGTTAATCTTAAAATTTATTTAAAATTCATGTCAAAATAAGATAACTTGCAATTGAAAAAGAAAAATTACCCTATAGCTATATATAAATAAGTAGGTTTTGTTGTAAATTAACAAAAAAGTTTACGGTAAAAAAAAAGTTTAGTAGTTTGGTAACTCTTAACAAACAATAAATTTTTAAAAGAAAAGGAAATTAAATAATAAATAGAAAAGTATTTGGTTTTTAAATAGATTGGTAAATAATTATTTAGAATTTTTATGTAGGACTTCTTCTATTTATACTTATAATTATTTATTTCGAAATATTGTAACTAGATAAAATTTTTCACAAAGGAGCGACGAAAAAAAGTTGATTGAGATTTTTATATGTAGGTATTCTATATATATACATATATATATATATATATATTGTTTTATGTTTTACTTATTATCAAGTTTGTTTTTAATTCTTCTTCAATTTTTTCTTCTTTGCCAAGGTTAAGGTTAGTTTAATTAAAATATTTCGAAGGACAAAAAAATTAGAATTAAGCAGATTAAATCTTAACCTAAAAGAGATCTATCTTTAATAATAAAGGTATAGTAAGATTATTATGTTTAATCATATTATGCAATGTTATATTTTCAATAAGTATTAAAGAGATTTTAACAAATATGATGGTTATGAGCTATTTGTTAAATTAAAAGATTAAATAAATTTTGTTTTGTTTAAGTTTCACATATTACATAATCTGACAATATAATCAGCTAATTGTACCTTGCCCATAGGCATTCTATTTAATTTTAATTTATGACTTATCTTTAATAATAGTAAAACATTTTAACATAAAATTTTTCTTTAAAAACATGTTTTCAAGCAATATCTCACCACATATTTATTAACAAAAGTTTTATTAAAATCTCAAGTTAAAGTTCAAACTACAAATTTTGTACGATAATGCAAAAACAAAAATACGACGATACTTTCAAAGCGATATTTTTTGAATTAACCTATTTTAATGATTGTAATGATAGCATAAAATGCTCTTTAGTATTATAGAAAGCCGACTGAAGAATTGAATAAAATAAGGTGGGACGATCCAATATTTTTGTTTTGTTTTTTTATAGACGTTTTATTTATGCCTTTTATTTACAATTTTAAATATAACTTAGCCTAGTTATAGAAAAAGTTTAGGAAAAACAGCAGTTTTTCTTTTATGTATTATTACTAAAACATTTAAATTAATTGTTAATTTTTATAACTATGGTTTTTATTTAAAGATATTAGTTAAGGTTTTTAGTGTAATTATGTTTTGAAGACAATATTATTTCCTTTTTTTTTATTGCAAACATTTTTGGTGTTAAAAAATTACTAGTTTTTCATATTGTTAGGGCGTTTTATTTTATTTATTTATTTATATTAATATTACATACATAAATGTAATGTAATATGATTGAACCATCGGCCACTAACTAAGGCCATTATAGGTTTTTATACTATTATTAAATTATATACTAATATTATTTATTTTGTTTATATTATATACTATGTATTTACATTATATTTGGTCGTAAGGGGAGTATGTAAAAAAAAAACACTTACGACCTGTGCAGGGATCGAACCCACATTCCTTCGGTTAATACGCATAGGCTACCCACTAGGCTACCAAAGCCCCCTAGGGCGTTTTAATATAAGGGTAGTAAAATATTTTTTTAAGGTATTGCATACTTGTAGGATGAAAAACGAATTTTGAATGCATAAGTATGTATTTTATTTACTAAACTATGTAACTATAGTTATTTTAAGTATTGTATTTTATTTACAGAATTATATTTTATTTTTATAAAAGAATTATAATAAATTTACTTATGTATACTTCGAATTACGGTATAAAATAGTTATATACTGACTTAACATAATTATGGTTATTCGAATATTTGGTTTTTTTTTAAATACTTATAAAATAAAGATTTATTATAAATTATTTTTAAAATATTCACTGATTTAAAAACCTAGAATTAATTTCAAAAATCTTATATAAATTTCAATTACTTATTATGCAATTAAATGCAATCGTATTATTTAATTAATATTGTAATAAATATCATGTTGAACAATTAATAATTTTATTTGCAATAAATTTTGTGTCACAAAATTATTTATTTTCATACACATAACTTAATATATATAAATATATATATATATTTATAGTTATATATATATATATACTTATATAGTTTAAATTACTTATACTAAGTTAAAAAAAAACTTTACTAGATTTTAATAGCATTATTAAAATTACATACTTAAATGTCACAAACAAATTTTTTTCTGTCATATCTAAATAATAAAAAAAAAAAAATAACCAAATTTCAAAATATATGTAATCCTAAAATTTATTGTACATTTATTGTACTAATTTTAAATCTAAATTAAAATAAAATGAAAGAGAGAAACTTAAAATAAAAATATATTTTTTAGCACATTTCCAAAAAAATTTTGAAAAAATGTGCTTATTAGTTTCACTCTGTACGTCCGTCCGTCCGTCTGTTTACAAAACTTCTACACCGTTAAAGATAGAGAAAAAAATTTTAACCATGGGTACTTGGGACTCATAAAAAAAATTATTTTGTGGAACAACTTTTTTATGTAGCCTCATCCATTACGGAGCTACAGCCCCTCAAACTTTGAAAAAGCCCTATTTTTAAATGCGTATATCTTAACCGTTATGTGAAAACCAAATTTATGTGAAAAAAAATTTTTGTATAGAGTTCCAAAGTTGCAGCCCCCAAATTTGCAAAACAGCACTATTGTCATATGTATATATCTCAGACTCTGTGTAATAGTTTTACAATCTAAAGACACTAGAAGACCGCAAATTTTTTTACCTCTATAAAACAATATCCAAAATATGTAATATTTTCTAATTTACTATTTAAATTTACCGTTATGTTAAAACCAAATTTTGCATGATATTTCTTTTTTCATAACTCCGGCACGCTTTGAGATAGGAATCAAAAATTTTGGGACAAGAAAGAACTTTTAGAATTAGTATAAGTTTCCTAAATTTTTTGGTAGCACCCCCTCTTTAAGAATTATTACGTCTCAAAAATTGAAAATTTGCTATTTTTAGCCACCTGTACTTAGGCATCTGTAAACAGTTTTCTTTAGTAAGACATGAAAATTACAGGTTCAATGATAAATTTTTATGTGCGTTAACGGTTTTTCTTAGTTATATAGGGTCCCGGACTTACAGCCCCTCAAAATTCCAGAAAAGTCATATTTTCACGTTTTTTCATGAACAAATATTACATGAAATTTTTAAATTTTTGTTCAAGTCACAATTCTTAACAGTTTGTATTGTCTTTTGGAAATGTGCGCTTTTAAAAACCGTTTTACATTCTACCTTGTTTTTTGTTTGTTTTCACACTTTTAACTTTATGACAGTTGACAAATTTTCATATTACTTAAATGACAGTAATTTGCTGTGGCTGCTGTTGCCGCTGTCTTTTTTTAACTTATAATTTTATTATCATTTTTATTTTATTATTTTATTTTTTTTATTTATAAATAGAGCCTATTAGAGTTCATTTATTGGCTAATAAAATATTTTTTTTTTTTGTTAAAAATAGACTGACATTTGCAATTTACACTTATGTTAAAAAACTTTTTGAAAAGTATTTTGCTATTCTTTTTTGTTTTATCATGTGAAATAAAAGTAATAACTTTGATACATGATACATAATCCGTCTATGACGCTACGACCTAATCCCCAAAAACAAAAATGAATCAATCTCCAAGATTTTTGGGTATTAGTTCATTATGAACTAACCCCCAAATAAAATAACCAAAACCCCGAAAAAATGAAGTAATCCCTAAAAATATTTTTGGAACTTTTGGGGTTTCTAGTCTCCAAAAAAAATTAATTAATCTCCAAGTTAGATTTTATCAAAAATATTGATGTTTAGTTTATTTTTGTCTTAGGTTCGTAGCGTCTACCAGTATTTAAGCCTAGTAAGTTAAATATATTTGTATTTAAAAAAAAAATTTTGCGATATTGAAAAAACTATAGTGAAATATCCTTGAATTTATATATTAAAATTCTTTTAGGTTGTAATTCCTTATAGCCGAGACTAAGTAGCATTAAGATAATTTTCTATAAAAATAATTTTATAAATAATTGTGTCCTTATGATTAACATGATCAATTTTTTTTTTTCAATTCTTTTCATTTCATTGTCTAGGCGTGTGTATATATTTACAATAATTAAAATAAGAGAGGCACAAAAAAGAAAAAAAAAAGACAACAACACAATAAAACAATAAAAAAATTTTATTGAAGTCAAAAACCTCATAAGATTTAATGGATAAATTTAATTCCAAAATTACCAGGAAAATTACTAGCCCAATGGTGTTGTTTTTAATATTTGCAGATGCTAATTATATTATATATATATTTAGTATGTACATGTTAAAGTTTTCTTGGCACTTACATACATAATATTATATTTATACTTGACAATATTCATATATATACATATATATTTATCTTTTATATTATTGTACATAATATTATTCAGAGCGAATAAATAAATTTAATATGTGTTAAAGAAAAATGTTCAATATCTAAGTCATAGAAAACGCATAACTGAGATGACAAATTTATCGAAAACAACATGATAATTTATTAAACAAATTTATTTGTCAACATGTTAATAGTATACATATAATAATTATAAATATACCGTTTGTTTTTTATTTTAAGAAAAAATTTAATGAATGAATAAATTTATCTAAAATTTTGTAAAATTAATGAAGAAATTATAGTTTAAAAATTTTATTGAAATTTAAAGATATATTTTACATAAGTATGTATGTATAAAATTTTAAACATTGAAATTTTACAAACTTTTTATTATGTATAGGTACACTTTTAATGTAATGCGTGTTGTTTTATTTTGTCCCGTTAATTTTTTTGTGGATGGTTGACTTTTCTTTTTTCAAAATAATTTTGGACTTTTTATTCTAGCTTTATGTATAGAATTTTTCAACATGGTTTCAAAAGAATTTTTATAATTTAGGTGACCGGGATAAAATACCCCAGGCAATATAGCCGAATTGGCTTTATTTTTCTTTCGATGCGGATTTCTCTGTTAATATCATATTCAAATTAATAAAGCAGTGATTCTATTTTTTAAATTTTTTAATTTTAAATACTATATTTTACTATACTTTATATAATTAAAATTTAAATTAATCAGAACAGTATTTCCAAAAACTTTAATGAAAATCCAAAAAGTAAAACTAAATTTTACAAATCCTTTTATAGTTGATTGATTGATTGATTGATTGATTACAAAAAGATTGATAAATCCTTTTTCTAATTTTCATTTTTATCATTAAATAAAAAAGAAATTTTATTTTCAGAAATTCAAGAGAATGATAAATTACTTGAAGTACCTATATGCATGCATGCAACTTACTTTTCAATTCTCCCGTTAAATAAAAATCTTATAAATATGTTTTTTTAAATGATTAGATTTGACTATTCAAGGAAAAAATATCTTTTATGTTTTTTGAGATTTACTTACCAAAAAAAAAAAAATGCACTTATTCAAAACACTAAAAAATTAAAACCAAAAAAAAAATCCCACATTTCTTTTTAAATAAGTTCCACACACATTGAATTTTTTTTTTTAATAACTAACTACTTTGACAATTGTAACAATGATTAATGAAATGATGTCAATTGAATAATGTATTAAATCCAGTATTTATATGTCATTTTGTCATTTTATAAGAGTGTGGCAGTATTTATATCATATTATCACTCTCTATATATACATATTTTTATATATATATATTTTTAAAAATTTTGTGTTAAATTTATTTCTCAAATCATTTTATTTCTTATGTTTTTTTATTTTTATGTTATTAAAAAAAGTTTCAGAAATTTTAATAGGTTTTTCACATTTCAATTTGTGCGGTTAAAAATAAATGTGAAATTTTTCGATATAACAGTAATGACACATTTAAATGGTTGAATGTGTTTTGTTGTTATTTTGGAAAATTTATTCAAAATTTATAAATTTTTTTTTTTTATTTTTCTTTTCGTTGTTTTTTTTATAAGTATGAAGTGTCATGTACGAAAAATGTATACTATTTTAATATATAAGTAAGTATATATATATTTTTTTTTCATTATTGAATTTCATTAAAATTAAAAGAAAAGACAAAAAAGGTCGTTTATTTTTAAATTGGCAATTTTCATCTATAGATTCTCATCATGTACAGTATTTTGTGGGTAAGTCAAGGTTAAGTTATTGAACAAAAGAAAATAAAAAATACAAGAAAAAATACAAACATAAGTAAATGATATTTTTATGGAAATTCGGTAAAGAAAATTGTTATCAATTCAATTTTTTTTTTTTTTTGTTTAAAATTGTAAAATGAATAAATCGATTAAAAATAACAAAAAAATGAAAAAAAAATCCATGGATGTGATGCCAATATTAAAAAGAAATGAAAGAAAAAAAGATCAATGAACTATAATACGATATTGTAGTAATATTTTTTTTTTTTGTTTGTTTTTTTTTTTATCATTTATTACAATAAAAGTATGTGATGGAATTGTCAAAATTTTGATTGAATATCTTTAAAGAAAAAGAAATAAAATTCAGTTTTATAGTATTTTATACTACATTCCACAATCTATCTTTGATTTAATCAAGACATTAGTTATCTAATCTGCAAGGTAATTTTTTATTTATATATTTTACAAAAAGTCATGGTTAAAGAATATTTGATGATATATTATCAAATGAATTCTTAAATTAAAGCATATCAGGGGAATGACATATTACTTATACTTATAATTATTATGTCATAACTTCATAACTAACATGTTGTGGAATTCCCATTTGTATAGATAACTAAAAAAAAGGTATTTCCTATATCTAAATTAATTCCGAAAAATCTCCGAAATTTTTTTAGTACATTCGAAAATAGTGAACTAAATTTTGTGATCCCATTTGATTACTTATCTGTTAATCTTTTAGTGTACTCTCCACTACACTAAATGTTCGCCCTAAAAGAGTAATACATGTAAGAAAAAAGTGTAAAGTGTCTAATGTCACGTGCTAGTGCGATAGATTCGGAAACGGCCTAAGTTTTCTTAAATATAACAAATAAATTAAAGAATGAATCAAACAATAAAAAAAAATTTTGTTTTTATAATGACATTTTCAGAGTGTTGACAGAAAATTCTATATAATTTAATTTAATATGAATGTAAGTGTAATTTAATTAAAGTTCCACGTAAAATTAAAAAAAACTTTGGTTATAGTTAAATACATCTTATGCTATAGTTAATACTAGCTAACTTATACCAGTAATTTTAAACTTTAAATAAATAGCAAACTAAAAAAACTTAAAATACTACTACTTTACTTTTTAAACTAAAAACTAAAACTAACTACTTAAAATGCCTCTACTTATATTTTGTAGATTTAAAATAATTTAAAAATAAATTTGAAATTTTAATTTTTTTTTTTTTTGTTGTACAAAAAAATATTGTTAAAGATCATATTATATTCTGATACTCGGTGAAAATATTAAGGAAATTGGATGAAAATATCCCAAAAAAATAAATAATTGTATAATTATTGCGAGTAACAAGAGACATAAAGAAAGTTTTGCTACTTTTATAAATTTAGAGGAATATTGTTTAAGAAAGACTCTTGCGGACTTCAAATAGTACTATATACCCAATTCAAATACTTAATTTGAAAAATTTGAATTTTTTCAAAAAAAAAAGCACCGAATTTTATTTTATATACTCAAAGTAAATAAGTATTTTTTTTAAATTTCGTGCTCTTATCTGTAACTGTTATCAAATTTTTCTCTAACATCTTTTCTTTTACATTGAATTCAAATCATATAAAATGGATCATTCTTAAGCTTATATTTTCTTAAATGTTGTTGTCTCATCATTTTGATCTTTAATAAACTTAATAATATTAATATAACTATACTTATGTTTTATTAGTCTGAATATTTTTCGTAAATCATACTTTAATTTTACGAATATATATATAAAAATCATTGATTGAATTTATACGTATATACTTAATGTTCATTATTTAACATAAAATGAAATTTATCTTATAAAAATTAGTTTATTAAATGAAAATATGAATTTAACTAAAATAATAAAATCATAACTCAAATTATTAAACATAAAATCATTATAAGTACTTATCTTTTTTTTTTAACATTCTTCATCACATTTGTCGATTCACGTGTGTCTTCAACCTACATAATCAGATAACATAAAAAAAAGGAAAAACAAAAAATGCGTAATGAAATGATAAAAATTTTAAATTGTTGGTAGTAGTAGTAAGTAAGGAAAATTTTTTTTTTTGGTTTTTTTTTTTTGTTTTTTGCTGAATAAAATTTTGTAAATTTCGCCCACGCTTTATTTAAATTTCCAAACTTAACGTAGGTTTTTCTTTTCTTTTTTACTATAAGTGTGTAGTATCGTAAAATAAAAATAGTTATCGATTCTGACAACATTTTAAAAGGTAGGACAAAACTATATAAGCACAGTTGTATAATTTCTTTAATGTCATGATTTCAAACGAAATAATATGTGGCAGACATTTTGTCAAGGTTAATTTATTTCAAGGTTTTGCTTTTTTTTTTTTTCCAGAAATTAGTTTAATAAGATTTTGAAATTTCTATTCCTAAGTTTGCATATTTGTTCAATATTACTTAACTATAAGTAAATGTTTTGGAATAAGGATTAAGGAATTTGATAGAATGACAAGTTATTTAGAAAACTCAAAGAATCAAATCTTCGAAAGTTTTAAATCTTATCTTTCTAATCTTTATTTTTTATTAAAAAATAAAGAAATTTTCACGTTAAAATGTAAATATTGAAGAAGATTTATGCATTTAAAAGGATTTTTTCTTTTTGTTAATGAAATCTTAAAATAATCTATAATAGAACCAATCTTAAAATACAATTATAATAGAATTTATTTTAAAAATAATCCATTAGGGAATTAATCCAATGATCATGATTTAAAAATAAACTATACCTTCAACGATTTGATAAGACCATTTTGTTAAAAACTACTGCTCTAAGAAAAAAATTGTTTGTTTTTTATATTTTTTCAATTTCATAATTGTTTAAGCATACTTACTTACTTAGTTTTTTGTTTCTTGTAAAAAAATTAACTGTTAGATTCATAAGTTTGTTTGCATCATAGGAAAGAGAGGGCGGTATACTAGGAAAATGGGAACGTAAAGGATAATAGTTATGGGAAAGTGAAAATATGGGAATAAGTAACTATATTTTATAATTTTATGAATAACTATATTAAGATAGTAAGTAGTATATGTATATGTATGTCTTAAGTGTTGTGGAATTTGCTTAAATTGTAATCGATATAATTATAACTATTTGTTATATTTTCAACTAAGTTGATATTAGGATTCAAACCCTGGGCCTCCGAATGAGAGGCAGTTCGTAATTGTTCAATAATATACAGAATGTAACTATAAGTTAATTAAATTTAATGTATATTTTTAAAACTTTGTAAGGTTTCACAATGTTTATACATATATATATGTGACTACGTATTTTAATACTAATAATTAAAGATATAATCTAAGTATAGATATTTTATATCTTAATCCTAAACACATACTTACTTACTTACTTTACGAAACGAAACACCAGAAAATTTTAAAATTTTTTGTTCTAAACTTTCCTAAAATTTACTATATATATTTGTTTATTTATTTATTTGTTTTTAAAAATTAATGCAATTGTCATCTATCATTCATACATAATTAGATTTAGTTATATAAGTATATAAGTCAATGCATATAATTTTACGTTATGAAATCACAACGTAAAAATTGGCAAAATGTCAAAAAATTTTATATATTTTTAAGTTTTATTTTGAAATGATTTTTATTTTTTCATTTCACTTTTTTATTTATTTATAAATATAATTATTAATTTATAGTTTATTTTATTTCTTTTTTGTTTTTGTCTACAACCTAAAAGAAATTTTATCTAAGTAAATTTCAAATGTAGTAATTTATGAAAACAAAAATAAAGAAAGATTTCCATTACTGCGATAAAATGTCAAAAAACAATATACTTAAAAGTTGTAAATTTTTTTTTGACGTATTCATTTTCATATCTATCCTTATATACATAATATATTATATACAAATAAAGTATAAATATATATATAATAAATTATATGAAAAGAAATTGAAAAATCAAAAAACAAACAAAATAAAATAAAGTAAAAAACATAAAATTTCAATGACCAAATGTCAAAGTCATGGATGGTGGCATTTTAAGTAGTTTTTTTTTTTTTTTTTTTTTTAAATATACTTATGTAAATAACAAAAGAATTGACAGTGTTAATTGATTTACAAAATATTTTTAGTTTTTTTATGTTTTGTTTTTTTAACAAAAATTAATATATATATATATATATGTGTATAATACATAAAACTTATATATATTATTTATATTATAGTGTTATCAAGATATCTTCGTCAAAATGTCAAAGCAATCTGTCAGTTGAACAAATTATTGATAAACTAAATAAAAAAATAACCATTACATACCTAAGCAATTCTAATAAAATTGTAATAATGTGGTTGTTGTATAAATCAATATATAAATGTATCTATCATTATATAATTTAATGATAGATACATTTATTTATAGAAAAAGTCTAAAAAAATATATAGAAAAAGTATATTTTTCCTTCAGAAAAATATTATCTAAAATTTTTTTTTGCTTTAAATAAGTTTTTTTTTTAATAATATAATTTTCCTAATAAAAACTCTTACGATTTGTGTAGCATTTGAAGTAGCACTCCCTCAGTTGATAAGCAAAGCTGAGTAGTTAAGCAGAGGCAGAGGTTTTTTTCAGTTTTTTTTGAAAATTAAAATTCATAATTAATTAAACAACTGTTGCACATTTAATATTTTAGAATTTATAGTTTGTACATAGTGTACATCTACTGATGTAATAAAGTATTTATAGTGAACAAATAAGATATTTACAGTGTGTAAATAAAGTATTTACAGTATGTACATAGTTTACATCTATTGTAATAAAGTATTTAATTAAATAATGAATATAACAGTTATTTTAATAATGTTATTATACCCGTACGATAGGATCGGGTATAATAAAATTACTCCTCCGTTTGTAACACCTCGAAATAAGCGAGCTAGATATACCTTCAAAGGTATGGATCGGATCAGAAAAAAATTCTAAGACTTTTGAGCCATGTCCGTCCGTCCGTCCGTCAGCACGCTAACTCAAAAACTAAGAAAGCTAGAATCTTGAAATTTACACAAAATATTTTGGGAGTAATTTGTAGGTTCCCTATTTTTTTTGGTTGAGTTTGGACCAAGCCTTAGGGTAGCTCTCGAACACCTAACTTTTAGATCCCCACATTTTTTTTGCAATAGAGCTATGAAATTTTAACCACTGATAGATCTCATAAAAATATTAATTTTATTTTTAATAACTTTTTTTCGTAGCCCCACCCGTTACGGAGCTACAGCTCCCCAAAGGTTCAAAAAAGCTCTATATTTAAATTGTTATAGTACAAGTTGTATAAGGTATATCTTCATTTTGAAAACGTCAAACGATTACTACTTTTATTAGCTTTAAAAGTATATATACAATAAATATATAGTTGTGGCATACGGTGTCTTAATTTACCGTTATGCGAAACTAAAATTTTGCAAAATCCTTTAACCCTTCTATCTTCTAAACGGTTTAACTTGGAAACTTGAAATTTTGACAGAAGTTAGATCTTTGAAAATAAGTATGAGCCATTTCAGAAATTTTTTTTGTATCACCCTCCGTTTAGGAGCTGTAAGGAGTCAAAAACTGAAAATTTCCAATTTTTAAACACCTGTAACTTGAACACCTGTTAGAATTTTTTTGAAGTAATACACAAAAATTAAAGCTTCAACATCATACTCTTATTTCTGTTAATGACTTTTTTTAATAATATAGGGTTACTATATAATTGACGAAAGTGTTACTTGATTTTTTCAAATTTTCTAACAAATTTCTTCAACAAATTTTTTGCATTTGTTTTACTCGATAATTTGAAATTGTTGAGGATATAATGCGTAGTACAAAAAAATGTAATTAAATAAACAACATAACGGTTGCTTGAAGAATTTTTATTTATATGATATTGATATATATACATACTTATATAATATCATGTTTATTTACATATCGTATATGTCACTAGTGAATGAATGATAAGAGTATATATGTATATTATATAGCGCCGTATTTACATACATATATGTATTTTATTGTACTTATAAGAAATTATTCTGTCAATGGAATATTTAAATATAATATAATATAATATTTAAAATTATATTTACTATTTTGTACTAAGTAAATTTAATATACATTTACCGCTTAGTATTAAATGGTACTATAGAATATTTGAAAAAGTTTTGGATTGATAATCGTTATGTGAAAGGTTAGAATCTGCTTTCGAAGAATGTACATATAAACATATAGTTTGAATATATGTACAACCCATAGTTCTAGAAATTATAAAATTCACCCAAATTATTTTAAAATACTAAAATATTAAAAAAACAATATTGTGAGCAGAGTGACAGGCTGTTAACATACTAACGGTTCGTACGGGTATCTAAGAGTTGACAAAGTCAACTGTATTCTTCCTCGTTTAAATTTAAAAAATATGTATGTATATAGTTCAAGGAATGATTTAATAAGAAATGTCCACAGAATAAAAATTTTAAACATTTGACGAAAAATTTAATACATATATGAGGAAAAATTTGAATTCATACGTAAATACAATAATTATATGTATACATATATGTATATTATATATTATAATATATATCACAGATTAACCTATTTTTTTTTCGTTTTATTTCCTAAATAATTTCATGCAGTTAGTAGTTATAAATGCAAAGTCCTATATTGCTCCTCTCTTCCTCCCTATCGAACAATAAATTTTTCGTCTTGTTGGTATAGTTGCAGTAAATCATATAGGATTCAAGTGCTTACGTTTTTGCATTAAAAATATTTCCATATGGAATTTTTACCTAAAATAACAGGCCTTTTCATAAACATCCTATAACTATGCAATAGTCATAAAGGTCAAAATAACGATTTCATAAACTACTGCGATTTCAGCTGAAATTTTATAACCATACAAACCATTACCATAATAAATCATGCCATACAAACGTCAAAACAAAATTGTAGTAGCTAACTTAATAGTACTGTGAATGCGTTTTTTGTGTGTTTAGTTTTTATTTTGTTTGCTTAAAAACTGCTTAAATAAATTTTTTTGCGTGTCAAAAAAAGAAAAAAAAATGTTTAAAAGGTTTAACTACAATTAAAATAAAATATAAATATAGGATAAGTTGAATATAAAAATAATTTCAATACTATTGTAAATAATATAATGTAAGTAACATAATGTAATGTAATGTATTAAAAACTTAATAGCCAGGCCCAAAATGGCCTTTGTAGCCGAGGGTCTTACTGATGTTATTACAATTTATTGTATTAATATTAGATTAAATAAATAAATAAATAAATTTTTTTTTTCAAAATTGTTATTGAAAATTTTTACAAATATAAAAGAAAAATAATTAACATCGGCTATCAAAAATCATGTGATTGCACTGTGATTATAGTTTAGTATGTACAAAAATCAATCACCCGATTGTGCCATTGTCATAGGATATTTATGAAAAGGTCTAACTCTTGATTTCAAAAACCGTTACAACCTACTTATAACTATAACTACTACATTATTTCTGTATAGTAAACACAAAAATTAAATATTTTATCAAAATTCGAACTTTGATCTTAACAATTGCCCTATACATAATCTGTAGTCTGTACAGTTGCCTATACATTGTATATTCATTTTATATTTATATAAATATAAGTATACGGCCTAAAAAAAAATTTTAAACATTTTATTGTTTTGTTATAAAAAGAAAAGAAGAAAAAAAAAAGAAAATAATTTTCAAGGTCAAATTTTTTAGTAAAAATATTTTGCAAAAGGGGCATGTATAGCTGGATCAACTAAGTATAAATAGTAAAATTGTCTGTTATTTTCCTATTCTTATAATAACACTTTGTTTATATTTTTTAAAATTTTTCCTCTTACAAAATATTTTTTTTTTTTTTTTTAATTTTATTTTTATAAATAATAAATAAAGTAGATTTTTTTTTATCGAAATACTTAAATATGCTTAAATTTTAAAGTTTTAATAAAAAATACATTATAAATAACTTCGAATAGCATATTATTATTAAAAACTATACAATGTATGAATGTCCTGTATTCAATTCCATATACATATATACTTAATAAAAGTAAGTAAATGGTTTTCTTTGTTAATTAATTATGAATGATTTAAAATTAAAATTATTCTTGCATATGATTGGTTTTTTTTTTTTTTGAAATTTTTGAATTTAGTATGGTTTAAAAAAAAAAATCATCCCATAAATTTAATAACAGAAGTAAATTTTAAAGTGAACAATAAACTGAAAAGAAATTAAAAATAAATTTAATTTTTTGTTATTACAAAAAAAAAAATGAGTACTTACTTAATGTACTTATGAGTAATACTTAAGTACTAAAAATTTTTTCATGTAATTGAGAATATCGTTTCCTTCAAAACTGATAAATATGTTAAATATTTTATTATTGAATTTAAAATGATTGAACCGAACTTTTTAATATCAACATTTAATTTATTTTTAATACTTATTAACATTTATTAATATTTAATATCAAATCAATCACACATCACTTGTATATTACTATTTTATGCGTATTAATTTTTATACCCGTACGATAGGATCGGGTATAATAAAATTACTCCTCCGTTTGTAACACCTCGAAATAAGCGAGCTAGATATACCTTCAAAGGTATGGATCGGATCAGAAAAAAATTCTAAGACTTTTGAGCCATGTCCGTCCGTTCGTCCGTCAGCACGCAAACTCAAAAACTAAGAAAGCTAGAATCTTGCAATTTACATAAAATATTCTGGGAGTAATTTGTAGGTTCCCTATTTTTTTTGGTTGAGTTTGGACCAAACCTTAGGGTAGCTCTCGAACACCAACTTTTAGATCCCCACATTTTTTTTGAAATAGAGCTATGAAATTTTAACTGCTGATAGATCTCACAAAAATATTAATTTTATTTTTAATAACTTTTTTTGTACCCCCACCCGTTACGGAGCTACAGTTCCCCAAAGGTTCAAAAAAGCTCTATATTTAAATTGTTATAGCACAAGTTGTATAAGGTATATCTTCATTTTGAAAACGCCAAACGATTACTACTTTTATTAGCTTTAAAAGTATATATACAATAAATATATTTTTGTGGCATACGGTGTCTTAATTTACCGTTTTGCGAAACTAAAATTTTGCAAAATCCTTTAACCCTTCTATCTTCTAAACAGTTTAATTTAGAAACTTGAAATTTTGACAGAAGTTAAATCTTTGAAAATAAGTATGAGTCATTTCAGAAATTTTTTTTGTATCACCCCCCGTTTAGGATCTGTAAGGGGTCAAAAACTGAAAATTTCCTATTTTTAAACACCTGTAACTTGAACACCTGTTAAAAGTTTTTTGAGGTAATACACAAAAATTAAAGCTTCAACATTATACTCTTATTTCTGTTAACAACTTTTTTTAATAATATAGGGTTACTTTATAATTGATGAAAGTGTTACTTGATTTTTTCAAATTTTCTAACAAATTTCTTTAACTAATTTTTTGCATTTTGTTTTACTCGATAATTTGAAATTGTGGAGGATATAATGCGCAGTACAAAAAAATGTAAATAAATAAACAACATAACGGTTGCTTGAAGAATTTTTATTTATATGATATTGATATATATACATACTTATATAATATCATGTTTATTTACAATATATCGTATATGTCACTAGTGAATGAATGATAAGAGTATAGATGTGTATTTAATTATATAGCGCCGTATTTACATACATATATGTATTTTATTGTACTTATAAGAAATTATTCTGTCAATGGAATATTTAAATATAATATAATATAATATTTAAAATTATATTTATTATTTTGTACTAAGTAAATTTAATATACATTTACCGCTTAGTATTAAATGGTACTATAGAATATTTGAAAAAGTTTTGGATTGATAATCGTTATGTGGAAGGTTAGAATCTGCTTTTGAAGAATGTATAAACATATAGTTTGAATATATGTACAACCCATAGTTCTAGAAATTATAAAATTCACCCAAATTATTTTAAAATACTAAAATATTAAAAAAATAATATTGTAAGCAGAGTTACAGGCTGTGAACATACTAACGGTTCGTACGGGTATCTAAGAGTTGACAAAGGCAACTGTATTCTTCCTCGTTTTTGGAAAGGACCAATAAATGCATTATAGATTTTAAAGAAAGTGACATTTTTATATTTTTATAGAAATAATAAATACTTAAGTGCGGGATGTAAAAATGTAAACTTTTGTTTTTGTCTACTTATAAGTAAGGACTTACTTTTCAAAAACTAAAATGTTTAAAAAAAAAAAATGCAATTTAGTATAGGTGTTTTATAGGTGTATTATAGGTATGTTTAAATTCATAGGGGATGTTTAAATTCAAATTTCTACTGATTAATCATATTTCTTCAAAAGGATTTTTAAAAATATTGTTTTATAGTGTTTTAAAAATTTGTATTGGATTCTGTGGTATTTAAAATTTTTCGATTTCTTTATTTTG
The DNA here is from genome assembly GCA_947095535.1 of Poecilobothrus nobilitatus. Lineage (NCBI taxonomy): Eukaryota > Metazoa > Arthropoda > Insecta > Diptera > Dolichopodidae > Poecilobothrus > Poecilobothrus nobilitatus. The sequence continues at coordinate 200,340,469 of OX352774.1, forward strand.
GTAACTTTACAATAAAATTCTTATTTAATCTATGCAAGCCACTTTTAATTTATTTGGGAACAAACAATTATTATTAATTTTTAAATTTTTAGATATTTATCAGCACCATAAAATATTTCTAAATTTGAGTTGTTTGTTATGAGACTTTTTTTTTTAAACTTAGATATTATAAAAATATATAATATAAGCCTAACTTGGCTAATATAAAACTAATTCTATACTATTTTGGTTATTATTGGTTATTTATCGACATTTCTTGTCTATCTAAACAAAAAAATTATGACATACGTAAATTATAAAAGATCAAATAACATAAAAAACTATTAAAATTTGTTACTACAGGACATGCTTCACTGCTCACTATTCTTTTTGAAAGTGATGTGCATTTGATAACTTTATTCTAGCGAAAATGAAAAAAATTCGTGTCTGTTGCATGTACATTTTATAAGTGATAAAATTTTCAAAGTGAAAAAAGACAGAAAGTGATAAAATTTTCAAATTTCGGAACATTTTTTATATTCCGAATTTTTTTTTGTAATTACTAAAGTTATAGCGCATATGAAAAAATCAATACCCAAAATCTTTTCCTTTAAATTTTTTTTTTTTTTTATCGTAAACAAAAAAATTTTAGTAAATGATTAGATTAAAAATGTTCTAATAAATAAATTCAGTTATAATCTTTATTTTTTTTATTCAATAGAAAATTAATTTTATTATTTTATTGACAGATCAAAATTTTGATGTATCATAATAAAATTCATTTTATATTAAAGTTGGCCCGCATCAACTGTTTATCGCACACAATCACTTTGTGTTCTATTCAACGACTTTTTTTTCCGATACAAACAATCACTGTTTTATTGGGATACAACTCCATATCAGAACAACAGAATATACAATGTACATATTCTGTAAAAGGTGTATAACTTTGATTTTTAATTCAATTCTAAAATCTCTCATAATTCAGAATTTCGTATATGTATACATATAGATAAATATTCTGAAAAAAGAGAATACCTTGATCTTGAATCAAACCCTAAAATATCTCCTAATTCGGAATCTCGCATATATATATATATGCAATATATAGTATGTAAAGATTCTGGAAATTTTTTTTTTATACCAAAATTTTCCGTTTGAACTACAGTATTTCAGAAACGGTAGCACTGATTAATATGAAACAAGATATTTATTAAAGATAATAGTAGGTCCTACAATGTTGTAAAAAATTTGTTTTTGTATAATATCGTAGACGAAAATATAACGGTTTAAATAAAATACTACAAAATGTTAGGAAAATTTCAAAATGATCAATTTCACATTTAAATTACCTTTGCACCAAAAGTAATGTTCTATGAAATATAGGTGACGTCACTAGGTAAAATTTTAAAGCAATCGGGCAATGTACCTAAAGTAAAGAAGTTATACCCGTATCTTTTATTAGTTCTTCTTGAAAAAAGTCATTAAGATTTTTAAAAAAGACTAGTGGAACACTGCTTTTATATATTTGTTATTTTTAAAATTTATACTTACTTATCTATTAAAAAATAAGTTAATAATATACATATTCATGTATATATACTTAAATATACTTAAATATATTTTATATCATAATAATCCATTTAATAAATTTTTAAAATAGATTCGAATTAGCTTTCAAAATAGAATTCAATTTCCTTTACTCCCAATATCCAAATTCCCTTAAAATTTATCTCATATTTTAATTAAAAATTTTCTGTTTAAAAATAAATTTTATAATTTTTAGTAAGTATATATATATACTTTAGATATATATATATATTTCCATACAAATTCAATATAAAAATAAGTATAAAAAAAAAAACAAAAATTATTTCTGATTAGTTATTGGAATCTGTAATAATTGGAAAATATCATCATTGTATAAATCAGCTTTAAATCAATTGATATTGACTGGATCAATTAATAAAAAAAAAAAAAGAAATTTCATATAGAATGGAATAAAAAAAAGAAAAAAACTGCTAAAAAGATTTTTTCAATTAAATAACAATCAAGTTAAAAAAAAAATATGTGTATATCTTTAAAAAAGAATAAAACCAAAAACATACACTTGATACGAATTGAGTTCTATACTTTATCTAAAGAAAATAATTATCATCATCACATGATTTCAATATACGTATATATCATATACTTTTAAGTTAAGTATAAAATCTTTTGCCAAGTACGTATTCTATATATATATATATCTGTTTCTTTAAAAATATTCATCTCTTTCGTAATATTTTGTTTTGTATTTTAAATATTATATATTTTCATAATAAATTTTCTTGAGTATTGTATTTCTTAATTCTTATAGTTGTACCGAAGCGGAGAGATGACCATCGCAAATGTTTATATATAAAAGAAAAAAAAAAAGAATAAAATTTGCGCAATAAAATTTACATAAAAAAAAAAAAACAAATATGTAGTATTTATTACATTTTGAGAAAAATTTTCTTAAATAAAAAAAAAACAAAAAAAAAACAAAATAAAAATATTATCGCGTAAAAATATCAGTAATAGGTCATCTTTAATTGGGATTTATATCGCGTATCACATCAAATTTAAAAAAAAAACAAAAAAAAAACAGAAAATAAAAGAAAATTAAAATTTATATGTAATAGATTTAAGATGAAAAGGTATAATGGAACAGATTACTAATTTAGAATAAAGTTCCCCTCCCTCATTTTATTATTCTCAATACAAAATAGTACGAGTATATCAGAAAATTTTTTTAATATACATTGTGTTCAAAATTGAGGTATCATTTTAATTTTAATAAAAAAAGACTTTTTTTTTGAAATATTAAATATATTTTTATTTTAATTTATTACAAATAGGTTCCGGTTAATAATGAAAAATTATGTCGGCCAAGTGGCCCCCCCTCTACTACTTCGGCAGGCTTCCAATCTTTTACCAAAATTCTGAATCATGTTGTTCAATAAACTGTTCTCAATGGTTGAAATCTGCTCGATAATTTTGTTTTCAAGCTCTTGAATTGTTGTGGGATTATTGCTGTACACTTTTGATTTCACAAAACCCCACAAAAAAAATTCAACGGTGTCAAATCGCACGATCTTGGTGGCCACAACACTCCTCCTCTACGAGAAATAATGCGAACTTCGAACTTTTCCTTCAAAAGATCCATTGTTTCTTTTGCTGTGTGGCAAGTGGCACCGTCCTGTTTAAACCACATATTCTCTACGTTCAAATCATCAATTTCCCGCCACAAAAAGCTTCGGATCATCTCTCTGTAGCGATTTCCATTGACCGTAATCGCATTTCCATTTGCGTTTTCAAAAAAATATGGTCCGATGATTCCTCCTGACCACAAACCACACCAAACCGTAACTTTTTGTGGATGTACTGGTTGCTCTAAGATAACCCTTGGATTCTTTTCACCCCAAAATGCGGCAATTCTGTTTATTGACGTAGCCATTGAGCTGGAAATGAGCTTCGTCGGTGAAGATTATTTTGTTAAAAAAATTCTCATTTTCTTCTTGTTTTTCGATTGTCCAAGAAACGAATTGCCGACGTAATGCATGGTCAGTTGGTTTTAATTCTTGCGTCAGCTGGATCTTGTAAGACTTTAAATGGAGATCACGCGCAAAATGTTGAATAATGTGGATGGTTTGATGTTTAATTGCTGCGAACGATGACGAATGGAAGTTTTTGGATCTTCTTCAACACTTCTGCTCACAGCTGCTACATTCTCGGTTGAACGGCCACTACGTTGATAAATGTTGCCTCTGTTATCAAGAACAGATCCAGTTTCTAGAAATTTATCAAGCATCAGCTTGATGGCACGATTTGTTGGAGCATTTTCTCTACCAAATTTTGTTCGAAATTTTCTAATTACATCTTGAAAACTTTTACCATTTTCAAAAAATGTTGTAATAACAAAAACACGTTGTTTCTTCGTGTAACGTTCCATATTAACTAACCGGAATGTATTTAGAATATACCTAAAGAAACCTCGTATAAAAATTCCAGGTACCTTAATTTTGAACACCCTATAGATATAACAGAAATTCTTTATATATATAAATTTTTTTAAAATTTTTCTTCTTCTTTTTCTTGTTTTCAAATTGATATAATGATTATTTAATTGATCTTTATTGAAATATTTGATATCTTATACATGAACACGTCATAATAAGATTTAATTAAATTACTAAAGAAATACGTGGAAATATAAATAGGCATGTGATTTGAACACAAATAAAAAAATTGGATATATATATGTAGTAGTTATAAGTAGAAAGAAAAGATTTATAAGTGTTTAATTTCTAATGGCATTTGGAATGGTGTAAAAATTTATGTGTGATAGTTATAAGGTAAGATATAATTAGATCGAAAAATTTTTATTTTATGATGTTAATCATCTGGTATCATCAGATAAAATATAAGATAAATGTCAAAGTTATTTCTGTCCTATCAAACACAAAAAATTAATTGATCTTCTTCTTAATGGATTAAGGTGGAATAATATTATGACATTTATGTTTTAAAAATAATTTCCGGATCATTTTTGGACCACTTTTTCGAGTAATTTAAGCTATATTTCATCAATAAAGAAAGAGGAAGAAAGTATATTGATTTTTTACTTAAAGAGCAAAATAGAACGCCGCATATTCTGATTGGGTTTTTTTTTTTTTTTTTTGTCAAAACAACATTTGTTTTAATGTCAAAATTAACTGATTTGAAGTTTTGCTTTTAAAATTTTAGATAAATTCAGATAATTTCAGATAAAATAATGATTTTGTTTTTAAAATGTCATTTCGTAGTGAAAAGCACTTTAGCAAAGGCGTTACTGAAGACGTCATGCGCATTAATGTAATGTAAAATTTAGAATGATGAAATGAAATTTGCTGTAAGTGATAATTTTATGAGGAAATACCTTAACCTTTTTTCCAAAAGGGTTTTAACGAAACTAATTCAAAATACTAGTTTTAAAATTTTTATCCGAAACAAGTTACTAATAAAAACAATAATTAACTAATTTCTTGAATCAAGCAAAATAAATCATTCGATATCCAAAACCGTTTATAAGTATATATATATGCTTATTGCTTACATATATTGATTGCAGGGATCTGTTTTAGTTACTATATTCTAAAAGTTTATAAACAGACCTGCAAAATTCAAGTACCAGTAGTTACAAATACAAAGTACCATTACCTGATACTCATTACTTTTTCAAGTACCAGTAAATACTTTAAAATCAATACTTACAAACTTCAAGTAACTACCAGTAAAAGAATGTAAGTAAAATACTTGCAATTCCTCAAAAATACTTAGATCTGAATTTAAGTACTTTTGTAATTATTTTTTGATACTTAAGTATTTTTCGTGGTACTTAAGTACTTTTTAGGTATTTAAGTATTTTTCGTGGTACTTAAGATGCCAACAAATTCTAATAACGCATAAAAAATTTCATACAATGGCATATAATATCGTTGCGATAACTTGACCTGAGTTATTAAGTGACAACTAAAAATAACAATTGTTTGGTATAGGCCGACCAAGATATCTAAACAGAAAAAAATTCCCAGTACACCAATAAGTTTTAATATCATAACTAAAACTTCACAGAATAGTACCAATATATAGTACAATATAATAGTACTATATTGATACATCTAAACGAAAAATATACATGGCAACCTGTAGGTTGCTACATCACTATTTTGAATCGTGTATATTTTACAGCATCCTACATGTGCAATTTACTGTGTTAAGTCGTTATGAAATTTTTAAATGTATTATAAATTTTTTTCTTATTAAATAATGCATATTGTAGTTAGTGACATTGTAACCCTTTTATATCTAATTTTATTTTCATTTACTTATTAATATTCAAAGTGCTTTACTAGATATCATATATTATTGTAATATTTGCGAACAATTAATTTAAATTTATTATACTTAAGTATTATAATTAATATTTATAGATTGAGTTTTGAAACGTGATTTTATTTATTAAAATGTATATCATATGTTATAGTTTATGTATCAAAAGATGCTTGAATGACTCTTTATGTTTTCAGTATTAAGAATTTGGGTTTTTTTTTTTTTTTCTGTTTTTAGACTTTAATAAAAAATTATTGTTGAATTAATAATTATTTCCTATTGTTATAAATATGTTCTTATACTTTTTTTTTTTATTTTGTTTTTTCGTTTTTATTTTTTATAATTGTTAATTTGGTTTAAAAGCGCGTGCCATACTTATTCTCTATTTAATTTTCAAGTCATTCAAACGAATTAAGAAAATAAGCTAAAAATAACATTTCCAGACTGTAATTAAGATAATTTTTTTTGTATTTAATTTTTTAGAGTTTTAAACAAAACTTAACCTTAAATAAAGAAAATTGTATATATAAGTATAATATATACAATATATATATAGTATATATAGTATAATTAATATATATGTATTTAAGTTTACCCATTTTTTCTCTGCTACTTATAAGTAATTTCTGAATTTATAATAATATTAATTAGTATTCCATTGGCAAAAAAAATATTTTATTGGGTGGATATTCCACATTCATGCTATACCAGTCATATATGTATATAGACGCCAAAAAAAAAGATATGTTTTTTTTCTTCTTCTTAGACATTTTTTTTTTTTTTGTATTTAGTAAAGTAATTAGCATATTATGAATCATTTCCTTTATATTTAAAATTTAAATCAAGTTTAAATTAATGTATGTTAAATTTAGAATAATGTGTACATAAACATAAGTAAGTGTTCTGAATGTTTTGGATATTTTGTTTTTTTTTTTCGTTTTTTTACTGAAAATGGTTATAATTAGTTATGATGGTATTTTAGTCAAATTCTGTCACAATTTATATCTGACACTTTATGATTTTTTTCTGAAATATACAATTAAAATTCTTTAGGAAAATATTGTTTCAGATTTTTTTTATTTGTTTTCATTATAAAAAATTTTTAAAATTTGCTTAATAGTTTTACTCTGTTCGCCCGTCCATCTATTAACAAAAACTTCTACACTGATTAAGATGGAGTAATGAAATTTTATCCGTTCGTTACGGATCCGTTGTAAAAACTACAACCCCTAAAAGAAAAACAGTACTATTTTTAAATGTTTATATAAGAAACTCAAGGTTTGCTTAATATTTTTACAATCGAAAAACGTCAAACAACTGGAAATTTTTTAAGCTTTATAAATTTTAAAATTTTGATTCCTTTTAATCTCCTTGAAATTTTGATAGAAGGGAGATTTTTATAAATTTATATACTTAAGTAACCTTAACAAAATTTTTTGTGTTATCTCCTGTTTAAAATAGCTATTCGGAGTTCAAAATCGAAAATTCTCTATTTTTAGACACCAGCTGTAACTTGGACACGTGCACAAATAATTTTGCAAGTCTTAACAGATTTTCTTAATAAATTATTAGAAGCTTTCGTTAAATTCAAAGAAAGTGTCTCTTGATTTCTGAATTTTTTTTACTATTTTAAGAAGTATTATGAAGTATAGCATGTAAGAAGTATTAAGAAGTAAATATGTAATAACTATGAAATTATTAAAAGATTATCAATTTTTTAATATGTAGGTAATAGTTATATGATAAATATTTTAAATCCGGAAAAAAATTATTAGATACTTGATATTATTATTATAAGTATGTCATTAATTACTTAGATTACTCTCAATCAATAAATTAATTAAATATATTCAAATTTTTTTTATATCACAGATATTATTAATTGTTGTAGAATCGTGACTTGGGCATCGATGCCCTAGTAGATAAGAGCGTATGAAATACGCTGTAAACACCGAGGGAGTGTGGGTTCGAATCCCACACAAATCGTAAGAGTTATTCCCCCTTACGACATTTACAGCTACGCCTGAACAGGAAAGACTGTGTAATTTCCTGATGTCCACATTTATGTGGCAGAGAAATGCATTAAAAAAAAAAAATCGTGATTTTTCATTTAAACTTTGCAATTAGATAATTTCATATAAAAAATTTTTATATTTAAATTTAAGTGTGTACAAAGTGTTTCAGGATAAACCTTACTTAGAGTAAGAAGTGATTGAAGAGCTTACAAAATATAAAAATATTGTACGAGAATCAAAATTTAATAATAATGAGATAAAATTTATTTTACAAATTGTTTCAATTAGATTCGTTTGACATCTTGCTTTATGTCAGGTTTATATTGAAACACTCAGTATACTATAAATAATATATATATATATACTTAATATTAATTATGCATGAAAAACTTTAAATATAAATTAAAATTGAAAAAAACATTTTTTTCTTATTAATTACTTGTGCTAAGATTTTCAGATACATATTGATTTTAACACAAAGTGTGGTTTTATTATGATATTCCCAGAAAATCTAAATTTAGATATTCATAATTCAGATAATTTAGATATCTGGTAATACGAAAATCTGATAATTTGAAGTTCAGACAATTCAAAATTCACTTATTTAAAATTCATAAATTCAGAAAAAGTTCAGATTTTAACTTTTCATGTAATTCAGATTTAAATAGTTGCCCCCCAAATATCCGCTAAACAAATTATGGAAATCCTGATTTTGTAATCAATTCTAAAATCCCCTCCTAATTATTTTTGAGTTATAATTTTATTTACAAATACTTATTTTAATATCAAAAAATTCGGAATTTTTCCCACAAAATTTAAATTAGAGATTTTTTTTTTCGAGATTTCCTTTCCAGTAAAGTGTCATTTTAAAAAAATTGTTAAAAGAGTAGGAACTTTGATTTCTAATACCTTGAATTTTTATTATTAGTACTTAAAGAGTATTTGTATTTAATTTTAGAATATTATTGTTGAATATTTTTGACAAACACTGTTTATATATTTATAGAAGTGTTTTGGTTCTTCAACACCACTGGACTTTTCAGTAGGCATGTAGCGAGCGTTGAATTGCTTAAACATCGCCTAGTTTGAACTTTTGATTATTCTTATACTTAAATGAAATTTTATAAATATATCATCTGTGAAGTATAAAACTAATCGAAACATTTCCGTTAAACCGTAATGAAGTTTTTGAAAATGAAAAATTTTTTTCAAAAAATAAATGGAACCACCATTGTATGAGTCTGTATCTATATGAGTATGGGTATATATCCTAAAAAAACTGTCATATATACTTATAATTAACTAATTGAAAAATTCATTTTGGTTCACTCTTATAACAGATAAACTTGACAAAAATAATAATATTGGAAAAAACAAGTATAATTCTTTTAACTTTAATGATAATCACATTAAAAAGAGTCACCGGTACGTTTTTGTACCAATTTCAAAATTCAATTGAAAATTTATATTCTGCACCGAATAAATAACTCTTAACTACTTAATTTTGTTAAATTACTTAATATCAAAAATTTTATTTAGTTTTCGGGATTGATTAAAAATAGATTTATAAAAGATTTTAATTTCAGTTCCTAAAAGATTGTAATAAAGCGAAATCCTCTAAATAAAGAAAAAAAGTAGGTACATAGGCAGTTTCTATCTTATAAAAATTTCATACATTGTAAAATTTAGCAATGTTTTAACAAAATATTTAAATTTTACTTTTGTTACCTTTTCTGTGTTCTTTTACAATATAAAATAATTGACTTTAGTTAGTAACGTTTAAAAACAATATCCATTATCCCGTCTCTCGTTATTTTGTTAATGGGCTTTTGAAATCAAAATTTTTCAGCATTATTTACATGATTACTTAAGTTAAATTAAAATTTCTAGAAGAACATTTTCACATTTTACAAATAAAATAAAATTAAATAAATTTTCCAACATACTTAAGTATAACCCAAAAGTTAATGTAATTAAAGACGTATAATCCAAAACTTAATGTAATTAAAGACGATAGTCCTGCCAGTTAGTTACTAATAAAAAATAAAATTATTAAGTTATTAATAAAAAATTATAATAATATATCATGTAAAATATATAATAAGTATATAATAAATAAAATAAATAATATTTGTAAGTACCTATATAAATTAATAGGAATAAGACAAATACCCCACATGTATTTGTAAGCAAAACATTCAAAGCTTATGCAATAGCTTAGATGTAAAAACTATTGTATACGAAAATAAATAAATAATTATAGTAATAATAAAAAATAAATAATTATAATAATAATAAAAATAAATAATAATAAATTTTTATTTACATAAAAGACAAAAGTCTAATGTTTTTAATTAACCAATTTTTTTAGGATATTTCGATTCTGATATACGTATCTTCAAAATTGTTATAATTAAATTTCGATGTATTTCTGAGGTTTTGATAACATAACGCCCGCGGGCATTATTCCTAAAACTGTTGAGCGTTAATAATTTTTTGGATTAGAATTAAAGTCCAATATTAAAAGGAAATAAAACCCACGGACTTTAATTCCTTTTCAATTCGAATTAACACCCACATTATTTTTTGTTATTAATAGAAGAGAGTAACATAATATGTAGAGAAAATGCATACTTATCCTAACTTTAGTATAATTTGTATAATTTATAACAATTGAAAACCGGTTTTGATTTAATTTTAATAAGAACATTTTTTCTAAATTGTCTTAAGTAGTTAAAAATAAAAATTACTTAATTTTTATAATATGTACCTAATGTTTCATTATAATAATTATAATTTCATTTTATGGAAGAATATAACTCGTTGTATTTGAAGTGGAGTATTTATACTTCATTTAAAGTAAAGCTTTGTAAATGTTTGCCTTTTCTAAAAATATTTTATTCTAAAAATATTTTTGATGTTGAAATATGTATATATATAAATATATTTATTTATTAAATATATAAATATATTTATATGACAAATATTAAATTGGAGGAATTTTATAGTTGGTTATAAAATCAGGATTGCCGTCTCGTCTGTAATAATTATATGTTAGTATACATATATGCGAGATTCTAAATTAGGGAAGATTTCATAGTTGGGTAAAGTAAAATAAAATCTAATCAAATGCAATGAAATACATATTCATGATAATAACCTTTGTGCTACTCAGTGAGCTTTAATTCGAAATTGATTTAAAGCCCACGATCTAGTGGCATTACGACCCGTGAGATTAAATTCTTTTCTGAAAAGAAAAAAAGGAATTACAGCGTTCTGTCACTGCATCATTTCTGAACAATTAAACTTAAAATTATTTATTTAATAACACATATTCATATATTTTATTAATTAAAATTTAAATATATTGGCTATTAAACTATTAATTTACCATTACTATAAATAATTATTTTAAGTGCTTGATTAATTTAAATTGTTTTATCATGAAATAGAAATTAAATTTTCCCGCATATGACAATTCGTATAACAATTATTCGTACTTATGTACTTAATGCATTCTTAAAATATTTCAAAATTTTAATAATTACTTAAGTATAAATTTGTAAAATTCTTATTAAATTTTAAACAGTGTAATTACTTAATTCAAATTTTCTATTTTAAAATAATTTATGATATTTTTCAATATATATAAATGTTTCTAATATAAAGAGAACATCTTAATATAAGTACTATCGTAACTTTATAGAGGTAATTATGTGTCACATGCTTTTTATATTAACGGTTTAATCGCGATTTTTATGTGTATATATATGAATGTACATGTATATATATATAAGTGTATACATAAATTTTATTATAATAATTTATGTACTATAAAATAATAATATGTACTTATATATATAATATAGATTTATATTGTATATATTTATATCATACTTGAAATTTCATAATCCCATTTAAAGGTTAATGCTATATTTAACTTACTTTTAATATTAAATTATTTGAAGAAATTCACGCGAAAAATCTGTCGCTTATTCCGCGCGTTAAATTTTTGTTATTTTTTTTTTTTTTCGGTTTTTTATTATTTTTATTTTAATCTACTTATTAATGTCAACTGACTGCTTTTTTATGCGTTTCTATTGAGTATATGTATAAAAATATTTAAGAATAGATAAACAAAAAAAAAAAAAAAAAACAGATGAAACATGAATAAAAGATACAATAGATCCAATGTTGAAAAAAGAAGAAAGGGAGAACAATGTAAAAAAATAAAGTACCCTAATTCTTAATATATGTATGTATGTATATATATATAAAAAATAAGAAAAAAAAAAAAATGATATTAATAAAATAATACATAATCATGTTATATATCTATTATATACGATATTATATAGGTATAGGTACAGTAGTTTTTATATATTTATGTTCTTGTTATACATATATATATATATATATACTCATAAATTTGAAGTTTAAAATTTACTTTAAATTTATTTATCTATAACATAAAAAAATAAAAACATCTTTGAGATACATTTAATAAATTTCTTGTTTATGGTTTTTATATACTTAAAATTAAATTTCTCGTAGGTATAATAAATGCAGAGTATAAGTATGGTAGTTATGTATAGATATTACTTGTTAAGGTTATAAGATTAATATTTAAATCTTATTTTCTTGAGTAACTAACTATAGTTATAGAATATTAGAAAGAAATCAAAATTTAATAATTGGTTTTTACGCTTGAAATTCCAAAAAAAAAAAAAAATATCTGGTTTTATTTTGCCCAATATACTTCAATAAGAGCACATAGGACATTAATTCAATTCCAATAGCTAAAATGTAGTTATACGGTGATTTATATTTAAAATTATTTATTTAAACTTAATCAAAATTTTATATTTAAATATTATGTTCGCAGGAGGTTTTCGATTTTCTATTTTTCTAACGTAGTTAACTCATAAAAGATATTTTCATATATTAGGTAACGATAATGTTATATTTACAATCATTTTATTTTGCAGTATTAAGTAGGAATCATATAAAGATACCAAAAATTAGCCCCCTTTGGTAGTATCAAATTCTTACTGACTAAACTCATCCTCCTCTTTAGCTATTATAATAGGATGAAATCCCTAACTGCTAACGCAGTATATTGGCTATAGGAAGTAATTATAGAAGAGGAGAGTACAAGGATTCGGGAACATTAAATTGGGGAGGCGAACTGTAAGCAAACAATGAATTCTGCTTATTATTATTACTATTTTGTACTAGTGAATAGCGACGATAGTCATCAACAGTTCCAATAAGTAGTATATATAACGTAGTGCATAGTATATATAACGCCTTCCTGCAAGATGTAATAATCGAAAGCAACCCTACTGACATTTAATCGTTAAGATAAATATTAACTGACAATAAAATATACTTTTTCGTTTTTTCAGTGTTGGGATGGGTTGTCATTTTTGAATGCAACACAAAAACCACACATTTGCTTAAAAGCTAAAATCAATGAATAATAAAAAAAAAAAGAAGCAAATTTATAAATTTAAAGGTTGATATTTTGAAGGTAACTATAAGGTATAGGTTTTCTTAAGCCAATCGAATCTCTTTAAGTGTATTTTTTTTGTTATTGAGTTTATTCCTAAAACTAGGGTTGGTTTTAAATTTAAGAAAATATATGAAATTTGAAGGGTTTTATTGTATATTATAACCTTACTTTGTTTGCTTTACATATTATGTGTTTAGATATTATTTCTTCAATAAATTTACAATTATATTATTACTTTCGGTTCTATATTATTATAACCGAAAGATTGAAATATAATTATAGTTAAACATTTAATATAAGTAATTTTATTTTTAAATAAATTGCTTTTATGATTGCATTAAGCTGAATAGACGTTTTAAAAATATAAAATTTAAAATTTTTTGTTTTCTTTCTTAAATTATATAAAATACGTACATATATACATATTTGAAATAAAAATTACATTTGATTTTTTTTTTTTTTTTTTTTTTAGAATTATATTAAACATTTTTTTTTTTAAAGTCATATTTTTTTTTAACATTAATTTGCAATATGAAAGTTATAACATGATGTCATTTTTTGACAAATGTATTTGGAATTAAGGGTTTGAGAGTTTAAAGTTTCTCTTTTTTAACAGCAATTCAATTCGATTTTTTTTTTTATATTTTCATTTTTCTGGTCCGATTAAGATCAAAAATTTCATATTGTTTGGATTCATTTAAGTTAATATGTATATCGGAATAAAATCGTAAGCGTATAAAATAAAAATTTTTATTTTATTTTACTTAAAAAAGTATTTACTTTCTTACTTATACCTCTATAATAATAAAAATAAAAAAAAATAAATAAAAAATTGTAAAGAATATTTTTAAAAAAAGTATACCTCATAAAGTGCTTATTGTAATATAAAAATAAAAAAAAAAAATAAAAAACAGAAATAATTTTAAGAAAATAAAATAAGTTAAAATAAAAGTTAATATGTTGTGATAAGCACATTTTTAAACATTTTTTTTTTTTTTAAATTAACTTGTGACAAATAAATATTTAAAAAAGTAACCATATGGTGTTGTAATCCTGTACTACATTAAGTATTGTTGTATACTATATAACATAATTTTATTTTTTTTATTCATTATTTTATAAAAATTATTATTACTTTTTGTCTTGTTAGTTACTTATTTTTTTGTTTAGTTATAGTTATTTTGATTAATATAATAACCAAATTTTTAGCTATATATAAGATCTCTCTGTATTTATTCAAATATTTATTTATTTAATTATATTACATCATATATAAATCATCAGCTATATTCAAAGAGAATTTGTTAAGAAAAACAACTTTTTCAGTAATTTTCCTTACAATTAAAAACCTATGCAGAATTTTCCTTACAATGCTACCTGTGTACGTTATAAACTCGTACTAATTAATTTAATAAGATACGTGCTTTAGCACTAGACTATCGAGGCTCCTTCCTTTGTTTAATTATCTTATTAAAAAAATCTTATGACAAATATTTGCATATTTTCAGGCGAATTAAATGTTATATTCAAATATTGCACAATGGTTTTTCAATCACTGTCTTATTTTTTTGTTTTGTTAATTTCGATGCTTATGATTCTTCAGATACAATTAAGGTAGTTTAAGTGGAGTTTGCAATAAGAACCAAGCAAGAATCATGAGAATCTAGAGAGTTAGAGAGATTTTAAGTTATGGAAGTAAAAAAAAATTATTTTTAAGAGAACAGAAAGTTACTTATACTATATATATACATTTATTATTTACGATTGATTTAGTGTTAGTGCAGTTCAAGTTGAGAAAGTTTCGCTGTCCTAGAATTATAAGGGTAAACATAGAAACGGTAGGTACATATTAAAATTTGTCAGGAGACTAAATTAAAAAAAAAAAAAAAATTAATATCAAAGAAAGAAATGTTCCATAGTGAAATTTTCTTTATTTTAAAGAGGGATGCGTAAAAATGTAATTTAATTTTGATAAGACTTTTTATTTTGTTTTTTTTTTTTTAGGAAAGTTGTGTTGCGTTGACTTGTGTAAAGTAAATGTATTGTGATTAATAAAATTAAGTAAGTAACAATTGGAAAATATTCATAAAAAGTATGAAAAGTTTTTTTCTACAGCTATCTACATACACTTTTGTACTACGAAATATTAAAAATGAAAAACATTCTGTAAGTTAGAAGTAAATACTTCTAAATGACAACATCAAGTGATCAGAAAATAATAGTAATCAATTTAAAAAATAAAATAGTTAATTTTAATAAATTTATAAAGAAAATATTGTATAGAATAAGAGCTAAAGATTTTTTTAAAAATATTTTCATTATAAATTTTTTTTTTACTTCTAAATTAATCCATGTGTAATTTTTAATAAAATCATCATTTAGATGGGCTATAATTAGTTTTTGGAATCGTTTAAAGAAAATCTGCTAAAAAAATTTCTTATGAAATGATATTTTTTCTTATTTCTTAAATACTTACATAATAATAAAAATGAAATTGAAATATCATGTATAAAAATATAAATTGTTATGATTTTAATGTATACAATGAAGAAATTTTATCATTTTAATGCTCTAATATTATATTTCTTACTTTTATTTATTTATTTTATAATTTTTTTTTTTTATTCTGATGTAAGTACGTGAAATTTTTATTATGAAAAACGAAAATTTCTTATTTTGAAAAAAAAAAAAAAAAAATAAAGAATAAAATTTCATTTTCTTTTCTGACATGACAAATCATATTGACTTGGCTGTTATTATTGTTAATGTTGCTCTTGTTGAAAATTTGCAATTATTTTTTCTTTTTTTTTTCTTTTTTAACTCATACATCAAAATTTTTATTCATGGCTTATTCATGCCTCACATACGTATATATAATATATAGGGTGTTCAAAAATTGAAGGTACAAAGTATAAAAATTATTAAGAAAGATAAAATTTTGAAAGAAAATGTGCATATTTTTTAATGGTTTCGCAGCGTTTAAATTAAATAACTACTTTATATGCTTATTATGTATATAATAATAATATATAAGAATATATATATAATAAAAATTAGACAAGTACTTATGTTCAATGTTTGTTTTTTTTTTGTTAAAATACTTACCTGTTTTTCCATGTCTAAAATTTGAAATTGATTTGTGATTTTCTATATGGAAGCATTTTTAAAATATTCAATTTAATTTAATTTATTTATTTGTAATTATTATTGTTTATTATTAAGTATATTTTTATTTTATATTATTTTTTTTGTTTCTGAAATTACTTCTTAATATTAACATTTTATAAGGAAAATGAAAAACCTTATATTTGATAAATTTATATTATATAAAATTTAGTCTAACTAAAGAAGTCTAAGTCTAACTAAGTCTAATCTAAATACTTAATCTATAATTATCTACTTATAAAATGTATTAGCTGACTAGTTCTGAAAATTTAATGCACACAAATCGTGGAATTTTTAGAGTTGCTTCAATTTTCCAAAAATTTTGTAGTTATTTGAGATATTTTCTCATTAATCAGAGTAATGCCAGCTAACATATGAAGCTTTCTCGTTAAGAAATTATATACGGTTTATTAAGCATCACTTTGAAAATTTTGTTGTAATTTTTTTTTTATGAGTTTTAGCCATGCAGTTAAATACTGAATAATATTTATCGGTCCATCTTCAAGGTTTTCGCTGAAATTAATTCGTTTAGTTGCCGCTTACATTGTATCAAAATAATTGAAATATATTGGAAATTGCAGACATTATGAAATACATATTTATATTATGTATGCAATGTATATATATATATATGTATTTTTAAAATTCGAAAATACAGTAGACCAGTGCTTCTAAAAATGTTCCTTTTAATATTAATCAATCATTAAAATGTTTACTTCAAAATATCTTTCTTTTGCACATATATCTATTATATAAAAGCCGTAAACGTTTGCAACAATAAAATTTTTCATAGCAAAAACTAATACTGCACATAACAGAAAAAAAGAATAAAAGAAATTGAAAATTTATAGGGTTGGGTACGTAATCCCGAAAATAAAAATACCAAATTCAAAATCCCCAAATTAAAATTCCGAAAAATCAAAATCCCGAAAATGAAAATCCCAAAAATTAAAATTTCAAAAATTCCGAAAATCAAAATCCCGAAATTTTAAAATTTCGATTTTGAATTCAACTATTAATAATTACAGTATACCAATTCCATTCAAAAAAAAATTAAATTTTCACTTTCCATATAAAAAATAATTAATTTTGAAAACCCCACATACAAAATTTTTCTTCAGTTTTCTTAATGTTGTTATCTACCTTTTTACGTTTATTTAAATTTATTTTAATTCTTATTGTAAAAAGTTAAGTATTCTTACTGATAAAGAAAACATAATTCTCAAAAAACGTTTTTAAGATAAATAAAAGCTATATTAGAACAGATATATTTTTTTATATTTCATTAAAATTTTCTTGAATTTTAATTCTTTTCAATGAACAATTTTGAGCATTTTTCTTAAGATCTACTAAAAAATAACCATAAATATATATACTTATGTATGAAGATTACTGCTATTACATATATATATAAGGATCTATTATTAGTTTATTTTTATTTTTAAAATTTAAATTATAAATTACATACATTTATCTCATACTATAGATAGACTTTCAAGGGTTCTTATTTAATTTCATATTTGAATCATTATTGTTGCACCATATGAATTATAACTTTTTGAATACCCTGTATAATGTGGATATGTTTACGTTTAAACGTTTTGTTTATTGAAATTCTTTAGAATGCAAAGACATTACACTCTTTTAATATAATATATAAGATCTGATATTTATAAACACAGGCCAACCAACTGTTTTCGACAGAAAGCGACAACAACAACTATAGTACTTACCAAAACCAATATAAGTAGAAAATTTATTAAAAACAAAAAAAAAATAAAATAAAATAACTACATATATAATAATTTTTTTTCTATATGCTAAATTTAGATTATTTTAATATATTATATTGTATTTTGTATATGTAAGTAGTGTTTATTAGATTTTTAAAGAATGTGGAATTTTTCTATTAGTTATTGCCTTTAATTCTATTAGCATATTCTACATACATATACATTATCTTTTGATTTTGACTTAATTTTGGTATTCTTTTGGTTTAGAGGAAATAGAAAGAAATAAAAATGAAATTTATTTATGCAAATTGTCAGTGTATATATATATATATATATATATATATATTTATGTATGTATATTTATTAAGTAATATATTGTTTATAATGTTTTATATTGTGATTGCCGGTTACCGGGAATCTTATCTGAATGAAATCTTTATATATGTATATATATATATATACATAATGTCAAGGAAACACGCAAAATTTTATTATCTATTTAATGATGACAGTTTTAGATTTTATTTTCACATAAATCCTTACTTATTTGTTATACTTACTTATTGTTTTTATCTTTAGAATATTTTATAAAGATAAAATCAAAAGATTTTTTTTTTATACTTGAATTTTCTTCTTTTTTCAATTTATATAACATAATTTGAAAAGAAATTAATGTTTTGATTGTTGTGACAATTTATTCGGCTGTTAAAAAAAAAAAATTTTTTTTTTAACTTTCATTTTTTTTTTTCTCGAAAATTTTAAGTGTGATAAATTTAAGAACAGGATAAAAAAAAAAACGGATTTATTTATCATATAAAAGTGACAAAGTAAATTTCCACATATTGCTTTCGTAAATGTTAATATTGAAAAGATTTAAAGAACCCAAATATTATGGTAACATTAAAAGTATTATGGTAAAATTTTCAATTCAAAAATGTAAAACTCTTTTATTGCACAAACTTTAAATTGTGAAGCACATTACCGGCCTTTTTAATTTTAGATATGTATATACATATAAGTGTATATTTATAATTAAAAAGAAGATTCAATGGTCATTTTTATCTTACACACTTTCTGTAAGTAATGACATTATTAACAATTAGGATTTTCATCTATTACATAAAAGTATTTTAATTAAGTATATCGAAGAAAATGGACTACGAAAAAAAAAATTATAATAATATAAAGAAATGTACGTATAAATTTAAAAATGCATATAAGATTTCGCTTAAAGATTAAAATATTCTATAAAGGAAAAAGTATTTCTAATAAAAATTCCTAAAAGTATGCAACATTTGTAATCAAATTATTACACTTATTTTCAACATTATTTTGTAGGGCCCGGTGGCCAGCGATAGAAGTATGAACAAATAAAATCGAATACAAAAGAACTCGGTTGCAAAATTCTAATCCTTAAATTGTTTAATAAATAATATGTATCTAATAATCATATAAGTTGTACATATTAGTAAACTAACAAAAATTTATTTATTTTAATTTTATTATGATGTTGATTACTACATTAAAATATTTACAAATCTGTTTACATCATATTTCACTATAAGTATACTTACTTATTTCAAAAAAATAAAACCTTTTGATTTTACTTTTATTAAATATGAATGACAAATTTACCATTTAAAAAATTTTTTTTTTTCTTTATGTTATTATAAATTAGAAACTATTAATTACTTTTTTTTTTAACTATACATGATGATTTTAATATACGTTAAAATTAGCACGTAAGCATTATACTTAGCTTTTAATTTTTTAATGATTTTATCAATTCATGCTAATTTTTCAAAATTTTAATATTAAATTAAATTAACAATCGAATACCATTATAGTTGTCTGTCAATATATGGTTGACGTAAATTTCATTAGGTTTTTGTTTTGTTTCGTTTGGGCTTTTACGCTCTGTACATATATCTGTACTTTCCAAGTTTTTGCTATATATTTTCTATGAAATTGGCATCCCCTTTGTAGAAACAATATATGTATATATTGTTACATAAAAACAACATATGTATATATATGTATAATAATACATAGATATAGTTATATATAAGTAAATAAATATATATTTTTCATTGTTTATATCTTATTATTGATTTAGACGGGAAGCTTTATCAATGTGGGTATTTCATAACATTTATTATATTATAAAAAATTCAATATCGGAGAACAAAAAAAAAAAAACAAAAAAACAATATTATAAAATAAACAAAAATTGATATACCTACCATTACTGGACTTTATATCTTAAGTAGGTCCAACACATTCAAATTTCTTGAATTCATTTTATTCAAAAATATATTGAATGAAGATTTCTATGTAATGTGTAATGTTTAACTATGTTCTATGTTTGAATGAAGATTTCTTTCTAATTTTTTTGTTAGTTAAGTTAAATTTTTAAAAAAATGACTCGTTTAAAGTAAACTCAAAATAATGTCGAAATTTTGCGACGGTTGTTAACCATATATTTACTGGGTGTATTCAGAACGGCAGTCAATTTTTCGTTGTCGGCGAAATAAAATAAAATCTAAATTTTCAAGCGTGAATTTTTTTTTTTGACACTAATGACATGAGTTTGAAAGATAAATTAGTAATCAAAAAACGACTGTAACCATCATAATTGAAACAATTTTTAACAATTCTCTTCAATTTTAATTTTTATTTTTGATATTTTTTTTTATTTTCTTAGTTGTCTTATCATTTGTTTTACAGTTGTGTTCGTCAGTCGTGACGGTCATTATTTTGTTTCATTGTAGAACTCATCGACCGCCACGGAATTACGACGTGATTCTGGTTTCAACTTTTAATTTTTTTTTCGCTAGAAATGATGGTTTAGTATTTATTGTTATGGATATTAAAAATTTTTACGGATAGTATTAGAGAAGTTTTATACCCTTGCATTAATAGTAATTTTGTGTTTGTATACGTTTTATACGATTAATATAATATAAATAGACTTAATATTGGATTGAATGCATAAAATTGACCTAGAATTTAAATCTGATATTTTTAAACAAAAACTATGAGTTTAGGGCAATAAGGCAATAGGGCAACACTTAACACTAAATCAAATAATCATTTTTTTGATAAATTTTTGTTGCACCAAAACCATATTTGGTAATAACTCAATAAAGTTTTGAATAGTAAAAAACACTCACTTATCAAAAATTTATTCTATTTAAAAACACGGTGTAATGGCCATTTTCCTTTCGGATATGCACCTGTTGAGTTTTATTTAAATTTTATACATATATTACATTTTTATCTCATCTTATGTTATTTAAATTACATTTTTATTTTATTTTATATTAAGTATTAAAGTTTGTGGTATCATTTCTCTTACTTTATTTATATTTGTTAAATTTTAACATTATATATGTTTTCTTTGTTTGATTATTATTTTGTTTTTATATTATATTTTTATAATAAGTAGTTTTTGTATTCACATTTTTGAAATTTCACTTCTTCTTTGACTTTTATAATGTTTATTTTAAATATTATTCCATATAGTTATCATGGGCTGAGAAAAATTTGGTTATTTCGCCTATATCTCTCCATCTTTACAGCAATTTAATATTTAAATTGGCATTTTATGATTTTAAATGATTTTTATTTAGTATTTCACTACTGTTCTATTCTTCTTGTTTTTTTTACTATCGTTAAAAAGTCTGATAAACTGTTTTGCATGGCTGTACGTTTCTGTTATTGTGATTACCGTCGGTCTTCTAATCTTAATTACTGATAATATGTAAGTGATTGATGCAATAGGTGTAAATTTTATTTAAAAAAGTCAAATTTAAGTTTTCAAGCTCAGTTTTATGCATTCGACTCATTGAGTTTGCCATAGTATAGAGACTATAGAGTATAAAAGGTCAATACTAGTTGTTTTTATGTTAATATTAAACGCTATAGAAAAATAACAAATGAATTTAATTTGAATGTGTAAGGTATATTTTATGAATAACATTATTTTTTATTTTTTATTGGTAAAAATTGTATTTTTTTGTAAACATATCACACAGCAGTATAGTATAATTGTTTAAGTGTTAAAAAATAAATATGTAAATGAAATAAAACAAAACAAAACATAATGAATGAATGAATGAATGAATGAAATGAATGATAAAATTAAAGAACTTCACTAATTTAATAAAAAAATAAAATAAATTTGTATGTACATAAGTATAAGTACATATATAATTTTTAACATGTTCGGAAAAAGATAACGCGTGTCTCAGTACTTACTTAATCTGTCTATTTGATAACAGAAATCATTTCAAAGGTATATTGTTTAGATAAAAAATCAAAGTACTTTTAAAAAAATAAATAAAATTGATTAATTAAATGAATAAAAAAAAAAAAAATTAAATCTAGAATATTCTTGAAATTTTGAAAAATTTAAAATTTGAGTCATTCTTTATATAATTATTTTAATATTTTTATCTATTATATTTTTTTCCATTGTTCTTCAATAGGCTAAAGTTAAACTTAAGAAATAGTTTACTTGTATTATGAAATTAATGGTAAGATTTGCGTAAATCATTATGATGTCATAAGAACACAGATTTAATTATCAAAAATATTTTTTTAATTATTACAGTGCTAAAAATTTATCATATAAGTATTAATAGTGATACATACATAAGTTATTATTAATGAAATGTATATATATATGACTAATCGAATGACGATTACTTGTTTTTGTTCTTGATGATAATTCGTATGAAAGCGGCATAATTGTTTTTGTTTTTTATCTGGTTAAAATTAAAAATAAAATACATTATAATGAGGTTCAATGTAACTTTTGTTGATATTTTTTTTTTTTTTTTTATGAAAAACTGTTTTTTGAGGAAATTGAATCGTAAGAAATTATTGCAAAATCATAAAGCGATTAAAGCGGTTAAGATATTTGACTTAATTAAAAGATTAATACTTAATTAATACGTTTGTACGGGATGTAAAAATATAAAAGTAATATAAAAAATAAAATTAAACTATTAACTATTACAGGAATACGAAATATGCTTCGATACTGCAGTTCCTAAAAACAAAGGGAGCATGCCTTGATACAATAAATTATATATGTAGATACATCAATCGCTCAATATAACAAAGAAGTCATTCCAACATTCCAACCAAGTATATAATATCAGTACTCGGTGCAAAACTCCCTCCCTGATACTTAAAGAATATTTACGGATGCTTCAAAAACAGAAAGCGGTGTTTACCTTTGCTATAGTTGATGAACAAAAACTGCTTCTTAAAAAAATCCTAAAATCAGGAACGGAAATATATAAGACGGAGATATTGGCGATATACGAAGCTTTTAAACTATTTACTCACTCGAACAAACATTTAATCAATATTTATTCTGATAGTTTGAGCGGACTTAACGCAATTAAAAATCTGTCGAACCAACAGGCCATGATTAAAGCGATTAGGAACACGTTAATGATAATAAATAAAAGCATAAAATTAATATGGGTTTTAGGTCACAGCGGAATCGTTGATAATAAACTGGTCGATAAAGAAGCTAAAATGGCTATAAAAAGTCCAAGTTTACTCTCTGAAAACAACCACTATAACGTAAAAGTAAAATAAATCAAAAACATTGTACAATACATTAGACAAACTAAATGGAATAACTCAAGCAGTTTCTTGAAAATATACTGGCCCGTCCGTTCTACAGCTATATGTATATTTAGGAATTGGGTAGCTGTAGAAAGTCCGAAATTAAAATTACATTAGCAACAACAAATTTTTATATTTGAAAGAACAAGTCCACCGATATGTCCGCTACTTATGTGAACATATTTTATCAATAAAACACTTTTTTCAAGAATGCGCATTTAATACAAATTTAATAAACTCTACACAAACAAATGCACTTCATAAAAACTTCCATACAATAAAACAAATTTGCATAATTTAACTATACTATATGGAAAACAATTTAAATCAACTTGGTTACATAGAGAAAATTATAATAAAATTATAATAATATAAGCAAAGTAGTAAATAAGTATTAAGTAGTAAATAAGTATGTATATTAAATAGTACAAAAACTATTATTATATTAATTTATTATAATTTTTGTTAATTAACAATAGTCAATTCTCAGCCCATAATGACCATAGCGGCCGTGGGCTTAATTAATATTGCGTACTTCCTGTGTGTTTACGGTAATATTAGAATAAATAAATAAATAAAATTAATAATTATTTTATTACTGATGCACCAAATTCCTATTTTATATATTGAAATGCTTGAAGGTAAAGAAAAATTCTTATTTCTAAGTCTTATAAATTCTATTCAACAAATTATTTTGACAAAAAATTAAATACTTAAGTATTGCCAATATTTAGCTTGGATTATCTAAAAATGATGGTTAGGTATCCAGTATATGAAAATCAAAATAAAATTTGAGATTGAATTCTATTGAATACTATATCATTGTTAATATAATTCTTTCTGAAAACAATGGCTTCTGTTTTTCAAAAGTTGAATTTCCGTAAAGGGTTTATCAGGACTTCTAAAAAATATTTTGAAAACATACGCATCGATTAGATTTATTGCAAAGTTATATAAATAAATATACACTTATTAAAATACAACACCAGCGGTAGAAATTTTTAATTTGTAAATTTGTAAATGCAGTTCTTTGAGCATTGTAACTCTGAAAAGATACAAAAAAATCCCTGAAAAAAAAGCAAGTTAACGAAACACTTAATGAACTACACATATTATTCTTATATTCTTTAAAATGCAATTCATTTATTTTGGGATTCGTTTTCTTATCAAATTTCAAATCAATAAAATTCTTCTAAATTTAAAATTTTTAAATCAAAATCTTTAAATTTACTTAAAAATACATAAATATAATAAATGTTAAAGAATTGAAATCTACTTATAATAAACATTTTTTTTTCTGTTGACTGTTATTCGATTATTATAAATTTTTTGCTTTTGCTAATAACTATTTCACTATCGCCAAAATTTCTTTAGTTTCGCTCTGTAGAAAATGACGTTATCAACATCAAAACTATAGCGTAACAAAATTAAAAGTGCCGAAACGAAATTAAAATTAGCGAAACAATTTTATATGTAAGTATCTTTCTATTTTAAGAAAAATTGCTAAACAATATATATTTGAAATAAGATACATTTTTTTACCCCAGACCAGGGTAAATACGTTTCGTTTAATATGCTTGACTTCAACCTTATAAATACTTCGGTTAATTTTATTTATAAAATTGAATTGAAACCTGATCACTTTACTTAAATATATTTTCGTGAGTCTTTAGAAAAAGATCCATGTACTTAATAGGAAATTGATTTCAATTATTCTAAAATTTTTTATATTTAATTTATTTAATCATTATTTTTATAATTTAAAATAAAACATTTTAAAACAAATGTTAGAAATAATAGAAATAAAAAAAATAAAGAAAGAAATATTTAATAACTGACTTAATTACCCATATACAAAATCAAAAAATCAAGTTAGGAAAATTGTAATAAAAAAACATAAAACACATTTTAAGATAACAGACTTAAAAAACATGTGTTCAGTTTAACTGAACATTTTTACAATTCATTCTATAAAAAAAAAAAAATTGTAAATTAAAACAAAAACAAGGCAGAATGTAAACTAACGGCTTTTAAAGGTGTACATTTCCAAAAAACAATACAAACTGTTTAGAATTATGACTTGCATCAAAATTTGAAAATTTTCTTAAAATTTCACCCAATAAAAAAAATCTGAAAAAATAAAGAGAGGCTTTCATCAATGTTCAGAAAACTCTACATAATTAAGAAAAACTATTAACACATGTAAAATTATAAAGTTGAGCCTTTTATTTTGAAAAAATGTTTACAGATGTTTAAGTTACAGGTGTTTAAAAATAGCAAAATTTCAATTTTTGAGCCGTAATTACTCTTAAGTAAGATGGCGGTACATAACTATTTTTTGAAACAATTTATACTAATTCTAAAAATTCTTTTTTCCCTCAAAATTTCAAGTTCCTATCTAAATGGGTGCCGTATAGTTATGAAGGAAGAAAAATCATGCACAATCATGGTTTTCACATAACAGTAAATTTAAATTCTAAATTTAAAAAATAAATGTATAATTTTGATATTGATTTATAAAAGTAAGAAAAATTCCTGTCAAATGGCGTTGTTAAGCAGAACTTGAGTTATGTACACATTTAAAAATAGGTCTTTTTCAAAGTTTGATAGGCTGTAGCTCCATAATGGAGAGGGCTACATGAAAAAGTTGTTTATTACAACATTAATTTTTTTATGGGATCTAGCCATGATTAAAATTTTTTTGCTCTATAGAATTTTTGAAAACAGACGAACGGACGAACAGACAAAGTGAAACTAATAGGCACATTTTTTCAAATTTTATTTTTTGGAATTATGCTAAAAACCAAATTTATATAATACACTTGAATTGTTTTTATTGAATATGTATTTGTATCTACTTAAATTTTCATTATCATGTTCCTGTCCTTCTAATCAGGAACGATAACAGTGTTTAACTCAAATTGCTTTTTTAGAGATACAAATAAAATAAAAATAAAATAAATAAGTTAAATTATGATACTAAGTACATAGTACATACCTATATATATGAGTAGTTAAAAGTATGTATGTCAAATTTGTTTTTTTTTTAATCGGACAATTAAAAACCTAAATTAAATATTTTTCTGTTACCTACTACTAAGTTTTTTACATAAATTTATTACTCTCTCTTGTATTTTTAGGTTAAGTGTAGAGGTTTATATTTTGTGTATATAATCAGTAATTTTTAAAGTATTTTATAATTAATAGAATACCTACCTATAAATTATTAATAAACAATTTGCGTATACTTATATTAAAGATAAAATAAATAATTAAAATTTCGAAAGTACATAGAATAGGTACTCAAAACTGTTTATTCAAATGTGATTGAAACGTTGACGGTAAATTCAGATCAAAGGGTCTGAACTAAATCATAAAATAAATTATAAAATAATGTTTATTTAGTGCTAACTTATAACTATACATATAAATAAATATTATGCAATTGATAATTTCAATAAATTTTCTAAAATATTAATTAAATTAAATTAAAATTATTTCTTTTTTCTTTTGAATTCTTTTTGGACTAATTTGTTTTTACCTTTTATTCGTTATTTTTTGAAACTAAAGAAGTATTTTCGATCTATTTTTCAATTTTTTTTTGTTAACTAATTTTCATACTCGTTATTAATAGTTTTTCCTTTATCTGAAAATTTGAACAAACATTTTGTATGACTATAATTATAACGGGTTTGAACTCCAATTTACAGACTATATAGTTAGCAGATTTGCAAGTTTAAGGTTAACAAAGAAGACTATGGGTTCGACCCCAGAACAGATAATTCGAAATAAATCTTGTGTTCAATCCTATAGTTCTAATACAAAATTGATACAAAAAAAGAAGGAAGCTTCATTACCTATAAGAAAAACCATTTTGTACCGATTTAGAAAATTAGTTTTCTCAATATGAAATAAGCCTATATATACAACATATGTAGTTAAAAAAAAAAATTAACTTTCAAGAAATTTTTTTATGTCCAAATCGAGTTTGCTTTTTTATAATCTAGTGCGGTTCGATTGTACAATATACATATTACTTAACTATGTAGGAAGTAGTAAAACCTAAAAAAAAAAAAATAGTTTAAATACAAAATTTCAATTTTAAATTTGAAATTTGTTATACTTTGTTTCGATTTGAAATTTAATGAAATGTATTCACACATTACTGGTAAATGGTGATTATCTCAAACCACCGACATGGAAATCTAATTTTTCTTCGTTTCAATAATTTTTTTCCTGTTATTTTTTTTTTTTGTCTGTACTTTACTTCTTTTTGTTTTATCTTCGTCGTCACTTGAATGATTTTTGTGTTTATCAAGTGCTCACAACACAACACTCTCATTAAAGAAAAAAGTATTTGTGTTTTTTTTTTTTGTTTCTTTCTGTCATCAGTAACCAATATCAAATATGGTGTATTTTGGTATTCGTAATTCTCTCGGCAATTCGCATAAATCATGTGATTTTCTGTGTTAAATAATCAAAAAGAAATAAAATAAAATAAAAGAAAAAAATAAACATAAACATAAAAAAAAAAGAAGAAAAATTTTATTTTTAAACAATCTGACTTACTTTTAATTTACTTTGTATTATTTACTTCTTATATATACATATATAATTATTTATATACTTATAATATGTATATGGTTTTTCATTAGTATGTTTTTGTGTTTACACATGTATATTTGTTTGTATGCAAATACATAATAAACATATATACTTACATATAATTTTTTATAAGCTGCAACAATTCTGTGTTTACTAGAGGGCATTAGCATTTTTTAAATACAATCTTTTCTTTGTTTTTTTTTTTATTTTTTATTTTTTAACACGGTTTATATTTTATCAGATGGTTATGAAAGCTTTAGTAAAAGCTTTTATAAATGTTACCTTAAATCTTTAAATTACTGATTACATGATTACATGAAATAGTTAAGTAAAATATATTTATAGACTCATAATGCTCATAAATAGATTTATATTATATACATGTATGCACATTTGTTAATATCTATATATGTATGTTATGTATGCTAAATTTTCTTTAAAAATATGCATTATTTTCCTTTTCTCTTTTAGGATTTAAAAAATTTATTTCCTTTGCAAATTTCCATATAAAAGGTGTCAAAAATTAATCTTAATAAGTAAATAAGAAAGTATACAAATTTTTTGTTTTGTTTCTTGTTTATTTGAGAGAAAAATAAAGCAGTTTTTTTTTTCGTTTTTGAAAGAATAAAGAAGAAAATGAAAAAAAAAAAGAGAAATTAAGTTTTCCAAATTAAATATGTCAGAGAGAACAAAAATAACTGTTGTTTTATTATTGTTTCTTTTTATTTTTGATTTTTTGACAAGTTCTTTTATGACAATTACATACGTATATAACATAATTATAACTACGTAAAGTCAAATAATGAGAGAAAAAGCAAATGCCAGACTTTATGATTGTTTACTATTTAGATAATTTAAATACATTTAAACAAATTATAAATTTAAGAGAATTACCAAGTTTAAAACAATTTTTAAATATGTATCTACATAACTACATAAGTACCTAATGTGTTTATTTGAATTTAAATTGAATCATACTGAACTCACAAGTCACAACTTACACTTTGACAGTTTGATCAAGTATACTATCTCTTAAATTTTTTTTGGAGAAAACAAAAAATTAGCAATTTTAAGAGAAAAATATTAATAATAAAATTTAAATAAATAAATAATTAATTATTATTATAAATAAACAAATTGTTGCTTATTTTCATTGTGGAATGGAAATACACATACATAAGTCATATTTTACACACTGTTACAAAATTTGGTCTATACATTTATGCATACATAAAATGAAAGAGAAAAATTTTATAGGTAATTTATTTTTAATAGAAATAAAATATGTTGAAATTTATAATAAAATAATTATAAAGAATAATAAGTAGGTATATAGTAATTAATGAAAAAAATAAATATCTACATATCTATTATAATATTTTATGTATTTTTATAGTATCATTTGAATGAAAAATATTTTAATTTTCTGTTTTATTAAATTGTGACATAACAGATAATTTGCATATTTAACATAAGTATTTACATACGTACTTATTTTATATTAGGTACATAGACCATACATAATTTTTCTCATCACTAGTAAAGTGAATAAAGTGATGATTTTTTTCATTTTTGACATATTTTGACATTTTTTTTTCTCCCTCCCTTTGGTTGTTGTTTTTGCTTGATGCTTTGTTTTTTGTAGTAAGTGTCAAATTTATAAAAAAAAAAAAATGAATGAGTGCACATTATTCAAAGAAATTTTTTTTGGTTTTTTTTTATTATATTATTATTGTTATTTTTTTTTTAACTCTTATTCATATTTTGTTTTTTTTTTTTTTAATTTTTTACTTTTCCATTTTGATGTCAATTATGGTACTTTTATTTTTTTAATATTCAGTTAAAGTTAAGAGTAATTCTATACATTAAAAAAAAAAAAGGTATTGTGATTTACTGATTACAGAGCTACTGGTTATTAGTTAAACGTGATGCTGTTGTTTTTATATATATACACATTAAATAAGTATGCATCATACTATAATAATATATATATATATATATATTGTATACTTATATATTTGTAGTATATATATGTGATATAATATGATGTGTAAAATGTTATTTATTTTATTTTGTTGAATGGAATTTTCAAATAAATAGAAGGATAGGTCAGTATTGTTTACATTTTGTAGTATGATTTTTTTATTAAGTTTTTTTCTTCTGTTATTTTTTTTTTGTTTATGATGTTTTTATTTTCCTTTTTTGTTTTGGTATTTGTTTGTTGTTTTTGTTTTTAATATGAAGTAATATTGTTTAAAGAATGGATATAAAAATTTAAAAAAAAAAAAGATAAATAGTTTAATAGTTCAATTAATGGTTTTTTTTTATAGTTTTTTTTTTTTTTTTTATTATTTTTATTGTATTTGAAGTTGTTTTTAACAGAATAGGATTAAAAATCAATAAGTATGTGAATTAATTTTTACGTCCTAATTACAATAAAAAATTATAACAAAAAATTAAATGTTTTATTCAAACACATTGTACATACATATTATGTATATAAATATAAAGTTTTTTAGTAGAAATAATTTTGTGGTTTTGTAATAAAAAATGAAATTTTTGATTAATTTTCAATAATATAATTGAAAATTATAAACATAATTTATTAGTAAGTAAAGGAAAAGTCTATTTGAATCAAGTGTGTAATATTTGTTTATGATTAATTATGTTTTAAAAACTTGTGGTTTGAGTATAAATAATTACAAATGGGGTAATGACCTAATTAAAAAAAACAAAAAAAAAATGAATTTATACAGGTATTTACGTAGATACTTACAGTTTATGTTTTTTTTTATTTTTAATGTACCTACCCTAATGTATTTATATACATACTTATTTTGAGGTGATCCCTGATCTCTTAATAAATATGTATAAAGTATTTTATTAAACTATCCTAAAGGAAAAACTCTTGCGTTTATGATTACTTTGTTACTTCTGTTCCAAAACTGATGGATTTTACTATGTACCTACATATATATATATATGCAAATATATAGATTTGAACTATAAATTATTAATAAATTATTTATTATTAATGATTAAATTTTGTTTGCCATAATTTTAAATATCTATAATTCTTGTTCTCTGAATATGATTATAATAAATTACTCTAAAATCTTGAAAAAAAAAAAAAATTAAATCAAAATAAAATAAATTGAACACAAAGATTTTTTATACATAACTAAAAATGACGAGCATACAGTATTGGTCAAATATTTATTGGTCAAATATATCTGCTTTAATGGAGTCAAGTTAAATATTATTCTGAATAAATAAATTTAATTATTTTATTTATTTTAATCTATTTTCGTTAAAATTTATTTTCAGAATAAAATGGTTATATTATATATATATATATATATTTAAAGTAATTAATTAATATGTATAACTTTTTGTCTGTACGACAATAATTATCTTAATACTTACTATAAATTTCGTAAATTATTTATATTTATTTATAAAATATTATACTAAAACTATTAATAATACTTTTTATACATACATTATATGTACAAAAAACTATGCTTTTTTTTTCTGTTACCAATTATTTGATTAAGTATTAACAATTTTATTTAAAATTTTATGAAAAGATAATAATATATAATCAATTGCCCAAATATAATAATATCATTATCCTTTTATGTAATTTCTATTAAAATAGATTTATTCAATTGAAAATATCCCATAAATTTTAATTTATATATTATCATTGTTATTTAATGTAGGAATTATCTTTTAAAAATAAATTGAATGAACAAATTAACAATAATAAATACCCATATTATTGTAGAAACACGTAGGTATACTTGGAACATTGTTTTTCTCACAGACTTTTGCATAACTTTAGGCGAACAAAAATAACATTCAAACATTTAAATTAATTAATGT
This sequence comes from Poecilobothrus nobilitatus, assembly GCA_947095535.1. Lineage (NCBI taxonomy): Eukaryota > Metazoa > Arthropoda > Insecta > Diptera > Dolichopodidae > Poecilobothrus > Poecilobothrus nobilitatus. Next base: position 200,372,910 of record OX352774.1, read on the forward strand.
ATATACAGATGTAATAACAGGTAATAATGTAGGTATATAATCGGCAATGTAGGTGTGTAATTTATTATTATTATTTTATCAAAATATTTCAAAATATAAATATTTACATTTTTAATTGAAAAAATTGTGTATATACATTAAGATAAAATTAAAAAAAAAATCCAGTATATATACTTAGATGTACCTATAGATTTTATATTTAAAATAAATGTAAATAAACACTTAAAATTAATTAATTTTTTTTTTTTTTTTATTTATTCTATTTACAGGTAAGTTACAATATACTAAATATAAGTATATATATAACAGTTATTTAAAAAAAATAATATTTTGGATATCAACAGGAATCAAAAACAAAAAAATAAAAGTAATAAATATTTAATACTATACTCTCTTATGTTGGATTTGGTTTGGATTAAATATTTTTATTAATGATTTATTATTATCAATAAATATTTATTAAATATTAATTAAAAATTATTTATAATGCAATTATTTTAATTACTTTTATCATAAACAATGATACGTATATATATATTATTAAACGTAATTATAGAGTACCCATATTAAATTTTTTATTAGAAAATTCGTTGAAAGCTTCAAATATACATACATATACTGATTGTTTATTATGAAATTTTTATAAATGATAGACAATGAAAAGTTTATTATTTAATCAAATTAGAAAGATTTAAAAATTAAAAACAAAAAATTAAAGTATAATGACCAGGACTATTTCTGAACATAAGACAATATAGGTGTCACATAAATATAGCTAGTGATAATTCGATCAATAATTTATATGTATAATTACCATTAGGCTGTTTTAATTTTTGTAGGTCAGATCAGCTTCATCGTTTCTTATCATGTTAGTCATCTTCATCTTATTTCTTTAGATCAGCCATTATCATTTAATATAATTCATTTAAATAATTACATATTTTTAAAATTTTGTATTAAGCAAATATTGCAACATTAGGGTTTTTATTGACTGGTAATGATTTTAGTTTGGATTTCTTTTCTATCAACAAATTAATTTTATTAATATAAATGTTAATAAAATTAAAATTAATATAAATGGTCTTTCTCAAATATCAGAATAATCAAAAATTCATAATTTAATTAAATTAAAATATAAGAAATATTTCCTTCTATAATAACTTAAAATGTTATATGTTTATTATCTTTTTAAAAGTAAATAACTACTCGTATAATAAAGCCTTATATGTATCTAAAAAAAAAGAATTTTATTAAACTTAAGCTATTTATTTATACCTTTTTCTTTTTTTTTTTAGGACAACTTTACTTTTTATTTTACATAATCTTAAAATTTATTAAAGTAATTGACAATTAACAGAAGATTTATTATGAGTACTCGAAATTGATAAAAGTCAAATGAACCCAATACTTAAGTAACAAAAAAAAATTTTTTTTATTACTTATTACAGTTTGTTAGTAATACACAATTGTAAATAAAAACAAATTATTACTAAAAAAAATAAAAATTGTAAAAAAGCTAAAGAAAAAGTAAAATAAAATGACGATTCTAATACGAGTACAGGTATACTTATAAAAACTACACATTATGAAAAATTAACGGTTTTTTAAAAGAAATGTAATCCATTACTTCAGCTTTTTTACATTTCAGTTTTAATTTTTTTTAATTCTCATATGGCGCTTATATGCAAAAGAATTGAATTTTTAAACTATTATGTAAAAGTCCGGCTCTTAAATTCTTCTTAACGTTTTCGATTTGTTGTAGGTGGACCAAATCTGCACCGCTTTGTGATAAGCTCCCAATGGTTTAGTTATAGGAGAATGGTCTTTTATAAAACGTTGTGCTACACAAAATTTGTGTTTTAATGAGAATCATATGTAACTAAAATTTCATTAATTTATCTCAAACGATGTTTAGAATTTTGTAAATATATGGACAGACATTCCTTTATTAATTAAACATATTTTTATTTAAATGTGCTAAAAATAGAACAGAAATATAAAAGAAAAAATATAAGTATATATATATAATTTATTGATCAGCCAATTTTGGGCCCGTTTTCAAAAAAAAAAAAAAAAAAGATAAAACAATTTAATTATGAGCAGTTTTTAATGTATTAGTAAGTGTCTTTTATACCTGATTGTAGTGTTATCGTTTATCATTTTTTTTTTTCGATCAACAGACGTCCGTCAACACTATTCAATAATTACTGCTATGTTCATTTATCATTTTAAAAATTGATTTTTTTTTTTTTTCATGTACAACATGATCGTATCTATAGTACATATCTATAAATGCTATATAATAATATATGTATTGATAATATTTATGATTTAAATCTTGTTATTTAAATGCACATATATGTACATATGTATGAGTTATGTATGTCTTAATTTTTATTTATGTCTAACAAAAAAATTATTGTATATTATAGTACAATAGATATTTTATTATTAGTTATTATATTTTATTTATTTTATTTTTATATTTTCTAACTGTACAGAACTTTGAACTTTTATATTATTATTTGATTATAATATCATTTATAATATGTAGTACAGTAATTTTCTGAAGTTTTAGAATACTTATTTGATTGATTGAAAAATTACTTGACTATAATAGTTTTAAAACAACAAGTTAGTTTTTGTGAATCCGTGGTTTATTTTAAAACATTCTGAAATTATTTTATCTTAAAGATATTATGTTCGAAATATTTATAATGGTATTTGTGAGAAATTTTTTTTTTTTTTTTGAATATTAATAGATGGTACGACATTCAAAATAAAAACGATAATTAAAACTTTAAAAAGTTTGATAACATATTTATCTAAAAATGAGCATGATAAATAAATATTTCAATAAATATTATTTAAATTATCTGCTAATTTATTTTTCACCAAAAAATAAAGTTATAAATATTATTTTATTTTCACAAGTCTTATGATAAGTACATCTTGTTATCATATATTCGATAATACAAGATACTACGATTTATTTCTTTTTAGCATCTTTTTGAAACAAATTTTTGGAAAATTTATTTATTAGTTTCACTCTGCCCGCTCGCCCATCGATCTGTCCGTGCGTTTACACTGTTTAAGATGGAGTAATAAAATTTTAATCATGGATAGGTTTTATTAAAAATTTATTTTGTCTAGCTAAGTTACTATTTTGTCTATTTTTTTTTATCCTATTATGGAGTTGCAGCTTCTTAAAATTGAAAACTGCTATTTAATTATTTTTTTTGTTTTGACATAAGTGTTACATGTTTTTATTAATGAAATAATATCGCATGTTTTTATTATTAAAATCTTATTACTGAGTAAAGAGAATTAAACTCGCGATCCTAATTTTTAGGCTATAAACAGAGGTCAAAATTATACTTGTTATTATTAATTATAATTGTAGTAAAAAAGAAATTGGTTTGAAAACAGCTTGTTTTTTTTTTTGGTTTTACGTAAAACCAGTTTAAAGAAAGTATAGTTTAACACTTTAGTGGACAAAACTGCTACATCTGTTGTAATGTATTGTCTCGATTTTTTTTTTTATTTTATATTTATTTCTTTTTCCTGTCTCCATCTATATTTATATACATAATTATAATTCAATTGATTTTTCGGCAAATTTATTAAAATATCCAAAATTTTCCCTCCGCTCTGAATGAGTAAGAAAACTTTTTAGCATCTATCTGGTTAGCAGAACTCAGCGAAAATTGTATTACCTCTTCTTTACACATCAAAACAAAAATGATTCCCTCGTAATACCCTGTTTTAGTTGTCGAAACTATATATAAATCAACGTAAATTAAAAGCAAACGTATAATTCTACAACTACTTCATTGTCTATTTAATAATGCCAATATAGATTAGATTTTCTTTTTCTTTTCATGATTTATTCAAAAACAGGAAGGATTTATATAGTCGGAAAGGATACTCAATAAACTAAATAAAAAATGAATGATAAACATTGATGTAATCAATTTGTATCGTAGAATTTTTGAAAACTTCATAATGATACTATTCTAAAAATATCATAATAAATCTAATTTAATCGAAAAGCGTCCATTTTAATTATAAGAAGACAACTATTTCAACCTAACCTAACCTAATATATTATATGATATGTAAGCAGTTGAACAAAAATAAATTAATCAACCAAAAACTTTCGAAAAAACTATAAAATTCTTTTTTTTTTTAAATACATATTGTATAGAATAGATTATAATGTTTATTTATAAAATACTTATTCATATATAAAAAATAAACTGAGAATTTTGATAATGGACGCATATCTCTATATAACAATCAAAAAAGAAAAAAAATACTAGAAATGAAAAAAAAGCTTAACTAAATTATCTACTCAAAACTACTGTTCTCACTCACTCTCTTCTATTTTCTATTCTCAAATAACAAAAAAAAAAAAAAAATAAACTCGTCAGTCGTCACTACAATCGCTAAATAATTTTGTCATATTGTCAGCCAATTAAATAAATTAAGTAAAGAAATAAAAAAAATAGGTATAAAAAAAAAAATTTAGTAACAAACAATTATTTTATTATTAAATTATATATAATATATTATATATATACTGTATATATATACATATTATAAAAAGAAAAGTAAAAATTATAAAATTTTCTCAGTTCTGATCTGATCGCGATTTGAATAGATGACGATCGGCGGTAATTTTCTTATAAAATAAAAAAAAAAAAAATAAATAAAAATTATTAAAAAAAGAATAAAATTAAACATCTTTAATTTTTACATTTTTAAAATGATCATCTATTAAAAGTGAATAAATTATATATATTTTATATAATATACATACATATCTCTTCATTTTTGTGTTTAAAGGTGAAGAAAGGCATCGAAAAAAATTAATATTTTTAGTTCTATTTATAATAATAAATTTTCATGAATAACTAAATAATTATTTTTAATTAAATAATACGTATATTAGTTATTAATATCAAATTGTAATTAATTTCTAAAACTTATCAAAATATACTGAGCAAAAAAATATGAGTTAAATGACAAATTGATGTCATATTATATGTACATCTTAAAATGTTTGTTTATTATCGTAAAGTTTATAATATCGTAAATAACAATATGTAAACTGTGTCAAGTATTAAATATAAATATTTAATACAAATATTAGTTTAATAATTAATTAAATAATTAATATACATTTTTAAATAACATTTTATTTATTTTTTTTATACTTATTGATTCATAATTAAAATTTATAAAGTAAGTGTAAAACTTCTTAAATTATAAGATGTATACAATTTATAGAATCATTTCTATAGTAGTAGTAGTTATAGAATATATACGAAGTGAAGGGATTATTTATTTTCTTTTTTTTATCGAAAATTCCGAAATGATTCCGAAATTTGTACTTTAAAATTAAAAAATTAAAAAGAAACTTTTTCAAAAAAAAAAACTGACCTAATATAATAACAAAAAAAAAAAAAAAAAAGAATTAAATATAATTGAATTAATATTGTAATTAAATTTTTTCTGTTATAATTTTATGTGCCGGAATACATTTAATGCGTTATTTTTTTTTTTTTTTTGTTAATTAAAATAATGTCATTTAATTTTATTCAAATTTTTGGTTAAAAATAATAAATTATATATTATATATGCAAGGTTTTATAAATGTAAAAAAAAAAAAAAAAAATAACACTTATACTAAAGTCTTCAAAATAATTAAGGTTTATACCTATACACTTTTTATTAAAGATTGAATGTAATTTACTACATAGCAAATTAAATTTTAAATGATGATTGATGCTTACTTAAATTAATCAAATCTGTTTGTATAAATTTAGTAATTTTTTGACCCGCATTGACCACATTATTTTCTCCAATAACGAACACCAATCTAAATTTTCCTACATGCAAGGTGTCACGTTTTTTACACATTTTTAATATAATCTATTACATTAGTTGACTGAACTGTTATAATTTATAGTGACAGAAATTCAACGCTTACTGTTGACTTTTGTTGTCAAAAAAAACAAAAAAAATGTTTTGGGTCACAATACTGAAACAAATCATGACACATCATTGAAACAAAAATGAGACCAATGTGATCGAATGCATAAAACTGAGCTTGATTTCAAATCTAACTTTTTCAAACAAAAACTACTCTTGAACTTGGAGTTTTTGTATGAAAAGTGAAATATGTTTTGAAGCTCAGTTTTATGTATTTGATCTAATAAGTAGACTGAAATTATTAGTTTCAACCTTTTATGTTTTTAGCACATTTTTCAAAAAAAAATTTCAATATTATTAGTTACACTCTGTATTACAGAATAACATTTTTATGTAGTCCCATTCATTACAGAGTTAGAGCCCCTCAAAGTTTCAAAAATCTTTATTTTCACATGAGTTAAAATTTGAACTTCGGCTTAATATTTTTTTGCAATCTAGAAACGGCAAACGATAGGTTGAACAATTATTTTATCTTTATATCAAAATTATATAATTTTTTGTAATTTATTAATTTACATTAAGTATGTGAAAAAAAAATTTTTTCCTTTCTTTACACCACTGGAAATGCTTTCGATAGCATTTTGAAATTTTGATAGATTTTTCAGATTTAGTGTAAATTATTTCATGAAATTTTTTAATATTTGTGCAGAGGGTGGAAAAGCTATTAATTGAATAGTTGTTATTTTTAGACACCTGTAACTTATACAGTTCTACGATTATTTTTTATAGTAAATACCAAAAATTAAATCTTTAAAATTATAATTTGAAAATGAAGATGTCCCTCGATTTTTTATAAATTTTTCTTACATATACGTATAAAATTCTAAGATATTTTAACAAATTTTGCCTTGATTATTTTGCTTTCTATTCAAACAATTAAACAGTTAATTATGCATAAACGAATTAGATTTTGAATAAATTTCTTCCACCGTAGTTATATCTATAGTTGTTCTATTTTAATTTTATTTTTGCAATTCTTTTAGATTTATTACTTTTTATATAAGATTTGATACATATATAAGCAAAAAATTTATTTCCAAAACAATATTTCGCAAAACTAAAAAACGTTTTTTATGATCTTACAATTTGTTTTTTTTTTTTTTTATTTTTTTTTATTGCAATGATTAGCAAAAAGGCGTCATTTTTATAACATAATTACTTATTATTAGTAAATAAAATTATTAAATAACTGACGAATAATAATCTAAAGAAAATTAAAAAAAAAGATCATAAAAGTAAAAATTAAAATTTAATTTTGTTTTTTATTTAAAATTTTTTTTTTAGCCATACAAAAATTATTCATATAAATAATTTAAATTTCGTTAACAGATGAGATTAAAGTAAAATTATAATTTTGATTATTAATTAATTACTTATATGGTGAATAAATAATTCTAAGAATTTATACAGATTGAATTTTTTTTTTTTTTAATTCGTAACCTAAATAATAATACTAAACTATTAAAGTAAAGTGGGCTCATTTTGTTTTATTTTATTTGATTTATTTATTTAGTTTGGAGTAACGATTCTTTATGGTTTCCTTCAAGAATAATTTTTATTTGGCATACTTATGTGAATTAAATAAAATATGAAATTCATGAACTAAAGAATATTAAAGGAATTAAAATGTAAAATGGAAAAATATTAAAGAATCAAAATATAGAAGATGAATTGAAAAAGATTTAATTCGTTCCCTACGCTCCCATATATACTTATATTTTGTTATTACTATTAAATATATTATTTATATAGAGTCACTGGCCGGTCTAGATTGAATAATATTCTATCCAAACCTATCTTAAGCAATTCTTTTCCATAGAGCTGATAAACTATAATTTAGAAAGTTCTGCTCTATCTTTTCCCAGATTAATTTCGATATACTTATTATATTTTTTCTAAGTTGATTTAAAAATAATTTCTTATATAAAAAAAATTCTGCTGTAACTACATAGAAAATAAGAATAAAATATTGTAAGTATATGAAATTCTTTTTGTTAAACTTTTTTCTCCTTAAAAAAGAAAATTATTGTGTATTAGTTTAATAAGTTCACAAGATTAACTAATTTAAAAATTAGATAAGCATCTACTTCAGGTATCGGTAGCTGATGTTTATGTTTAGAATCATGATTTTTCTTTGTTCTCTTTGCGATTCAAGAAATTTTTGAAATCAAGAAGCTACCTGGCCCCTAGTATGAACATAATTTCTGTGTTAATTCTTATTTGGGGCCTCCGTGGTCTAGTAGATAAGAGAGTATGAAATACGTTATAAATACCGAGAGAGTGTGATTTCCAATACCACACACATCGTAAGAATAATTTCCTCTTCCGACATTTATAGTCACGCCTGAAAAGGAAAGGCTGCTTCATTTTCTTGTCACATTTATGTGACAGGGAAATAAACAAAAAAAAAAATCCTTATTTGAAAATATGATCTTATTTTGTATCGTGTGTAATAGCAAAGAAAGAATGAAACTTCAATGCAGTAGATAAAATATGGAAAAATTTAATGAAATTAAATTTCAATAAATTTGCGTTTATTTGAAAAAATACAAAAAGGTTTGTTTGATTAAGAAAATGAACATTCTTTATTTTCTTTATATCGAATTTAAATAATAACCATACAAAGAAATTTAACTTTCAATATATTTTCATCGAGTAACACAATTTTTGCCATATGCAATTAATCTAAATATCTTGTTAGTAGCTTAGAAGCTATATATTTTCTTCGAAGAGTTGCAATTTATTAACAAATTCTAAAACTAAGTTTTTTTTCGAGAATTATCAAGTATAATACTTATCTGAAAAAAGATTAATTTTGGTTATTTAAATTATATTTTCAGTTTAAAATAGATTTCACAAAGTAATTTAGTTATTTCAATTTACATACATATAATTATATGTATATAAATATGTATGTATCATAATTTCTATGATTGGACGAAACTTTACAACAATGTTAACAAAAATATTTTCTGCAAATTTTTCTATTGTTGATTAAAATTAGGTTAAAATTTAAAATGGCAAAAAACGTAAAAAAATCAAAAAAAAAAAAAAAACGGATTTTTTCTTTTTTACCATTTTTACAGCCAATTTTATGCCAATTTCGATATTATAATAATTACACTAATTATATTTATATACAAAAGATTTCAAATAGAGAATAACGATTTTTTTTTTATTTATTTACATACATATATTTATATTTTTTTTTTTTACCTTTCCCTGTAAGTATATATATATACAAGATATATATATTCGAAAAATGTATTGTAGTTAGTATCTAAATTAGCATATATTAAAATATAAGAAAAACAAAAAAAAAAAAAAAATGTCTTTCTCCGCTATATTTATTTTAAAAGCTTTTTCTGTATTATAATTTTTTTTTTTTTTTATATGTTTATACATATAGTTATGTACAATTTATAATATTATTTATCTATATCCTATACATAATATATTTATATATTATTTTTTTATTTTAGCACTCAATTTACGTCTAAATATTAAATTATGAAGATTTTGTGTTAACAAGCACATCAAATTAAATTTCATATTTGATATTTCTATTATTGACAGATCATTTGAGCGCATATCAAAAATTTTTCAAAATTATTATTAAAAAAAAAAAAAAAAAATTCTAGTTGAAATGAGTTACTTTTAATAATTAAATATAAGTTATTTTTATTTTAAAGAATAAAAAAATAAAATGGTTAAATATACTATAATTTGTCAATTAATTCGTAAAATATTTACATAATAAGTATGTGAACACGCGAATCACAAAAAGTTTGCAAATTACGATATAGTATGTTAAAAACGCAAAAATTTTTTGGTTATTTTTCCACAAAACAAAAAAAAAAAAAAGAAAACGCGCATTATCTATTTACTTGATAATCATCTAATTTTTTTAATTTTATTTATTTTTATTTATTTATATTAATATTTCTTTAATTTATTTCTTTAATTATTAATTCAATGTATTTTTCTATCAATAAAATGTATTGGTATCCATTTGACACAGTACAATTAATTACATATATATATATACAATTAGTATATATATTTTTACCACATTTTTGAAAAAATGTGCTTATCTGTCCGTCCGTCTGGGTGTTTACAAAACTTCTACAGCGTTTGAAATAAAGCTGTAATATTTAAAAATAAATATGAAATTTTAACTACGGATAGGCATCGCTAAAAAACTAATTTTGTGGAATAACTTTTTTCGGTAGCCCTACCCGTTACGGATCTATAGCCCTACAAAGTTCGAAAAAGCCTTATCTTTAAATTCTTATAACACAGTTTCTATATTTTTCATCTGAACACAGCATATTTTTCATTTGAACCAAACGATAGATTGTTTTATAAACTTTATAAATATATATAAAATAAATATGTGGCTTTACCTTGCGGTATTTTAATATACCGTTATGTGAAACTGATTTTTTGCAAAAATTTGGACTACTTCTATCTTTCAAATGGTTTAACTTAGAAACTTGAAATTTTGAGAGGAGTTAGATCTTGCGAAATCAGTATGAGTTATTTCGGAAAATTTTTTTGTGTCGCCCGCACTTTGGGTTGTAAGGGGTCAATAACAGAAAATTCTCTTTTTTTAAACACCTGTAACTTGAGCACCGGTCAACATTTTTTTGAAGTAATATACAAAAATTAAAGCTCCAACATTATATTTTTGTTTCTATTAATAATTTTTCTTAATAATATAGCGGTCCCTTATAATTGACGAAAGTGTGATTTGATTTTTCTCAATTTTTTGATACCAAAAAAAAATTTAACAAAAACCAATTTCTTATCAAAATTAATTTTTTAATATATATCTACTTTTTACTCTAGGCTTATTATGGAATATTTTTTTAAATAAGTTTATCTTTAACTTGTTTAAGATAAACTTCTAAAATTTGTTTATTACTTTTACTCTGTCCATCCGTCCATCCGTCTGTTTATTAAACTTCCATACAATTTGGTAAATTTTAGTAATTTAGTAAATTTACCGTTATATGGAAACAATATTTTACAAAATTTTAATTCCTCCATATCTTTTATTCAGAACTTTGAAATTTTTAGACGAGAAAGATTTTTTTAAGAATTTGTATAAGTTACTTTAGAAATTTCGCCTTGTTTAAGAGTTATTTGGCAATTATAGAGAAATCTCTATTTTTAGACACTTGTAACCTACACAAATTTACTGTAAATCATATTATATCAGAATTTATGCTTCAATATTATATTTTCATATGTGTAAAGTAGTCACAGTCTAAATAGTGTAACAAAAGTAGTATTTAATGCAATTTTCTTATCTTTTTCAAAATGTACGCATTTAAAAACCTTTCGTTTTGTATATTGCCTTATTTTTATAATTTACTTTAATGTAATTAAGTATTATTTGTATATATATCAAAAAATATTTTCAATCCATTTTAATTTTTATTAGAAAAGAAAAAAAAAGAGGATATTCGGGTTTTTCCTTGTTTAAAGAACGTGATAAAAATTTTAGTGATTTTTAAGTCGACAATTTAATATTTAGTAAAAGTGTATCTGAACAGTTTAAAAAAAATCATGTTATCTTGTCTTAAAATTACATGGTCAATAAAAACAGATCCCTGTTATTTTTCAATTTTTTGATGTAATTTGTCCAAAATATAAGACTAAAGAAAATTGAAAATTAAAAAAACTTTAATAGACTGAATTTTTGCAATAGAAATTGGTCTAAAACCTTTTTTAAGTTATAATTAAAGTTAATGCTAAATTTGATTTTATTATGAATTTAAAAGTTTTTTATTTTCGTAATAATTATGTACTTTTGGATTTGATCAATAGAGTAATTCAATGGAAAGACCTTGATTAAATTAGATCATATGCAATATTAGACATTTTTTAGCAAAAGAGAGCAACCCAGATTTTGAATACAACTGAAAATTCCTTATTCAGAATCTCACATATACAAATATATAAATATTTTGGAAAAAGCGTATAACCCTTCTTTTGAATCCAACTCTAAAATCCCTCCTAATTCAGAATCTTGCATATATAATATAAATATTTCGAAAAAATACGGATACCCTGATTTTGAATACAACTATAAAATCCTCCTAATTATAATTTTTATGTACATATTTAAAAAACAATCTTAATCATGATTTTGTAAGTAATTTTAAAATCGGTCCTAATAATTTTTGAACAATATTTGAACAATAAGATGTTTAATATAGCTGCCGCCCCCAAACCTCCGCAGAACCTGAAACCTGGTTAGATCATATCCAATATTAGTAATTTATATTGTAATTTGTAATATTGTAATATTTGTAATATAAAATAAATTATTAATTAATTCTTGTACAATAGATAAAGGCGAGTAATTATAATTCAAGAACAAAAGCAAAGGTAAATGATATTAAACGAAGATTAATGAGAATTAATCCATCAAGAGTCGATTGAAATATCAAATTCGGCATATCCTGAAATGTCTAACAAAATCAGTGGCACGCCAAACGTTCGACTAAAACTCTGTAGGCACAAGAAGCGTCCAAAGTGAGATACAAATAAAAAGAAAGTCTTGGGTTAAAATAAAAGAGCAAAATAGAGAGAACTGAAGAGGTTTGCCTTGTGTTCCCTAAGAGAATAAACAGGAGATAATAATTCAATAATAATTCAAGAAATTGAAGTTTAGTCTAAAATGAATAATAAATACCTTATACTTAAGGTGATGGCCTGTGTTTTGCTGTTATATTAACTAACGTTTATACTATAATTTACTTGAATTTCTTTATCAAAACAAAAAAATTATTAATTTATTATCACTTTCACTATAATTTTATTTTATTGCTCTCTTATTAATTTCTTAAAAGTTTATTTTTTTTTTTTTTTTGTAAATTTTTTCAATTAAAATCTCATGACATTTAAAAAACAAAATAAAACAAAAAGTATAATAATAAAAAAAAAAAATAATTCTAGCAAGAATTCATGTGACTACCCCAAAATGATATCGTGCTCTAATTAAGTTGAAAATATCAAAAGAAAAAAAAAGTAAATAAATTAGAAAACAAAATGAAAATTGCAAACTTTTTGCACAATACATTGGATAGAAGCGGATACAAGCAATTTATTTTACTCATAAAAATTCCCAACAAAAATATTTTTTATATAAAATTATGAATAGAATATAACTAATAGTATAATAGTAGCTGTATCAATTTGAATACTGATTATAACAAAGAAATTACACTGTAGTCATTTTCTTTTTGTACTTTTTCGTATTTCAAAAATTGCGTCGAAATTAATTTATGTTATTATACTTTGGGATCACTTTTTATGCGGCCATTGTCAGTTTTATTTAATACAATAGCTTATAGTTAAATTTACCTAAAAATATTTTTAATTAGGGGATGAACAGTAACAGGGTGATATTTTTTAAATGCTGTTATAGAATAGAAATTTCTATAGAATGGAATCTTGAAATAAATTAATCGTAAAGCTTTAAAAGTAAAGTAAAATTTGTTAACCTATATCTAAAGTATATATATCCCAATGTTTTTTTTTATTTAAGATACTTTCGCTATTCAATATTGTCTTACCGCGTTAACAAAGTTTAAGTAATATATATTTTTAATTAAAAGAAAACATTCTGTAAATAAGGACCTAATAATCCTAAGGAATACTTTTTATATAGTACTCAATTTCTTAAAAAGGTTAAAAAAGTGTTAATAATGAATACCTGCCAGTTAGATGCATTTGTCATAATTTTAATTTTAATGAAATTAATTATAAATCAAAAGATGATATAATAAAGATGTTCAAATGATTAGATTTTATGTCATGTCGGTGGGAAGAAGGTGAGAATTTTGTAAAAATACAATATAGACTTAATAACCCTGTTGGTATTATAAGAGTTTTACTTAATAAAGTTACCATTCCAAGTAATTCATATAATGGGGTCATAATAATATAATACAATTAAAGTTTTACTAGTAAAATTGGAAACATATAAATTCTGGTTACCATCAAATTGGAAGTACATATTATAATAAAATTAAAGAAATAATCAATACAACCAAAACTGTCATAACAAAATAATTTTAATACTTAATCACATTATTTGAATTCACATGTACTTCAGCTTATTAGAAAATATCTTCAACTAAATCAATGTCAATAAAAACATTGTATTGATCCACTGCTAACAAAGTTAATATGATAAATATAAATACAAAAAAAGTTGAATAGGGATTAAATATGGTACTAGAAAAAGAAGATTGAAAACGGTTTTGTAAGACTTTTACCATCATTTTTTCTTTCCAGAATTCTCTAATTACGCGACAATAAGAACCATTTCTTTTCAGTTCTTTAGGGATTACTTAAAAGGCATTCACTAAGTCATTTATTATACAAATTTGACTAAGCTTCATTTTCTGGAAGCATTAGTTTCACTAAGTCATTGATTATTTGGTAGTATCTATATTGTAAAAGACTATAAAAGATAAATATTTTTTGTGCGCCATCTGTTATCCCGTACAAGAATTATTTAAAAACTTTTTATTAATTATTATGAAGTAAATTAAAATTTTAACTGTTCCACTGATGAATTAATGAATTAATTCTGTACTAAACGAACAAAATAGTTAGAAAATTAATACATTATTTTTTTTTTATTTTAAGTTAAATAGTTTTTTTTTCTTTTTATTTTTTTTTTTTTAGTCAACCAAAAATAATAATTTACCTATGTGTTAATAATCAACAACTGTCAATTCTAATCATAATTATGATTAATAATAATGTTAAAAATTATTGGTAGGTAGCTCAGGGGCGTTCGAATGTTATCAAGTTTTTTTTTTTTTTTGTAATAATAAACTTAAATTATTATTGCAAATATTAAAAATTATGAATAAAATTATTTATAATCAAATCACAAGATTTAATTTTAGTCTACCGATAAAAAAATTTTGAATGAAAATGAGAAAAATAAAAAAAAATTTTTTTTTTTTTTTTTCAAATTCAAGTACTTATAAATTAAAATATATTTTTGATATTTGAAAATATATCTTAATATTTACATATCATATAAAAAAATAAATATATTAATATTTTGGTGCAAATATATTATAAATTAGTAACTATAACTAATATTAAAAAAAAAAAAGTCTTGAAAAATGTAGACCAAACTAGTTCGTTATACTTGTATGTACATATATATAGAAGTATAATTCGTTATATATAGGAAAATTGTATAAAATATTAAAATTAAATTTAATTAATTAATTTACACATTACACATCTGGCTTTTTGTTTTTTTTTTTTATAACATTTATGTTATTATTAATTTTTATTAAAAAAAAAAAAAAAATTAATTAAAATATACCCTCCTTTAAGGCTTGTTTTTCTAAAATTGATTATTTTTGTAGTATGATTTAATAATAATTTTAATATTTAACCTTTTGGCTAACAGGGTTTAATCACCTGTTTGAGTTTAAAACTTAATACTTAAAATATATTCGATACAATATTAATGAATATATTGACAAAAATAAAATAATAAGCCTTTAACAAATCAAATCAAACAGGATATTATTAATTCCTGACTTTCCTATACATATTACCTTCTTTAATTTATATTCTTTTATTTTTTTAACAAATATCTTTAACAATAAATAATATAACTTAAGGTTTTATAAGTTAAGCGTAAATTTAATTTACTAACTGTCAAGCCTTTTTTTTGATATCGTTTGATTTGCTTCTTTTCAGTTACTTTTTGCATTGTGTAGTATAGATCAGTCATCAGATATTCCAAGTTCCTTAATAAATCTCAGAATATAGAATATTATTCTTTTATTTCAGAAATCTCTAAACAGAGACGTTGATTTTAATTACGAGTTAAGGTTTCACAGTTATACAAAGAATTATGCAACCAGTAAAAAATTTAATTTTGTTTTAATACTTAAATTTCATTGTTGAAAATACTATAAGCAAAAGAACAATTTTTTAAATTAAAATTGTTTATTCTTAATTTTTATGTTTTTTTTTTGTTTGTCTAATATAATTAATTTTAAATTGTTGGGCCAAATGTCAACTTTTTTATTACCTACTTAAAACGGAGTTAATATTTTGGATAATAGTTAATTTATTTAATTCCATTTCTTAATAGACTTTTGTTTATTTTTTTATTAATGAAGGCTGAACCAATGTGTCTGTAATTACTAGATTCTAGATCCGTATAGTGCACCTTCAAAACGCGCTAGAACTTATTGGGATAGAGTTCATATTAAGTTTTCCTAAATTTATGCCACGATGATGGAACAAATTTTGACAGCTTTCTTAAATTCATATATCAGAGACTTATTTATAAATCTTATAAAAAGAAACTATACCGAGATATTTTCACCTTTTTCTTTACAAACTGGATGAAGAGGAAGTGCTTCAAGCTCTCTGTATCGCCAATTCCTCTGCAAAATCTAAAGTTAAGATTTAAATGCAGTAAAGAAATTTTAGAGATGCTAGAAGATTAGAGCATATCTACCGATAAGACAATTGGCCGTAATAACACCAATCAATTGTCAGGTCTAGAGCGAAAAAAATTATACAATTTTAAACTTTTTAAATTTAAGTCCGATCACATGCCTCTGGTTCTGATTAATACATGTTAATTTTTTAAGATCTTCACGTAAAAGTGCATCGAAGGAAAATAAAATCCAAAAATGCTACATTATACGTGAATGACCCATAATGTAAAATATTATAAATTGCAAAGTAAAAATATTACCGATGGCAGAAATGTTGATTGGTTTAGAGAAAATATATTTATTGGTATCTTTCAAGAAGTATTTGATTGTTATCTTTCAAAAATGTCGATTTAAAAAAAAACAAACTTCAAAAATATAGAAGAGTAAATATTTAAAATATGCAATAGGGTTGAGGTCCAGGGTAAAATGTCGTTAGACAACAACAATTTCTGTAAAAAATGACCACTCATCCTTCGATTTTACGATGTAAGATTAATTTACACTTTAACGTGAAGCCTTGTTTGCCAATCAAATACCAAATATGATATGACAATTTCGTTTTATTAAACAGTTGTTTAAAATGATCAAAATTATTAAGTGTTAAATTTACTTACCATGATTACCAATCTCGGGTTAAAACTTGAAAAAAAAAAAATGTTTACATTAATTGTTAATAGATAGTTGACAGCCTAACTTCCATTTTTAATCAAACATTTTTAAAATTATCAAAGTTATTAAGTAAATCTAACCTATGATTGGCAATCTAAGATTAAAAAAAAAAGACAAAAACTATATGTTAATTTGTTGTCTTTTGTTTTTATTTTTTAATTCTATTATTCGTTAATTTAATTTATTACAGATATATTTTTAACGTATATATTTTTTTTTATCTTGTTGATATTTTTAATTTATTATCTATTTTTAGATTTTTTTTTCTGTTTTTGTTTTTTTTTTTTTTATCAATTTAAATCATATTTATTTACATTTTTATTGATTTTTGTTTTATATTTAAACAAATAATATCACTAATTATTGCACAATATCACAGTTGAATGAAACAGAGAGAAAATTTTCCTCAACGTCAGAATTTTGTTTATT
Source organism: Poecilobothrus nobilitatus (assembly GCA_947095535.1). NCBI lineage: Eukaryota > Metazoa > Arthropoda > Insecta > Diptera > Dolichopodidae > Poecilobothrus > Poecilobothrus nobilitatus. The sequence continues at coordinate 200,390,513 of OX352774.1, forward strand.
TGTTCTTTTAAGTAACAAAACAATTTCTTGAAAAAAAAAAAAAAAAAAAAAACTTTAATAATTTCTTAATGTCAGCTATAGTACATATAGGGTATAACTATAAAAGGGGTGCCAAAAAAAAAAAACACTATTTGCATAGTAAAAAAATTTAAAATAATAAAAAAGTGATGCTTTAATTTAAACTTAATTAGCGTAATTGATTCTATTTTTAGAGTATTTTTTAAATTTAAAGTGAAAAAAAATATAACAGATTAAAAATATTTGAATTTTTATACGACACAACAAACAATTTAATTTTCCTAGAAAGTTTTTTCTTTTTTTTTTTTTAAATATTTATTTATTTATTTGATATTTTGTTGGTAATTTTCGAAAATTTTTTTTTATTTTTCTTTAATTGTACGTAAAATGTTTATTAGTCACAATATTACAATCGATGATTATGTCGATTAAATATTTTTCAAATAAATTTTTTTTTTTTTTTTTGTACATATAAATATTTAAATGTTTATAAAATGTATCATTATATGCATCTTTCTTGTTAATTTATTTATTTTTTTTATTCTTAAAATAGAAATAATTTTTGAAGGTATGTAATTTAAAATTTTTCGGTTAGGGTAGGTATTTAATAAAAATGAATTGTGAAATAACAAAATATCGAATTATGTTATAAAATTCTTAAAGAAACAATTTTGACTAAAATATTATAAAATTTGATGCTGATTGCCGAATTAAACAAAATTAATGAAAATCGTTCCAATATAAATCGGTAAAAAAATTTTATTAAATAGGTTTTCATTAGAACATTCTAGACTTTTAGATTTTTAATAAATTGTAACTTCTTAAGATTTGTGACTTTTTTATCGACCGCATACATTAATGTATAAGATAGGTATTGTTTTCATACTAAAAATTTGTACCCGAGATTTTGGCAAATATGCACTACTCTGATGTGGAGAAGGCTGTAAAAATTTTTTTAGCATGATGTCTGCCTGAGGGTGTGTGGGTGTATGTTTCCGTGTGTGGATATGTCTATGGGGACGTGTACAGCTTAAACTGACTGACTTAAACAGACTGAGCGGAATTTTTTGCAATTTCATATTTAAGGTTTTCATGTAAATATCTCGGATTGATAAGCTTTTGGAGCAAATCGGACAACCGCAAGTGGTAGTTTACTAGTGTACTTTTTAAGTTTTTTACGAATATTTCGTAACAGAAAAATTTTATGAGAAAAATTTTTAAGAAAAAGTTGTTACACAAAGTAAAGAGCAACAACTTTGCCATAGAACATTTTTTGATCCGACTAACTTTAACTTTTATTTAATTTTTTTTTCTAAGTCCAAATTTCATACATAACACTTCCATATGAATTTATATGAACAATTTTTTTTTGTTTCTTTTTTATATTTCTAAAAATTTATATATACATACATATATTCATATGTACTTATATCTATGCATATTATTCTTTTGTTTATGACATAAATTTAAAACGGTAAAATTTTTGTTAGCATATTCAATATTAATCTTATGTTTGTTTTGTATTTGTTTACAGTTTTTATTATTTTTTACTTCTAATATTTTTGAATGAAAAAAAAAATCATGTAAATTACATAATAATGTAAATTGATGTATGAATGAATGCACATATGTATATTTTCGATTTAATTGCTAATTACTGTTTTTGAATAAAACAAAATGTTGTTAAATGATTAGAAGTTATTTTGCTTTGATATAAATTATTATGTAAAAAATCTATAAATTTTGGCATTGTACTTTTCGTGTAGTGGCGGTCGGTCCTGTGGTGAAGACAGCTGATTTATTTTTTGTTTTTGGTGAGAACAGGTGAATTGTTTATACCATACCAGTGTATGAATGTATAGTTTTCAGGATATGTAAAATAAATTTTCTATTACATTTGAGATATCTTAAAGAAAAAAACTTATGGAAAAATATACACATATATATTCTTGCTCAGGATCGAATTGTGATTCGATTAAGCCGTGTACTTCCGTCTGGTCATTCATACAATAACTCAAAAAATAAAATAAGAGACATAAAGAAGAAAAGAAAGATAATTAAAATAACTTAGTGTCTATTAAAGATAGTTGTGTCTGAAATTTTGTGAAAAGAAGTCAAGTTGCATATTAATAACTTCTGTGAAATTTGACTACTCTGGCCCAATTACTATCCGTAGTTGCCATATATTTCTTATATTTTCTTATATGAAAATAACTCATTGCCTTATATCGACAACTTCTGAAAAATTTAGTTAGTTTAGAGCGATAAGTTCTAGTAGCTCTCATACAACTCTAAAATTTACATAAATATATATTGATAATTATAATTAACTCAGATATTTAAAATTTTATAAAACACGAGGTATCGTAGAGTTGATACCGTGAACTATACACTCTTCCTCGTTTTAAAAATGAATAATTTGTTCATGTCTTATGACTTGTTTGTTTATTATTTTTATCTTATTAAAACACTCATTATAACATAACCTGAAATTTAAATTAACGGCAAATTTTTCCTTCATTTTGAAAGGAAAAACAAGAACTTGTGCAAAAACAAATATGAAATCAATTCATTTTTAAACTATTAATTAACACATAAGACTTGCTTTAAGTTAAAAAAGAATGTTGTTTACATCGAGAAATAATATACGTACCATTTTAGGATTTATTTAATTAAGAAACAACGAACTAGATTTGATAATTGAAGCCTTTGTCATTTGTTATTGAAAAGAATAATTTTATTTTATTTTTTATTTGAATTTAAATATAATTTCAATCCTAATGTCTTCGTTTTATTATATTTATTAGTTTAATTTTTATATTATAAAAATAATCTTTTATAAAATACTTACATACTTAGTTGTTTTGTTTTTTATTAACAATTTTCACTATCGACCCTAATCTGTTATATTATAAATGCAATTTGTTTTTATTTAAGGTGCAAAAATCAAATCTATTGAACTCAACACAAATATCTAATACGTAAAATTCAATTTTAAAAAAGAAAAAAAAAAATAAAAAAAAAAAAAATTGAACTCTTAATTTGCCAAAAAATTATAATAAATTATTTTAGAGCACGTGATAATCTAGTGTAAAAAGAGCAAAAAAAAAAAAGCCAAAACAAAAAATTTTTTTATTTCGAAAACAAAAAAATAAATTTCGAAATTTATTTTTATTTTCGAGGGAAGAATCATAATAGATACTTATAAAAGTAGTATGTTTTCTCTTTGGGGTTTGTTTTTTATGACTTGGAGCAGAATCTAATAAAAACAAATTAATATGACGAATAAAAAATTTTATTGCAACAGAAAAATTTTTGTTAACCATATACATATGTACTCGTACATATATTTTGTTTTAATGGAAATTCTTTAATAGTTTTCTCAAAAATTTATGAGATTTATATTTATCTGTTGTTATATATTTAATTTTACCTTAAACATTTAATAGGAATATATAATTTTACGAAAACCAACAGATAACAAAGGCTAGTCAAATGATTCAGAGTTTTAAAAAAAATTGCATAAAATTAGGCGTTATAATTTTTATTTTAATTTTTATCACATTTTAATTATATTATGAAGGATATTTATGTTACAATTTAAAATACTATTTATTTTTTATTAAAAAAAATTTGCGATTAGCAATTTGAAATGCTTTTAAATTATTATTAAAAGCGTTTAAATATAGCTACATTAAATTGATAATTAATAGTTTAACAATTTTTCTTTTTATAATTGAAAATATTATTTTGACATAAAAAAAAAAGAATTATTTTATCTAATTGATTTAATTTGTCATAATATTGAATTTTAAGAATTTGATCTACTTATAAGTATTTTTTTTTTTGTGTAATTTTAAGAATTTAAAGTTTTTTTTAAAATTACATTGCTTTCAAAATAGCAAAAACTGAAAAAAAATTATTTAATTTTGTCATAAAAATTTAATTTAAATATTTTTTATTTTTTTATAAATGTTTTATATTGTTTTTTTTTTTTTTTTTTGATAATTAAATTTAACCTTGTTTGGCTATTACTAATTACATAGTTGATTTTCAATCTTGATATTTATTACTTAATATAAATTTTAAATCAATATTAAAATATATATATATGTAAGTATAGTAAGTGTAAAGTAATTGACAAGTGTTCAAATTAAAATTGGGGTTAAAAAACCGTGTTGATTTTTCTTAAAAAAAAAAAAAAAATTAAATATAGTCCTAGTCCTTTTTCATTTAATTTTTTATTTACTTATTGTTATTTTAAAAGAACTACTCGCATATCACACAAGTAATATTTAATTTTAATGTAGATCTTTAGTTGACTTTTAATTTTTTATTAGTGGTTGCTCCTTCAGCTGAATATCTCTTTATATAATTAGATATCATAACTTAAAATAATATTCTCTTTATCTTAGAAGCTTCTTTAGAGATCACACGAAGCATTGCTTGACTTTATATAGCTTTCCAGGTGTGGATACCGAGAGAACGACATATGAGAAAAATCGAATAAGAAAAGGATATTACAATAAAAAAAAAAAAAAATAGCACATTTTGCAAAATGGACATTTGAATGAAAAACCGTTTATTACCAAAATCCATTTTATAAAACGTCATATTATATACAGGTATTTAAATATAGTTTTACTTTGAAAGATCCGGTATTGATTTGGAAAATGCTACGTTGAGATAAATTCATTCAATTTTTTTCAGAAATCTTACATGAATGTTTAGTAATTTCAGAATTTCACTATGTTACAATCAATAAGTAATGAGTTTTTAATGATAAAATTTAAAAAAGAAAAGAAACTTTACTTTGATTGTAAAAGTTGCGTCAGAAAATCGAGATTTTAATAAATTGAGGTTAAAGTTAATATTGTGTAATATTAGGGAAAAATCTGACCAAATAACATTATTTTTCGGACTTCCCAATTTGTATTAATTTTTTTTTGAAAATATTTTTTAATTTGTCATAAATAATTGTATGAATCGTCCAGTTTTTAAAAATATTTTTTTGTCTAATGTCATTTATTTATGTTAATTTTTTGTCTAATGTCATTTATGTTAAAATGCTTTTTACAAAATAAATCAAAAGGTTGAGAAGTGACTGTTTTATAAAACGACTTTTCATACAAGATAGTTTTACTATTTTCATTTAAAATGTATTAAATTATTGATTTCATTTATCTGTTTTTCTCTATGGATTTTTAAAATCGGGCACCCTGTACACATCTTGATATTAATTAAATTGTTTTCATATACAATTATTCATTTAATTTTTCAAAGTTTTAAGGCGTAACTAAATAAGTATATAATAATGTAAGTAGATTTGTTTTCAATTGTTTTTTTTTTTTTCATGTAAAGTTCTTTTGACAATTATACTGTCACAATTTTGTATAAAACTTGTTTTTTAGTTGTTCTAATTATAAGCAAGGAAATTGTTTTTATTTTCAAGTTCAAGTTTACCTAGTTGTTAATTTCAAAAAGCAAACTAAAATTTATTTTTATAATAGATCAACTTTTATATATATATACAAACATATATATATGTATATGTATATATGTATAATATTTGATTTGAATAAGCTTATAAAGTGTTTAATAGCAATTCATTTTAAAGGATAATGTCACATAATAAATTAAATGAATAATCATATATTATATATATAGATACGTATAGAATAGATACATATATATATATATATATATATATATATATATATATACGTTAGTACAGATTATTATAATATTATTATCGTAAAATTTAGGTGATGATCTTTTTTTTTGTTTTTTTTTATTTTAAATTTATATATACTAAAGAATTTATTTTATTACCTTTTCATGGTCTAATCTAAAATATTTAAATATACTTAGATAAAATAAAAAAAATTAAAAAAAGATATAAGTTAATGCATTTATAATATGCATATATTGACCTCAGTTTAAATTGTTTAGAATAAATTAGATTGTTTTAATAGAATAATTTTTTTTGAAATCTTATTAAGATTAAAAATCTAAATTTATAAATGGGATTGCTTATGAGTTATGAGGGTTAAATTTATTAATTATTAAGTGACTTAATGAAAAATCTTGTTAAATGATATTATAGAATTGATTACCTAGAACTGTATTTTATCTAAGATTATAATTATATAGAATTTAATATTTAAAAAAAAAAAAAATGGCTCTATTTAGTTGAAATTATTTTATGCTATTTTTTAAACTCTTTACATTGAATTTTTTATACAAAGGGCATGATCATTGCATGTAGTAAGAAGTAGGAAAAGTAAGAGTATCTTTATGTCTAATATTATCACGACAATACAAAAAATTGGTAAGAATATTTTTAATAAGTATTCTCGTGCGTTAATGGGTTTACGAAGCTTAATAAAATTTTGTTCCAGGTTTTCTTTAAGACCGTAAATTCATCCTGCAAAATTGGGCACAAATCGGAAAGAAATTTTTTTTTTGGCAGACTATCGTGCCGAAATGGGTTAATATATCGTTACTAATTTTATTGAATGAGCTTTGGTGCCAGAAAGCAACACTTGTGCAATTTTTGAACTCAATTTATCAAACGTTTTAAGTTTTAAGCACGACAAAAAAAAATAAAAAACTTCATTGAGACCTTCGTTCGGCCCTCATGTCCAAACGGGTTACCAGAACTTAATAAAAATTTGTTATAAATTTTCTTTCAGACCATAAACCACCAGCTTACAAAATTGAACATAAATCGGAAATAAAAAATTTTTTGGAAGCCCGCCGGGCCAAATTAGATTAATATATTGCAATTAAATTTCTTCAGTACACTCCTAAAGGTAAGAAGAACCAATTTTATCTGTGGCAGGACAACGAAAAAAACAAAAAGCTTTAAAAGGCTCTCTTGCCTCAATGGGTTAATGAACCGAAATGAAACTATAACTCCTTAGGCTTCTAAAAATGTTCCTGCAAAATTTGATTGCAATCGAACTGGTGGTGTTCACGTGAATCTGAGACAAACAAAAAATATATAAATAAACACATTTTCTGCTTTATATATTAGATTTAACTACATATATTAATTAAATTATATTAATGCAAAAATAAAAGTTAATAATTTTTATTTTATAAAACCAACCAAATACTTTGGGGAACGCCGGCCGGTATTCCTGCTAGTAATAAAATAAAAGCAAAATAAAAAACCTTTCATCGATTGTGAATTTTTTTCTGCAGGTTTCTATTCAAAAAGTTTTTCGTCAACGTTTTTCTGTGGAATATCAATTCATTATCGTTCTTTTCTTTATCTAAAATATATAATCAGATCCCTTCAGTTGTTTAAAGTTTATGTGATGTGTCTTATTTTTTTACTAATACTGCGTGATTGTTAAAGAAAAATTTTTTTAGTTATAATTAAAATCTTATATATAGTGCAGCAATAAAATCAAAGTTTTTTTTGCGCCGATTTACGCCGTGTAGAAAAAAAATTGTTTTGACAGCACTAGCATTATGGCTGCGCAAAATTACGTTTTATTGTAGAAGCAGTTATGGCTGCGCAATAAAAGTCAACATGTCAATTAGTAGTTACAGCTTCGAAGTCTATTCAATTAAAGTGGTTTTTATAGAAATGCAATTTTCCAAAAAAAAATATACTATTAAAAAATTACCCAATAAAAAATTAAAAAAAATTACAATAGTTATGATTTTATTTAGTTATGCAATGAAGTGGTACTATATTTAAAAGTTTATAAAAAAAATGTCAAAAATAAAATGTTTTAAATGTTATTTTCCAGTTTGGTTATTTTTAATTATAAATATTATGTTAATTGATACTTTATATACTTATATATGTATATATCATCAAATATACGTATGCATATATGTATACAAAAAAAAACCCATTAGAAATTAAATCAAAATAAAATAAATATCACTAAGTATATTTATTTACGTTTCAATTCAATAAATTTTAATTAAACGGTAACACTTTTTTTTATAGTAAATAACAAAGTAACAAATCAAAACATTAATTACTAATAATGTATTTACATTAAAATTATGTATAAGCCTTCTTTAGATTTCCCACGGCATAACTTCAGTCACGTGTTGTTGTTTTCTATATTATTTTTATTTTTTTTTTTTTTTTTGTTTACATAATATACAAATATTTTCTTTACCTTTTTTTTCGTTCGTTCTCATACTAAATATTTTTTTTTTATTTTATAATGTTTACAAAATCTATTTTTATTTTTATATTCTTATGTTTTTATAATATTATGTTTTTTGAGTACCTTGAAGAAGGGAGAGAGAATATATTTTATATTATATACAAAATCAGATCATTCTCAAAAGTTGATAGAATTTTCACATACATTATAATAATATTAATATAACTGAGTATATATATAGTAATTGAAAAGCTTTTATTTAAAAAAATGAAAATAAATTAAATTAATTTTTTTTTATTTTTAATTATACTCATATTAATGTTTGTATTGTATACCTATACATAGGTTTTGTTTTTATTAATTCAATAATGTAAATAAACAGCACGCCGCTTAAGTTGTTATTCAATAATAAACAGGTATTTCACCAAGAACTACTCGATACGTCAAAATAATAAACACATATGTAAATGTAAACACTGTTATAAAAGAAAACAAAAATGATAAAAACTTATATGATAAATATTCTAACACATATGAAAATAAGCTTAAAGATTATAATAAAAAATAAAGCGGATGAAACATTGTTATTATCGTTTCGATTCAGTTTTTTTTGTTTTAATATTATTTAATAGGGCCAATTGGACTGTTTGAACAATTTGTTAGAATTTTGTGTGTTGCAATTTGAGTGTCTCGCGATTTTTAAAGTGTTTTTTTATATTAAGTACGTAAGAATTGTAGTTAAATAGATTTTCTGCTTATTTCCCTTACATTATATAACTTTATATTATAATTAAGTTTGTATTAAAAATATAAGTAAAATTAAGTATGTGTATATAAGTAAAAAAATCAATATATTTTACGAGTATATATTTTTTGTTCAGCTTTTATCAGTCGAGATATATGAATAAAAGAGAATAATGATATTCATGTTTATTTACCTAGTGTGAGAAAGCGAAATGTTTATATAACTATATGTATATATACAGTTCTATTTATTAATGTACTAAGTTTGATAAAAAATTATCTGAAGTGGCATATTTTAATTTACTTACTTATAGATAATCAAGAAAATCAAATTTTTATTTTTTTTATTTTTAATTGTCACTAAAACTTTTAATTGTTTAGATAATATTTCTTTTTTTTATAAAAAAAAAAAAACTGATTTAAAATTAAAGATAATTAATATCTTTTTATCAATTCTTTTAAGTAATTCTAATATATAGCCTTATATTAGAGACCAGTAACTACTAAATTTGAGTTTTTTCCTTAATTAACTAAATTTTTAAATTTAAAATATATGTACATAACTATGTAAAATTTTTCTACTATGTAAAAACAACTATGTAAAAACAAAGAAAAAAACACTCAAGATTCCTCCAGCGAACAGGGTTTATAGCTACCTGTATCACGGTACCTGTTTATGTACCACAGTACCTGCAATTAAATAAATAAATAAAATATTTTCATTAGTTATTAAATTTATACTGATTTTTATTGAACGAATAATAATGGATACGTAATTTAGGAATACCTTTTGACAAATTGAGAATTTATATAAAACAATAAATTTTTGCAATCTAATCGTTTTTTTAGTTACAGATTCTTTAACTTTAGATACTTTTAAAGTCTAGATTAGTGAAAATACATACATACTAAATAATTTCAAGTATTTTCAAATTGCAAAAACAAAATTTCTAGGTTCATATCCTTGTGCGTGTATGGTAAAATAAAATAAATATATAATTAATAAATAGAACAAAAAAAAAAAAATTAAAAAATATACTTAAGTACAATTTGAATAATTAAAAATATTGAAGGGGGTCACAGAGTGTTTGAAAACTCTTGATTTACACTTTAAAATACTTTATTAAATGGAACAAACTAAATAATTTTTTTTCTAAAAACTTTTAGTAACTAACTAAGAACTAATATGAGTAATAAATATAATAACAATTAGGATTTATAATCTTATTAAGCTACACGAAACAAGAGATCGCTTATGTGGTGCTATTTTCTTTGAACAAACATTGATATCGAATTCATGTAGTCTAAACAAAGCCATTATATAATACATTTAATATCATACTTTCCTAATTACCTTTGAAATTTAAATCATATGTTACCAAGTAGTACAATATTTTTTATTTAAATAAGAGAGATAAAAATGATTCATAAAAAATGGCTAAATTTCTATTACATACCTATATTTATTTTATACATTTATATAATTTTAATTTTTTATATTGGATGATTTTCTTTTTCTTATTAGAGTAGAATCAGAAATATTAAGCAAACAACTTGTGATTTCTTTTTATACTCAGATTATCCAGATTATCGATTTTGTGTTTCTTTTTTAACTCCGTGTGTGCTCAGAGCGTAATCTGTGAACTCGTTAATATTTCTCAGATTTCACAGAGTTGTCAAAAAATAAAACATCAAATTAAGAATAAAATAATTAAAATGTCATTAAAAAAAATCTCGTGCATAGATGAACACTTTTTTTTTTGTAATTTTATTAAACTGAATTTTACATAAATTAACTTTGTTTTATTTTATTTCTTAAATAAATTCCTTTTATTTTTTACAATTATATTATTACATTTAAAATAATGAAATAAAATAAATAATAATGACGTTAGAAAATAATTTGTTTAAAAATTAACAATTGATGGACTAAGCGTTTCTTTTTTAACTCAGAGCTGTCAGAGTACAAATGAGCAAAAGTTTGCTCTGAGCGCTCGACATCTGCTTTGAGCATTGACCCGATGAGAAAAAGAAAAACGACCATTATTATGTAAAATATATAATAACGGAAAAAGACATAATTAAATTTGTACTGAGACATTATAGCAAATATTAGTTTTACCGTAACTCAAATTTTAATATTTCATGATTTGATTTACGATCCATTATTTAATCTGACACATTATCAGTTCTGTAGTCAGTTTTGATTTGATATTATCAGTTTAGTTGATATTATCAGTACATTATCAATTCCGTTAAAAAATTAACGGTTAAACTGATAATGTGTAGTATACTTAATAATTATAATAAAAAAAAAAAGAGCTTTATTTATTTATTTTATATATTTATGTGTATACATATATATATATATATATATACTTATTATGTATTTTAACACTATTCAATTAAGTATATGTATTTTTTTTTATTTCTTGATTTGTTTTATTGTTAAAAGCAAGTTTTTAATTTTTTTTTTTTTTTTTATTTCTTCCTTCTGACAAATTAAAAGTAAATCAAATTAGGTCGAAAATTAATTCGATCCGGCACCGGCATCAGTGTTATTTTTTTTTTTTTTTTTTTATTATTTATTTATTTATATTATTATTTATTCTAATTCTTTTTTTTTTTTTTATTGTATATTCAAAGTTGAATCAGAAATAAAATTAAATAAAAAAAAAAAAAAAAAACTAAAGAAAACAACATTTTATTTTATTTTTTTTATTTATTTTAAATTCTTAATTTTTAATTTAATTGTGAATTGTGTTGAAAAACAGAACAGAACAGAATAAGAACTAAAAAAGACAAATGTGAAATATTTCTTAAGGAATTCTCGGTAAAAAAAAAAAAAAAAAAAAATTCACTTCATTATAATAAGAAACAAATATTTAAAGATAAAATATTTACTAACTAATAAAAAAATTTTTAATTTTTTTTTTATGTTAAATTTAGATAAAATTAAAAATAGAAAAATTAAATTAAAAAATAAAAAATTTAAGTAAATATATACATACATATGTATATAAGCTGTGATTAATAATAACTTAACAATTTAATAAAAATTTATATAAATAAAAAAATAAATATTAAAAAATTAAAAATTCATTAAAAAAAAAAACAATTAATAAAAAAAAAAAGTATTAAGTACATAATATTAAACAAAAGTTAAAAAAAAAAAAATTAATTTAATTAATTATGAAGCTATTTTCTTTTTTTATATAATTTTAAATGTGAAATGTAAAGTTAAATTAAATTAAAAAAAAAAAAAAACAAATTTTTAATTAAAAAGAAAAAAATTAAATAATAAATTCTAAAATAATGGTAGGAAAAAGTTTTTTAACTATAAAAGATGTAGAACATTTTAGTAGACGTAGTAGTATATATGTTGATCCTGAATGTGACAAATTTTTCGATTTACCATTATTTTTTGGTGGTAGTACAAATGATGTTACAGCAACATGTCAATGTTGGCAATTATCAGGTATATTACATATGTACATATATATATATATATACAAAAATATAATATATTCATATATTATACTTAATTATTTATATATCGATTTTATAATAATATTGTTTTGTTTTCTTTTGCTAATAAATATTTAATTAATTTTTTTTTTTTTCTGTTTTTTATTTATTTTATATTTTAACTTTAATTAAAATGGTTGTGTTAATGATTGTTTTTTAAGTTAGATCATGTGCATATTTAGTTATAAATTTAATTGAAATATATATATACATATATGCAATATATCTTTTCTAATACATGGATACATATATTAATTTTGATTTGGTATATATATCTCTAAAAATGGATTTGAAAATACCATTTATTATCAATATTTATGTTAATAAAATTTCGCACCTATATATGATTAACATGTGCGTGTATCTTGTTTTGACTTATAGCATTAAACAGTGATTAATTAACTTTGAAAATAAATATATTAGGTATTATGTTACAAAAGAGATGGTTAGTGAAACCCTATGACTGAATTAACTGAAATTTTAATTGAGAAATGTTAATTATTTTTTTAATTTAAAATTAACTAAACGGAAACGCTTATTTTGCATAATATGATGTTTACATCAATCTTATTTATTAACAATATGCCATTCTTCTTCTAAATATGCTCCACTAACATTTTTTAAAAGTAAACTGTCAAAATTTTAAATTTGTAATTCTGATATGTCATATATATATGTAGATAATGTCATATTTTATTATAAAAATTAAGGTTCTACAAACTAACGCCCGAATCGAAAATTAACTATAACACCCGAGGATTTTCCAAACCAAAAAAATTTTGCTGAGGTGTGTTCATTTTTTTTTCGGTGTTTATTTATAATTTTAAAGTGAGGAAAATTTAAAAATGAACTAACACCCGAACAAAGTGAACAAACTTCCGAAAAAAATTAAACAGACATTAAATACAAACAACAAAAATATTGGCCTTTTTTCCAAAAGGTTTCATTTATACATAGTGGTTTCAAAATGATTGATGAATGAAAATTTTATTTATAATTTTAGAGGTATACATTATACAATTCGTTAATGTTTATTCTTCATAAAAACCTTAGATTTTTTCCTCGACTAATTTCCTACAAAATGGATATAATAAGTATTGTACGTCATTATTTGGATTTTTTTAATTGACCAATAATGGTTCAATACATTCTGAATCTGTTTTCAGATTCATTTTTACAGGGAATGAAAACAACAGTCGGTGACTTGTGAATTTTAATTCTTTCGATTTTAATTCACGTAATGTCCATGGACTTTTATTCACGACACGATAAAAATATTCTGGAAAAAGCGAATAATAACGAAACTCTTAAATCTTTTCACAATTATTCGCTTTTTTCAGATATTACTACATAAGTATGTATATATATGCCTGATTCCACTTTTTATTTGAGTCGTTTTATTACATTTTTAGACGTCCGAAAAGAATTAACCTAATGCCTAAATAAAATGAATTAACGCCCGAATAAAAGTTTTTCGTGGGTTAGTTTATTTTTTTCGGGCTTTAATTCACAAACTAATGCCCGAAATAAAAACAAAAAAAAAAAATTAGTTCGGGCTTTAGTTCAATTTCGATTCGGGCGTTAGTTCATAGAGCCATAATTTAAAAATTTTCAAATTTTTAAATTAAATGGCTGGGCGAGAAAGTATTTGAGACATAAAGAATTGTGGCAAAGAATACAGGGGCAAAGATGTTGTTATTTCTTTAAGTGAATATGAAATTACTTTGAAGGGCGTTATCTCGAAAACCGTTAGAAATAGACCCCCCTCCAGAACAGTTTTTTGTTTGTTATGAACTTCTCTATCACCTTTGTTCTTCTTGACCTTTGAGTATCGGACACCCTGTATAGTAATCATTAAATTAAAGATTACAAATAAATTATAGTTTAAAAAGTAATTGATATAAATTTCATTCATATAGTTTTATCAAGATGAGTTGTTTTTAAATGTTAAATAAATTTTACATCATTTTGAAATTTCTTACAAAATATTTTTAAATTTTTTTTTATTTTTATATTTTTTTTTTTAAATAATTGTGATTGATGCAATAATAGCATTAAGGTACATGATTTAAATTTTTAAAATTTTCTTTAAAAATACGACGTAACTAATTTCAATTATGCATTTTCTCATTGCGATATCATCATTATAAAAGTATTTTATTTAGGTATAATATAATAATAATAATAATAATAATAATAGCAAAAGACAAAGTGTATACAAAATTAAATTAAATTATATTAAAAATTTTATAATTAAATGAAAACGAAGAAATAAATATTTTAATTATTTTGAACAAATTCAATTGAATTAAAATGATATTTTTATCTAAAATACTTTAATATGACGTTTGTTATTGACAATATTTTTTATTTTTAAATTTTTATAAAACAAAAAACATTAAAAAAACAAAAAATTTAAATTTAAATTTAATTTGAATAACACGAAATTTTTGAAATTAATCAAGTGAGACTATTTTGTTTATGTTTCAAGAGTAAAAATAGTTAAAACAAACAAACAAACAATAAAGTTATTGTGAAATATAGATACATAAATGTAAGTCTGTAAATTTAATTTTAGGCTCTGTGAAATAACAATCTAATGAAATAAGATCCGACGAAATGAAATGAATGAAATAAGATCTCAAATAAAAATATATCTAAAAATTTTTATTAAAAAACCTAATTAAAAATCTAAAAATAAAAAAAAAAAAAAAACAAGATACAAATTTAAAAAAAATTAAGTTCGAAATTTTTTAGAGACATATAAGCAATACATAAAAGATATATACGTATATTTGTCAAAAAACACATACACATATTTTGAAAAAAGGCTATAGCTTAAATTAAGTGATCAACAATGAATAATAATTATTTTTTTAATGCATTTTTCAACAATAAAGTGTGACTGCCGCTCTTTAGCACTATTAACCAAGTTATAAAAATCCTGATTTTACAACCAACTCTAAAATCCTCACTATTTAATATTTTTAACCTGATTTTAATGATTTAGTGTTTTATTAAGTAACTAATTATTTTTTATAATTAACTTTTCTATTAATATACTTATGAAAAATAATTAAATAATAATCGGTTGTTTGTGAGGCGTAACTGTTATACCCAACCACAGTTAAGTTTCTTTCATTTTTATATTTAACAAAGCCATTTTCTGTGCTTACCAGGAATTTGTCTACAAAAGTGCAATTTACGACTTTTCCGGATTTCAATAAAAATAAATATAATTTGTGGAATTTATATTGTCCCACCAATACGGGCTCACAATATCATAGTGAAATAACATCTAAAAATTAATGAACTAATAAGTTCTAAAAAAAAAATGTTACCGTTTTTTTAGATCTTATATCTTTTCGTTAAACCTTATTTCATTACAGTCTACTTCATAGAATTTTAATTTTACCTATTAACATAATAAATTAATAAAAAGAAACAAAATTTGATTAAAATTTAAGAAAAAATAAATCTGGTGATTTTTATTAACAAAAAATAAAAATATATTAAATTTTAGAATAATTTCATTATTAAAAGATACATTTAAACTTTAATAAAAATACAATGAGAGATGTTTTTGATTAAAAAGAATATTATCTAATTATATTTTAACGAAATCTGAAAATATGAAATTAAATTGAACTTGTAAAATAATAAATTAAGTTTAAGCTCAGTCTAAGCTAACCGATTCTACTACTACATATCGCCGAAGGTAACCAAATACTTACCATGTAGTTAAGTATTTATTTTCACGTACATTTGGAAACTACATTAAATAATTTTGAAAACTTTTTTACTTCTTGTAAAACAAAACTTTACCATTTTAAGTGAAATAATAAAACTTAATTTATTAAATCATGATCATTTCATTGAAAAACTTATTTCTATTGCCCCATCTGTTAAAAACTTCTTATATCAATGGTAAGAAATCATAAGATACCCATACACTTATTGAAATTATTACAATTCAAGTTCGAATGAATAATTTTTTTACTCTGAAAATATTAAACGATAAAAAATTTTATAAACTTTGTTAATTAATTT
Organism: Poecilobothrus nobilitatus; assembly: GCA_947095535.1. Lineage (NCBI taxonomy): Eukaryota > Metazoa > Arthropoda > Insecta > Diptera > Dolichopodidae > Poecilobothrus > Poecilobothrus nobilitatus. The sequence goes on from OX352774.1 coordinate 200,406,994, forward strand.
ATGTATTTATTTATGGATTTAGTCATTTAAGTTTATCGTTATGTGAAATAAATATTTTGGGGGTGGCCTCGGTGGCCTAGTGGATAAGAGCGTATAAAATACGCTATAAACACCGCTGTAAAGAAGTGTGGGTTCGAATTCCACACACATCGTAAGAGTTATTTCCCCTTACTACATTTACAACGACGCCTGAACAGGAAAGGATGTGTAATTTCCTGTCCACATTTATGTGGCAGAGAAGTGCAAAACACAAAAATAAAAATAAAAATAAGCATTTTAAAAGATTTCAAATCTCCTTTATTTCTCAAGCGATTTAAACTTGCAATTTGTAATTTTGAATGGTATACACTGTACAAATATTAAAAAATTAAATTGTTATAAACTAAATACTTAGAGCTTCCTTAAAATCAATAGTCTTTTGATTTTTCACAATTTTCCTTTAACCAAAAAAAAAAATCTAAGAAAAACTACAATTTTTACAAGAGATAATCACAATTTTAGAATTGTTATATAAAGTTAAATAAATTTCCTATTACATATTTTTTATTATTTTTATTTTTATTCATAGCATAGCTTACAATTTATCCATTTGCTTTTTTAAAACTTATTTTTCATAAATCTATGGTTCACACAAAACTATTTCAAAAGTTTTTTTATTTCGAGAAAAAATACAAGAATTACTTGACCTGTTTTTAAAACTTTTAAAGAATAGCGTCTAATACTTAAACTAAAATCTCTGTAGAATGATGTCTGACCTAATTCCTAGTAAAAATGATATAACTTTCATAAAATTCTATAAAAATTATATAACTTCTTACTTTTTAATTTTTTGTTAAATATGAACATTTAAATAATGCAGTATAACATTTTTGTAGATAGGTAATGGAAAATTTGTTTTTTATAAAATCCAAAACATTTTTTATTAAGAAAAAAAAAAAAAACTTCTGTTTTCAATTATTACTTATTAAAAAAAAAAAAAAAATTTTAAATTTTGAATTATTGAAAGAAACAGATAAGTAAACTTTTAAATAAGAAATGAACATATTTTAATTTAAGTATTGCAGCAAAATATTACAATATCAAAATTTTTAAATCAATTCCATATTACTTGAATTATTTATAAATTCTTCCTTCAACCACTTGACATATTATTTGAAGTATTAGTAAATAAAGTTATCAATATAATTAGTTAAGAGCTTTTCGAATATAATATTTATTTATTGCAATTTAATAAAATAAGGTTAAATTAAAAATTTTTATATGAAATCTTAGCTTTTTAATAAATTCAATAAATATGTACGATTTGTAATTTATGAAAAATACTTATTTTTAAGATTAATTTTCTTCATATGTTGTCAGTTATATTGTATCCCTATCAGTGGTTTACATCAGGGGTTTACATTTGCAGTTTTTTACATTTGCACATTTTACATCCAGGGGTTTACATCCAAATTACATATTAACTTAAATTGTTGTCAATTGATTGAAAATATAATTAACAAAATAATTCGTTAAATATCTTAGAGTTCAGTTACATCGAAACTTGAACTTCATTGATCATGTAAGATACGCAATAGATAAAGGCAATAAATCCTTTATGGCAGCTAAAAAACTCTTTTACAACAAAAATATTAGCAATAGAGTTAAAATAATATGCTACCAGACATTAATAAGGCCAAATCTTGTCTATGGTGTACCTGTATGGTACAACATTAGTGCAAGCTTAATGGAAAAAATACGTAAATTCGAAAGAAAGTGCATAAGGGTTTGTATTAATAAACATAGAAAGCCTGAGTCCGAATACAAGCATTTTTATTCCAATAAATACTTGTACAAGGAAGCAAAAATCATGAGAATAGATAATTTTATGATAAAATTTATCAGAAGTCATTATGATAGAGCACTAAATACTCCAGAGAATGGTTTAATATCACATATATTTTACCACAATGAGGAGCACATTAAGAAGACCTTGCTCACGGGCTTTATAGCTCCTGAGCATTTCATCTTCTTAGACAAATATGGATATATTCAAAACCAAGATCATGTCCCTATACTATTTCATTATAGTAGACGGGCTACATGCAAAAAAATCGAATATATCCCAGGCAACATTAATGGAGATAATACAAGATTTGATATGTGCATAACAGAAAAAGATAAAATAATAAGAAAAGATTATTGGTGGTTAAATACATATTAATATATCATCTAAAAACACTTGTGTTATTTTAGCTTATAAGATTAGTTTTAGATAAATTTAAGTTAGGTTTAGCTAGGTTAAGTTAGTTAAGTTTTATAAAACGAAAAATATTAAACATTGCTTTTTTAAAATTTTACAATGATAAATAAATATTAATAATACAACATACTGTAAATTAAACAATTAGAATAAATTTTAACTTATTAGATATTAAATTTAACATAAAAAAATTAAAATATTTTTAAATGTTATAAAATTAAAATAATTAAACCTTTTTTGTTAACTTTGTTTTGTAGGTTAAAATATTTATAAGACTGTAAAATTATAACAAAAAATAAAAGTAATTAAAAAAAAAAAAAAAAAATAATTAACAAAATGCCACTCAAGTGTGTAGGCTGCTTAAGTATACATTATAAAATGACTTGTATGTTACATATATATATACTTACTTACAATACATATAAAAAAACGCTCAAGTTTGGTATTAAAGTTCATCCTATTTAATAAATTTTGTTTTTAAAATTAAATTGTATGTCCTGGAATGATAATATCCATACGTCATAAAGATTCTCAAAGAACTATTAGAAATATTTCGCCTATATGTATGCAATTGTATATTATTAAAGTTTAAGATAATTTTGTTATTTTTGAATTAAATAAGGCCTTGGTGGCCGAGTAATAAGCACATGATAATTATGATACGAAGTGTTTTTAATTGTAATATATCTCTCATACATTGTATAAATATATAATAAATATAAATATATATATATATATATAATATGTACTTAATATAAACAAAAATAATTAAGTAATACTTAAGTATTTTGAAACCTATAAATTAATAATAGATTTTAATCTATTCCTTCGTAGTCGATGCTTTAATGATATTGCATCAGCTATTTGATTTATAATATTAATAATAAATAAAATTAAATTTTTTAATAAATTTTAAATTTTCAAAATGTTATATTTGTTGTAGTTATACTTACGTATAATAAAGTAAATTTTGATATTTCTTGAAATATATTCATTTCAGTATAAAAATAATTCTTATATTATTTAATTTTTTTTTTTTTTAATTTTATTCTTTTTATATTTATCTGTTTCTTGATAAAATAAAAAAAAAAAAGTATTTTTGTTTTTTAATTTTTAATAAAAATATTGATGTGTGGTATATATTAAAAATTTTTTTTGGAATTTGCAATGTAAATTTTTATTTTTTCATTAATTTTTTTTTTTCGTATATTCAATAAATTTTCACTCATACATTTATTAGCATATATATGTGACTTTTACTGTCAATATTTTGTATTAATTTTCAAAAAAAAAAAAAAAAATCTGTTACAATTTTTTTAATAAAAAAAATTTTTTTTTTAAATATATTTCAATGTAAATTTGAAAATCAAATTATCAAAAAAAAAAACAAAAAAAAAAAAAAAATATAAATAAAAAAAAAACCTTAATTAAATTCAGACCTTTACATTGATATGTTAATTCTATTTTTAAATCGAATACAGGAAGATCAACAGCCTTTCATTTTAATATTAAAAAGTATTTTGTATTTCATTTACATAAATAAAAATATTGTACTTACCTATAGATAGAAATCATAAATTTATCAAATGGCCATTTTATGTTGAACATTGAAATTTAATTTAATTAATGTATGACCCTACAATCTAATACAATCTAATACAATCTAATACAATCCACCTTACAATCTAATACAATTAGATTTTTTATTATATTTCTTTTTTGTTGAGTCTTATGCTGATAATCACACATAGTATTAATTTTGTTAGGATCCTTTATGCTCTATCATTGAAACCTATCCTATTCTCTAGAACCTATTATTAGATACAATTAATTAACAACAACTATTCCGAAATAAAGAAATATTCTCACATGGTTTAATTCTTTTTAAATTTCTATTGATATTTTTAATATTTTTTGTATTGAAATTATTTTAAATGGTTTTTGTATTGAAATTTTTTTGTAATCATTAAAAGGGATTTTAAAGTTGGTTTCAAAGTCAGGCTTTTAATAACTTCTTTGCCTACTATTTATTTTTTCTATTTGTAAATTTGCTATATATGTGCGGATATTGTGCCTTGTGCCGAATTTTCTGATTGTGAATTATCGTGTGCAGAATTTTCAGTGCGAAGTTATCGTATGCTTATTTTATCACACAACCATTTCGCTGCATGGTAATATCGGTTTGTACAAATTGTATATTATTTATACCTGTAATTGCTAATATTGGTTTAGTTTTAGTGTTATTTACATTTTTTCTACTTAGAGGATGTATTCATGGTAATTTTTTCAATAAACTTTGAAGACTACAAATTAAATGCATCTATCACAAAATGAAATATTTTGGCTTTAAGTGCAAATTGTATAAATTTTAATAAATTCTGTCAATTTAAAAGTTAGACATATGTTTTTCTTGTATAAATAATTTTTCTATGATCCTGGAATAAGGATTTTTTCTGAATTCATCAAATGAATAAGTATTGGAAACGCGAAGTAATAAACGAAATGCTGAATCGTACTTCTTAATATATGTACAAAATATGTTACCAAAATAATTGAAAGCCGTAGGATGCGCAACAACAAAAATTTCTAAATTTCAAAAGTAAACATTGATTAAGAAACATATACTGATTAAAAAACTGAAAATGAAGCTATGATAATATTGGAGATCACTAACAGAAAATGGAGAAAACTTAAAGTAGTTCAAAACTGAATTAAAACTTTAAAGTCACATTGTGATTTGGGATAATCATGAATTTAAGACTTAAATTACATAAATAATTTTTGTTTTGTTAATCGATCGATCGTTATAATCGATTTTTTTTATATTCTAATGATTAAATTCTTAAAAATATTTTATTCAAAATCAATTAAATTGATTGCAGATACAATTTTATATTTATATATACTTATATATTTTTTTTTTTAATTAAATTCAAATAAATATTAAATATTCGAAATTAGTCTGATGACCATAAAATAAAGACTTTATGATGACAATTGTGATAAGAAAATGTCTACTTTATTTTATTTAGATTATTAAAATAACCCACATTAAGTTTTTTTTTTTGTTTTTTTTTTATAGATTGTTAATACAATCAACAAAATAATGATTGTATTTCATAAAGTAAATTTTGTTTATTATACATATACACAACATTATACACAACAAAGCGTGCTCCGTAATTGTGTTGCTAAAAGGAAGTGCGTTATTGGGTATGTCAAAACAAGTACCATTCACGAATTTCGGGGATCTAAACAATTTTTTATTTGAAAATATTTCATTTCTACATTTTTGGTTATAGATAGTCGTAACTATCGCAGCAATCGAATTATAAAACTATCGTAACTAATAAAACAATTACCTGCGTTTAAAAGCTTAAACATTCAATAGCTAATTGGGAAATTTGGTTAGTTCAAGACAATGGGTTTGAGTAGTTGTCAGATAACTCCAAAATTCACTTAAATATACCTCGTTAGTTAATTAATTTAAATATCTTAGATGTTTTATGCTCCTGAAACAATGATTACCCGAAACTAAAGCATCTGAAAGAAACTTTTTATTCGTGGGTAATTGTTTTATTGTAGTGACAGTTACGACTCTATAATCAAAAATGAAATATTTTCAAACATTTTTTTAGATACCCGTAACTCGTGAATGCTTAACGATAGAAAAATAGAAACTCTCCGCCTATTACAATTTTTTCTTGCTTTAACACACCCAAATCACCCATTTCCTTTTAGCGATACGTTAACGTGACACCCTATATAATATCTTTATTAGTATTTAATATTAAATGTAAACAATAAAATATATTTAATTTGTATCTTTATAATACTTTTATTTTTAAAATACTACAATTTCAATGATATTCAAATACTGCAAACGGATAATTTAATCATATTCAATTGAGAATATGATTATTCTTATCACTCATAGTTAAAATTGTACGTTTCATTATTTTTTATTTTATTTTTGGTTAAAAAATGATTAGGGTTGCCAATGTATTCAAAATTTTAAAAAATTAATCACATATAAGTATTTATTAAATTTATACATTCATTATAAGTACCCATACTAATGTAAAAACAATGAGCTAAATATGGCAAAGTATACACTATATTTTTGCTCAAACTCGAATTCTGAAGTAATGTAACCATGTACGCCTGTTCGTAGATAACTGTCATATTTTGTATTTAATTAAGTTAAACATCTAAAATGTTGTGATATTTAAGGTTATTTAAGTGATGAAGTGATACTCAAGTTTAATGGCAATATCTTTTGGGAAATTTGGTTGTATCGGAGCAACGGGTTCGCGTAGCTGTCATATAACTCCAAAATTTACGTATATATATCTGTGTAATTAACGTCGGTACTAAAATATCTAAAATATTGTAAAAAATGATCAAGTTTTATGTAAACAAATATGTATTATGTTCAGGCGGGTATCCTATGAGTTGACACATTCTACTGTACACTCTTCTTCGTTTTTGCATTGATCTTTTATATAAAGTGAAAACAAAATTGTTTTGTCTGCGGGTTAAAAAAAATTCGTTCTCTATTAATCCGATGAACAAGTACTTTGAAATGTCTTAATTTTGAATTTTTCTACTATAATTATTATAAACTTAAATATTTATGAGCATTATTTTAGCCCTATTTTTAACGTTATTCAAGTATTTTTTGGTTAATCATTTAAATACTCCTTGTTTCATTTTTTACTTCATTTAAATATAATTTGGTATTTACAATAAACTGTAGAAGTTAAATGATAACAAATCGTATTATTGTTAATTTTATTATGGTTTCGTACCACTTTGTTTATTAAGATCATATTTCTTATCATTTCAATGATGGTTTCACTTTTAAAGTGTTTATTTTGTTTTATTGTTTAGTTTGTCAATTCCATATATTTTGATATCAATTATTTTGAGTTGTTTTCATAAAGAATGAAATTTATATTTCTGATAGTTCAGCACAAGACTCTTTCAAATTAATTTTTTTTATTTAAAACGCATTTATTATATTATATAAAGTCAATAACGAACTAACTATTAATTTTTATTTTATTTAAATTATAGAAATTTTTTCTTTTATGGATTTAATTATATTATATACTTAGGTCTTATTATAATTAAGTGGGATTTTTTTTAGAGGTGTAGAACTTGTTCAAACTTGAAATAAAACGCAGAAACATGTTTTTATTATCCATTAAATTGGCTTTATTTGACAGATAATTTTATGACATAAATGTTTGAATATGATTTCAGGCATGTGGCTACCGCGGATCGCGCGTACATGGCGTAATCTGGAGGTCTAATTTTCAAACACTCTTCGCAGTAAATCAGGCTGTATTTCGACAATAACGCTTCGAAAGTTGGCTTCCAACAGCTCAATTGTTTCTGGTTTATCGAAGTAGGTATGTTACTTTATATATCCCAAAAGAAAATAACCCCATTAGTCAAATCTCCCGCATCAGGTGGCCAGTTAAAAGGTCCATTACGTGATATTAATCGTTCGTCTAATGTTTCTTTTAGTAAATTAATCGTGTTGTGCGCTATAAGGGATATTTCGCCGTCCTCCTGCAACATTAAAACCATATGTCTGTAACATCAATCCCTTCCAATTGAGGGACGAAAAAGTTAGTAATGTTTCTGTACCGCTCATCGTTGACGTATGGACCAATTATTCCACCGGCTCATAGAGCGCACCAAACGGTGATTTTTTCCGGATGTAATGGTGTTTCGTTTGTGGATTATCATCGCTCTAAATGCGGCAATTCTGTTTATTAACATAGCCATTCAACTAAAATGTGCGCTTCACCACTTAACAAAATTTCTGAATAAGTTTCTCGAATTGAATCAAGTTTTTTTTTACAAAATAAATTTGAACAATTTGCAAACGTTGCTTCGTCGTGAGTCTACATACGGAATTGTTAAATCAAACTAACCTAAAAAAAAAAATGTAAAATTCGTTGTCACAGAAAACTGTGTTGCCAATTTAAAGTTCTCCGCCTCTAAAAAAAAGCACGCTATATAATGGTAGAATTTAAATGAATAACTTTTCAATCAAATTTTGACCGATTTCTTCAATCATAATTTGTTAAATAGTTTTATTATATAGGTAGTTGTACATTTCCAAGTACATTTGAATATTATGACATCAGCTCTATATATATGTAAAATATTTTAATATCTTTATTATATTCAATTAAATCCAATTTATTTATTTAACATTATATAATTAATATTTTTCCTTTGTTTTGTTTTCTTTTGCAGGAAAAAAAGTAATTTTAAAATCATATGCCGAAATACAACCATTAATACAACAAGGTAGAAAACGTGAAATTAAATTGATTATAAGAGAGAATAATTGGCCAATAAATTCACCAATTAGATCACAATTATGGCCAGGATTATGTAATGAACATCAAGTAGGTAAAAATATGTTAGATGGTTTTTATTGGGACATGGTTAATCAGGTAAATTTATAAAAACCTATAATAAATGCCATCCATCTACCAATTTTTTTGTAAAATTTTTAAATTAGGTTTTTGGTACAACAGAACTTCCAGAAAAACCAATAATGCTGCCACCATTTGTTGATTCAACACATTGTATGCCATATCATTTAACACGTAAAGGACGTTCAGTTGCTGATCGTATTGTAAATGTTTTAGGATACGCATGTCCTGATATTACATTCAGTCCAATATTGTATCCAATTACGGCTGTGTTATTGCATTTTATGTCAGGTGAGTTAAAAATTAAAAAAAATGTGTATTTCACATTTTCATATTTGTTACATTTTTTTTTTTACATTGGAATTAAAAATGTTAATTGGGCTTCGGTGGCCTAGGGGTCAAGAGCGTATTAAATACGATGTATACAGTGAGAGAATGTGGGTACGAATCCCATACACTTTGTAAGAATAATTTCCCTTTACGACATTTACAACCATATTTGGAAAAGAATATTTGGCTGTGTAATTGTCAACATTTATGTTGCAGAGGAATAAACAAAAAGAGCAAAAAAATGTTTAATAAATTGGAAATTTAAAACTTTTTTTTTCTTCAATTTAAATGCTTAAACGTGGGAAAATTGTTTTTCATAACATCAGGCTGTTCTGAATTATGTAAAATATTCATTTGAATGAATTGATGAAAAATATATTATAATATGACCTTAAATTTACGCATGATATATTTATTTTAATTATAGGTAATATTTGCAAAAAAATTAAAATGAAATAAACAAAAATTCGGTTGAATGAAATGCAAAATTTAAAACAAATATCTTTTGATATACATAGGGTATATATTTTTTTTTAAATTATAAAATCTTCGCCACTCTTTATTTTTATAGATTCGATTCAATAACTAACAAAGAAAAAAATAAACTTAAGGAAAAAAAAAACCTTGCTAATTAATATTCAATATATTCATAAATTTTCACCTTGTAAAAAATTGAATTTATAAAAGTGATTCAAAGAGGATTTTTGTCTTTTTTATAGTCAAATGATCTCATAGAATGGGTACAGAAGAGTATTTTTAATGATCTCAGACATAGCTTTGTTTAAATTCTTTTTTTCTTGTTTTTGTTTTTTTTAAATTGATTTTTTTTTTGTAACTGTCATCGATTTGTCTCCACAATGTCTAGTTGTTAGATACAAAAAAATGTTGTTATCCATTTTTATAAAATTCTCACCCACACTTAAGATTTTATAATGAATAATGAAAGAAAATATCTTCTATGTATATGTTTAATGAAAAAAATGATAAAAAGAATGAAAAAAAAACATTAATGAAAGAAAAATGTATATGTATAATTGGTACTAGTATCATAAGGTCGACTCTAAGGAGCCAATTATTTGTATACAAAAAGCGTTTTATTTTTTGTCATGAATTTTCACAAATCAATTTGTAAATTGATAATTTTACTTGAAATATTGATTTTTTATTAAACGCAATTTAATTTTTCAATTTTAATATATGTATCTTAGTTTTTTTTTATTTTCGTTATATATTTAAAATTACTATTTAAGAATTAAATTTAACGAAAATCAATTTATTTTTTTTGGTCTGGAAAATGCAGTGTTTTATCGTTCCACTTCAATTAAATCTGGTAAAACCTTTTTTTATCTTTTTAATAAAAATAAAATAATGGTTAAAATTGACAACACTTTGGAATTTATTATTTATATCAATTTTGATAGTTTATATTTTAATAGATTTGCATAAGTCATCTATAAGGTCCATTATTAAATATATCTTTTCTACTTTAAGTAAAGACATTTTTACTTTAAATGAGGTTTTTTTAATTTAAGTGAAGAAAATTTTACTTTAAATGAAAATTTTTTACTTTAAGTGAAGAAATTTGTAATATAAGTTAAAGCGAAAAATACATAATATACAGGGTGTTTCAGTGTCGATGGTCTTCCTTGAAATAGGTGATCGAGCATGTCGAGACGAACGAAAAATTGTATTGGAGAGGGGTCTATTCTGGACCCTTTTCGAGATATGAGGGGTTAAAGATGTTTTAGTGACTTTTCATAAAAACATCTATAACTTTTGAACAGCTTGCTATAGGGTGATAAAAAATACATTTTGTAGAGTTAGTTGTCAGCTTTAATTTATTTTTGTGTATTAATGATTCCCATATCATAACAGTTACAAAGTTATGAAGGTAACTCAATTTTCTTTTGAAACACGGTGTATTTAGGGTACTTTTTATAGCATATTTTGAAACGGCTTTAAAAGCCCTATAATTAGTACCTAATAGCTTTTTCTCTATATCTAACCAAAAATGTCAATTTTGAAAACTGTCAAAAAAGGAAAATTTATAAATTGATATTGTATTTAAATCTTGATCTTAAAAGTTAGATCAACGATTTGTAAGAAAATTTACAAAAGCTTTCGTGGTCGATCAAAAAAAAAACAGCATTTTCTACTATACTTTAGTTTTTTTTGTAGATTTCAATTCAAAGTTTTATTGTAGTTATCATATAAATTCAGTTCTAAATGTTACAAAAAAATTTATAAACGAAACTCTTTTGCTAATAATTTAAAGGCACTGTTCAATCAGAAGCTTTAAGTCAGACTTAGATTGGAATGATTTAAAATGCAAAATAATTAATGTCCTTTCCTTTTAATGATTCAAAATATAAAATTATCCTTTCATTTTATATTTTAAATGATCATTTTGAATTCATGACTGGATTTCTATTACAAAAAAATTTTAATTTAGAACGGAAATGATTGAATTTGAATTATAAATAGAGAATTAAATTTCTAGGTGACTTTTAATCTTAATATTTGCGAAAATAATAAAAATAATAAAAAATGAGTTGAAAAAAAAAATATTTTAATTAAATCTTCATAAAATAATTCTGCTGAATTGAAAAAGATAAACATTGTTTTTTTATAATAAAGGATAATAATTTAATTAACTGAACTTAAAATTTAATTGCTATTTTAATAGTATCTTAAAGTTAGATCAAAATTAAGGTCAACCATATTAAAATGCTTTTTACTTTAAGAAACATATTATCAAATATTTAGCGTTTAAAGCGTATGTAATACACTTTTGTACGCACATATAAAAACAGTTTTTTTTTTTTATGATCGAGAGATACTTTATGATAATAATAATCATATAACATTCTTTTTATGTTTAGTTATTAATCCAAATTAATGATTGTGTGTGTACACCCAAAAATATAAAAACAAAAAAAAAAAAAAAAAAAAACAGAAAACTTAATCAAGGGTAATTTGTTGCTATTATTGTTATTGAGGTTATGTTTTTTTTCTGAAGTTTTCATTTACGATTTTATACTTCAAAATGAAATTTTTAGTAAACAAAATATACTTGAAGGAATAAAAAAATATTATATATTATATACATATATACATATGTATATATGAATATGTATATTATGTACATATTAAGATATTTTATATCTAACATTACAGGATAATAAACAATTTTATTGCTCTATAAACATATCCAAATTAAAATATTCATGATATATTTATAAAAAAAAATCTTTGTTTTTGTTTTGTTTTTATATTTTTATAATGTAGGGCAGTTTTATATATATGACGCCATTTCACTCATTTCGAATTTATATTTTTTTTCTAGCTTTATTTTAACGTAACATTTTATTTATATTTTGAGAATATTAAAAAATTTTTTTTTTTTTGATTTTGATTTTGGTTTTGAGGTTTCTTAATAAAATTTTAAGATAAAACCGAAACTTTATACATATATATATATATATATGTATGTATATATAGGAATTTTTTTAAATCAAGAATTTTTTTTCAATATTAAAACTTTAAATGTTTTCCAGATGAACAATAAAAAATTTTATTTTATATCATGAAAAAATTAAAATTTTGTGAAATTTTATAAATATTAATTTTTATATTTCCTCTCAATATCCAATAACTTTTCATATTTCCCATTTTGCTTTATTCATATTAGTTTATCCTTTTTTTGTCAGTCCTCCATCCAAGCAGTACATCGTACTATGTAGGATTTAACTTAATGTTTGTTTTAAAAGAAAGATAGTGTTTGGTTGGTTTGTTCAAGTGCAACATTTCCAAAGAGAAATAGCGCATTGATCTAATTGGTGTTTTTTGAGATACCCCACCTATTTAGTAGAAAAAAAATTTTTTTTTTTTTATGAAGGCGATTTTTATATTTAAATTAATTTTATTGAATAGGTTGGTTTTTTTTTTTAATTTTGGTGAAATAAATTTGTCATAAATCTTTACTATAAACAAATTAAATATTAATAACTATTGAAAAGTTTAATTTCTTTAATATGTTAAGATATATTCAATAAACATTGCCAAAATTCCAAGAAAATAATATTTTAAGGATATTTTTTTTCCAGTTTTGATTTAAAGCCAATTATCTGTTAGTTTTTTATTTTTTTCCTAAGGGAGGTGGAAATCTTTCAAAGACACCAAGAATACCTCTTTAGTATTGCCAGTAAATTTTTACTGACTAAACCGACCTCCTTCTTTAGTAAATATAATAGGATGAGTCCCCTGAACAACTAATATAGTATATTGGTCAAGAACTAGGAATAAAAGAGGATAGAACAACGATGCGGAACTTTGAATTAGGTGTGAGACTGTAAGGGAACAATGAATTCGTCTATTATTAATAATAATATTAATATTTTGTTGTCAGTGATGAAGCCATTAACAGTTACAACATGCAATATAGTATATATAACACCTTCCTGCATGAGATAATAATTGGAGTCCCCATTATCACTGTAGCAGCTATTATTATTAATAATAGCTTTAATTGTTGTTATTATTACTAAGTGCTACAGAGTCAAGGTCATCAGTGGCCAACAACATTTAGCAGTACATATATAGCACCTAATTGCATGAGGTAATCAAAGGTAGCTCCACTGTAGCTGTTATGATTATTATTATTAGATATAGCTTTAGATATAAAATTATTACCTAGTTTTTTTTTAATGACCTGTCTGGAATTGAATCGGGTAGGAAGGGTATTGAAGGGTATTCGATAAAAAGGTTGGCGACTTATCTAATACACGATGAGTCAGATAATAATTATAGCATTTAATAGTCAATCATAATTTTTAAAAATAATCTGTATGGTATATCAATTAACAGTTGTAGCTAAAAACGATTTGTAACTGTGATGTTAAAATTACATCCTTTAATTATAAATGCAAACAGAAGGTACGCAGTGTTCAAATACGACAGTTTTCGTGTTTTATTTATATTGTTGGACAGCTCTTTTCTTTTGTTCTACATTTAAATGTCACAATATCATATATTTATCAAAGACGTTAATACTTATATGATATGTTCTGATTATCTAAAAGTTATACATTTTATTCCATATTTTTTATTGGTCTTAAACGCACATGTATGTATATGTATATGTATATGTATGTCTTTTCAGACTATCTTTTAGATTTGTAAAAAAAATATTTTAAAATTGTATTTTATCTTAAAAATTATGTGACAATCAATTTGATACTTTTAATACTAATGATACTTTTTAAAAGAATAACTGGGCGATTATTAGTCTATCTAATAATAGCGATCAATGTATTATAAAAGTTATGGAAGTTGATTTCGAACTTTTAATATGGTAAAATAGTATTTTGGATCATATAAAAGAAAAATTAAAACATAAATATTTTAAATAATTTAAAAATTAAAAAAAAAAAAAAACGAGGAAGAGTGCAGTAGAGTAGACTGTGTCAACTCTGGGATACCCGTATGAACGTAATATATCCTGTTTCTATAAAACTTGATCATCTTTTAAAAACATTCAGAGTTTTAGTACCGAACTACAGAGATATATTTATGTAAATTGTGGAGTTGTATGATAGCTACCCGAATCTATTGCGCCTAGCTTCATTAAGTTCCAAGAAATGCAAAAAGCCTGAACCGGCTGCTTTAGACCATTCAAATTTTACAAAAGTTTTTGGCATGCAACTCGACACTTTTTCACTAAATTTCAGATAGCTAGCTTCAATAGACACTGAGTTATTTTCATTTAAAAAGAGAAGTTGTATGGCAACTATCCGAACCTGTCATATCATCACAACAAAATTTTACAGAAGTTGTTGCCATAAAACTCGATCATCATTTGCAAAATTTCAGATACCTAGATTGAATAGACACTGGGTTATTTCCATTTAAAGAAAGAAGTTGTATGGCAACTACTCGAACGTGGCGGCCGAAAATGCTGGAGTTAAATAGCAAAACTTACAATTTTGTAAAAGTGACGTAAAAAAAATTTCAGCCTCCTAACTCCTTTATTTTTTGAGTTATCGTGCGGACGGACACTGAGTTATTTTCATTTAAAAAGAGAAGTTGTATGGCAGCTACCCGAACCCGTCGCACCACCACAACCAAATTTTGCAGAAGTTGTTGCCATAAAACTTGATCATCATTTGCAAAATTGCAGATACCTAGATTGAACAGACACTGGGTTATTTCCATTTAAAGAAAGACGTTGTATGGCAGCTACTCGAACCCGGCGGCCGAAAATGCTGGAGTTAAATAGCAAAACTAACAATTTTACAAAAGTAACGTAAAAAAATTTTCAGCCTCCTAGCTCCTCTATTTTTTGAGTTATAGTGCGGACGGACACTGAGTTCTTTCATTTAAAAAGAGATTTTGTATGGCAGCTACCCGAACCCGTCACACCACCACAACCAAATTTTGTAGAAGTTGTTGCCATAAAACTTGATCATCATTCGCAAAATTGCAGATACCTAGATTGAACAGACACTGGGTTATTTCCATTTAAAGAAAGACGTTGTATGGCAGCTACTCGAACCCGGCGGCCGAAAATGCTGGAGTTAAATAGCAAAGTAAAAAAAGTAACGTAAAAAAATTTTCAGCCTCCTAGCTCCTCTATTTTTTGAGTTATAGTGCGGACGGACACTGAGTTCTTTCATTTAAAAAGAGATTTTGTATGGCAGCTACCCGAACCCGTCGCACCAGCACAACCAAATTTTGTAGAAGTTGTTGCCATAAAACTTGATCATCATTTGCAAGATTTCAGACGACTAGCTTTATTAACTTCCAAGAGGTGCAAGAAGCCTGAACCGGCTGTTCTAGGCCAAACAAATTTTACAAAAGTTGTTGGCATATAACTCGACACTTCTTTACTAAATTTCAGATTCCTAGCTTCAATAAACACTGAGTTATTCTCATTTAACCGGATAAGTTGTATGGCAGCTACCCGAACCCGCCGCACCACCACAACCAAATTTTACAAAAGTTGTTGCCATAAAACTTGATCATCATTTGCAAAATTTCAGACGCCTAGCTTCATTAGGTTCCAAGAGGTGCAAGAAGTCTGAACCGGCTGCTCTAGACCAACCAAATTTTACAAAAGTTGTTGGCATGTAACTCGACACCTCTTTACTAAATTTCAGATTCCTAGCTTCAATAAACACTGAGTTATTCTCATTTAAACGGAGAAGTTGTATGGCAGCTACCCGAACCCGCTGCACCAGCATTTTACAGAAGTTGTTGCCATAAAACTTGATCATCATTTGCAAAATTTCAGAAACCTAGCTTGAATAGATACTGAGTTATTTCTATATAAAGATAGAAGTTGTATGGCAGCTACTCGAACCCGCCGACCGAAAATATTGGATTTAAATAGCAAAACTAACAATTTTGCAAAAGTGACGTAAAAAAAATTTCAGCCCCCTAGCTCCTTTATTTTTTGAGTTATCGTGCGGACGGACGGACGGACGGACGGACGGACGTACATGGCTTAATCGACTCAGAATTCGATTCTGAGCCGATCCATACCTTTGACACTATATCTAGCTCGACTCCTTTAAGGTGTCACAAACGTAATGGCAAATTTATTATACCCTTGAACATAGTTCATACGGGTATAAAAATAGCATACAATCAACCCGGTTAATTATCGACATTTTCCTGTTTTTGTTTGAATATTTTTATTTATTTTTGTTATGTTACAATAGCCTATAACTGAAAGTTTTTCTTTGGGTAGCTATACCACATAAGAAACTACATATGTATATTCTATTTGAAATGTAGGTAAATGTATTATTACACCGGGTCAAAGTACAGTACAAAATACTGCACAAAGTACAAAGTCTCAAAATACGCACTACTAATTATTTTAAGGTAAATTCAGAGTAAACGAAAAACTCTATGAAAAAAATCCTTTAACGGAAATTTTACAAGAATTTCGAAGTAAATTAAAAAATCTATGAAAAATACAGTCCTTTTCATAATAGTTATGAGAAAATATCAATTATAATATTATGGTATTTGTGATTGTTGACCAATTTAAAAATAAATAAATAATTTTAATATTTATCATTTTGTTTTTTTTTTTGTGTTTTTTGTTTCAATCTATAAGTTTTTATAAATAAAAATATTTGTTTTGCAAAATCCATTATTTAATTTCTATACAAATTGTTATCACAAAAAAATTTTTTTTTTTTTTTTATTTCCTTGTTGACGACATCTAAAGATATAATATTATAGAGGAATAACAAAAACTATATACTTTGTATAAAGATTATATTCAAAGTATAATTTTACAAAATTGCAAAATTGCTAAAATGTGTTTCTATTATATATACATATATGTATATTTGTTTTACGAATAATTGTATAAATAAACTTTAATATCTTTCATAAAAGTTAAATATAACTAGACTAAACAATAATATATAAAATACATATGTATAAACAATTACTGTAGCGATTTTATTGTTAAATTATTTAATTTAACAATTTTCTTTTTTTTTAGCACATTTAAAAAAAAAAAATTTTTTTTTAAATTTGTTTATTCGTCTGTCAGTCTCTTTTTATAAAATTGCTATACTGTTCGAGATAAAGAAATCAAATTTTTAATACCTCTTTGCCTCATAAAAAGAAGTAACACATTCAGAACATTTGTAAAGCTACAAGACATTGCAGAGCTACAAGGTTAAAAAATTTTAATTTTAAGAGGGACACAAGACCTTTATGAATAGAGGGACACAAAATACTTGAGAAAAATGTTTTAAATATTCACCTGCATTTTAGTGCTAAAAGGTGTCGAAAATTAAAACTATGCTAATTTTAGGAACGTGAACATCTGCTCAAATAAAACTGTAAAAACTGTTCTAAAACTGTAATGGAAAAATTGAAACTCAAACACTATTTTTTTATGCCAGGTGGCTGGCTACAGTTTTATATAATTTTAATAAATTTTTTAATTTAAAAAAAAAAAAAAAAAACAAATTACAAATTTTAATGAAAAAGTAATCATAAAATTGACAGTTTAAGATTTTTTATTTTTGAAATGCGCCTTTGAAAGTTTTGCCGTTACATACTGCCTTGTTTTTGTATCTTATAAAATTTATATGCAAGACGTTTATTTACATTTTTTCTACTTTTATACTGAATTATAAATGACTGATTTTTATTTATTTTATAAATTAAAATTACATATATATAAATATTTTTAATATCTAATTTTAGAATGTAATTAATTATTTTGAACAAAAATTTTTTTGAAAAAAAATAATTAAAAATTATTTTTTCGTGGTAATTTTTAGTAGTTTTCATATGTTTTTTTTTGTTTGGTTTTTTTATACATGCATAATAAGTTATACGAGTTTTTCTCTAAATTGAAAAAAAAAAATTGGGATTAAGGATGAAATTTAAAAGGTATATCAAAATAATTAATTACATATGTACTTATATTTTTTTGTTTTATTTCCAATTGAATGGATTTCTGGCATAAATTTTATAAATGTATAGGAGATTATTTTTAATGTATAAATTTACAAAAAAGAAAACTTCACTATAAATCACGTAGATCTGACTTTAAAGTTTAAACATTTTAACTCTGTAAAGTTCAAAATAATAATATTAGAAGAAAAAATTACTATGGCAGCATTGAACATCTGCCAGCAAATTGGTTGCTTGTATTTTTACAAAATTATTTTAAATTTTGTTCTGATTGGACGCACTTCACATCGGTCTTCTTCAGAATTATGTTCTTAACCACTGTTTATTTCCATATGGTTCTTCACGAAGTATAATCATTTTTACATATTATATATATGTACGTGCATTTGAAAATAAATTTTAAAGCTAGAAGTACATAAAATGAAAGTGGATAGTAAAATAATAATTTTTTTTATTCATTTTTTTTTACGTTGATTGCACATAAAATTTTTTTATTTCGCAATCAAAAAAGAAGAATAGATTGCCCAACACAAAATTAGTTTATAGAGAAGAGGGAATGAAATGTAAGTAAAAATTTGGTTTGAGAAGAATCGTGTAGAATGACGGATTAAAAATATAATTTTAAGTTTTCTTAATACTGTCAATATAGATAGTACTTTTTTTTGATTTCGGTTCAATTTTTTTTTGAAGAATTAGTTCTGAATGTTTACCATTAAAAATATAGCGCTAACAATTTCTTATATGCCTATTATGAGAGCCAATGAGAGCCATTTACTTTTTACTGTCACTTTTTTCAGTCACCTGTCTGAAATCTATTTTAGTAACAGTTATTACCAGTCTTATCTGACAGATAAAAAAGTGATTCAATCAGATTGCCTTATTTAACAGCGAGACTCGTTAATTTTTATTATTTTGACAAAATAAAGTTGCCAGACAATAAGGAAAAATATATTTGATATTAAGTAATCGTATATGTATATATACATATGAATATTTTCGTTCTGGTTTAAAAAATATTTTTAATTCGGTTAAGTATAAAAAAAAATAGATAATGTTTGATAATGATAATGTTTGTTTTTGGAAATAAACAGAAATGTTTCAGAAATAATTATAGTTGAAGTTAGGAAATGAAAAATAAAAAAAAAATGATAATTCGTGCATAGCGAAATACACAAAATAAATGCAACCAATAAATTTTTATTAATTTACATAAATTATATGTCAAAAAAGAAATAATTATAATTTTGAATTTCCGTTTTCAGGAATAAAATTAATTTTCTTATTTACTTTTATTAGAATTAAATTAACATTGTATATAAAAATCCAGTATTCATGGAATCCATGTAATCCGTGGAAAATAACTGAAATACATTACCACAATAATTTAAATATGGAAATTAGGTATTCAGACTTTAAAACTGGTCAAGCAACTTGAACTTTATTTTTTCATTATAAGATAGCAATTATTAATTATAATTAATACAGGGTAGGTCAAAAATCTTTTATTATTTATTATTCTTTTTATTTAAAAAATTATGTCTAAACATTCACAAACAAAAGTATTTATTCTAAATAATATTTAAAAATAGGTAGATATTTTACTTTATTATATTTAGGGTTGCATTTTGAGTTGATTCATCGATGTGAATCTGTTAATCCGGCACATCAGCAAGATAACTCAAAAAATAATGGAACTAAGATTCTGTTTTACCATTTCATTTTTATATAAATGCCAGTTTTGTTATAGAAATTTAACAATCATTTGATCGGAGGTTCGACGTTCGACGAGTGAGTAGTTGATTGTTGCTTTAACGCGACTGTTTCGGGTATCTATCATACAACTGTTAAAATTACATAAATATAACTCGGTCCTTAATTAAGTTATAGATATCTGAAATTTTGTCAAATATATGATTAAGTTTTATGGCAACTTCTGTAAAATTTGGTTAGTTTGACGTTGGTTTGGCGTAACGTGTTCACGTGTTCACTATCAATCATAGAACTCCAAAATTTACATTAATATATATATAAGTATATACACTCCATTAAGTCAAATTATTAAAATTTTGTTTTAGAAAAAATTAGATGATTTTTATCGACACAACATAATATATTATGGTTGTGAGGGTATCCTATATAGTTGATACAGTCCACTATATTCTTTTCCTCGATTTTAATATCAGTAAGTATTTCGGATATTTAAAGCAGTATATGGCAGTATTTATGAAAGAAAAAGAAAATTCAAAAAACAAAATTCATTTTTCAAACCCTTACTCTTTTGGAGGCTACTTAAAAAAAAAGTTTTGTTGATAAGCCACAAAATAACTTAAGAACATTTAAAAGAAAATATTCGAGTATAAATAAAGGCAATATGGGGATAGAAACATTAATTTCTTTAATGGAAGATCTGTTAAAAAGAGTTCAGATTTGAAGGAAACTCCATCGAAGTGAAACTTAGATGAAGTGAAAGAGATCATTTTTTATATATTTTAAATATTGTTTGAGCATATGGGCAAAAATTAATATGTACTTTCGACATCTATATCGTGCCGTTTACATTATCGCATATGTAATGGCAAAATGGCATTATATATAGCCTTAGAACTATGTTCGTATAACAATATATGAATTAATTGTAGTAGAAAGTAAATTTTGGCCGACTCTGTACTTTTTAAAAATGAATAATAATATAAAAAATGAATGTTTGTAAACAAAACAGTTATATATTGATAATTTTGTAAATATTACCTACTCTTATTAGATTAATTTTATATATATTTTAAAAATATTAAAATTGAATATTATTTTATACTTTATCAATTGTAATTAATTTTAAATATAAAATACATAATTTTTAGTATAAAGTGGATTTAACTAGTATATAAAATATATCATACATACATACATATATGAAATTCTAAATTGAACTATTTTGAACTTTCATCTTATTATATTCTTTTTAGATTACAAATAAATGCATACAAATGGTAATTAAGAAAATATAGAATTCATTTTTGTATATGATTAAGAAAAATAAATTCTAAAGTAAATTTTAAGAGTTAGTCAGTATAGATATAGTAAAGGAAATATTATAGTTTATTTATTTTTATTATTTATTTTTTGTTTTCATTTTTTTTTTTATATATTACTTAGTATAGATTATATTTTTTATTAAAATATTAATGAAAATAAAAATTGGTTATCAATATTATCATTATAAATAATGACTGATATATTGTGATGACCCTCGTTATGCGTGATATGATTAAAGTTAAATTAAGGTCAATCGATTTTATATAGGTAAAAAGTATAATTGGCAATAAGGCTTATAATAATTTTTATTTAATTTTATTTTATTTAATTTTATAACATATTATTATAATAAATAATAGGAAAATCTATAAAAACAGATTTTTAATCAAATTTTATAATACAAAAAAAAAAAACAAAAAAAAATGTTTAAATCGATTTATTTTAATTTTAATTGCTTTTAAATAGTTAGAGATACTTCAATAAACTGAATTAATTTTTCTTTTAAATAGAAGTAAAATGAGAGAAATAAATTTTGATTATTATTAGTAGGTATATAACAATTTTTTTTATTCTTGATTATTAAATCGGATAGTTTTATAATTCTTAATAAAAAATGAACCCTATTTAAATATGTTTATATTACTTGAGCCTTTTTAGTAAATTTCAAAAAAAAAAAAAATTTGAAAGAAAATAGGTATCTTAAAAAATTACGGTTAATTTATTAACATATTAATTTAATTAATGTAGCCCCACCTAATGTGGACCCCACCTATCAGCGCGTAAATGTTGGTAAAAGCTCTATATTTTCAAATATATATATCTCAAATGTTGCTTAACACTTTTTGAATGTAAAAATGTCAAACTACAGGACATTTTTTTTTATTAAGGGTCTAAAATTAAAAATTTTCTACTTTTATACATGTCCTGTAACTTAGACACCTTTACAAATTTTTTTAAAGTAAAAAGCAAAAATGTTATCAACTTTTCTTAATTATAATTAAGGATTCCCTTATAAAATAGAAGAAAGTATATCTGATTTTTCATAATTTTTTCATAATTTTAAGAAAAATTACAAATTTTGATGCCAGACACAATTCCAAACTATTTTATTGTTTTATGGAAGAATGTGAGCCATTAAAAACATTCTTTCTTTTTTCTTGTTGATTTTTCTCGTGTATTGAAAATTCATATTTTTAATACTGTTTAAAAATGATGTCGCATGATGACATATATTACCAATTTTCTTTGAGCCCTTTGAGCCTAGAAAATGTCAAGCACTATTTCTTTTTTTCGGTTCTTTAAGAGTTTTCGTTACAACAACTTTTATGTTTTTCGGTTCAATAGTTCAACCGATTGTCTTCAAATTTTATGATCTATGCAAAAGGGACTAGTTGCGTGAAATTATTGGATCTATTAATCTGTTGCCTCGCAAGAGCTTTTCAAAGTTTTTTGTGTCTTTCTTTTGCATTTTCAGATAAAACTGACTTGAATACATTAAAATTTTTTATATTAATCCTTAATGTTGGAGTAGATTAGTAGTAATAGATTTAAAATTCGTTAACTCGTTTCGATACGACAATTCGAAAGTCCAATTTTTCCAAATTATATCCAATTTTGTATAAGATTGGATATAATTTGCATACATTTTTTTATTACGCCTTTCGGAACAACATTTTTCAAAAGTTTTTTTTTTTGTCGTTTTTACGCTCTACTAAATGGTTTGGCTATGATTGACTTCAAATTTTTTAGATGCCTTCCACCTTTACAAACAAGACAGTAAGACTCATGCACCCTTATATAACAAAATAAAATCTGTTTACCAATTTTTGCATGTTGATTTTGGGTTAAAAAATTGAATTTTGAGAATGCTTGAAATATTTAATTTATTTCGACATTTTAATCTTTTTGCATTTTCCTAATTTTTAATTCCAAATTTCTAAAAAGAAATAAATGATTTTTTTTTTGAATATTATTTAAATTATGTAATATCATCAATTTTAACAATAGATTTTTTGGGAAAATATTATTTATTTTTATATAGAGGAGGAATGTTATCATTGTTTGGCTACTTTAGTTGCTTCCAAAGAAAAAGTTTTCATTACGCAAACGAAATTATTACATGAAGTAACATGGAAAACGGTGATGCAAATTGCCAAAAAACATGCTGTAAGTTAATTTTTTATTTTTAATTTTATATTTTTAATATTTTAATAATATTTGAAATATTTTATTTTCAAATTAAAATAATAGAAATCGGCTGTAGCACATTTACAACGAATATGTCCTGGTCAAAAATTAGAAAGAATTTTCATGGATTGGTGTTGGTGGATATTAGCTGGTCTACCATTTCAACATTTAGTTCGTGTTATGGATTGTTATTTTCATGAAGGAATTAAAGTATTTTATCGTGTTGCATTAGCTATACTCATATTATTCCATAAACAATCAACATCATCATCATCAAATAATGAATGGAGTGCTGAAAATATTAAAAATGACATTGATAATGTATTAATTAAATTTTGTAAGAATATACAAGTATCACCGACAAAATTATTACGTACCGCCTTTAGTATTAGGGCGTTAAGGTAAGATAATATTTTTAATATGTAATTTTTTTTTTTTAATTAAAGTGAAACATCTTTAAAACAAAATTTGTAGAATAAAGAAATTTTTTAAATTAGATAGATTATACGATTTTTAATTAAAGAAGATTTTGGTTTAGGGACATTTTAACAGAATAAAAAATTAAGACATTTTTTTCTTTTTTGATAATTCACATTAATGTATAAATATAATTTTTTTTTGTTTTATTCAACAGTTCAACGTATATATCTAGAATATTTATTAAGACTGAAATGATACTAAAAAGTAGATCAGTTATAAGTGGATCAAAACAGCTAATTAGATCGCGTTCTAGCGATAATTTACCATCAAGTCAATCACAAGTTAATATACAAATGATGTCGAACACATTGACCATTAAAGAGGTAATTGTTTTTTTTTTTTTTTTTAAATTAATAAAATATTTAAAATTTAAGTAACTTAAAAAAAAAAACGAATATATAAGTTCAAAAATTAATTAAAAGTTTATACCCCATTTTTAACTAAATACACTGATAAATGCAACATTATGAAGACAATGTAGTGTAAAATTATTGCATTAAATTTATGTCTAAAGATTTCTTTGTTTTTGAAAATGAGTGTGTTTTTTTTTATATTAAATTTTAGGACTTTTTCTGTATCAATAAATTACCTCTTCTCATACAAAAAGAGTTGAAATTGATTATAATTCGTAATTTTAATTTAAACGTAGATAACTTAAATATGATGCTTTACCATAAGAATGTTTAATTTTAACTAGACTCTATACAATTAAAGTGAGAGCAGTAAAATCTTAATAATACACATTTATAATATGCTTCAAAATGGCTAAAATAAAAGTTTCCCTAGAAAGTTAATGATAGAAAAAAAGAAGACTTTTAACCTAAAGCAATAAATACTCGATTAAATCGGTTTAGATTGGAGTTCTGCCGGTCAAACTGTAAATGTTTAATGAGTTCAAATTAAACTCGCATTTAACTGTAACGAAAACACAAACTTTTTTTTTAATTTTCTTTATTTGAGTCCCAAAAAGGGATTAGATAAAAATTTTAAAGTGGAAAAAATCATTTTTACACTTCCCCTACTATTAGTGGTGCATTGAACGTTTAATTATTTCAAAAAATAATAAGTTAATTATTTATGTAAAATATTGTATAAAAATTATATATGTACATAATATTGTATTAAGATTTTCTTTATTCTGGAGTATGGTATGCTTGACAAAACTTTAAATTTTTATTTTACGATGTTATCAGTATATGTATTGAACTTTTTACTTGTAATTTTTACTTCCTTTTTTTTACTCTTCAAAGTTTATTTATTATTTTTTAAAATTCTTTGCATTATATTTCTATTTCTAAGTTCAGCCATATTGAAAATTATTCGAACATAAAAAATCGAATATGTATTTTACGAATTTTCACTTTTATTTAAGCTTATGATTATAAATAGATTCTTTATAGTGTTAAGGAGATAACATTATTCCTTTTGTCGGAGATGTAGAAAATTTAATATTTCATTTACTACTCCTCCATTTTATTTTTAATGAGTCTTAGTATTTTTTTCTTGAATTAATGGGTCTTCAACTGAAAGAATTTGTTCTAGTATTTAAAAAGTTTTTAAAGTTATTTGAAGTTTTGATTTAATCGGATTGATTTTAGGTTCGGCATAAGCTGATGATGCTCACATTTTGATTGCGATATTTTAATATCAAAAAAATTCTTTATATCATTTTTAAAATGTTTTGGAGATCAAGAAGTTATCTTAAAAAAAAAAATATTACATTTGTGTTTTTGTAAAATCTTTTTGTACCAAAATCTAAAATTATTAATTATTAAATTAATTTTAACAGTTTAAAGTTGGTTACAAAATAAAGTCTATACGTTTTTTTTCTAGAAGATGTTTAAACAATATTTTATATCAAAAAGATTATGGCTTTCGTGGCTGACTCAATTTTTTGATATAATATTAAAATAAAAATATCTATCTAGGGTGTTGCCACGATCATTTGAATTTTAAATAAAATTATTTATTTCAATTAATCGTATTTCGCAATTTGCTGATTTTTTTTCAAAATGATCGAGTTTAAGAATCAATTACATTTTCTTCGTTGTTGACATTTCATTTTTATAATGATTTGACGTTTTTGTTGAAAACAATTTTAAAGTTATTTCTGAACAATTTGATATTGTTCTTAAAATATTTTTAAAATGGAAAATTAACAAGTTGAAATATTTGAAATTAAGTTGGTTGCCTTATGTGAGATTATGACTGTTTTTTGGTTGACGACTGATTTTGGTGATTTTCAAGACTTGTAATTAATATCAAATGTCTTAGAGTTTTTGTATTAAGTGTTACCAAATGTTATACTAAAATAAAGTTATCTTTAAAAAGACAAAAATCTTTAAAATTCTTTTGTTTTCTCATAAATCTTATTTAAATAATAAAAACGAAAAATTAAAATTAATTTTTCAATCAAAAAACATAGCAATTATGTTTTATTTTTGTTTTTTTTTTTAATACAAAAATACGTTTTAAAATATTTTGTTTTTGTTTTCATTTTGCAAATAATTTATGGTAAATAAAATGTATTTATTATAAACAAATGACTACATATAAATAAAAAAAAAAAAAAAAAAATTCTTAATCAATATTTTTGTTAAATTATTGTAAGTCAAGAATGTCTTTAAATTTTTGTTTTTATTTTTAATTTTATGTTAAATTGATAAACGCGTGAAAGCTTAAAATTTTTTTTTTTTGACTGAAATACGTGACCAAATGAACATAAACTTTAAATGTTTTCATCTTTTCTACAAATCACAATTAAATTTAATTTAAAAAAAAAAAAAAAAAAAAAAACAGTTTTATAAATTAAGTATAAATCTATTAATTTTATTGTTATACAGGGTTTGCACTCCAAATTCACCCTTTTGCAAATCAAATTCATCCTTTGGCAAATCAAATTCAACTTTTTGTAAATCAAATTAAACCTTTTGCAAATCAAATACATCTGATAATTAAAAATGTTACGATAACTAAATTTTTTAGTTTAGCAGTTGATTTATTTCATCGATATGTGTTAATTGTTATTCCTAAATTAATGATATTTCAAAACTTCAAAAGTAAACACCCTGTAGTAATGAAAACGTTAAACGTAGAAATTTTCATATAAATTTAAATTGACGTCTTGAAATAAATTTATAAAATATCATTTTAATAACTATGCTACAAAATTATCTTTATTTAATGTCAAAAAGTTAATAAATAAAAAAAATTTTTACTTGTTTTATTTTTTAATCCTATAAAATTTTAATTATTTGGTCGTATATATGTATATTTAAAATACATAGTTTAAGTTCTGTTTTTTTGTTTTTCGTTTCTATAAAAAATAAATACAGTAGAATTATGTTTTTTAATAAAGGACAAAAAAAAAAAAAGATTAAGGGTACGTTTACATGGGATACATGCCTCTGGGTTGGGTCAAGGATGAAAACTCTTACTCGCCCAGCTGGATAGAATTTTCCATTTTTCAAAAATATTTCCCTTTTTTAAAATCAAAGTTTAAAATTTCAAATATTTTATTAATTTTATTTCAAAATTCAAATTTAAAATATAAATATTAAAACAAAAACATAAAAAATCAAAAATGAAAAATTACACAAAAATGGTAACATACTTAAGTCATAAAAATGTGACAATAGTTAAAATAATATATCTAGGTACTTTTTAATTTTTTGAAATTTATTATTTATATCTATTATATTTGAAATTTTTAATGTCTAATTTACTTATTATATTACACATATTTTAAGTCTTATAATTTTTAAATTCAAATTTTATTTATTCTTTTCATACATATCTTATGAAAAAAAACCACAAATGATTTGAATTAATTTTGAAATTAAAACAACTGGAATCATCAAATAAATATCTATGTAGAAAATATATCAAAATTACTTACATACATATATTTGCCACAAATTTACATTTTTAGGCATTCATATTTACTTTGAAATTATTATTGAATATAATAAAAAGTAAAATAATATAATTTTAAAGATAGTTAATTTAAAATATTCTGTTAAAAAATTCCCTTATGTCGAATAGATTTTGTTTCCCTTTTACGAAACGGATTTTCCTTTTCCCTTTGAAGTTTTAAATTTCCCTCAAATTTTCATCACTGCTCCGGATACAAAACACATTTCGGTTAGACTTCGCGTATACTTCGCGTAAAAACGTTTTGACGTTTGAATAAAATGCTTATTGTTTACAGCGGATGAACGCTTTTTTGATTTTTAAATGTACGAAAGGGAGAGCATATCATGAATACGATATAATTGCATGTATCTGGATGCAACCAATCAAAATCTTGCATCCAAAGAAATACATTCCATGTGAACGTACCCTAAGATATCACATTCAATTGTATGTGATTTATATTGAATTATGTTTCTTACAGATCTTATTCTGATCTTAAATACTTTATCGTGATCATTTCAAATTTGAAATAAATTTTACTGTTATTTTGTTTATTTTGGACGGCTTGGCTTAAAGTTAAAATCTCCTATATTGCTTTACGGTTTTGATTCATTCTATTTATATGATCCTTTAGTTTTTGCGTTATCTACGGAATCAGCCCATATATGAACAATACTTTGTATATGTAATGTTATATTGTTATCTTATGTCTTACTTTTAGGTTTTTCATTTTTTAATGTTTCTATCACATATTTGTTTTAAAATTTTTATTTTCGTTATTAAGGACTTGTATGAATTTTAAATGGCTTCGTTCTTATTTTAACGACATACTAGGTTATTGATATTCTGTTTTTGATAAGCACCTATTAATTTCTCTCTATAAGATTTAGGCCGCTAAATAAGGCAACAGATTTTGCAATTTTATTTTATATTTCTTTTAATTCTTTATTTGGTACCTAAGTCCTATGTTATCTAAAATTTGTTTATGATTAATTTCTTGGTGTTAGTATATAATTAATCTTTTTGTAAAAGTTAATTTGTAGTTATATTTATTAATATATTAATACAATTATGATATAATTAAATTAATATTAAAAAAAAAAAAAAATAAACCTTTGAAAAATTATATTAAACAAAAATTTTTTTTCTTTCTCTTAAAAAAAAAAAAACACTTATTAAATTTGCAGAGACCAGTTTTTCATGAAACATGTCGCAATCTGGTATGCGAAAGAGTCTATAGTATATTTTATATATTATATTTTGTGTTTTTGAATTAATTTTAAAAACAAATAATACAAATTTTTTTTTTTTTTGAACTAATAAATTACTATAAATTTTATTTTTGCATTTAAAATTAACGCATTATCCGCAGAATGAAAAGAAAAACGATTCCTATTTTATTCCTTTTTTGAATAAATTAGAATTTTTCGTTTTTTTTGTTTTATTTTTGTTTTTTTTTTTTAATTAAAATTTATTAATAAAATTAATTAACTGATGTTTTTATATCTAATTCCTGATTGTTTAATATTTACGTTGATTTTTGTTACGACTTTTTTGTTAGTTTTTAATGAATGATTTTTGTTTTTTTTTTTTTGTTTTATTAATTACAGCACTAATTATTAATTAAAAGTATTATTATTTTTTTAAATTATTTTCTCCTTATATTAAAATTAACATCTGGTTAATTTTTGTTAAATAAAATTAATTTTTAATTAATAAAATAATTACCCGAAATCAAAAAATCAAAACTATCTAATAGATTCGAATTACAATTGATTCGATATTTTCGAATTAAATGCGTGCAACAACAAAACCCGCAATACGCACATGTTTACAAAAAATTGCGCTTTATAGGATTCTCGAAAAAAAAAACTTTTCTTTTAGTGTTATTCGCATTTTCCATTTTAATTGCGTGTGTACAGTGTACCTTATCGTATCATTTCAAATTCGTCAAGTAGGTTTTTAATTTTCTCTTGCTTCAAAATTTGCTGTGGTTCAATTAAGCGGTAGAATCACATTTGTTTCGAAATTTGTTGTGGTTCAATTCAGCGGTAGAATCACATTTTTGTTTTCATTGTTAATTGCGTGGCGGAATGCGTTATCAGATTATCACTTTCCGTTTGTAAAGATAAAAGACTTAGTTATAATTTTCAACAAAAAATAAAAAAGAAGAGCACTTAAAAACGATAAATAGATCAAAACTAATAGTTATTTTTAGGCTGTTTATAGGTTGATAATTATTTATTAATGATGTTATTAAAGTGAAACAGTATAATTACAAATTTTTGTCTTAAATATTAAATTTTTCCTTTTCAAGTTGTATTTCAAAACTCTGAAAAGAAAATAAGATTTACTCTGAAAAAAATGTCTACAGATCACCTAAAAAGTTTGAAGTTGAATGAACTTTTTTGGGAGAGAGAAAAAATATTTCCGCACATTATCCAAAAATGAGAGAGTTTAAAATTTCACATAAAAAATATGAATGAGTTCAGAATTTTTATCCGAACCGAAGTAATAAATACAGTATTAGTCAGACTTTTCTATTGACTTTTTATAATTTTAAAACTGTCAATGTAAAAATATATTTTTCATATTTTTAATTATTCATAAAGTCTTGAAAAATCCAGATTGTAATTTTTTTTCAAATTCCGGAAAATATTTAAAATTTCAATTAAAAGTTAATTGATAAAATATACAAGGTACCAACTAAGACTTGATTAAGTATTACAAAAATTAGCCAGAAAATCAATAGGATCGACAATTAATATCGAATCTATATCGATCGAAAATAATATTTAAAAGATGTGTGAAAAAGAAAATAAACTAATTTTGAATTTTTAAAATATTTTTTTTTTTTTTTTGTAAAATATGTTATATGTTATATTTTTGTTTTTAAATATAGAATAAATTTTTTTTGAATAGAGAATTTGTTATGAATCAAATGTAGCCTGTTACATATATACATATAATGAAATCTCTCATAAAATATATTATTATTACTTATAATTTTATATTTTGTTTTGTTTTATTTAATTTTTGATATATCATTATGTAAAATAAGCATGGAAATTATATATATTGATTCAAT
Source organism: Poecilobothrus nobilitatus (assembly GCA_947095535.1). NCBI lineage: Eukaryota > Metazoa > Arthropoda > Insecta > Diptera > Dolichopodidae > Poecilobothrus > Poecilobothrus nobilitatus. Next base: position 200,438,180 of record OX352774.1, read on the forward strand.
TTTCAAATTATTAAATTTAAATTCAATCATCATTATTAAAATAAAACGAACCATTAACAAAAAAAAAAAAAATTAATAATTAAAATGACAACACCCATGTCTTTATATCGTATCGTATATATATGTATATATATTCATTGCATAATACAAACAATATAATTTTGTTCTTTTTTTTTTTTTTTACAAACTATAACCAAATATTCTAAAGATAAAAACGAAAAAAATATTTAAAAAAAATGAACTTTCTTAAGTCGAATCGTCGTTGTCGTCGAATAAGTCGAAATAAGCGCGCCTGTATAATTTTTGTTAAGAAAATTTCCTAATGTTTTGCTATATATACAAATAATGCATCCAAATATCATTATGATTTACTTGTGATAATTCTACTTAAGATAGTTCTAAAACATTCGTTAAAAAGAAAAAAAAAAAAAAAAAAGACCCACTATTTCATATATATAAATGTTTATTGTATACAATATGTAATTTTTTTTTTTTTTTTATTATTTTAAAAAATACAAAATTTAATTACATTTGATATATTTTTTTTTTTATTTCATTTGATCATAATATTATCAACTCATTCTGAATTATTATTTCTTTATTTCTTATCATTGGAACAAAAAACATTGAATCTAAAAAAAAAAAACTCAAAATTTCCCAAAAAAAAAAAAAATCAAAATCAAAAACAAAACAATTTTTAGGGACAACAATCTCCTGAACATAGAGTGCGTGCAATGGGTGTTTATCCCATTCAAGCACTTCAAAGTCAAATATGCCATCAAGATGATGTAAGTTTAGTTCAATTAATTCTTTAATTGAAAAAAAAAAAAAAATAAAAATTTACTTTCGTTTATGAGTTTTTCGTTAAAATTTTCGTTAATTATATTTTTAAGTTATAAGTATATATTATTATATCCTTTCGTTAATTTAATTCTTTTTTTTTTTCTAGTTCTTGTAGTTCGTTTTTTTTTTCCATTATTTTTTTTTTACCATATAATTTTGGAGAATAAATTTTTTTTAATTTTTTTTGGTTATTCTTTTTTATTGTAGATAAATAATTGTTATATATAATTTTTCGTCTTTTGTCGAAATTTTAGATGTCGTTATTTTAATTTCTGCGTATACATACATATTTTGTTATACATATGTATTTTAAAGAACTTTTGTTTTTATGGAATATTTTCAATTTTTTAAACGAAAGTACATGTATATACAAATCCATGAGAAGATATTTATTATTTTTACTTTTATATTATTACTTTTATACTATTGTAAAAAATTGCCTAAGTAAGGATGTTAATTTAATAATTTTAATAAAAATAAATTAGTAGTTTATAGGAGATTAATTTACGGGTTATTTTATTAATTTTAATAGTAAATTATTCTTATAGAATATCTATAAAAATGAAAATAATCCTGTTTTCATAAGTACTTTAATTACTTTACTTAATTAAATAAATTAATTTTGATAAGTACATTAATAATGTAAATTTAAAAAAAATATGTACCTGTATTTCGATTTTTAAAATACGCCTATAAGTATGCAAGATACACATCAAATATTTATTTGTATTCAAAAATTTTGAATATTATACAATAAAGGATCTTAGACGCTGAGGCCAATATTGCTTAAATCTTATGTAACATTTAAAGTTATATTAAATATATAAATACATATGTACCTTAATTCTAATATGTATTTATTTATTATTCTATTATTTTCGAATGTCCTTAGATAAATTTGCAATTATATTAAAAATGAAAATTAACTGTTATACGTTATTATTTTTAAAATCTAACAGAATCATGGAATCTTTTTTATTATATTTATATTTAAAATTTTAATCTCTTCTGTTTTTAAAGTACGAGAATTTGTTAAAAGTTTTTAAAGTACGAGAATTCAAAAAATTTATTAGTAAACCTATCTGTAAGTACCGTATATCTTTTAACAAAAATATACAATTCTATTCTAACGAGCTAGATATGCATATAAACTGAAGAAAAACTTGTACTATGAAAAAAAAGGCAAGTTTTATTAACATTTCAAAGAAAACTATAATTAAACAAAAAAATATCATTTAATTTTTTATAAAAATTTAATAAAAACTTAAAAAAATTCGTCATTTTTCTTTGATCATTTAGAATGTTACGGTAATATTGATGTTTTTTTTATTCCGCCATTTTTGTTTTACTTAATTTTTGTTTTGATTTTTGCTTTTGTTGTTTTTAAATATGTTTTTGTTTTTTTTTCTTGTTTTTAATAATGTTTTTTTTTAATACGTTTTATTTAAATTTTGCTTTTATATTAATTTTAAAATACATTATATTTCATTTTTTAAATTAATTATTAATATTTTTTTTAAAAATTACAAAAAAAATTTATAGCTCTTTACACTCTGGTCATGGCTGCCAGTTAGAATAACAATGTACCAACCGGTATTGCTTTATACAACAGAAGAGCATGGATGCTCTTTAACGACATTCTATGTTAGAGTTGAACAACATGAGCCTACATTAATGATGATTAAAACATGTAATAATGAGGTAAATAATATATACATATATATATTTTAAATTCAAATAATCAGAAATTTTAAATTTATTTTTAAAAAAATGAATGTATTTTTATTTTGTTTTTTATTTAAAGGTCTTTGGTGCATATTGTTCGACAAGATGGTTTGAAAGAAATTTAAAAGATGAACGTGGTAATAGACAAGCATATTTTGGTACTGGTGAAACATTTTTATTTACATTATATCCTGAAAGAGCAAAATATCCATGGGTTGGTATTGAAGGTGACAAAGGCCTAGGACATTCATCAGAATTGTTTATGGCTGCTGATTCAAAAATGATAACAATTGGCGGAGGGTATGTTAAAAAAAATATATTTTACAATTAATTTAGATTTAAATAATATGTGCATTAGGCAGTTTCAAGTAGAAAAAAAAAAAAATCATAAAAAGTGTGGAAACGTTTTAAAAACAAGTAATATAAGGTCCATGACTAGGATAAATGAGACTGGGGTAAATTAATGGAAATGTATATTATCGTATTTTTTTTTAATTTAAATTCTTTTATTGCGAATTGAATTGAAATTTAATAAATTTTTTTGAAATAGTTAGTTGGTTGGTTTACATGGCTGCTCTCTAGAAATCTATTACAATTCCACAAGAGTATAATTATCATAGACATGTTGGCGTTTTGATACCATTTCCTCGCATTTTTGATTACCAACTATATCCTATAACCATATCCTATAGAATTTAGAAATAAAATTAGTTCTCCAATATTACTTTAGAATAATTTGTTTATGTCAGACAGGATTGGGAATCCCCAAATTTCCTGTCTGGCTCTAACTGACTGTATAGTTTAGAAATAAAGTTAATTCTCCAATTTTAATTTACTATAAATGGTTTATTTCTGAGAAGATAGAGAATCCTTAAATTTTCTGTCTGACCCTAACTAGGTCAGATTTCTTGTCTGACTCTATCTGATGACCGTTCCTAACGACCGGACATTCGCAAAGAAAGTGATGAAAAGTGTCTCCTCCTTCGCTTTACTTTGCCATTTCTACACTATGTGTTGTAATCGTCTGGTGACCCGTAATTATCGTTTAAATTAATTAGCGTAAAATAATTTTATATAATATGCAGAACATTGTTTTTAAGTTAATTTTTTTTTTTTTTTTTTAAATTTATTTTTTAGGGAAGGCCAAGCTATTTGGATGGATGAAAATATACGTTTTGGTAAAACGGATCATTGTAAAACATTTAATAATCCGCCATTATGCCCAACAGGTGATTTTGAAATACGTGTTCTAGAAGTATATGGATTTTCAGGCGTTTAAAAACAATATATATATATTTTTTTTTAATTCTCAAACATGAGTTTAGACTTTCTATTATTTTATATATATATATATATATATATATATATATACAATTTTAGAACAAAAACCGAAATTAAGTTCAACCAATTACAGTAGTTCTCAAAAAAAAAAAATTAAGAAAAAAAAAACAGAATTCATAATTGTGCTGAGATATCATAAATAACTCCAAAAAAGGAACAAAAAATAAAAAAACAAATAAAAAAATTTATTCGTAACATACAATATTTACCATATATTCATTATATATAAATATATTAATATTATTTAGAACAGAATTAAAAAGAAAAACGAACAATAATATATTTACATATATATATATATATAAAAGAAATACATATACATATTAATAAAAAAAATTTTGTTTATATATTTAAAATAAATATATACACACATACACATATATATATATATATATATATATATATTTAATTAGATTTAAATTAAAAAAAATGATGAAAATTAATATTATATTAATTAAAGCTAAACTTTTAATTAGCTTTAAATAAATGAACGAACAAAAATATATATACATATATAAAAACATAAAAAAAAAAAAAAAAAATTCATTCATTATACTTTACATTCAAAATCATTTAAAAAAAAATAATTATTAATTCATTGCATAATTTAAGATATAAATACAAAAATAATTTATTCGTTATTGAATTAAAACAAAAAAATACATGTACTAAAAAATGAACTAAAAAAAAAAAAAAAAAAAAAAATTGAATCAAATTTATATAAAATTTGTAATTAAAAATAAATTAAAATATATATTATATAAAAATCAAGCTCATCTTTTATCTGTATAATTGAAATAAAATGATATATAATAAATATATAAAATTTAGATATCAATCATAAAATTCATATTATATTGAATTTGATTTGATTGAATCGAAATTGAATTGAAATTGAAATTGAATTGGTATTAAATTGAAATGAATTGAATTTTAAAAATGAACAAAATATAAAATAAAATTCTAAAATTAATACATTTCATTTTGTTTAATAAAATCATAATTCATTAAATTCATAACATTCAAGAGAGGAGTGGGGGAAATTACAGATTTGACATCATCATAACACATTATGGTCAATATGTGTTATTGTAATTTAAAAAAAGAAAAAAAAAAAAAACAGTATATCGGATATCACCCTTACTTATAAATAGACTAAATAATATTGAGAATATATTATGGATTCCATACAATCTATTGATGATCCAACATTAATATCTAGAAATAAAATTTAAAGATTTATACAAAAACTATATTTAGAAATTTCATAAAAAAAAATAAAGAACTAAAAAACCGTAATGAAGTTGGAGGTGGGGGTGGTTAAATATCAATATTTTCTATCCCGTTTTTTTTTAATTCTTTTTCTTCTGCACTTTTTTGTAAATAACAGGAAGTCGTAACTTTTTTGAAGCGTTTTAAAAAATGGAATGTAAAAATTTGAGAAATTCAAATTTTTGTAGAAATTATTTTTTTATTTTTTTAAAACTTTAACTTTCTCTTATTTTTTGCGACTCTAAAAATGTGTAAAAGTCAATAAAGAACAAAAATACTTTAAAAAAATGAATAGTTAAAAATTCAAAAAAGTTTTCAATTGTCACCGGAATGCATTTCTTTTCTTATTCTAACGGTATTAGAACTTTGAGTTATCAAGTTGTTTCGAAATTATCGGATTATAGTTTAATTAATTAATTCCATAATGTCAGAGTTAACTTTTTTAATCGTACTCTGGAGCAGAGTTAATGAGTGCTACAAATGTCAAAGTTTTATGAAGTATCATTATTTTTTTTTTATTTCAAATTTTAATATTATAAACTTACATATTGAAATAATTGTAAACGAAATCGTTTAATTGATAGCTTAAAATACTTTTTTTTAAATTTGCATTATTAATTTGATTGATAATTAAATATTTCCATCTAATTTTGACAGTTCAAATTCATATTTAACTCACTCTAGTCGTTTCGAAATGGCAGGGTAAAATTAACTCTGTATGTCAGATTAACTATATAATAACCTCTACTCAGAGTAAGAAACAAAACATACTGTTTAATAACAGCTAAATATGTCAAAAAAAAAAAAAAAAAAATCAATATAGAAGAAATGTCAAAAAAAAGTGGGAACAAAAGTTGAAGGCAAAATAGAAAATTTTTTAGTTTTGTTCAGTTTAAAAAAAAAAAAAAGGAAACAAAAAAAGGGGTCAAAAGGGAAAAATAATAAATTATTTTTCAGTTGTTTTTTTTTTTTTTTTTATGTATTAATTTTAGTATTTTTCAATTTAAAATTCTTCATTTCATTCAATATTATTTCTATTTCATAATATGCATAAAAACAGAAGAAAAAATTTAAAATATGAAAAATTTAAAGATGTTAAAATTGAATATAATTATGTTATTAAATTTTAATATAATTTTTAATTAATTATTAATCATTATTATTAAAATTTATTTAACAAAAAATAAAAAATAAATATTTTAGATAATTTAAATTCTATAACTTTTGTAAATTTATAAAATTTATTAATTATGATATGCGCGCATGGAAATTAAAATTTTTTAATTTATTTCTATATCCTAAAAATGAAAGAGACAAGAATAAGTATTTTTTTAATTTTTTAATTTTATTATTTCTTTATTTTTTTTTTTTTTTTTGTTAATAAAAAAAAAAAACGTAAATATGAAATATTAATTTAAAAAATGATTAAAATTAAAAATTCTAAATATCGCTATGTATAAAACACCAAAAAAAAAAAAACAAAAAAAGTAGAAATACAAAATAATAAAAACTAGAAAGCAGATTCACAATTAAATAATTATGTTACAAATTATATATTTATATTTAAAATATGTTTTATACAAATAAATAAATTTTTACTCAAAAAAAAAAAAAAAAAAAAGAAAACAAAAGGAGAAAAATGTTAACTAAATAAAAATATAAATATAGGGGCTAAGGCTTTTTTAATCGTTATAAAAAATTTTGGTAAAAACAAAAAAAAAAAAAACACAAAAAGAAAGAAATAAAAATTATTTAAATTATTAATTTGTTGTTCCGTGTACACAACTGACACTCTCAAAACAGATTTAATTAAAATTTTTTATATTAAATATATTTTTATTAATAATATTATTGTTCCTACATTATTATTTTAATAATTAAAGATTGCAATTAAAATTTAAAAAAAAATATGTATACAAAAAAAAAAAAAAAAATTTGAATTCTAAAATAAAAATATTTATAATTAACATATTTTTATTATTTAATTGATATACTCTTGAAATTAATATTTATATTAATATGTACCTATTAGTTTGAAATTATCGTTTAGATATTCGAATTTCTTACACTTTACAAACTTGTGACTGTAAAATTTAAAAAAAAAAAAAAAGATATAAAATAAATTTTTTTTACATACATTTTAAAATTATAATATAATTACATTACATTTAAATTTACAATTCATCTTTAACAAAATTATAAGTTTATACATATTTTATTAGTTTATTTTCACAAATGGAAGTATAAATTTTGATAAGTACCAAAAATAATGCTTGTGGTGAATCGCTATAAACCAAAATTATAAATAGACCAAAAAGTGTATTTTGTGAAAATGTAACAGAAAAAAAGTTTAAAGTTTGACTTTTTGAAATAACATTGAAAGGTACATTAAGGTACATTAAATGAGGTAATCCTGATCGAAACGTGTTTTTATAAGAAACTTTTAAAATTATTATCCATTCATAGCATTGTTAAACTTCTGATTTGTCAATAAATTAAAGCTCGCTCGATCGATCGATCAATATATAACTTTTAATTCTATTTTAACCATAGTAAAACTTTTAGGATAGTTATAGTTATTTAATTTTTTGTACCCAAAAAAAGTTTAAAAGTTCCATAATTTAAATCACAATTCAATGATAAATTTTGAATGATAGATATAACAAGTCTAACATGATATGAGTGAATAATTCAAAAAAAAAAAAATGTGTTTACAATTTTTAATACGAGTTATAATAAAAACAGTGTTAAATTCTCTTTTAAATTTTATCTAAATTTTTAAAATAAAAATTTTTTTAGCATTTATTTGATATTTGAATTGCAATTTGCATCAAAATGTAGAAGTTTCCAAAATTTTTGTATACAAAGTTTCAAATTTAATGATTCGGTAAATAGAGAACAGATTTTACGATAGAATAATAAAAAATACGTGTTGATTTTAAAAAATTTTTTCAATTAAAATAAAAAACGTAATCTGTTTTGAGTAATTTCCTTATTTAAAAACATAAAAGTGTAAAAAACAAACCAAAAAAAAAAAAAACAAAGTAAAAAACAATAAAAAATATTTGATTTACTAAAAAAAATTTATAATATAAAAAGGATTAAAAAAGCAATTAATAAAAAACTAAAGAGAAAGAGGAGAGTTAAGATTTCAATTAATATTGAAGCAAAAAACAAAAAAAAAAAAAAAAAAAATAAATAAAACAGGAAAACAAGAAAAAACAACAAACGATATATATATATATATATATTTTTTTTAATTTAAATATTTGTATTTTATTATTTTTTTACTTTTTTTTTTTTTTTTTTTAATTTTATTTTTAAATGGACTGATAAATTAGTGTATAGATTTTTTTTTTATTATATATACTGTATAATATATTGTTTGTTTTTTTTTTTTTCTTTTGATTTCTAATTGTATCATATTTTATTTGTTATTATTGCTATGATTTATTTTACTATTTTTAATTCATGTGTTAAAGGATTTTCTTTTTGTTTTGTTTTTTTTTTTTTTTTTTTTTTTTAATACAAATTAAAAATTGATTTTAATAATAATTAATATTTTCATCTTATGCTCCTTAAATTTTTTTAATAAGTATGCAGATATTTATAAAAAAACAAAAGCAAAAGCAAAAAAAAAAAAAAATCAAATCTAAGTGACGTTTTTATTTTTTTATATGATAGAATAATAGAGGAGATTTGAATTAAAAAAAATAATTGTGAAAGTTAACTCATCTCTTGATTTACATGGTATATATACGTTACTCAATAAAAAAAAAAAAAAATACATAGTCTACTACTACTAAATCTAAAGAAGATTCAATCACATTTAGTTGAATAAAAATGTATAAAAGTGAAATAATGTAAATTATGTATTGTTGATATGCTTAAATCGATGGATGAGTTCATTTAATTCATTTTTTTTTTTTTTTTTCTAATAATTTTTATTATTATTTTGTTATTTAAATCGGAAGACATATAAATATAATATGGATTAAAAATGTTAAGATATATCAGAATAATTTTTAAAGTAAATTTCAAAATATTTATCACTTAGTATCAATCAAATTAAGAAAAACTAAACGAAGAATAAAATGAAAAATAAATTGAAATACATATTTTATAAACAAAAAAAAAAAAAAAGAAGAAAACGGAGGTTTTGTTTTTTTTACAGTGAATTTATTTCTATTCAAAATGTCCAGTTAAATGATTTAAAATGTCAAAAAAATAAATTTTATAATTTTATTTTTTTTTTTAGACATGTATTTAAAGACAATGTATCATAAGACTCAGAAAAGAGTCAAAAAATGTATATTTTTACAAAAAAAAAAAAAAAACACTAAAAAATGTAAAATTAATTTTAATTTTTTTTTATTTTTTGTGTTGGTGTTTTTTTTTAATACCTTTAAATAATTTTTTTCAATACCATAAAAAATTGTTATTTTTTCACTTTAAAATAATATTTATTTATAAAATGAAAAACAACGAAAAATGTTAAGTTTAATTTTTTTTTTTTTTTTTTTTCTATCCAAATATAAAATGTATAATATATAGATTTGATGAAATTATTGTTGACTTTCGCCTGTTAACTTATTTTTATTATAAATTATTTTCTTTTTTTTTTTTTAATTTTTTAATTTTTTTAATTTTTTTTAATTATTTCTGTAAATATTATTTCTAATTTTATTTTTTTTTTATTTTTTGTGAAGTGTTATTTTCTTCTTTAAAAGCATATTTTAAAAATGAAAATTTATCAGTATTTATTAAATTTTTTCTTAATACTTTTTTTTTTTAATTATATTTTTTTTTTTTTATTATTAAAAAAGTAAAAATTAAAATAAAAAAATTAAAGAAAAAAAAAAAAGTTATAATAAATTTTATATTTTATTTTTATTTAAATTTTTTGTAAATATTTTTTTTTTTTTTTTTATATAAAGATTAAAAGAATTATAAATAAAAAATGAAAAAACTATTATCAATTTAAATAAATATATAAAAAAAAAAATATATAATATAAATATATACATACATTATTAGATACATATACATATATAATAAATTTAATAGGAAAAAATGAAAAAATGTAAAAAAAAATTTATTTTAAAAAAATATTTTCCAATTTTTAAAAATACGTGTGAATTAATAATAAATTTAATAATTTAGTCCTAATGAGCTGAATAAAAAGTTAAAATTCTGAATAATAATAATTTTGAAAAACAAAAAAAAAAAAAAATGACTTGAAATTTATGTAATGAACACAATTTCGACCATCGACCATCGTTGAAATTTACTTCGCCTAACTATTTTTTGTCAAATAAAACATAACTAAATTAGTAGCGAAACGAAAAGTTAAAATTTACGTAGTTTTTAATTTTTCTTACTTATTGTGAATTAAGTTTCTGCAAGTTTCAAATTTTGTGAATTAAGTTTCTGCAAAAAATTTTATACTCATTCTGAACTTTTTTAATGAGGCAGCTCTCAATGAGGTAATGAGGTTTCTCAAAAAAATTGTTGAACTGAAAATAAAATTCGTGTTCGTTTCAAAAAAAAAAAAAAAAAAAATCTGCCTCTAAATGTAATATTTTCTATACCTACATTTTCATGACTATTCACAATTGTTGCTTTGAACAATCAGGCAACATAATAAAAAAATGTCAAATGTCAATAACAATTTATTTTTTAACATAATTATAAAGAATATGTGTATTTTCACATTTGTTTCATTAAAATTGATTTTTGTTGTTGATCCTGAATATATATAATATTCATTTTCTTCTAAAAACTAAAATATAGTTAATATTGCTTTACAGTTGATATTTTCTTTAATATAATATTTATTAATAAAAATATAATCAAATGACAACACAATGTAGAAAACATTAAAAAAAAAAAAAGTGTTGTATTTTTTCGGTTCGTTTGTAAAATAAAGAAAAAAAATGCAAACCTTTACAATTTGAAGGCAAAACTATGAAAATGTTACATTTTTTTTCAAGAAACGAAATGTCCTATTATTAATCTATTGAGTTTTTTGGAAAATGCTATACAATTAAAATAGTCATGACCTTTACTTACTTCCGCAGTTTAGAAAAAAACTTGATCAATTTTTATGTTTTCAATACACTTTAAAATGTCAAATGTATTGTCATTTTTTATTTTTCACATTAATTTAATTCATATTTCATATTCTTTTTTCAATTTTTTTTTTTTTTTTTTTGTCTTAGAGAAAACGAATTTTAAAGAGAAAGTAATTGGAGAAAGTAAAAAACAAAATCCGGTATTATAGAAAAAAAAAAAAATTATTTCAATTTTTCTGAACATACAAAAAACAATCATTTTTCTGAATATACAATAAATCTCAAATGCCACAAAGCAGAAAAATAAATGCCATTTTAACGCTTTTAAACGTTTGATTATAGCTGCATAGTAAAGGTTTAAAATGAGATTTCTTTAAACCTGAATGCTAATTACTAACTATTATTTATATTTACATTTAGACTTTTAGACTTTCAACATTTTAAATGGAATGTTTCAGCTTTTAATGACTAAAAATTTAATAATATTTTTTGTGTAAATTTTCTTTTAGAAATTCTGTTTATTTTTTTTTTTTTTTTTTTAAATATTTGTAATAATAAAAATATTGTAACATAACTATAAAATAAATAACTATAAATAAAGGAAATCTTTTATAATAAAAATTTAAATATTATTTAATATTAATGTTCTTTTTAAATTATAATATTATTATATATAAATAAATTGTATTTTTTTTTTTTTTTTTTTTTTTTTTTAAATTTAAAATTTTAAATTAAAGAAAACAAAAAAAAAAAAAAAAACATACAAATAAAACTGAAATTAACATTTAATTAATGTTGAATATTAATATACATATATTATCATTAATAATTATTATTATTATTTTATTTTAATTATTATTATTACTATTATTATTAATTAATATTATATTGTAATTATTATTAATATATTAAATATATTATAAAGAAAACAAAAAAAAAATTATATTCAATTAAAACAGATTGATTAATGAAAAAAAAAAAAAATTAAGAAGAATTCTATATTAATAAAAAATTAAATAAATATAAACAAAACAAAAAAAAAAAAAATAAATAAAAAAAAAAAAAACGAAAATATTAATGAACAAATATACATAACTGTGTTAAATTATAAAAGAAAAATTAAAAATATTTATAAAAAAAAAAACATTATTTTTTATTTTATTTGAAATTAAATTCTCTTTCTTTAGATTTATAAATTTTATTTTACAGTTTTTTTTTTTTTGTAATTTTATTTAATTTATAAATTAATTTATAAATATTTTTTTATTATTTTACGATTTATTTTGCTGGGAAATTTTGTCGAAGGAATGAATTCTTAATAATATAGATACTTAATATTATTTAATGTGTAATTTATTAAAATAATTAAATAATTTACTTTAAAAATTTCTCTTCACTTTGCCAAAATATTCCCTTTTGATAGAGTTTTAAACGTCAATATATGATTATAACGGGAGTCACTCATTTTTAGCTGTCTTTTTTTTTTTTTACAGTTACTTTTTATTTAAACTTTATTATGAGGTTATATTATAAGAGTCACTTATTTTTAACTGTCCATTTTTTCATTCATTCGTCTGTCTGTCTAATTCTACAAAGAAGTTTTATTTAACTTATTCAAAAAGTTAATTAAATATAAAAGTTTTGAATATAGACACAGCCACAAAAAAAAATCACATTTGAGTTTTTATTTCTGATCCATTTAAGCCATTCCAATTCATTTCGATGTGACAGAAAAAGGAAGAATTTATATTTATTAACAGTGCTTACAGAAAAATAAAAAAAAAAATTATTTCATTCATTTAATTTTGAGATTGATTTGTTTTTAAATAATTTTAAATAATATGAAGGAAGGCATATCCATGGTATCATAATATATTTAATATTAAAATAAATAATTAATAATAAATGAGTTATTTCAAAGAGCTGATTTTTGAGCACCTGTTTTCACATTTTTTTTGGCGATGATAGGTAATGTAAAATGTTCGTTCGTTATACAAAACGTATAAGTGAAGTTGAAATAAATTTTATTTATTTCATAATTTATTGCTAAAATATTCCCACCTATGACATATCAAACATTTAATAATAATATTTTTTTTCAAATGGATTAAATATATTATTGGACTAAAAATATTATTTATTATAATTAAATGAATAATATTTATTCATCATTGTCCAATAAAAATAACAATGTCATGTAACTTTAATTCTTTTTTTTTTTATTTCACTGATATATTCAAGGTTCATATATTTTAAATTAAAACAATAAAATGTATATAAATCAATGGTTCATATATATATATCCATATACATATATATAAATTTATGCTTAATTTTAAAATATGTAGTTGAGGTAAGAAATTCCACAATGAAATTGAAAAAAACACTGTTGATGATTATTGGTATCTGTCAAGGTGAGTTTTCGTGAAAAAATATCCTTTAAATTAAAATAATCCTTTAAAAAACAATCATTATTTTTTAACTAAAGTTTTAGTAGGGTTTTTTAAAAAAATCATTTGAGAATTTTTCCTTGATTACTTTTTTTTTTTATTTTCAAAAGATATACATTTATTTTGTTTAATATTTTTTTTTTTCGATATTAGTATTTTTTATTTACTTTTCATTAGATTTCTAATTTATTTTACGTTTTAATCATTACTTATAAAAAAATTTAAAATTACAATAGAAAAAATATATATCCATAATATATTAAATATACATACATAAATATAATTAACATATTTCGTCTTTCCATAAAATAGAAAAATATTATAGCAAAATTCTAATTCATATAAAACAAAAAATCAATTAAATTTTAAAAATCTTTTAATGATATTTAGTAAAAATGAAAATTTTAATTAAAATAAAATTAAGTATAAGATATTTAAATACTTGTACTTAATATTGTTCATATTAGTAATAATAGAATTTAAAACAAAACAAAAAAATAAAAACAAAGCAAAATTAAACGAATCAAAGTTGAACCAACAAAAACAAAATATATAACATTTTTCATATATACATATACATAATAATTAAAAAACTTAATATATTATTATTCTTATTTATATAATATATATATATACATTGCATATAACGAATTCAATGTTACAAAAAAAGAAAAACCTATTATATATTTAACGTTCACATTTATAATGTATATTTATGTATATAAAAATATTTTAAAAATGGTTCTAAAAAAAAAAAAATGAAACCAAAACTTTTTTTTTTTGCGATAATTTAAATGAAATAATAAAATTTACAATTGAAACCTAAATGTGATTAATTAAAAAAGAAACAAAATAAAAGAAAGAAAATATTATTTGGGGGAATAAAAATAAATAAAGAAGCAATGAAAATAATTTAAATTACTTTTGTTTTATTTTATTTTATAGTAACACAAAAATATAAAAAAATCAATCACAAATAGTTTATTGTTAATTACAATTTCATAATAAATTATTGAATTTGATGATTAACTGAATCAAATAAATTATTTTTATGATCTGAAACATTTGGTCTGGCTTCATAATTACATATTGTAACACCATGATGATGAGCTTCACTAAATTCACCACGTAATCCTAAAAATATAAAGGAAAAATTCATTTTTCAATATTTTTAAAACATTTAAAATACTAATTTAAATTAATAAATTTTTAATTAAATAATCTTCAAAAAAATATATAAGAATATCATGATCTGTATTTGAAATGTTATTAAAAAAAATGATAAAATGCCGTTTTTAAAATTTTTCTAAACATCCGAAAAAATTCTAAATTATATTCTTTGAGAATTACACGAATTACACCGGAAAGATTGTAGTCTTGCTATATTTTTTTTTATTTTTCGAGAGGTTTTATAATATAATAGAACATTCCGTTTTAGTACAGGCATATTTCTAGTTGTGGAGAATTATCATAATGTACTTGAATCGGTACACATCCGAACTGCTATTTAATTTAAGACAATAAAATTTTTTAAAATTTCAAATTTAATATTTTTATCAATTAAATATTTTTGGAATTGAAAAAAATTGCATTCTTTGTTTAATTATGTTTGTATTTTAATGTATGAATAAATATGCAAGAGTGATTTGACAAAAAACTACGTTAGATCAAATTATTAAAAATATATTATATATAACACACAATAAACTTTGTAACTTACCAATGTAATTGATTTTGGTATTAGGTGCACCAAAGTTTGATGGAAAATGAAGACTTAAATGGTGGACAGAAGAAAAAGTTACGACTCTAAAAATATATTAAATTAATTTTTTTTTTTTTTATTAAAATCAATTAACCAATTATTAGCACATTACTTTGGAGTATATTCTATATCACCCCTTAAGTCTTTTGTTAAATCAAATTCTTGATCTGCTTTGGCTGATGCATCATCAAAAGACATTTTTGGTCGATTTTTAAACCTAGATATAAAGTATATATTGTTTATTTTAAGTCCTTAATTTAAATTTAAATCTTTTATTTTACAGTCTAACTTTTGATGGATGCGTTTCATCATCATCTCCAATAATAATAATTCCTTTTAATTTTATGTTACCGGTAAATGGAATATTTAATAAAAGTTCTTCATCAGCATCACTTATTACAAACTAAAAAAAAACAAATTTTATGTGAGAATTTAATATGATAAATACAGCGTAATTTCTTAAATATTGATATGTAATTTTATAATTATTATTGAACTTACTTCTGAAAAATCTAATCGTTTTTCGAATGGTTTAAAAACTAATTTTCCAGAACCATCGGTTTCTTCGTTCAAACATTCTACATTTTCTATATCAATCCTTTTGAATAAACTGTATTCAATTCCCATTTCAAGAGGATTATCTATATCTGTAGCTTCATGTGAACAATCTTGGCCATGATTATGAGAATGTCCGTGAGGCATTTTTGTTAAATAATATTTATAAATAATAAATAAATAAAATTTTTAAAATGACTATTGAAGAAATTTCTTATGATTTGCTCTTTTTTTTTTTGTTTAATACTTTGGTTGTATGTGTTTAATATTTTTGTTTTGGCAATTCAAGGTTAGATTTTTTTTTATTTCTGACAGATACAAAATTACCCAAAAAACATTTATACATCATTTACTAGTGCCAAATTATTTCTAGGTGGTGAAAATATGAACTAAAAATATAGGTACAGTTTTTCAAATTTGAAATTAATATTAGTTTATTTTTTTTGTTTTTATAATAACTGCTGTTTAGGTACTATTCAATTTTTTGATTGATTTAGATCCTTTTTCAAAACCAAAAGAATGATATAAAAAAAGTTTCCGTTTCCTCCTTAAAAACTTCTTTAATTTTTCTTCTTCTAAATGTAAGAAAAGTTCTAAAATTCCTTTTTTCACGTTCTGTGCCAATGCCCAAACTTGAGGACCCAAAGTCGAAAAACTTTGGGAGAGGATCAATGGGGAAACTTCTCCGAGGTAAGAATGCTCAATCAAGGAGACATAGTGCGATTCATAAAGGGGATTGATTGGCTCAACGAGACCCTGTAGAAAGCGAGTGGATCGTTGAGCAGGGGAGGACAACGGGTCGCAGGACCTAGGTGTAAGGACAACTTTATGGCCCCCTGAGAAACAACAACAACTATTGTAAAATATATATCTGTTTTAAACCTACGAAAAAGTTTCACTTTAAAAACAGTTACAATTTTTTTTTAACTCTTAAAACTTTTTAATTAAAATCTGAATCTGGTTCAGGACCGAGTAAAACAGTGATGAGTATAGTGATATTTTCTAGATATAATAAGTACCCAGTCATCAAAGGGTTAATATATACATAATTAATGTTAAAATTATTATTTCTTTAATACAAAATTTGTATTTCTGTTAAATATTACACCTGTAAAAATTTTTAATTATATTGTAATTAAAATTAAATACATGTTTTTTGTTTTTTTTTTTTTTTTAATCAATAGCTTTATTTATTAAAGGATTTTTAATGTCTTAAATTTTTGAAAACCCTTATAAATATATTTATTATTTATTTAATGATATATATATATATATATATACATATAATCATTTATTTGTATAATATTTTATGTACCTATATATATATATATATACTTTTATAATTCTTATTATTACATAAAATAATATATAAATGAATAAATAAAAATTATAGTTCACATTTCGCACATCATTTCTAAATTATATTTTATTTTTATATAATATAATATATAAGAGTTTATTATTATATATTATATAATACATATATATCTATAAATGGTTATGTTTTTCTTTTTTTTTTTTTTTATAGATTTATATATAATAATAATAATAATTTGCTTAACAAATATATATAGAAATAAAAAATTTAAACGTATAGATAAATTATGTATTATTTTCTTGTATTTAATTAATTTATAATAATTATTAATTATAATATTCAATTTATTATTATTTTTTTTTTCAAAACTTTTAATGAAACCCTGAAACACACTATAATAAATCCTTTTTTGTTTTTTTTTTTTTTATTTTTATTTAAATAAAATTTATAATTTTATTTTTCTAATTAAATCGATATTCTGTTCTGTAAAGAATTTTCTATATATATATATATATATTATATATTTGACTTATATATATATAAAATAAAAAATAAAAGTAAAACTATTTTATTTATAAATAATAATAATTATTAATTGTAATAAAAATTAATTTATGAGTATGTATTTTAAATTTTTAATAGGTTTTTAATCTCACAAATTGTTTATACATATATGTATATAAGATACATTAAATATTATTTTTTTTTTTTTTTTTTATAGAAATATCGTAGAAAATTCTTTTCAGATGATTAACAAAATAAATTTGCAAAAAAAAAATTAATATATTTAAATTAATAAAATTTAATTTTAAATTAAAAAAATTATAAATAACATTATTTAGGTATATCTGATGATTATTAATTTTTTTTTTTTTTTGTAATATTTTATAAAAAAAAATATTATATATATTTAATTATATAATTATTATTGTTATAAAAATAATATATTAATTGTAAAATTTATTCAATGTTTGTTTTCAAATATATTAAAAATTAAAAAAAAATAATTAATAATTACTAATAATATATTAATAAAATTTTTGTTTTGTTTTGTTTTGCTTGATTAAAGTTAGCTCATATATATTATATACCAATGTATATTATTTTATTAATTTTATTAGTTTACACTGTCGAATTTATCTAATTTGAATTTTTTTTTTCTAATTTTTTTTTTTAAAACAATTTGAAATCTTTTGATTTCTTTATTTAAGATTTAGAAAAGATTCATAATTTTGTGTTGATTTTATAGAGATTCGTAAATTTTTTGTTTTTAATTTCTTAGCAAAAGTATAGACAAAGAATTAATGAATTTTAGTAGTCGAATAAACCAATAAACAATACTGTTCATTACTAAAGGGTCCAATAGTTGACGAATATCTTACGATTACGAACATGTTAAATTTTCTTGTGTATGGTGATTTTTATGTGTTACGCGTAACATGTTTGAAAAAATATCAAAAATGTTTTTAATGAACATTTTGTTACACTTAAACATGTCCATCGTGTATAAATTTACACCGCTTAATAATTAATATTTTTTTTTAAATTTTTTAAATTTTTAATCGAGAAAATCTTTAATAGTGATATTATTAATACTAGATATACTAACATTTTTATTTCGTATTTTAATTTTAAGTTTTCTTTTTTATACAATTATATTATGTTAATTTTTATTTATAGTACATACTCGTATATATGTTTTTAACAAATTTTTTTCTATTTAATTATCTTCTATTGAATTTTTATGCCATATTTTAAAACTGGATTTTCTTTTATTAATTTTAATACTTTTACTGAACGAAAATACTTTTACTTTCACTTATTTTTGGGTCTCTAACCGTTTGTCAAATTATAATTTGACCAAATCAACAAATTAATATTAGCTATTAATAGATCTAGTAGTAAAATTATTCTTATTTATAATATAATATATATGTATATTAATTAATAATTATCGATTATCAATATAATGTATTAATAAAGTTTGCTTCGATTATTAATAATTTTTTGTTTAATAATATAAATGTAATATTAATACATTATTAATAAATATTTATTTATATAATTTATTAATATGGTAATATTAAATAAATATTCATTTTTCAATTTAAAAATTTATAAGATATAATATAGTATAATTAATTGAATTTTTTATTATATTTTTTTATTTCATTTTTGAGTTATATCTATAACTTCCTACTTTTTTTTTTTATTATATTAATATAAATATTAATATTTTTATAATATATTAATTAGAGAATTTATTTCTTTGTTGTTTTCTTTTTCAATCAATTCAAATTAGAAAATTTCAATCAGTTATATTATTATTTTAACTATATATACATTCATATATGTTATGTATATGTATTTTAATTTTAAGAGCATTGTCAAAAGCATTTCTATTTATGTTTTCAATATATTTTGTATATTTATATAATATATTATTTCAATATTATAAATTTATAACTGTATATATATGTATATATATATATATATATATGTTGATCTAAATATAATAGTTTCAGTTTTATTGTTTATTATTTTTCCAATTTTATTTTCTTTGTATACAATTTTTAATGCATTTTAATTTATAAGCTTAAATATTTCATATTTATTTATATTTATATATTATATTTTTTTTTTATTTATTTTTTTAATATTAATAACTTACCATTTATAATGCTTAAATAATGTACAAATATTATAGGTATAATTAATTAAATTTATATAAATTTAATATACTTATATAATATATGTATATATATATTAAATTTGTAATTTTTTGTTTTTCTTTTTTTCTTTTATAGATTAAAGGTACACTAATTATAGTCCTAATGAAATAAAAAAAAAAAAAAAATTAAAATATTATAGAAAATAATAATAAAAAAAAAAAATTAAATGAATATTATTTTAAAAATTATTTATATAATTTATATTAATTAATTTTTTTTTTTAATAATAATAATTTTAATATAAAAATTTATAAAAGATGAAATGATTTAAATATAATTATATTATATTATATAATATTATATAAATAATAATGTTTGTTTGTATTAATATATATAATTTTATTATTTTGTTTTATATAAATTTAAATCACACATTATTTTTGCAAATAGAAAAAAAAGTTATTGTATCTTTAAAACAAAATTTATATAAAATTTTTCACAATAAATTGAGACGAAAAAAATTAATTCTAAACACATAGAAGTTGCAAAAGTTTAACAAAAAAGCAAAAAGAAAAGGACCCTATCTAAAACAAATGGTTAAGATAATAAAATATTCTTATAGAATAAATCTTCTTTTGTCCTAACAAGTTATTTTGTTTGTTGTGAACATTTCTTATCATCGCTGTTATCTGTTCTACTTCTAACATATTATTCGGATACCCCGTATATTTTAGGCTTTATTTTTTCAATTTTTATTTTTTATTTTTTAGGCTTTATATTTCTAAATAATATACTACTTTTTTAATACACTATAATTATATAATAATACAACAGATTCAAAGCTAATTTATTATTAATAAAGTAGAACAGTATTACGTATAGAATTTTATTTTATTTTATTTTTTTATTAAATTTCATTACCCCATTATTCTGCGCTATATAACAGATCGGGACAATATATGAAAGTGGGGTAATCTTAACTTTAAAATTTTCTAAAATAAAACTTTTCAATAATTTATAATTAATAAAATAAAATTATCATATATATATATATGTATATGTATATATAAAATCATTTAATTGTATAAAGAATATTTTTATCTTTTTTATTTAAATATTTAATAAAAAACAAAACAAAAAACAAAAATTAATTATTTTTTATAGAAATGATTGCATTACATTATAAAGTATATAATATGTTATGGCACAAATTACAAGTTAACAATTAAAAAAGAGCTTATATTATTAAATTCAATATTTAATTTTAAATAGAAATTTATTTATATAGAAAATTATTAATAAAAAAAGAGAGATTTAAACAAAACTTTGGAAATAAATGAAATATTTTACAATATTTTTTTCAAGATTTATTTTTGTTTTTTTTTTTTTTTTTTTTTTTTTGGTATTATTACATTTATAGTTTCCATTTTTTTCGTTTTGATCAATTAAAAAAAAAAACAAAAACTAAAATCTGTTTTAAAAAATTTTCCTTTTTTTTGTAAATATATAAGCACATATAAGTATGCATATGTTAGTGTATATATATTATTGAATATTACAAGTTTACATTGAGAATAAAATTTTAAAAAATTTACAAAAAAAAAAAAAATCTTATTTATTATTATATAAATTTTGTATATATATATATATATAAATCTTTTCTAAACTTTCTATAAAATAAACATTAAAAAATTAAAGATTTTTAAAGTATTTATTTTTGTTTTTTTTTTTTAATTATAATTAATTAATTAATTACTATAATTTTAAATTATATTCATATATTATTATGTATACATAATTATAATTTTTATTAAATAATTTTTGTTTTTTTTTTTGTAATATAATATAAAGAAAATTTTTTTTTTTTTTTAAATTAAACTCTCAAAACACATCACTCTTTAATTTACCATCAATCAATCACTTTGAAAAAAAAAAAAAAAATTATTTTTCTCTGAAATAAATTTTCAACATAATACAACTTTCATTCAATTTTCTTTTAAAAAAAAAAAATTTTTTTTTTTTATATTTAATTTTTAATATATTAGTAAATTTCGAAAAATATGTAAAATGTATTATTCGAAATTATTAATATGAAAAATTAATAGTAAATTTATATTATGTAAGGTTATGTTCACAAATCAGAATAAAATTTTTTTGTATGTCAATTTTAATAATATTTGACGTGCAAATTTAATAATCTTTTTAAAGTTTCTTTCTGTGTTTAAGTTAAGTTATATACTTTTAAAATGATTTTTGCGAAAAAATTCGGAACTTATATTATGTAAATACATAATTATATT
Organism: Poecilobothrus nobilitatus; assembly: GCA_947095535.1. Classification (NCBI taxonomy): domain Eukaryota; kingdom Metazoa; phylum Arthropoda; class Insecta; order Diptera; family Dolichopodidae; genus Poecilobothrus; species Poecilobothrus nobilitatus. Next base: position 200,460,492 of record OX352774.1, read on the forward strand.
GATTTTGAAATGTATATTTTGTTTTCATCGATTTTTTAGCCGGTCCTTTTCCTATATACATATATAATATCTTTTTAAGATTTTCATTTTCATTTAAGATTCACATTTTATAACGGGAAAAGTTTGAAGTATGTATTGAAATATCCTATATAAAAGAACCTTTTCCTTTTACTTTGATACCCTTGCTTAATTTCATAGTTTAATTTTAGGTTTTGGCGAAATATTTTGGTAGTAAAATTTTTAAATTAACACATAATAAAAACAAACTTGAAACTTTAATATAATTCATATATGAGCAAACAAAAATGTTTGTATGACGTATATGACGTATAAATAACTCGTGATTGATTTTTATTGCAAAAGAAAAAAAATTTTATATATTCAATTCCTAAGGGATCATGAATTTTAAGAAAAAATTTAATACAAAAAGTAATATATATGTATGTATGTATATATATATTAAATGATTCAAACTTAATAATACTTTTGACAATTTTGATAAAAAGTTTACAAAATGACTGTATAAGTAGATAAATGATAAATGTGAAACTTATTCAAACAACAAAAGAATGTTTTAATAAACATATCTTGCTAAAAAAACATCTCCATAAGGTTACAAACGATCATTTAAGTTTTAGCCAAATATATCTATTTTACTTTAACTGAAAACTTTTTTACTTTAAGTGAAGACATTTTTATTTTAAATAAAGAATTTTTACTTTAGTAATTTATGTTATATAAAAATTTTAATTATTATACATATAAATTTAATTTACGTAATCAATCTTATACTTATAATTTAATAGTTTTCAGCCACACACTACGTATTATGACATTCCGTTAAGTTTTTAATACAAGTTCATATTTGGATTCGATTTTTCTATTACAAAATCTACATTAACATATAACATACATAGGGTGCGTATGTTTAGAATCATGATTCTTTTTGTTTTCTTTTGGAATCAAGAAATTTTGTATCCAATACGAATTTTTTGTAATTTAAATGTCACGGTATAATATACTTATACACCAGCTACAGGGTCCCTAGTATATATATATAGTTATATTTGGATCTGACATTTATGTATTTGATATTTATGTGTATAATTACTATACATATATATGGATATTATAAATATATATATATATATATATATATATATATATATATATATATATATGCATATTTTATGTATTTTTTTTTTACTTTAACTTTTATTACAAATGTTTTTCACATAAAGTAAAAAAATCTTTATTTAAAGTAAAAATTTCTTCACATAAAATAAAAAAATGCTTTCAGTAAAAGTAAAAAAAGGTATATACATATATGTATATTATGAGTAGACAATTCATCAATTCACGAAAATTACCCAAAAAAAAAAAACATTTTTTTTAATAAATTATATTGGGGCTGCAGTGAACAGCTCCCAAAAAAAAAAAAAAAATGTATAGTACATATTATATTAATTTTCAGAATGAAATGCAAACATTTAATAAATAGAAAATTTTCCGACGGAATTTAATATAATTTTTATATCTTATGTGAAAATTTTTATTTTATTATTTATTTATGATTCATCTTCTATTATAATACAGAATATTTTGATTTGTGAATATAACTCGCAGATTTTAATCGATTAAATGTGATAGTGATTACTTATTTTCACTCTGAACATTTAATTAGACTAATAATAAGTTATAAAGAAAACATATATACGTATTTCTAATTTAATAAAAAAAAATAAATCAAAAGAAAAAAATATAACACCATATAATTAGTTATTTCTAATTAATTGAAAAATAAAAAAAAAAAAAATATAAAAAAAAACTCAAAAGAGATGATTTTATACTTAAAAGAAATTTATATGTAGGTACTTAAAATTATTAATGTTTTTTTTTTGTTTTTTTTTTTTTTAATCAATACAAAAGTAAAGAAAAAAAAAAATTAATATTAAGGAATATAATTATATATATATATATAATATTTTAATATATATTTTACATTAAAATTAAAAATTAAAAATTATAAATCAATTTTAATACATAGTAACATTGTATTTGTTCAACAACAAAAAAAAAAAAAAAAAAAAAATAATAAATTTTTGTTTTAATTTATTTCAATTTATTTTTTTGGTGCAAATCGTACCGGTAATGCTTTTGGTGTTATTATTTCATCATCATCTAATTCATCTTCTATTGATATTTGATCAATTGGAATTCTTCCCCTACCATTATTATTATTATTATTGTTATTATTATTATTATCCAATAAAATATCACTTTCTGTACCAGTATTTTCTGTTATAAATTCACTTGGTACAATTTCAACATCAGATGATGATGATGGTGGTGAAAATGTTGGATAAAATGGTTTAAAATTTGTTGATGTTATAATACCATTATTATTATTATTTGATGATGATGATGATGATGATGATGACGATGACAATGATGGATTAAAATTTAATGATGTTATTGTTGTTGTTGATAATATTGTTTGTATTGTTGTTGTTGCTGTTGGTGATATTGATGTTTTAGGTGATGTTGTTATTGCATATTCTCTTAATATATCAGAATATAATATATCATCAATATAAAACATTGTACCTAAATTATATACAAAAATTTCACTTTCAGTTATTTTTGCCATATTTATTGTTGTTATATTATTGCCAGGTTTTCGTTGTACTTTAATAACACCACCACCAATTGTTTCAAATATTTCATTATCTTTTAAATCACGATCATATAAACGTCCTTTAACAAAATGATTTAATAGCATTTTAACACCCTTTGGTGATGCCTATTATTGTTTAAAAAATAAAAAAAAAAAAAGAAAAAGAAATATAAAATAAAAATTAATTTTAATTTAAATAAAAATGATAAATCAATTTTGTTTCTTTTTTTCTTGTTGTTTTTCTTTTTTATTTCAGTATTATGGGAATATAAATTAAAATTGAATGAAAATATGTACAGTGATGCTCATATAAATAATACCATTTAAACAAAAATATATTTTTTTTTATGTAATATTACTTATGATACATTTAATTTACTATATTTTTTTTTTATATAAATGTGACAAGGAAATTATACAGCCTTTTCTTTCTAGCTGTGACTGTAAACGCCGAAAAGGTGAATTATTTTTACGATGTAAAGATGGTTGTAATCCAAACTCTTTCGATGTTTACAGAGTATTTTATACATTCTTACTCACTAGACCATTGGGACCCTAAATTTATTATTATTTCATTTTGTTTTTCATTTTTTTTTTTGTATCAGACATTCGATTAATCCAAATATCAGTTAAATTGTAAATTTAATGAACTGTTACCAACAACTGAAGCAACATCATTTACCAGGGTTAGTAAGTTAGTAAATGATGTTAGTTGTTTTAGAATAATTATAATTATTACTAAATAGTGTTACATTATCATATCATAGATAGTATAACATTGTTATTTATGATAATGTAACACTATCTAGTAATTTGCTTAAACCGGACAGAGCAATTTACGTAATACAAACGTACTCGTATGTAATCTGCAATTTTGATCTATCATGTTAGACATCAATCTATTAATCTATCAATCAATAATAGATCAGAATGATTTATGTAAATAAAACTAAATAAATAAGGTAGCCATAAGTGTTATGATAAACTCTGGCAATTATTACTTTATACAATATTGTTATGGGTTTGACTAAATGGAAGAGGAAGTGAAATAGGATAACAGGAAGAAGTTGGAAGGTAAATTTGCAGTGAATTTGAAATGAATCAAAATTACAACAGCTATAAATATTGTTTTATAAGTTATAAAACAATTAATATTTTTAATGGTCATCACTATTATACATATATGTAATATATTTCTTCTATAAAAAATTAAAAAACAAAAAATTATTTAAAACATACCAATATATCATCTGGAATTGTATTAAAACCATTTTTTTCAAATGCTCCATCTTCTGGTACAAAGAATGTATAATTTGCTCCAGAAACGTATGGTGCAATTTCAGCATTATTTAAATATCTGTATTTGAAAGAGAAAATAAAATAAAAACAAAAAGAAAAAAAAATTAAAAAAGAAAAAAGAAAAAAAAAAATTTGTTTTATTAAGAAATTATTATTGATTTTCATGTTATTTAAGAGTTGCCGCATGAACAATTTTCAAATAAATTTAATTAAATCTAATAAAATTACTTATAAATTGTAAGGTAAAGTTATTTAAAATTATTAAAATTGAAATTATTATTAGATTTATTATAAAATTAAATAAAATTATTTTCTTTTCTTATATTTATTGTTTTTGTTTTAGTAACTCAATAATCTGGTAACTCAAATTAAGAATTTTATATATTTTAAATAAATAAAATTTTTATATATGTATACATATATACATAGATATGTACTTGTATTTTACTTCATAACTAAAATATACCTAAGTATCTTTTACCTTGTGATTTGTGTAAATCTTGAGTCTCTTTCAAGTGCTAAGAATGAATGTGAAAGAAATTGTGCCCCAAACCATGGGAATGCTAACAATGGGGGAGTTTCTTTATCCTTGTGCATCTGTTTAATAAAAACAAAAAAAAATATATATATATATATGTATTATGTATATAATTTTAAAAGAAAGTTTAATTTATTTGAAGTATGAAATTCACAAATAAAATTGAATTTACTTTTTGTTTTTTTTTTTGAAAATTAAATTTAAAAAATTCAATTCAATTTAAATAAGTAAAAGTTTAATATACACATATATGAATATATATATATATATATATATTATACCTGATGTAATTTAGATACAACAGCTTCAGAAACAAATAAAACTTCAGATATAATAAAAATTTGATTTCCATTCGGTAATGTATAATCACTTAATATTGTCACATTATTTACAGATGGAGATGCTAAAAAAAAAATTTATAAATAAATTTTTATTTAATTTTATTTTATGTTTTTAAAATGAAAAAAAAAATTTTTTTAAAAAAGAAAATATATAAAATATACTTACGATTACTTCTAAATACAACAGATTCACCACCTAAAGTTTTCATTGTCATTTTATCAACATTTTTTATATCTGACATCCTTAATGGACCATGCACTATATTTCCTGTTCCTGATATAATTTCTCCATTTCCTCTTCCTATTCCACCACCACCAATTGATGCTATTGATAATGATGGTTGTGATGATATTGATGAATATGATGATGGTGATGTTATTATTGTTGTTGTTGTTGTTTGTGATGATGATGATGATGATGATGATATTGGTGTTGGTAAAAAATGATTTCGTAAAATATTTTCAGTAAATTCTTGTACACTAAATGGATAAAAACCCCAATCTATTGGATGCCATCGTTGAAATGCACTATCAGCTGGTATTAATATTGTATAATGACCATCGTCCATTATTTGTGTTAAATTACTTTTTGAAAGAAAATGTTGAAAAACTTTTGTTCCGGATTTCATATTCGATAAGAATGTCATTAGTGGACTAGATTTGGTGGTAGAATCTTTTGTTGAAGTTGATTCATATTTTGTTGTTGTATTTTTCATTTCAAGTCTTTGTGGTTCATTATAACTTTTTTTTTTGTTTTTATTTTGAATGAAAAAAAAAAAAAAAAATTAACGAGAACGAAAAAGTTACAATGATTATAATAATAATAATAATAATAATAATAATAAAAATAATAATAATAATAATGATGATGATGTTGATGATATTGCGATGAAATTGATATTATTTTCAATTGGTGAATGATAAAATAACAATGATGTTGATAAAAAAAAAATAATTGCAAAAGAATAGAAAAAATAAAAAAAAAAAAATTAACAAAAAAAAAAGTTTTAAATTTTTCTGATTATTATTTAATATGTGTATATGTGTAAATATATTTAATACATATATAGAATAAAATTGTAAATATTATACATATTATAATATATGAAAAATTTCTCTTTTAATTATTTGGAAAACTATTAAAGAAAATCAAAATCAAACGAAATCAAAAAATGAAAAAAAAAAACTTTATTATCTGCTTATGTACAAGATGGTCGAAAAATTTTACAATATTCTGTGATCGATCGATATAACTTTTCTAGTTATTTCTCTTTAAGGAAAAAAAAAAAAAACTTTAAACTTCTTCTATTATTATTTTGCAGACAAAGTATTATAAAAAAAAAAAAAAATTTCCTCTATATTGAAATCAATGAAAATATATAAAATAAAATAAAAAAATAAAAATATTCTAATTCTATCTAAATATGTATATACATATTTTATTTTATTTTTAATAACTACTTTTTAAAACTTTATTCAACTTTTTTATTATAACTACAATTTAAACTACTATTTAAAAACAAAAAAAAAAAAAAAAAAAATTTATTATAAAGTTTTGAAAATAAAAAAAAAAAATGTTATAATATTATATAATATTTGAAAAAATAATATTTGAAAAAAAAAAAAAAACAAAAAACCAAAAAAAAAAAAAAAAAACTTACCGATTATGTTCTTGAATATTTCGTTTCGAAAATGCTGCTTTTCTATCAATAAGAACACCATCAATAAATATTGCTGTTAAATTTGTATTAAATTTTATTTTTTGTATAACTTTTAAACCATTTAATGTCCATTTTAAATCAACATTTATAAATTGAATTTTATGTCCATTACTATTACCATACAATTCTTCTGGATTAAATTCACCAAATGCTTTTCCCGGTATTAAATGTTCTAATATGAAATCTTTTATTCGGGGTTTTTCAATTGTTGTCATATCAACTTTTGGTACAATTATAGAAAATGGTATATCTAATAAAAAAAGAAAAAAACAAAAAAAAAAGACAGAAAATAAATTAAATGAAAATAATTTTATTTAATAAAAAAATGAAATGAGAAAAATGAAAGTTAAATGTTTAAGTTAAAACAAAACAAAAAAAAAAAAATTAAAAATTAATTAATTAATTTTAAATTTAAATATATTATATTTTGTTTTTTTTTGATTTTTAAAAATAAAAAGTGTAATTAATATGACGTAATTAACAAGGATTATTTTCGAAAACTGTCATAAATGACATAAGTAAAATAAATTCTAGTTTTTTTTTTAATTGCGAATTTAAAAAAAAAGTTAATTTATACTTTTTGATCGATTTCTTTATATGATTGGTTGGCTGGTATAAGTGGTTGGTTCCGTCGGCCGGTCGAACAAAGACAAGACTCTAAATAGCGCGTTAGTATCGTTATACTACCACTTCCGTAATGACAACGGTTATATTAAGGGTATATTGGATTTGAATTAGAATCAAACTTTTTTTTTTTTTGAATTTTCTTTAAGATTTTACAAAATTTTCGTCGTGAATTAAAAAAAAAAAGAAAGCAGAATAGTAAAGTGTCATCTGTAAAATGTCAAGTCAAAATTACTATGGTTCGTGTCTTTAATCGATTTATTTGATGACACATATATTATACGAAAATTATATACTAATGTTAAATTGTATATTTAATGTTTTAAAAAATCGCTTAATATTTAGATCATGATATTTTTCAATTAATTTAAAATAATTTTTTTTTGATATTTTGTAGAAATATTTTTTAAAAAATTATTTTACTTTTTAGAATATACATACATACATAGATGATATTACAAAACCAAACTTTTGTTGAATTTTATAAATTTTGAGCCTCTACATATATATAAAAGCATGTTCGTATATTGCTATAACATTTGAACGAATTATCTAATACCGTTAAAGAGCGTATAAAACTTTTTGGTATTAATAGTTACTATAATAAGTTTGTAACGGGTTTTCCAATTTGAGTGATATAATTTTTAAGTGACGTTTCGGCCATTTGTAGTATGTCATGATCTGTCTTTTTTTTTCATTGTATTCAGTAATGTTTACAATTTCATCATGGACCACCGTATACGTCGTGAATTTGTAGATTTTGTCTTGGAACAACTTGAAAACGATAACGATTTTTTTAACAAAAACATCTTCTCCGATGAGGCTCAGTTTCATCTGAGTGGTGCGATAAATAAACAAAACTGTCGATTCTGGTGCGAAGAAAATCCATAAATTATTCATGAACAACCATTACATTTACCTAAATTGACAGTTTGTTGTAGTTTTTGGTCTGCTGGAATCATCCGTTCTTTCGAAATGAAGCTAGTAACACCGTTACTGTCAATGGAGAGCGGTATAGATCGATGATAACCAACTTTTTATGGCCGAAATTGGAAGAAGTTGATCTTGAAAATATCTGGTTCCAACAAGATGGGGCTACGTGCCACACTGCACGTGCAACAACCGAATTATTGTGAGAAAAGTTTGGAGATTTGATTATTTCAAGAAATTGTGACATTGAATGGCCTCCAAGAAGTTTTGATTTAACATTATTAGATTATTTCTTGTGGGGTTATTTGAAGTCAGTGATCTTTAGCAATAAACCAGACTTTCTTCAAGCTTTAGAAGTCAATATTGAACATACTATTCATTCAATTAAATTCAATTAAATTTAATTATGAATATGCGCGTTCAATTAAATTTAACTATGAATTTGTTGATGCAATTGAAAAATTTCCATTATCTTTGACATTTTAACATTTTCTTTATTAGACATTTTTACTTTATTTTAAGTGTCAAACCATTGTGCGAGTGTCAAAGCGAATGTTATTTACAAATGTGAATGTGATGGTATCAATGTTCTTCGACATTTAGTTTTTAAACCCTTTCATAAAAGTTTTTTTTTTAATTTTTGGAATAACATACTGCCTGAAATTATTAAAAGTGTATTAAAAAATTGACGGTTCGCATTTAATTTAAAGTGGACTCACAATTCTCGTAATAATAATAGATATAGATAGATTTTATATTTAATTGAAATTATTTTCTTAAATTTCAAAAATCAATAGAAAATATACTGCCTTATTTAGGTAATCTTTGTTTTTTAATATTCTTTTAAATAAAAATTCTTTACAGTGTATGTAATATTTTTATATACCTACCATATTATATCAGTTTCTTGTATAAATATCAAATAAAATTAATTAATCTTAAATTTAAATATCATAAAGTATTTTTTATATTGTTTTAGATATATGTATGTATATATAATGAAATAATATTAATTAAAAAATTTTGAAAACTTATTCATAAATTCCTTTTGATATATGAAAAGATTAAACATCTTTTATTTTTATTTTATGTATTTTAAATATAGGTATAGGTATTCGGTGTAAATAATATTTCTAAAATTAATTTTTCTACAATTTTTAGAATTTAATTAATATATTCATATTAGCTTGTATAGCTTCCATTAAAAATCTGTTGTCGGCAAATTTTTTTTTTTTTTTCTATGCCTAACAAATATAATCCCAATCTTTATCAAACATGTGATGTACATCCATAATAATGTTAAATTCTAAAATTAAGATTAATTTTTTTTTTTTTAAAATGTGTTATACATATCTATTTAAGTAATCATTAATAATGAATTAAATTCTTTTGGATTTAAACATATTTAAACATTATCGTCAACAATAAAAAACAAAAAAAAAAAAACAAAAAAAAAATTCTATTAATTAATCTTATACGATAAAAAGTAATTAAATATTCAAAATACATTTCAAAAGTCAATATGTATTAAGAATTTTTAATAAGACATTAATCAGTCATATAGGGTCCGGTTCTATTTATACATATTTAAATTCCTATATGTATATGTATATATATTTATATATGCTTAAATAACAATATACTTGTATGTGCGTTAAATCGAACTTATGTCATTTTGATTTAATTAAGAATTTAAAATATGTATAATCAAAAATAAGAAAAAAAAAAAATTAAAAAAATCATAAAAAAAACACAGTGGATAATAATTTGTGTCTTGCATCACTAATGAAGTTCAATTGTTTTATAAAAGTTCACTAAAAATGTGACTGCTCACGACTGTCACTAATGTATATTGTATGGTATAGGTTTGTATACCAACATAAAAATATGTACAAATATACAAAAAAAAAAAAAAATTTACAAAAAAATATATGATATGTACGTTATATACTATAAAATATACTATATAATATATGTATATATATATTCAGATAATTTGGATTTAAATCGTCATTAATTGAAGATAAAAATTAGTTTTACATATGCATTAAAATATTGTCGTAGTCAACAAGAAAAAAAAAAAATATACAAATGAGAATAAAATGTGCCGTTAAAAACTTTAATTATCGTTTGTGTTTACAATAACAGTGCATTTCATATTATAATACCAATCTATGTTAAAATTTTTTTATGTACCTATCGTAAATAACTTGGTATGTAGTATGTACTAGTCTAGTAAAGTTGTCTTTTCTAGGTTTGTTTTTATACACGTGACTATTTTAATATTTTTAATTTTTTGTGTTTAATTTTAATCTACTTAATGTCTTTAAAATTGATGATTTTAATAAATAAAGACTAATTTTGATTATAATTTCTGTAATTCTATTTGTTGTAAAGCCTATACTATTCATAATTTTCATATAGTAATTGATTTTACAAAATTTTGGGGATCTGTTCTTTAAAATAGATTTAGAAATACCAATCCGCCTGTTTACACTGGTTGCATTATTCAGTTGCAACTTTTTCTTTTTCTTTCCCACTTCCTCGCTTCTCCCAAAAAAAAAAAATTTAAAAACGAAAAAGAACGACGAAAATGCGTATAAGATTCCGAAAACCTTTATTTTTGTTAACCAGAATTTAGCTGCTTTAGCTGTTGCAAGTCACCAATACATGTATAGCAACAATAAAAAATTGTATCAGGTGAAAGAAATAAGTTATAATATTAACGCACACATATAAAGTTGCAACTACAAAATGCAACTTAATGTAAACGCGAAAGTTTTGTAGCACATTTTAAATACAAGAATGAATACATCATTACATACAGAAATGTTAACAAGTGTAAATAGAGCCAATAAATCTTGTTTGTGTTAACAAACACTTCCTTTATTCTCTTTACTCCTATTTCTAAAAAGTTAGGAGAAGTTTATAAGCCTTTTATCTACTGACTAATAGTAATAAATCGGTGAAAATTTCACTATAAATTTCAAAATGTGTCATGATTTAATTTGCAAAAAATTATCGATTTGCAAGTAAAGTAAATTGCGGATTTGAGTCCTGTTAGAGGATCATAATTTAAAAATAATTAATATTTAATGCTTCGATATATAGAAATCAAATATAAACATAAACATATTTTCAAAATAAAACAAGAATAAATGCAAAAGTAAAAATGATTCTTGTATCCGATAAAAGATGGCGAACTTTTAGCTTTAAATAACTTTTTCAGCTTTTTATGCGAATGTTTTAGCGTTTCATAATTACGTATAGCTATAAATTGACTGAGTAGTTTTAAGTTAGATAAACTTTCTAAAAAAACTTTTTTATCTTATAAAGATCAAAAAAATACAAAAATATTATCGATATGACATGCACTGTATTTTATATTCAATTAATTAAAATTAAATATGTATAAATTGATCGCTGCTGTTTTTTTTTTTTTTTTTTTTTGCACTTAAAAATAAAATATATTTTATTCATTTGTTTTGTTTTTATTTTAATACAAAATGAAATATAAAACAGAATTAAATAAAATAAATGATACAAAATCAGAATTTAAAGTCAATTATTAGTATGATGAACTAAAATTACTGGCATGTGGTAGGAATTTAATCTCAAAAATTTAATTGAATCCGTTTAATATATATATCTATATAGATATTATTATATTATGTATATGCATAAATATTAAGTTTATACTATTGGATAATGTGAATTGTAAAATGATTCAGAAATTGTTGTTATAATAATATAATCGCATATTTATTAAATTGTATTAAATTGAAAATTAGACATGTATATTTGAAGATTTTATTAATATACCAATTGAATTTAAAACAAAAACAAAAAAGGTTGAAATATATTATCACCCTGTAATAAATCATATTGTTTTTTTTAATTATTTGATTGTTGGCATGTGACCAACACTTCCATTCACTAAAAAAAAACTGAAAAAAAAAAAACATATTAAAAATTATTTTGCCCCTCAATCATATAAAATTTAATTTAAAATCACCATCAATAATAAAAAACAAATATAAAATAAGTATCTAATGCTAGTTCAGTTTCTTTAATGTTAGAATTCTAATATTTAATAATGTTTCATTTATATAAAAAAGAAAAATCTAAAATACTGACAAGGTGTTCATTATTTATGTACAGTGACGCTAACGTAATTGCTAATGATGATGATGGAATGCGGATAATATAATTTACTTAATTGTAAATACAAAATTTTAATTTTTTTTTTAATTGGAAAATAACAATTCCTTTTTTATTATTATTTATTACTAATATTATCTTAGGTCATTTCTCGTAAAGCTTAAAGTAAAACGTAAAATAATAGAATTTTTCATCTTTAACGTAATTAAGTGATTAACTAATATTCTTTCGAATAGATAATATAATGTTCGAACCATAAGTCAGTTTTTTCAGAATATTCAAATCAAATGCAAACAATATCGAATTATTGTCTAGCAGAGCAGAAATGAAAATTTTCCGTTAAATGAAATTTCTTAAATGATTTTGTAATTTAAAAGCAGCAATAGAGATCATAATACAGGATGGAATCAGATCTTTCCAATATTGTTAAAAATTGTCCAGCTATAACAATATCCATTTCTTATTACCAGTGCCTATATAATCCTACTTCCGAATAATAAGAAAATATTTGTATCCTTACTCTCCAGTCAGTATATTGCGAATGTACTTCGGGTATCATTCTACTGTATTGAATAGAGTGGGAAGGGAAGTTTTCGGCTTAACTGAGGTATAAGTTTTTTTTGGTATCTTTTGAACATTTCCTTTTTTAGATATCGAAAAAACGATAAACCTAAAATACTTATGTCCTTTGAAAATTTAATAGTTTGCCGATGACTATTTTTTTGAAAAATATATTATATATTATTTTTTTGCACTCAGATTGTTAGGGTTAGTAAATAACTAATAAGTTAAGGAAATAATTTTTACAACTTCTATGAAAAAATTAAATAATTATTAATAGTGCGAGAAAAAATTTAAAATTTTAAAATACAAGCAAATGTTATACAAAATTGAAAATAAGCAATTAAAAAATTGTATTGTTACCCCAAAATTTAACCTATAGTAGTAGAGTTAATATAATAATTTAAGTGTTAATATAATAATTAATATAATAATTTAATGAGTTAAATCATTATTTTAATCTTTATATGCTGATGATATTTTAATATTTTTATATGTACTTCATGAGTGTATAGTTGATGGTGTCAACTTTAGTATAACTCATACTGTTACAATAAAATTGAATCATATATTACAAAATTTCATATATCACTAAGTTATTTAAGTACTGAAGATTTTTCAGAAGTCTTTTGCATAAAACTAATTTTATTTTTGATGAAATTTTAAATACTCAACTTATATATATGAAATGAGTTATGCTAATACAAAATTTAAGATACTTTAGCTTCAATAGGCACAGAGTTATTTTCATATAAAAGAGAAGTTGTATGACAGTTACTCGAATCTGTTGCATTAACGCAACCAAATTTCACAGAAGTTGTTGGCATCAAATTTGACTTATTTTTACAATATTTCACCTTTACCTTAACCTACCTTTAATAGAGTTATTTTCTTTTAAAGAAAGAAATTGTGCAGTTCCTTGAACTCACCGGTCGAACTTACTAAATTTCAATGAAAACTGAATACTTCAATTGAAACTAACAGTTTCATATAGGTCAAGGTGAAATGGGGCATATTACAGAATCCGATGCTGCTTTAAATTTAGAGTTAAGACTCAGAATTTTAACCTGAGTTATAATAAGAGTATATATATATTTTTTCATATGTATCTCACCTTCTTTTCCTGACAACTATGTTTATTTAGGTATAATCAAATATAATAAAGAAAAAAACTTTAAGTTTTAAATCATTATTTCAGAATCACTGTATTTTTCTTTGTATTATAAAAACAAAATAAATTTTATTCAAAAATTCTAGTATAAGATTGATGTTAAAATACTGATTTAGTATATTTAATATCAAAAATATTAAAAATAAATTGTATAACACATAATGTATAACTAATTTTTATATATTACATAAATATAATAAAATAACCTTTTCAATTGAGTTTATTATATATTTAGTTATTGTATTTTATTATTTATTTATATATATTTTATTATAACTATTATTATTATTATAATAGAAAATTAAATTATTTTGTTTATTTTATTCTATTCATGTTTTCATTTATTTAATTTTTAATTTTAATTTTACTTTTTTTTTCATTGAAATGATGACAAAGTCACGACAATAATTATTTTAAAAGTAAAAAAAAAAAATAACAATAATAAAAAAAAAATTGGAATTAATGAAATTTATTAATTTAATTTAATTGAATATATATAGTTTATTATTTATATATATATATATATATATATAAATATACAAAACATTTTTTTTTTCTATGTAATTGTTTTAAATTAGCGCGAATTGGGTGTTTATTTGAATTCTAAAATAAATTATTAATAAATAATAATTATTTTTTTTATTTTATTAATATAAAAATTTTAATTTGTATGCTATTTATTAATTATGTAATAATAATAAAAATAAAATTGATTATTTAATAATAATAATAATAATAATAAAAAAAATAATTATTATTTATTTACAAAATTAATTAATTTAATATAATTTACATATTTGTATTCTATCATTTATTAGTTATTAATATATCAGTTATAAACCATTTAATTATTAAAATTTAATATTATATATATAATAATAATATAAATAATATTAATATTAGTATATAATAACAGAATTTTATTTTAATTGATGTACTTAATTGATTATAGGTTAATTGATTTTAATTAAATTAAAATATTAATTTAAAAATAAATTAATTTTATTATTTCTATAGAATAAATAATTTTTTTGTGGATAGAATTAAATGGATGTATAAAATGGTGTGTTTATGGGCTTATAAACTATGAAAAGATTACATTCTATAGATTTAGACGAAAAAGAGATAAAGCGTATTAAAAGGCTATGCTGAGGAATCAGAGAGCAAATGTCAAATGTCAGAGTAGGAAGAGAAAATTGAAACGACAACACTTCCCTCTAATAGGCAATGTTGTATACTGTCACATTTACTTATCAACATATCAAATTAACTATAGTATCAAGGTATAAATGGCGTTCAAAAAAAAAAAAAAAATATAGGTTAGATCGACGACACTACATTAATTTCAGGCAGTCTAGATGAGGGGTTACAAAAATACTCAAAAATAATATTAACCATGATATTCAAAGCTTAGATCTAAATATAAATATATCGAAAAGAAAATATATTACGATTATAAGTTGGGGCAATGTATACAGCAATACTAATATAACTGTATCGAAGGCGTATTACTATAGAAAGGACTACAAAAATTTAGATATCTAGATCGTGACTATACCATAGAATACTAAAAAATATCATGAACCGACAGGATCTCTAATCTTATTAAATGTATTAAAAAGGGATGGTAAACGAAAATCGTGAGTTCTTATTAAACATATAAAAAGAAGAAAAGCAGCATATTTCGGTCACATTATAAGAAATCCTAAATACTAATTAGTACAACTCATAATTCAGCGCACCATGTCCAAACATTAGAGAATCAAAAGAAAAATTTTTTTTTAATAAAATAGTCATCTGCTAAACTATTCGATTTTCAAAATTCATATTTTGTGTTTTTCGGTTTTTTAGTTTCTAAAAACGGTATTTCAATTAAAAGAATACAGTCGAACGAAATACAGTCGATATTATCGAAATATGATTGAATTAAAAAAAGTATTAGAAGTTACATTTTTAATTCAATTTACCATAATAATGGTACCCTATTAAAGATATGTAAAGAAACCATTTTTAGGAAAACAATTAAAAGCTATTTTTATTTTGATATTTAAGAATTTCTATTAAAAATGCAAATTTGTTATAAATATTTAAAACTTATACGCAAAATAAAAAAAAAAAGGTAGAGTTCAAAGGTTTTTAAAGGTGTACATTTTTCAAAGGACAAACATACACTTTTTACAATATTGTAACTTGCACCAAAATTTATAAATTTTCTTAGAATTTTATACGTATAAGAAAAATCAAGAGATAGTCGATTTTAAGCAAATGTAAGGAAAGTTGTTAACACAATATGTAAAAATAAAAGGTTGAAGCTTTAATTTTTGCATTTTACTTTAAAAAACTTATACAGATGTCTACGTTACAGGTGTTACAACTGTAACAGCAAAATTTCAATTTATCATGACACCTAATAACTTTTAAACAGAGGGAGGTACAAAAAAAAATTTCTGACATAAATTTTTTTCTGCTTTTAAAGTTCTAACTAAAAGCTTGTTTGAGTTACGAAGGTAACAAAATTTTGCAAAAAAAAAACTATATTGCAAAATATTGTATAATTTTGATATTGTTTCATAAAGTTGTAATAAAGGTGTATCTAATAAAAATTTTTCCTGTTATTTAGCGGTTTTAGTTTAAAAAAATATTATGCAGAATCTGAAATATACACATTTAAAAATAGATCTTTTCAAATTTTGAGGAGCTGCAACTACATAATGGCTAGGACTATATAAAAAAGCTATTCTACAACATTAACTGTTTTAAAAAGCATATATCAATGTTTAAAATTCCATTTTTCTTCCTTAAACTTTGCAAATTGTAAACAGTGATGGACGTATGAAGGGACAGAGTGAAATTAATAACGAACTTTTTCATTTTTTTGCAATCAAAGTTTTGAAAAATGTGTTAAAAAGTATAATAAAAAAATATATATACAAGAACATTAACCGTTAAATAATTTGGGTTTAAAATGTAATAGAAATTTTCATTTTCATAAACACAAAATTGTAAATAAAATTATTTGTCCTTTTTTCCTTTCAAATATTTAAATAAAGAACGTGGCGTTTTATTATTTATTAATAATGGCTTTAAAATAATTAATTGCTTTTTTCAATTCAGCACATTTAAACTTATTTATGTTTATTTTGAATATTCATTTTTGACACTAAAAATGATAAATGACAACAATTTATTTAAGTAATAAATTTTTGATGATTTTTTCAAATATGTGCGAGTATTAAAAAAAAAAATAGAAAGAAATATGAAAATCTGTTCATATTTTATGATTTTTGACAGTAGGTATATAATATGAAGTATTTGAATTATTAAAATAAAATGAGAATTCAAATAGTGTATATACATATATGTATTTTAGAATGATTCTATCAAAAACATAATACATATATAATAAATATAAAGTTTTACTTTAAAGGATTAATGTATTAAGAAAAATGATTTTTTTCATTTCATTGAATATAACTAAATATTGTTGCAGAGAACTGGATATCGAACTTAGAGACCTAGAAACAAAAGGAATCTAAAATCTAACCTAAATATTTTATATAAATTATAGAAATTGCAAATTTACAGGACAACTAAAATTTTATATCGAATTATGTAAGAAATGGTAAAATATATAACAAAAAATTGTTATTAATAACATAATTTGAAGTTATGATGAAGTAAAAGGATTCCAAAAATTTATGGTTCAAATCTTATCATATTTTTAGACTATAACTTAACATTATAAAGTTAGACTATAACTTAACGGTTGACGAAAGTTAATTTCAAATAAACAAATAAAAGCTGAAAATTTCTGTTGTCTAACGAATAATTGAAATTTCAATAATGAATAAACTTTTTTTTAAAAAAAAAAGGGTTTTTTACTAGGGTCAGTGGAAAGCTTCAAAACTCACCCAGAGAATTTCTGGGACAGTCGTGAACTTTAATCCATCAAAACCATTCTCTTTTAAACGAAACTTTAGGTTGGATCTTTTAATACAAATATATAGTTTGATTAATGTGATAAGACTATGTCAATGTTTTTGCAGTTTGATTAACTCACTAGGAAATTATTTTTTGAGGAAAAAGGAGTTTAGAAAAATTTAGGATTATGTTAAATTTGTAATAACATTATAAAAGATATTTTGAAGAGAAATGTTAATGCCTTTCTTCAACTTTACTAAATCGTACACATATGAATTACCAACTCTGAGGTACATATGCGAATGACATCTAATTTCACAAACATAACGTGCACATGGCAAATGAATTTTATAAGATGTTAACGTCATTTTAAAAGTTTTACAGTGTATGGGTTTGTTTCGCGTAAAAAAATTTTGAAAGTGGGCATTAACTGTTATTTCTTTAAAACAAATGTTTATTCCTGCAAGATATCTATAAAAGAAGGTTAATTATCCAACTGTATGTCGATGGCTGAGTTATCCTTAAAAACACTTGGAAGTATCTATATTTCACATTCATAACAGTAACATTCACTTTGGGGAAGTATAAATAAAGAAAGAAGTATATAAAAATTTTATTGGTTCTTTTTCATTGCATAATGAATCTTTTATTAAAAACATATATTTATTAATGATTTTATATTTTAACCCACCTAAAATATATTTTTTTTTTGGCAGAAGCATACTGTTCATCATAAAAGAGTTTAATACATAACTATAGAAAGTTTGATTTTGAAACAATCTCGATATCTTAATATGTTATAAGTAGCCGAAATGGCTTTTTAAAAGATATGAAATATTTTAATATTCCCTTCTGTTATTTTTGATAAATTATCTTAAAATGAATTTTTAATAAATTAATCCGTATAGCACAAAAACGTATATATATTTTGTGTTAATAGTTATAAATAGGTTTTGTATAATAGTCATCATTCTTTATAAAAAATTATGTTTTACCTACAATACTTATATTTAAATTAATACTAAATTATTCAAAGATAAAAACTCAAAAATTAAAATATTAAGTATTAAGATAGAATTTTAAAGATGGAAAGATTAAATTTTAAATATGAATATGATAATAAAATTTTATTCCATTACAATAAAATCATTTAAATTTGACATATCCTTCTTTATATGTGACATAAGTTTATCTATATACATATCTAAGTATTTAAATTTTATAAATCATTTTAAGATATTTTTAAGACACAAATATTGGATAGAATTTTTCATATTTGTTTGTTTAAAATAAAAGAAAGAAGAGAAAACAAAAGAATAAAATTTAATTTCCTATTTTCTTAATTATATATCCTGCCGGTTTAATTGAGTGGTTTTTTACACTTGATAGAATATATTTAATATTTAATTGAATTTTATAAATATAATAAAGTATATGACAAGGGTTTTTAAGTTTTTTTTTGCTTTGTTATTATTGTTTTACAAAGATTTTCAAACAAAAAAAAAAAAAACTTAAAAACTAACTATTAAAAAAATATTTTTTTTTTTTACAAAAATTTCCAATAAACTTTTTTAGTATTTTTACTTTTTTTTTTTATTTTAATTTTTTGTTTGTTTTATTTTTTAGTTCGTAAATCATTCGTTAAAGGAACATATGTTAAAAACTTTTAAGATAAATCATTAGTCTTTTATGTGTTTCACGCTTTTAAAAGATACACAAAATTTTTTTGGATTGAATGTAAAATTGTGAAAATTAAAATCTTAATAATATCAAAAAAACTTTAAGAGTTTTCAAAAATTTCAATATGGTTGTAATAGATGGAATTTAGCTGACGGTATCATAATGAACCAAAAATTATTTAAGAGTGCTAAGGTTATAACTATTTAAAAAAATTATATAACAGATACGTGATCTATCGTAAATTAATTACGGTTCCATAATAATCTTAGTCTTTTTTTTTGAAATAAAAAGCTGATTTGTTTTAATCTTAACCTAAACAGAATATGTGTTTTTCAGGTATTGTTTATTAAATTTCACTTCATAATGTTCTTAAATTTATTGCGAAGATAAAAGAAAAATTTAATAAAAATCAATATATCTTTTATTCAGATACTCGAAATCATAAATAAAAGCAAAGAAATTTCCGTATAAAATGGAGTTGTAGCGATAAAATTTAAGACAAAAATTTTTGTTTTATCAATAATGTGTCGAACTTTAAATATTTGCAGTTTACGATTAATAATGAAAGTTCAAATGCAAATGTAATTAATGAAATAACAAAACTGTAAAAATTAAATTTCTTAATGAGGACATAAAAAAAAATAAAATATCGGCTCTAGAAATGCTGTGACATCATTCAATATGTTGGTGTAGAAAACGTTTGACATCTATTTTAGAGAAAAATTGAAAAAGCGGTTCATGAGACTTAGTTAACAAATACTGAATACAATTTGAAGATTTACAATTCAGTTACTTCATATTTCCGAACTTAAGAGTGTAGTGAAATAGGGAGTAGTGGTCACGACACGACTGAAGTAAATAAAATGATTAAAATTTCGACATTTTAAAATTTTTCTAATAGAGAAATAATTCCTTCATGTGTTCGAAAAAACATAAAGCCAACAATTTAAAGAAAAAAGGAAAATTTAATAAAAATTCAGTGTTGCCAGAAAAATAAACAAAAACAGATTAATTTTATGTCATGAACAAAATTTCAAATTTTCATATTAACTACTTTTTTTTTTTAAAAATAATATTTTGCTTTTAAAAAATTCCATACTTTACGATTTTTTCTAATAATAATATAATTTTTTTTGTAAGATTTTGGATTTTTGTTTTTTAGGATATCATTCTGTTTTAATTTAAAATGGATATAAAAGTTATAAAACAAAAACTACACAAAAAAAAAAAAAATAAAATAAAAAAAGCCACATAAAAAATAACAGAAATTTTTTTTCGAAATAAATTAAAATTGTGTTTTCTTTTTTCTTTTAACAAAAAATAAAGAAAATTATAGTTATTTTAAGAATATGTTTTTTCTTCTTTTGTTCTAAAACAAACTACAGTTTGTCCAAATTACTCATATAATGCTTGTGATTTTTTGTTTTTTCTAAATAATCCCACAAATTAAATAATTTGGTTTTAGTTTTGCAAAATAACCAATATTTTTAATAATTTTTTTTAGTTTTCTTTATGCTTTTTTGTTTGTCGAAAATCCCTTCTGGCAAAAAAGGACTTAAAAGGATTTTTAAATGAAAATGAAATATCTAAAACTAGCCCAAAAATTATTCAAAACCTTTATTGCGATATAAAACCATTAAAATGATGATAAAATATTTAAATGGAAGAAAAAACAAAAAAAAAAAAACATAAAACAACCAAAAAGAGAAAGAAAGAAAGTAACAAATATAAGTTTTTTTTTTTTTTTCATAAAAACTATTTTCTTTCTACTATTTCTATTTTGTTATATCATGATAATAAGAAATCCTCACTTATCTACTTTGGAAACACAAACACATCATAAATTTATTAGTTTGTTTATACAAACTTACAATAATTTTGTACTTATGTATGTGTATATGTGTTAAAATTTCAAATAAGGAAGACAACAAAAAACAAAAAAAAAAAGGGCAAATTACATTGCAATCAAAATCGTGACTAGAAATTATTAAAAAATTTAACCATCATTCTTGTATGAATGTTTGTGCTATTTTTTTTTCCTAAAAAATATAAAACAAATTTGTTGTAGATTTTTTGTGTCCTCAAAATATCCAAAAAAAAAAAAATATAAATACAATCTTATATTTCAAAATTATTCAACAAAAACAACAACAAATTAAGAAAATAAAGAAAAGATAGGATGTTTTCGGACGTGATCAATTTTTAGCCAAACATTATTGGGTTATCATCTTTATATAAACAATAGCAGAAGTAAACTTTTATTCTTAGTGAGTGATATGATCATTAGAAAAAAAAAATAAAATAAAAATAAAACTAAAAATTAAAAAAACAAAATTATTTCGTTTTTTCAATATCAGTAGTTGAATTTTTATTAATATATACTTCAATTGACGATGAATTTCATATTTTTGCCTGTAACTATGCAATTAAATTGATCTATAAGTATTAATGTTAGTAGTTTTCCTAGGGGCCTCGGTGGTCTAGTGGGTAGGTGTGTGGCGTATTAACCGAAGGAGTGTCGGTTCGGTCTCTGCACAGGTCGTAAGTTTTTTTCTTTACATACCTCCCTTACGACCTAATATAATGTAAATATATAGTATATAATATAAACAAAATAAATAATATTAGTATATAATTTAATAATAGTATAAAAACTTATAGGGGCTTCGGTAGCCTAGTGGGTAGGCGTGTGGCGTATTAACCGAAGGAGTGTGAGTTCGATCCCTGCACAGGTCGTAAGTTTTTTTCTTTACATACCTCCCTTACGACCTAATACATATAATGTAAATATATAGTATATAATATAAACAAAATAAATAATATTAGTATATAATTTAATACTAGTATTAAAACCTATAATAGCCTTTAGTAGCCGATGGTTCAATAATATTACATTACATTTATGTATGTAATATTAATATAAATAAATAAATAAATAATATTAGTGTATAATTTATTAATAGTATTCGACCTATAATGGCCTTAGTAGTCGATGGTTTTGTAATATTGCTATCCTATGAGATTTGTAATATTAATATAAATAAATAAATAAATAGTTTTCCTAAATCCTAAACGGATAAAATATTTTGAAGAAAGTTGGCTTGAAAATGAATAAACAGAACTAAAACTTCAAAAACCTGAATTCATTCAAGCCTGCTTATATAAAAAAAATTTTAAAAATATGAAAAGTTCAGTAAGCAAATATTAAAATATTAGAATGTTAAAAATATAGAATAAAAAAAGAATCAATGAAGTGTAAAATCCTCTAAATGATCACATCGTCAGTTTGATAAAAACTAAAAAAAAAAAAATAATTAACGAATATTGTTCATGAAAATGTTTTTTTTTCAGATAAACCAGGAAAAGGTTGAAAGGTTGATTAGTTAAATTAGAGTGCAAAACAATTAATTGCATAAAATTAAGAATGGACAAATAAATTATAAAATCTTTAATTCTAACTATATTATCTAACAAATTGGTCAAAAAATCAGGGGGGTTAAAAAAATGGATTAAAATATAAGTTGTATTATTATTCATAACAAAAAAAAATTGTTTTATATTTTATTAAGTAGATTCATATGCCATAGTACATAATATATGACTCTAAAGATTTATTACTTACTGCATTCAAAAAAAAAGTTCATGTTGATATGTCATAAAACTGGTAGTTATTTTAAGAGAAGCTGGAAGATTATAAAATTTCTTAAGGAAAAAAGGGAAGCCACTCTAGTTATAAAAAAAAATCAAAGTTGTATATACCAGTTAACTTAACATTTTGATCAGAATTTTATTTAAATTTTGTTTCTGTTTTATTTTGTGACTGTTTTAACTATTTTTGGAGATTTTTATCTTATATTTAGTCATATATAGTTTTTTCTTTAAAGATTTAAATTAAAATTTTAAATATCTTTTAGTAACAAAAATCTTATATTATACACCATACATAGTTAAAATCACTAGTAGAAGTCTAACTAATGGTTTGTTTAGTTTTTTCGTCTTAAATATTTGTTTAATATAATATTTTTGCGTCCATTTGGTAATTGATTATCTTGAATATGTTGTTTTTAAAAGCAAAGTTGTGGTTGTATTAAAAATTTTTAAAAACATATAATATTATAACATAAATTTTCATAAAGTAAGATTTTAGATATAAAATAAAATAAACTTTTATATAATTGTTTAATTCAAACTGATTATTATTTTAACTGATCAATACAATGAATATACAATGTTATCTGACAGACAAAATTAAATTTACACTATTTTAGTATATATTTTAAAATTATCTTTAAATTGGCTAAAAATAAAAAAAAAAGAAAACAAAAAAAAATGTAAGTACTTAAAAATATTGTATAAAATTTTATCTTTTCGATATCCCTTTAAAATATACTATGAATTTGGGTTTTTAAAAACTGTATATATGTATGCAATACATATATATATATATGAATGTATATTTTTTAAGTGTATTAGAATTTTTTTGGTAATAATTTCTCGCAATAATTTCTATCGTTAAAGTTTTCCACATAGTCATGCAATAAAAATTATCATCATCCAAAATCACTTGAGTGTTATATATACGTTTTTACTATATTAATGGTATTCTCTTCTATTCTTTATTCTATTATTCAATAGATGGAGTAGCAAACATAAAGTTTTTTTTTTTTTTTTTTTTTTTATTATTATTATTATTATTAGTGTTATAATAAATGTTGTTATTGTATTATTTTTTTTTTTCTGTTTTCTCTTGTAATTTCCTTCAATTTAATGTAATATTAAGACGATAAAAATCGAACAAGAAACACTTGTCGATTCTATTATATATATGACATAAGTACTTATACATAATATATTATATAAATATAATATAGTATATTTTATGTTTATATATTATATAAAAACACACCTACTAACATGGAACCATTATTAAAACATATTGATATATAATTTTCTTATTATGTATTGTTTTTTTTTTTTTTTTTTTTTGTTTACAAGTAATGTTTACATTTCGAATCACTATGGGAGGACATAAAAGCAGCACTAAAAACTTTTAAATTAAAAATAAAGGAAATTTAATAAAAAAAAAAAAACAACAAAAAAAAAAACAAAATAAATGGATAAAAGTAAATACACATTATTGCAATAATGGTAATGTATATATACTTAAAATTAATTGAATGAAATTAAATGTACTAAAACTAAATCGATTTTCTATCATTCAGATCTTTAATCATTTATAAACAATAGAAAATAACAATATTATATACTCGTAGTTAAGTATGAAATGAAAAAAGAAATGAAAAAAAAAAAAAAATTAAGAGGCTATCATACAGGATTTGTAAAGTCAAAAGTAAATTTTCTAATAATTTTTTTTTTCCAGCAGAGGCGCTATTACCTTAGGCGCTTTTATGTTTTATCTGCCCCCCTCTTAAAAAAAGAATATAATATGTGGCGTTTTTATACCCGTACGATAAGTATCGGGTATAATAAAATTACTCTTCCGTTTTCTATTAAAAAAGTAGTATATAAGAATCATATTATTTAATATTTTATTTTTTATTATATACTTAGATAAATAGGTTTCTTTTCTGAATCTAAACAATATCTTATATCAGTATCGTACAGTATAATTTTTTGTTTAAAATTGTCGTTAGTGAATTTTGATGTCAAATCATTATGAGGATTGGTTGTTTATGTGACAATAAGTTTCAAAATAAAAAACAGCATTTGGTCCTTTAACGAAGATATATTTCAAGAAAGTGATTATACATATAGAAAACTTTGAAGCTTTAAATTCCCTAATCAAAGATGTTGCATCCCTCTTCTATTTTTACATCCTGTTCATATCTTTATTTATTGGCCAATCTACTGTATTGGTAGCTTAGGAGTAGTAGTACTTAGGAGTTTCATCTCATTATATTGGGTAAAGAGGAAGATGGGTTTAGTCAGTAAAAATCAGACACTATACCAAAGGCATATTCTTAATGTATTTGAAAGATTACCACCTTCCTTAAAGGAAAAATAAATTATAAATTATTGTTACATTATTTTTAAATTAGAATCAAATCAAATTTTCTAATCTTTTGCATGTTATCTTTTCTTTAAAACATATCTTAGTTATATATTAAAGTTCAAATAATATATTTGTATATATTTTTTAAAGGATTAAGAAATTTTTTCATTTAATTTTTGTTATTAAAATATGTAAATATATAAATATATTGATTTGTAAATAATTCTAGTTAGCCACAATTCGAAAAGTTTACATCTTTCTTGTTAAGAATTGTTAAATATCTTAATATCCTTATTCTTGGTACTTCTCTTCTTCTATCGTTAATAATATTCTATTGAAAACTGGTTGTACAGCTATTTAGTATCCTGTTAACTATATTTTCGATTTTCATTATTAAATCTTATTCTGGATGTACAAAATAACTACATATTTGTTACTGGACCATATTATTTATTTTTTGTAAGTAGTTATTTGAAGGATATATGGAGGATTTATAGAAATTCATATATGCACAAGTTTTTGTTTTAACTCTACATTGGTTTCATCAAAACCAATGTAGAGCTAAGTTAAACATTTAATTTCTGTTGTTTTAATGTTTTTATTTTAATGGTACGAATTAGATGTAGAAGCAAACTTATTAAGATTTATGAATTAAATAGATATGCCAAACGTGTTTTTATGACAAGACAACCGCAACGAGTTTACAGTAGATAATGACAAAACAGGGTTCTTTAAAAATTTAATTTGTATCGCTATGAGTGATCTGGGGAAAACTCATAACACTGTAAATTTTGTCAGATAAGAATATAATATAGGGAAATTTCTATCCTCTAAACGAAATTCTTAATCATCTTAACACCAGTTCTAGAGAATGGTTGATTTTATTTTATTTTATGTTGAAAGTATCTCACAGGAATGTTTTTTAGAATTTTTATGTATTTCAGATTGATCGATTTTATAAAAAGAGTGTTTAGATGACTTTATGTTTAAAAAAAAAAAAAATTAATAAACCTAAGGATTCTTTATTAAAATATCATGGTTTTAGTGTCTTTTTATTATTTAAAGCGAACAACCTAATAATTATTATTTTCATTTTTTATTTTATTTAAATTAATTCCAATTGTTATAAAAAGCTTAGTATATCCTTTTTATATTACTGTCATAATATAATTTTCTATTTTTGTATTTATATTTTAGTGTTCCTTTAGGGTATAATTTTTAAAAGTTTTAATTTTTCTCTTGGCCCTATAGGCAATTGTATTTAAAATTTATTCTATTAAAATCTTGAGTATATTAATTAAATAGGATTTTATTTCAATTCTAATCAAATTTATTGTAATTTTTACGAAATATTTTATATTTAAAAAAAAAAATTTAAACTTTCATTCCAATAATTAAAAAAAAATTTCTGAAAGAAAATTTTCAATTGGTTATACTAACTAAATAATACTAAATAATTATGATAAATAAAATTAAATTAAGAAACTTATTATAGTTAATGAAAGGATATCTTTAGAAAATGGAACGCAAAGTGACAGAAATACGATTTATTTGGAAAAATTAGGTACTTATTATCAACGATTAGACGTATTTTTCAGTAAAAAAGAATGCAATTCAATTTTTATGGCGGAACATCTTTAAACATCCTGCAACTTTGCCGTGGGTCAATGCGCTGACCGAACATATCGAAGCAGTAAAATTTAAAAGATTTTGCGTTAATAAGAGAGTGTCACTGATGGAAATGATTATTGAAACACCGCCAAATTTGGCAACAAATATATAAAAAAAGATAGTGTTAGCCATAAGTCATTAGCCACATTGAATTTAAATTAAAAAATTAAAATTTTTTACAACTTCTAAATTATTTCCCAATCTTTATATTATATTAAAAATTAATAAAATGACATGTAAGTTAAGAATTATTCTCTCAAAATTTTTATTAACAAATATTGAGAATTATTCTCAATCATAAATAAAAAGTTGTTACTTTTTATACCCTACACTTAAAGTATAGCGTATATTAACTTTGGTATGGTGTTTGTAACCCCCAAAAGGAAGCGAGTTAGATATGGACATGTATATATATTCTGAATCAGGATCACCTCCTGAGTCGATTTAGCGATGTCCGTCCGTCCGTCCGTACGCACAATAACTCAAAAAATAATGATGCTATCTTGATGAAATTTATACTGTAGGTTAACAATGACTGAAGAAAGGCGGGGATTGCAAATGGGCGAAATCGAACCATGGGTTCGGGTACTTCCCATACAACTCCCAAAACGAATACGCATATCTTCGGAATTAATAAAGATAGAAACTTAAAATTTTGTACGAGGGTGTGTTTTCCTGAATCCCTGATTTGTCCAAAATTTGATTTGAATTGAAGGAGTTGTTCAGGTACCTCTCACACAACTCCCAAAACCGAACAAGCATATCTTTGAAATTAATAAAGATAGAAACTTGAAATTTGATACGAGGCTGCTGTTTCCTGAATCCCTGATTTGCCTAAAACTTGAGATGAATTGGAGAGGTTGTTCGGGTACCTCCCATACAACTCCCAAAACCGAACAAGCATATCTTCGAAATTAATAAATATAAAAATTTGAAATTTGATATAAGAGTGTTCTACCCTGTTCTGATGATGTCTCTAAAATTTGAGATGAATTGGGGTGGTGGTCCGCGTTCCTTCACACACTTCGCAAGACCTAACAAGCATATTTTCCAATTTAATAAAGATGGAAATCTGAAATTTTGAATAAAGGTTGTAAAAGCATTTATTTTTTTAGCTTATGTATATTAAATACCTAACTAAAATAACTTATGTATTTTTAATTTAATTTGAATTTTTTTGGTGTAGGGTATAAATAAGTCGGTTGCATCGACTTACTGTTACTTTCAATTGTTATTATAATGATTTGTCAATTTTGGGAAATAATTTAAAAGTTATTCAGGTACAGTTCAGTTTATACTTACTAGGCTACCTAGGATTCAATAAACAATAATTTAAATCTAACATTTTCAAGATTTAAGGTGTCTAGTTTAGCTTCTGCGATATTTATAAAACGTAACGACTATAAATTAAAGATTTCTTTCCCGTTAAGGTCGTAAAATTTAAAATTAATTAATATAATTTTAATAAAACAGTCCAGTGACCTCAAATATAATTAATATATATATATTTTAGGTCATTGGGCTATCTTTAAAAATGCTATTAATTAAAAAAGTCTTCTAAATTATTTTAAATATTTTTGTTTTTTTTTTTATCAGTCTAATTAATTTCATAATCCTTTTACTGATTTAATTCTTACAATTAATAAATTAACGAAATAAAAAAAAAATCATTTAAATAACGAAAGATTTATTTGTTCTTTTAAATGATTTATTTTATTTTCTGATAATTATTTAATTTATAGTACCTATATTTCATCAAATCTTTTCACTTATTTGATTTATTGTTCAAATGATCCCGTGATCCTTTATTTTATTGTATATACATATATACTTAAGAAAACATTAACTTTGTTTTTGTTTTCTTTGTGTGTGAACCATAATTAATTAGTTAAAATTGATTTTGATAATATAACTAAGATTCAATTTAATTTAATAGTTAGATGCCAATTAATATGATTACTTGTAAATTAATATTCAAGTAAAATATTTGATAATGGAAATTGAAACGACTGCCTTTGGGTATAAATCAAAATCACTATTAAATTTAGTTCTGATTTTCTTGTTTTTTTTTTTTTTTTCTATTATGAATTTATTCAAATCATTTCTTAAGTACTTTTCTTGAAAAATGGTCTTATCACACCAACAATCTTTGAAGAAAAAAAAAAAAGTAATCATTTTTTTTTTTTTATATTCTTAAGTTTTTTTGATTAGGTTTTCATATTCTGTGCATATTTCAATACATAAAAATATAAGAATAAGGATCCACTCGGTATTATTAAAATGTATAAGTATATAAGGTATCCTTAAAAGGTAATAAGTACTCAATAAAGAAATAAGAAAATATTAATTTTTTTTTCTCTCTTTTTTTATTTTATATTATACAAGTATATACAATAGTAAGCAAAATAAAAGATCTACTATACTGGTAATTTATTATTATTGTAATTAATTAAATTTTAAGTGTATTCGATTACAAAAATTTTGTATTATCTATCAATAAATAATTTTTGTTAACATTTTGATTTTTTTTTTTAATTAGGTCCAACCAAATGGTATTCTAAAGCTGGCTTTATGTTTCCTTTGCTTTTAAACTTTTTTTTTTGATTTTAAAAAGAAAATACTATACCTTTGCATAATATTTGCTTTTCTTTTTAGTTTGTCCTTTAAGTGCTGCTGGGACGCCGGCTGGCATTGAAGAGTTTTAATCACTTTTATTATTTTTATTTAATATTTTTTCTATGATCACTTTTTTTTTTGGATCTTCTGTGGATCGAATCGTTTTTTTAATATTTTGTTATACCTTTATTTGAAGCGATATAAGAAGCTAGATATGCTTTCTGTTGGTTCAAATGAATGAATTATTTAGAAGAAGTTAGTTTTATTCTACAGCATATTTTGTTCTATCGAATTATTTATATACTTTGAAATATTTCGAGATTTTTATGAAGGCGAGTAGATGATTCTACAATAGATCGCTGCGGATCTAAGGAAGTAAGAAGATAGCAACCAGCAGTTTACTTCTTAAAATAAATGAACCAGTACCGATAATTTGCTTTTATAACACAAATGAGATGTAGAAAAGTTAACATTTTATAGTTTATATTAGTTTTTAAACAATGAATTGATATTTTTTTTAATAATGATTTAAATTTACTTAAAAAAAGAAAATTTTAATACCATATTTTAGAAGTATTTTTTAAGGGTAACTGCATTACAAATATAAAATTTAATAACGATCAGTACTGAGAAACTGTAGATAATTAAGGGAACCAATTTAACTAAAAAATCAACATGCTATGTAACGAAAAGAGTTTGAAGAACTTAAAAATCAAATGGTTTTTTAAAATAGATCTGTCGCGAAATAAACCTTGTGAAACAAAGAAATCCACACAGTGAAATGTTAATTTTGAGTACAAGGTTTGTTTTTGCTCCCAAGAGGAAAAATACAAAACAAAAGTGAGAAACACTTGAATATTGAATTCGAGTATTTTGCAGATCAGTGTATACGAACAAAAACAATATTTACATATTCAAATAGAAAAATCAAAATGAAGACTTTTTTAAAATTCTTGAATAATTTTTTGCAGTGAAAGAATCTAACTATTAATAGATGCGACATATCCCACTCATATTGGACAGGTCCTTTAAAAGGTTAAAAAAAAAAACAGTAAAAATATGCCTATTCGTAGTTTTTCCAGTCAATTTTCATTTTTTATTTTTGATTTTATGCTATTTGTGTTGTGGGGTTGTAACTTTTTTATATTATACATACATATATACGAATATACGATATCAAATAATAAAATGAAAAGATTTCATTCTAAGAATTTTTCTTAGTTATAAAATAGATTTTATTCTTAGAATTTTTATGCTAGCACTTTAACGGTAATGACACTTTAACGGTTATAATAATTTTACTATAGCAGCTTATAGTGACTATACAGTATATGTACATATTTTGAAATTATATACATTGCAAAAGAAATTTTTATTGATGAATCGTTGTATACAGGTTTAAAAAATAAATAAAAATTTGAATTTATATTAGGTAATTTATGTTAATGTCAGTAAAATGTAATAATATTTTACAGTTAAATGCAAATAAATTGACAAGTAAAATTACGTTAAAATGACATTTCTATACTTTATAAGATAGATATGAATAAATAAAATTTGTTATTGTTTATGTATTAAATTTGATAGGAATATATATGTATATATATATATATATATATATATATATTTGTATATAAAAAGGAATAATAGAACAATTGAATTCTTATTTATTTAAGTTTTCTTATACAGGATGATTTATGTTTTTATATACTATTATCATTCGTATAGTTAAATTACATTTTTTTTTTGTAACATTTTGTCATTTTGTTTTTTTTTTAATAATTACATTATTATTGGTAATAAACATAGAATTATTACTAAAATGTTTTGGAGGTTTGTTACTGAATGTGATTGATAATAATTACAATGATGTTTTATACAATGTTCTTTTTATACAAATAATCTTTTTATGGGTTACTATCACAAGATATTTCATTTGCCTGTATATCACTTGACTATATTTCATTTGACTGCATTTTATTTGTCTGGTTTCATTTCTAATTAATTGTAATATCCTCCCTAATTGAATGTTTTTTTCGTGTAGTCAAACTAAAAACAATCAAATAAAATGCAGTCAAATGAAATACAGTCAAACGATAATACAGGCAACTTGAGTCAATTGATAATACAGGCAAATGAAATACAAGCTAATGACACGATCCCTTATTTTACGATAATAATATTGGTTTTCATATTGACAGTGTTTGTTTGAATTGGTTTGATTGAAAATTACGACTAGATTCGATTTCTGTATGCGACTCATAAATATATAGAAAACGAGAATAAATGAATCTTTCAAATCTATAGAAACAAAAGAAAATGTACCTACATCTTTTCTGCCTGATAATAACAGATTTAAAATATAAATATTTTGAGTAATTTTTACCGCAAAGTTTTGTTCAAAATTTGAATAATCGATTAGGAAAATAATGCTGAGGCAATTGACGGAATATCATCTAATCTAATCTAATTTGTCTAAATTTAGTTGAAATGAAAAAAATATTATTTTAAAAATTAAAAAAAAAAAGAATTTTTTTTATGAAAATGTATTTACTTTCTCTCTCTCCCTCTCTCAATTGTTAATTGTCAAAAGGTCAATTGTGAATTGTCAAAAGTTAGTTAAAATCTTCAAAATAGATTTTCAATTTATTGTCAAATCAATAAAGAAATAACAACTTAAGAATAGGTGACCATTTGATTTAGTCAATTAGAATAATTTTTTCAAAATTAAATTAATTTTATAGTCACTTTTTAATTCAACAGAAACATTTTTTTAAGTATTGCATTACTCAATTAGATTGCGTTATCTAACCTCTACCACCATTATCTTTTACTGATAATTGATTTGGTATTATACCGTCTTTATCCATTATTTTTCAGAATATTTTACACAATTTTGTTTGTCAATATTTGCGCCATGTACCCTGACATTTAAATAATTTACTAATAAACATTTCATATAACATTTTTTATATTTTTTTGCTTTATGAAATCAAAAAGAGTTTCACATGATTAACATAATTCGATTATTTTCTATTGTCCTAATCGTCTATTATCCTGAATTCAATTAACCTTGATGCTTGTAAATACAAATAATTAATCAATTTTGTTAGGAAATTATTATTGTTAAGCTATTAGTTCCGCCTATCAACCTTTTTTTTTTATATATACAAAAACAATTTTCATATATCCCCCTATAATGTTTTTTTTTTGCCTTGGTATAAAGAAAATTAAAATATAACGGTATATTCTTAATTGATCAGATATATACATAAGTTGTTTGTATGTTTATTCAATGCCATTTGAATAATTTAACGTTATTAATGCCAAAACAATTTTGTAGAGGTTATGGTATAGGCTAATAAATTACACTAGAAAAAGAAAAAGAAAAAATTACGAAATAAAAATAATAAAAAGGATTTAATTTGAAAAATATTAAGTGTTTGTTTAAAATGATCAGTCAAGGTTTTTTTTTTGTTATTGTTGTAATAGAAAAAGTGAAATTATTTGTGGTGAAATTATTTTGTAAAAGGTAATATACATATTATACTTATGATTAATTGACAATCAATAATAGTTCAATATCTTGATTGGGTTGGTATTTCAATTCACCAACCCAATATTGTGAAAAATAACATTTTATTTTACTTTAAGACGTATTTTATTTATAATTTTTACACAATTATTAAAGACTTAAACAATTTTATTTTTCAAAATCTTAAGTTTTATAAATTGACTAGCAGTAACTATTCGATAAAGATTATAATCCAATACTCATTATGGGTTATCTATTTGAATATTTATTATACTTCATGGAAAAAAAAATTATCGATATAAATTAGTTCTTTGCTGTTGCTATTAGACTCTTTGCTGTTGGGAATGTTGGTGAACACTTTTATAAATTTTATATAATAGTTGCATTGTTTATGTGGATATAATCTGAATGATGTTTGAAGTAGAGAACTTTCGACTGAAAGTCGCCGAATTTAAGTACTGCACCATTTGTCAGATTAATTTCTAATTTCTAATTTAATTTGTATGCTGGGATAAATATGAAAGTTTAACAACGTACGCTTTGTATTAAAAGAAGAATGAACCTTTTGAATAAATTAATTTTCAAAACCAATGCATGTATAGGTAATCTTTTTTCATTTGCCAGCTTTTGGGAGACGTAATTTTTTTCAATTATTTTGCCACTTTTTTAAAAAGTTATAAAAAATTCTAACAGAAATAAGGAATTTTTTTTTTGTCCTTTAGCAGGTGAGAATCTTCCAAAGACAACAGAAATTTCCCCTTGATAGTGTCAGATTTTTACTGACTAAATCCACCTCTCCCTTTAGCCAATATAATGGGATGAAACCCTTACCTGCGAACCCAGTATATTGGATAGGGAATAGGGATAGAAAAGGATAGGAAATAGATACGGAAATATGGAATTGGGAGTGGGACTGTAAAGAAACAATGTATTTGCCTATTATTATTACTATTTTGTTAACATTACCTATAGCCGGTACAACAGTTACAACATGCAGTAGTATTACTACATGAGATAATTATTTAAGGCAACCCCCACCGTCACTGTAGCAACTATTGTTTTGGTATTAGTATTCTTAATAATATTATTAATATTTCACTACAGAGTCAGGGCCATCAGTGGATTATAACGTGCAAAATTTGTTAAAATTTGTTAAGCATAATACTTAGTAATGATCTTTTTCTTTAAGACAGACTTTACTCTAAATAATTAAAAATATTTAGCCGGACTAAATTTTGTCTTTATATTTATTGTTTACATTATTTTTGACTAAATTCCATTAGAAAACTTATATGTTCCGCAAAAGAAGATTCTTGGGTTAACTTTTCTTTTACAATTAAATATAATAACTCAAATTATATATAGAATTTAATTAAAAAATTTTGTATAATAAAATAAGTGCAAACAATTTTCAATATTCTTTCCATTATATTATTAAATTTTTTATGAAAAAAAAAACTTGCAACTAAATTTTATATCTCTAGGATATTAATTAATTTTTTTCTTTTTTATGAATGGAAAAATACTGAAACGAAAAAAAAAAAGAAGAAAATTCCTGATTAATTTTTAATATCTCATTACATTATTACTCTGCATAAGCATTATACAATATAAAAATTCTGTATAAAAGAATATCATATAGCTATAAGGAATTTTTACTTAATATCCTCTCATATCCTTTCATTACATATTTTCCAATTTCAATATGATTTTTATTGCTTATTGTATTAGTGAGCAGCAATTTTTTTTTCTAATGTATATAAGGAAGAAAAAAGGATATTATAGAATAGAATAAATCTTAAATTTGGTATTTGAACATTTTTGTGAAAAATAGTTAAAATATTAAAATTCAAAATTTAAATATAAAAAAAAAAGTTGTATGTTATTAGTTAATATTTGTTATAAAGCATTTTACTAACATTAATATGGGATGTTATTTCTAGTTCTATTACAAAATTTTGAGTGCTAATTTAAAAGCTACGTATTAATCTTCTCTTCTCCGTAAGTAGATTTTTATTATTATTACAATGGAAGGAGATGATATTAGTTAGTAAAAATGTTAATGAAGAACCCTAAATAAAAGTAATCTAGTATTACTTGATGTCTTTTTAGGATATCCCTCTCTCTATCTCTATCTGTTCATTGAAGAAATAAGAATTTGTGAAAACAACAATGTATAAAACTTTTTAAGCATTTATTTTTGTTCATTTACTATATGGCACTTGGTATTTTTGGTTTCTTATTTATTTTTGTTCACTTTGACAACTTTTATTTTTCAGCTCAGGTACACCATTTTGATGTACACCACCAGGTACACCAAAACCGGTACGAAATCTGGTTTTTTTTAGTATTGTTTAAAATCTTGTTTTTTTTTATCTTATTTTTTAATCTTGCTAAATCTTGTTTTTAATAGTTCAGTTTCAATAAGAACAGTGCTTTTTTTCGGAAAGTTTTTGTGTATAAAAAATAATTAGGAAGGATTTTAGAGTTGCTTATAAAGTCAAAGTTTCAATAATTTGTTTAGCGGGGGTTTGAGGAGGGCAGCCCCCATTAAATAATTATAATAATTTCATGGTGCAATATGTATGTAAAAAAATTAACTAAGAAACATTTTATAGTTGGTTAATTAAAAAATTAAGTAAAATTAAAACAAAACAAAAGATTTTTAAAAAAAATAAAATTTTGAAAAACCAGATTAAAAAAACAACCAGAAAAAAAATAAGATTTTAAAGAACAAGATTAAAAAAAACAAGATTTTGTTGGTAACGCGCGGTAAGAACAGTGTAATAATCAAAAGTTTTTAAGGATTTTAATTATTACACAATTAATTTTAAAATAATTTCTAGGTCTTAAAATAAAGTTTATGGATCAAATAATGTTTTGAGAAGTCCATGTGAATGTAAAATTTTGATATTAAATAATAGGAAATTTATTTAAGTATATTTCGAGTTAAAAATATTCGAAGGTTGGGAAGTTTGAATTTGAATATTTAGGAAATCAAGAAATGTCTTATAAAAACCGGGAAGCTCTAAAAACGAAAACTCTATTAACATAAGATTCCCTCAAATTTACTTCTGTTTTGCTATTAAAGTGTTATAAATTATATAACACTTTAATTTTAAGAAGAACGAAAATTTCACAGTAAAATTATATTAAATATAGCTTTTGTTAAAGTTTTTCTTTATTTTAATAGGCAATGAAAAATTCATGATGTGTTAGAATAAATAAAAAAAAAAAAGAAAACATTATATAAATAGGTATACCTTAAATGTAAACCTAATTAAATCGATTTAAACCTAAATTTAATATAATAATATTTTTTTTTCTTTGGATTTGATTAAAAAATATATATATGTATTATGATGTATATGTAGATATAATGTCCTTAAAACCTTATTTAAAGCAAAATTCGGTATTTAAACTAAATAACTAAAAGGATAATAATAATATTTTATATTCAATGAAGGGCAAATATCTATAATAAAGTAAAAGTAATCTTATAATAAAGTAAAAGGAAGTAAAAATCTAGTTTTAATTAATAGTATTAAGTTATATAAAAATAAAAACTTTTAAAATAAAAAGTTTTTGTATACCTACTTGTATATATGTATTTTTATTTAAAGGATTTTTTTTAAAGATTATATAAAATCAATTATATAATATATACAATATTAATTGAATTAAACATTTTTGGTTTAAAAACTGTATTAAATTTTTAGCCCTTTTATAGGGATTATAAATATTTTTTTTTTCTTGCATTATATACAAAAAAAAAAAAATTTATAAGGATATATTACATAATATATAAACATATTAATAAGGATGTATATATCATTATTGATATTTTTTGTATATTATTATTGAATAAATCGATACAAAATTGTGTGTATATATTAGATATAGTTAACATGATAATTAAAGGTTCATTTTAGTTTAATTAGAATTAAGGTTACGGTTATAGTGTACTAATTTTTGAAAATCAACTAGTTTGTTGTTGTTTTTTTTTTTTTTGAATAAAATTACGTTTTTTGCATAAGTTAAAAATTATAATTAATTCTTTTATATTTCTTTATGTTTGGTAGATAATGGTTATTTACTTCACATATTCTAATATTTTTTTTTATCTATTTAAGGCTTAAATATTTATATTGGTAATGACTATACTTGGTTTTACTTTTGAAAACTTCCTAAAGAATAGATATATATATATTTTTTTATAATAGAAATTATTAATAAAATAGTTCCTTTATATCTGATAAGAAAATTAGTTGTTGGAAGGTAACAAAGATATGTTTGAATTTTATAATTACTTGTCATTTCACTTTTTCAAACAAAAATAAAAGTTTAAGTGTATAGTTTTTGTTTGAAAAAGCGAGATTTGAGTGCTATGTGCTAAAATTAAAAAAAAAATAGATATGCGTGTCAATAAAATACTGATACTGCGTTCTTTAATTGCTATTTGTTACTTTAAATGATGTAAGTCTATTTTTAAAAGGAGAATTTAAATAAAAAATTAAAAAATGTAATTGATTTCGACGGTTTGCTTTAAAATTAATTATAATAACATTATAAAGAAACGCAAATTTTTAATTAATTTTTAAATTTTGGTAATTTTGTTTAGTAGTATATGTATAATAGTTAAGATAATCCTATAGTTGATTTTTTCTAATGTGGTAAAACTAAGAAAATTTTTATCATTTTACGTACTTAACAAAATAATATTGGGAACAAATTATATAAACATTAGTATTTTTATATCTTATTAAAAAAAATGTTTACTATAGACAAAGCTATGATAGTTTAATTTTATATTTTAATTATATTTTAATAAAAATTGGTGTTATGAACTAACCTCCAAGTCAGTAACTCCCAAAAGCAAAAATGAACTAATCCGTATACTATTTTTGGGTGTTAGTTCATTATAAACTAACCCTCAATATTATTTGTGGACAACAAACAGAATAAATTAATGCCCGAAAGTATTTTTTTTGAAATTTTAGGGTTTAGTTCATATGAATTAATTCCCAAATTGTAAAAATAAACTATCCAAAAAAAAAAAAATGCATTAATCGCTAAGTTAGTTAAATTTTAGCAAAAATAATGAGAGTTAGTTAATTTTTGTTTTCAGGATTAATGACTTGGGGAGTTAGTTCATATCGCCTAATAATTATATAATTGTAATTTTATATTTTTTAATTTAAAAAAAAAACAAAAAATAATTAAATATTATCACTTACCTCTAACAACTTTATAACCATCATATTCTAATGTTGATAAACCACCAGCTTTTAAAAATTCTTTTAAATTAATTAAATGTGGTTCATCTAATTTCATAATTGTTGAAACATCTGGTATAATTTTATTACCAATATATTTAAAATTTTTAAAATTTGGATCAACTTCAATTGGCATTACATTTAAATCACTAGCGACTTCTTCATCACCGCTAACAAATTGTCGACGATTTGATAATTGTAAGCATATAATAAATGCTAATGTTATTAAAAATGACCATTTACCTTTCGGAAACATTTTGTGTCGATTTAATAAAATCATTTTTTATTTATTTTAAGATTTTTTAATTAATTAATTTTATTTATTTATTTTTTTTTTAATCGAAACACTTATCTTTTTTTAAATATTAAATTCGAAATTAATTAATATTAGGTATGTTTAATTAATTTAATATTTAACTGTAATGTTTTTAATTATTAAAATGTTTTAATTATACCTTTTTTTTGTATTTTTTAATTATTTTTTTAATTTTAAAATTTTTATTTTTCGCTAATTTCAATTTATTTGTTTTTAACTCAGTAAACTAACACTTACTGAAAATGTAACGCTTTTTTTGAAAGCATTTAATTTTCTGCTGTTATATTACTGTACTGTGTTATATTAAGTTTTTTTTTTTTCG
The DNA here is from genome assembly GCA_947095535.1 of Poecilobothrus nobilitatus. Taxonomy (NCBI): domain Eukaryota; kingdom Metazoa; phylum Arthropoda; class Insecta; order Diptera; family Dolichopodidae; genus Poecilobothrus; species Poecilobothrus nobilitatus. The sequence continues at coordinate 200,499,865 of OX352774.1, forward strand.
TTTTTGTTTATTTATTTATTTATTTTTTTTTTTGTTTACATCACAAATTCTTCTGAATGACTAAAGGCTGAAATAAAAGTAAAAAGAAATAGAAGAAAATTAAACTTTAAACTGTTGAATCATTTTATACTGTAGTAGTGGTTTTGCTTTTTGGTTAAGTTAAGAGGAGGTTTCAAAAGAAAAAAAAAAAACATACAAAACCAGAAGCATTATAATGTTGCCTTGTTTTCAATAGAAAAAAATAAAACTTCACTTTTATATTATATTTAAAAACAAAAAAGTAAAAAAAAATGGTTTGCGTGTCTATTTAAAATGTGGTTATAATGGTAAATACTATACTGGTGACTAAATTAATATCACCTGTTGATATAACAGTTTATTACAATATTATTATTTTATTGTTTTTGTTTTTACTTATTTCTTTTTTGTCATTTAATGTTAGTATTAGGTTGATTCATCTTGTTATAAAGCAATTATTACAAAATTTATTTATTTTTTATATAGCACATAACATTTTTAATTCCTAAATTTTTTTTAGCTAAATTAAGCTTAACAGAAGTAACTGCAATTTTTATAAATAGCTACATATGTACATATGTTGCAAGTTCAACGATTACTGATTGGTTTATAATTAATTCGACCGTTATGTAGGTATGAAGAAGTTTTTATTTATTTATTAATCGGTTTTTTTTTTTGTGATCACCGAATTTTGAATGAACACGGTCATAAATTATCTCCAGTTCCTTCTTATTCTTATAGAAGACATCATATTTAAGAAGAATTCTATAATAGATTAATGACATAACATAATTGACATCTGACATTGACATAATTGTCTATGATTGTATCATGTTAGCGCAATTAACGATGTAGCTCATTTTTAAAAATAAAAACAAAATATTGTTACCGTTATTATTAAGTTTAAGTCTAACATAATATGTTTATCTTAAATTTAAAGTTCAAGTTTTATCAATATATTATAATAAAAAATACAGAACGTATTCAATTTTAAATGTTTAAATGGTTAAGAAACTGGTACCTGTTTTGTAATATATATATACCTATGTATATATATAATTCATGGACCACATACACTTTTACAATACCTCTTTAAATAAATCAAATTCCAATTGTTCAATCCAACCTAACCTTATTTATGACCCTATCTTTCTTTTTAATTTTTCAAAAATATTTTTATTCCATGCTCATTCCAATTATCTGTGCATGTGTTGAGAAAAGTTAGCAATAAGCAAAAGAAAATGATTTTTTTCATTTTTAAAATTTATTCAAGAATTTATTCAAGAATTTCTTAAAATTACTGTACAAGACATATTATTAGTATCTTATGTTTTTGATATCATGTAGAAAATCTTAAATTCTTGATGTCATAAATAAGAATATTTTATTAATTTGTGCAACAAAACTCTTTTGTTTTTTAATATATGTATTTTTGTTTTTCCAATTATTTTTAAGAAGAATAGGATATTCACAAAGTTTCATTTATTCAAATTGGATTAAGTTTCCATTTCATCTATTATTGATTTTACTAAGGAATTGATTATTATGTAATCTATTAGCTATACAAGAATACAAAAATATAAAAATCAGCTTCTTTTTAATTATTTTTGCCCCATCTATTATCTGGTACAATAAATATTTTAATTTATTTATTATTGTTTATATTTTATGTTTAGTTTTTTAGTTTTGATCGATGAACGATAAATGGAAATTCTAAATATCTCGTTTTTATTTAATATAGCATCAACCTCTTAACGATATAAGGAATGGTAGGAAAGAGAAACAAAATAAAGTAAAGATGAGAAAAAAAAATCAATATTGCTTAACAATTGCGTTTATAGTCATACAGCGTTATTTTATTGACAACAGCTAAGTGTTGTCTCCCTAAAAAATGCATTATTTAATTGCATAATGCATGTAAACATTCCATTTATATTATTGAATGCATCAAAGTGCGTTATATAAATATATATTCATATTAAAAGTGATGAATGTCTATATATATTATAACGCAGGGAGGTAAAATAATATATGTAGATGTGGTTTTATGGACATTTTTTTTTTTTTAATTTTAATTTTTTCAACAAGTTTTTTTTATGGTTTTTTTTCTTATTGTTGTTAATTTAATGCATTTTTAAATGGAACCTGTAATAAAACGTTAATATTTATGTAAACAGATAGATTTATAATTTGCTTCCCTTCTTATTAAATAAGTAATGAGCTGTAATTTTTTTAATAATCGATTAAATGGAAAATTCAGAATTGAAATTTTTAAATTTCGTTTTTAGTCAGATCTACACAAATTTTAGATATTGCATTCAATATAAGTAATTCACCTTTGGTTGATATTTTGTATAAGAGAAGTAATAACTTTTTAAAGTAGGCAGTGAGGATTTCAATTAGAATTAATTTTGAATTTAATAAATAAATACTTATTTAATATTGCATGAAAAATAAAAATATGATTAGAAAAATGAAATTCCCGATAAAAAGACGAATTCCCGATATATATTTTGCAAAATTATTTTTTCTTTAGTCTAAAATTGTGTTTTCCATACTAATACAAAAATTTTATTTAAAGCAAATGGAATTTCATGATTCTTTTCTATTCTAAATATATCTTGCAAAATGTCTTGATTAAAATTTAAAAAGGTCTGGCAAGCTTATTTCGTATAGAGAAAAATAAAAATGATAATTTATTTTACGATATAAAAATTTTACTTATTTTATTATTGTTTAACAAAATGTCTTTATTAATTATTAAAGCCTATATACAATTTACATATAATATGTACGTATATAATAGATATGTATTTGTATATGTATTTTTTTTTGGCATATTGGATTGAACGAAATGACTTTAACTAGGAAATTTTATATATTATGATTCTATAAAATATGTTTTATGATGAACCATCATCCTGTCAAATTCAGTCATTCATAACTTCATCAGGTACCATCATACTCAAATTTCTAAGAACTGTCAAAGTTTAATTCATGTTAAACAATGTTTCATGACTGTAATAGTTTATCTTAAAAATGAATTTCTTATATTTTTATACAGTTCTTTTTAGGGTTAACAATCAATGAACCGTAAATATGTTAATAAACTGTCATCATATGTTATAAAATTATAACTGCGTAATAATGAAAAATTATTTTAATAATAGGGAGGAAAATAGAAAATATAGTGTTAAAAGAAAAAAAAATCTAATGTTATAATTATGTTTGATTAAAATCTTAAAAAATTAAAAATAAACAAAAGACTACAGAAAAAGAACAAGTAAACAATTTAATTTAAAAGCCAGGTTTTTTTTTTTTTTATTTTATTTTTTTTTTGTCGGAATTATAAAGTGTAATTAAATTGAAAAAAAAGGAAAAATATTTAGAAATAAATGAACTTCATACATACAAATTAATTCAAGTCATGAACTTTGAAAATAATGACAATTAATTGGAGTGGTTCTGTTTTTACTTTGAAAAAAAAAAAAAAAAAATTACTAAAAAGACACTATGAAAAGATTTTAAATACTATTTGTACACATAATACATTATATTTATTATATTCTTTAGAAAAATGTATAGTTTATTTTAAATATAAAATGTCATGTCATTTTAAATGTCATGCTCTTTCTATATTATTTATTTTTTTTTTCCGCAAAAAAAAAAAAAACTATTATTATTATTATTTTAATGATGTTGATGTTGATAATGAAAAGAGGCGCAAAGAAGTCATTAAAAGCTGTTAAAATATTTATTAAGATTGCGTTGAATTAAATGTAAAAGTATAATAATAAAATAAAATAATGAAACAAAAGTCAAAAATAAAATAAAAATAATGGAAAATTTGTTGAATGACTATATTAAATGTGACATTACTGCATGCATAAATCATATTTCATACATTAACATTAAAATTTTGTTGAATCTGTCAACATGATAAAGAATTATGTTGTAATCAATGTTATATAAAATATAATTTATATGTGTATAGTATGAATTTTTTTTTTGTTGTAAATTAATAATTTTTATTGTATTGCAGATTCATATAAATGTTGAATGCAACATTTGTTAGTGAAATAAAATGAAATTGATATAAAATAATATGAATAAGAAAATTTTTGTTACTATGATTAAGACAGAGTGTAATTTTTAACCAAAATGTTATTAGATATCTACAATATATGTAAATATAAATATACATATATATATGTATATGTACATATGTACCCATATGCGTAAAAAAAATATAAAATTTGGATAATTTAAAATTTATGTCTATATTTATATTTTATTATGAAATTGTCAGTTTATTATTTTCTGTTTCCCAACCCTTTTATCTTAAATATTTCTAATATCCAAAAAAAAAAAATATTTCTATGTTGAATGTCAATTAAATTTTGAGTTATTATTTTGAGTTTTTTTTATGGTTTATTGGTAATCAGTAATCACGTCATAATTTAAGAGTTTAATATTTATACAATTAAATTAGACATTCCACGTGTATAATTGGTGAATTATTTTTCTGTATTGAATTTATAGTTGGATGGTTTATGTTATAAAGTAATTACAATTAATAGTAAGCTTGTAAATCTAAACCTTGTTTTCTTTCCTGAATATTGATTGGTTAGAAATAAAAAATTACAGAAAATAATTAAAATAGGAGCTTGTACATATTGTAATAGTTGAGTATTCTATATAAATGTGTAATTGATAAAAAATTTGAATGTGTCAAAATTACCGTTAAAATTAAATCAATATTTCAAAATTTAATGGAATCGCCAAAATTCATTTGACAGCATTTCTCTTAATAGAAGTAAAAAATATATATTTGTTTAGTACCTACCTATATAAGATTACTAGAGTATACTAAATGTGCACTGCAATAAATTCTAATAATTTCTTAACCTTTTCTAAATTCTTTAATTCTTTTTTATTATTTTCGATTGAAAAAATTATAAATAAATAAGTTTTATATGAAAATAAAAATTTAAACTATTTCTAAATTTAAATTAAAACTATAGAATCAAAAAAAATGTCACAAATGTGAAACACTAATTGCCTATTTAAACGATGTCTGTGTTTAATGCCTGTGTGCGCTATTTCCATATAATTTAATCATCTTTTAGAGAATTTAAGATATCTGACTTAATTAGGTATCGAGATATATTTATTGGATTTTTGAAGTTGTTTGACAGCTACTCAAAGTCGTTATATCAAACCAATAAAATTTCACAATAGTTATGTTACGATAAAACTTGATATTTTTTTTTAGAAAAATATTAGCTCCTACACCTTTACTAAGTACCAAGTTATGAGAATATAGATTATGCTTTCAAAAAATATAAAAAAAAAATCGTATGTTAGCTTACAAAGTAGTTGTCATGCAACTTGGCTTCTTTTCACAAAATTTCAGATACCTAGCTTGAATAGACACTGAGTTATTTTCATAGAAATAAAGAAGTTGTATGGTATAGCTACTCGAATCCTTCGGTCGAACATGCTAGATTTCAATAGCGAAATTAACAATTTTACAAAGGTGAAATGGTAAAAATTTCAAAATCCTAGCACTTTTATGTTTTGAGTTACTGTGCGGACGGATGGCTGGACTGACAGACTTATACATAGCTAAATTGATTCAGAATTCGATCGATAATATTCAAATTAAATTTGAATTTAAAAAAAAACTAAAAGTTTTTTAATCAAAACACTAGACTATAATATTAATAGATTAAATCTACATAATTTTACAATATTTATTTTTATAAAAGTTTGATGTTCACAAATTTAATGTTAAAAAATAAATAAATTGAAGGTAAATCAATTCCATGTACATATATTTAATTAATTTATTTTAAATTTAACATTTTTCCCATTAATTTTGATGAAGCTTTTAATGTTCAACATAAAATTAACACTTTTGTATTTTGTGTATCTTTGTATGAATCATTCAACTAGTTTGTTTGTCTTTGCATTCTATTAACCATATATAAATTATTTAATTAAGGTTTTTATTTTTTTGTATCTCTTAAAATTATCGAATTGAACTTTTAACAAAAACAAAAAAAAAAAAAAAAAAAACAAAAATAATGAATCATTAGTTTAGAATTTCACACAGATACAATTTGAAATTAAATTTTTATTTAAAATTTAAAATTTTGAAAATAAATTATGAATCATTTCGAAAAATAATTATCAATTTAACTTAAAATAAAGTTATTTATACATATTTAATATTATGTTGTTATTATTTTTATTCAATTGCAAAAATAATAGAAATATTTCAGTAGATTTTTATTTAATTGATATAATATAATTGATTTAAGTAATTTTAGTTAAAAAGCATTAGCATTATTCCAATTAATAATTAAGAATGATGTATTAAATTATGAAATAACTATTGCTTTTAAATTTTAAAAATAGTGAATATTTATTTTTTCTTTTTAAAATCACAGTTCAAAAAATATCATATGTTTATAAATTTAAGTTAATTGCTTCGTTAAAAGGAAAAATTGTTATTCTAATCTAGGAATTAATTTAGAATCATTGAGAATTGTATAATATGTATTTTAAATATTATATAATTTTGCTATTGTATCTGTCTTTAATTTTGTGTGTAATGCCAGTTCTTCCATTTTTCTATAAATCACATATTTGTGATAATATCTGGCTTAAATCAATTGCACAACAGGCATAAAGTAGACAGGGTGTTCCACATAAGACTGCAAATATTTCAGAAGATGATCCCTAAGACTAAAACTAGAAAAATATTGTATGACGGGGGGGCGGCTCTATTATTAGCCGTTTTCGTGATATTGGGATTTTTATGTTATTTTGTTTGATATTATTAATTGCCGAATCTCACTTGGGCCACATACTTTTTTAATTAAAGCTAAAAACATATACATTTTTTTACATATTTATTTTTTTTAAAAGTAACGGTTTTTCTTTCAAAAATTCACTATTAAGGTACTGTTATTATATAAAATTTGAAATCAAAACAAAAAAACTTAAAAGTCTCAATATCTCGGAAAGGATTAATAATAGACACACATAATAGAGACACATTTTTAGGAGTAGAATAAGTCTTTTCTTTGTATATTTTTTTAGCATTTTTAAGTCAAATTTATTTTGACAGGTGCAAAAAAGCCTTTTATTCTAGCATTGTTTAACTATAGGTATTTAGAATTATTTATGATCACTATGGCAATATTGAGTAAATTTTGAATGCACATATTATTAATATTGTCAGTTGTTATTATTTTAATTTTTAAATTTTTTGTGAAAAGAAGAAATATGGAAGCTGTATTATATAACATAGATAGGTTACATTAGTTAAATTCAATAACCAAAAATTAACTTACAATTCTATTATTTTCCAAAAAAAGTTGTATCATTTAATAATAAAGAAATATTATTTCGCAGAATAATATTTATTATCTTCCTTCTTCTTTTATTTTTTACATTATTATTCATTTTTATATATTTTATATTCACTATACTTTGAATGAAAACAAAAAAAAATTATTTTTAGTGTAAGTGCGATCATCTAGGGTGGTTTTCAAAACACTAATTTTTGACAGATAATCAAGTGTTAAGTGCGATGAATTCTGGACAGCACTTGATACTATTCGGATTTTCGGAAAACAAAAATAGGGCGATAAAATGCGAGCGTAAAGTGCGGAATGCGTTGTTTAGTGTGATAGTTAGGAAAGGCCCTTATTATGGAATATTTTTTAATTTTGGACATGTGTTTTTTTGAAAACCTTTAGTTTTTCCATTACTTGTTTTCTTTTATTTAATATAAAACTATACATAGTATTTACTTTACATTAATATATAGTATTTATATATTATAATTAGAAGACCGTTTAATTAAATTTAAATTTTAGGTTAAAACAATTAAATAGAAAAAATTTAATTATAATGCATTTTTTTTAACAAAATTTTAAATAATTCTAATTATTTTTATTTATTACTATATACATTAATCATGTTCCATTTTTATTTTTTTTTTATTTTCCGTTTATTTATTTCATAGTATCCCTTTTATTCGAATACTTTTTTCTATTACATTTTTATGGTTCTCTGGTCATATAATTAATTTAAATATATTACATATATATACATACTTATTATAGGATATTACAGAATGTTTCATTAGTATTCAATTGTAATTTTGCGTTACAGAAGATTCTAAAGAAGATAAAAATACGGTGGCTTGTTGTGAAATTACAAATGTTAGAATTTTTCTGATAACAAATCATAACAAACATATTTCAAATATTTATTAGCAAATTTATATTAAAAATTAAAATAAATCATTTTAACTCTATTAACTATATAAGTAAAATTTAATCTCTATAATAATTGTTTAAAAAGGAAATTGTTTAAAAGTCAAGTAATAAAAAATTAAAAGTGCTAACGAATAAGAAATAATCTGACACTAGCAAGGGGAAATTCTTGTTGTCTTTGGAAGATTCCCATCTCCCTTAGGAAAAAAAATAATAATAAGAGATGTCATATGGGTTGCGGTTTTTACGGATTGGTAATTGGAGATTACAAGCATATTTATTTTATTTTCGGTTTGTAATCCGATATTACTTAATAAGCTTGTTTGTAATCTTTTTTTTTTTTGTATTTCAAAAATTTTTTATTTTGGATTGACCAGAAATTCTTATTACGAATTGCGTTTTAAGCTACAGTTATTACTTTGATTTACATTAAAAGGCTAATTATAGGATCGATTAAAGAAAACAAAATTTAAAAAATGTATATATATACATACATACATATTATATATATTTCTTAATATCAATCAAATACTCCATTAAAATATTTTTTTTTTACTTATAAAGACCGGATTTATAAGCATTTAAGAAAAGTAAAATATACATATAAATATACACTAAATATTGCTAAGTATGCAATAAAATATGCATTAACAATTGGCTTAACATTAAGTAAAAAATAAAATATATATATAATTTTTTTAATAATATCTTTCTTCTTTTTTTTTTTGAATAAATTCTTTCTCCTTTATTTTCTTTAAATAATGTTAACTTTATTTTTAATAATTTATTTTGCAACATAAGCATAACAAAAATGAAAAACGTAACATACATTCATTTATAAAACAAAACCAAAAAAAATCAAATTAGTTTAAAAACAAATCTTCAGTTTTCGGCTTCAGTAGGTACTCTCAGTACTCTTCACATGTACTCTCTTATTATTGAAATTCATCCTTTTATCTTTAACATTGAATGTTAAACTGACAAATAACAATATATTCAAAAATTAAACTGTCAAAAAGTAATACTAAAAAACAATTTTAAATTACTACAGGGTTGTGTAATTTCTTAAGAGGCTGCTGGTGATAAATTTAAGAAGTTTCTTAAGAGTGATCAGTATCCGAAACCTTAATTATTTTTAATTTTGGCAAAAATGTTAAGAAATATGCGTTGATATACATTTTTATGTACAATATATAATAAATGAAAAATAAGCGTGAAATATGCAAAAATATGCAAATGCATATCAATTTGGTCTCTGCGTATAATGAATAAAAAAAAGTAGAAAATTAGACTTTATAAACGCCTTTAACTTAGTTAAAATTTGTATTGTATACTAAAAATAAAGAAAAACTTATTTTTGCCAAATTTAATCCGTAAATTTCAGAACACTCTGTTAATACATATTAACTTTGTTTTATACATTATTTTATCTAAATACAAAAGTGGAAAATAGCGATACAACAAAAAAAAAAAGAAACCACAATAGTTAATAGAAAAAAAACAAAACGAAAGGAAATAGAAATAATTTCCTTCCTATATTATACTCTTCTGATATCATTAATTATTGTTATTATTATTTGTTAGAATTATAGTTTTAGTCCTTCTAAATGTAAAACAAAAAAGAAAATTCTTTTTCATTCTTTTTCGTAATTTTTTTTTATTTTATTTGTTTTTGTTTTTAATTTTTTTATTGTGTATTTTAATGAATATTCGATTAACTCATTCTTTTAAAAAACGATAAAATTTATGTAAATTGCATTATTACGTTTTTAATAATGAAAACAAAAAAAAAAAAACAAACAAAAATTTAGTGTTATGTCACCTTGTCATAATTTAACACTTTTCTTTTTCTTTTTTTTTTTATAAAATGACACTATGGCAACATTTAAAGCAACAACAACAAATAAATAAACAACTTTTATATTAATATTAAATCAGTTTTATGGCTATTATTATCGGTATCAAATCGGTATAATACTTTTAAAAACAAAAAAAAAAACAAACAAATTTAAGAAGAACACACCTCTAAAGTCTAAAGGTATTTAAAAAAAAATATATATTTTACTGTTATGTCTTTCACATTTTTATGACCATTAAAAAAAATTTTTTTTGTTTTTTGTTTATATTTTTTCTTTTCTAACTTATTAAGGTGCAATAATTCTTACTTCACTTTCTATATACATACATATGTACTTACATAATATTATGTATGGATGTATGAATGTATGTGTATTTTCTTGTTATATAAATTTCTGATTTTTTTTTATTCTTCATTTTGTATTTAAATTAAGAAATTTTATATCATAATAATTATTAATAAATTTTACAAAATTTTAATACCGAATCGTACACATAATAATAATAATTAATATGGGGTACATTTTTATTGGTTGGTTGGATAATAAAAGACTAAAAATATCCGTATATAAATGTTATGTAAAGTATGTGTGTTTGCTTATTATATTGTACATTTTTTGTAGTTATTTATTGTAGTTATATATATAATATATATATATATAGAATGTATATATTATATATGTATAATGGACAATAACAATGTTTCATTTTTATTTTATTATTTTGAATTTCTTTATTGAAGGCATTGAAGACCTCAAATGAGGTCGTTTGTCTAATGATTTGATATGTCATATAAAATTTATATATAATGATGATTATATATGATAAAATTTATAAAGACGTAAAAAATGAACATAAAAAAAAAGAAATATTTACCGTTATCAAAATAACGGTAGTATTATCTATTGAAATAAAATTTTGATTCGAAATTTATAAGTTATTTCATTTTAATATAATATAACGGAATTTTAAATTACAGTAGTATTGTATAAGATAACAGATAGCGCAAAAATAAAAATATTTATGTTTTGTAGTCTTGTACAATAGGTACAGCTAAGTAATCAACAGTTTAGTGACACTAATGATACCAGTTAGGTGACACTAATGATACTTTTTTGTTTTTTTTTTTTAAATGCATTTCTCTGCCACATAAATGTGGACAGGAAATTGCACAGCCTTTCCTGTACAGGCTTGGCTGTAAGTGTCGTAAGGGGGAATAACTCTTACGATGTGTGTGGGATTCGAACCCACACTCCCTCGGTGTTTACAGCGTATTTTATGCGCTCTTGCCCACTAGGCCACCGAGGCTCCACTAATGATACTAATGATATAAAAATTTCATAAAACTTACAAGATAAAAAAATTTATTTAATAAAAAAATGTTCATGTTGAAATTGAAGTTAAAATTTGAAAATATTTTTCAAGATCATTGCTTTAAATTAAGTTTCGATTATTATTTTCTTAGAATGTATTGTTGCAAATAGAACAATCTGGAATAATCTAGAATATAGTTGGAATAATCGAGAATTAAATAGAAATATAAGTGATAAATAATATTAGCTGTTGTACCTAAATAGAACAATCTGGAAAAATGAATAATCTAGAACATAATAGGAATAATCTAGAACTATATAGAAATATAAGTGAAATAAATAATATTAGCTTTAAGAATAATAATAACATTAACATTACATTAATATTAACATAACATTATATTTGTATTAGTATTAGTAATAAGTTATCTAGAGAAATGTAAAGTAACATAACATCTAGAATATAAGAAATTTTGTATAAATATCGCCAATTTCTGTAAATAGAAAAGAGTTCTAATTTGGATGTGATAGAGCGAAGATCGAATAAACCGAAAAGATAAAGTAAAGTTAAAGTGTACCGACGTATGTAAGTGTAAAGTAAAGTAAGTGTAAAGTGTAAAGTAAAGAGAACCAACAAACAAGGAACAGATTTTTTAATCAAAGACAAATTAAGGTAAGATGATGATAGATAATTGTTTCCGCTATCTAACGAAATTTCAAATTACATATATAAAACAGTTATGTGCCTATGTATGTGTTTTACTTCTATTTAAACTCATCATATAATCTTAAAAAAAATTTAAATGATATACCGTTAATGATAGATTCACCTCAGTGATCTAAAGTTGTTTTCCTTTTTTGTATTACTGAACAGATATAGCAGATCAAATTTTTTTTCATTAGGTACCTATTTATCGAGCCAATGGTTTAGTGGTGAAGACATCCAGCCTTTCATTCAAGATCTCAGGTTCAAACCCCGGCTGGATCATATTGATTAATAAAAAATAATGAATGTAAGTATAATATAATATAATTAGTATATAATTGTATATAATTAGTATAATATAATTAAATTAAAAAATAAGTATATATATGTCTTATAAATATATGTCTTATAAATTATATGTATATCATATTGTAATATGTAATAAAATAATAATAAAACATAATTCTTGTATAAGATAATAGATGGCGACGTCAAAACGTCATGAAACAAACGTCTTATAGTCTTGTACAATAGCTACAGCCGAGTAATGAACGGCTTAACGAAATAATGATTCCAGAAACTGAAGCTTAGTCAAATATGAATAATAGATCACTTAGTGGATACCCTATGCTCCTTATAAGATTGGCAAGGGGGAAAAAAAGGGACATAATTAATGTAAATGTGTAAAAGTTCAGCCGAAAACCGATAGTTTGCACTGTCAGTATGAATATAAATTTTTTTCTATTTAAGCAGGAAATATTATTTTTTTTTTTTTGCTTAAGCCGATACGACTAATAAATTAACGGTGTAAAAATTGATATAAAAAATCAAATAAGATAAAAAAAAATTCTCAAAAATAAATGGAAAAAAAATATTATAAAGTATTGTTAATTTAAAGTAATTTGCATAATAAATTCATATTTAAGAAATTTTATGGGATTCATGAAGAAGTTTCATCGTCGTGTGATACTTTAAAATTTACTATACGATAATAAAATTTTCTATTAATAACTAAATTCTAATTTAAATATTCGGTAAAGTTCAAAATTTATCAGTTTATCTAATAAAATTTAACCATTTAAAATTTTATTATATAATTAAAGCTTTTATTTAAAGTATTCTTCAAAAATGACTTTTACTTTTAAAAATTTTTCTGTGTATTTATAAGATATTAATTTGAAGTTATAATTTTTATGAGATTTTATTTTTTATACTTAAATATAAAAACCCTTTTAAAAACGTATTGAAAATTTAATAAAAAAGAAAATTTAAAGCAAAAATAAACTTTTGTAAATAAACGAAGATTTTTAAAAATATATCAAGCATAATTCTTTTTAATTATAAAAAGTAAGTATATAGTTTTTTCCTGTATTTTATTTTTTAAATTAAATATTAAAATATTAAAATCTTTATTTTTTTTTGTTTAAATATGACATTTATTATTGAATTGTATATTAAAAAATTTTCTTTTATTTTTGTTAAATTAAAATTTTATTAATTTTTCTTTTTTTTTTGGTAGATCGGAAATAATTTTTTTGGTATATGGAAATTAAACTTTGACAGGTGAAATTTATATCAATATTTAACTTATCAAAATATAAACACACCATCTGTTCATTATATTTGAATGAAAAATTTATAAATGAAAATGTTTATAGGGAAATTATATTTGAAGAATAATTAAATAAAAAAAAAAACGCTTTTTCTTTGTTTTTGTTTTAAATAAGTTTATAAAAACCGATTTAATTTATTTTTAATTTAATTAAATTTAATTAAAATGTTTTTGTATTAAATCTCAAGGATACGATTGCGAATATGTTATATGGAACAGACACGAATTTTTTTTGGGGCCTATTATGTTGGATTTACATTATACATGGGCTGGTTTTAATATATATACAGATCCTAACTATAATGTAATCATTAGCTGTCATATGAATGTTTGATATAAGTTTTCGATATGATTATATATGATGTACAAAATCACAATCCTAACTTAACTTAATTATTATAGCCATCAAATAAAAAAATTATAAAAACGTCAATGATTTTATATTTTCTGTAAAATAATCATCAATTTATTTGAATATGAAGGAGAGCATGTTCAAATAAATTGATGATTATTTTTTAAATGATAACGAATGATTGTTATGACTATTATAGTTGGTTATAAGTATAAAATATATAGTTTATAAATATATAGTTATAAGTATATGAAATATCAGTTACGGCTCTTTTAATACAATTATTAACTTTAAGACTGCCCCCACTAACTTAATCTGCCTCCTCCCCCCCACCAACTTGAATTTACATTTTCATCAAATTTTAATTTACAGGGAGGTATGCTTTTTTTTTCGAATAAATAAAAGCAAAGTTATTTTATCGCCACTATATATGTACTTTCATCTAATGGTAATGGTTCATCTAAAAGTAAGGATAAAAATTTTTTTTTTAAATAAAATTTATAACTTCCCGATTTGAGTTCTATTCCATCAAAACAATATTATAGATACTTTTAAAAGAAAAATAGAAGTAAATTTCTTTATAACATCGAAAAAATTGTACAGGGAGTATTATTTGCAGAAACAACCAAATGTCGTTAAATTTGACTTTTAAATAAAGAAAAAGGTGTAAATTTTATTAAATCATAATGGCAATCATATTTCCTTACAAGAACATATTTAAATGAACATTATTCAAATAGTTCTGCTCGTGGTTAAACTGAATGAATAAAATTTAGAAAAAATTGATGAAAAAAGAGTCCGTCTTAAGAATGTTCCCCTGTTTTTACTGTCATTTAATCTTTATCATGACATAGATCATAGGGAGTTAACAAATACTTTTGATCTTTAACGATCGAAAGCAAGCTGTCATTTAAATTTTGAAACTACATACATACATATATTTTTTTTATATATACAATCTCTATCTCTATATATCTCAGTTCATTGGTGTTTACCCAATTTTTATGTCTATTCTTGGATTTTTGCAACATATTATCAACTCATTTTCATTTTCTCTGTGTACGGAAATTTGTCTTTTTTTTTAATTTTTTTCTTTTTTATTAAGATACTAAAATTTTTTCTAAAATAATAACAGTAAATCACTTAATATTGTATTATATACATGTACATATATATGTACATATTCTAATACATATATATACTTATATTGAAAATTGTTCAAGTTTAATAAAAAGAAATATATATTAATATTAATAAAAGAAAGAAAAATAAAAAGAAAAATAAAAGAAAAATAAGAAAAACATCAGCAAACACTTTAAATGCCGGGTTGAAACGGTGGTCAAGTGGTTTTTTTCTTCATTTGTAATTTTATAATAATGCGTCCGTATATTATAAAATTTAGATATGTTCTAACATATTACGTATATGTATGTATATATGTATATTATGTTATAGATACGTATATATAACATAATATAAATTTTTTAAAATTCAAAATCAAAACAGTTTTCTGACTAACAAAGTGGAGCTTCAAATATGTATACAGGAAATTCAATTAGTTCAGAATTTGTTGGTTTTTTGTTTTTCTTTGGTTTTTTTTTTTTTTTGTAATTTCATTTTCTATAAAACGAAAAAAAAAAAAAAAAAAATTTAAAGAAACGAACATGATGACTTTAATTTGAAAATTAAAAATATAAAATTCAATTTGAAAATTGGTAAATTTTTAAAATATGGCTGGCTACCATATAAAAAATTAAATTATTATTATGCTTTTTTTTTATTTCTTTTTTTTGTTTTTTTTAAATTGAGCAACTTGAACTGTTTATAAATAGGCGAGAGTTTAATTTGTTAGTAAATATTTTTACGACGTTAAAAAATATCAAAATATTAAATAAATGAACTTAGTTTTAAGGAGCACCAGCTGCTAGATATAATTTGCTTTAATATACGTACATATGTAACATATACATACATTGCAAATATTTTGTTGTATAAAATTTGATTTATTTATATTTTGTTGATTTTTTTTTTATATACATATATATAAAAAATATATACATATATGTATAATAAATTTTATATCTAACTATCTTCTATCTTTTAGATTTTTTTTTATACGGTATTTTTTGTTGATTTATTGAATTTGCGTAAATTCTATTTAAGTATATTATTATATGCATACTTATATTATATATTATAGCCGCATAATATTATGTATAAATAGAAAATTTATATTGCTAATTTTATATTGGCATATAATGGCGGTAGTAATTTTGGTCATAAGTTAAATAATAATAAAAAAAAAAATTATTTAATTGGTTTTGGGCTAAGCTTTTTATAATATTATGAATTTTTTTCAATGACATTGATTGTACCAAAAAAAAAAAAAAAACAAAAAAAAAAATTGACATTTAGATACGAAATACAGAGACAAAAAAAACGAAAAAAAATTATAGAAAGATTAAACCTGGCTGACAAACAGTCTTAAAAAACGATTAATAAATTTCAGTTTAATTATAATTATTTTAATTTTTAATAATCTGATGATATTATGGTTGTTGTTTTCCATAGATATATGTACAACATACGCTATATACATATGTATATTGTCTAATGTACCCTATTATTGTGCAATGTTTATAAACATACTATTATGTTTGTTTTGAATATATTATAAAGTTTTGTTTCGATATTAATTTTGTTTTTCTTGATATTTACATATGCCTTACATATGCTGATCTTTCGGACGAACGATCTTCATTTTAAACCCCGGTCAGATCAAAATATTATATAAAATACAATAATATTATGTAAACAAAATAAATAAATAATCTATAATTATAATTTAGTAGTTTTCAGCCACACACTATACGTATTATGACATTCCGCTAACTTTTGAATACAAATACATATTATGTATTTGTATACGATTTTTCTATTACAAAATCTACATTAACATATAAAATACATATATATATGTGTTGAACCATTATTTTTATTTTTCTTTTCTTTTGGAATCAAGAAATTTTGTATCTCATACGAATTTTTTGTAATTTAGATGTCACGATAAAATATTCTTATACACCAGGTACAGGGCACCTAGTATAAATATAATTGAATTCTTGTATCGCTCATGTATTAGGTTCCATCCCCATATATAGATACAATGTGATTAATCCCTCATCACATTATACCTATATATGGGGATGGAATTTAAGTAAATAAAATAAAAATAAAATTTACATTATGAACGATGAATCAAATCGATAACAAACCAAAATTTTAAACAATTTTACAAACATCGCAGACCAAATAAAAGTCAAATTATTTAACTAGGTTAAAAAAACTTGAAGTACGCTGCTTAAGGGAAAGATATTCATTTTTTAAGAAATGTGATAATATAGATATTGTTTAATGGATATACATACATGGTGAATTAGTGGATGTAAAATCAAAAGGAGTTGGGGATATAAAATAAAAAGGAGTTAAAAATTGCCAATAACTTTATAATTATAAGGAATAGTTGGAAATTTATAAAATCATGTAATTTGACAAATGGCAAATTTTTCGACAATATATAGTTATAGTATAAATGTAAGTTTCTTAAGTATCTTTTTGACTTAACTGACTTTATGTTTAACGTCTTTATATGCTAACTGTTACGCCAACTGTCTTTTTGAAAAATAGATGTACATATGCCAACTGTCATAGACTGTCTAATATAGGAGAATGCTAATTATTTACAAAAGTCATTCTAATTTCCAAAAATTAATTTTAAATTAAAAGTTTTATTATTTTTAAAAAATATTATAGATATTTTATTTGATCCTTTTAATTTAGTTATCTCTATATTTTCTTTTACATTTTCGCGATTGTTGCATTAGAGCACGTGCTCTTGACGTTTATTAGAAAAAAAAAAAATTTTATTGCAAAAGTTGGTATTGAAAAAAACAAATTCAAAAAAAGAAACCTTCTAATAGAAAAATAACTTTTCTAAAGTTTACAAAAACCACAAAGTTTAAAAATTGTGGATATATTGTAGAAGATCTACGTCCTCTCCAAAACAATCATTTGTTATTAAAAAAAAAAAGAAAATATAACAACAACAACAAAATTTATTCCAACAAGCCAAAAAATTTCAAAACAAAAATTTGAAACTTGTAATTTTCTTTTTTTCAATTTTCTTTAAACATTGGGTGCACAGGGTTTGGAATTTGTGATTTGTTGTTATAATGTAAATTTGTTGTTGTAAACTTGTAAAGGATAGAGAATGTGCCAAATATCAATGGTAGATATACTATTAAATTGAATTTTTTCGGAATATTTTTTCTTTTTCATTTTCAAGTAGGTTTTTCAATATTAAAAAAAAAAAAAAAAGTCGATTTTTTTTTGATTTTTCCAAATTAGAGGAAATTTAGGGTATAATAGACAAAAAACAAAAATGGTAAAATTAAACAAAAAAAAAAAAAAATTTAAAATAAAACTGTGTATAGTTTTTCATTGTGTCGGTTGAGAAAAGTTTTATTTAACTTTTATTAGAAAAGTTTTTTTAAAAAATAAAATTTTTGAGTGTGTAGGTTGATTGTTAATTTTTAAATTTTTGTTTTTTTTTTATTAATTATTTGTTCTAATTTTTAGCCCTTTTTTGAGAACGATATTAAATTTTAACTTTGATTTTGATTGCATATTAAAGATTTTAATTATTTTTATGTTATTTTTTGTACAATGAATGTATTATTATGAATATCGTACCTATATATGAAAGTAATTTTAATTTTATTCTTGGAGTACATTTTTATACTCTGCAAACATTGTTTTTGGGTTTTTAAATACCCTACTTAAAAATTTAATTTTGTAGTTAATTGTAGGAAAATTAAAATTAAAGAGAGAAAACTTGAGAAATTTTAATTTTAAGAAGACACCTATTGAGTTTTAGAACTAATAATTTGTGCTAATTTGATGATGAGCTTGATGTCTAATCTTACTTTTTTAAGTAAAAACTTATTTTTTCTTAAATTTTGTAAGGGAAGTTTTTGCAAGAATTAAAAAATTTATATTTGAATTCAAGCTCAGTTTTATACATTCTGCCAATTATTACAGTTTTGGAACTAATTAATATTAATAATAACCTAACAAAAAAGTAACAAAAGTTATTTCAGGCTTTTAAAAAATAATTCTTCTTCTGTAAGTATTTTAAGTTTCTAAAAAAGTTGACGAATTTTCAAAAATTTATCGTATAAGTTGTGGAGAGTCCTTTTCTTCAGAAGAACTAAGGTTAAATACGATTATATAAGAATTTAAAATTTTTTAGTTTAGCTATTTAAATATTTTTTATTTGATTGGGGGTCGGGAAAGCATTAAAAGCTTCTGCAAAGTGTAGGACAACACAGCCACTTAAAGATAAGAAATATTTAAGGATTACAACATGTTTGACTAGTCGTAAGGAAAATATCCTTTACACAATGTAGAGAAAGTCTTAAGAAATAAAAAACTGTAGATACATACCTAAATATTATTCTAATTCTTTGTGTATAATTTTGTGTTTTGTGTTCATTTCATATTTTTGTCTTTTTGTCTATAATGCTTTTCTGTAACTAAATTGTGCTATTAAAAAAGTGGTTAAAATCTTAAAAAGAAAAAGCAAAATAATTTTGTTTTATTAACAATAATCCGATCGAAAGTTAAATAATAATTTGATGAATCTAAAAGTATAAGAAATTTTTGGAAATTTTTAATAATTACAGGCTTATAATTATTGTTTTGAGGTTAATGATTTATTAAAACAAAAAAAAAAAAAAAACAGATTAACTAAAAAATAAAATTAACATTTTAAATAATTAAAACTGAAAGAATTTCTTGAAAATTAACCTTAGAGCGTTATTTGGATTTTTAAAGTTTAAAGAACAGAGATAAGAATTTTTTATAATAATATAATTAAAAAAAAATTTACTAATTTTAATGATTGTCACAATTTTTTCATTTGACAAAAAATTAAATTTTAAACATTGAAGAAGCTTACGCCTTTTAAAAAAAAAACCAAATTAAAGCTAACACAGAAAATATGAGACATCATCTATCATAGGTGAACAAATAATTTTTTTTTTCACTCATTATAGATAGTAAAATCTTTATATTATATTTCACCCATATATGTAGTATTTCGCCCAGAATAACATTTAGTAAAATAAAGTTTTGAAGATCAAGTCAACAAGCTCGAATTCATAAAATTGTGGATGAACTCTAATCTCCTTTTTTCAAAGAAAAAATACGCTTAAACTTTAAGCTTTTGCTTGAAAAAGTGAAATTTAAGGTCAATGGTATTAAGGTTAATTAAAGGTTAAGGATTAAATAATACCCCGCAGGGGTATTATTTATGTTATATATTATTATAGAATAACTTTTTACTGTAGCCTCCCATCCATTACGGAGTTACAAAGCCTCGAACTTTGAAAAAGCCCTATAGTCTTATTTTTAATGTGTATATCTCAGTTTCTGCTCAACAATTTTTCAATGTAAAAACGTCATTCCAGAGAATGTTTTTTTACCTTTATAAATAAATATTAAAATTTTACAATTGTTTTAAATTTAGTATTTAAATTTACCGTTTTTATTCCAATTTTCAAATTTTTTCTTATTGTATGAAATTTACAAATTTTGGTGCAGAGTCACAATTCTAAACAGTTATTATCTTTTGGAAATGTGCGCTTTTAAGATCCGTTTCTGCCTTGTTTAAAATAAGAACATATTTTTAAAAAATCGAAAAAAAGAACATCAAGAACTGCTGCGAATATACTTTTGGCAAAATTATAATGATAATTAGGTCACAGATTGCAAAAAACAAAAAAAATTAATTAAACTAAACACCTAAATTTTAAAGGGGCTTAGATGTTTTTGACCAATTAGATAAAATAAAGTTATTGTTTTTGGAAATAAGTTAATTTAAATAAAAGATATTAATTTTTAATAAGCAAATAATAATTAAGTTATTAAATTTTCAAATGAAAATATTTAATTTTTTAATATTACATTTATATTTATTTACTTTTTTTTTTCAATCTATCAATTCAATAAAAATGATTGCATTATTAAGTCATTTTGTTACTCATTTTTATAGCTTATATTTACTTTTTTTTTGTTTTTTTCTTCAAAACTATACTCTTAAAGCAATCAACCTACCATAAAAAGTAAATTTAGTTACCAATTTTGATTAAAATTAATAGTCCCAAAAATAATTTATTAATCTTTATAAATGGGAATGAGAACCAAATTCAGACTTTTTTTTTTGTTTTTTATTATAATTTAAAAAAAAAAAAAACAAAAATTTACATTTTCTATTGTATGTGATGTGTTTATGAAAAGAAAGTGTTTAACAAAGTATTATAGAAATTTTGTACATATAAGAATATTAAACTAAAGAATTGTACTTATTTTTTTTTAATTTAATTTGCGCGACTTTATTATAAATATATATGTAGTTGAATAATAAACTGGTATAATATTATCCTCTTGACTTTTTCAAATAAACAAGATCAAAAAGAATCAAAAGGAAAAACTATAGTAAAATGATTTAGTTTTATTTAATTATTAAAATATGGTTAAAAAAAAAATTAAGTTGTATTTCCGGTTGTCAAATGTAAAATTTCTGAAATTATTCTAAATTATCTCAAATTTAAATTTCAAAAATAGGTTAAAAACGTGAATTAAAACGTATTCCTAAGGAAAAAAATATTTCAAGGCCAATAAATTTTAGAAGGAAGTTAGAGGCAATGAAACTGGTTCTATTAAATTAAATTCAATAATGACTTGATTTGAACAATTGCTACTCAACATATTGTTGGAGGCTTAAATAGTACTCATTTTTATACCGTAGAAATTTCTAGGTGATTTAAAACTGTATATGGAAACTCATATATTATGAGAAAATGCTTTCATCCAATTTGTTCTCGTTAGAGATAAAATAAGTTCATTATACAATTTGCAAGTTTTCAAAAAAAAAAAAAACCTATTCAAATTCGTCTTCAATTTAGCTACGAACTGGCTCCTATCTTCCTATATTCGTCCAACATTCGTCCAATAAAACTTACAATAGTTTTGTATAAAGCAATGCTTTCCTAGATTTTGATTTCAATTATGAGAATTTGAGTATTGTGTGAAAAAAAAACAAAAAAAAAAAAAAAAGATATAATCTAAGCTACTATATAGTTTCAGTTTTTACATATAATAAGTTTTAGTTTAAATAAAAGAAAAAAAAAAACATTCAATAAGGTTTTTCATCCCAGTTATTTTATACGTTAAAAAATATATTATGAAGAAAATTTATTTGTATTTTATATTTATACAGATTGTTGTAATTAATCTAAATTTCAAAATGTAATCCTCTGCACCATAAATGTCGACAGGAAATTACACAGCCTTACCCTGTTCAAGCGTTGTTGTACATGTTGTAAGGGGGAATAACTCTTACGACGTATGTGGGATTAGAACCCACACTCTCTTGATGTTTACAGCGTATTTTACACGCTCTTACCCACTAGGCCACCAAGGCCCCTACTGAATATATAATAGAAAAAACAAAAGAAAACTAATCTCTAAATTTAAAAAAACATTTAAGAAAATTTTTTTAAACACTATTATTTCTTATCCTACATGGATATTTTCAAATTATGAAATTATATATTTGAATACCAAACGGATAAGATTTATAAACTTCAAAAGTTCTTCCAACTTTTGTCCACTTTTATTTGTCTTCAAAATTAAGAAGAAGTTTTCAAATATTTTGTTATTTACATAAGGAGTTACAAATATTCATAAAGAATTTATGAAAATATATAAAAAATAAAATTATTTTCCATGCTTTGCCAAGAAAAGATGTAAAATAACAAATTTTTTGTTTTTACGATTACAATTCTTTTCTTACAACACATAATACAAAATACAAAAAAAAATAATTCAAAATAAATATAATAATAAAAAAGAATTAAATAAATAATTTTTCTTGTATATATAATTTAAATCAATGTAATTTGAATGATTTCACTTTGCAATTTCTCCTAACTATAATAAAATAAGTATATAATTATAACTTGTATTAAATTTGATTTGCTTTAAGAATATGAAAATAACAAAAAAAAAAAAAAAGATTGAGTCATTCAGTATAATATTCTTAATATATTATATTTATTTTTATTTTTTATTTTTTTTTAAATTAAATTTGTATTCTTCCTATATTATTATTTAATTTTAAATTCCGAACTTCTTTTGTTATGTCATTAAATTTAATTATAATGTACTTATAGTAGGTCTTTTTTTTTTGTATTTTATTTATTAGATTTATTTGCAAAAAAAAAAATAATTTTTTTTACGTAACAATTACGTTAAAATTTAAATTTTTTATTTGTTTTTTGTTTGAAAATAATTTTTAAATTATAATTAAATTAAAATTATTGAAATTCTTATTAATTAATAAAAAAAAAAAATTAAATTAATTAAATTAATAATAAGAGTTTAATTTTTTTTTGATAGGTACATTTTAAATTATATTTTTAGTACAATTTTAAGAACGTACTGCGTTTTAATTTTAAACTTTTTTTTTTTTTTGTTTTCATCCAACTTTAGATTTAATTCTGTTTTTTTTTTTTTTTTTGTTATGACACGACCGATTGAAGATCAAAATTAAAACTGAAATAAATTTTATACATTTAAAACCTTAATCACAGTTTTAAGAAAAGAATACATGTTTTTTTTTTTTTTGTTTTTTTTGTTGTATGTATATAGGTACTTACATTATTATGCATATTTATTTATTTCGTGTGTATGTATGTAACAATATCTTTTATAAAATATGATATTATTAAAACGAAAATATGAAAATTATGATAGTATGTGTGTATATGTTATATTGAAAAATTATTATAGTATATATGCAATTGTTGCTAACTTCAATTTGTAACTAAAAATTACCGTAGTATTACGAAAAACGGAAGTGAATTTAAAATTTTTTATATTTTGAAAAAAAAAAAAAAAAAAAAAAAAACAGAAAATAAAAAGAATGTATTTTTTAACTAAATAAAAAATTAATTGTTTAAAATGAATAATTATTTTATTTAATGAATGGATATACATATATCGAAATCCATTCAACTCACTCATCAAAATTGAGTTGATTACAAAATCAGGGTCCAATCAATTGTTTAGTGGGGGTTTATAGGGTCGGCAACATCCATTGCTTTATATTTGTTGATGTTGAAATATGTATGCAGTAATATTAATTAGAAATAACTTTAAAACTTATTACAAAATCAGAGTTTTGTTTGCTTTTTCCAAAATATATTTTGCACATTTTTTAATTTGCGAATTTTTGGCTTATGGATTTCGATTTGTGAATTTTGTCACCAATTCAAAATAATGATTTATAATAAATTTTGTATTCAGAAATTATAGTTGAAATTAACATTTCATTAAATCTTATCATTATAAATCAATTTTTCTTATATATTATTTTATTTGGGTATTTTTTGTTTATAAAACAAAACACTTTAGATATTGATAGGGGCCTCGGTGTTCTAGTGGGTAAGAGCGTATAAAATACGTTGTAAACACCGAGGGAGTGTTGGTCGAGATTCCCACACACGTCATAAGAGTTATTCCCCCCTTACGACATTTACAGTCACGCTTGAACAGTAAAGCCTGTGTTATTTCATGTCCACATTTATGTGGCAAAGAAATGCATGCATTAAAAAAAAAATATGTATATATATTTATAAATTACTGATGAAATTGTTTGCTTAAAAAATAGGATTAAATAAAATGTAATAATTTTTTTTTTTATTTATTAATAGTTAACTACAATTTTAGTGATTAAAATTTGTTAAGAAAGTAAGTTAAGTATATAGTTATAAGTATTGGTGTATGCAATAATAATTAAAGTTTCTTATATAAAGAAAACTTAAAATAAATTATTAGATTAAATTAAAATTAAAGATCAAAACGTTTATTAAAATTAATATTAACTAAATATGAATTTCAACCAAAATCATTAGCAAAATATTGTACTTATATATATATTGTATATAATACAAGTTTTTGATGTAGAGAGAAGTGTACTCCTTCCTTGGAAAAAATCCTTGTAATTTGATAGTTTTTTAATTTCGATGTTTACTAAATGGAAGGATTATAATATAGTATTCATATACTATGACTTTAAAGTTCAAATATTGATTTCGGAAAAAATCATTTTTTATTTCTAAAGACAACTAAACAGATGACAGAAAAAGAAGCAGTAAAATAAGTTTTTAAAATATTGAAGCAGTAAGAATTTTAGTTTTTTTTTTTTTCCTTATTGTTATTAGAATTGGAATAAATTGGAATTAGAATTATATTGGAATTTTAGTTATACAAAACTTAAAATTATAAACAAAAATCAAGAAGCTGGGAGCAACTTTTCTTTCAAATACAAAAATAAAATGATGTTGAAAATAATAGTAGTATCTTTAAGAACTTATACTTCACACGTTTTATTTCTTTGACTTTAAATTTGATAAAATATATTAAAGGTAAATGATTTTGCAAACGCAAAATTTATAAAAAAATTTCACTTAAATTAATTCAGTCAAATTTTTTTTACTGAAACACAAATAATATAGTATATATTAATATGTATCAACATTTTAAACATTAAAATTGATTAAAAATAATTGCATATTTTTCGGATAAAAAAAAATATCAAATGTCAATTCCGTTATTAATTTAAATAAAACTTAGAACATAAGAAAATATTTTACTCTTGCCGATTAAAAATCTATTTCTTAAAACAACAAAAATTTAAAAGTTAAGTCACTATCAGTTTACTAGTACGTCCCTATACAATTATTTTCCACATAGTATAACGTAGCAGTGTTTATACCCGTATGAACTATGTTCAAGGGTATAATAAATTTGCCATTACGTTTGTGACACCTTAAAGGAGTCGAGCTAGATATAGTGTCAAAGGTATGGATCGGCTCAGAATCGAATTCTGAGTCGATTAAGCCATGTACGTCCGTCCGTCCGTCCGTCCGTCCGTCCGTCCGTCCGTCCGCACGATAACTCAAAAAATAAAGGAGCTAGGGGGCTGAAATTTTTTTTACGTAACTTTTGCAAAATTGTTAGTTTTGCTATTTAAATCCAACATTTTCGGTCGGCGGGTTCGAGTAGCTGCCATACAACTTCTATCTTTATATAGAAATAACTCAGTATCTATTCAAGCTAGGTTTCTGAAATTTTGCAAATGATGATCAAGTTTTATGGCAACAACTTCTGTAAAATTTGGTTGTGCTGGTGCAGCGGGTTCGGGTAGCTGCCATACAACTTCTCCGTTTAAATAAGAATAACTCAGTGTTTATTGAAGCTAGGAATCTGAAATTTAGTAAAGAGGTGTCGAGTTACATGCCAACAACTTTTGTAAAATTTGGTTGGTCTAGAGCAGCCGGTTCAGACTTCTTGCACCTCTTGGAACCTAATGAAGCTAGGCGTCTGAAATTTTGCAAATGATGATCAAGTTTTATGGCAACAACTTTTGTAAAATTTGGTTGTGGTGGTGCGGCGAGTTCGGGTAGCTGCCATACAACTTATCCGGTTAAATGAGAATAACTCAGTGTTTATTGAAGCTAGGAATCTGAAATTTAGTAAAGGAGTGTCGATTTATATGCCAACAACTTTTGTAAAATTTGGTTGGTCTAGAGCAGCCGGTTCAGGCTTCTTGCACCTCTTGGAAGTTAATAAAGCTAGGCGTCTGAAATCTTGCAAATGATGATCAAGTTTTATGGCAACAACTTCTACAAAATTTGGTTGTGCTGGTGCGACGGGTTCGGGTAGCTGCCATACAAAATCTCTTTTTAAATGAAAAGAACTCAGTGTCCGTCCGCACGATAACTCAAAAAATAGAGGAGCTAGGAGGCTGAAAATTTTTTTACGTCACTTTTGTAAAATTGTTAGTTTTGCTATTTAACTCCAGCATTTTCTGTCCCCGGGTTCGGGTAGCTGCCATACAACGTCTTTCTTTAAATGGAAATAACCCAGTGTCTGTTCAATCTAGGTATCTGAAATTTTGCGAATGATGATCAAATTTTATGGCAACAACTTCTGCAAAATTTGGTTGTGGTGGTGTGACGGGTTCGGGTAGCTGCCATACAAAATCTCTTTTTAAATGAAAGAACTCAGTGTCCGTCCGCACTATAACTCAAAAAATAGAGGAGCTAGGAGGCTGAAAATTTTTTTACGTTACTTTTGTAAAATTGTTAGTTTTGCTATTTAACTCCAGCATTTTCGGCCGCCGGGTTCGAGTAGCTGCCATACAACGTCTTTCTTTAAATGGAAATAACCCAGTGTCTGTTCAATCTAGGTATCTGCAATTTTGCGAATGATGATCAAGTTTTATGGCAACAACTTCTGCAAAATTTGGTTGTGGTGGTGTGACGGGTTCGGGTAGCTGCCATACAACTTCTCTTTTTAAATGAAAATAACTCAGTGTCCGTCCGCACGATAACTTAAAAAATAAAGGAGTTAGGAGGCTGAAATTTTTTTACGTCACTTTTACAAAATTGTTAGTTTTGCTATTTAACTCCAACATTTTCTGTCCCCGGGTTCGGGTAGCTGCCATACAACGTCTTTCTTTAAATAGAAATAACCCAGTGTCTGTTCAATCTAGGTATCTGAAATTTTGCGAATGATGATCAAGTTTTATGGCAACAACTTCTGCAAAATTTGGTTGTGGTGGTGTGACGGGTTCGGGTAGCTGCTATACAAAATCTCTTTTTAAATGAAAGAAATCAGTGTCCGTCCGCACTATAACTCAAAAAATAGAGGAGCTAGGAGGCTGAAAATTTTTTTACGTTACTTTTGTAAAATTGTTAGTTTTGCTATTTAACTCCAGCATTTTCGGCCGCCGGGTTCGAGTAGCTGCCATACAACGTCTTTCTTTAAATGGAAATAACCCAGTGTCTGTTCAATCTAGGTATCTGCAATTTTGCGAATGATGATCAAGTTTTATGGCAACAACTTCTGCAAAATTTGGTTGTGGTGGTGCGACGGGTTCAGGTAGCTGCCATACAACTTCTCTTTTTAAATGAAAATAACTCAGTGTCCGTCCGCACGATAACTCAAAAAATAAAGGAGTTAGGAGGCTGAAATTTTTTTTACGTCACTTTTACAAAATTGTTAGTTTTGCTATTTAACTCCAGTATTTTCGGCCGCCGGGTTCGAGTAGCTGCCATACAACTTCTTTCTTTAAATGGAAATAACCCAGTGTCTATTCAATCTAGGAATCTGAAATTTTGCAAATGATGATCGAGTTTTATAGCAACAACTACTGTAAAATTTTTTTGTGATGATATGACAGGTTCGG
Organism: Poecilobothrus nobilitatus; assembly: GCA_947095535.1. Classification (NCBI taxonomy): domain Eukaryota; kingdom Metazoa; phylum Arthropoda; class Insecta; order Diptera; family Dolichopodidae; genus Poecilobothrus; species Poecilobothrus nobilitatus. Next base: position 200,528,397 of record OX352774.1, read on the forward strand.
ATAGTTGCCATACAACTTCTCTTTTTAAATGAAAATAACTCAGTGTCTATTGAAGCTAGCTATCTGAAATTTAGTGAAAAAGTGTCGAGTTGCATGCCAAAAACTTTTGTAAAATTTGAATGGTCTAAAGCAGCCGGTTCAGGCTTTTTGCATTTCTTGGAACTTAATGAAGCTAGGCGCAATAGATTCGGGTAGCTATCATACAACTCCACAATTTACATAAATATATCTCTGTAGTTCGGTACTAAAACTCTGAATGTTTTTAAAAGATGATCAAGTTTTATAGAAACAAGATATATTACGTTCATACGGGTATCCCAGAGTTGACACAGTCTACTCTACTGCAGTCTTCCTCGTTTTTTTTTATTTTGCTAATAAAAAAAATTGTTTAATTTTTTTGTGTATTTTAAAAGTTTTTTGTGTATTTAATGCAAAAAGAAGTTTTTTCGTGTTTTTTTTTATCGGGATAAAAGTGATAAAGAAATAAATTCGCTTGAAATTTGTTTTTTTTTTCTGTATATTTCAACTTGTATGGTTTATTAGAGTTTTCTAAAGTTTTTTAGTTCGTTGAACTTTTTTTAAAGAGCAAAACTTACTCTGAGATAAAGTTTTTAATATATGAATTTTTAAAAGAAAATATTAAAGTATAAAAAAATGGTATCGAAAAATTAGAAGAAGAATATGTAATTGTATATATATATATAGTTATTTGATATTAATAAATGAAATTAAGTAAAAAAAATGATGTATCGTTGATGGATACGACACGGAATCTGTACTAAAGTAATTTGACCGCTAATTAGATCTTAATTATGTTCATTTAAAATTATTTTGGGTTAGTATATTTATTACTATAAAAAATTGTGTTGATTATTAAAGCCTTGATATATTTTTCTATTATATTATCCTTTAATGGTCAATCCTTTTTTTTTTTGAAATTTTCGGTAAATATCATAAATACATAAACTTTAAATTATAACAATTAAAAATGTTAACTTTATTATAACTAGTTTGCGAAGATTTTAAACTGCTTAAATAAAATTTTATTATGTTATGTACTTATAAAAAAAAAAACAAAAACGGACTTACCAAAATTACTTTGCGTAAGAAAAAAAAAAAATACTTCTTTCTTTTTATTATAAGAATAAAGACAAAAAAAATAGAGAAGAAAAAAAAGTAAAGGTGTGATCTTTTTAATAAAAAAAAAAAACTTTAAAACCAACAAATTATATTTTTCTTTTCATATATATATATTTTTTTTTAAAGTAACGTAACATTTTATTATTTAACATGCGACCATAAAAATGTGGTCATTTTATATATATATATATATATGTAGATATATACATTGTAATGCAATGTACGTGCTTTTTCTTAAATGCATCCCAAATACACAAAGGTTCATGACATTTAAAATATGCAAACACACAACAAACAAAATACAAAAAAAAAAAAAAAAATCCACAATAAAGTGATAGTAAAAAATTTTTTGAAAGAATTTTTTTTATTAAAAAAAAATATATATATATAAAAAAAAGAAAAAAATCGTAGTACCACAATTTTCAATTTTTGTATTTATCATTCTTTTTTTTTACGTATCTACGTAATAACATAAATAAATTTCATATGAATTCTGTATAACTACATATATTTAGTTATACATTATGCACATATGTATATATATGCTAAATTTATAATTACGACAATAGTTTTAAAAAAATATAGAATAGCTATTTGTCACTACTTTTTTGAATGAAATTTTTTTTTATTTTTTGAAATTTAAATGTAAAAATGTCACTAATTTTTAAGATAATAAAATGAAAACTATATAATTATCCTAAAAGTATGCAAACATAAACATATACAGAAAATTTCTAATAAAATTTTAATACTGAAAATAAATAAATAAAAAAAAAAGTTATATTTAAAATTTATATGTCAAATTATAGTGTGACATATTAAAATTTTTATTATAATGTCCACATATACTTATGTATATATTATATAAATATACATATTTAACAGTCAAAGAACCAAACTTATAAAATGTCAAAAGGACTTTAAAATATAAAGTGGTATTGATTTGTTTGCTTTTCGTTCATTTTCTTGTTTTATTTTCATTTTTAATTAATTAACACCAACAAAATAAAATAAAAACAAAAAGGTTATAAACAAGTTAATAAAGTTAAATAAATACCCATCTTAGTTATGAAAATTTTACAATCTTTTTACGTGTAAAAAAAAAAAAACACGACAGTTAAATAAATTAAAAAAAAAAAAAAGACGAAAAACAACAATCATATATAAGAACAAAAAAAAAATATATAAGAAAAATTATGAATGAACTTTTAAATTATTAAATAAATATATGTCTTTATAAATATAAGTATATATATGTATATCTATACATGAATATATAGAAAATATATAAACAGGAACTATAGCTTCTTTTTTTTTCTTAAAAAAAAAAAAAAAGTACTATGGATACATAAAAGCGTGAAAAAATAAGGGTTCTTTCTAAGAAAATTCATCAATTTATATGGTATAAAGCTCTTCCTGTTTCCTTATTTACTTTTAATTTTTTTTTTTTTTGGCTTTGTTTTTGATTTTATTTTATTTTTATTCTTGTTTTTTTTTAAATTTTTATTTTTGCGGTATAAGTATCATTTTATTTTATCACTTTTATCACAAAAACGTAAATTGATTTTTTTTTTTTTAATTTGCAAGAATGTTTGTTTGCAAATTAAATAAATTTAATAATAAATAAAAAACAATAAAATGAAAAACAAACGAAACACTTTTAAAATTATTAAAATATTATTTTTATTTAATGTATAAATAGTTTTTTATATCAAATAATATGGTGAAAATTTAAACAATTTACGAATAATATTTCAGTATTTTGTTTTTTACTTAATTTTATAATAAAAATCAAATGAAAGCTGTCTGGTAGTTAAGGGTACCGGAAAATATTATTTTTTAGTACACCAAAATATTTGTTTTATTTCTTTTTTTTTTTTAATATTTCAATTTAATACTGTTTATTTTTACTAATATTTATTTGTTTACATTTTTTTTTCTTATTGTAAAACAAAAATTTAACAAAAAAAAAAACAAAAAAACAAAAAAACAAAAATTTTATTAATACCTCTTAAATTTTCTTTGAATTGATGATGCGACTCAAAAAAAAAAAACTGTTATCGGCGGCGTTACAAAACTCGTAATGTTTTAATGGAATCTAAAAAGGAAAATTTCATGAAAGAATTTTTATTGAATAAAAAAAAGAAAAAAAAAAAAAAAGAAAACAAAAACAAATATAGTACCGCTATTTGTATTATTGTAAATATATAAAAGCTTTATTTTATAATTATAATATACCTACATACCTATATATATAGAAAAAATTATAGTTTTTTTTTTTTTTTAAATATGTACAAACGTTCTTTTGCGCAACTACTAATAACAGTAATAATAACAGTAATAATAAAATAAAAATGGTAACAGCTGTTTACCATTTAAAAGTTCTATGGGTAATGAACTCTAAGCATAAATAAAAGGATAATATTTTAAAGTTTCTTTTAGTAAAGTTTCAAACCTTTAAAATATTATTGAACAGTTATTTAAAAAAGCTTTTAATATTGTGAAAACTAATTGTAAAATATGAAATAGATAAAAGGTTATTAAATTTGATTAAATTTTCAGTTTTGTGTTAAGGTTTAGTCCTAAAATTAATATACAAAAATTTTATTTTAAGATATAGATATCTTTTAAATTTTAGGAATTGTTGAAATGAAATTAAAAAAATATTAGCTTATAAAATAAACTTTAAGGATTGAAAATTGAAACAAGAAATTAAATATAATGAAAATAAAAGCAAAATAAAGGTGTACAAAATAGGTATTGTGTTATCTAATAAAGTAGGTTTTAAACTTGATAATAAATGAATAATAACTTTGTTAACCAAGTCATGTTTTTTTTTTTTTTTTTTTGAAATATTTGACGAAGAAAAATATGAAACTCTACTAAAGAATAATAACGATTTATAAAATTTTAAATGATTACTTTTTTTTTTTTTATGAATTAGAAGAATAGAAAAATTTAAAGTTTAAAAAATTAGAGTAGATAAATTAAAACAGTTTTCTTAATAATAATTTATATTTACAAATTAATCAGAAATTTAAAGTAATTAGAAAACGTTTATTTAGATTTTTAGTTGATTTTTGATACTCTAATGATTCTACTTGTAAAATTATTTTGGAGTAAAGTTAATATTTTCACTGTTCAATGCAAATTTTCAATTTTGGATTTTGCAAAACGTCTGTATCTGATTTGTTGTAACTGATTAATAAAGAAAGAAAACTTGAATCGTTTGTTGTTAGATGAGAAGATGAAAAAAAAAAAATGTAGAGATGAAGCAAAGTATTTTAAATGCCTTAGTATATGAGTCTATAAAATAAAGAAATTATTCTATGAAATATTACAGGATTTTAAAGCAATTTTATATTACTTTGAAATGTTTTTCAATGTAAAGTTATAATCTCTGTAAAAATATCATCAGTTAGCTTCAAAGTATCAATTTTTTTAAATTTGTAAAAAATAAAAATAAAAATAAAAATAAAAATTACTTCGTAAAAAATAATTACTTCGTAAAAAATAAAAATTACGTTTTGTTTTTATTGTAACAATTATTTTTTTTTTTTATTTTATAAAATGTTGTAAAAAAATTAAATAATAAAATCAATTATTATTATTTCTTTCAAATTTAAATTTTTGTTTTAAATTACATAATTAAATCTTGCCATCTATCCACATTCTATATCCCCTCTTAAATAAGTTTAAGAGAGTCCTGTCAGTAGTGCTATTGTTTTCATAAACAAATCTGCCAGATATAGAAAGATCTTCTTTAAAACGAATTCCCCAAACTGCCTCTCACCCCCCATAATTAAGGTTTCTTTGAATTTACGGCAGGTTGGAAAAAAGGCTTAAATCAAAATTTCCAAAATTTTGAAATTATTTATATCTTACTTTATTTAAAGATATATTTTAATCTTAAATTATTTGAATCTCTGAATCAATTTAAATGTACGACTTATTGTGAAATTTGTATACATGATATTGAACTTTAAGAGGAACAAGATATTGAACTTTGTTAGAAATTCAGAGGATAAGAATTGCGTGTTAAAGGTTTATTTTAGTTATATAAGGTTCGAGAGTTACAGCTCTTCAATTTTTAAAAAGCCCCATTTTCAAATGTATATATCTCAGGCTCTGCGTAATAGTGCTACAATCTAAAACCGCTAGAAGACCGGAAATTTTATTATCTACATAAAGCAATATTAAAATTATGCAATATTTTGTAATTTACTATTTAAATTTACCGTTATGTGAAAGCCACATTTTGCATGAAATTTCTTTTTTCATAACTCCGGCACGTCTTTAGATAGGAACCTGAAATTTGAGACAAGAAAGAACTTTTAGAATTAGTATAAGTTTCCTTAGAAAATTTGTTTGCACCATCCCCTGTTTAAGAGATATTAGGGCTGTAACTTCAGCACCTGTACAAATTTTTCTTCGGCAAGACATGAAAATTAAAGCTCCAGTAAATATTTTCACGCGTGTTAACGGTTTTTTTTAGTTATAAAGGGTTGCGGTCTTACAGCCCTCAAAATTGTAGAATTGGTAAATGAGTTTTATTTGTTAAGGCTTTTAAGATAAGGACGGATCATCATATTTTTTGATTACAATAACTCAGCAATTTTAATTAGGTTTTTTCATTTCTTAATCAATAGTTTATAGTTTTCCGCCACATCTTGGTTTTACTCTTTTTCCCCGTGTAATTTTATATTATCAAACATTCTGATTATACATATTTTTTTTTTTTTATTTTTTTAATTATATATTTGCACACACCATTTAATATTTTTAAACATCGAAAAAAAAAAAAAAATTTAAAATGAACAGGAATGTCAATAACATTAAATAGAACCATAATATGATTACTAAATAAACATCATTTTTCAGCATGAAATACTTTTAATTGTTATTCAAAATATCCTCTTTGAATAATGAAATAATAAGACACACACATAGATACATTTAAATTCATTGAATAATTTTCTATTTGTATAAAAAACAAAATCAATTTTATATTATATACGAGTATATAGTGTTCTATCAAACCAAGTCAAGCAACATATAAAATTATACTATATAATACTATTAAACAGGCTTTATTAAGGATAATCTATTAATTTTATCCCAACAAAATTCCATTCATATACATACATATTTTTATTCATTCAATGATTAGGTCATGTACATTTACTTAAAGTACATTAATGTGTGTATTAAAATAAATAAATTGTCATCAGAATTATATCAGTAGTTAGGACTTAAGTATCAAAAAGTTTTGTTAAAAAACATTTTTCGTTTTTTTTTTTTACAAAAAAAATCATTTTAGAGACATCTACAGATAAATGCGGAAAGGGCTTATAACAGAAACCTACTGAAATAAATTATTGAAAGGGCATAATTTTGAATGTACCATTTAAGCTAAATGATGATTGTTTTGAAACCTTGCATGAAGATCGAAAGTAGTAAATTGTTTCAACCTGTATAGTGTTCATCATTGTTTGTTTTATTTTTTAAGGTGAGGAAGTATGCATGATGAATCTTTTTATTTAATAACCAGCAAATGTTATTTAGTTTAACCCGAAGCGCTTTTACTGCATTAAAAATGTGTTCACATTATGTTAGCTTTAGGTTAATGTAGAATTTACGGTATTTAGCTGAAATTTTCTGGAGAATGTTGATATTATTTATTTTGACAGCTAGACAAGTACCTTTTTCTAATGCAAAACTGACGTTAACTGATCTGACTTCATTGCCTTTGATTCTTCACTTTTACAACCATATAACTATATATAGTCCAAACTTTTAAAAATTTCCACATGTTTTTCTGGGTATTGTACTAGAGGTTAATATTGCCGTATCGTCTGAATAGGTTGACATATTCCATGATCATTAGATGTTGTAGCTGTCATTCATATGATCATTGGAAATTGTAAATTTTTTTGTTTAAGTATAGATCTAAATTAAATCATCGAAGCACGCTTAAGTTTTTTTTGGTTGTATTAGATTTTCACAAAATAAAATCATATGATATCTTTAATGCAAATTGAAAGTTTTCTTTGAGAAATAGTAAACTAAAAGAAGACATTAAGAAAAAATTGGAAGAGGATTTAGGATTTAGCTTCAGTTTCCACTGAATTAGTGTTAGTAAGTTGTAGAAAACATTTAATAGAAGGTTATGGAAGAAATTCGGAACAAATTTGTTTGAATACCTATCATATGTATAGAAATTTCTATAAGAAACTTTAAACAACATGTGTAGTACATAATTTGCGCAGTTCGTTAGATTATGTTATGTTATCTTAAAATTTGTATTATGTAAACTGAGAATTTATAGTTCTTTTTGGATTCCTTTGAGTATTACTTAAAAATGAATTCTTCAAGAGAAGCTATATTAATTCTCTTTAGAACTAGTTATTTCATCCTATAAAATATTTATAAAATAATGCTTCAGCGCTGTTACGATAGCCCCAAACAATAAACTCTTTAGAATTATATTATTTCATTCGGAAATATTATTAATAATAATAAATTTAAATTGAATAGTAAAAAGGACAAACAAATCAATGTTGACAATAGAATTTATTAATATATATATTTTTTTTTAATGTCAAGGAAACAAATAATAAAAATGAACTAATCGAAAATAAGGACAAATAATTTCTTTTATCTAACATCAAATTTTTACTATATTTTCTTTGCTTTATTGTTTTTTTTTTTTTTTCTTTGTGTCTTTTTTACAACTCTGTAATATAAGTAATAGAGTAAAAAAAATTCTTTTTTTTTTTTTTTATTAAAAAAGGATAATCACACGTCTGAGAAACAATAACGGTATTAGATGAAATTTTGATACAAAGAGTCATTAATTTTATTTTAGTTGTAATTTTCCTATTGATTTTAATTTTTGGATTAAATGGAAGGCAGTATACCGTCAGTATAATTAGGAATGAAAGTAAAAGAAGGAGATGAAGATGAAAAAGAACAAAAAGAAACAGAAGAAGAAGAAAAATAAGTTACTATACATACTATAGATAAAAAGGCTGTTTGAAATTTGTTCCTTATAGAATGAAAAGAGATAGCGATTATAAAGGAAGTGATGTAATTTTTAAATATTCTTTAATTTTTTTTTTTGTTTTTTTTTTTTTGGTTTTTGAATAGAATTTGAATGTGTCCTTTAATAAATGAAAGTACAAAATAATGTTGAATGAAGATGAAAAATAAATTAAGACATTTTTTCTTGTTATGGATCATTAGTTTCCTATAGTCCCAACAGTAAAGTTAAATAAAGAATTTAATAGAAATTTATGTTATATGATAGAATTTTTTTTCTTTTTTTAGGATATTTGTTGATGATATGAATGGTATTTTGTTGGAAAATATAAATATATATATGTATAATTTTTAATGTTTAAAGAAGAAAATAAAAAAATTAGAATAATTTTTTCTTATAAATTATTACTATTATACATTAACGTATCCTTTTGTATATTTAAAAGAAAAATAAGTTAATTGCTTTTATCGTTTTTTTTTTGTAGAAAAATCGTTAATTTTTGTTTTTTTATTTCAACAATTCGACCTACATTTTTATTTAAATTTACGTTATATATTTAACGTATTATTTTTAATGTATAAAGTGTTAAAAATTTAAATTATGAAAATCGATTTGTAATATTTTGTATAAATAAATAAATAAATATTATATTTTTATTGTTGGTACCAGAGTGTCTAAAGTTATGCTTTAATATTATTCCACATAGGATGAAATTATAGTCAGAAAATATAGGAAGTTATTTTAAAATTTAAGGAAATCATTTAAATTTCATATTTATATTTATGTTAACGATATTGTAAAGTAATATAATATAGTATTTATTAGTATTATAAGATACAATCACAGTAAAATAAGTCTGTTACAAAAGATATTGTGATCAGCTCAATCTGGAACAGGACTTGAAGTAATTTAGGAATTTTTTAGTTGGATATCCTTCCCGAAGGGATATTCTTTCCACAGACTAAACAGTTTTTAGAAATACAATTCTTATTGCAATTTTCACTGTGACACTGGCATTAATATAAAAGGGTTGGACACGAAATTCCAAATACAGAATCCCAAAATTCAAAAACCCCAAAATTCCAAAATCCCATATTCCAAAATATTAAAATGCTAAAGCAGTTTTCTTAACATAATTCCTTTTGAATTTTATTTTATTTCGGATGTTGGTCGATTTTTTGAAAAGAAAAATATTGAATGCAAAAATTGCCGAAAAAAAATTTAAACAAAAAAGGCTGTTGAATGCAAAAAAATGTTGAAAACAAATTGTAAAAAATAATATATGCCTATATATTTATATATTCTAAATATTCTGGAAAAAGCGTATAACCTTTATTTCCTAACCACTAAAAATCACTCCAAGTTCAAAATATTTCATAAACACATAGTTAAATATACTGTAAAAGGCGTACAACTTTGCTTTTGTAACCATTTAACTAACTACAATAACTTCTGATTACTTATTTTACATATGTTTGAACATATAATAGAGGCTGCCGCTCCCAAACCCCCGCTAAACCAATTATTAAAACTCTGATTTTAAATTCAACCGTAAAATCCCTCGGAAGAATTTTTTTCAAATGTATATTTCAAAACAAAAGTATATATAGTGGCGGCTGCAAACCCCCTCGAAATAATTGATTGAAACCCTCATTTTGAATCCACTTTTAAAGCCCCCCTTAATTCAGAATCTGGCATATACATATATAAAAATATCCTGGAAAAAGCGCAGAACATTAATTTTTTTCTTATAATAATATTTACTAAATTAACTCTGAGTCCACTAACCAAACAGGCAAAAGGTATCCAAAAAAAAAAGTTAATATATTTAAAATTTTTACTTTAACTGAAGAGATTTTTACTTTAAGTGGAAATATTTTGACTTTAAGTCATTAAAACAGTCACATAAATTTTTACTTTAAATTTTTTACTTTTAGTTTTTTTTAGAATTCATACTTTAAGTAAAGACAAGTTCACACTAAAATGGATAGATGTCCAATTTATTTATTAAGTGGTGTTTATGTTCATTACGCTGAGAGTATAATTTTTCGACATTTTCGAATTTCCATTACAATCTGTTAAATGAGATCCCATATTTTAAATAATAGGTACTCCTAGAAAAATAAATGCAATCAAATTTAAATTATTAAAATTAAAAAAAAAAATTAAACAAAAAATTAAACCGAAAAATTATCTATTTTTTTTTAACGAATATCGCATTGTTTATTTTGTCCTAATAATTATTACGTATACAGGGTGATCATCTTTCAATTTTGAATATTTATGGAATGAGGTGATGAAATTGAAAATATAGGGTGTATTTAGGGAACGTTCTTGAGATAATATACCTAAAATTTTGTTTTAGTTTTAATTTTGTTTATATCTCAAGAACTGCGCAACCAAATAATAAGTTTAATCTCCGTCAGAAACATGAAGCATTATTTTGACATTTTTCGATTATTTAAAAAAATATCTTTAATTTTGTGTAAAATAGTTTTATTCTATCTCTTATTGTATGCGAAATGATAAAAAAAAAATAAAGGATAAAATTTAATGTTTTTTCTTGGTTTTTGTTTTAAAAGTTCATAATTTTTGAACGTTCAGTATCTAAAATATGAAAAAAAGAAATGTAAAACTTTCTGACAGTGTATCAAAGTAATTAATTATTTTCATAGTTTTTGAGAAATTATAAGCCAATTAAAACTTAAGATTTATTTAAAATCTAAATCCAATTAAAAGTAAAAAAAAGCTTTAGGTCTCGCATTATCTCAAAAACAAAGGAAAATAAAACTCCTTACATATTAAGTTTTTGTTCGTTTTGTTTTTCCAAATACACTCTATAAATATTTAAAATCGAAAGAGAAACACCCTGTATGATTTATTCTTAAGCTTAAATCTAACCAATTTTTTTTATAATTAATTTTGATTATTTTAACAATTACTGGGAAATTCCCAATTATTTTTGCTTTTCCATATTAATATACATATACATTTTTATTTACATTAAAGTCTGCATTATTTTATAGATATCTGTTACATAAATTTAGATACATTATATGATATATGTATAATGTTAATTCAATAGTGGTAATGGTAATATTGTCAAGTTAAAAATTATATTTACACCAGTTTTGTGTGTGGTATTTTTTTTTAAATTGGTCGACTCTATTAAGTTTTATATTTGTTTATGTAAACTTTAGTAATGATAATTTGTTTTAATTATTTAAATGAAATTATAAACGTATCGAATAAACAAAATAACGTAATTTTATATTATTTAAATATTTTTAATTTCCTTTGTAAAGATTTTTGATTTTTAAACTAAATTGAAAATCAAATATCACTTTTTTGTAGATTAGTTTTCAATTTATTTCAATAATAAATTAAAACTTTTAGTGTAACGTACGTTCATCAATTCGAAAGAACGACACATTACAAAAAGTCATTTCAACAAAAGACCTTTCTCAAAAAAATACATTTTACAAATGCAGATAAATTGCAAATAATACACTTTGCAAAATGGACATTTGAAAAAAATATCCATTTCACAAAACAACAAATTACAAAAAGTATCTATACATTCAAATACATCTATACATTCTATACATAAGTCAGCGTTTTCCCTTTTTCCAAAATATTTATATATATATATATAGCGAGAATCTGAATTTGGAGGGATTTTATAATTGGACTCAAAATCAGGGGTTCTTCTTTTTGCGGAAAATTTAGATATATGTATATGTGAAATTCTGAAATAGGAGAGAGTTTAGAGTTGAATTCAAAATCAGAGTTTCTGTTTTTTCCAGACTAATTTAATTGTTGTTTGTATGAATATGAATCGGTTTTTGTAAAATATACTTTTTCACAAACGACTTTTTGCAAAATATGGCTGTTTTGTGTAATGTAAATTTGTAACATGTGGATGTTTTGGAAAGATGAAATTTGTGTTATGGCTGTTGGTGAAATGCAAATTTTTGATGTGTGAAATGGAGAATTTGCTTAGTAGTGCTTTTCTAAAACGGTTAACTTGCGAAGTGGATTTTTTGTAAAATGGTAAATTTGGGAAGTGATTTGTTGGAAAAATTATTTCTGATTAAAGATATTTTTGCAATATGTCCTTTGATAAAATGATCCATACCCCATCAATTCTAACCCTATTAAGATAATTTCTTTATTTTATCATTTATTGTACTATTAAAATTTTAGATGATTTGAATAATTTAATTTTCTTTTATACAGTTTCATTTTGTAGAACGCAATGTTGAAAGTCGTCTAAAACGTTTAATAAAATTCTTCTGAAAACTAAATATCTATTTTAAAATTATTAAAATAGCAAACTTAATTAACCAACTCTAAAATCTTACCTAATAATTTTTTTTTATAGATATTATAAAAACAAAGAATTTAATATAGTAGAGGCAATTTTTCCTAAATATCCACTCCCGAAATAAAGCTGCATTCGCTAATTTTGTAATCAACTATAAAATCCTTCCCAATTATTTTTTTACATACACACATATTTTATTAACAAGGCACTAACTACATCGATTGCTTAAATTATTAATTAATTAATTATAGCTTTATGACACAATTTTTTTATAAATATATGATTTTATGATCCATTCAAATGAGTCCCAAAACCATATTTCATGAATATGACTTTATGACCACTTATGACTTTATCAAGGCATCTTTTTTAAACTAATGAGACAAATACGAAAGGATATACATATATTTATTAATTCATATTAGTGCTATAGAGTATATTGATGTTATATACTATATAGTATATTGATGCTATATACTATAGTATATTGGTCTTATATATATTAATTCAAAATTTTGAAAACATACAAGATTAAACATACAAGAAAACAACACTCAAACCATATAAGATTTTTAATTAAATAAAAAAAATTTTGTCTATTCTAAAACTTTTAATACAATTTTTCTATATAATAACCATAAACCAAGTATTAACACTATACATTCAAATAAACAAAAACCAATATTTAAAAATTTCTCTTTTTTACTTTTAGCTTTCTTTTCTAAATCAGGTCCAGTTAATAGACGTCGTGTTTTTGGTACAAAATTCTTACGTTCTTCTTTTAAATTTTCTTTAGACTCTACTTTTACATTATGTAATTGATCATCCTGTTCAAAATTTGTTGAATCTTTTATATCTGAAGATGTAATATCTTGTGATACATTACATACGTGTATTTGTGATAGTTCTGTTTTATGTTCATCTTCTGCAGCAACTGTTGAATTACTATTTGCCTTACTTAAATTTTTACCTAATTTTTCTGTCAAAATATATGTTTGTGATAAAGCTATTACATTTGGTGGAGATGTTAATGATGATGATGATGATGGTGGCGGTGGTGGTGGTGGAGGAGGTGGTGGTGGTGGTGCTGGCGATGATGGTTGTGATGGCGGTAATGTTGTTGGCGGAGGAGAACAACAAATATTATCATTATCACTACAACATGTTATAAAACTGAATGTAGAACAGTCGGATATTCTATTATATAATATAATGTAAAATTATAATTAAATCTATTTCAAGGCCGAATTATATTCTTTTATATTTAATTTTTTATTTATTTTATTTTTTTTTTATAAAAATTAATTAATTTCAGTTAATTTTAATCACTTACATACTATAATTATCCATTTATTATTCCCAAAATAATAACAATAATAATGATAAGAATTTTATATATGATATTTCTGAATCGTTAATAAATTAAAGTAACTTTGTCAATGGACTTTTTTAAACTAAATTGATATATAAAATCTTAAAGCTAAAAAATATTAATTCTGTTATAGTATAGGAGGTGTTGTAAAATGTTCATTAAATGCTTTAGATATGTTCAATATTGCTTTAGAAGGTAAGGGTTTAATCAGTGAGATCTGGCACTACCAAGGGGAAATTCTTGGTGTCTTTGGAAGATTCCCACCTCCCTTAGGAAAAAAAAAAATATATTACAGTGTATAATACCTTGCGACATGAGCTAATAATTGAAGGTAATCTCACTGTCACTGTAGCCAAAATTATTATTCGTATTGTTATTAGTATATTTAATATTATTATTATTATTTACTACAAAGTGGGCCAACAATGGATTACAACGTGCAGTAATGTATAACATCCTGCATTATGTAACCAAAGATAGCTGTTTTTTTATTATATGACTTGACCGGGGTTTGAACCCAAGATCCTCCGATTGAAAGTTGACGACTTAACCACTACGACATGAGCCAGATATAAAATTACGCTATGAGGTTGTTTTAAAATTAAACCGCCATATACAGGTGACTATTTCGTGGATAAAAAAAAATTCTCTTCAAAAGTTAAAATCTTCTAAAATTCAATTAGGTGTTGAGAAATAAATAAAAAAATATCGGAATTTAAATGTTAAGGAGACCAGAAAGGTGGCAAATGGTTTACAATATAAATTAACTGAGAATGGTCAAGACAACCCCTTATGTCATTTGAATTTATTTCCTTGTCAATTAAAGAAAGGATTTTTTATTTGTTTTGAATTATAAATTGATATCAATAGACAAATAAGGATGACGATGAGGATAAGGATAAGATAACATTATACTATTTGAAGCATTCAATTGAAAATTATATGTTTATTTAAAAAAAAAAATTGACTTAACTACATGATGTCTGAAATAAAGTTATATTTTATAAAGTTATTTTTTTTATGTTTTAAATAAATCTAATATATAAGGAAGAAATTCTGTTTGTTTGTTTGGCACGGATTCCCGTAAAAACCACCAGTCCGATTGCAACCAAATTTTGCAGGAACATTTCAACGACCCCGAAAGGAGTTATAGGCTATATCGCGTTTCGGATCATTAACCCATTGCGGCCCGAGAGCGTTTTAAAGCGTTTTGGTTTTTTCGTTGTTCTGCCTAAGCAGTTTGACCGATTGAGTTGAAAATATGCACAAATGTTCTTCTCATCTTTAGTGGTGTACCCAAGAAATTGGGTTGCCATATATAACCCGGGTTCGGCCCGGCGGGCTTCCAAAAAAATTTTTGCTTCCGATTTATGTACAATTTGGTATGGCGGTTTTGTGGTCTGAAAAAACCCCTGAGACGAATTTTTGTAAAGTTCTGGTAACCCGTTTGGGCACGAGAGCCGAACGAAGTTCATTAAATTTTTTTGATGTCCTGCTTAAACGGTTTCACCAATTGATTTGAAAATTTGCAAAACTGTTACTCTTTAGCAGAAAAGCTTACTACATTAATTTGGTTAGGATCCGTTAACCCGTTTCGGCTCAATGAAGTTTCTTAATGTTTTTGTTACCGCGCTTAAACGGTTTGACCAACTGAGTTGAAAATTCACAAAAGCTCTAGCTCTTTACCACAGAAGCTTACTGAGTTGATTTTGTTACGATGCATTAACTCATTTCAGCATCAAGCCTGAATGAAGTTTTTCATTTTTTTGTTGTCGTGCTTAAACGGTTTGACCAATTGAACATTGGCACAAGTACTGCACTTTAAGGCAGAAGCTCATTTAAGTAATTCTGCTGTGATACATTAACCCATTTGTACGATAGACTTTCAAAAGAAAATTTTGTTTCTAATATTTGTCTAATTTGGCAGGATGAATTTACGATTCTAAATAAAGTCTGTGAAAAATTTTTGTTAACGTTCGTTAGCCCATTTCCGCACGAATACCTTTTGAAAATATTCTGCCCAATTTTTGGTATTGTTATTATTATTAAAAAAATATTTCCAACACTCTTTACTTTTATCTACACTGTTTTTAATATTCCATAAAAACCTTTCAATGCAAATTTCTAATATATAAAAGTAATTAAAATAACCTTATTAAGTATCTTAAGAATACTGTGTTTAAGTTTTAACAACATCACATTTTCGGCCGTTAAAAAACAGAAAAAATCTCCTACATACGTCAGTCATCATGTCATCATTCAGAAATGCATGTGGTTTAGCTTTATAAGATGCATGTGTATAACATATTTCCCATAAAATATCATTGACATATCTACATATAGTATGTATAACGTGCGTATATTTAAAAATACTATATTTATACTATACATTTCTGTACAGTATTTAATCAAAAATGAGTACATACATATTTAAAGAACAGAAAACTTTACATTCTAATCCATATACAATTTTTACACATATTTTTAGCCAATCAATTTGGAAACATAATTAGAAAAACTAAAGGTAAAAAAATTCTGGTTGATTTATAAAGGTAGAAAACAATCATGTATTTTTTATATTGAGAATATGTTAAACAGAACCTGAAATGCACGCATTTAAAAAGAAGTTTTTTCAAAAAGTTGTTCTACAACATTACTCTTTTAAGAGACCTATGCATAGTTAATATTTCATTGCTCTTTATTAAACAGTATATAAGTTTTAACAGACGGAGGGACAGAGCGAACTTAATAACAAATTTTTCAAAATGTGCTTAAAAGGATAATTCACCAAAACATGAAGTGACATAACTTATGAAAATAATGTACTACATTATGGTCATAATTGAAATGCGATTTTATGTCTTTTTATGTAAATTCACTTCGCCGTCATTGTGTACTCAATAGATTATTGATTCCTTTAAAAATTTTTTGTAGAAGAATTGTCTCTAATTCTTGGCTCTGTTTATTCAATTTAACTAAATCTAAGAAAAAATAGAATATTAACTACCAGCATCTGTAAATGCATAGTAATAAGTTAACTATATTAATTAAATTATATTAACGCAGAAACAAAAGTTAATAATTTTTATTTCATAAAGCCAATAAAATACTCCGGGCAACGCCGGGTACTCTGCTAGTGTAAATATATAATCGGAAAAAAGCTTATGTCATGCCCAACTTAAACTTTTAACTATAGAAATTTATTTTATACATTTAAAACTTTAATTTAATTTGTTATCAAATAATCTTGCATTGCACTTTCAAACTAAACAATTATTTGTAAATAAAACGTTTTAGAAAAAAAAAAAATAAAAATAAATTTTATTTGTAGATAAAATTTTTGATTCTTTGAAATTATACTGAATATCAGACATATTAATTTCAATTTTGTTTATTGAAATTTTATTTTTTTTCATTATTAAGCAGAACTTTTTTTTTTTTTATATACATATACAAATTTTAAATCCATTGTGATTCAATTAAAGTAAAATAAAATTTAAAAAGTTTTAGTTTTAATTAAATTGAGTCATTTTCATTTCATTTCATATTATTAATAGTAAAAATATTTTGAAAAGTTCAAATTTTGAAATTAGAAACATTGAAACTTTAAAATAGAAAAAGAATTAGAAAGATGCAAAAAAATTTTCAAGATTTCAAGGTTTATAATATAAATTCAATTCAATTATTTCGTTGTCTATCGATTTTATTTATTTTCTATTTGAAAATTGTAAATTCAGGTGTTAAATAAAAAAGCCGAAAATCAGATCAACGGCAATCAATATCAATTAATATACGAAGCCATAATTGTATGATATTTAGATTCAAATAATTTTAATTAATTTGTTATAAGATGCTTAAAGTTTTTATAGCGTTGAAACTGTTTTTAAGATTACATTGGTGAAAACTACTTGGAAGTTGGAAGAGATGATATAAAAATACTTATTTAATAATGTCATAAAAGTAGGCGCTGTGAAATAAGTTGGATAAATTTTTTTTTTTTTTTGTTTATTCTCCTGACAAGGAAATTAGACAGTCTTTCCTTTTTGAGGAATGGCTATAAATGTCGTAAGAGGAAATTATTCTTATGATGTGTGTGGGGTTCAACCCCACACTTCCTCGGTGTTTACAGCGTATTTTATACGCTCTTATCCACTAACCCATCGTGACCCCTCGATAAATTAAAAATGAAATAATTTCGATAAAATTCAATTTTTGTTTTTAGCACATTTCCAAAAAAATTTTGAAAAAATGTGCTTATTAGTTTCACTCTGTCCGTCCGTCCGTCTGTTTACAAAACTTCTACACCGTTAAAGATAGAGAAAAAAAATTTTAACCATAGGTAGGTCTCATAAAAAAAATAATTTTGTGGAACAACTTTTTCATAAAGCCCCCCCCATTACGGAGCTACAGCCCCTCAAACTTTGAAAAAGCCCTATTTTTAAATGCATATATCTTATGTTCTGCTTAAGATTTTTTCAATCTGAAAACGTCATTCGACGGGTATTTCTTTTATCTTTATAAATTAATATCAAAATTATACAATTTTTTTAAATTTAGTATTTAAATTTACCGTTATGTGAAAACCAAATTTTGCATGATTTTTCTACTTTCATAACTCCGGCACGCTTCTAGATAGAAGTTTGAAATTTTGAGACAAGAAAGAACTTTTAGAATTAGTATAAGTTTCCTCAGAAAATTTTTTGGTAACACCCCCTCTTTAAGAGTTATTACGCCTCAAAAATTGAAAATTTGCTATTTTTAGACACCTGTAACTTAGGCACCTGTACAAATTTTTCTTCGGCAAGACATGAAAATTAAAGGTTTAATAATATATTTTTACGTGTGTTAACTGCTTTTCTTAGTTATATAGGATTCCGGACTTATAGCCCCTCAAAATTGAAAAATGTCCTATTTTCACATTTTTTCTTATTACATGAAATTTTCAAATTTTTGTGTAAGTCACACATCTAAACAGTTTGTATTGAGTTTTGGAAATGTGCGCTTTTAAAAACCGTTGGTTTACATTCTACCTTGTTTTAACTTCATTTCAATTTTAATTTGTCGTCGACTCTTATATCATTATGAAAAAAGTTCAAAAGTTTAAACATTAAATATAGAAATGAAATAAATAATTATTATAATTATAATAAATGGAAGGTCTTGGCTTCAAACTTCTATTCGCTCATAGAAAAAATATATAGTAATTTTATCGTAAAAATGAATATCCTATAATTAATAATGATGATAATGATGATAATAATGTTTAGATAGTACTAAAAGATAAACTTCGCAATTAATTGTTGAAATATCATATTACTATAAAAAAAAATGAAATATTTATTTGTTATATTACATGAAATCAGTATTCAATAAAAATAATAAAAATTTTAATTATTATTAAATAAAGGTTTTAAATATTAATTTGTAATTTTTAATAAGCAATCAGTCAGAGGAGTGCAGAAAGAGAATCAGAGTCAGAGGAGTGCAGAAACTTTTAAAAATTCAAAATAAAACTAATTTTGACTGGATGAGGAACCTTAGGCGTTCCTATACTATACTATAGGAGAAGCCCAACATATCTAGTTAAATAAAAATTTACACGAACCTCGATTGCCCAATGGTTCAGTACATGGTGTATTAACCGAGGAAGTGCTGATTTAAATCCTGCACAAATTATAAGTATTATGTTTAATTTTGAAGGAGCAGGAGAATACTCGTATTGAATAACAAACTTTTCTTAAAAAAAATCTATCTTAGAACCAAATATAATGTAAAAACAAATCAGTATCTAAACTTAATAAAGTAATAAAAGTATTTAACTTGTAATGAAAATATATTGTTTTCGATTTCTTCCTAATTTTGCTATAAGACAACACTTAGATCATCTGATAAATCTGTTTAAGAATACCATTTTGCGATCACAATATTAATGATTCAATTAGTTCCTTGAGAATTTATGGGAGTAACATACTTAAAAGAGGCGTTGCGCATCTTAATTGGGGGAGGTACGGAAATCTGAATTTCAATGCTTAAATGACAGCTCTAAAATTTGTTTAAAAAAAATATATTTATAAGAAAATATTGTTCAAGCTAATTTACAGCAGCAATATACTTAAAGAAATGTAGCAGCTTTATTTGGGGATGTATGAAAATCTAGCTCTTAAATGATAGCTTCAAAATGATGTTCAGAAATTTAGTAAACTCTTAGTAATAAAGTTACAGGATTGTTTATAGCGGTGTTTCCCAATTATAAAACAAGTACAAATTAAATTTTGTAGAGAAATAAAATTTAAGGGCAAAATATGAGCGGTACAAATTTATTATTTATACCATCATTTTTATTTTTTGTAAAAACGTTTAAATTTAAAAATTATATATGCATGTAAAAAAGTAATGTATGAAAACAAGTATATAATATGTTAGTTTATTCGTATTGTATATATTTATAATATTAATGTACACAATATCTGCAACGCTGAATGTACATTCTTAAATTACTGTTGTATATATGTGTGCTGTGTATATTAAATATCAGCGTGCATCGACTTTTACTTCACACTGAAGTAAGATGGCTATCGAAAGGAAACTGCTTGAAAAGATTTATGGCACTATTTGATACTCTTATTAATTTTTTAAGTGACAAACCTGAAATGAAGTATCTGTTAAAGGGTCTATGGTAAAGCATAAGTAAGTTATAAGTTAATAAATAAGTGTAAGTTATTTAGCCGATATATTTGAAGAACTAAATATATTAGATCAACAACTTCAAGGAAAAAATAGAACTCTTGTTGATGCCAAACCTAAGATATTTAGTTTCATTACCTTTATTGAATTATGTCAAAAATAAAGACGCGACAAAAATTTTGAAAAGTTTCATTAGCTCCAAAAATGTGAAGTGACTGATACAGCTATACTTGTTATTGCCGATCATTTGAAAATTCTATCGGCTGATTTAAAGGAAAAATTTTCTGATTTGAAACAAATCGACTTTCCAATTTGAATGTTTCAGCCAATGCTAGTGGATTTCTCTGATATTTCAAATGCAACATCAAGAAAACTTGCAGAAATGCAAAATGATAAGTCAGTTAAAACTTTATTTAATATAAAAGGAGCGATTGTGAGGAAATAGAAGAGAAATATCCAAGTAAAACCAAATGTGCAAGAAAACTTTTGTTACCGTTTCCATCTTTATATTTAGCAAAATGTAGTTTTTGTGCCATAAATGATTTGCCGCTAAAAAAAAAAAAATCGGCTGGACATAATTCAGCGTGAAGACTTGAGGCTGAAGTTAAATGTGGAGCCTAACATAAAATCGCTTTCTAACAAGTATCAATCGCATGGATTTTATTAATTTTAAAATAAATATATAATTACTGATAATTAAAAGAATATAAAAAAATTTTCATTACAAAATATTCCCTACTCATTCCCTTTCATCAAATGTTTTGAAAATTTACTTACTGTGTTTTTTCAGCTATTTCTTAATAATTTATCCCTTTAATAAGTCACTTAAGTCCCTTTAGTGAACAATTCCATTTTCGAATATTAAAAATTATATATATTATATAGGCGGCATAGGAATTTAAGAAATGGCACAAAAAAGGTTGGGAAAAATTAGTTTATAGTGTTTTATGGTTTATAGTGATCTAAGGTATTATTTTAATGAAAATTAGAAAAGAATTGGATGCAATCTCTTTTCGGAACTATATCCAATAAAATTTTCAATAAAATTTATTTTAAATGTATTTTAATTTGTTAATATGAAATTTCAATTAAAAAAATTATTTTATATAATTAAATATTTGGTAGATTAATTTGTAAAAAAAAAGATGTAACAATTATATATTCATAGTATTAAATTGTTAAATAATTATAATATATATAATTTTAAAATTATATTAAATATTAATATTATATTAAAGCCATATTTAAAACCGCAACCAAAATAATAAAAATAAAACATTTATTTTCACTTTTATTTATTTTTTTTTAATTAAAATTTAATAATTTTTAAAAACGTGCTAATTATTATAACATTGATGAATTTGTAACCACTATTTGATCTAACGATTATAATTTCATGATATATATGTATATATTATATAAATAGTTATTATTATGAAATATTATAAAGGACTTAATAAGGATCAGAATTCAGAAGTGTTTTTCATTTGTACCTATATGAAAGAATTTCACATTTTTCAAATTATTTATTTTTGTTATAATACATGTAAATTATATATATGTATATGAATATATATTATTATGCATATGGCGTAGTTACCTGTCATTTTTAATCTTTTTTCCGGTTGTATTTATGTAAACTTTATGTGTGAAATATTGCATGTTTCTCTTATATTTATATTATTAAGTTTTTTTTTTTTTAACTAAAAATACTTTTTAGAGTCTTTAATTTAAAAAAACGCAATAAAATAAAATTTATTAATACATTTGAAAGTATTTCTATTTTTAAATAGTAAAAATTAAAAAAAAGGAATCTAAAAAATTTTGAAAAATAAGTTTGAAAGAAAAAAAAAAAATACTTGTAATCACAAAAAGGAGTGCTGTATAAAAAATAAATTCAATAAAAAAATTAAATTATAATTAAATTATGATATGTATATTTATTCCAATTTTTTTTTTTTTAATTTTTACAACCTTCTAGAATCTAGACTATCCAAAAATGACATTTTAAATGCTACAATATTTTTAATTTGCCACCTTTAAGGTAAACAGTTTATTACACATACATAAATATTGGCGGCATTTTGTATTTTAAATTTTTTTTAAAGAAAAAGTTCTAAGTTTTCGTTTTTTTCTAAGGAATTTACATTAGATCTATTTTGTATTCTTAGAGTATAATTTGCATTTTAATAGGCAAATTAACATTCTTTGGCTTGCAATAATTTCAAAGAACTATACCCAGTTCTTGTTTCAAATGATCTCGAAGTATGCTGTAAGATGGCTGAATCTAACAATATATCATATTATTTTAAAGAAGGAATAAAGCATTTTATGTTTCAAAAACGGTTTCCTCTTTTTGTCTTGACAGAAAAATTTCTTAAACATTTAGAAGAAATCCTAATAAGGACCAGTCACTTCTAAAATTTGCTTTTGCTAACCATTATTTTAGGAAAAACATATATAACTAATCGGAAAACTTCTTAAAAACCTAACACAATCGTTTGATTTTTAAGATTTCAAACATGTGTGAGTTTTATGAGTTTTTTTTTTTTTAGTTTGTACATTATAATTTAAAAAATTTAATGGTTAAGAACGTATAAAATACGCTTTAAACGCCGAGGAGGAATGGGTTCGAATTCTACACACGTCGTATGATTAATTCCTCCTTACGGCATTCACAGTCATGCCTGAAAATGAAAGGCTACGCAATTTTCTTGTCACATTTATACGGAAGGGGAGTAAACCAAAAAAAAAGAAAAAAAATTTTGAAACTTTATTTAATCTTCAATATTATAGTTATAGTTTATTGTAACTTGTTTTTTAATCACAAGATTCAATATTGGTTATAATGATAATCTTAGCCATGTTTTGTTATTATTTAAGAAATGCTGAATAAAGTAAATAAAAAGTACCGTCGATCAATAAAGTGAATAAGATAAGAGAGTATATACCTTTGCTCAATATTTTCCTAGTTATTCAAATATTGATAAACTTTTATAACTGTTAGGTACCTATACTTACACCTATGCCTGTAATTTTCTATATAAATGACTTCCTTGGGTTGAAAAATGGCATGAATGCATAAAACTGAATTTGAACTTAAATCTCACTCTTTTAAATAAAATCTACACCTGCTCTTGTAATTTTTGTTTGAAAAAGTGGAAGTTGAGTTTAAGCTCAGTTTTATGCATTCGACCAAATATCCTTAAATACTTTTCGTTTGCTTTATATTAAAAGAAAATGAGTGAAAAATGAAAAGTCTTTATTTAACATAGGCCAATAAAAGAGATAATTTACTCATATTTAAATTATTATCTTATTAAATTTCGATTATTTAACTGAAACATCTAATATACCGTAAGGTATTATTTAAAAAATAATTTATATTTTGAGGGGTAATTTTTATCTAAGATTCTATTGTTTTCAAGTACATGTATAAATACTAATGTTTATATTATATAAATTTTATAGGTATTTTAATTTTTTTATTTTAATTTTTATTAAAATTTTTTTTTTGTTGAAAATATTGTACAAAATGTGGGTCGGATAAGAATTGATAAAAAAGAAAGTAATGTTTTTTTTTTTTATATGATTAAGTGCTTTCGTTTGTAAGTGTTTGAAAAAAAAAACCTATTTTTTATTTATCCAAAGTAAAATAAACCAAAACAAAAAAAAAAATAATAGATTTAATATAGAAAAATGCAAAGTAAAATTTAAATTGGGTTGGTAACTCCTATTATGCACGCCTGTGAAAATTATTTAAAATAAAAAACACAAAAAAAAAAAAATAAGAAGAAATTATTCCGGTAGGCGTACAACATTTTAAGTATTTTTTTTATGATATATTTCCATTAAAAAATTTCATGTTTGTGTAAATATGAGTATGTACAAATGTTTTATAGAATAATTCAAAAAAAAAATAATTTTTAAACATTTGTTTAAGATAAGGGTTTTTTAAAGCAAAAAAAAAAAACAATTTTTTTCTTTATTTTTTAAACTGTATTTTTTTTCCTTATGATTAGATTCCAAAGAGTTGTTTCTAAGTTGTGTAGGATAAAAGAAAAATTAAAATGAATTTGAAAAAAAATTTCATTTGAGTGTCCTTTTTTTTGTAATTGAAAACATGTGATGGTATTTAAAAATTTCTTTAGAACTATTTTAAAGCACACCAATGTCTTAATAGAATTGAGTTTTTTTTTTTTTTAGTTTGCTTATTTTTCATTAACTTTTATAAAATTATCCTAAAATTATGCAACAGTTAAATTATTCTTTTCATTTTAAAATATTCATCTTTTCAAAATATAAGTTGATATGAAATCAATTTTTAGGTTGAAATACTATTTAATGGAAATATGGTTGGTAACGATTTATTTAAATGTGAAATTATATTTAAATTCTTTAAAGTATTTTAAAATAAACATTGTAAATATTTTTTCCATTTAATAAATAAATCAAAGGTCTAAGGCCTTCATTTTCACTTCTTTTACACTTCTGCAACTTATTATTATCCTGGACTATGATCTCCCAATAGCCATATTATGCAGAAAAAGTGTAGTTCAATAGTAAACAATTTAGTGCCATTATTACTGTTTTAATTGCTTGCGTATTAAATGTTCGGAATGTGCTCACCCAATCCATTTAATCTACTATTGGAATTTCAAAAAAATACAAATAGTTTAGTGCAAAATATTTCTATAGATTTCTTTTTGTAATCGACTTTTTTTTGATGTTCAATCAAATAGTTTACTTCTATTAAAGATCCTAACATTTTGTTAAGAGGTAATTTTTATTAATTGAAGTTTTAGTCATAATCTAAAAAAAACGTTAGTTATCTTGTTTTCGCTATAAAATTCTAATTATTGCCCTATTTCTTTTATTTCTATTATTCCAATCGCCAAAACAAAAGCATATGAGTTTTAATCTAATATTTGGTTTAAAATGGAAGTGGCGTTTAGTTGGTTAAAGTCCAAAACTACCAAAGAGAATTCGTTCATTCATATCATTAGTGTTTTGCGAGATTCCCATCCCAAAAACAAGAAAAAAAAAAATTAAAACAAAAAACGATATCCATCTATTCTAGAACTACTACTCAAAACAAAAAATAAAAATTTCACGTTAATAAAAAGATACCTGATTTGTTTCAAAGTAAGTAATGAGTTTGCTATATATTGTTTATACCCGTATGATAGGATCGGGTATAATAAAATTACTCCTCCGTTTGTAACACCTCGAAATAAGCGAGCTAAATATACCTTCAAAGGTATGGATCGGATCAGAAAAAAGTTCTAAGACTTTTGAGCCATGTCCGTCCGTCCGTCCGTCCGTCAGCACGCTAACTCAAAAACTAAGAAAGCTAGAATCTTGAAATTTACACAAAATATTCTGGAAATAATTTGTAGGTTTCCTTTTTTTTTTGGTTGAGTTTGGACCAAAACTTAGGATAGCTCTCAAACACCTAACTTTTAGATCCCCACATTTTTTTTGAAATAGAGCTATAAATTTTAACCG
Source organism: Poecilobothrus nobilitatus (assembly GCA_947095535.1). Lineage (NCBI taxonomy): Eukaryota > Metazoa > Arthropoda > Insecta > Diptera > Dolichopodidae > Poecilobothrus > Poecilobothrus nobilitatus. Next base: position 200,554,470 of record OX352774.1, read on the forward strand.
CTGATAGATCTCACAAAAATATTAATTTTATTTTTAATAACTTTTTTTTGTAGCCCCACCCGTTACGGAGCTACAGCTCCCCAAAGGTTCAAAAAAGCTCTATATTTAAATTGTTATAGCACAAGTTGTATAAGGTATATCTTCATTTTGAAAACGCCAAACGATTACTACTTTTATTAGCTTTAAAAGTATATATACAATAAATATATATTTGTGGCATATTTCCTATTTTTAAACACCTGTTAAAATTTTGTTAAAGTAATACACAAAAATTAAAGCTTCAACATTATACTCTTATTTCTGTTAACAACTTTTTTTAATAATATAGGGTTACTTTATAATTGACGAAAGTGTTACTTGATTTTTTCAAATTTTCTAACAAATTTCTTTAACGAATTTTTTCCATTTTGTTTTACTCGATAATTTGAAATTGTTGAGGATGTAATGCGTAGTACAAAAAAATGTAAATAAATAAACAACATAACGGTTGCTTGAAGGAATTTTTATTTATATGATATTGTTATACATACATACTTATATAATATGTTTATTTACATATCGTATATGTCACTAGTGAATGAATGATAAGAGTATAGATGTATATTATATAGCGCCGTATTTACATATATATATGTATTTTATTGTACTTATAAGAAATTATTCTGTCAATGGAATATTTAAATATTAAAATTATATTTACTATTTTGTATTAAGTAAATTTAATATACATTTACCGCTTAGTATTAAATGGTACTATAGAATATTTGAAAAAGTTTTGGATTGATAATCGTTATGTGGAAGGTTAGAATCTGCTTTTGAAGAATGTACATATAAACATATAGTTTGAATATATGTACAACCCATAGTTCTAGAAATTATAAAATTCACTCAAATTATTTTAAAATACTAAAATATTAAAAAAATAATATTGTAAGCAGAGTTAGCTGTTAGCTGTGTTAGCTGTGAACATACTAACGGTTCATACGAGTATCTACGAGTTGACAAAGGCAACTGTATTCTTCCTCGTTTTAGATTAATTTTTAGACACGTAAAGATTTGTTAACTTTGCTAAAAGTTTTCAATAATTATATAGTACTCTATTTATAGATAATGTACAAGGAAATTAAAATCCAATCAATAAAAAAAACGGGGGTGATAGTAACTAAAAACGAAAATATGATCAAATCTGTGACTGTTAAGTATGAATTAAAATTATTTCAAATTCTAATAAATTAATTTTTAAATTAATTAAAAAAGCCTTTACGATTCGACTAAAATCAAATATTTCGATATGACAAATTGGTCTTAAGAAGGATTTGGGAAAGGTAAGTAAAATTTTTATTTAAGAAAACGTTCCTATTCAGAACCCATCACTATCAAAATACAATGGAACAATTACTTTATTATATTAAAAAATTATTTTTCATGGATTCTATAGTTTTTGAAGAATCTAAAATATTGCTTATACTTATGAAAATTGTTGTTATTTTTTTACTCATTTTCTTTTCTATATGTTTATAATCTTGAACTTATATGCTTCTATAGTTTTTAAATAAAAAATTTATAAATAGTATAATGGGGTTGAGGACCAAAAAAAAAAACAAAAAACGAGGAAAAAAACTTTATTATCCATGAAATATTTTTGTTAGCATATGCCATCAACATAAAAGAGGAAAAAAAAAGAAACATAATTTTATGCACATTAGTTTTCATTGTAAATTGTGGTAGTGTATAAAAAACAAAAAAAAAAAATTGTAAATATTATATACATTAAAATAAATAAAAAATTATAAATTAGAATATTTTTGGTTTTTATATAAAAAATTAAAAAAATTGAAGAAAATATGCCGTGTATTGTTGAAATTTATATAACAAAAAAAAAAAAACCCCATATGCCTGTCATATTTTTGAAAAGATAATAAATTTTCTCATGAAAACTAATATATATATACTCTCATTTCAGGGTTTTTTATTTTAAAATTTATTATGTAAAAATATAATTTATTTAAAAAAATGAATTTCATATGAATTCATTTATATAATATGAAAATGGGTTCAGAGAATAAAATAATTTAAATATAATTATATATTTTTATTTTTATTTTTAAGGACCCCTAAAATCCTTAATTTGACATTAACAATAATTAATGGATGGGTTCGTTTAAAAAAACAAAGAAAAGGGAAATGCATATACATATATAATTATATATATATATGTAGTATATTTGTAAAGTGTGTTAAACTAATTCGAATGTATGCTATCTTATGCGTTGCTTAAAATAATTTTCTGATACCTTTGTAACAAAACATATGATAAAGTAATCCAATTGCAATCATGGATTTCAAGTTATAGTATGCAATTTAAGTTATGTTGACATCTATTTATCTTGAATAAGTACAGAATTCTTCTATATTCGTTATCTTTTGTAAATAGTTTTTCTGCAAAAGTCTTTTTTGTTTAACAACTTATAGTTTTATCAAAAATTAGGAAAACTTCTTTTAATTTTGTTTTCCTCTCCTTTCCTTTCCAGATGAGGATGTAAATGTCGCAAGGGGAAATTATTATTACGACGTGTGTGACATTTGAACCCGCACTTCCTTGGTGTTTTTGAAGCGTATTTTATATAAGGTCTTACCCACTAGAGCACCGATAACCCTCCTTTAATTTTTCTTTTATCTTATAGATATTTGTTTAAATTACTGAACTGGGAACACGCTGATATGAACACATATTTTTTAATTATTTTTGGTATTAATCTTCGATTTCATCATTAAATGACTTATTATATTAAGTTACACTCAATGACTAAGTAATGAATGCAATTGACCATCATAACATTGGTTATAAAAACTTAAATACAGATTGTTCAAGTTAGTTGTTGTACCATGATTATTTTCTTTATAGGTATACATATTAAAAATTCGGTAATTTTTTACATAATGAAGTACAAATATTTTATAATATAATTAAAAAAAAATAAATTAAAAGGCTAATTATAATTAACTAGAAATAATATTGTTTATCATTAACATTAAAATATTAAAAATTAAGTTATCCATTACAATCATTTAATATTTATTCAATTGATTTTTATTAAAAACCTTTTTAAATAATAAATTATTTTTTTTTTTTTTAATTAATTTTTCTTTTTCTTTTTGAATATTCTATAAACTATTTTTATTTTCTTGTATACGTAATTTTAGGAAAGTATTGGAATCGTGAGAATGTTTGACAAAGAGATTTGATTTTGGATAAAATTTAATATTAAAATTAATAAGGCTTTCAGATAACATATTTAATTATATTCTATTCTTATAGTCAAATGGCAATCAAATCTTTAGTAGTAAGAGTTACCATATTTAAGATGGTATAGAGTTGTCAATAGTAGTAAAAGTTACCATATATTAGATGGTATAAAGATATTAAAAAATATTGAAAATACTTTCACTACAGAACAACATCAATTTAATTTGGGTTCCAGGGCACGAAGTTATTGCAGAAAACAAATCGGCGAATGACCTAGCAAAGCACGGATTAGCATTTGAGGTAAGGGTTTAGAGTACCTAATACGTAAACATTCTGTTCACGTAATTGAAAAAAACTCTTAAATTCAATTTTAAGAAAAACTATAGTTGAGCTACTTTTGTAGTTGATCAGTAAGTGAGGAAGTGATGGTTGATCGGTGCAACTTGTACTACAACCATAGCAATGTAACCGAACTTGAATTTAAAAAAATGCAAATGTATACTCTCTCTCCCCATATTAGACCCCATATTAGCTGAAATTAGACTGATTGAAATTAGAAATTGATTGGTGTATTACGAGCCATTGCCTTATTCGTAGGCATGTGATTGTTTTTTTTTTTTGCTGAGGAATTGATGAGGAATATTAAGAACATGCAGAACATGTTCTCTTCCAGATGTAGGTTCCAGTTCTGTTCCAGTCCTTCAACCTGCATCTGTTCCATTCTACCAAGAAGAAGACGAAAATCTCTCTGTAGTTTTTTTTTTCAAGATTTAAGTGAACATGGATTTGAGAAGTAAAATTTTATCTGTTTGTTATTTACTTGGGTAAAAGTAAATAATTTATACGAAAAAGTCAATATTAATATACGAAAAAGTCAAAGGTATTACATTTTTCACTGAGTTGTGAATATTATTGTAATAAATATTTTAAGAGAAGCAGAAAATAAAATTTGTAATAAAAAATTTTTTTTTTCATTTAACCATTCATTTTTAAATACATAATTAAATTTATTTAATTGTAATAATAAGTTCAATTTTGTAAATTATATATAAATAAATTCGTATAAAATACAGGGGTACTAGGGGTAATAAAGGATTTTAAGGTCATTAAATAACTTGATGAAAAAAATTATTTTAAACTCGTAGTGATTTATATCAGTAATATGATTTTCATTGTTATAAGCAGATAATTCAATGTTGTGCCGTTTTTTTGAAGTTTTAGGTTTTCTTATCTTACTTCAGGGGAATTGGATCTACTATTGGATGTAATACTTTGACTAACGCTAGTGTTATTTTGAAAAATTTAAACATTAAAAAAAGTCAAGAGTTTTAAAATTAATTCAAAATAAACCTTTAGTTTCCCCTGAATTCTATCTTTGCTTCATTATTATTTCCTTTCACAAAATTTCACTAAAAGTGTGGTATTACAACTAAAAAATTCTTTATAGAAAAAACCAAAAAAAAACCTTTTTAAATGTAAAAATCAGTATTAAAAAATGTCATTTTCAATAAACCTTATAAACAATCGTAATTGTGAAATTTATTTATTTTATCATATATATAAATTAATTTAAATATGAAATATGTATATACAGGTTGTTTCAGAACAGATAAAAAACGAAAAATTTATTCAAGATTTAAAAAAAAACAAATAAAAAATTGTATTTTTCAGATGTGGTCTATTCTCAACTGTTTAAGATATATGGTGTCGAAAAAACTTTTTAACTTCCAAAAAAGTTAGTTTAGTTTTATGTTTATCATATCGAAACCATATATGATTTACAGTAAAAAAAAAAATAAGGACAGAAGTAGGAGTGAAAAAAGTACGGTCATTAAAAAAACGTAAATATATTAATACTGTCGTTATATTGGTATGGAACATAATTCAAGAGGATAATAAATTTGCCATTATGTTTGTGACATCAAAGCCGACCTAGATTATATTTTGCTGACGTATATATATTTTTGTTCATGATTATATTTTGAATTGATTTAGCTGGATAAGTGTGTCCGTTCGTATTATAAATTACGTATTTAAAATTACTAAAAAATTTATAAAAAATAATGAAGATACGTTGACTGACGAGTAGCTGTCATTAAACCTCGATTTTTATGTAAGCATAACTCAGTGTCTAATTAAGCTGGCTTTTGAAAATTTTGTAAAAAGAACTTAAGTTTTATGCCAATGCCTTTTAAAAAATTTGGTTACCGAATTGTGATTTTAGAATTGGTTTAAAAATTAGGATATTTCCTTTTGTCAGAATATTTATATTAAAAGTCGGGATTTCGTTACAGATCATATTATGTTTAATGAATTTTTGTGACGTGCTTAAATACTTGATATGTAAGCTCTCAAAAGAATACGTTTTGATAATTTAATTAAAACAATATTTTTTATATATTATAATGTATTTATAAAGGGAGGGTATCGAAATTTCACATATCAAAATTTCGTGCTTTTATAAATTTCGCGTTACTAAATCTCGCGTGTTTAAATCTCGTGTCTCAAAATCTTGTGTTCAAAATTTCGTGTTTCAAAACCTGGTGGTTTTTTTTTCAGAATATCGATGGGAAACCATTTTATACATTTAAAAAAATATGAAAAAGTTTTATGACAAACACTTCTGTAAAATTTGGTTGATTTTGAAAATTAGTACGAATTTGATTTTAAAAAAAGACAAAAGGACAAATTTTAAGTGAAAAGAGTATATATGTATATATATCTCTAGTGCTTTATTAAATATTAATTGGTATTAATTAAAATTTTCTAAAAGATGATTAAATTTTATGGAAATATTTCGTTCTCTATTAATGCGATTGAAATAGTTCGCAGTTTTACTCGTTTCTTTAATAAAAGCTTTAAGCTAAAAATGGTATTTTGTAAATGTAAAGTTCAACTTCAAAATTTTAGACTCCAACAATTTTTGCTGGCGCTAGTAGTTCTCAAATAAATTTCCAGATAATTTTGGAATGAAAAATTTTTAAACTCCATATTTTAACTAACAAAAGATTGCGATTACATTCTATTTTTTAATACAAGATTTTTTTTAACTTATCTTGACTTCAAAAATCACCATTCGTTTTATGTCAAAATTATCTCTAAACACCCTGTTCATATGTATAAAAATAAAAATAAAATAAATTATTTTTGCAAATTTTAAATGTCCATATTTATATATTTTTTTTAAGCTTCTCAATGTATTTCAGTTCATTTTGTTGATTTTAGTATTAATTTAAATTTACAATGTTGAAAAAAAAAAAATGTAAAACTTAAATATTTATTTATTGATTTATTTAAATTAATTTTAAAAAGTTAAAATTAAAACCACTTTTATTTATAGAATATTTTGATTTTATGATTTTATGTATGCCTTCTCAGGCTTCGTTTATTCCATATAGGGAAGATAAAAATTAATTTTCACTATTCCAAAGTATGTGACAGTATGGATAATTAAATAAATTTTACTGGTTAATTGGGAAAAGAAATACCAAACAAATTTTCGATATTATATACAAAAATCTGTTTAAGTTGTTTAAATATAATGAACTGATTGTGGTTAAAACTGAAAAGGGTACCAAAATAAATGTACATTTATAAAAGACCACAAACATTTTCTTTTTTTTTTTAATTTTTAAATTTACTTAGAACAAATTTAAATTTTATAAAAATGATATGTATACATATATATATATATGTATATGCTTAAATTTATAACAATAATACTTCGAAAGAACAGGACATCTTTGGAAATTAGGGGGAAAAAAAAAACCAAATGAGGAGATGTGATTTCATTTTATATTTTTTGTGAAATTATCGAAATTTCAATTGAATTTTTAAAGCAGTGTTCTACAACCTTTGTTCGTTTACGGCAAATTAAAATTATTTGTGGAAAATCCGAACCACACTACAACAGAAAGTATAAAAAAAAAATGTGCATAAAATATTTGTAATGAAAAATTAGATTTATTTTTTTTTACATAACTGCTGGGATAATATGCGTACAAATCTATTATTAATAGTAATAATAACAGATGTGATGCCATATGCTTGTTTCAGTCATCACAAATGTTTTATAAGCGGCTAGCTATTCAAAAATGTAACACGAAGTTTATATATTTATTCATTTATTAATTTTTGTATTTTAGTTTGTTTTTTTTGTTTTTTTCGAATGATTGATTTTTAATTTTAAAATTTTTCTCTTGATGTTTTTTTCGTTCACAATTGCGGGATGTGAAACCGTTCCACTAGATATTAACAGGTTTTGGTTGAGATTCTTTAAGCATGACCATTTATTATTTTTATTAAAATTTGAATTGAAAAACAGTATTTGTAAAATTATGCAATACATTCAAATTAAACATTTACATACATTTTTTGTAATATCCAGACATTTGTAATTGTAGATTTTGGCAAAGGGTAAATATTTAAAATACAAATTTTAATAAGTTTTTTAATTTACGAGTTTTATTTAATAAATAAATTAATAGTACGTACTCCCAAAAAAAAATTTCAAATAATGGAAAAAATTAACAAGAGAAACAAAACGTATCCATTCATTTCAAACTTCACTTCCCTGTAAAATGTAAAATTTTGAATATATGTATTAAAAAAGATTCACTATTTAATTTGTATCACAGCACCACATCTAATATTGTTTGCCGGTACACTGGTTGCAGAGCACTGCTTCAAAGTAATTATTGTAAAGATTTTTTCAAATAATTTATCGAATAACTAAAATCTTAAAATTGCCGCGACGAAGTAAAATATTGACGTAATTAATAATTTGACAACAATATGGAAGGATCTCGATGAAATTTATCGTGATTGCCAATTGCTTTCACCAGCAGTAATTACTGTGATCAAGACAATGTATATAAACGAGTATTTTTCTATATTCACTTAGTGTTGCAATCATAACCCCAAGAAATTTCACTTTAAATAATTATTTTAAATAATTACAAAAAAAAAATTTAGCATGTATTTTTTTGATGACAGAGCTTTTAAAATTATATAAGTTTAGAATTTTTGAATCAGACGTGAATCAATTACGTCATACATCGAATCGAAATTGCTTAAAAAAACGAAGTAGTTTATTAAAAAATTTGGAATGAAAGTACCTACATCTGTACCTGAAGTACCTATCTACGTTACGTATCTATAAAAAAGCGACTAGCGGAACAAAAAAAAAATATTATGAACTACAAATAAACGACTTACTTTACGAACATTTTTTAAAAATAACGATGTTATTAAAATCGATGACCAATGTATCTGTTTCTTTTATAACATACTTAGAATGCATATTCCTTATCTATAGGCGACCTAAAACTTAGGAACGAGTCTGCATTAAGTAACTTTAATTTTTTTTTATGTGTGAGTTAAACTTGAAATATGTATTTTTTAACAAGAATATTTATAGAATTGTATGACTTTATAATTACGGGAAAAAATAAAAAAAAAAAATTTAAAGGTAAATATAAAAAACGGTCCGATTTGAAGGAGAGAAATGATTAACAAATCTTTTGAGACCGTATTTCAACATTTGAAAATATGGCAGGATTTATTGTCAATATAAAAAATTGAAAAATTTTTTTTTAATATAAGAATGATAAACTGAAAACTTTCTAAGGAAAAACAGGTATTTTGTCTAGTCATTAAAAAATTCAGAGTTTTTAATATGTTCGGAAATTAAATTTCATTTTAATTATGGATTAAAAAATTTTAAGGTGAATGAAATAAAAATAAATTATTATCTTATACAATAATTACATTTTTTTTTTTTTTTTTAAATAATTATGTATATTATTATCCACATCATTAATTTTATTATAATCAACACTCTTCACTCTCTCTAAACGATAAATACTAAGTATTAACTTTAAAAAAAAATTCAGAAGAACAAAATTTACAAGATATACAAAATATGTAATTTGTTAATCCTGCAAAATTTATTTTTTCTTTGTTTTTTTTTTTTTAGAGGTCAGATTATATATAAAAATGTCCTTCAAATCGAATATCAAATATAAAAAGTAAAATATCCCTTATGACTTCAATTAAAAATTAAAATTTTTATTAGAATACTTAAGAATAACAAAAAAAAAAAAAAAAAAGCCAAAAACACTCATTCCTTGTTCATACAGGCTTTTTTTAGATTTTATTATTTTGTTTTATTTTATTTAAAAGTAAAATTGATTGTCATAAAGGATCAGAATAAAAATCATTTCTGCTTTTGTAATTTGTTTTTGTAAATTTTCTCTTCTTTCGTTGATTCTTTTTTTATTTTATGTTTTTATTCAATGTCCAGACACTGAATTGTCAATTTTTTTTTTGTTGTGTTTTGTTATTTACGCGCCTTCTCTAAAAAAAAAAAAAGCAATTTAATGTCATTTTTAATGATGCAAATCTTTTATGTAGTCTCATTCTTATCGTGTTTTTCACTTTTTTTTTTTTTTTTTCGACTACAGATAAGTCCAAAATCTAAATTGTTCTTGAAATCCTATTATATTCTCTATTCAACACAATTTTATATCAATATAAAATAGGCAATGTAATAGAATTAAAAAAAAATCTATAAGAAAAGAAAAACAAACTGATGAAAAAACGCAAAAAAAAAAAAGAAAAAATGAAAAACTAGTAAGGATAAAATATAAACAGGCAAGGATAAATAAAGCCGAAAAATATTAATGTAAAAATTCGTGATGTTTTTTCATGAATGAATTGAGTGCTTCTTTTATTTTTGGTTTCTTAATAAATTTGAAAGATTTTTAAGTACTTTAAATACTGAAAAATTGCTTTACGTGATTTTTTCTTGATTTATTTTATGCTGTTTTTTTTTTTTTTTTGTTTTGTTGTTTGTGTTATTTTTTAAGAATTTATAGAAATATTTGAATACAAGGTATTATGTAAAATTTCGAGTTATTTGAGGTGCACATTTCCAAAATGATAATTATAGAATATTATGATTATTTGTCTTCATAAATTTGTAATTTTTCTTTTTCTTAGATTGTTTAAGAGGCATAGTTTTTAAAAACTTTAAGAAAACTCTGACAAATAATTAAAAAAATAATTAAGGAAAGCTATTTATAAACATTTAGAAAAAAATTGTTTTACTTTTACTAATCTCTCATTTTTGTCCAAATTTTAGGCCGCTAGAAAAAATAACTTTTTTAATTATGATTCATTGCATCACCTAAAATAAGATGAATACACTAATTTTTTTCGAAGTTTTTTTTAGTGTATTCTCTTGCCACATTAATGTGACAAGGAAATTACAGAGCATTTCCTTCTTAGGCGTGTCTGTAAAAATATCGTAAGGGGGAATTATTCTTATGAGGTGTGTGGTATTCGAACTCACACTCCCTCAGTGTTTACAACGTATTTCATACGCTCTTATCCTAGCTACTAGGTCTTTTTCCTAACTTTATTTTAACTATTTCAATCTTCTTTCTCTCAAAATTAAAAACTTCTAATTTTAAACATTTGGGAAATACGGCAGTAGGGAAATTTCGATTGTTTTTATAATAGTCTTGAAATTGAACAATTGCATAAAATTCGTCTCTTGAAGGCATATAATTTATAAAACGAATTAATTTTAAAGCGAGTATATATAATTTTTGAAAAGTTTAGATTTTTTGGTAAACATATGAAAGAACAGAGATATACTTTTAAATGTATATTGTAAATGCATATGTCTTGTGTAAAAAAAATGCAATTATCACAAAATTAAAGAAAACTATTTATCTTTTATCTATTCATAAACGGATTCATGAAATATCTTAATATTTTTTATACTTCATATTCGTCAACTCATATAGGTTTAATTTTTTTTTTGTATATTACGTTAAAAAAGGATTCTCGACATTATTTTTTTATATATATCATATAAAATTGAAAACCAACTGGATTAAAGAAAACAATATTCATATAATTCTTAAACCTATTTTCATTTCTTAACTCAACTTTCTATGACCAGATAGTACATTAGTACTAAAGGTAGTATAACCTATTGTTTGGTCAAAAAAGGGAGGTGGTGTTTAGTGGGTTAAAGTCCCACACACTCATAGAGGACTCGTGCTCGTTTTCATTTCTCTATAGTGTCTTTCGATGATTCCCACCTACCCTCGCAAAAAAAAAAAAAAAAAACCAGAACATCAACATCAGAAATCAGCCTAACAAAACAAAATTTTCCATAATCAAAAATAATATGACAACACTGCGTCTTATATTCTTGCAAGTTGTGTTGTCTTGTCATATATAAAGGAATTGAAGGATTGAAGGAATTTCAATTTAAAAACTGAAATTATGAAAATTAAAATTTATTTTACCTTAGTTCACACTTTTAAAAAATCATCGGTAAAAGTCAGCAAAAAATAAATATTGAAATTTTTTGTTTTTTGTCTTGTCTTTTCACATTCACTTTTTGGAATTTTTTTATATTCCAACTGTACCCTTTTTTTTTGGTTTTGATTTTTTTCTTTTTAATATTTGCAACCTTTTTCCTTTCAATTCCTCGAAACATCAATCTAAATCAGAGATATTTATGAAATTTATGTTTTAAGGGTTAAAGAAAATGTTAGACAATACGATACGAAATTACAAAGTTTGAGTTTGCAGTTTTTCCAAAATTGTATCAAAATTAAACTTTAATGAATAATTTTTTTTGCAAAAAAAAAAAACTTTAAGAATAAATACGAATAAAATTCTAATTAACTAATTTAAAAAGAAAAAAAATTGGAAAATGACCAAATATTAAATTCCAGAAAGAAAAATATTAAAAATATTTTTAATTTAATGTTGAATTGGATATTTAGTTTGTATTTTTAATTTTTTTTAGTTAACTTTAACTCAAATTTTAACTCAAACTTTAACTCAAAATTTGTTATACTATACGTTTTAGTGGAATGTTTGTCATTTGATCTCTTTTATCAATTTTAAAGGTTTTATTGTATTTTTCTTTATTCAGTTTCATTGGGGAACAGCATAAATCTGAGCAATGATTAACTTATAAATCTATATATGTATATATAAAATTGAATATTTGGCTGTTTGTTTCTGATTTATAGACTCCTAAATTGCTTAGCCGATCATCATCAAAATTTTTATATAAAGATTTTTGGGTACGGGGAGTGTTTTTAGACCAACAATTTTTCTCTAACGGCCCGCCAAGTTGGAGTTGTGATGGAAATATTTAAACTTTTTCGTTCCAAAATAAAAACGCTTTAACCGTGGAGTTGACTCTATTAACAGACTCTATTGACTCTTGGAATTTGTTAACCTATATCGGCACGACGAATGAGAGACGCAGCAAGGCGCACCGTGTATTAACTATAGTTTGAAGCTATTATTTAATATTTTTTTTATATTCGAGTTCTTATTCAATGATCTCTGAACCAATTATGACCACTTGTCATATTTTAAAGTAAATAAAATTATTAAGAGAAAAAATTACAAAAACTTTTGCATAAATAAAATTTATATTAAAATTTTACAATTTTTGAAAAGTTGAATGTTGAATAAATAATAATTAAAATATGTTTTTAATACATTTTAAAGTTCTTAACTTTTATTTTATTTTATCAAATTATAATTCTTGTGCCTTTAATTACCGTTTTTAAAAATCTATTTTAAATGAGTATATTTTCAATTATGAATATATATTCTATTTTATAAATTTTTGAGTTTAGGTTTTTTAAGAAGCTGATAAAGGCCATTTGACTATATGTGTATTTTAATATGGTTTTGAATGTGTATTATACAAATTTCACAATACAAAGGAGTTATATAATAGTGAGCACCAAAAAAAAAAAATTGACATTTGACATTCTTATGTTATGCAACAAATGTAATCAAATGATAAATTTTATTTTATCGGTTGTTTCGAAAACCATTTGTATTGTCAAATGACAAGGATACAGCTTAAAGAAATAAATATAAATTATATAATAAAAAATATTGAAAATATTTTAAATTTTTGCCAAAATATTTAAAATAATAACAATACAATAACAATAAACATAACATATAATTCTATCGATATTTAATCCGCTTTTGACTGATCAACTGTTTAACATAAACGATACATTCTAGAAAGTCATATAACAAATAGATATAGTCTGAACTTTCGAATGGCGGGGGGGAAATAAAACCTAGAGCAATAAGACCTAATAGGCCTTATTTCAATTTAGAAATATTTTATTATTATTATATTATTCCAATTACAAATTTGTAGCTGACTGTAAAATCTGAATATTTTTAACAGGTTTCAAACAATTTTCTATATTCTGGTCAGCCCTGTCTTTCAAGCCACTACCTTCGCACCCTCCCTTTCGAGCCACTCTTCGCCTCTCTCTTAGCCGATCCCTTCACAACTCCCTTCACACTTCCCTTGAACGAATTGGAACTGCTATCTCTGCTACCGCTCCGTGCATAACAACGGCGCCGGAAACGAGGGCGCGGGGATAGCAGCCCTTATTCCTTCAAAACAATTTTTTTTTTGTTTTTCATAAAAATGTCTAAATTTTCACAAAATTTATTATTATATTTCAGAAAGAACAGTCAAAATTTAATGCTTTTATATGGAAAGCTGAAAAATTATTTTTTTCCCCCATGATTTCATAAATTCTTTGTAATTAGGAGAGATTTTAGAGTTGGCTTCAAAATCAGAGCTAAATCAGCTTGTTTCAAATTATTTATAAATATTCTAGAAAAAGCTGTAATCCTGATTTTGTAACCAACTATAAAATCCCTTTTGTTTTAGAGTCCCGCATACTTACGTATATTTCCCGCATATTTCCGAAAAAGATGCAATCCAGATTTTTTAACCAACTCTAATAACTGAACTAATTGACAAAATTATTAAATTATTATATTAAAAAGTGAAATAAGTTTGAATGTTGAATTTAAACGAAATTTTTTAATTTTTAACTTGTCGAACTTATTTCATTATGAAGAAACACTGACTACTGACGCACTTACAGTGAACACACAGTGAAATGTGCCAAAAAAAAACAGAAAACATTTTATTACTTAAATAAGCTGCAATATATGAGAATTAAATTATAAAAGAAAATTATTAAAAAATGTTATTATTAGAATAATAAATTACAATTAGGCTTTAATTCCATTATTTAAAAAAAATAATTAGGCCTTATTTCACTTTGAGAAATAAAGTCTAAATTGCGAAATCTCGCGTATTAGGCTTTCTTTCTCATTCGAAAGCGAAATAAGGCTTATTAGGCTTTATTGCTCTAGGATTTATTTCCCCCCGCCCTTTTGAGTTGGTTTTAAGACATTAAGGATATGTAATTGTTAATTTGGTTGTGTTAAAAATCTCATTTAATTTTTTTTACTTAAATTTTTTTTTTTGCTTACAAATACCTTTTTCTGTTAATCAGTAAATTTATTTTTGGTAAGGGACTAGTGGGTAATGAGAATAAAGTTAAAATATATGAAAATATATATATGTTATTGTTTATTAACAAATAAAAATGTTTACTAAATACTATAGAGGGAAATAATTTCATTTTAATAATAATAAATTCAATAAATTTTAAAAATTTTCTTGTGTATATTTTTATAAAATAAAATTCAAATATTATATGTAATAATATACGGAATGCATATTACATAATGTTGAGACTTCCATAAAAAAAAAATTTCAAAAACAGACAGTACAGAATCATTCTAATGTTTAGTAATATTTTAATTATACTTTACTGTTTTTTAAAATTAGATATTATTTATAATTTGGTATGTTTTTATAAATGAAAAAATCGAATTTAATATTGTATTTATGTGTATGTGTATGTGTATGTTTATAACAAGAAAATAATTATTAAAAATGTATATTTTATCCTTGTTTTCGACTTTTTTAAATAATTTATAAAAACATATATGTATCTATAGGTTTTATTTTATTGGAAATTTAAAATAAAATTTAAAGAGAAGATTAAGATAAAATTTATTTTAAAAATTTATTTCAAATAAAATTTAAAATTTAATTGAAAATAGTTTGCAATAACAGTAACTTTCGTTCTTTTTTTTATACGAGAGGTATTTGAAACAAACTACCATATCTGCCATTTAAAACTGAACTATTGAACTGAATTTGAACTACGTAGAGCGGACGTACGTAGATAGCGGAGACTTAACTTTGATGGAGGCATTAGGCATTGTTTATGTAAAACACAGTAAGAGAACTGCATTTAAAAAACATTGGAGCACACTTTCTCTATCTGTTAAAGTGAAAATTGGATCTTTTATTAAACGAATTGCACTATTTTAGTCTTTATCGAAAAATGTTAATGCTGTTTTAGACGGTTCTGCTCTAATATGTGCTTTATTTTATTGAAATAATTTAATAATTTCAAATGTAAGGAAATAATGATTTTTTTTTTTTTTTTTAATTTATTTCTCTCGTGACAAAGAAATTACACAGCCTTTCCTTTTTAGGCGTGGCTGTAAATGTTTTAAGGGCGAATTATTCTTACGACGTGTGTGGGATTCGAACCCACACCCCATCGGTGTTTACAGCGTATTTTTACCCACTTACCCACTAAACCACCGAGGTCCCGGAAATAATAATTGTGCCAAATAACTTTTACTGACTAAACATTTTTTTTTGGTTTGATTTAATTTATATAATTCAAATTTTGGTTGATAATTTTTAAACAACATTATTACGCTCTCCTCCTGTTAATCACACACAATTCACATGCTTAACTATTCGGTCACCGAGATTTATTTTTATATACCTATATTTATTTAGTTAATATATTTATAATTAATATATAAATTATTATATAATTTTTACTATAATATGACAATAAAATTTAGAAAAAAAAATGCATTAGTTTGGAAAAATAAGCCCATTCAATTTAATGAACTTTTTCCAATAGAACCGTAAACAAAAAAAAAAAGAAAATTGAAACAATAATAAAAAAATTGCATATTTTCAGGAGGCCTCCAAAATATTATTTTTTAATTTTCAAAATAAAACGTAGTGAAAGCTTTTGAAAAGATTTTTCGGCGTTGAAAATAATATTTGTATGGTAAAAAAATATTTATTGCTAAAATTTGACTTGTTTTTAGAATTGTTATATTTATTAAAGACTGTAAATCGATTTGTTACAGTTGTATTTAAATTATAGTCATTTTAGCTATATATAGGCCATATAGATACTATATAATATATTTGTTATTAAATTGGATGCTTTTTAAACAATCTTTTCCACGGTTGTTACGAACGGATTTAATTTATAAAAATTGGTAAAAATATTGAAATTATTTTCATATCTTTTCTTTTTTGACAGGATAGTAATAATTCCAATTACGAAAAAAATTAACTTTTCTAAAACACTTACTTCGAATAGCATTTAAGTTATAGATTTTTATTATCTTGTTAAGTTCTTTACTTGCGTATATAAACTATGAAATAATAGATAATATCTACTTATATTATCGATTTGAATAAATTTATATAAAATGATGTTAAAAAAATTTAAACCTAAATCAGTTAATGCATTATTTTTCATTAACAACTTAATTGGATGAAAGAAGACTTATAATAAATGTTATAAACGTATTTATTCTGTATTAAATTAATGAATTTATTATTGGGCCAAAACAATTTTTTTTTTTTTTTTTGCTTTGGTTAAATTAAAGTTCAAGGTTACTTAAAGTTTTGTTGAAATATCCTTTCAAAATCAAATTAAAAATTACTGTCAGTTTTCCGTTTATTTAATAAGGGTTGTTTATGTTTTATTGTTTAATATGATTGTTGTTGTCTTAAATGATTCTGTCGTTTTGTTTGTGACCTTTTGATTTCCTTTCCAATTATTTTTATTGCTTTTAAAGACTGATAAAATGTCCGCTAATGATAACTATGTTGATTATATTACTTTTGATAATGATATTGATTGTAATGATGATTTCATTCAGTTTTTATTTATATAACAGAAAAATCCTTTTTTTTTTTTTAATAAAAGCATATAAATAAAAATAAAAAATAAATAAATAAGAAGAAAATGTAGTAGAATTTGGATTAATGGAACTCTATATAAGTAGAGTAAATTAAGTAAAGAATGTTTTATTTTTAACTCAACCACGAATCTGTTTTTGAATTTTTTTTTTTGGGAAATTTCTTATGCATTGTTTTTTTTTTTTGGTTAGTTTCTATTACAGATATCCGAAATGACTAAACGTCTCAATCGAATTTAGTCATTTTTTTACGGACTAAATATTTTGGAATTTTATTTTAATGCTTCCTAATGTCAATGGTGGGTTATTGGAAAAATGTTGGTAATCCAAATGATCCAAATGAATTTAAATGGTTAACATGAGTTCAATGGTTAACATGAGATGAAAATATGAAAAAGATGTTGAATTTGTTTAACACATGCTTAATCTAGAATAACTGTATTCCAAATATTTTTGTTAATCTTATGATTATTTTCAGATAATTTTAGTTAAGTATTAGATGAGAAATTTAAAACATTTACTTTAAACACTTATAAAATGAATATTTTGTATTAGTCCAGGGTATGTTTAAGTGGGATCCACTTCCATTCATATTATATTGTGTTAACCATATAAGATGGCGAATTTATAACCTTTTTTTCTTTCAAGGTCTATATAATTATAATCAATTGTACTAACATTATATTGTTTAAGAATGTTTTTATTATATGAAAACGGTGTGTCAAGTGACCCTGAAACGAGAAATATAATTCATTGAAAATCCCTAATTTAAGGGTTTATATTTTTCTCCTTTGTTTATTTGTTTTTTTTTTTTTATGCACACATTGTTCTTTTATTTTTATTTGTTTTATGTTTGGTATGATGGTGTTTTTGTTTGGTTTGATTGTGCTTTATTACTTTAAAAGGTCCCGAATTAAATACAATGTATATTTAATATGAGTTTTTATTTAAACGATTTATAGACCTTTTGATTTCCTGTTTTTCTTTTGTTTTTAATATTTCCTTTTTTTTTTTTTATTTCGGGGACCTTTTTCCGGTTTTGAATTCAAATTACGCTAAAAAGAAAGAGTTTTTTGTTTTTGTTTTTTTTTTGTTTTTTGGAACATATAATTTGTTGTGTGGGTAGGCGTAAGTTAATTATAATTTATTATATATTATATATATACATATTTGTGTGCGCATAAATAAATTAACTTATAATTAATGAATGTATGTATATATTTAAGGTTCTTTTTTTTTTATTTTATTTATATATGAGTATATAATAAATTTGTTATTATTGCGAGGAAATCATTAATTTATTGTTTAGTCGACCTTAATTTAAATAAAAATTAAGCCAGAAAAAATAAATTGGTTTTCTATATATATATTTTATATATATGTATATTATATATAAATAAAGAGAAGAGTGTTGATTTTCATTTAGACAAATTACTTATGTTGCGAACCTTGAAAAATTATTGGCAAAGATTTAAAAAAATGATTTTAGTTAAAGATTGATGTCCGGATTAATAAGAAAAATAAAATGGAAAATATAGATTTACCCCCCTTTAAGAATTATTAATATATGAACAAAGATTAATGTTTATCATAGAAAATTTTTTTCTTTAAATAAAAAGTAATAAAAAAAAATAAAGCTGACTTATCGATTTTTTAATCATAAATAAAATTGAATATATAGATAAAAAAATTTTGAATACCTATATAAATAAAAAAAAAAAAAAACGTAAACTTAATATAAATAAAAAATATCTGAAAGATAATAGAATAGTTTAAGATTGCTAAATTTTTTTTTAAAACTAAATATCTGCGATTGGGGGAAAATGTCAGAATCAAAGTTATAATAAATACAAAAAAAAAGAACAATCAAATTATTTTTATATTGTTTAAATTAATTTTTTTCTATAGAGTTTTAAAATTTCTAAAATTTAACAACAAATAATAATAAATATCTTATATAAATATTCGATTTTTTCCCTATCTTTTAAAAATATCATTTTTTTTTTTACTAAAATTTCTATTAAAACTCTTATATAATTGCTTTAAATTTCTTTTAAGAAAATTTAATCTGAAACTATAGAACTTAAAAAAAAAATATATAAAACAATACACAAATATAAATACTTTCAAATTTACCAAAATTAATAAAATTCGAAACTGAATAAACAAAATTGAGAAATATAAAATAAAGTTTATGTTAAAATTAATCAGAGAGCCATCATATTTTTTTTGATTCATGATAATTTTATAGAGGAACATAACTAAAATATGTGCATAAAAGTTGTAAATGATACGATGCAGTACCATATCATCACAATGGTCCCGGAATGAAAAAAGAATGAATTTTTGAGGGTAGACTTTTTATCCTTTCACATTTCTACGTAGAAATGATAAATAAGACAATGGTGAACCATAACATGACAATGAAAATAAAAAGAAAGTAAATTTACTTTTAAAAGTATAGACTTTTTTACCTTTCTCTAGACGTGGTTAAAAATTTTATACAGGAGTAAAACTGTTGTACCAGAAAACTTGAAACAGTATTAAACTTTGTAAGTAAATGCCTGAATTAATATTGAAAAAGTCAACACTTAAATATTATTGAAATAAATATTATTAAATTCGTTGCTATTCTGGTTTCTTTTTTGATAACATTGAATTCATTTATTCTAAAACCATTTCTAAAACAATAAAAAACAGATACCTATCATAAAAAAAATTCATTAGTAGAGGGCCCTCGGTGGCCTAGTGGGTAAGAGCGTATAAAATATGCTCTAAACACCGAGGAAGTGTGGAAGGAAGTTTTCAAATCCCACACGCGTCGTAAAAGTTATACCCCCTTACGACATTTACAATTACGCCTGAACAGAAAAGGCTGCGTAATTTCCTGTCCACATTTATGTGGCAGTGAAATGCATTAAAAAAAAAAAAAAAATCATTAGTAGAAAACTAAAACAATAAAGTTAAGAATATTTTGTGGGAAGAACTTATAATGAGCTGACATAAATAACGAATAAAATATAGAGGATATCAAAATAGTACTTGCAAAACTTTAAAAAAAGAATAGAAGCATTAAAATGGGTATGATTATTATATTGCATTATTCGAATATAGGAGTAGGAATATAGAAATAAAATTTTTATTAAACAAACATTTTTATTTTAGAACGTTTTGTTTTTTATTCTTTAGCTCTCAAACTATTATTGGCTTTTAAACATTCACATATAATTTTTAAAGTTCAGTTTAACACAAACCTTTCCAGTATTAATACAAAAAAATAAAAATTGTGGATATTATTTAATATTATATACGATATATATATATATATATATATATATATATAATATATATAATATATTTGATTTTAAAAATGAATTTGCAAGTGATTTTTTTCTTTTTTTGTTTTTTTTTCTATCTTTCATATTATTTTTTAAACATTGATAAATTATTTCAGTCATAATATTGAAAACATGGAAATACAAAATTGTGAATTAAATCCACAAAAAATTGAATTAAATGAATTCAAAAAACAATTACTACAAAATTTACAAAAAGAAGATGAAAGATTAAAAAATTCTAAAAAAGAACTATTAAATAATAATAAAGTTTTGAAATTATCATCGAAAAAATCATCATCATCATTATCATTTCCAATTGAGATGAATTCAAAAGGAAATAATATTTTTACTACTGTTGTTCATACAAATGAAAAAGAAAATAATAAAAATAATAATAAAAAAAAAAAAATTATTACAAATTCAAATAATATTACAACAGATAATTCAAAGTTATCTGTTTCAATGGTTATTTTACCACAAACAGACACTATCTTACATCATTATGATTGTGGTAATTCTAATGGTGATATAGAAAATTTTCATAATATCAATTTTGATACAATTTCATCACATAATATTGAAAATGTTAACGAAATGAAAAAAAAACATAATGAAATTTTATATCAACGTTTTGGTTTAATTTTTAGATTAATTTTTGGTTTTATACAAATTTCAATTGTTATACTTGGTTATGGTCTATTATTTAAACAATTTATAAATGTTTCGCAAAGGTATTATTAATTCGAATAAAAAAAAATATAGAATTTTTTTAGTATTGGAAAAGTTACATTTAAGAATTTTTGTATAAATTGTATAAAAATATAACTATAATTACAATAAAAATAATTAAATATACATACATTATTATTATTATTGTGAAATATGGATTTTTATTTTAATTTTTTTTTGATTTAATGTTGACATTTAATTTAATAATGGGGAAGAAAATAAATAAATCTTTTGTATTAAAATTTTTAAAGGCAGCAAATAAAAAGTCTTCAATAAAAAAGTCTCCACAACAAAAATGAAAAATGTCCTGAAATTTAAAGATTTCTTCATTTTTGGTTTTGTCTAAAATTTGTAAGAAATGTAAATTAGGAGCGTATCGAAATTTAGCATTTTTGAGAAAATCAAAGGTTTTTCCTTGTCCGGAATATTTATATATATGATATTCTTAATTTAGAAGAGATTTTAGAGTTAGACTTAAAATCACGGTTGTCCCTTTTTCCACAATATTTATATATACGAATATATGTATGTGCGGTTCTGAATTAGGAGCGTTTTTATAGTTGAATTTAAAATGAAGATTTTTCCTTTTTGTAGAATTTAAATATATTTATATAAGAGATTTTGAATTATATAGGTTTTTAGAGTTGAATTCAAAATCAGGGTATTCCGGTTTTTCCAGAATATTTATATATATATATATATATGTACATTGAAGAGATTCTGAATTAGGAGAGATTTAAAGTTGAACTAAAAATCAGAATTGCTTCCTTTTCCAAAATATTTATTTATATGTATATATAGGTGAGATTTTGAGTTAGGAAGGATTTTAGAGTTGGGTTGAAAAGCAGGATTATACGCTAAGTTAGGAGATATTTTATAGTTGATTTCTCAATCAGGGTTCCAATAATTTATTTAGTAGGAGTTTGGGGGCGGCAATCCCCACTATATTAAATACAATGTTCTCGAAATATGTATTTAAAAAAAAGAAATAGATGGAATTTTATAGTTGATTATAAAATCAATAAGGTTACCAATAATTTGTTTGAGGGGTGGTAGACCCCCCCCCATTTTAAAAGTCTTGTTGTTGAAATATGTGTCTGTTTTGGAGATTTTTTTCATATGCAAAAAGTCCTCAAAATGTAATTTTTATGAAAGTCCCAGAAATTATTGGAATAAATTCCTACTTTTGGGGACTTTTTACATATGCAAAAATTGTTTGAAATTTTGGGGAGTTTTTTCGTATTGCCGTTTTTAAAAACCAAGTGTGGCATTTTTTTTTTTTTTTGTTTGAAATATTATCTTTGATTTAATTTAAAACAAATAAAAAATAAATAAATTATGTAAAAATTTTTCCATGAGAATTTTAACAGATTTAAAATATTTGATGTTAAATTTCACATTTCTATCCTTTCACTACTGCTTCATAAAAAAATTTTTTTTTTATTTTTGAAAAATTATAAACGTTTCTTGAAAATTAGAGAAGCTTTCAAATAGAAAATTTTCATAAAATCTTTATATTTTTAAATAGCTTATTTCTAAATTTATTCAAAAAAATTTTCAATAACAAATTTGAAAATCAAAAAGTCTTACAATAGTATATTAATAATTCAAAAAAATAAATTATCAACAATAATTCTTCAAATAAGTTGCAATTTTAAAGAGGATTTTAGAAATATCCTGAAGTATTTAACAAATTTTGTTCACGTTAATTATTAGCATTACATTTATTATCTTTATTTATGTTTCAATTACGTTTGGAAAGTAAAAAAAAACTGATGCATAGTATATAATTGAAGAGCAAATGAAATTTTAAAGACAAAAATTGTTCAGATATATATCAATATTTTGTTTTTTTTTTTAATGCATTTCTCTACCACATAAATGGGGACAGGAAATTACACAGCCTTTCCTGTTCAAGCGTGGCTGTAAATGTCCTAACGGGGAATAACTCTTACGACCTGTGTGGGATTCGAACCTACACTCCCTCGGTGTTTACAGTGTATTTTTTACGGTCTTACCCACTAGGCCACAGAGGCCCCCTATCAATATATATATATATTTAATACCTAGTATAGTATTTATTTATTAACAGTAGTCCACTTTGGTTAATAAATATTTTTACGCCGATATGACAAAAGTCACAGAGTCAAAAGTCTTCCAGGAACTTATGACTCAAAAAATAAATCAAAAGTCCCTAGGAGACTATAACTCGGATGACTAAGCCAAAAGTCCACTAAAAAATAAGACATAATTGCCCGTAAATTTATTATATACGTCCATGTGATATTCTATATTAGAAGTTAAAAGGAATTTCAAAGTTGGTTACAAAATCAAAGTTTCACTTTTTTTCTGAGTATTTATGTTTTATCTTAAAAAAGAGAGTATACTCTGATTTCGCATCTAACTCTAAAATCCCTTCTAATTTCATCTATGCGAGATTCTATATTATAATGGATTTTAAAATTGGTTACAAAATCCAGGTTGCCCGTTTTTCCAAAGTATTTATTTATTTATTCTGGATAAAGAAAATACCCTGATTTTGTATCCAACTCTAAAATCTTATCATTCTGGAAAAAGAGAATATCCTGATTTCGTATCAAACTATAGAATCTTATCAAAATTTATTAATTGTTTTAATACTGAAATTATTAATTGTTTTAATACTGAATTATAAATATTTCAGTTGAAGAAGTCCCCAAGCAACTTTTGGCCAGGAGTTAAAATTTTTTACAGGAGTTAAAATCTCCTGAGGAGTTTTGGATTGTTTGTGGAGTTATAAGACTTTAGGACTTTTGTCATATCGCCTATTATTACACTTATATTATATTTACAATTAATCTTAATTTACATAATATAATACACAAACTAGATAAAAGTTTTTTATTTCGAATATTTTTTCATTTTCATTACAGTTTATTAAATTTTCTTATTTATTTCGCCTAACAATATGCAAATTTTAACTATTTTTCTTTTTTTTTTTATTGTGGATTCTATTCCCATAATAATTTTTAATATAATATTAATTAAAATGTTTATTTAAGAAGCTTTACTTGTATTGTAAACATCCCCAAAATAAACTCAGATTGTGGAAAAGAGATAGATACTTATGATTTTATAAATGAATTTTTTTAATTTCAAAACACATACATAATATATTAAAATCAGAATAAATATACATAGATATAATTTGCTTTTTACCTTAAAGAAAACTTTAAAAGCTTTAATTAATATAATCTATCTAAATACCTAAAATACCTAATACATTTTTTTTAGCTTCATATTTTTAATTAATAGTTTATTTTGTAAATAGTAAAAAAGCTTAAAAAAAAATAGTCATCATGAAAATAACATTTAGTTTTAAAATCAAAAGTTTTTATTAATGCGATATTTACGGAATTTTGCAATAATTTTTAAATAAAACAAAAAAATTTTTGTAATAAAACTGAAATTTAATTTACATACGATAATTTTAACACCTAAAAGCGTTATCGCAAATAAACCATATAGAATTGTTTTCAATATTATATCTTATGATATTGTAAAATGTAGCATCATACAACGTAAAATTTTTAAACATCATGTCTTACAAAATTATGTAATTTTTATTTTTTTTTTGATTATGTTACTATTATAAACGTATTTTAAATTATTTTCAGTTAAAAATATTTCCTTATAATATTTTAATATTTAATTTGTTTAGTTTTTGAAAATTTCCTTGAAAAGTTAATACTTTTAAGTTAATATAATAAAAATTCCTGAAATTTTTACATTTTATTCAAGTTGTGCTTAAGCAGAATAATTTATAAAGAGTTTCTTTTTTTCTTTTTATTTCCCTACTATAAGTAGCGGTTATAAAAAAATTACTCCTCCGTTTGTAACACCTCGAAATAAGCAAGTTAGATATACCTTCAAAGTATTGGATCGGATCAGAATCAAATTCTGAATCGATTAAGCTTTGTACGTCCGTCCGTCCGTCCGTCCGCACGCTAACTCAAAAACAGAGGTTAGATCTTTGAAAACAAGTATGAGTCATTTCAGAAATTTTTTTTCCATCGCCTCCCGTTTAGTAGCTGCAAGGGGTCAAAAACTGAAAATTGCCTATTTTTAAACATCTGTAACTTGAACACCAGTTCAAATTGATTTGAAGTAATAAAAAAAAATTAAAGCTACAACGTTATACTTTTATTTCTGTTATCTCTGTTATCTGTTCTACAACGTTATACTTCTACTCCATAAAATAGACGAAAGTGTGACTTTATTTTTCTAAATTTTTCTATCAAATTTTTTAAACGATTTTCTTGCATGTTTTTTTACTCGATAATTTGAAATTGTTGATGATGATGCGTAGTACAAAAAAAAATTAACGGTTGCTTGAACGGATATAAATAAAAAATATAACGGTTGCTTGAAAATTTTTTATTTATATGATATTGATATACATATACTTATATATCATGTTTATTTACATATCGTATATGTTATGTCACTGATGATTGAATGATATATAATAACAATATTGACATAATATGTACATATATGAAATTATTCTATAAATGAAATATTTTTAAAGAAGTAATGCAATGTATGTCGATATACAAAAATATATATGTATGAATACATATGCATATTAATATATTATACATATTTGCTATTTTGTAGGAAGTTTAGTACCTATAAATTAATATTCATTTGTCGCTTAGTATTAAAATAGTACTAGATATATCATATTTGGAAAAGTTTTGGATTGATAATCGTTAGGTGGAAGGTTAGAATCTGCTTTTGAAGAAAGTAAAAAAATGTAGTTTGAATATATGTACAAACCATATTTCTAGAAATTATAAAATTCACCCAAATTATTTTAAAATGCTGAAAAATTAAAAAAAAAAATATTATAAGCAGAGTGACAGGCTATGAACATATTCACGGGTTCGTACGGGTATCTAAGTGTTGACAAAGGCAACTGTATTTTTCTACATTTTTTTTTTTGGTTATCACATAATCCATAGTTTGGTAATGTCATTTTATTTTAAGGAAATTATCTTTAAAATTTCCTAGAAATTAAAATTAAAGAATAAGTAAACAATAAGATACTTTCAAATTATTTATTTATTTATTTCGTAGCTGTACAAAAAAGGTTTTGCCTTATACAAATTGTTCTTATATATTATACAAGACAAAATTAAGATTAAAATCAAATTTAAAACAAAATTAAAATCAAAAACAAAATAAAATTTAAAATTAATTTCAAAATCAAAATTAGAATAGGTATGACTAAAATAATATAAAAATAAAGCTTCCCTAATTTCCCCCTCATTAGACAGTCTAATAATAAATAAATAAATTAAATTGTATTTGTTTTTTTTTTTATTTAAATAAAAACAATGCCAATCTTAAAATTTTTTAAATTTAAAATGTAAATATTTAATTATAAAATGAAATAGGTATATATTTTTGAAATGTTGACGACATTTATATATATGTAGTGCAAGAAATGGTATTTATCGGTGACAAATTTTAGTAAGCAGCTTCAAAAGTAAATTATGATATATTATATTACTATTAAAAATTTGCAAAGGAAAATATTTATCTACTTACAATTATGATTACTATTTTAAAAAAGTAATTTGAAAACTTTTTTAGATCTACTTGAAAAAGTATTCTAATCGTATTGTGAAAACATTTATACTACGCTATGAAACATAATTATAATCCATAAGCTATAGTGAGAACAGACAAGAATAGAATAGATTTTTTGTTTCGGTTTTTAAAAAAAAAAATAAAAGAAAAGAAAAATTCCACAATAATTTATTATTCAAAGTCTTATCATCATCAGATAAATTATGCGAAAGATTTCAATTGACGAAGCTAAGTATACTTGCAGTATAAAGATTCTTTATTTAAAATAATAGAAAGAGATAGAACGCTTTCTGTGTGTGTGAATGTGCAAAATTAGTATAGTGTTTAAAATGATAAAAAACAAGGTAGAATGTAAACCAACGGTTTTTAAAAGCGCACATTTCCAAAACTCAATACAAACTGTTTAGAAGTGTGACTTACACAAAAATTTGAAAATTTCATGTAATAAGAAAAAACTTGAAAATAGGACATTTTTGAGATTTTGAGGGGCCGTAAGACCGGAATCCTATATAACTAAGAAAAGCCGTTAACACACGTAAAAATATATTATTGAAGTTTTAATTTTTATGTCTTGCCGAAGAAAAATTTTTACAGGTGCCTAAGTTACAGGTGTCTAAAAATAGCAAATTTTCAATTTTTGAGGCGTAATAACTCTTAAAGAGGGGGCGTTACCAAAAAATTTTCTATACTAAAATATATAGAATTTACTAATTTTACTAATTCTAATTTACTAATTACTAATTACTAATTACTAATTTACTAATTCTAAAAGTTCTTTCTTGTCTCAAAATTTCAGGTTCCTATCTAAAGGGGTGCCGGAGTTATGAAAAAAGAAATTTCATGCAAAATGTGGTTTTCACATAACGGTAAATTTAAATCGTAAATTACAAAATATTACATAATTTTGATATTGTTTTATATAGATAATAAAATTTTCGATCTTCTACCGGTTTTAGATTGCAAAACTATTACGCAAAGCCCGAGATATATACATCTGAAAATGGGGTTTTTTACAATTTTGAAGAGTTGCAACTTTGGAACCCTTTACAACTAAAATAAACCTTTCACACACGTAAAAATATATTATTGTAGCTTTAATTTTCATGCCTCGCCAAAGAAAAATTTGTACAGGTGCCTAAGTTACAGGTGTCTAAAAATAACAAATTTTCAATTTTTGAGGCGTGATAACTCTTAAAGAGTGGGCGTTACCAAAAAATTTTCTAAGGAAACTTATACTAATTCTAAAAGTTCTTTCTTGTCTCAAAATTTCAGGTTCCTATCTAAAGGGGTGCCGGAGTTATGAAAAAAGAAATTTAATGCAAAATGTGGTTTTCACATAACGGTAAATTTAAATCGTAAATTACAAAATATTACATAATTTTGATATTGTTTTATATAGATAATAAAATTTTCGATCTTCTGCCGGTTTTAGATTGCAAAACTATTACGCAGAGCCCGAGATATATACATCTGAAAATGGGGCTTTTTTACAATTTTGAAGAGCTGCAACTTTGGAACCCTTTACAACTAAAATAAACCTTTCACACACGTAAAAATATATTATTGTAGCTTTAATTTTTACATCTTGCAGAAGTAAAATGTGTGCAGGTTCCTAAGTTACAGGTGTTTAAAAATAGCAAATTTTCAATTTTTAAGCCCTAATAGCTCATAAACAGGGGGTGGTCCGAAAAAATTTTCTGAGCAAACTTATACTAATTCTAAAAGTTCTTTCTTGCCTCAAAATTTCAAGCTTCTATCTAGAAGCGTGCCGGAGTTATGAAAGTAGAAAAATCATGCAAAATTTGGTTTTCACATAACGGTAAATTTAAATACTAAATTTAAAAAAATTGTATAATTTTGATATTAATTTACAAAGATAAAAGAAATATCTGTCGAATGACGTTTTCAGATTGAAAAAATCTTAAGCAGAACATAAGATATATGCATTTAAAAATAGGGCTTTTTCAAAGTTTGAGGAGGTGTAGCTCCGTAATGGGGGGGGGCTACATGAAAAAGTTGTTCCACAAAATTATTTTTTTTATGAGACCTACCTATGGTTAAAATTTTTTTTCTCTATCTTTAACGGTGTAGAAGTTTTGTAAACAGACGGACGGACGGACGGACGGACGGACAGAGTGAAACTAATAAGCACATTTTTTCAAAATTTTTTTGGAAATCTGCTAAAAAGAAAATTTTTTTATTTTATGTTTATTTTGTTCTATTCACATGCATTCACTTCCATATGATGCATCATAGTATAAACTAACCTTAAATATATATTTTGTAGTTTTTATATAAATAAGTATAAATATCATTAAAAAACCAGACAAAAAAAAATAATAGAATTTAATCCGAAAGAAAACCAGACAAAAAAAAAAAATACAAAACAGCTAGTGTTTTAACTTATTAGAATAGATGATTTGACATTTTAAAATGAAACCTAATGACATTGGCATTTAACTAAAGTGTTATAAAATTTTTGTGATTCAATAAAACCCACTAAAAGACGATAAAATTAATGTTTAAAAATTTGTAAAAAATTAAACTTTGAATTTATTTTTATTTTGAACAGAGAATATTGTGATTATAAAGGAATAAAAAAAATTTGATTAGATATTTTTGTTTTTGTTTTCTTTTTTATGGAAAATATGTCTTTTAGAATAATTGGAGTTAATTATGGATGATTTCATCATTTCATCATTTTGATGTTAGTAGAAAATTTACAATAAAAGACTAAAGTTTAAAAAAAATTCTATGCTTAGAATATAATTTGCAACTCACTTAAGCTATGCTTAATAATATCCTTGATTTTTCAAAAATGAATTTTAAAATTAAAAGATGTGTTGAACAGGTATTGCATTTACATTTTTTAATACTATTTACATATTTTTGTAAAATCAATTTAACGTAAAAATCAATTCAACCCTAAAAAATGTGATTAGGTTTATAGTTTAATTTATTTTTATTCCAGAATACTAATCGATATATTGGAGCAGTTTTAATTTTTTATATTTCTATTTGCTTTTCTTTTATTACAGTCTTTTTGGGTAAATCTAAAAGCAGTATCAAAGAGTTAGTTCTTCGATATAGTTCGAAATATCGACTATTCTTTTAATTGTTTTTGAAGCAGTTCTTTTTTCTTCCATCAATTGAAATCAGATCTTAAAGATATTTTTTGAGTATATTCCTTATTAATGAGTACCTGTAATTCCTAAAGTGAATTGTACTTTTACATTCATTATTAGGACAACCTCGTTTTCGGAATTTTGTTTTTTGTATTTCAATTTACTGCTTCTATTGTTATGCTGTTTCAAGGCTTTTGATTTTGTGCACCATTCAACTTCACTTTTTTTTGTTTATATCTTGGGTTATTGGGTTTTATTTCGTAAACTACCAGAGCTCCGCGTTTCTTATTGTATTTGGACAGTATATTCTTTATTAAGTACCTATTTAGTACCTGAATTCCTTATTAAGTAACCGTAGTTTTAGCGTAATGTTATTGATGATCAGCCATATTTCACCTTTAAGTGAAAATTATGAAAGTTATGACAAATTTGTCTTATGCTAAATATTCTCATTTTTGTTCTACTAAATATTTGTGGATTCCTTCATAATGGTTGCAAGCATCCGAACATTACGTTGGCCTTTTTAATACTGTCGGGTTTAAACATTGGTGATTATATTACATCTATTATTTTTAATGTAGTCAAAATAGTTGGAAGCTTTCTATGTATTGAAAATGATGTCTATAAACATATTTCCAAATGACTATGGTATACGATGTATTCGATTATTGAAGATCTCATAGCCGCTTAAAGATATTCCATAAAATTCGGGTTCATCTGGAGCTGATCTATTTCATCGTAGTATCTAACATTTATGTAAACTTTCTGTTCAATAATGAAATGAAAATAGTTTTTTTTGTGAGTTATAACGTATTAATTAAAATTATGTGTTTTTTTTTTAAATATAATTTATATGGAAATGTTTTTTAATGAAAATTTTTTTTCAAATACTTATATTTAAATGGAGCTTCGGTAGCCTAGTGGGTAGGCGTGTGGCGTATTAACCGAAGGAGTGTGGGTTCGATCCCTGCACAGGTCGTAAGTGTTTTTTTCTTTACATAACCCCCTTACGACCAAATATAATGTAAATATATAGTATATAATATAAACAAAATAAATAATATTAGTATATAATTTAATACTAGTATTAAAACCTATAATAGCCTTTAGTAGCCGATGGTTCAATAATATTGCATTACATTCATGTATTTAATATTAATGTAAATAAATGAATAAATAAATTATATTTAATATTTTGATATAACGTTGTAACACAGAGTGATTGATATATTGACTTTTTATTTGCTATAAGTTTAAATAATATGATAAATTTTCTTAACTCTTATCGGATGTCGAAACAATATCTTTTAAATAAAAGGTCCTCCATCCACAGTTTCATTTAACATTTATTTTTTTTTCTTAAACTCTAATTGTTCACGTTTAATTTTTTTTACATGCCTTTTTTTTTTGAAAATCGCTTTTCTTTCTAATAAACATTTAAAACAATAGGATACCTTTGAAAGGAAATAATAAAAGTTTGTATAAATTTTTTTACCGTTATGTTCTAGAAAAAAAGCAAAAAAATGAATTTAAACTGAATAAAAAAAAAAAATAATGAAAACTTTGTCCAAAACAAAAAAGATAATACTATATACAATTGTATAACTATTGTTATTATGGTGTTTTATTTTGTTCTTATGATTTATAAAACTTTCTTCGTTATTTTTTCGCTGATACTTTTTGTTTATAACAACTGTTAAATCAGTGTTACCGTTTTTTTTATCTTTTTTAATGTTTTTCAGGCTTTATACCTTTTTTATTTTTTTTATTTTGTTCTTTTAGGGGAAAACTTTTCCTTTTGTTTTATTATCACCACTGGAACAATTTAAAGAAAATATTTATACCCCATGATGTCCCATTTATTACAGATAAATGCTATATAAGTTAAATAAGTGCTGAAAGTATTTTTTTTTTGTTTTCTTTTTTAAACAGTTTTTAATAACGTATATAATAATATTATGTACTATAATATAATATTTATTAATAAATTTTAGTGTTTTAAAAAATTTAAATGAAGTTTTTGTATTGACTAATTGACTGTTTTCGTTTTTTCAAAGTGAGAATATTTTAGTTATAGTTAAGAAGTATAAGATAAGAATCGAATTAAATGACAGTCAAGTTAAAAAAAGCACAAGACAAAAAAGAAACGTAATTTTACCGAATATTGTACAATATTAATGCTGCCTAAAAATATTAGTTATGTTTACGTTTTGATAATTTTTGATTTGGTAAAATGTTTTGCTTTAAAACAAAGTTTAAACAAGGCAGAATATAAAACAAAAGATCTTTAAATATGCACGTGCACAAAAAATAATAAAAATATTTTAGAATACTGTTTCTTGCACCAACATTTGTAAAATTTCTCAGAAACCTCCATAGGTAATTAAGAAAAGCTGTTAACACATGTACAACCATATTTTCGAAACTTTACTTTTTGACATTCGCTGTGGGAAATTTTTGTACAAGTGCCTAAGTTACAGATGTCTAAAAATAGCATATTTTTAAATTTTAATACCTAATTACCCTTAAACAGGGGGTGGTAGTCTAAAAAAAACTTCATTAGGTAAATTATGCTAATTCTGAAAGATTTTTCTTTTTTAGAGAAAAGCTTTAACTAAAAGGATGTCAAAATTTTGAAGAAACAAAAATCTTGTAAAAAATCGTTTCACATAACGGTAAATTTAAAATTATTTTATAATTTTGATATTAATTTATAAAGTTAAATAAAAGTCCTCCCGTTTAGTGATTTTACATTGAAAAAATATTAAACAGAACTTAAGATATAAATTAAGATATAAAATAGGGCAAACTTTGAGATGCTACAGCTCCGTAATCGTGAGAACTATATAAAAAAGTTGCTCCACAATATTAATTTCTTTAAGAGATATCCATGTCTATCTTTCTCAGAGTGAAACTAATAAGCTAATTGAAAAATTTTGTTTTTTAAAAATATGCTAAAAACAGATAGGCTTTCAATAACAAATAGGCATTATTTATTAGGAACAGGAACGGTAGATTCAAAAAACAATGTTTTTTTTCGAACCTATATTTTTTGTATTATGAGATGTAATAACTTTGATAAAGTTAGTATGTAATTTATGAAATAAAATCATAATGCTTCCGAAAAGGTCTATAACCATTTAGTTTTAACTCTAATAAATGAGCTATTAATCTTGAATCTTATCGACTTGTAATTTAAAAAAAAACGAAGATGTGTGTATTAGAGTAAACTGTATCAACTCTGGGATACCCGTATAAACAATTTATTACAATTTATATTGCCATTTAATTTGATAATCTATTAAAAAAATTTAGATATCTAACTGAAATTCTAAGATATGCAATCTAACCGAATCTGTTGGGCAAGAGCAACCAAACTTCATAGAACTTCTAATTAATTTATATTAAGCCATATACTTTATAAGCCACCAAATTATGAGGATATAAATTATCGCCTACATATAGAAAAAGAAGTTGTATGGCAGTTATCTGAATCTGCTACTTTACACCAACTAAATTTTAAGGAAGTTGTTGGCATGCAACTTGACATCTTTTCACAAAATTTCAAATTCCTTGCTTCAATATAATGATGGCACTGAGTTATTTTCATATAAAACTAAAAGTTCTACCTTTATAAAACTAAAAGTTCTACCTTGAGGAAGAAGGCAGGTTAATTTAAAAATTTTTTTTTTTTTTTTAAATTTTAATATTAAATAAATTTATAATTAAATCATGGTAACTGGAAGGATAATTTTATGACCTTACAGCAAAAAAAAAAAAAATTCGTTGGAAAAATTACAAAAACTTTGGATTTTTCTTTTATTAAATGTATATGAATTGAAAATTTTTGTCGAAAAATTTTTCTGATATACGGAACGGAAGAATCAAAATTCTTTACAATTTTTTTTTGAAAATCACATTTTAAACAATTAGTTTTAACTTTTAAGCTTTCAGAAATTTGCTTGCTTACTAATTTTAACTTAAAATCATTATATAATTGTTTGCTGATATCTTCGAGTACAACTTCAGTATTTTTTTGATGAGTACCTATAAAATTTTTTTTTTTTAATATTAATAGTTTTTTTTTTTAGTTGTAATTCTACTTTTTTTTATTCTACTTTGTCGGAAAATTAATTTGCGTGGAATTTTTATGGTTATTAAAATAAATTTTTTATGATTTTATTGAATTTAAAATATTACGGGAATTTTTTTTTTTTTACTTCGAATTTGTGTTAATTTTTTTTTAATGTGTTTGGCAGAAGCCACATAAATGTGTACAGGAAATTACACAGTCTTTTCTGTTTATTTATTTTGTTTATAAAAACTTTCATCTATTTTTAAGATTTTTAATGGTAATTCTACCCTTCTATTAGAAATTCAGGTTAAATTTAACTACTTCTTTAAAAATTTAATATATATATATAAGTATATACGTTTTCAAAATGTATAGCTATATATATATATATATATATATATATATATATATGACACATGTATATATAACTATATTATCTGTTAAACCTACAGGGAGATGTATACCATTCTAAAAACACTTAATTCAGGTTTCTATGCGTACGAGAGAAATGCATATACATACATACATATATGCAAAAATTTGAGGTTTGAAATTTTGATGCCATCACAATATCCTTTCTTATACATTATATCTATGCGATCGTTAAAAACAAATTAAACCAATTTTAAACAAAACACGAGACTTACTTAAATATTAAACTTCAAGATGATAATTTAAAAATAAACTTAACTGGGAAATGTAAAAAAAATACCAATTTCATAAGATCCAAAGGATAAGGATTATTATCAATGTAATCGAACTTATTTAATTTGTTATATTATGTTAAAAAAAAAAAACTTGAAAAAATTATAAATTTTTTGTATAATATTTTGTACATATAAACAAAGTTGATTCGTTAAAGTTATATTATAATAAAAATGATTACAAAATTATTTTATATATTATTTATATTTTAATAGTATATAATATATTATATTATTTTTTTTCATTTCAGATAACCTTTAAAATATTATTATTATAAATGAGATTTAAAACATTCGATTTATGTTTCACTTTCTATTATTTTTTTTTTGTCTGTACAGAGTACTAAACAGTATAAAATGACGATAATTTTAAGGTCATTTAATTTTTATTTTAAAGTTCGAATTTATGCCTCAAAATGATTTATAAAATTAAATTCAGATGTTAAAATGTTAAAAATAACTTAAAATAGAATAACAGAATTAAATCTTCGATTAAATATAGGTTAAGATTTATTTATTTTTTTTTATTTAGAAATTGTTCTTCGATGAATTGGAAGGATAATATTACAATCATTTTAATCCAAAATAACTGCACGTCAATTTTAAATTGAAAAAACGGCATCTTTCTGGCTATCAAATTAAATAATGTCATAATTTCATGAGCAAATCCAACTAAAAACCTTTGGATTTTATATAAATTAAAAGCTAACATATGGCGTACACACATTTTTAGTAAAGTGAAACAACTTACGGTTAAGCTTAATAGTGTACACAGATTATTAAATAAAAGATCACAACTATCATTTCAAAATAAACTTTTGATTTACAAATGTATTCTGAAATTGATTTAGATTATGGAATTGAACTCTAGTAGTGTATAACCGATGTATAAGAATATACATATGTATATAGAAATAATTGTCCGGTTTCAAAAGCTTAAAGTGCTCAGAGCAATAGCAAACGTATTTTGCTATGTGCGCAATACAACAATCCGAAATGATGTGTTTAAAGAAGAGTTTGAACTGCACAGTAAAAAAATACTTCAATGCCATTAGACTAAACAATCATTAAAACTTCTTGGCCTAAAAACTTTGAACGAACAACAATGAACGATACAAGGTTTTTGTAAAAATAAAGATTTTATTTAATGGGTAAATTAACATAAATGGCAGATTTAAACGGATTTCTGATTACTAGTTATTAAAGAAATTGCCAAAAAATTTACTGAATATCTATAAATGTTAACCATAATAGTTATAAGGTTCACATTTTATGAATTGGATAGGTGTAAATGAAGTAGAAGTTGGAAAAAAAAGAACTAAATATATTTTAATAATCTTTTATTTTTTTTTTCCTTACTCCTAATAAGGAGCATAGGAGTATAGGACATCCACTAAGTCATTTATTATTCATATCTGACTAAGTTTAAGTTTCTGGAATCATTATTTCACTAAGCCGTTGATTACTCGGCTGTAGCTGTTGTACAAGGCTAGGCGTTTCTTTAGTTTTACGCCATCTATTATCTTACACAAGAATTATATTTTATTATATATTATAATATGATATTAATTATAATTTATGAGACATATATACTTATTTTTAATTTAATTATATTATATTAATTATATATTATAAGAAAAATCTATATTATCTTATTAATCTATATAACCCAGTAGGGGTTTAAACCCGAGGTTTTTCTTTCGTATGAAAGGCCGGTGTCATAATCAGTTCACCATAGGTTAAATTATGGATAATTAATCTTTAAATCTTCCATTAATCTATTATGTATATGTTTTTAGAGTTTAAAAATTTTTTTATTAAAAAGTTATATAGTAAATGTAAACTTAAAGTAAATTAAAAAGTATATAAATTTATCTGTAACTTAAGAGTAAATTATTCATTAAAAATATTTCTTTTAATTTAATTTATTTTTTATTTCAAAATTTTTCTAAGAAATCACACAATGTATTTTTAGTGCTCAGTAGGGGAAAAACTTTTAATTTACACTTTATATAAAAAAAATAGAATATATAATTTTTCTGAGAAATAAATGAATAGATTATCATTATAATTATCTCATAAGTATTGTCGTCGTCGGGTCTTTAAAAAAATGTGTTACAGGTATTTTTAATTTTAAAAATTTTGATTTGAAATTATTGAACTTTTTAAAATCAGCTAAACAGAACAGATACAATTTAAATTGAGTTAAATAACAATAAAATATATCTACATACAAAAATGTTAAATGACGTTAGGCGTTTTTTTTTAAATCAGACAACAGCATGATTTGTCAAATTGAATATGCATTGTTTTTTATACAATTATATAAAATTAAGTACGGCTGAGCAATAAGCATAATAAATTGACAGATCCATACATTTTGACGTTTGTTCAACAAAGAAAAATTAAAATAATTTTTTTGAAAAAAAAAAAATTAAGTGTACGTTCCCCAAAATTTCAAAAACCTCAGGATTTATTCGAAAGTGCAATTTAAAAGTTTGTTATATAATCATTAGCACAACTTCTTCGGCATATAATCTTAGTTTTATAATTTTTTTTTTTCAGAATAATCTTTTTTTTTATCATTTTCATCGAAAAATTGTTTAAAGTAAAAGTAAATTCTGTAATGACTTGAAGAAAATTAAACTTTTTATTTATAAAATTTGAACGTTTATTAAAAAATTTATCTTTGTTTATAATTAACTATTAACTAATTTTTTTAATTATATCGTCCAGATATAAATATCTGCCGATATTTTTAGGACCCTTTTGCCTTTGGTATGTGGGACATCTCGGTACAAGTATTCAATTATAATTATAGTTATTTAATATTTTGTTTACATTGTTTTATTATATTTTATATATTATTTTTTAACCTGACTGGGGTTTGAATCCGAGACCTTTCGCCTGAAAGACCGGTCAGATTAAGATGCACTGCATCATTGGTCAGATTAAAATTAGAATTGACTGTTGATAAAATTGATCTGGACTAAGAAATTAGATCAATAATCTTAGTTTTGCAAAAATGTCGTTAAACATTCTTTTAAATAAAAAAACAAAAAGAAAAAGAAATTAAAATTAGACTAATATAAATCTAAATACTTACCCATTTACGACAGTTAAAAGATAAACACTGACAGTGCATTTGATTGAAAATTTTATGTCTTTTGTTCATGTTTACGACAAATGTTTGTATATTTTTATAAAATACTTATTGTTTAAAATCACACAAATATTAAAAAAAACCAAAGACTCTAACTTATTCTGACATTCTTATTGAAAAGATATTTATATGTACATAATTGTTATAAAGTGAATAATTAATTTTTGAAATAAAATTATTTACTTTAAAAATAAATAGCTAGCCATATTTAAATATTAATTTAACATAAAAGTGTTAGATTTTGTGTGTGTGTGTTTTTTTTTTTGTGCTATACGTTTAATGATGTAACATATTAACTTTTAAAATTACCGACAAACTACACGATAATAAAATGCTCTTATCTATAGGTTTTGCTATGGATCATTAAATTAAACTTGGGTTATCATAATTTTAAATTCAAATTGATATTGTTTTGTTTTGAAAAAAAAACAAAAAAAAAACAAATCATGAGAATAATTTATTTGTTGGTGTCTGTTTAGATATTATGATGGAAGTTATTCAGTTTGAAATGTATTTTAAATTTATTTTATGCACATATAAATAAATCGAATTTTGTAATATTTAAAAATAAAAATTTAATTATAAAAACAGCGACGTGAAATAAGCCCCTGCTAAATAAAATCCCCGTGATGTTATTTCTCTTTCAATGAAAAACGAGGAAGAATACAGTTGACTTTGTCAACTCTTAGATACCCGTACGAACCGTTAGTATGTTCACAGCCTGTCACTCTGCTCACAATATTATTTTTTTAATATTTTAGTATTTTAAAATAATTTGGGTGAATTTTATAATTTCTAGAACTATGGGTGGTACATATATTCAAACTATATGTTTATATGTACATTCTTCAAAAGCAGATTCTAACCTTTCACATAACGATTATCAATCCAAAACTTTTTCAAATATTCTATAGTACCATTTAATACTAAGCGGTAAATGTATATTAAATTTACTTAGTACAAAATAATAAATATAATTTTAAATATTATATTATATTATATTTAAATATTCCATTGACAGAATAATTTCTTATAAGTACAATAAAATACATATATGTATGTAAATACGGCGCTATATAATATACATCTATACTCTTATCATTCATTCACTAGTGACATATACGATATGTAAATAAACATGATATTATATAAGTATGTATATATATTAATATCATATAAATAAAAATTCTTCAAGCAACCGTTATGTTGTTTATTTATTTACATTTTTATGTACTACGCATTATATCCTCAACAATTTCAAATTATCGAGTAAAACAAAATGCAAACAATTTGTTGAAGAAAATTGTTAGAAAATTTGAAAAAATCAAGTAACACTTTCGTCAATTATAAAGTAACCCTATTTTATTAAAAAAAGTTGTTAACAGAAATAAGAGTATGATGTTGAAGCTTTAATTTTTGTGTATTACTTCAAAAAAAATTCTAACAGGTGTTCAAGTTACAGGTGTTTAAAAATAAGAAATTTTCAGTTTTTGACTCCTTACAGCACCTAAACGGGGGGTGATACAAAACAAATTTCTGAAATGACTCATACTTATTTTCAAATATCTAACTTCTGTCAAAATTTCAAGTTTCCAACTTAGAAGATAGAAGGGTTAAAGAATTTTGCAAAATTTTAGTTTCGCATAACGGTAAATTAAGACACCGTATGCCGCAAATATATATTTACTGTATATATACTTTTAAAGCTAATAAAAGTAGTAATCGTTTGGCGTTTTCAAAATGAAGATATACCTTATACAACTTGTGCTATAACAATTTAAATATAGAGCTTTTTTGAACCTTTGGGGAGCTGTAGCTCCGTAACGGGTGGGGTTACAAAAAAAAGTTATTAAAAATAAAATTAATATTTTTGTGAGATCTATCAGCAGTTAAAATTTCATAGCTCTATTTCAAAAAAAATGTTGGGATCTAAAAGTTAGGTGTTCGAGAGCTACCCTAAGGCTTGCTCCAAACTCAACCAAAAAAAATAGGGAACCTACAAATTACTCCTAGAATATTTTGTGTAAATTTCAAGATTCTAGCTTTCTTAGTTTTTGAGTTAGCGTGCTGACGGACGGACGGAGGAACGGAGGGACGGACATGGCTCAAAAGTCTTAGAATTTTTTTCTGATCCGATCCATACCTTTGAAGGTATATCTAGCTCGCTTATTTCGAGGTGTTACAAACGGAGGAGTAATTTTATTATACCCGATCCTATCGTACGGTTATAATAACACCTTAGGGTCTTTTTGTCATATTAAATAAAAAAAAAAACTAAAATATATGAGAAATAAAGTCCCCCGGGTGTTATTTCTCTTTCAATTTAACTTTTGACTTTTTGAGAAATAAGGCTCCAAGGTATTTTAAATTCTGTATTTCTTATTTTATTATGTAGTAAAATTCAGTTTTGATATAATTCTCAAATTTGAAAAGTATTAAATTTTATTTAAAAATGAAAACTTCTTCCCTTTTCCAGAATATTCATAATATGGTGCTGTATAAAAGATTAAATAAATAGATTCTCTTAAATATATTTGGCCTTAAAAATAGCTAAAGTTTGTTTGTTTTGGTTATGTTCTTCTATACATTATTTTTATGTTTTCTAGGAGCAAATGAAAGAATTCTTACATACTGGTATAAAAAACAAAAAGGATTCCAATATTATTAAGCAATATCAAAACTAATCGTTTGATAACAATGAAAAAACTTTTAAACAAGAAATATATTATAAATTTTTGTGTAGTTCCAGAGCATCTTATGGAAAGTTTTTTTTTTGAAACTTTAACTATAAATCACGAATGTTTTCTCTTTTATAAACGGTTTAAATTTGCATCAATTATTTAACCGTCTCAAACACAAGACATTTAAGAAAAAAGATAAGAAACGAGGAAGAATACAGTGGCCTTTGTCAACTCTTAGATACCCGTACGAACCGTTAGTATGTTCACAGCCTGTCACTCTGCTTACAATATTATTTTTTTAATATTTTAATATTTTAAAATAATTTGGGTGAATTTTATAATTTCTAGAACTATGGGTTGTACATATACATATTCAAACTATATGTTTATACATTCTTCAAAAACAGATTTTAACCTTCCACATAACGATTATCAATCCAAAACTTTTTCAAATATTCTATAGTACCATTTAATACTAAGCGGTAAATGTATATTAAATTTACTTAGTACAAAATAGTAAATATAATTTTAAATATTATACTATATTATATTTAAATATTCCATTGACAGAATAATTTCTTATAAGTACAATAAAATACATATATGTATGTAAATACGGCGCTATATAATATACATCTATACTCTTATCATTCATTCACTAGTGACATATACGATATGTAAATAAACATGATATTATATAAGTATGTATATATATCAATATCATATAAATAAAAATTCTTCAAGCAACCGTTATGTTGTTTATTTAATTACATTTTTTTGTACTACGCATTATATCCTCAACAATTTCAAATTATCGAGTAAAACAAAATACAAAAAATTCGTTAAAGAAATTTGTTAGAAAATTTGAAAAAATCAAGTAACACTTTCGTCAATTATAAAGTAACCCTATATTATTAAAAAAATTGTTAACAGAAATAAGAGTATAATGTTGAGGTTTTAATTTTTGTGTATTACTTCAAAAAAATTTTAAAAGGTGTTCAAGTTACAGCTGTTTAAAAATAGGAAATTTTCAGTTTTTGACCCCTTACAGCTCCTAAACGGGGAGTGATACAAAAAAAATTTCTGAAATGACTCATACTTATTTTCATACTTAATTTCAAGTTTCCAACTTAAACCGTTTAGAAGATAGAAGGGTTAAAGGATTTTGCAAAATTTGAGTTTCGCATAACGGTAAGTTAAGACACCGTATGCCACAAATATATATTTATTGTATATATACTTTTAAAGCTAATAAAAGTAGTAATCGTTTAGCGTTTTCAAAATGAAGATATACCGTATACAACTTGTGTTATAACAATTTAAATATAGAGCTTTTTTGAACCTTTGGGGGCTGTAGCTCCGTAACGGGTGGGGCTACAAAAAAAAGTTATTAAAGTAAAAGTTAGCGTGCTGTCGGACGGCGGACATGGCTCAAAATTCTTAGAATTTTTTTCTGATCCGATCCATACCTTTGAAGGTATATCTAGTTGGCTTATTTCGAGGTGTTACAAACGGAGGAGTAATTTTAATATACCCGATCCTATCGTACGGGTATAAAAAATCTGCTATCTCCACCACAGGACCGACCGCCACTACACGAAAAGTACAATTTCAAAATTTAAAAATTTTTTACATAATAATTTATATTAAACAAAATAACTTCTAATAATTTAACAACATTTTGTTTTATTCAATAAATGACATCGTAAAAATATATGTATGTGCATTCATTCATACATCCATACATTATTATTTAATGTACCTACCTACTTACATGATTTTTTTTTCATTCAAAAATATTAGAAGTAAAAAATAATACAAACTGTAAACAAATACAAAACAAACAAGATTAATTATTGAATTTGCTAACAAAAATTTTACCATTTTAATTTTATGTCATCAACTCATCAACAAAAGAATAATATGTATAGATATAAGTACATATGTATTTATACATATAAATTTTTAGAAATATAAAAAAAAAAACAAAAAAAAAATTGTTCATATAAATTCATATGAAATTTAGACTTAGAAAAAAAATTAAATAAAAGTTAAAGTTATTCGGATCAAAAAATGTTCTATGGCAAAGTTGTTCCTCTTTATGTAACAACTTTTTCTAAATAATTTTTCTCATAAATTTTTTCTGTTACGAAATATTCTTAAAAAACTTTAAAAGTACACTAGTAAACTACCACCTGCGGTTGTCCAATTTGCTCCAAAAGCTTATCAATCCGATATATTTACGTCAAAACCTTAAATATGAAATTGTAAAAAATTCCGCATAGTGCATATTTACCAAAATCTCGGATACAATGTTTTAGTATGAAAGCAATACCTACCTTATACATTCATTTATGCGGCCGGTAAAAATGATCAATTTATATAATGACTTAAAAAAGCCATCATTTTCATACAAATATTATAGTTAACTATAAATGAAATGCTTGATATTTTGTAATGGTGACATTCGTAAATATGGCAAAAGAATTTCAATTAATTAAATAAATAATAAAAGAGTTAATTTTTCTGGCCCACATTCGAGAGGAAAAGGGCCATTAAATTTATTTATAATATTTACTGTTACAAATAAAATCTTTCTGAATCTAAATCTATGAGTTAATTTATTTACATTTTTATGCAACCACTACCAATCCTACAAATATCTCGGAAGAGGGCATTTTTGTTTTTAATACAGTTTCCACTCGAAGGTGTCTATGGCATTTATGAACCAGTTAAAACAATTCCTAAAATCAAATAGAAAATACTTGAAAGTGAATAAAAAATTTAGGTTCGAAAAAAATTACTTTACATGACTTTTTAAATCAAATGGCCAATCGAAATAACACACTTTCTATATTTTTGACTAATAATATAATTGATAGTAATAATATTGGTGAGGAAGACGAATGAAAATATTATGAAATATTTACAGCCTTGTAACCACTACAAACTTTGTTCTTCATGTTTTGAAAAACTAAGTTTAAATTATATTAAATAAAAATAAAACGCATATTTTTTGCCCAATTTGTAAGAAAATTATTAAAAACTCGGCATAGCATATGCTTAAGAAACAAATTTATTTCTTAAGATAAACAATTTCTTGGTATTCTTTAAAATTAAACTGAAAAAAAATTTATAAACCATTGTAATTCTTCCATTTTCTTATACAATTGAAACGAAAAATAACAATACTGGGGCTTTATTTCTCAAAAAGTCGAATATTAATTTAACACCCCGGGGTGTTATTTCTTATTCAATGGGAAATAACGCCTTGCGGTCTTATTTTTATTTAGCAATGAAAAATAACACCCCGGGGGCTTTATTTCGGCGTGGCTTATTTTAAGGCGTCTATAAAAATATATTATATATATATAGAACATATAATTTATGACCTTGAAATATTATTCTGTTTGATGAAAAATTTAACAAAAATTTTAATTTAAGAATTCGTCCTTGAATCTTTTATTAGAACAGGCTTTCATAATTTTTATAATTATTGAAATGGATAAATTATTGAATGACCGAATGAAAATATTCTGTTGCATTTTTGTTTTTTTTTGTTTGCAAAGTTCAAAAGAATTATTTTGATAATCTCATTAATTTTCAATATAAGTAAGCCAGAAAATGTAGTTTGTAGCAATATTGGAATTGAAGTAGAAGTAAATGTTGTACAAAAGGTAAGAAAAAAATAAAAAATTCCAACTAAAATTTTAAACTTAATTTTCGTAAAATTTTCTTTTTTTTGTATATAGCATATCTATTCATTACTATCCTCAAGTCTTGAATTATAATACAAATATTTTAACAAAAAATAAAAAAAATTATTTTGAAAAGTATCTTAATTTTTATGAAGAGCAGAATTTTATAATACACATTATGTACCTAAATAGTATTTATAGATATACCGATATATTTTTGGCACATTCCCAAGAAAATTTTGAAAAAA
Organism: Poecilobothrus nobilitatus; assembly: GCA_947095535.1. Lineage (NCBI taxonomy): Eukaryota > Metazoa > Arthropoda > Insecta > Diptera > Dolichopodidae > Poecilobothrus > Poecilobothrus nobilitatus. Next base: position 200,599,092 of record OX352774.1, read on the forward strand.
TGTGTCTATTAGTTTTACTATGTCCGTATGTCTGTCCGTCCGTCTGTTTACAAAACTTCTACACCCTTAAAGATAGAGATAAAATACTTTAATCATGGGTAGGTCTCATCAAAAAATTAATGTTGTAGAACAACTTTTTCATGTAGCCCAATCGATTAGGGAACTACAGCCCTTCAAACTTACTTTGAAAAACCTCTATTTTTAAATACTCATATCTCATGTTCTGCTTAACAGTTTTGCAATCTGAAAACGTAATTCGACAGAAATTTTTTTTATCTCTTTAAATCAATATCAGAATTATACAATTTTTTTTTTAAATTTTTTATTTAAATTCATCGTTATGTGAAAACCAAATTTTGCATGATTTTTCTACCTTTAAAACTCCGGCACTCTTTTAGATAGGGACTTGAAATAATGAAAAAATAATGATGTGTAACAACTTTTTTATTGGGACTGTATTTTAGTTGCTTTTGTTGTTGGGCACACTGCAAGGGATATATCAGTTACAATTTTTATGCTTTCTAGGGTTGGAAATAGGACTTTTTTTTAAGCAATTTTAATGTACCCGGAATTATCGTACCGGTATAAAAAGGATTTTTGAAAGCAACGGTTGAATGTATATAAAAGTTTTAAAATGTACAAATGAAAAGCGATCTATAACTGTGACTATTTTTACATCAAAATTTTTAATTTTTTATTTAATGGAAAGGGAAAAATTGTGAAATATCAAGAGCTTTTAAACATATTTACAAATATAATATTAGATTTTTAATTTTGACATCTTATGCATTAAATGCATGAGATGCTTATGCACTTATGCATTAAATTCTCACAGCTGTCCAAGTTACAGGTCTCTAAAAATAGAGATTTTTCGATTTTTGACCCCTGTCAAATAATAATGGTGTTAAATAGAAGCAGTACAATTATTTTTGTAAAGTAAGTTCCGTTAATTCTTAAAAATCTTTCTCAAAATGCTTACAAAATTTCAAGTTTCTGATTAAAAGCATTTCGCTGTTATGGAGGAACCTAAATCAAGCAAAATATTGTTTTCATATAACGGTAAATTTTCATACTAAATTACAAAAAGTAATATAATTTTTATACTGATTTACAAATTTCCTCTTGGTCAAATTTAGATTTAAAAAAAAAGGTAAAATTTAGATTGAGAAAATATTAAGTAGAATTTGAGATATACGCACCTTAAAATAAGATTTTTTCAAACATTGGGAGGCTGTAGTCCTGTAATGGGCGCAGCTAATGAAAAATATTCTTCTAATAATTTTTTAGTAAGATCTATCAAAGACACTTTATAAGAAGACAGTCGCTCGTATAGACTGAAACTAATAAATAAGTGTATCAATTTTTTTTTTTTAAATGTGTCAAGAAAACAAGAAACATTCAATAGATACAAATATTTTCTGAACTTTTCTAAATTTAGCAAATTTATTTAATAAAATCTTCTCCGAAAAAAACATTTTGTTATGATTTTATAAGTTTCACGGTTTTAACCTTTTATTTAAACAAACAAAAATGTTATTTAACAAATCAATTCTAGAATAAAATACTATCTAAGGGAAAAAATAAATTTTAACATTTTGCAGAATAAATAAATTTGGTCAAAAATCAATTTGTAAAAGAGTTTACGACAATTTTTTTGTAAAATATACATTGTAAATTAAACAATTGATAGTTCAATACTTTTTACTTTTAATTTGCATAACTTTTTCAAAATACATTTCTTTTGGTTCTTGTATGCGTATTAAGTTTTTTTATATTTTAGAAAATTGGTTCTAGAGACCTATAAAAGAAATATAAAAGTCTCGTAACTTTAATTATTTAGGTTAATATTAAAAATTACATAGGATATTGCAATATTACAAAAGCATCTGCTATAAGGTTGTTTATATAGGTCGAACACTATTACTAATTTATACATTAATACATTATTTATTTTTTTTATATTATGTATGTACAATATATATTTATAGTATATTTGGTAGCAAAGGGGATTTGTTTTCAATTAATAAAATTTGTTATCTGCGCAGGTTTTGAACCCGCGCTCCTTCGATTAGTAGCCATATGTTTAACTATACTAAACCTCTCCAGTAATGACAAGCAAAACCTTTTATATGGTAAGTTTAAATTTGAAAGTAATTTTAGTGTAACAAGTTATTAATTTTCTCTTAATTTAAATAATTACAATATAAAAATTATAATATATATTTTATATTAAAAATTTAAATGGAGCAGTACACATAGTAGAAAGTCTAAAATTATTTCCAAGAGTTGGATGACAAAAAGAAGGTATTCCCTTTTTCCAGAATATTCCAGAGTACAAAATTAGTACAAAAATCGAATACCTTCTTTTAAAATCCAACTCTGAAATCTTTCCTAATTCAAAAACTCACATTATATATAAATATTGTGGAAATAAGACATTTAAATTCTAATAAATATTTACAAATAATTATGAATTTGGAGACGATAATGATTATGAAAATGAATGCGATGTATATTCAAGTGAATCCGAAGGTGAACCTAAATTCTCATCTCTTAAGCAATCATATGAGACCCTCTTAAATGTATGCTGTGTTTGTTTAACAAATCCCTTCAATATTATTTTGTTTCCAGGCCGTCATCTTAAAATATGTCATTGACGTCAGATGTTGCTACAAGCATTACATAAAATTACATTATTAAAAACTGGTAAAATTCATTTTGTTATTAATTTTTAATTTTTTGACTTAATTCATTTTAAAATTTTTCTAGGTTAAAAAAATAAAAAAAATTATAATTTAATTCCATTTTTTCAGAGTTAGTTCCACTTTAAATTTTCTGACGTGGTTTATTGTCAACTTTATTTTAATTTGATTCAGTGCGCTGATTATTTAGTGTTATATTAAAATTAATGAAAGTGTATCTTGATTTTTCGCAAGTTTTTGCTTACACATGTATAGAATTCTAAGAAAAATTTCTAAATTTAGTACGACTCCGGCATGCTTTTAGTTAGAACAATGAAATTTTGAGAGCAGAAAAATCTTTTGGAATTAGGAAAATTTACTTCCGGAAATTTTTTTAGACCTCTCCCTTTTTAAAAGCTATTAGAGGGTGAAAAATTTAAAATTTATTATTTTTAGATACCTGCAATTTAGGCAACTGAAAGAATTAAACGTAAATATTAAAACTCCAACTTTGTGGTTTTACATGTGGTAACAACTTTTCTTAATTATAAAACGTTTCCTTAAAACGTTAAAATTGAAAAAAATATCTCTTGATTTTTCACAATTTTTCATATAATATATAAAATTCGAAGACAACTTAAAAACTTTGGTGCAAATCACAATTCTAAATTATGTTGCTTTTACTTTACTTTTACTTTTACCTTTTTAAAAATGTGCGCCCTTAAAAACCTTTGGTTTATATTCTGCCTTGTTTTGTATTAAGTTTTCTACAAATTTAGTTATAATCTAGCTATATATCTTTTGGTCTATTATATAAAGTAGAAAGTATGTGTGTTTGTTATTTATGCATTTCCACATGATGTACCCGTAACCACATTGAACCACAGGAACGTGATTCTAATCACATTTTGTGGGAACATTCTTTAACCCAGACTGAGACGCGGATCTTTAAAAAAATTTTTTTCGAATCGTGTCCAATTTTGCAGGATGCTTGAATTTGTTTAACGAAGAAGTTTGGCAAATTTAGTCTTTGTAAAAAATGTAATTTCTTTTTAAAAATTTTCGGTTTTTTATGTGTATATAGTCCGATCGATGCAGTTGAAATTTTAATAAAACATAGTTCATTAGTGAGAAAGGCATCGCTGAATTAACTTGGTTACGGTTCGTTAACGCGTTAAGGCACGCTGGCGTTTCAAAAAACAAATTTAATTCGTGTCGTGTCGAGGATGCTTCACCGACATTTTAAAGAAATTTTTTCCTTTCCTTTCCCATTGTTTAAGTCCTTTCACCATTGTTTAAATGCTAATACTTTGTATACTATAACAATATTAGATGGTTCGAAAGAAAGTTTGCCTATAAGGACAACACTACATATGCAAAAAGTTAGTGTTGCATGCAACAAATAAAACCACTGCGGCATTAACTGAGTAATCGATTACCACAAAAAATCAAATAATAGAGTATAATACAGTATTCATCCGTGTCTTACTTCTTATCATATCTCAGATGGAGCAGCTAAACAGTAGTGTGTAACTGAGCATTCTGCATTTTTGTAGCTTTAATCATAACTACAATTTTCAAAAAAATCCTGTCCTACCAAGTGAAATTTATATACATCTACTCATTCGGTCAAAGACATTTTGGAAATCTACCAACATTAACAAGAACGGCGATTGAAATTCAGTAAACTGTTCAAGGATGATTCGCAAATTGTTGATACCTCTTGAGGGTTGAGATTAATCTATTCTTTCGAGAATTACTTTTACCATGCGAATTGGTAATAACAGAGTGATGCATTACAGTTTTTGAAACATTAATTTTTTTGAATCTGTGCAATTATTTCTTCTTTCCATTCGCTGGGATTTCAATAATGGAAGCAATTGTAATTTTAACGTTTCATGGTCTACGTTAGGAAATCCAGTTGTAAATTTATTTATGGAGAGGAGAATTTTTGTTTTCATTTCTTGACCACTAGGCGCTTCTACTTCAATTTTATCGTTTATAATACGAAATAGAATTATTATTACTTGAATAACAAAATGAAAACTTTAATGAAGCCAAGGTACGGCAAGATAAAAGAGAATACTTCAACAATTAAAATATATTGCTATTCTATTGATAACGTTTTTTATGAGCGGAAGTGAATCGAATTTTTTTTTAGTTGGTTGTTATGCTAAGTTTTAATCGTTTTAACTCTGTAATGGAGATATAAAATTTTATTACTTTTCACTGTAAGAATTGTTCTTTTAAGTTATTTTCATTACACAATTATATTTACAAATTACTGACTTATATTGTTAATATATTTTTTATTTTTAGTATTTTATTTTTACATATTAACGTACCATGAAAAGCTTTTACAAAATTTTTGGTTTAAATTGTGATTAAATTTACATAGACTTCATAGAATAGTTTTGAAAATTAAATTGTTTAGACGTTTAAAAAATATTTAAAAAAAAAATTAATAAATATATTTTAAAAATCAATATGAAATTTATTATAATTTTATTTGCAATTATTGCAATTTTATTTGCAATTATTACAATTACATTATCAACCGATTCCATATGTGAAATTCCGAATATTGATGCTCCAGTATGTGGAACTGATGGAAATACTTACCTTAATAAAGAAGAACTTATATGTCTAAGAGGCGCTTCAGTTGATGTTGCTCATGAAGGTGAATGTTAAAACGGAAGAAAGATAAGGCTTATTTTTAAAATGATTGAAGCAAAAATTTAAGAAAATTACATTGAAACGAATTAAATGAAACAAAATGAATGAATAAATCATTAAGATTAAAAAATTATATGCAATTTCAGTTTTTAAATTGGTTTAAAATACAATATTTTCTAATAAAGTAAGACTTTATTTCCGAATGTTCGATTTCATTTTAATTTTATACATAGGAACTTTGATTAATTTGATGAATTTCTCTTTAGGTCGTATTTAGCGCAAACATCATTGAAAGAAAACATTTTAAAGAAATCCCTTGGTATATTCATGTTAATATCATATCGTTAATAGCGTATAAATATTTATATATCTATATAAATATTTATATTCTCAAATAGAAAATGGGGTGTAATTTTATACATGACAGGTATGTGATATGAAAAACAAAACTCTCTACATTTTTTGTGGTTTTTTTCTGTTCTGTTGTTTGTGACCTTCTCTAGTTTGCAGCCATTCAAAATAAAGGGTTTAATGTTTATCTGGAAAAGCCTTTTTTATGAATATTTTCATAACAGAAAAATATTATGAGGTAAAGAGCAACAACTTTACCATAAATTATTTCCATAAAACTTGATCCATTTTTACAAAATTTCAGATGTTTTAGTGCAGACGTTAAGTACCGAAATATATTTAGATATATTTTGGATTTGTATGACAGTGAACCGGACCTGTTGCACCAGCACAATCAAATTGTACAGAAGTTATTGCCCTAAATCTTCAACATCTTTTGTAAGACGCCTAGTTCATTAACTTCTAAGATGTACAAGCTACCGGAACCTGCCGCTCTAGCACAACCAAATACAATAGAAGTCGTAAGTATACAACTTTTCTCTAAATTTCAAATATCTAGCTGAGTTATATTCATATAAAAGAGAAGTTGTATAGCAGGTACTCGAACCTGTTGTCCTAAGCTAACCGTATTTTACAAAAGATATTATTATAACTGATGATGATAAAGGACGTAATAATGTTCTTATTGAATACATTAATCGTATGTCTCTAAGCGGTTTACCTCCCCATAAATTGGTTATAAAAGAAAATTGTATTGTATTAATATTATTCGTAATTTAAATACGGGTAATGCATTAGTGGTACAAAAATGCATTACACAAATGGATCAAAATAGTATTGATTATAAAATTTTAATTTATGTTTCAAGTGGACAACATATTTTAATTCTCAGAATTCATTTAACTTATTCCAATACATTGTTACCATTCACTATTCGAAAAATTCATTTTGCTATAATGCCTGCTTTTAACATTACTATTATTATACCAGTATGAACTATGTTCAACGGTATAATAAATTTGCCATTACGTTTGTGACACCTTAAAGGAGTCGAGATAAATATAGTGTCAAAGGTATGGATCGGCTCAGAATCGAATTCTGAGTGGATTAAGCCATGTATGTCCGTCCGCCCGCCCGATAACTCAAAAAATAAAGGAGCTGGAAAGGAGGATGAAATTTTTTTACGTTCCTTTTGCAAAATTGTTGGCTTCGCTATTTAAATCCAGCATTTTCGGCCGCTGGGTTCGAGTAGCTGCCATGCAACTTCTCTTTTTAAATGGAAATAACTCAGTATCTAGGCTAGGTTTCTAAAATTTTGCAAATAATGACCAAGTTTTATGGCAACAACTTCTGTAAAATTTGGTTGTAATAGTACGACAGGTTCGGATAGCTACCATACAACTTCTCTTTTTAAATGGAAACAACTCAGTGTCTATTGAAGCTAGGTATATGAAATTTAGTGAAGAAGTGTCGAGTTACATACCAACAGCTTTTATAAAATTTGGTTGGTCTAAAGCAGCCGGTTCAGATTTCTTGCATTTCTTGGAACTGAATGAAGCTAGGCGTCTAGAATCTTATAAATGATGATCAAGTTTTATGGCAACAACTTCTGTAAAATTTGGTTGTGCTTATGCAATAGATTCGGATAGCTGTTATACAACCCCAGATTTTACATAAATATATTTCTGTAATTAACATCGGTACTAACATCGGTACGTCGGTCGGTCAGTAAAAACAATTTTAATAATAATTATAATAGTAATGTTAAAAATAATGGCAATAACAATGTTAGTAAAAATAAAATAGATGAAATAGATGAAATTAATGATTGTAAAAAAATAGTTGAAATTAATGATTAGAAAGAAAACGTTAGCACTAGAGACAATTCGAATGTAACAAAGGTAGTGTCCAAATATCACAACTGGAACAAAGGAGAAAAACTATATTCGCAAAATGAAGAAGTAGAAAATGTTTCATATAATAGCAGTTCACAGGTTGTAAATAAAAGTTTTTTAAATCCAATGGTTCCTCCAATAGTTAAAATTACTAAAATAGCGGTTAAAAATGGTGACAGTATATTTATATTACCAAGATTGCGAGATTATAGAATTTATAATAATGTAAGATTATATTTATCATTTTTCCATGACCAAGAAGATATTTGTTATGAAGGTATAACGAAAACAAATATTAAAGTATTAATCAATCAGAAACGATTACCAACGAATTATCAGGAACTGAGTGAATTATAATATCAATATTATAAAAGTATAGAACTCTCCAGCAAAGAGTAACAAAAAAATTTAGCAGCATATAGACAACACACCTACAATAAATACAGAGAATATTTTTAAAAAATTTCGGATTTCTGACAAAATTATTTAATTGGTAGGCCATAATGACAGTTTATGCTGAAAATAATATGCAAAACAGTAATTTCAAAATTTTGTATCTAAATATATGCAGCTTAAGAAATAAGATATTTGAATTAGAAACAGTAATTAATGAATATAAAACAATTGATATAGTAATCCTTATAAAAGTATGGATATACAGCAATGAAATCATGATTTATAATATTCTAAAATATAAGTCAGTTTTCAATTGCAGAGATGAAAAAAGAGGCGGGATGAAAAAAGGGAACGGTCATCTTTATAAAAGATAATATAAGCTTTCCTGAAGTATTAAAAGATGAAAATTATAATTTTAATGTAATCAAAATTCTAAATTCTCAATTGGTGCATTTTACAAGACCCAGCGAAAAATAGCAACATATTTATAGATTATTAGGAAAACGACGAAGAATACAGTTGCCTTTATCAACTCTTAAATACCCGTACGAACCGTTAGTATGTTCTCAGCCTGTCACTCTGCTTACAATATTATTTTTTTAATATTTTAGTATTTTAAAATAATTTGGGTGAATTTTATAATTTCTAGAACTATGGGTTGTACATATATTCAAACTATATATTTATATGTACATTCTTCAAAAGCAGATTCTAACCTTCCACATAACGATTATCAATCCAAAACTTTTTCAAATATTCTATAGTACCATTTAATACTAAGCGGTAAATTTATATTAAATTTACTTAGTACAAAATAGTAAATATAATTTTAAATATTATATTATATATTATATTTTAAATTCCATTGACAGAATAATTTCTTATAAGCACAATAAAATACATATATGTATGTAAATACGGCGCTATATAATATATATCTATACTCTTATCATTCATTCATCAGTGACATATACGATATGTAAATAAACATGATATTATATAAGTATATATGTATATCATATAATATCATATAAATAAAAATTCTTCAAGCAACCGTTATGTTGTTTATTTATTTACATTTTTTTGTACTACGCATTATATCCTCAAAAATTGCAAATTATCGAGTAAAACAAATGCAAAAAATTTGTTGAAGAAATTTGTTAGAAAATTTGAAAAAATCAAGTAACACTTTCGTCAATTATAAAGTAACCCTATATTATTAAAAAAAGTTGTTAACAGAAATAAGAGTATAATGTTGAAGCTTTAATTTTTGTGTATTACTTCAAAAAAATTTTAACAGGTGTTCAAGTTACAGGTGTTTAAAAATAGGAAATTTTCAGTTTTTGACCCCTTACGGCTCCTAAACGGGGGGTGATACAAAAAAAATTTCTGAAATGACTCATACTTATTTTCAAAGATCTAACTTCTGTCAAAATTTCAAGTTTCCAACTTAAACCGTTTAAAAGATAGAAGGGTTAAAGGATTTTTCAAAATTTGAGTTTCGCATAACGGTAAATTAAGACACCGTATGCCACAAATATATATTTATTGTATATATACTTTTAAAGATAATAAAAGTAGTAATCGTTTGGCGTTTTCAAAATGAAGATATACCTTATACAAGTTGTGCTATAACAATTTAAATATAGAGCTTTTTTGAACCTTTGGGGAACTGTAGCTCCGTAACGGGTGGGGCTACAAAAAAAAGTTATTAAAAATAAAATTAATATTTTTGTGAGATCTATCAGCAGTTAAAATTTCATAGCTCTATTTCAAAAAAAATGTGGGGATCTAAAAGTTAGATGTTTGAGAGCTACCCTAAGTTTTGGTCCAAACTCAACCAAAAAAAATAGTGAACCTACAAATTATTCCCAGAATATTTTGTGTAAATTTCAAGATTCTAGCTTTCTTAGTTTTTGAGTTAGCGTGCTGACGGACGGACGGACATGGCTCAAAAGTCTTAGAATTTTTTTCTGATCCGATCCATACCTTTGAAGGTATATCTAGCTCGCTTATTTCGAGGTGTTACAAACGGAGGAGTAATTTTATTATACCCGATCCTATCGTACGGGTATAAAAATACTATAAGTAAAACTGATTATAACCAGATGTATAATATTGTAAATAATAAAATAGAAAATACAAAAATTTTTGAAATTGATACGTTAATTAAGATAATGCAGGAAGCGCAAGTTTTATGTATAACTTCAGTGTCAGTTAGAACTGGAAATAATTCTTGGATAACACCGTTGATATATGAAAAATTAAAAATTAGAAAAACACTATATGAAAAACGAGGAAGAATACAGTTGACTTTGTCAACTCTTAGATACCCGTACGAACCGTTAGTATGTTCACAGCCTGTCACTCTGCTTACAATATTATTTTTTGAATATTTTAGTATTTTAAAATAATTTGGGTGAATTTTATAATTTCTAGAACTATGGGTTGTACATATATTCAAACTACATGTTTATATGTACATTCTTCAAAAGCAGATTCTAACCTTCCACATAACGATTATCAATCCAAAACTTTTTCAAATATTCTATAGTACCATTTAATACTAAGCGGTAAATGTATATTAAATTTACTAAGCACAAAACAGTAAATATAATTTTAAATATTATATTATATTATATTTAAATATACCATTGACAGAATAATTTCTTATAAGTACAATAAAATACATATATGTATGTAAATACGGCGCTATATAATATACATCTATACTCTTATCATTCATTCACTAGTGACATATACGATATGTAAATAAACATGATATTATATAAGTATGTATATATATCAATATCATATAAATAAAAATTCTTCAAGCAACCGTTATGTTGTTTATTTCTTTACATTTTTTTGTACTACGCATTATATCCTCAACAATTTCAAATTATCGAGTAAAACAAAATGGAAAAAATTCGTTTTAAAGAAATTTGTTAGAAAATTTGAAAAAATCAAGTAACACTTTCGTCAATTATAAAGTAACCCTATATTATTAAAAAAAGTTGTTAACAGAAATAAAAGTATAATATTGGAGCTTTAATTTTTGTGTATTACTTCAAAAAAATTTTAACAGGTGTTCAAGTTACAGGTGTTTAAAAATAGGAAATTTTCAGTTTTTGACCCCTTACAGCTCCTAAACGGGGGGTGATACAAAAAAAATTTCTGAAATGACTCATACTAATTTTCAAAGATCTAACTTCTGTCAAAATTTCAAGTTTCCAACTTTAACCGTTTAGAAGATGGAAGGGTTAAAGAATTTTGCAAAATTTGAGTTTCGCATAACGGTAAATTAAGACACCGTATGCCAAAAATATATATTTATTGTATATATACTTTTAAAGCTAATGAAAGTAGTAATCGTTTGGCGTTTTCAAAATGAAGATATACTTTATACAACTTGTGCATAATAACAATTTAAATATAGAGCTTTTTTGAACCTTTGGGGAGCTGTAGCTCCGTAACGGGTGGGGCTACAAAAACAAGTTATGAAAAATAAAATTAATATTTTTGTGAGATATATCAGTAGTTAAAATTTCATAGCTCTATTGCAAAAAAAATGTGGGGATCTAAAAGTTAGGTGTTCGAGAGCTACCCTAAGGCTTGGTCCAAACTCAACCAAAAAAAATAGGGAACCTACAAATTACTCCCAAAATATTTTGTGTAAATTTCAAGATTCTAGCTTTCTTAGTTTTTGAGTTAGCGTGCTGACGGACGGACGGACGGACGGACGGATGGACATGGCTCAAAAGTCTTAGAATTTTTTTCTGATCCGATCCATACCTTTGAAGGTATATCTAGCTCGCTTATTTCGAGGTGTTACAAACGGAGGAGTAATTTTATTATACCCGATCCTATCGTACGGGTATAACGAGGAAGAATACAGTTGCCTTTGTCAACTCTTACATACCCGTACGAACCGTTAGTATGTTCACAGCCTGTCACTCTGCTTACAATATTATTTTTTAAATATTTTAGTATTTTAAAATAATTTGGGCGAATTTTATAATTTCTAGAATTATGGGTTGTTTATTTCAAACTATATTCAATTTTATATTCAAACTATATGTTTATACATTCTTCAAAAGCAGATTTTAACATAACGATTATCAATCCAAAACTTTTTCAAATATTCTATAGTACCATTTAATACTAAGCGGTAAATGTATATTAAATTTACTTAGTAGTAAATATAATTTTAAATATTATATTATATTATATTTAAATATTCCATTGACAGAATAATTTCTTATAAGTATAATAAAATACATATATGTATATAAATACGGCGCTATATAATATACATATATACTCTTATCATTCATTCACTAGTGACATAAACGATATGTAAATCAACATGATATTATATAAGTATGTATATATATCAATATCATATAAATAAAAATTCTTCAAGCAACCGTTATGTTGTTTATTTATTTGCATTTTTATGTACTACGCATTATATCCTCAACAATTTCAAATTATCGAGTAAAACAAAATGGAAAAAATTCGTTGAAGAAATTTGTTAGAAAATTTGAAAAAATCAAGTAACACTTTCGTCAATTATAAAGTAACCCTATATTATTAAAAAAAGTTGTTAACAGAAATAAGAAAATAATGTTGAAGCTTTAATTTTTGTGTATTACTTCAAAAAAATTTTAACAGGTGTTCAAGTTACAGGTGTTTAAAAATAGGAAATTTTCAGTTTTTGACCCCTTACAGCTCCTAAATGGGGGGTGATACAAAAAAAATTTCTGAAATGACTCATACTTATTTTCAAAGATCTAACTTTTGTCCAAATTTCAAGTTTCCAACTTAAACCGTTTAGAAGATAGAAGGGTTAAAGGATTTTGCAAAATTTGAGTTTCGCATAACGGTAAATTAAGACACCGTATGCCACAAGTATATATTTATTGTATATATACTTTTAAAGCTAATAAAAGTAGTAATCGTTTGGCGTTTTCAAAATGAAGATATACCTTATACAAGTTGTGCTATAACAATTTAAATATAGAGCTTTTTTGAACCTTTGGGGAGCTGTAGCTCCGTAACGGGTGGGGCTACAAAAAAAAGTTATTAAAAATAAAATTAATATTTTTGTGAGATCTATCAGTAGTTAAAATTTCATAGCTCTATTGCAAAAAAAAGTGGGGATCTAAAAGTTAGGTGTTCGAGAGCTACCCTAAGGCTTGGTCCAAACTCAACCAAAAAAAATAGGGAACCTACAAATTACTCCCAGAATATTTTGTGTAAATTTCAAGATTCTAGCTTTCTTAGTTTTTGAGTTAGCGTGCTGGCGGACGGACGGACGGACGGACGGACGGACATGGCTCAAAAGTCTTAGAATTTTTTTCTGATCCGATCCATACCTTTGAAGGTATATCTAGCTCGCTTATTTCGAGGTGTTACAAACGGAGGAGTAATTTTATTATAGCCGATCCTATCGTACGGGTATAAAGATCCAGAGAGCACTGATAAAAGGCTAAAATATAAACAATTGAAGACAAAGGTGGAAAAATTAATAAAGGAAGCAAAAACAAACCATATCAATAGAAGTATTGAGGATGCCGGAAGTAACTCTAGAAAACTGTGGAAAATATTTCTTAAGCAATTCTAACGAGGATATTTCTGAACATATTACTAGTGTGGTAAAAATAAACGGAGAACAGATAAAGGATGTAAATGAAACGGCAAACACTTAAAATGCATATTTTAATGAAGTAGGAGAATCCGTTATTAAAGGAATAAAAAAAATGTAGTTAATAATTCTTTTCAACATAAAAGAAATAACCAAACGTTAGTTCTATTCTCAGTTACGGAAACAGAGATTTATAAAATGATTATGAAGTTAAACAGAAATTCAGCTCAAGGACTAGATAAAATAACAGTAAAGGATTTACAAGAATTAGTTAACATCATCAAACAACCTATAGCAAAATTGATCAATAAATCCCTTATGGAAGAAACATTCCCAGATTCATTAAAAAAAAGCATATATAGTTCCGATTCATAAAAATGGTTCAAAAAATGAATGTGGTAATTTCCAATATTGAATTCAATTTTCAAAATTTTTTGAAAAAGCAATTAATATAAAGATAAAAAAGTTTATTTTAAAAACAGTTGGTTTTGATCCAAATCAATATGCTTTCCTAGAAAATAGTGGTACAGAATCCGCAATTACAGCTACGTTGCAACAAATTTATGATGCACTTGATGAAGGGTATTTTGTGGGTGCAGTATTTATCGATCTAACAAAAGCCTTCGAAGTAGTAAATCATAGTACACTAGTTAATTTCCTAGACAAGCTGAGTATAAGAGGTAATTGTAATCTCTTATTAAAAAGTTACTTAACAAATCGAACTCAGCGTGTTAAAGTGAACGAAGTTTTAAGTGGTGAACTTACTATAAAAACTGGTGTACCACAAGGTTCTCTCCTAGAACCGTTGTTATATATCTTATATATTATGAATACTTAAGAGATATGGACGCCGGATTCGAGTAGTTGCCATACAAATTCTTTCTTTATATGGAAATAACTTACTATTTATTGAAGCAAGGTATCTGCAATTTTGCAAAATGGTGTCGGGTTATACAATATCTGTAAAATTTGGTTGTCATGGTGGAACAGGTTCGGTTTACAGGATAGGTTTATTCTCTTTTTAAATGAAAATAACTCAGTGTCTACTGAAGTTAGAACTTTGAAATTTAGTAAAGAGGTGTCGAGTTACATGCTAACAACTTTTGTAAAATTTGGTTGGTTTACAGCAGTCGGTTCAAGCTTCTTGCACCTCTTGGAACATAATGAAGTTAGCCGTCTGAAATCTTAAAACTTCATGAAAACTTAAATGAAAATAACTCCGAGTCTATTGAAGCTAGTTATGTGAAATTTTGTTGCTAACAACTTCAATAAAATTTGGTTGGGGTGGAGCAGTAGGTTCACGCTTCTTGCACCCCTTGAAAGTTTATGAAGCTAAGCGTCTGAAATCCTACAAGAGATGATCACTTTTGTAAAATTGTTAGTTTCGCTATTCAGCCGGGTTCGGGTTCGAGGAGCTGTCATACAACTTCTTTCTTTTTATGGAAATAACTCAGTATATATTGAAGCTAGGTATCTGAAATTTTTCGAAATGGTGTCGAGCTATAGGCCAATAACATTTGTATAATTTTGTTATGCTGTTGCTACAGGTTCGGGTAGCTACCATATAACAACTCTTTTTAAATGAAAATAACTCAGAGTCTATTGAAGCTAGGTATCTGCAATTTAGGGAAGAGGTGTCGAACTACATGCTAAACACTTTTTAAAATTTGGTTGGTCTAGAGGAGCCGGTTCAGATTTCTTGCACCTCTGAAACTTAATGAAGCTAGGCGTCTGAAATTTTACAAATTATGATCAAGTGTTATGGCAACAATTTCTGTAAAATTTGGTTGCGCTGGTGCAGCAGATTCGGTTAGCTGTCATACAATTCCGAAATGTACATAAATATATCTCGGCACTTAACGTCGGTATACTAAAACATCTGAAATCAAGTTTTATGGAAACTGTACATATTATGTTGATAGGCGTATCCTAGAGTTAAAACACTCTACTCTACTGTACTCTTCCTCGTTATATCTGTACGATAAGGATCGGGTATATTAAAATTGCTCCCCCATTTGTAACACCTTGAAATAAACTAGCTAGATATACCTTCAAAGGTATGGATCGGATCAGAATCAAATTCTGATTCGATTAAGCTTTGTCCGTCCGTCCGCCTGTTTACAAAAATTCTATACCGTTAAAGATAAAGAAAAGAATTTTTAACCACGGGTAGGTCTCATAAACTTGCAGAACAACTTCTTCATGTAGTCCTATCCATTACGGAGCTACAGCCCCTCAAACTTTGAAGAAACCCTATTTTTAAATACACATCATGTTCTGTTTAATATTATTTTAATCTGAAATCACCATTCGATAGGAATTTTTTCTGCCTTTTTGATATTTAAATCAATATCAAAATTGCAAATTTTTTTTTTCAAAAATTGAAAATTCGCTATTTTTGAACATGTCTACCTTAGGCATCTGTACACATTTTTTTTTCGACAAGATATACAAATTAAAGGTCGAAGGTTTTTCCTATCGAATGGCGTTTTCAGATTGAAAAAGTATTGAGCGGAACATGAAATATTCGCGTTTAAAAATAGAGCTTTTTCAAAGTTTGAGCTGCTGTAGTTCCCTGATGGATGGGGCTGCATGAAAAAGTTGTTCCACAAAATTAATTTTTTTACGAGACTTACACATGGTTAAAAATTTTTTTCTCTATCTTTAACGGTTTAGAAATTTTGTAAACAGACGGACGGACAGAGTAAAACTAATAGACAAATTTTTTCAAAATTTTTTTGGAAATGTGCTAAAAAGAACTATCAAAAAAATGTTTAGTTAACGACAATGAACACAACACAATTTTTTTCTCAATGGTTGAAAATGAGAGTGCGGAGAATTAATAGCGGAGAATAGCAGAAGCTGATATTTAATATTTTACAATAACGAAACAATGTATTTAAGCAGTATAAAATATCTAATAATTAACATAATTTTTTTTAAATATTTTCATATACAAAATATCTAGATTTTCCTAGTGTAGGTATAGGTATTTGACAAAAAGCTTTTTTTTCTTCTTTATTATTAATTCGTTTAATTGTTTTTCCATGAAGTTAAAGTATCTATCAGTTTATTTGTAAATTTTTTAATGTGCTGAAATATGATCTCACCAAAATGTAAATCTATCTAACTACATTATAATTTGTATGTATATGACATAGTTTTGTATTGCTTTTAATATAAGAAAAAAATTTTTCCATTCGAAAAATATGAAAACTACAAATAATATAAACTGATTACACACATAAATATGAATCCATCTTATCTAAGAAAATGAAAAAAAAAAATTGTTTTGCCCTGATTTATAACCTTGTTTTTTTTTTGAAAATTATTTACTGTTTTATGTGAATTATCTATAAATTTTATATATATATTTGTATGTAAGCTATAATATTTTTTATTTTCATAGAATTTTGTATTTCATAGAACAAAAATCACAAAAAAAAGACATATACCCCAAATTTTAACACGATAATGTTATTTACTTATATTATTAACTAGCAGGGATCCCCGGCGTTGTCCGGAGTACTTTGTTGGTTTTATGAAATAAAAATCTTTAACTTTTGTTTTCATTATGAATTACACATTTTTAGTTTTTATTTTTATATGTATTAATTAAATATAATTAATTATATAACCAAAGATAATTTTAGCAAAATTGAATGCACTAAATTATTAAACATTTATAATTTTTATTTGCGGATGCAAAACTACATTGTTTGCACGTGTAGTGTTCTCCGTATAGGTAATATAAAATAATAAATATATTTATTTTATATCATAAAAATAAATTAATTATAATACTAATTATATGTTACCTTATACCACATTTTACGCTATAAAAACTTTTAATAAATAAATACATACATATATAAAAATTTCATTAGAAAGTCGTCGGAAATATTGTAAATGATTCAGTTGGGAATGATTCGCGCTAACCAATCATAACTAATGGAATTAAGTGAACTACTCTATGAAGCAGCTAAGTTTTTATAAATTTTGCATGGTGACACAATAATGAAAAAAAAAAAAGTTTTTTAAATTGTTGTTGTGCTTAAACGAATTAACAGAACTTTACCAAAATCTTCACGGTTATTCTTTAAAGCCATTAAAATAGCCAGACGACTTGTTTGGCCATGAAATATCTTTTGTTATAATTTGAATTGAAATAGTAGAGACAAATATAAATAATTATGAAAGACAAAAATTTCTTTAAAATATCGTAGTACCACAACGGCATTTCGTTGAATAGTATAGAATAATTATAAAAAGACAAACAAATTGTATCTATAAAATGTCATAGCGCTAGAATCGGTTAATTGAACTTCCCAAAAATTTGTTAAACTTGGATTTTAAACCCATTATAGCACCCTGAAATATTGAACACGGTTTGGATAGAATTCTTTTTTTGGTCATTGGTCATTGCACTGTAACGAGTTAACGAATTGTAACTAAGTTAATCCATTTTTCGTCTCCATTAAATTACGTTTTTACAAAATTTGAACGCAATCGATCGAATAGTATAGATATGATCATAAAAAAAACGGAAATTTCATTTAAAAGTCACAGCGTGGGAACTAGTTAACGGAGCCTCGCAAAAATTTGCATAATTTTTTTTTAAAGTTAATCAGATTTACTGTATTAACCTTAAAGATTCCTACTAACGTTAATCAGCCTGCAATGTTGAACACTATTCGGAAAGAATTATTTTGACCAGACCCACGTATAGGAACGGGAAAACGGATCTTGACTTTATCAATCCAGCGAACTTCTTTGGTAGGCAGCTACGTTTCTACATAGTTTAAACTGAATCGGCAAAACCGTATAGATAGCACAACGAAAAAACGAAAAATTCGAAAAGCAAAATTTGCTTACAATAAGATAAACCGTGTAGCATAATGCATAAATAACAAACAAACAAGCAAACAAATAGACAATCACACTTTCTGCTTTATATAGTAGATATATTACTTATTTTTTTTTTATCCGTTGAACGTATATTCAAGGGTATAAGAAATTTGCCATTATGTTTGTGATACCTTAAATTTCCATGCCAAGTACTTTTGTAAAATTTGGTTGGTCGAGAGCAGCAGATTCAAGGAGCTTCCATACAACTTATTTTCACATATATAAGCATAATTTATATCCTCATAACTTGGTACTTAATAAGGCTAGACAATCGAAATTTTCTAAAAGATGCTCACGTGTAATCGCAATATCTTCTATGAAATTTGGTTGCTCTAGTCCAAGTTTCAGGCATGACGTACATCTTGGAACTTAATAAAGCTAGGCACCTGAAATCTTACAATAGATGATCAAGTTTTATGGCAATAACTTTTGTAAAATTTAGTTGAGCTGGTACAATAGGTTTGTATAGCAGTTATAAAATTTCTCTTTTTAAATGAAAATTACTCAATATCTATTGAAGCTAGGTATGTGGAATTTCCTAAAAAGATGTCAAGTTGATATCATACCAACCAGTTTTGCAAAATTTGGTTGTGCTGGAGCAGCAACTACAGCTGCTACTTGCTTATATTGGAACACAATTAAGTAGGCATCTGAAGTCTTCTAATCAAGTTTTAGAGCAATAAATTCTGTAAAATATGGTTGGTTTGGGATAACAGTACGGGTATCCTAGAGTTGACATAGTCTATTCTATTGAACCCTTCCTTGTTTTATATTTTTTTTGTATTTTTGTGTATACCATTAAAAGCTTTTGCGAAATTTTTTGATTTAAATTGTGATCAAATTTACTTAGATTTCATAGAATAGTTTTGAAAATTGAAACGTTTAGACGTTTAAAATATACGTATTAAAAAAAATTACCTATTATTAAATAAATTATTAAAAATAAAATTAAAATGAAATTTATTACAATTTTATTTGCAATTATTGCATTATTTGCAATTACATTAACAACCACCGAAGCTGAAACAATATGTCCAGTTCCAATGATTTATGCACCAGTTTGCGGTAGTGATGGAAAAACTTACAGTAATAAATATGAAGTTGATTGTGAAGTTAAAAAAGGAAATGCAATTACAATTACTAAAGAAGGTAATTGCTAAAAGAAGGTACAACTAGTAAGGAGAAGGCGATTAATATTAAAATTGATATTTCAAATGTTGATTTTTTAAAAAATGGTTGTTTCAATTTAACATTATATGTTAAATAATTAATAATTAATGAAATAAAATATTTAAATTGTGTATTAAAAAATTAATTTTAATGTTTTAATAATTACATGAAAATTTTGTAAATAATTGAGGAACCTGAGGTTTTAAATAAGTTCGTTGATCAAACAAATATGTACGTACAGGGTGTGATGATATGATAATTTTATTTTTACAAAAAAAAATTTAAATTAATAAAAAAAAAACTTGTAGTGAAATGGACAGTGAATTAAAAGTTTATTTTTGAATTTATATAAAATTTCAAATAATCTTCAATTTGAGAAAACCTTTCAATTCTAAATAGATTTACGCTTAAGGGTTACTAAATATTTGTGATGCAGTTTCGACTTTTAAACTTGTTTAAAATGTAATATTTTATATTTTTTTTTGTAATACGTATTTACTGTATTTTAAATTGTGGAATTTTAAACCGACACAAATGTATTTTTTTTGAAAACTACTTTAAAAATAGCGCTCGGTTTGGCGATTTTAACAGATGTAAATCTGAACCACTTTTAATGAATTGCGGGTGCCTCAAGGATCTATTTTCTTCTGTTTATATATTAATGATTTACCCGAATGTTTAGGATTTTCCTCTTGTTCACTTTATGTCGATGATACTCAGATTCATTTAAGTAGTCCTATTCATATGATAAAGGATTGCAATTGAATGATGATCTGAATGCTATAACTTATTGGAGTAATTTTAATAAGCTCAGACTTCACCCTGATAAAACTCAAGCCAATGTCATTATAATGGCAAATTAATGACTGATTCGTTACCTAAATTAATTTCAATAATAAATTTATTCCCTACTTATGTAACATGAAGAACCTTGATCTAACAATAATTTTGAACCTTGATCTAACCTTGATTTTAACAATAATTTTTGCTGGTCTAATCACATCGTATGTCAATATCCAATAAAATATATCCTATCATTAGGAAACTTTGGAAATTTTCACCTTACATTCATGAAGCTATTAAATGTAAAATGATAAAATCATTAGTCTTATCTGCTTTTCTTTACTGTGATGTTGTTTACTGTAGTTCGAATGTGAGTGAGAGTACTAAGCTTAATACTTTATTCAATGCTTGAGCTAGATTTGGTACTAACCGAGGTAGGTTTGTTAGCGTTCGCGATGTAAACTACTGCATACTTTTTTGTAATTTTAATGAATACCTAAACTTTCCTCATAAATTATTTATTTCCGGATATCTTCAAAGCCTAGCAAAATTTCTTGGCGAAAATCGAATATAAATAGGTTGTTAATAGTCAACTTCAACTATAATTAACTTCGATACTAGTCTTACTTTGTTGGTCCAATAAATGAAAACTTTGTCTTACGATAAGTATCGGGTATAATAAAATTACTCCTCCGTTTGTAACACCTCGAAATAAGCGAGCTAGATATACCTTCAAAGGTATGGATCGGATCAGAACCAAATTCTGAGTCAATTAAGCCATGTCCGTCCGTCCGTCCATCAGCATGCTAACTCAAAAACTAAGAAAGCTACAATCTTGAAATTTACACAAAATATTCTGCGAGCAATTTGTAGGTTCCATATTTTTTTTGGTTGAGTTCCGACTGAAACTTCGGGTAGCTACCGAAAAACTAACTTTTAGATCTCTACAATTTTTTTTTAAATTGAGCCATAAAATTTTAACTGCTGATAGATATTTTTGGTTATTATACCCGTACGATAAGTATCGGGTATAATAAAATTACTTCTCCGTTTGTAACACCTCGAAATAAGCGAGCTAGATATACCTTCAAAGATATGGATCGGATCAGAATCAAATTCTGAGTCGATGAAGCCATGTCCTCCGTCCGTTCGTCAGCACGCTAACTCAAAAACTAAGAAAACTAGAATCTTGCAATTTACACAAAATATTCTAGGAGCAATTTGTAGGTTCCCTATTTTTTTTGGTTGAGTTCCGATCAAAACTTCGGGTAGCTCCCGAACAACTAACTTTTAGTTCTTCACATTTTTTTTGAAATAGAGCCATGAAATTTGAACTGCTGATAGATATCATAAAAATATTAATTTTTCTTAATATAAAAATTTCTGTAGCCCCACCCATAAAGGAGCTACAGCCCCTAAAAGTTCGAAAAATCTCTATATTTAAATTGTTATAACACAATTTCTATAAGGTATATCTTCAATTTGAAAATTCTAAACGATAGGTGCTATTATGAGCTGTATATGTATATAAACATGTATAGGAACCTGGGGTTTTAAATAAGTTCGTTGATCAAACAAATATGTACGTACAGAGTGTGATGATATGATAATTTTATTTTTACAAAAAAAAATTTAAATTAATAAAAAAAAAACTTGTAGTGAAATGGACAGTGATTAAAAGTTTATTTTTGAATTTATATAAAATTTCAAATAATCTTCAATTTGAGAAAACCTTTCAATTCTAAATAGATTTACGCTTAAGGGTTACTAAATATTTGTGATGCAGTTTCGACTTTTAAACTTGTTTAAAATGTAATATTTTATATTTTTTTTTGTAA
The DNA here is from genome assembly GCA_947095535.1 of Poecilobothrus nobilitatus. Taxonomy (NCBI): domain Eukaryota; kingdom Metazoa; phylum Arthropoda; class Insecta; order Diptera; family Dolichopodidae; genus Poecilobothrus; species Poecilobothrus nobilitatus. The sequence continues at coordinate 200,621,440 of OX352774.1, forward strand.
TACGTATTTACTGTATTTTAAATTGTGGAATTTTAAACCGACACAAATGTATTTTTTTTGAAAACTACTTTAAAAATAGCGCTCGGTTTGGCGATTTTAACAGATGTAAATCTGAACCACTTTTAATGAATTGCGGGTGCCTCAAGGATCTATTTTCTTCTGTTTATATATTAATGATTTACCCGAGTGTTTAGGATTTTCCTCTTGTTCACTTTATGTCGATGATACTCAGATTCATTTAAGCAGTCCTATTCATATGATGAAGGATTGCAATTGAATGATGATCTGAATGCTATAACTTATTGGAGTAATTTTAATAAGCTCAGACTTCACCCTGATAAAACTCAAGCCAATGTCATTATAATGGCAAATTAATGACTGATTCGTTACCTAAATTAATTTCAATAATAAATTTATTCCCTACTTATGTAACATGAAGAACCTTGATGTCATCTTTAACAATAATTTTTTAATTTCATCAAATTACTTCTCCGTTTGTAACACCTCGAAATAAGCGAGCTAGATATACCTTCAAAGATATGGATCGGATCAGAATCAAATTCTGAGTCGATGAAGCCATGTCCTCCGTCCGTTCGTCAGCACGCTAACTCAAAAACTAAGAAAACTAGAATCTTGCAATTTACACAAAATATTCTAGGAGCAATTTGCAGGTTTCCTATTTTTTTTGGTTGAGTTCCGATCAAAACTTCGGGTAGCTCCCGAACAACTAACTTTTAATTCTTCACATTTTTTTTGAAATAGAGCCATGAAATTTGAACTGCTGATAGATATCATAAAAATATTAATTTTTGTTAATATAAAAATTTCTGTAGCCCCACCCATAAAGGAGCTACAGCCCCTCAAAGTTCGAAAAAGCTCTATATTTAAATTGTTATAACACAATTTCTATAAGGTATATCTTTAATTTGAAAATTCTAAACGATAGGTGCTATTATGAGCTGTACATGTATATAAACATGTATATAATAAATATATACTTGTGCTATACGGTGTCTTAATTTACCGTTATGCGAAACTGAATTATTGCAAAATACTTTAACCCTTCTATCTTCTAAACGGTTTAAGTTGGAAACTCGAAATTTTGACAGAAGTTAGATCTTTGAAAATAATTATGAGTCATTTCAGAAATTGTATCATCCCCCGTTTAGGAGCTGTAAGGGGTCAAAAATTGAAAATTTCCTATTTTTAAACACCTGTAACTTGAACACCTGTTAAAATTTTTTTGAAGTAATACATAAAAATTAAAGCTTCAACATTATACTCTTATTTCTGTTAACAACTTTTTTTAATAATATATGGTTACTTTATAATTACGAAAGTGTTACTTGATTTTTTCAAATTTTCTAACAAATTTCTTTAACGAATTTTTCCATTTTGTTTTACTCGATAATTTGAAATTGTTGAGGATATAATGCGTAGTACAAAAAAATGTAAATAAATAAACAACATAACGGTTGCCTGAAAAATTTTTATTTATATGATATTGATATACATACATACTTATATAATATCATGGTTATTTATTTATCGTATATGTCACTGATGAATGAATGATAAAAGTATAGATGTATATTATATAGCGCCGTATTTACATATATGTATTTTATTGTACTTATAAGAAATTATTCTGTAAATGGAATATTTAAATATAATATAATATAATATTTAAAATTATATTTACTATTTTATACTTAGTAAATTTAATATACATTTACCGCTTAGTATTAAATGGTACTATAGAATATTTGAAAAAGTTTTGGATTGATAATCGTATAATAAAATTACTTCTCCGTTTGTAACACCTCGAAATAAGCGACCTAGATATACCTTCAAAGATATGGATCGGATCAGAATCAAATTCTGAGTCGATGAAGCCATGTCCTCTGTCCGTTCGTCAGCACGCTAACTCAAAAACTAAGAAAACTAGAATCTTGCAATTTACACAAAATATTCTACGAGCAATTTGCAGGTTTCCAATTTTTTTTGGTTGAGTTCCGATCAAAACTTCGGGTAGCTCCCGAACAACTAACTTTTAGTTCTTCACATTTTTATAATTTCTAGAAGGTTAAAATCTGCTTTTGAAGGAAGTATAAACATATAGTTTAAATATATGTGCAACCCATAGTTCTAGAAATTATAAAATTCACCCAAATTATTTTAAAATACTAAAATATTAAAAAAATAATATTGTAAGCAAAGTGACAGGCTGTGAACATACTAACGGTTCGTACGGGTATCTAAGAGTTGACAAAGGCAACTATATTCTTTCTCGTTTTTTTTGACATTTCAAAATTTCAATTTTTTTGTAAGATACAGTTTTTGCATATGTATTAAAAATATCCATGATATTTATAGCAAAATATATTCCGAGAACATACTTTCGTAGATATTTATGGTTACTTTCTTGGATATTTTCAAATGTTTGATGGATATTTTTTTAGCTTTATCTCTTTCAAACACATATCATTTTTGTATCTTCTGCTTATGCTCTGACATTTTCATGGATATATCGGTCTAATGAAAATCAGCCTTTAACTTTTTAAATAAAACAAAAACGTAAATTTCTAAATTTTGACGAAATTGATTTAGAAAATTTGACGAATTTGATTTTGAAAAAAGACAAATATAATATTAAAAAAGACAAATTTGAAGAAAAAAGAGTATATTAGAGTTAGCATTCATAATTTAATAAAAAAATTAATAAAAATGTTAAAGAATTTGATATAAGACATAAAATGTTACGGTGTCTTAATTTTCGTTATGCGAAACTGAATTATTGAATTATGTAACCCTTCGATTTTCTAAATGGTTTAAGTTGGAAACTTGAAATTTTGACAGAAGTTAGATCTTTTAAAGTAAGTATGAATCATTTCAGAAAATTTTAAATCGTTGCCCGTTAAGGAGCTGTAAGAGGTCTAAAGCTGAAAATTTCCTATTTTTTAAAACCTGTAACTTGAACATCTGTTCAAATTTTTTTGCAGAAATGCATAAAAATTAAAGCTTTAACATTATACTTTTACTAGGGGCCCCTGTTAATATGTAGTCAAATTCTATGTTGAATCCCAATTCATATAATAGACAGTTGCAGTTTAGAAAAATAGAATTTATGGAAAAAGTACAATCCGTAAAAAATCTGAAACATGGTACAGAGGGCGAGAAGACCGTACAAATATTACCACAATTGTACAAACGGTAACCCTGCATAAAATTGACATACAAAATATTTAAAAATAAAAAATTATTCGAATATAATTTTGATTGTAAGAACTGGTACACTAAAATTTAAGTACTTATATGAGAAGAAAAAGAAATCAAAAAACGAGGAAGAATACAGTTGACTTTGTCAACTCTTAGATACCCGTACGAACCGTTAGTATGTTCACAGCCTGTCACTCTGCTTAATATATTATTTTTTAAATATTTTAGTATTTTAAAATAATTTGAGTCAATTTTATAATTTCTAGAACTATGGATTGTATATATATTCAAACTATATGTGTATACATTCTTCAAAAGTAGGTTTTAACCTTCCACATTATCAATCCAAGACTTTTTCAAATATTCTATAGTACCATTTAATACTAAGCGGTAAATGTATATTAAATTTACTTGGTACAAAATAGTAAATATAATTTTAAATATTATATTATATTATATTTAAATATTCCATTGACAGAATAATTTCTTATAAGTACAATAAAATACATATATGTATGTAAATACGGCGCTATATAATATACATCTATACTCTTATCATTCATTCACTAGTGACATATACGATATGTAAATAAACATATTATATAAGTATGTATGTATAACAATATCATATAAATAAAAATTCTTCAAGCAACCGTTATGTTGTTTATTTATTTACATTTTTTGTACTACGCATTACATCCTCAACAATTTCAAATTATCGACTAAAACAAAATGGAAAAAATTCGTTAAAGAAATTTGTTAGAAAATTTGAAAAAATCAAGTAACACTTTCGTCAATTATAAAGTGTTAATAATTTATGAAATGACTCATACTAATTTTCAAAGATCTAACTTCTGTCAAAATTTCAAGTTTCCAACTTTAACCGTTTAGAAGATAGAAGGGTTAAAGAATTTTGCAAAATTTGAGTTTCGCATAACGGTAAATTAAGACAACGGATGCCACAAATATATATTTATTGTATATATACTTTTAAAGCTAATGAAAGTAGTAATCGTTTGGCGTTTTCAAAATGAAGATATACCTTATACAACTTGCGCTATAACAATTTAAATATAGAGCTTTTTTGAACCTTTAGGGAGCTGTAGCTCCGTAACGGGTGGGGCTACAAAAAAAAGTTATTAAAATAAAATTAATATTTTTATGAGACCTATCAGCAGTTAAAATTTTATAGCTCTATTTCAAAAAAAATGTGGGGATCTAAAAGTTAAGTGTTCGAGAGCTACCTTAAGGTTTGGTCCAAACTCAACCAAAAAAAATAGGGAACCTACAAATTACTCCAAGAATATTTTGTGTAAATTACAAGATTCTAGCTTTCTTAGTTTTTGAGTTAGCGTGCTGACGGACGGACGGACGGACATGGCTCAAAAGTCTTAGAATTTTTTTCTGATCCGATCCATACCTTTGAAGGTATATCTAGCTCGCTTATTTCGAGGTGTTACAAACGGAGGAGTAATTTTATTATACCCGATCCTATCGTACGGGTATAATAATACAATTAGAAAAGTTTTCTATAATCGCTTCAAATAATATACAAACATTCACATATAAATGCAACAATTTAATAAAAAAGTACAAAACCAAAACAATTATATATTTCAATTTTAAAGAAACTCTGCCCACTGGTCATACATAAGTACATTCTTAGATACATATTGATTATTAATATCAGATTAATATCATTCATCAATATTTAAAATTTCAATACATCTTGTGATAAATGATGATTTTTATCAATTTTTAAATTTTTTTCTTTATACATGCATAAGTTAAAGTACATTACATACATATAGGCGGATAGCCAAAGAATAGTTGAGCCGTTGAGGTCGAGTCGACTCGAGAGGAAAAAAAAATACACAATTTTAAAGAGAGTGAGTGAGAATGTCTCTTATAATTTTGTGTTTTTTTTTGTTATTCTGTTGTGTACGTTTTGTACTACTACCGACTATCGTAGGTACCATACCTGTAATGTAATGAAATATGTTGTTTATGTTTTTTATTATTAATATTATGAATAGGTTTTATAGTAGAAAAATCGTAAAAAATATGTAGTTACTGATGTTCAAAGCTTGAAACGGAATTCATAATACGTAGTGTGTGGCTGAAAACTACTAAATTATAATTATAGATTTCTGTTAGCAACTTTTCTTAATAATATAGGGTTGCCTTAAATTTGACGAAAGTGTGACTCGATTTTTCTCAATTTTTCTAACAAATTTCTTTAACGATTTTTTTAGATAATTTCAAATTGTTGAGGATGATAATTCTTAGTACAAAAAAAATGAGAAAAATAAAAATATAACGGTTGCTTGAAGAATTTTTATTTATATGGTGTTAATATACCTACATACATAGTTATAGAATATATCATGTTTATTTACATATCGAATATGTCACTGATGAATGAATAATACATATATTTATGTATAATAAGAGTACATATAGATATATATATATATATATATATAGCGGCGTATTTATATGTATTTTATTGTAGTTATAAGAAATTATGCTATGAATGAAATATTTTTAAAGAAATATTGCAATGCATGGCAACATATAAAAATATATATGTATGAATACATATACATATTAATATATATTTGCTATTCTGTAGTAAGTTTAGTACCTATAAACCTATAAATTAATATTCATTTGTCGCTTATTATTAAAAAGAACTATTCATATATCATATTTGGAAAAGTTTTCGATTCGCAATCGTTAGTTGGAAGGTTAGAATGTGCTTTTGAAGAATGTATAAACATATACTTTGCATATATTTATAAACGATAGGTCTAGAAATTATAAAACTCATCCAAATTATTTTAAAACACTGAAAAATTAAAAAAAACGAGGAAGAATATAGTTGCCTTTGTCAAATTATTTTAAAATACTAAAATATTAAAAAAATAATATTGTAAGCAGAGTGACAGGCTGTGAACATACTAACGGTTCGTACGGGTATCTAAGAGTTGACAAAGGCAACTGTATTCTTCCTCGTTTTATATAAGCTTAATTTATATCCCCATAACTTCATACTTTACCTCTGTAAATAATTTAAATAAGTATTAGTAATTATCAGGTTTAATGGTAATATCTTTTATGACATTTGATTGTCCTAGCCCAGCAGGTTCAGGCTTCTTGCACCTCTTGGAACTTAATTAAGCTAAGCGTATGAAATCTTACAAAAGATGATGAAGTGTTATGGCAATAAATGTGGTTCTCTTAGGACAACAGGTTCGAGTACCTGCCACACAACTCCCCTTTTTAAATGAATACAACTCAGTGTCTTTGGATCTTAAACATTTGCAATTTAATGAAAAGATATCTAGTTGTATACTTAAAACTTCAGTAAAATTTGGTTGTGCTAGAGCAGCAGGTTCCGGTAGCTTGTACATCTTGAAGTTAATGAAGATGTTGAAGTTTTAGGACAATAACTTCTGTATAATTTGGTTGTGTTGGTGCAACAGGTCCGGTTCGCTGTCATACAAATCCAAAATTTACCTAAATACTTAACGTCGCTATTCAAAATTTACCGGTACTTAACGTCGGTACTAAAACATCTGAAATTTTGTAAAAGTGGATCAAGTTTTATTGAAGTGATCAAAAAATATTCATTCTATGGAAAAGTTGTTGCTCTTTACCTCATAATATTTTTCTGTTACGCAAATATTCATAAAAAAAGTTTTTCGAGATAAATATTAAATCCTTTCTCTTGAATGGCTGCAAAAAAAACAGAACAAAAAAAGTACACAAAATGGAGAGAGTTTTGTTCTCCATATCATATACCTATCATATATATTACACCCCATTTTCATGTATATATACATATATGTGTATATACATATTTATACATATGACATTAACATGAATATATACCAATGGATTTCTTTTTTTTTCAATGATGTTTGCGCAAAATATGACCTAAGGAGAAATTCATCAAATAAATCAAAGTTCCTATGTATAAAATTAAAATGAAATCGAACATTCGGAAATAAAGCCTTACTTTATTAGAAAATATTGTATTTTAAACCAATTTAAAAGCTTAAATTGCATATAATTTTTTAATCTTAATGATTTATCCATTCATTTTGTTTAATTTAATTCGTTTCATTGTAATTTTCTTAAATTTTTGCTTGAATCATTATTTTTAAAAGTAAGCCTCATCTTTTTTGCGTTTTAGCAAACACCTTCATGTGCAACATTAACTTTAGTGCCTCTTAGACATCGAAGTAGATATATACTACCGTAAGTCTTTCCATCAGTTCCACATACTGGAGCATAAATCTTCGGAAAAGCACATTTTGAAAGATCTATTGCGTTGGTTGATAATGTAATTGTAATAATTGCAAATAAAATTGTGATAAATTTCATATTGATTTTTAAAATATATTTATTAATTTTTTTTTTAAATATTTTTTAAACGTCTTAACAATTTAATTTTCAAAACTATTCTATGAAGTCTATGTAAATTTAATCACAATTTAAACCACAAATTTTGTAAAAGCTTTTCATGGTACATTAATATGTAAAATTAAAATACTAAAAATAAAAAATATATTAACAATATAAGTCAATAATTTATAACTATAGAATAATTGTTTAGTGAAAATAACTTAAACAAGGCAGAATGTAAGCCAACGGACTTTAAAAAGGGCACATTTCCAAAAGATAATACAAACAAGAATTGTGGTTTGCACCAAAATTTGAAAATTTCATATATAAACGAAAATGTGAAAATATGAATTTTTACAATTTTGAGGGGCTGTAAGTCCGAAGCCCTACATAACTAAGAAAAACTATTAACACGCGTAAAAATACATTATTTTTATGTCCTGTCGAAGAAAAATTTGTACAGGTGCCTAAGTTATAGGTGTCAAAAAAAAGTTAATTTTCAACTTTTAAACGCTAATAGTTCTTAAATAAGGTTTGGTACAAAAATATTTCTGAGCAAACTTATATTAATTCTAAAAGTTCTTGCTTGTCTCAAAATTTCAAGTAAAAGCATCTAAATCCCTAAGTATACGTTTTATAGAAATAATTCAATTCACTGGACATAATTTTATCAATAGAATAACAATATATTTTATTTATTGAAATATATTTTTCCTTGAGCGTACCGTACTTCTGTTAAAGTTTTCATTTTGTTATTGCTCATACTCGTATCACTCATACTCATATTTTCAAAGATCTAATATTTTTTAAAATTTTAAGTTTCTAACATAAACCTTTTGGAAGATAGAAGCGGTCAGAAATTTTTCAATAATTGAGTTTTGCATAACGGTAAATAATGACAGCGTACGACCAAAGTATATATTTATTATATATACATATTTGTAAACATAAAAAAAGCAATTATCGTATGACGTTTTCAAATTCAATGACGAAACCTTATAAAACTTGTGTTCTAACAATTTTTTCTTACTTTGGAGGCTGTAAATTAAAAAGTTAATTGTTCGAGAGCTACCGGAAGTTTTGATCGGACCTCAACCAAACAAAAAAGGAACCTACAAATTGATTCAAAAATATTTTGTGTTAATTTTAAGACTCCAGCTTTCTTAGTTTTTGCGTTATTGTGCTGACGGGCGGACGGACGGACGGGCAAAAATAAATCGACTAATAACTTATTTTTCGATTCTAATCCGATCCAAACCTTTGAGCCTATATCGAGCCACAACCCTCGACAGAGATCAAGACAGTGTACTATAAAATTAAATTCCCGTTAAAGTTAATGTTCGTAGATTTCTAAAAGCTCTTTGACAGAGTTAGCAGAAAATGTATATGGATTTCAAATGGACGCCTAAATAAAATATGCCTAAGTAATATGAGCAGACGACCACACACATAATCATCCGCTAATCCTCTCCTTGATCAAATTCTAGTAAAGAAGATTAGTTATTAGTTTAGTTATCTAAAAAACAGCAGCAAATGAGAGGACGGTTTTAGCATCAAATGAGAGGATGGAACTTGATTTCGACTTGATTTCGAAACTGTAAAGTCAAGTCTTCAAAAGACACAGCCCATACTCCCTTATAAAAGAAAACCTATACCCCCTTGGTAGTGTGGATTTTTTACCCATTGAACAACCTTTCCATATTCTCCCATATTATATGGGTAAGCATCCTATCTTCAAATGCTCAGGAACACTGAATTAATAATGGCTCATGAACATGAAACGAGAAGAATCCTAGATTTTTTTTGTTAATTCTTTATGCATATTTATAATAACAAAATTTTTTGTTCTGAAAAGAACCGGTTTTCGATTTGTTAAAAAATGTTTTACTAAAAAATTATAAAACTCTTCTTATTCATCTTTTTACGGCATTCATAATATTGGTCATATAATTTCAATACGTTACAATATGCTACCATTAAAATTTTAATAATCATTATATTAAAGTATCTTGATAACAATTTATTTATGTTATGTTTCTATTCAATTAAATTTATATTCAAGACAGTTAAATAGTTCGTTCGCATAGCTGTTTATTCGTTCGTTCGCATATCATAGCTGAAATCGATATATAGAAATATAGAAATCGATTCTGAATATACGAGTATAAATAGAAAGCATAGAAAAGGAATCTTTTATTGTGATCTGTTATTCGTAATATGTTCTAATTTTTCGGTTACTTGTGAGTTATGCTACTACATTTTACTTTTTCTTCTATTTATCACCAACAGAATAAAGAGATACTTTTTTCTATTTTGGTATTTTTATTTTAAGTTAAATTGCTAAATTTATATGTACATCTTTGGTACTTAGTTATTTGAATATCTTTCCTTTCTTTTTCTGATATGTGCTATATACATTTTTGGTTTTCTATGACAAATTCTAGGAGGGAATTAGGAGGGATTTAAGAGTTGGTTACAAAATTTGGGTCTCAATAATTTATTTATCTAATTTTAATTAAATTGAGAAACATGATCTTGCTATGATAAATGTTTCTTTCAGTTCTTATTATAAAATATACTTTTTAACATACATATTAACAACATTTTGAAAACATATTTTTATTATTATTGAAATGTGCGTACTTGGAACGTGGTAAAATTAAAAAAAAACAAAAAAAAAAAATTCAACATATTTTTCATTCAGCATTTTTCTTTACAATAAATTGCCCCACTCGCTCACCAACATGTTTAAATGAAAACGACGTTAAAACAAATTCGAATTTAAAACAATTGTAAAACGTGTTAAAGAGAAGTCTTCCTATAAAAAATTACGACAATTTATCTTTTATATGAAACTCAAACTTTGCAATAAGTCGAAACTATTTTAGAACATTTTAATGTTTTTTTTTTTATTTGTATGTTTAAAAACTGAAATTAATTAAAACGAAGAAGAGTGCAGTTCTCACGGTTGACTGTATCAACTCTAAAATATCCGCAGCTCCAGCCCAACAGAATTTTACAAAAGTTGTTAGCATACAACTTGACATCTCTTGACAAAATTTCATAGATATAGCTTTAACAGATACTTAGTTATTTTCATATATAAAAAGAAGATGTATTGCTTAATCGACTAAGAATTCGAATCTAAGCCGATCTATACACTTGAGTCTATATCTTACTTAACTCCTTTAAGGTGTCACATTTCACAGATATAATGGAATATTTATTATCAAGCGTTCGTTCATACGGGTATACATACGGGTTCAACATACGTTCATTCGGGTGTAAAAATTATATACCTAAGCTCTATATACAAAACTAAATGTACATACATATTTATCTAATTATAAATTTAGTTTTATTATTAGTTTTTATGTTTTCCTTATCATTAACAAACGCTAATTATTTTTAAATTTTCGTTAGTTGCATGTACATATGTAGATATTTATACATAATGCGATGAATAGATTTTTTATTTAAATACATAAAAATTTTGTAAAAAATTGCGATGCAAATTGCGATCAAATTTATTTAGATTTCATAGAATAGTTTTGAAAATTGAAACGTCTAGACGTTTAAAATAAACATATGTAAAAAAAATTACCTATTATTAAATAAATTATTAAAAATAAAATTAAAATGAAATTTATTACAATTTTTGCTAATACATTAATAATAAATTGCAAATAATTGCAATTATTGCAATATTTGCAAATAGATTATCAACTACAGAAACTGTAGCTATATGTTACATTCCAGTCGTTGATGCACCAGTATGCGGAAGTGATGGAGAAACTTACAGTAATAAATACGAACTTAATTCTGAAGTTGAAGATGGCAAAGTAATTACTATTGTTAAAAAAGGTAAATGCTAAAAGAAGATACGATTACTAAGGAGAAGGCGATTAATTTCTTTCTAATTTTTTAATAGATATTTTAAAAAATGGTTGTTTCAATTTAACATTATATGTTAAATAATTAATAATTAATGAAATAAAATATTTAAATTGTGTATTAAAAAATTAATTTTAATGTTTTAATAATTACATGAAAATTTTGTAAATAATTGAGGAACCTGAGGTTTTAAATAAGTTCGTTGATCAAACAAATATGTACGTACAGGGTGTGATGATTTGATAATTTTATTTTTACAAAAAAAATTTTAAATTAAAAAAAAAAAAAAATTGTAGTGAAATGGACAGTGAATTAAAATTTTATTTTTCGATTATTTTATAAAATTTCAAATGATCTTTTTCAATTTGAAAAAACATTTTAATACTAAATAGATTTGCTATTAAAAATTTCTTAAGTTATTAAGAATAACTAAATTTTTGTGATGCACTTTCGACTATTAAGTCTAGATATTATAAGAATATATCTGAGCCGATCCATACACTTGGTGTTATATCTATCTCGAATCCTTTAAGGTGTCACAAAAGTAATGGCAAATTTAGTATACCCTTCAACATAATATGTTTATACGGGTATAATGAACATATGTTCATATGGGTCTGAACGAAAGAACTCAGTATCTATTGAGGCTAGATATCCGAAATTTCGCGAAAAGATGTCGAGTTGTGTATTAACAACTTCTGTAAAATTTGATTGTTGTAGAGCAACAGGTTCAGGTCGCTTGCATATTTTGGAAACTAATGAAGCTAAACATCCGAAATCTTACAAAAGATTATGAAATTTTAGGGCAATAACTTCTGTAAAATTTGGTTGTGTTGGTGTCACAGGTTCGGATAGCTGTCATATAACTCCAAAATTTACATAAGTATATCTCGGTATTTAACGTTGGTACTAAAACATTTGAAATTTTGAAAAAGATTATCATTTTGGAACAAGCATATATTACGTTCGTACAGGTATCCCATAATTGACATAGTCTTCTTTACTGCACTTTTCCTCATTTTTTTGATATTTTCATGTACAAAATATTTAGATGTTCCCAGTGTAGGTTATATGTAGGTGTTTGAAAAAAAAAACTATTAAATCTACATAGACATTTTTTCCATGAAGTCAATTTATTTGTAAAATGAAATCTATTTAATTGTACTATTAACTATTTAACTGTGTAAACATAATTCATATTTTTATATTTCTTTTAATGTAAAAAATAAAATTTTCATTTTAGAAAAATATTAAAACCAAAAAAAATGTAAACTTACCTAGTGATTACACATAAATTAAAAAAAAAAATTGTTTTGCACTGATTTATAACCTTGTTGGTTTTTCCAAAATTTACAGTTTCAACAGAAAAACTGTACATAATTAAATTACAAATAATTACAAATAAATTTATTTGGTTGTCAGTACGATAAGGTAAATGTTTTTGCATCTATAGAAGCATTGTGTGATTGTACAGAGTATTTCCTAGTCCTTATATATTATGTACGTATACCAATATCATATAAATATAAATTTCTCAAGCAACCATCACATTTTTATTTATTTCAATTTTTTTGTAATTACCCTCAGTCATTTTAAATTATAGATAGATACAAAAGCAAAGAAAAAAACAAAAAATTGAAAAAATAAGACGTTAGAAAAATTTGTTAAAAAAATTCGAAAAATCAAGTCACACTTTTGTCAATTTTACGATAACCCTATGTTATTAAGAAAAGCTGTTAACATAAATAAAAATATAATATTGAGCTTTAATTTTTGCATATTATTTCAAAAAAATTTGGATAGCTGTTTAAAAATAGGGAATAGACGATTTTCAGTTTTTGATCCCTTACAGCTCTTAAATGGGGGGCGACACAAAAATATTTTCTGAAATGACTCATACTTAAATGGTGTAGAACTTTTGCAAAATTTTTTATAACAAATGTGGAGATGAGAAAGTTAATTGTTCGAGAGCTACCTAAAGTTTTGGATATAAACTAAAAAAATCTGCTATCTCCATCACAGGACCGATCGCTATTATTCGAAAAGTATAAAGGCCAAATTCATAGACTTTTTACATTATAATTTATGTCAAAGCAAAATAACTTCTAATAATTTAACACCATTTTTTTTTATTCAATAACAATAATAAGCAATGAGTTAAAAGATATTTATAAGGTGCTAAAGTATTTCTTTTAACTTAAAAGATTTTTTAGGTTATTTTTGTCTTATAACCTTTTTTGCAGAATCCTAAAATCTTTTAAATTTCTTTTAAATTACTCACCCCACTACTTAAAAGATCATATGTTTTTGAAGTCTTTTAGTCTTATAAAAATGTGTCGCAGAATTAAAATTTTTTATAACTCGTAGTTATAAGGTTATAAGATTATAATTTTAATTTCAGAATAGGGAGGCTTATTTTGTTTTTTTAATGCATTTCTCTGTCACATAAATCTGGACAGGAAATTAAACAGCCTTTCCTGTTTAGGCGTGGCTGTAAATGTCGTAAGGGGGAATAACTTTTACGACGTGTGTGGGATTCGAACCCACAATTCCTCGGTGTTCACAGCGTATTTTATACGCTCTTACCCACTAGGCCACCGAGGTCCCGGGGAGCAAAATAAAATTTTCGTACAAAGATATTACAGAATTTTTAATAGAATTATTACAGAATAAAATAAAAGTATGAAATTTTTCTTGACATATGTATGTTTGGTTGTTGCCTTCTAATATTATATTTTGAATATTTTTTAAAAATGATTAGCTATTGTAGACAAAACTAAATGTATATACATATGTATTAAGTTATAAATGTTGTTATACTCGTCTAATTAGCTTTCATATTTTCCTTTTTTGTATCATCAATTAAACCAACGCCAATGATTTTTAAATTTTTGTTTGTTGCATGTATGTATCTGAATGCATACATATAATGCGATGAATAGAATTTTTTATTTACGTATGCATTCATATAGAGATGTGTTTATATTGGAATTCGATGAATAGGCGCAGTTTATATACCCGATAAGGATCGGGTATATTAAAATTGCTCCTCCGTTTGTAACACCTCGAAATAAGCTAGCTAGATATACCTTCAAAAGTATGGATCGGATCAGAATCAAATTAAAAGCCGATTAGGCTTTGTCGCCATCCGTCTGTCCGTCAGCAAGATAACTCAAAAACCAAGAAAGCTAGAGTCTTATTAACACAAAATATTCTTACAACAATTTGTAGGTTCACTATTTTTTTTTGGTTGAGATCTGATCAAAACTTCGGGTAGCTCTCGAACACCTAACTTTTAGATCCCCACATTTTTTTTTGAAATAGAGCCGTGATATTTTAACTACTGTTAGATATCATAAAAATATTAATTTTAATATTAACAACTTTTTTCTGTAGCCCCACTCGTTAGGCAGCTACAGCCCTCCAAAGTTCGAAAAAGCTCTATATTAAAATTGTTATAACACAAGTTGTATAAGGTATATCTTCAATTTGAAAACGCCAAACCATTACTGCTTGTATTAGCTTTAAAAATATATACATATACAATAAATATATTAAATATATTCCTTCTATTTTCCAAACGGTTTAAGTTAGAAACTTGAAATGTTAAGAGAAGTTAGGTCTTTGAAAATAAGTATGAGTCATTTCAGAAAATATTTTTGTATCACCATTTGGAGCTATATGGCGTCAAAAACTAAAAAAATTCCTTATTCTCAAACACCTGTAAATTGACACCTGAAGAATTTATATTTATATGATATTAGTATACATACCTATATAACTCATGTTTATTTACATATCGTATATGTCACTGATGAATGATATATAGCACATATGTATAGTATAAATATTATTATATATTTGTTGCTTAGTATTAAATGGTGCTCTAGCATATTTGAATAAGTTTTGGATTGATAATCGTTATGTGGAAGGTTAAAATCTGCTTTTGAAGAATATATAAACATATACTTTGAATATATGTACAACCCATAATTATAGAAATTATAAAATTCGCATTATTTTAAAATACTAAAAAATTAAGAAAATAATATTATAAGCAAAGTGACAGACTATGAACATACTAACGGTTCGTACGGATATCTAACAGTTGACAAAGGCAACTGTATTCCTCCTTGTTTTTTATATATAATTTGTAAATTGTAGAGGTTCTGGTTTTTATTAAAAGGTCTTGAAAAAATTTTTTGGTTTAAATTGCGATCAAATTTATTTAGATTTCATAGAATAGTTTTGAAAGTTGCAACGTTTAGATGTTCAAAATATACATGTTTAAAAAAAGTTATTATTAAATAAATTACTAAAAATAAAATTAATATGAAATTTATTACAATTTTATTTGCCATTATTGAAATATTTGCAATTACATTATCAACCACCAAAG
The DNA here is from genome assembly GCA_947095535.1 of Poecilobothrus nobilitatus. Classification (NCBI taxonomy): domain Eukaryota; kingdom Metazoa; phylum Arthropoda; class Insecta; order Diptera; family Dolichopodidae; genus Poecilobothrus; species Poecilobothrus nobilitatus. The sequence continues at coordinate 200,637,365 of OX352774.1, forward strand.
TTAAAAAAGCGTGTCTAATTTCAAGAATTATTAGCCCAGTGTGCGGTAGCGATGGAGAAACTTACACTAATAAATATGCAGTTGATTGTGAAGTTAAAAACGGCAATGCAATTACTATTGTTAAAGAAGGTAAATGTTAAAGGAAGATACAATTACTAAGGAGAAGTCGATTAATTTTAAAATTGATATTTCAATTTATTGTTTCAATTTAACACTATACGCTAAATAATTAATAATTAATGAAATAAAATATTTTAATTGTGTATTAAAAAAATAAATTAAATTTATTTTTATTTTTTAAATGGATATTTTTTTAATTGATGAACCTGGAATTTTAAGTAAGTTCGTTGATCAAACAAATATGTACCTACAGGGTGTAAGTGATGTGACAATTTTATTTTTACAAAAAAAATTTTAAAAAATTGGACAGTGAATTTTTGGATTTATATAAAATTTCAAATGATCTTTTCCAATTTGAAAAAAAAAATAATAAAACAAATTTTTAAAAAACAGCTTTTTTTGAACTAAAAAGTAGAAAATAAATTTTTAAATGCATTTTTTTAATTTTTTTTATTTCATTTCGGCACGATAGTCTGTCAAAAAAAAAATTAATGCTTGAGATTTATACTACTGTTTGTTTTCTGTTTTATCTTGAAGATTACTCTTTTCTTAAATACTGTTTTATTAACTAATCCTTCTTTTAGGTATTAAATTTTTTTTTCTTTAGGTTTGTACTGTATTTTTGTTTTATATTTTTGTTAGTTTATTAATTTTGGTAACTTCTTTTACTTAGTTTGAAATTGAAATTGAATATCTATCACGACTTCTTTAAAAATGGTTGAAAATGAAAATATTTAATAACGGGAATTTCTCTCAATAACGGAAACAGATATTTAACATTCCATGAAGTCAAAGTATCTATTAGTTTATTTGTAAATTTTTTGCTATGCTAAATAATATGATTTCATCAGAATGAAATCTATCTAACTATTATAATATGTGTAGACATGTACATATTTTTATATATCTTTTAATGTACAAAATTAAATTTTCCTTTTAGAAAAATATAAAAACTACAAATAAACTGATTACACACATATTAAATCATGAAAATTGAATTCATCCTTAAGTAAATGAAAAAAATAAATAGTTTTGCTCTGATTTATTACCTTTTTGTTTTTTCTAAAATAATTTACAGTTTTTTAAAAGAAAAACTATAAATAATTAAATTTTTTCATAGTTTACAGTATTTTCATAGAATTTCCATAGAACAAAAATATAAAAAAACCATATACCCTAAATTTTCACACGGTATAGTTATTTACTTTTATTATTGTTATATTATTTGTCTTTACCGACCGCATTCATGAATGTATATCAAAGTAGCATTGCAGCTGATAGCATCAGTTTTGAAAATGTGCTTTACAACAACTCTATAATAGCGATTCCGCTATTAATAAAAAAATTTAAAAAAATTTGCCTATTAGTTGCACTTTGTCCATCTGTTCGTCTGTGTGTCTCTCGGTCCGAGTGTTTACGAAACTATTACAATGTTTGAAATAGAGTAATAAAATTTTAACTACGGATAGTCATCGGAAGAAAGTTAGTTTTGTGGAACAGCTTTTTTTTGCAGGTCCACCATGTACGGAGCTGCAACCCCTCAAAGTAAGAAGAAAAATATCTATATTTATATTGTTATAACGCAGGTTCTATAAGGTATATCTTAAATCTTGAAATGCCAAATGTGTAATAATTACACGTTAATTAAACTTTTAAAAATATTTAGATCTGTATTTAGCAATTTTTGTATAATATGACTTTTAAAACAAAATTGTATTACTATAAAATTGAAATGTCAATTCTACAAAAGTGTGATTAATGTATAATAATTTATAAAGCGGCGACCTCGGTGGCCTAGTGGGTAAGAGCGTATAAAATACGCTGTAAACACCGAGGGAGTGTGGGTTCGAATCCTACAGACGTCGTAAGAGTTCTTCCTACGACATTTACAGCCACGCTTGAACAGAAAAGGCTGTGTAATTTCCTGCCCACATTTATGTGGCATAAAAAAAAAAAAATTTTAAAGTTACAAGCTTATAAAAGCAAATAAAAATGCATATGGTTCTATAAAGATTAAAAGTAATAAAAAAGAGCTTGTAGCTCGATTGTAGCATATAAAATAAAAATGAAGCTTGAACCTTTTTGAAAACATCAATAAAAAATTACCTATATGTGCAAAAGGAGCTATAAGTGTATAAAATTACTTATGCGTACGTAACGCTGTATTACTTATACTGAATAAAAAAAAAACATTGTTTTTACAAGAAAAATCAGTTTATTTTTTAATCTTAGTTAGCAGTTAGCAGTTTCTGTCCCTTTAACTACAAACAAATCGGTTGCAGAAAAAACATCACAATGAAAATTTGAAAACTATACTTTCAATTAAAGTAGTTCAAAACAACTAAATTGATATTTCCCAATTAATTTTGGAACGTTTAGTAAAAAATTAGAGCGATAAAACCATTATGATGCAAATCTGCTGCACTATATGCATTTATGGGTTTTTTATTTATTAGATAGGTAGGTATAAGAATTTTATTCTTTTGGTAGTGTGAGTGTTTTACCACCTCTCCCCGTACAGTAACCATAATATCTGGATACCTAATAATTCTAACTTTAAACGTTCCAGAATACCGAAGTAATAATGAACCAGTTTGAAAAGAATGCCTCTTTTACGATCCTGAAATTCTCGGTATATAACGAAGTGAGGCGATTCAAACAGCTGCCACATGTCTCCCAAAACTTAACGAGCATACCTCCAAAACTATTAAAAGTAAGTCTCATAGAGTAAATTATGAGAACTAAACATAATTTCATTAAAAAGTATATTAAAGATAAGTCAATTAAAGTAATTTATGTATATTTATATGTTTGTAAGTAGTTTTGTGAAATATTAAGTTAAAATTTAATTCTAAGCTGAATTTTTGATATGACAGAAAAATTGAAAATTTTATTTTTATGAGGAATTTTGACGGTGAGATACAACACAGTCGAAAATTTCGCAGCGAAAACCGCTGTTAATGTCAAAATTTTTATTGACATGAAAAATATTTTTTAAAACTAAAAAAAAATGGAGTGAAATTTTAAAAAATATTAAAATTATTTCGGTTATTGGCATTATTTTAAATGTAAAAAAAATTTATAAGAATGATTTCTTCGTAAAATATTATAAGGAAATAAAAGAAAAGAATGAAGAAGAATAATTTACTATTTTGCTTATTTTATTAATTTTTCTTCAAAATGACATATTACATCTTAAGTTCATATTTTCATTTTTTATTAAAGTTTTTTTTTATTTTTTGATTTATTAAAGATTATTCCTGCCTACTTTTAAAATGTCGTTAGAAATGTTTATTTTTTTGATTTTAAATGTCATAATATAATTATATTGATTTCGCCGCGGCAAAATTAGAAAACATAAATTTTTCGGGCGAAAAACCGCCGGCAGTTTTTCATTTTTATTTTGTGCACTCGTTTGAAATAGGTACATGTGTTTTAAACAATTTTTAACATACGGCCGTGAACTTTCGCCCTGAATGTATTTTCACTTGAAAAAGGTTTAATTATTTTTTCTTATTGATTAAAAAAACTTTCAAAAATTACCGCTACGAAAAAGGGGGGAAAAATTAATAAACTTAAGAAAAGTGGTATCCAGCCTTTTTTTTTGTTTTTTACTGTGAATTATTTTAAAATTTTTGTTTGTTCCATGTATGTAGAATTTACATGCATATAATGGGTGAATAGATTTTTTATTTTCATACATATAGATGGATATACAGTAAAATTCGATGAATAGGGTGCACTTTTTTTTTTTTTATATAATTTGTAAATTGTAGAGGTTCTGGTTTTTATCAAAAGGTATTGAACATTTTTTGGTATAAATTGTGGTCAAATTTACTAAGATTTCATTGAAATGTTTAGATGTTTAAAATATGCATGTTTAAAAAAAGTTATTATTAAATAAATTACTAAAAATAAAATTAATATGAAATTTATTACAATTTTATTTGCAATTATTGCAATATTTGCAAATACATTATCAACCACAGAAGCTAAAGAAGTCTGTGTAATTCCAAGATTTAGTAGCCCAGTGTGCGGTAGCGATGGAGAAACTTACACTAATAAATATGCAGTTGATTGTCAAGTTAAAAACGGCAATTCAATTACTATTGTTAAACAAGGTAAATGCTAAAAAAAGATACAATTACTAAGTAAAAGGCGATTCATTTTAAAATTGATATTTCAATTTATTGTTTCAATTTAACACTATACGCTAAATAATTAATAATTAATGAAATAAAATATTTTAATTGTGTATTAAAAAAATAAATTAAATTAATTTTTATTTTTTAAATCGATATTTTTTTAATTGATGAACATGGGATTTTAAGTTGGTTCGTTCATCAAATAAATGTGTGTCTACAGAGTGTAAGTGATGTAATAATTTTATTTTTTAATAAAAAAAAAATTGTAGTGAAATTGATGGTGAATTAAAAATTAATTTTTGGATTGATGATCTTTGGATGATCTTTTTCAATTTGAAAAAATATTTTAATTATAAATAGATTTATTAAAAATGTCTTAAAAGTTATTAAGGATAACTAAATTTTTGTGATGCAATTTCGCCTATTAAGTGGATTTAAAGAACTTTAAGGAGATAAATTAAGTAAAATTGTGTTTTTTTTTTTGTGGAAAAACACTAATTTGGAAATTGGAACAAGGGTTCTCCTTGGCTAAGGGGATTATTTAAATATCTTTGGTTTACAAAACATTAACAAATTACGGTCTGGTAGGTTTCCAAAAAATTGTATCCTTCTCATTTGTGTTCAATTTTACAGGATGCCCCCCAAATTTTTGTTGAGTTCTGTTGGCCGATTTGGGCATGGGAGTTTTGTTGAGTTTTGTCGGCAGGTTTGGGTGGGCTTTCAAAATTTTTTTTATTCCCGATTAAGTCCAATTTTGTAGGAAGTTCTTATAGACTGAAAGGAGTAAACAAAATTTCGTTAACCCGTTTAACGATGTCCTAATAAAATTTCTTTAATATTTTAAATTTTTTTGTTGTCCTGTCTTAATTATTAGACCAATGCAGTTAAACATTTGAACAAGCGAGTAGTACAGAAGCTCACTGACTAAATTTGGTTTTAATCCAATAACCAGTTTGGGCACGACGGCCCAATGCGTTTTTTTAATTTTTTTTTTATTGTCGCATTTAAATGGTTTGCCTAATTGAGTTGAAAAATTGCACAAGTGTTGTTAGTTAACACTTATTTAATTATTATAGAAACGATACATTAACCCATTTCGGCACGATAGTCTGTCAAAAAAACTTTCCAATTTGTATCCATTTTTGTAGGATAATTTACAGTTTTAAAGAAAGTATGAGACAAATTTTTATTAAGCTTCGTTAAACAATTACCTATTAAATATATTTTGAGGAGCCTCGGTGGCCTAGTGGGTAAGAGCTTATAAAATACGCTGTAAACACCGATGGAGTGTGAGTTCGAGTCCCACACACGTCGTAAGAGTTATTCCCTCTTACGACATTTACAGCCACGCCTGAAAAGGAATGGCTGTGTTACGTGTAATTTCCTGTTCACATTTATGTGACAGAGAAAAAAAAAATATATATATTTTGATTCACTTTTTCTATTGTAATTATTATTAGAAAGGAAATTTCCAAAAACTTTTTATTTTTTCTATATTGTTTTTATTATTCTATAAGAAACCAAACAAATTTATAATTATTTATTTATATATATAAAAATCAAAATAACCTAATTTAGTATATTAAGAATAATGTGTTTAAGTTTTAACAACATCACATTTTGGGCAGTTATTTAAAAACAGAAATAATCTTCTCTCATACGACTATCATCATCCGAAAATATGTTAAACAGGACCTGAGATATACGCATTTAAAAGTAGAAATTTTTTAAAATTTGAGGAGCTGATGTTGCGTAACTGTGGGGCTACATAAAAAAGTTGTTCTGCAACATTAATTTTTTAAAGAGATCTATGTGTGTATAATAAATAATAAAAACATCACGTAATATTATTTACAGAAAAAATGTACTGGCACATGCATGGTCTTTTATAATTGAAATGCGATTTTATTTTTCGGTAAATTATTGAATATATTGTGAAAACTCACTTCCCACTATTTGTGTACTCAATGGATTACTGATTCCTTTAAAGATTTTTGTGAACGTATTATGTCTAATTAGTAATTATGCCTGTTTATTAAATTTGCTAAAAAACTAAATGAAATTTTATTAACTGATATTACTTAAATGTAAAAAAAAACTAAAAATGTTTACTACCAGCATTTCTAAATATTGTATTAATAATTTAACAAGAAAAATAAAAGTTAATAATGTTTATTTCTTAAAACCAACAAAATACTCCTGGCAACGTCCGCTATTCTTGATGGTTAATAATAAAAGCACATAAACATTATCTAATAATAAGGAGGAACTTCAATTCATAGCTTATAACTTATACTATGAAAATTATAAAATTGATAGTAAATTTAAATATTCAGCATGTGAATAGAGGGCCACAGTTCTATTATTTTTAGACTGCTCAAAAGTTTTTGATTGTATAAATCATGAACTTCTCTGTAAAAGGTTGGCTACAAATTTCATAGGAACGCTGTGAAATTTATTGAAAACTACCTTAAAAATAGGACTCGGTTTGTGGATCTACACATGTTGTTAATTTTTCAATGGATTGTAGGGTGCCTCAGAGATGAGTACCTCAGAAATGGATTGCGGGGTGCTTTTTTGGTGCCATTATTATTCTGCTTATTTATTAATGATTTACCTGAATGTTTAGGATTTTGATCTTGTTCACTTTATGTTGATGACAGTCAGATTAATTGAAGCAGTCAGTTTTTCTCATAAATTAATTATTTAGACTGCAAAATTTTTTGGGAAATATCGAAAATAAACATGTTGTTAATAGTCAACTTCAACCATTGTCAATTTTGACACTTGTCTTACTTTATTAGAGTTGCTAATATTTCGAATTCGTTATCCGCTTCTGTTAAACTAATTAAAATCATGCTCCATTCAACAAGCTTTGTTTTCATTACATCGGACATTTAATGCTTGAAATTTATACTATTGTTTGTTTGCGGTTTTATCTTGAGGTTTACTCTTTTCTTAAATACTATATTATTAATTAACTAGGGAAAAGCCCATCACATTATATATATTAACATGCAGTTAATAATAACATTCATATTATTAAACTACATAATGTTTTCTACGTATATTATTTATATATCGTACTGTATATATAATATCAATATACGATTCTATAGATTATACCCACTCTTATACTCTTTTTAGCACATTTTCAAAAAATTTTGAAAAAATGTGCTTATTAGTTTCAATTTGTCCGTTTGCCCGTCCATCTGTAAGTTCGTTTGGGTGTTTACAAAACTTTTACATGGTTGAAATAAAGCAATGAAATTTTAACTACAGATAGGCATCGCCAAAAAACTAATTTTGTTGAACAACTTTTTCTATAGCCCCAGCCGTTACGGAACTATAGCTCTATAATGTGCGGAAAAGCCATATCTGTAAATTGTTATAACACAGGTTATATAAGGCATATTTTTAATCTGGAAATGCCAAACGATAGCTGGTTTTATAAAATTTATATAAAATAAATATGTGGCTTCGCCATTCTACGGTCATGTAAAACTCAATTTTTGCAAAAATTTGGATTTTTTTTTTAAAAATAGTATACAAACATTTTCTTTTGTTTGTGTTAATAATTTTTTTTGTATATTCTATATGAATGTTATGTACGGATTTTGTAATATTTATAAGAAATTATTCTATGAATAAAATATTTTTCAAGAAATAAAGTGCAATGTATGGCGATATATAATAATATATATATGTATGTATCAATACATAATATGCATATTAATATATATTTGCCGCTTAGTAATAAATGGAAAAAGCGTATTTGGAAAAGTTTTAGATTGATAATCGTTAGATGGAAGGTTAGAATCTACTTTTGAAAAATGTATAAATATATAGTTTGAATATATGTACAACCCATAGTTCTAGAAATTATAAAATTCACCCAAATTATTTTAAAATACTAAAATATTATAAGCAGATTGACAGACTATGAACATGCTAATGGGTTTGTACGGGTGTTTAAAAGTTGACAAAGGCAACTGTATTCTTCCTCGTCTTTTGCATATTATACACACATACATACATATTACAATGCCACAATTTTTTTATAAATATATATTTGGCTTTTTTTTATACCCGTATGAACAATGTTCAAGGGTGTAATAAATTTGCTATTACGTTTGTGTTACCTTAAATGAGTCGAGCTAGATATAGTGTCAAAGGTATGAATCGGCTCAGAATCGAATTCTAAGTCGATTAAGCCATATTTGTCCGTCCGCCCGTCTACGTCCGTCCGCACGATAATTAAAAAAAAGGAGCTAGGATGTTACAATTTTTTCTACGTCACTTTTGCAAAATTGTTAGGTTCGCTATTTAAGTTCTTTTTTCTTCATATTGAAATAACTCAGTATATGTTGAAGCTAGGTATGTGAAATTTTGCAAAATGGTGTCCAGTTACAGGCCAACACATCTTTGGTTGTGCTGGTATGACAGGTTCGGGTAGCTACCATCCAACTCCTCTTTTAAAATGAAAATAACTCAGTGTCTATTGAAGCTAGGAATCTGAAATTTAGTGAAGATATATCGAGTTACACGCCAAAAACTTTTGAAAATTTGGTTGGTCTAGAGCAGTCGGTTCAGGTTTGTAGGCGCCTGTAATCTTACAAATGATGATCAAGTTCTATGGCAACAACTTCTGAAAAACTTTGTTGTGCTGGTAGCTGCTATACAACTTTTTAAATGAAAATAACTCCGAGCTTATTGAAGTTAGGTATCTGAAATTTTGTAAAAAGATGTTGAATTACATGCTAATAACTTCTGTTAAATTTGGCTGGGCTAGAGAAGTTTGGGTTCAGGATTCTTGCACCTCTTCCAACTTTATCAAACTAAGCGTCTGTAATCTTACAAATGATGATCAAATTTTATGGAAACAACTTCTGTAAAATTTGGTTGTGCTAGTGCAATAGATTCGGGTAACTGTCATACAACTTCACAATTTACATAAATATGTCTCGGTTATAGTTAAACATAACTGTACTAAAACATCTGAAATTTTTTAAAAGATGATCAAGTTTTATAGAACAGGATATATTACGATTATACGAGTATCCCAGAGTTGACACAGTCTACTCTGCTGCACTCTTTCTTGTTTTTTTGGTTTTATTTATTTATTTATTTCAACCAAAAAGAATGCCTATAGAGATTTATCTTTATACAATTATAATTATAATGTTAAGATTAACAATAAATAATAATCATGTTGATTAACACCAAATGCGATATGTGTGTGAAATAAAAAGAAAAATTTAAAAATTAAAAGTAAAAAAATATAAAAAAGCAAAAAATGTACAAAATGATAGGAAATGTGTTAAAGTTTAAATGATAAAGCAATAATAAAAAAAATAATGAGGAAAAAATAAAAAACAACAAAAATAAAATATAAAAACATATACTTGTATATGCTAACTAAATTGAATTTAATTTAACTTAAAAATTTTTAATTAAATCATACGTTGTAGTTTGTTGTTAAATTAAAGTAGTTTTGTGCTGCTTAATTTTTGTCAATAAATGATTTTTTCAATTGCTGTTTCAAAATTTGTGCTGCTTAATAACTTTAAAATTTTATGTTGTTAGCTGTATAGAGTGATGGCAATATGAATAGTGGTTGATATCCCCGCAAACTGTGTAGTTTTTTTGACTTTAAATGAAATGGTAATTTAAATGCTATTAATTTGGTGCTTATCTTTGCGTTTAGTTCAGTTCATATTTGCATGAATGCTTGAATATTGGATGTAAATTGGATATCCACTAAAACCACCTCTTTCTATTGTAATAATAATAGGATAAGCCTTCTAAATTGTAAAGTTGGGCATTTAATGACTGAAACATATTGGAATAAATTTATAGCCGAGGTGTTGCAATATGAATTAAGGTGCAAAGAATATAAAGAGTTTAATAAAATTTTCGTTTTTTGTAATTATCCTTACAATCAAAAACACTTGTGTAGATTTTGAACCCCCACTTCCTCGTCTAACAAGCCACACATTCAATCATTTGATCACCGAGGCTCTCAATATATTAATTTTTTAACATTAAATTTATAATATTCTTTAAACTAAAAATAAATTCAATTTAATTTCAACAATTTAAAATTTCTTTGTAAAAAAAAAAAACAGTTATTAAATAATTATTTTCAGTATTTACCTAAATATTTATTAACCTACTTTTTTTTAGTATTTCACTTTTCTATTGTAAAAGAGAATATAAAGTGAAAGATAAAAGCATATAAATTCACTTGTGAATATATCTATAATTTATATGGAAGAAGAAAATTTTTATATATGTAATTAAAAAGGATATAAGATAATATATCCTCTAATAAAAATATATAAAACAGCTGTTTTTTTTTAACATGCGCAGTTTTTTGAATGTTGCTGAATATGTTTGATTTAAAAATTTTTAGTTATACGATACCTATTGTTTTTTAATTTTTTTTTTTTTGTATGAAACATAAAGATTTTAGTAAAGATTTACTTTGTTTAATATAATAAAGTTTGAATAGCCTGGATGTCGGTAAATCCTGTTTAACTGATAACAGTTTCTTGAATGTACAAAAAACGAATATATAAATATTATATATTAAATAAAATGAAAAATATAAATTTTATAGGTATTTTCATTTGCACAATTTTAATTAATAGAAGATCTGAATTATTTTATGAAATTATGATTATATAATTTCAGATCATTTATCTCAAAAACTTGTAGGAATAATTTTTCTTTCCAAAATAATTTTTAGCGTGTTTTGATGTTCTTTATTGTATTAATTATTGGTAAGTTTGTTTAGCTGAATCTGGTATTTACAATAAGTTAATTATATGTAACTGGAAAATAAAATAAAGGTAGGTGTTTTTTGAAATTATTTCTCTAGAAATATATTTAAGTATGTAATGAATTTTTATTTATTTATTTTTTATACTGCTTAAATTTACAATTTTCTCTATGAAAAATTCTATAATATGAAGTATTTATAGATAAATTTTACAATCTATCTTAAACTATATCTTACTAACTAATATTTTAACATAATATTAAGTAAACATTAATACTGAATTTATATTAAAAGGTTTTTTTGAAAAATTATTATTTGAAATGAACTTACTGTTAATATTTGATATTTGGATCTGTAATATAAATGTTGGTTGGCTGGTTGGTTTAGGTCATCGCCGCTTATGGCAGTGACCACAATTAGCGCGTAATCACAATTTTGCTACCACTTTTGTAACCACAAGGCTTATAATAGGGCTGCATTTGGTTTTATTTTAGATCCATTTCGTTGCGATCAGAAATCTTACCATTTCTGCAGGTGTTTTAGCCGCTAAATCACTAAGATCGTTGATTTGATTGTTACTCTTTTGGTCGTAGCCAGCGCTGGACACTTACAAGTGAAGTGTATGATGGTTTCTTTTTCATTTTGTTCAAATGTTGGTACTTTATTGTGAAGTGTTCGTGTCGAAACTTAGAAAACTTGTCATCATTTTTAATAGTTTATTATTTGCGGTATTTGTACCTTGAATTGAATAACTAATATTTAGTTGAAATATGGTTTTAACAGCCCAGTTTATTTTAAAATTATTAATTTTTAAATGAATTTAATTAAAAATAAAAAAAATATTTTTATTATAATTTTTCTTTAAAATTTTGAAATAAAAATCCATAAATATAATTTCTGTATATTCAAATATATGTTATGAATTGACCTTTAATTTTATAGATGACAAAATAAGTGTTGAATAGGTATGTACAAATTTTAAGAAATAAAATGTAAAGCTTAATATCTTTTAATGCTTTATAAATGAATGGTAAATATTTAAAAAGAAATATGAATGAAGATTGATATATAGAAAAAATTAAATACTTTGTTAGAATTAATACTTATAAGAAATGTTAAATACATAATATGTATTTTTTTTTATTTATGAATGATCCGATATAGGCATCAAGGAATAATTAAAAAAAGGAAAAGTAGTGTATAGTTGTGCAAATACTGTGTCAACTCTAGGATATTTGTACTAACATAAGTTATGCTGTTACCACTAAATTTAATCAACTTTTACAAAATTTCAGATATTTGAACCGGATTTCAGATATTTCAGATAGTGGTATTAAACAATGTGGAGTCATAAGAATATCATTAAAATATCATAACGCATATTAATATAACTTATATTAATAAATCAATCATTGGACAATGAAAGATTTTATTAAATATTATTCAAAAGTTTCATCAAAATTTATTAAGATCAATCTGTTCAAGTGCTATATTTATATTCTAAACTCTAAACTTAGTAAAGTTTAATAATATAATTATTATATTATTACTCAGTGTCTATTCAAGCTAGGTATCTGAAATGTTGTAAAAAGGTGTCGAATTACATGTCAACAAGTTTTGTAAAATTGGTTGGTGTAGACCATGTTCTTTGCACACCTTGAAACTTAATGAAGCTAGGCGTCTGAAATCTTACAAAAGATGATCAAGTTTTATGGTAATAACTTCTAAACTTCGTTGTACTGGTACAACGGGTCCGAGTGGCTATCATTCAACACCAAAATTTACATATAAATATTCTGAAATTTTGTTAAAGATGATCAAGTTTTATGGAAACAGTATATATTACGTTCAAACGGGTATGCTACAGTTGACACAGTCTACTCTAATTCACTCTTCCTCGTTTTTAATCAATCTTAAATAATTCTAATAAATATTTTTAATTAGTGATTTTCTTAAATGTGCAGATAAGATTTATTGGTTTGTCTGGCATAACAGAATAATATATAAATATTATAATATTCTATCTTTTTTAGAATAGAGGAAGAATATAATTAAATGAAAAGTTCAAAATGGGGTCAAAATTGTTTGACTGATTTTTTTTTTTAAGATGAAAAGGATGATTTTAATTATAGATTAAAAATGTCACTGTCTTTAAATGTAGGTGGAATAAAGTTAGTCATCTTTTTTAATTAGAAAAAGAAAATAATTTTATAATACAAAAAAAAAAAATGCTCGTATAAATCTGAATTTTTTTGAACTGAAAAAAACGATGATAAAAATTAATAATTTTTATTATGTCTATAACAAAAGGCAGATAAAGTGATTTTTTAAACATTTGTCGTCTATCATATTCAATGATCTTAACTAAAGAAAATTATGAATCTATGAAAATATGAATATTTTAGTTACGATTTTTAACAAAAAGTGTAACAAGTAGTTGAGGAAATGAAATGGAAAATTGTCACAGCGGTTGATTGTTTTCAACCTTCGAAAAAAATGTTTAAATAAAAATAACTAGAAAGTAGTTTAGTATTAGTTTAGTAACCCGTCATAAGTGATGAAAGTGAAATAAAAGCCTATTCCAAATTAATAAAAAAATCTAGAACAAGAAAAACTTGCAAATAAGAATTTCATAAAATTTTATTTTAGGTCCTGAGAACTTATTTATTATTTATTACTATTTTATACATATATGATACATATTTTATACATACATATATTTATTAATATTTTATACATATATTATTTTTTTTTTTTTTTTTGGAAAATATGCATAATTTTTATAACAACATTTTTTCAAAATCTTGTCGTAATCGTAAATTAAAAAGAATTACAATAAAAAACTTTCTTTACAATTTTCTCGGGAGTCGAATCCCTGCATTTATATTTTGTATATGGTTCGAAGTTAATTTTGTATTTTGTTTATGGTTTAAATATACAAATAAATATATGATACACATCCCATATTTATTTATAATATGTGCACTTATATATATGTATATTATGTATTTAAATTTTTTAAAAGCACTAAGTACACTTGGTTTTTTTTTGGAATGCATGCATAATTATATCAAAATCGCTATTTATTTAAGTTAAAGTAACTTTATTTTGTTTATTACTTTTAACTAGATTCTTGCAAGGTATTTACAAAAACATACACACAAAAATTTTACAGTATGAATTTTGCATCATCAACAAAAGAATATATGCATAGGTAATAGGTATATATGTATATACATTTTTAGAGATATAAAAAAGTGATATACTTTACTTTAGGTACATTGTCGGATTGCCTTGAAATTTGACATAAAGGTACCTAGTGATGTCACCTATATTTCATAGAACATGACATTTAGCGGAAAAATTATTTAAAGGTCAAATTGATCTTAACATTTTGTAGTATTTTACTTAAACCCTTGTATTTTCGTTTACGATAGTATACAGGAATCAATTATTTACAACATTGTGGGGCCTACTATTACCTTTAATAAATATCTTGTTTCATCTTAATCAGTGATACCGTTTCTCAGATACTGCAGTTGAAATGAAAAATTTTGGTATAAAAAAAAAATGTCTCTAGACTTTCTAGAAAATACTATACATTATAAATTTTCAAAGACACCCTATATAATGTTTTTAAAATGTTGGAAAGATCACTTAATACTCTTTCCAACCGTATATAATAAGTATGGTACGGCTTGGTAAATAGTCCTACCAGAGGTTCGAAATTCGAAATTGAAACAACAATTTTAATAAAAATTAAATAATATCCCAAAAGTTAGCACTGTAAACAACCCCTTAAGAGGATATACTTAAAACTAGTAAAGGTTGTCTCATTTGAGTATAGAGTGCTTAAAAGAAAAAACAAATATTTTTTTAATATGCACTTTTTTCAATATTTCATTTTAAAATTAAATATAGCGGTATCTTTTTAGTGAACAATTTTTTTCCCGTTTTTCCTCTTTCTAGGAAGTCCTCATTGGTTACTCTGGTCCTTTTTGTTTTTGAGTTATGGTAAAATGAGTTTGGGTAGAATAATACAAAAAAGTTTTTGGAGAAAATAAATTTTTATCAAAAATGTTGGGAAAAATTTTATAATAGGTACATGAATAAAAGTGTCAAGTCATCATTGGAATGTCGGATATTATGTAAAACATCACATTTCACAGATTATTTCTTGACAAAGTTTGCACAAATCCTGAGCAGTAATTATTTCCGAAGCTGAAGTTTTTACTTGTTATTAAATTTAATATTGAAATTAAAAGAACTGTTTTTATCTTTATTAATTTCGAAGATGTACTTGTTAGGCCTTGGCAGACGTGTGTCAGCTACCCGAACCGCCAACCCAATTCATCTCCAATTTCGGGGATAAAGAAGAAACATTACAGAATACTCTTGTACCAATTTTCAAGGTTCTATTTTTATTGGTTTTGTAGGTTTGCTAGTTTGCTTTTTGGCTAGTTCGGAAGCTTCCAAAATCCGTACACATGGTCCAAATCATCTCAAATATCAGTTTTCAATTTTAAAGAAAAGAAAACATAACAGAACACCCTTGTATTAAATATAAAGGTTTTATCTTTATTGGTTTTAGAGATATGATCGTTTGTTCTTGGGCTCGTTCTGAAGCTTCCAAAATTCGAGCTCATGGTCAAAATTCTTTCAAATTTCAGGGACATAAAAAAAACATCACAGATTTCTTTATGTCTCTGACCCATTTTGGAGATATTTCTTTCGTAATTAGTAACCTACTATACATAAATGTCCATATCTAACTTGCTTCCTTTTGGTCGTTATAGTTCAGGTGTAGGGTATAATAATATCGAAAAAAATTGAATTAAATATTATTTCCTTTTACCTATTACTTATATCCATAATTCAATTTTTGTGACAAATATGAACTAATTTTTTTTTTTGAATTGGAGTCTATTAATTAAGTCTATAATTTTTATTCAGATTTTATATTAAATTAATATTTTTCGAAATAATTAAATGTTATTTTATCATTTTTTTTTATAAAAACGTTAATTGAATAGTTCAATGAAAATATCTGTCGTGATCGGAATTATTCCATTTAAAATGTTCAGTCACCTCATGACAATATTTATGGTAACCTTAAAAAAAAAACATTTTTTTTTTTATCCAACAGTGAATAAAAATGGTAAAAGATGAAATAAACTAAAAAAGCTAAAATTTTGTTAACCTACTAAAACGGGTTCGAGTAGATGCCAGACAACTTCTTTTTATACATGGAAATATAATTCAGTTTTTATTTTAGCTATAAGTATCTGAAATTTTGTAAAAGATGATCCAATTTTACAGTAATAATTTTTGTGATATTTGGTTGGTTCTGGCAACGGGTTTAAGTAACTGTCTTAAAACTCTTTAAATTTACATAATAAATTCACAACATTAAATTTTTTCGACATTTTATTTTTCAATATTTTTCCCTATTCGACATTTTGTTTTTCAACAAATCGACACACACCCCCTAAAATTTTATCAATTTCTATAAATTTATTGAATTTAAATAAATATTTTTGAAATATTATTTAAATTTATTTCAAAAATGATTTTAACATGTTCATTTTCTATATACAAAAGTATACCTATTCAATTTTAAAATTACATTTAATTCGATTCTATATATTACATATATGTATTGAAATATATATATATATATATTATGTATATGTATAGAAATACTGACCTATTTTAATTATTTTTAAAATCATAATTTATTTATTTTTTTAAAATTTATAATAAATTAATGAAATTTAAGTAAATTTCTTAAAATAAATTTGTGACAGTTAAAACATAATAAAGAATTTCGTTTTTTTTTTTCATTTAAAAATTTCTACACTTAACAGTTATATTAGATTCATTCTAAATTATTTAAAAAATATTACCAAGTTTTCTTTTTTTTTTTTATTAAATATTTTATATAAATTTAATATTATGTAATATGTTTTATTATTTTCAAATTTCTTTACTTTACAATGGGAAGTCACTTTAATAAAAACGTTAAAATATACCATTATAATTATTATGTATAATTTAATATGTATTTGTTATAAAATGAGAATATATTATGTCAGAGGTGGATATTTTTAAATAAATCGGTACGTTAAATAAATTTAAAAATCTTTGAATGATTAAAAAAATAAATAAAAATCTATCAATTGTTGTTGTTTCTATAGTATTATTCGGTAAAAAATATAAATAAAACATTTAAATAGTTTTAATGAAGCTTCAATTGAATTTAAAATATGAGTTTTTTAGTACATTTTTCAAAACTCTGTCAGTCTATACATTCGTTCGTCTATCTGTCTGTTTATAAAACTTGAACACCATCAAAGTTACACCAATAAAATTTTAATCATGGGTAGGTCTCATAAAAAAATGAATATTGTAGAATAACTTTTTCATGTAGTTTCATTTTTTTTCTTTATGTACCTACCTTTTCTATAAGTCAATATCAAAATTAAACATTTTTTTGTTAAACTTAATATTTAAATTAACTGTTATGTAAAAACAAAATATTAAATCTTGCTTCCTTAATTCATATTTTCGAAATGCTTTTACCATAGACGTTTGGAGAAAGATCTTTTAGAATTACTATAAGTTATCTTAGAAATTTTTTTTGTACTAATAGCCCTTTTTAAGAGCTATTTGTCGTAAAAAATTGAAAATTTACTATTTTCAGAAACCTATAACTTAGGCACCTTTTCTAATTTTTACTAATTAATACGGAAAAATTAAAGCTTTAATATTATGTTTTTACACGCCTAAACCGTTTTGTTAAACTAGTTTTGGGTTGCCTTAAAATTAAAGAAAGTGTCTCTTGATTTTTCACAATATTTTTCAAAATATGGTAGAACACCGACAGGCTTTTAGTTAGAATCTTGAAATATTGAGAATAGAAAGACCTTTTTGAAATTAGCGTAAGTTACGTAATAAATTTTTTATGGACTTAATCTCTTAAACAGGGGGAAATAGTAAAAAATAGTAAAAAGTTTAAAATTTACTAAATTTTTAGATATCTACCTGTAATTTAGGCACCTTTATAAATTTTTTCAAAGTAAAATATAAATATTAACACTCTAACATTAATTTTTTGCATGTGTTAACAGCTTTTCTTAATTTTAAAGGGTGAATTAAAACTGAAAAAAATATCTTTTGATATTTCATAATTTTTCATATATATAAAATTCGAAGAAACTTTAAAAATTTTGGTACAAAATACAATTCTAAACTGCTTCTAGCACATTTCCAAAAAAAATTTTTGAAAAAATGTGCCTATTAATTTCACTCTGTACGTCCGTCCGCCCGTCTGTCTGTTTGTTTACAAAACTTCTACACCGTTAAAGATAGGAAAAAGATATTTTAACTATGGGTAGGTCTCATAAAAAAATTAAATTTGTAAAACAAGGTTTTCATGTAGCCATCCATCCATTGCAGCACCTCATACTTTCAAAAAGTCCTATTTTTGAATGCGTATATCTCATGTTCTGTTAAACATTTTTTTAATCTGAGCCATTCGACATGAATTTATATTTTTACCATAAATCAATATCAAAATTAGGTTTTTAAATTTAGTATTTAAATTTACTGTTATGTGAAAACCACATTTTGTTTGGTTTTCTATCTTCATTACTTCGGTATGCTTTTAGATAGTTACTTGAAATTTTACCATAAGAAAGAGAACTTAGAATTAGTTCATCAGAAATTTTTTTTTGTACCACCTCCTATTTGTGAGCTATTAGGCCTCAGAAACTGAAAAGACATTAGAGACATGTAACTTAGGCACCTGTAAAAAATTTTCTTCAGCAAGACATAAAAATTAAAGCTCCAATAATATATTTTTCGTGTGTTAACGGTTCTTCTTAAGATTCCGGACTTACAGCCCCTCAAAATTGCAAAAAAGTCCTATTTTCACATTTTTGCTTATATGAAATTTTCAACTTTTTTTGCAGGTCACAATTCTGAACAGTTTGAATTATCTTTTCGAAATGTGTGCTTTTAAATATCGTTGATTTACATTCTGTTTTTTTTTTCTGTCTTTTACAAAATGTGCGCCTTTAAAAATTTTTAAATTATATTCTGCTTTGTTTGAATTTGAGACAATGTAATTTTGACAATGTCTCTTTGTAATTTTATAAACTTGATTATTTTCATTATATGTTCTGTATCAATAGCTTAATGTCTTTAACAATAAATAATATTATAAAGGGGTCACAAAAGGTTAACTAAAATTTGATAAACATTTTAAGAGGTCATTTGCTTAAATGTACGAGTTTTAATTTTGTAAATTTCAAATTCTCATCAACCAAAAATTGTTGAAATTTCATTTTCGTAACCAAAAAATAATTTTAAAATAAATAATGAATAAAAACCCTTGTCTTCTATCAGTTTCAAAGCCGATAGCCCTGGCAGCTAGTACTTTTAAATCACTATTGTATATAATTTGAATTATATTCAATAAAAAATAATAATAATAATAATTCTATCAGTTTTTTTTTTTTTTTTGAAAACATTAAAAGCACTGGATATGTTTTGCTTAACAACAAATCAATTAAAATATTGAAATAAGTAATTAATTTTTAACTAATAATTTAAATAATTTTAAAAACTTAACCGCATATAAAATTTCTAAATTAATAATTTCAAATTTTCAAAATACAACACTGCACATTTTATATACTCATATATATATGTATATAATGATATTATATACTACTATGTAAATTCATTCACATCATTATATTAGTATATTTAAAATGATTTATTTCAGTTGTAAAATTTTAAAACAATTATTCAAATAAATTATTGTTAATTTTCAGTAACCTACTCATAAGTGATCATATATCATTATAATTACTTTACTTTAAAAGAACAACACAATTAAATGCATATGATGTATTTATATTACACATACACATATAAAAAAAAATATATTTAGAATGCATAATATTGTATGCACTCCATTATGTTCTGACGTGCTTTCCTTTAATATTTACGTTTCATCGTTTCTATATTTTAGAATAATATAAAAATTTAAATATTATTTTATTTAACAAAAAAAAAAAAAAAAAAAAAAAAAAAAAATGTATATAATTATATATATAATATGTATAATTTAGTTTATTTTAGTAATTAATTTTGAAAAATAAGAGAGAGATGGAGGTTTTTTTTTTTTTGTTTTTTCTTTGTATATATATTTTGATTTATACACTACTTGAAAAACTAAGGGAAGTAAAAAATGCATGAAGAAAACTTAAGAAAAATTGTGATTTATTATGGTATTTTGTAAGAATATTAAAAAATTTAAAAAGTACTTTATTCTGAAATTATATTTTTTTTTTTTTTTAGTTTTATTATTATTATTTTTTTTCTGGTTTTATAGAATTACCTAATATTTTTCTACATATAATGAAAAATTAAAAAAAGTAAATTTCTTTTCTATTTCTTAAATATGAGTGGAAAATGGCATATAAACAACTGTAAGAAAGACATCATTTTTCCCGTTATAAAGTTTTTTTTAAAGATTTTTCTTTAAACTTAAACATAATAAATACATATATATATAAGTAACTACTCTATAGATATTGTTATAAGTTTAATATTTATAAAACTAATATTATATTTTGTTCTTATGTAGAGTTGTTATTATTCTACAGTTGTTATTATCTACACTGCAAGTGAACCAAAAAGTAAAAAAAATTTATATGACCTAATTTTTATTAAATATATTTCTTAAAAAAAAAAAAAAACGAGGAAGAGTGCAGTAGAGTAGACTGTGTCAACTCTGGGATACCCGTATGAACGTAATATATCCTGTTTCTATAAAACTTGATCATCTTTTAAAAACATTCAGAGTTTTAGTACCGAACTACAGAGATATATTTATGTAAATTGTGGAGTTGTATGATAGCTACCCGAATCTATTGCGCCTAGCTTCATTAAGTTCCAAGAAATGCAAAAAGCCTGAACCGGCTGTTTTAGACCATTCAAATTTTACAAAAGTTTTTGGCATGCAACTCGACACTTTTTCACTAAATTTCAGATAGCTAGCTTCAAAAGACACTGAGTTATTTTCATTTAAAAAGAGAAGTTGTATGGCAACTATCCGAACGTGTCATATCATCACAACCAAATTTTGCAGAAGTTGTTGCCATAAAACTTGATCATCATTCGCAAAATTGCAGATACCTAGATTGAATAGACACTGGGATATTTCCATTTAAAGAAAGAAGTTGTATGGCAGCTACTCGAACCCGGCGGCCGAAAATGCTGGAGTTAAATAGCAAAACTAACAATTCTGTAAAAGTGATGTAAAAAAAATTGCAGCCTCCTAACTCCTTTATTTTTTGAGTTATCGTGCGGACGGACACTGAGTTCTTTCATTTAAAAAGAGATTTTGTATGGCAGCTACCCGAACCCGTCGCACCAGCACAACCAAATTTTGTAGAAGTTGTTGCCATGAAACTTGATCATCATTTGCAAAATTTCAGATACCTAGATTGAACAGACACTGGGTTATTTTTATTTAAAGAAAGAAGTTGTATGGCAGCTACTCGAACCCGGCGGCCGAAAATGCTGGAGTTAAATAGCAAAACTAACAATTTTGCAAGAGTGACGTAAAAAAAATTTCAGCCTCCTAGCTCCTTTATTTTTTGAGTTATCGTGCGGACGGACACTGAGTTCTTTTCATTTAAAAAGAGATTTTGTATGGCAGCTACCCGAACCCGTCACACCACCACAACCAAATTTTGTAGAAGTTGTTGCCATAAAACTTGATCATCATTTGCAAAATTTCAGACGCCTAGCTTCATTAGGTTCCAAGAGGTGCAGGAAGTCTGAACCGGCTGCTCTAGACCAAACAAATTTTACAAAAGTTGTTGGCATATAGCTCGACACTTCTTTACTAAATTTCAGATTCCTAGCTTCAATAAACACTGAGTTATTCTCATTTAACCGGATAAGTTGTATGGCAGCTACCCGAACTCGCCGCACCACCACAACCAAATTTTACAAAAGTTGTTGCCATAAAACTTGATCATCATTTGCAAAATTTCAGACGCCTAGCTTCATTAGGTTCCAAGAGGTGCAAGAAGTCTGAACCGGCTGCTCTAGACCAACCAAATTTTACAAAAGTTGTTGGCATAAAACTTGATCATCATTTGCAAAATTTCAGATACCTAGATTGAACAGACACTGGGTTATTTTTATTTAAAGAAAGAAGTTGTATGGCAGTTACTCGAACCCGGCGGCCGAAAATGCTGGAGTTAAATAGCAAAACTAACAATTTTGCAAGAGTGACGTAAAAAAAATTTCAGCCTCCTAGCTCCTTTATTTTTTGAGTTATCGTGCGGACGGACACTGAGTTCTTTTCATTTAAAAAGAGATTTTGTATGGCAGCTACCCGAACTCGTCGCACCACCACAACCAAATTTTGTAGAAGTTGTTGCCATAAAACTTGATCATCATTCGCAAAATTTCAGATACCTAGATTGAACAGACACTGGGTTATTTCTATTTAAAGAAAGAAGTTGTATGGCAGCTACCCGAACCCTGGGACAGAAAATGCTGGAGTTAAATAGCAAAACTAACAATTTTACAAAAGTGACGTAAAAAAATTTTCAGCCTCCTAGCTCCTATATTTTTTGAGTTATCGTGCGGACGGACACTGAGTTCTTTTCATTTAAAAAGGGATTTTGTATGGCAGCTACCCGAACCCGTCGCACCAGCACAACCAAATTTTGTAGAAGTTGTTGCCATAAAACTTGATCATCATTTGCAAAATTTCAGACGCCTAGCTTCATTAGGTTCCAAGAGGTGCAAGAAGTCTGAACCGGCTGCTCTAGACCAAACAAATTTTACAAAAGTTGTTGGCATATAGCTCGACACTTCTTTACTAAATTTCAGATTCCTAGCTTCAATAAACACTGAGTTATTCTCATTTAACCGGATAAGTTGTATGGCAGCTACCCGAACTCGCCGCACCACCACAACCAAATTTTACAAAAGTTGTTGCCATAAAACTTGATCATCATTTGCAAAATTTCAGACGCCTAGCTTCATTAGGTTCCAAGAGGTGCAAGAAGTCTGAACCGGCTGCTCTAGACCAACCAAATTTTACAAAAGTTGTTGGCATGTAGCTCGACACCTCTTTACTAAATTTCAGATTCCTAGCTTCAATAAACACTGAGTTATTCTCATTTAAACGGAGAAGTTGTATGGCAGCTACCCGAACCCGCTGCACCAGCACAACCAAATTTTACAGAAGTTGTTGCCATAAAACTTGATCATCATTTGCAAAACTTCAGAAACTTAGCTTGAATAGATACTGAGTTATTTCTATATAAAGATAGAAGTTGTATGGCAGCTACTCGAACCCGCCGACCGAAAATGTTGGATTTAAATAGCAAAACTAACAATTTTGCAAAAGTGACGTAAAAAAAATTTCAGCCCCCTAGCTCCTTTATTTTTTGAGTTATCGTGCGGACGGACGGACGGACGGACGTACATGGCTTAATCGACTCAGAATTCGATTCTGAGCCGATCCATACCTTTGACACTATATCTAGCTCGACTCCTTTAAGGTGTCACAAACGTAATGGCAAATTTATTATACCCTTGAACATAGTTCATACGGGTATAAAAAAAAAAATTTCAGTTCTTAAAGAAAATTTTAAAAATGAAAATAAGAATACTTATTTTATGCTAATTAAAATAACTAAAATATTATTTGAATTACATATAATATTAGTTTTTATTGGATAAGATTTTCATCACATTGCAATAAATAGTACACAGTATCTTTCAAGATTTTGGTTTTAAGAAGTTCTAAATTTTTTATTCTTTTATAATTTAAATTTATTGTTAAGATTACAATTTTATATTTTGTACCTATATAAAGTTTTAAAATATTATTTTATTAAATGACTATTTATTGTGTTTAATATTTTAGTTGATTGTATTTTTTTAAAACTAAAGATTTTTATAACCGTACGATAGGATCGGGTATAATAAAATTACTCCTCCGTTTGTAACACCTCGAAATAAGCGAGCAAGATATACCTTCAAAGGTATGGATCGGATCAGGAAAAAATTCTAAGACTTTTGAGCCATGTCCGTCCGTCCGTCAGCACGCTAACTCAAAAACTAAGAAAGCTAGAATCTTGCAATTTACACAAAATATTCTTGGAGTAATTTGTAGGTTCCCTATTTTTTTTTGGTTGAGTTTGGACCAAACCTTAAGGTAGCTCTCAAACACCTAACTTTTAGATCCCCACATTTTTTTTGAAATAGAGCTATGAAATTTTAACTGCTGATAGATCTCACAAAAATATTAATTTTATTTTTACTAACTTTTTTTTGTAGCCCCACCCGTTACGGAGCTACAGCTCCCTAAAGGTTCAAAAAAGCTCTATATTTAAATTGTTATAGCACAAGTTGTATAAGGTATATCTTCATTTTGAAAACGCCAAACGATTACGATTACTACTTTTATTAGCTTTAAAAGTATATATACAATAAATATATATTTGTGGCATACGGTGTCTTAATTTACCGTTATGCGAAATTAAAATTTTGCAAAATCCTTTAACACTTCTATCTTCTAAACGGTTTAAGTTGGAAACTTGAAATTTTGACAGAAGTTAGATCTTTGAAAATAAGTATGAGTCATTTCAGAAATTTTTTTTGTATCACCCCCCGTTTAGGAGCTGTAAGGGGTCAAAAACTGAAAATTTCCTATTTTTAAACACCTGTAACTTGAACACCTGTTAAAATTTTTTTGAAGTAATGCACAAAAATTAAAGCTTCAACATTATACTCTTATTTCTGTTAACAACTTTTTTTAATAATATAGGGTTACTTTATAATTGACGAAAGTGTTACTTGATTTTGTCAAATTTTCTAACAAATTTCTTTAACGAATTTTTTCCATTTTGTTTTACTCGATAATTTGAAATTGTTGAGGATATAATGCGTAGTACATAAAAATGTAATTAAATAAAGAACATAACGGTTGCTTGAAGAATTTTTATTTATATGATATTGATATATATACATACTTACATAATATCATGTTTATTTACATATCGTATATGTCACTAGTGAATGAATGATAAGAGTATATATGTATATCATATAGCGCCGTATTTACTTACATATATGTATTTTATTGTACTTATAAGAAATTATTCTGTCAATGGAATATTTAAATATAATATAATATAATATTTAAAATTATATTTACTATTTTGTACTGGGTAAATTTAATATACATTTACCGCTTAGTATTAAATGGTACTATAGAATATTTGAAAAAGTTTTGGATTGATAATCGTTATGTTAAAATCTGCTTTTGAAGAATGTATAAACATATAGTTTGAATATATGTACAACCCATAATTCTAGTAATTATAAAATTCACCCAAATTATTTTAAAATACTAAAATATTAAAAAAATAATATTGTAAGCAAAGTGACAGGCTGTGAACATACTAACGGTTCGTACGGGTATCTAAGAGATGACAAACTCAACTGTATTCTTCCTCGTTTTTTTGTAATTTTTCATTATCTGAGCAAGACTAACTGGAATTAATGATTAGCCTGGAAATTATTTTGATTTTGTATTAACCAACCACATTTTTAGCTGCCGGTTTAGGCATTAATTAATTAAAATTATTTAAAACATTCTTCTTGATTTTAAAAAGATTTTGTTTTACGAGGGACGGTGAAAATAACGAAAATAATTCAAAATAACTGTAAAAGGTTCCTCCGGATACAGTTGGATTTCAACTAAGCAAAACCACACTTTAGAATTGGTATTTTGTTACATATAATAATAAAATGAACAATATGATTTTGAGGATAAGGATGTTTGGAAATCAGATTTGGAATAATTGAGATTATGGTGGATGAAGATGACGATGAATTTTATATAATATCTTTATTAATTTTTATTTGTATCCTCCATTAATTTTCATTTTACATATAAAAATTAAAATATTTTCAGTTAATTTTTTTATTTTTTATTAAAGCTAAAGAAATCCTTGTTTAATATTAAATGGAAATTCTTTAAATGAAGAAAAATTTAACTTAATTGTATTTTGATTATAATGTGAACAATTAAATTTTTGCAAAAACATTGACAAAAAATAATGTTTTAATAAACATAAGGGATTTAAGAAAAAATTAGTCGCTTTATGTAGAAAAATACGTCACTTTTAATTAACTATACATTATTATCGTATCTTTAAATTAACACTGTTAGGTGCTATGTATTTAAATTATTATGAATCCTTTTCGAAATATTTCTATACACATGCATATTGTGTCTACTACTAAAAAAATTAAAGTATATCTATAGTATCTCATAAACATGTCCTCTATAATAAATAACGTAATATTTACGTTTTGTTTATGTAAATACATATTATATTCATTTTCTTAAAATATAATTTAATGTTTTTTTCAAAAATGCTCCAAAATTTCATTGAAAAGAAAAACTAAAAGTGGAAAATCGTTATTAAATGCAATAACTTGAATATTCAATCCATTCTTAAAGTAATTTGGCAAGAAAATTTCGATATACATGTATTAAAAAAGAAAGTCTTTTCTATTTGTTAAGTGAAAAAAATTTATGGAGCGAATGTATAAATTTTACATTATCTTTTAATGTATCTGGTATAAACTCATCGTAACATGAAATATTATGATATTTGCCAAAAAAAAAAATATTTTGACCTAGAAATCTACTAAAGAAAATTTAAAATTGACATTTTTTTTTCACCTCATGTGAGTGCAAAAAAGATATTTTATTCGTATTCATATAAGACCTTGAAATTTTAATAAATCTAAACTAGCGAATCCAAGTTATCCTGTAATTCTGGAATTTTTGAGATTTCTCAATATAATTTATAAAAAACTTAATTTTTTGTATTGTTTTGATGAATTCGTATTTGAGTAATTCTCAATTAAGTTTTGAAAAAGAAATGTTTAGTTATGAAGAATTGTCAAAGTAGCGCGTCATTATAACCTATAAAAATTGTGTCTCTTCGCAACACTTCTTTACATTATGCATAATGACATTTAAGAATAAATTTTACTTGAGCTTTTTCTTGAGCGAACGCTCTAGTGTGTGCAGTAGAGAATTACCAGACAGCAAAATATACAGACGGTTGCTTTATATGTGGCTCTGTGTGTTAAATGTGTTCTTTATGTGGCAATGTGTCATAATAACCTAATATAATTCCAGAATAGGAATATAATATGTATGTAGAATGTAGATTATGTTAATTCAAGATTTTTAATTACAAGAAATTTCATAATACACTACAAAATTATGGTTTCAATAATTTGTTTAGCAGAAAATCGGAAGAGGCAGCCTCCATTGCAATTTGCGGTTTTGACTAAAAGCATATAAACTTTTGAAAGTCATTTGATTTTATTTTATTTAGCGTTTTTTCAGGGTACGGGTGAGTATATCCAATTCCAAATATATCAATTGTATCGGAATTTTATTTTTTCAAATTTAAGATATCTTTTAGCCCCTAATCACTTAAATAAATCTATTGAATTATATAAATGTGTATGTGCATAGAGAATAGTTTAAAGTAATATGTATTTTATTCTATGTAAGCTTTAGTAAAATAAAATTAATTTCTTTTTATAGTTTTTCAATAAATTTTATTCAATTTTTATTAAATTTCCATAAATAATAGTTATTTAATGTTTGAGTTATAGAAGTAATAATATTGTTCTTTGTTTTAAGACAAATTAATTTATAAAAATCATTTTTTATTGTACAAAAAATAAATCTATAAAATGCATACATAATTTCATTCATAAAATATGTTATGAAATTACATATTTTTCAAATTTTAAATATTTTAGAAGAACATTTTTGATTCTCAAATGAACTAAAATTTTATCAGTTTCTTTATATTTTATTTCTTAAAGAAATTTTCCTTTTTTAGCACATTTCTAAAAAATCCGTACACTCTATCCGTCCGTTCGTCTGTTTGCAAAACTTTTGAACTGTTAAAGATAGATTATTGAAATTAACCATGTAAAGGTCTCATAAAAAATTAATGTTGCAGAATAACTTTTTTATGAACGCCACCCATTACGGTGACTTGTACTTTGAAAACGCCCTATTTTTAAATGTGTATATCTCATGTTCTACTGAACATTTTGTAAATTTAAAAACCCCATTCGCTTTTGTGAAAACAAAATTTTGCATGATTTCCTTCCGCCATTACTTCGGCGTGTCATAAAGTTGTATTTCATGTGCCTGTATTATCATTTCTCTGTATTTCATTTGCCTATAGTATCGTTTTCCTATATTCCACTTGACTGTATTTCATTTTCTTATATTTCATTTGACTGGACATATTTCAACAATAAGTATTTAAAATAGTATGTAAAAAAGATAATTAGGAGAAACTTTCGAGTTGGATTCAAAAGCAGGGTTATATACGCTTTTCCCAGAACATTTATAGATATATGTACATAATATATGCGAGATTCTGAATTATTAGGAATTTTAGAGTTGGATTCGAAATCAGCGTATTCCTTTTTTTCAGAATATTTATGTATATGTATATGTGAGAATCTGAATTTGAAGGGACTTTGAATGAATTCAAAATCAAAGTTATACTATCAAATTTTGGTGCATGTCACAATTCTAAACAGTTTGTAATGTGTTTTGGAAAATGTGCGCATTTGAAACCCGTTTGTTTATATTCTGCCTTGTTTTATTTTATTTTATTCGCTTTTTATGATTTTATTATTTGACTATTTCAATTATTTTTTATTTTAATTAAATTCACTGTTATTATTATGACTTCTATTTTTATACCCGTACGAACATTGAAACGTAAATGAAAATAGTTATACCGTTAGAACTTAAGGATATAGTAATAATTTGCAAGTACGTTACTTACGCATCTTAAAAACAATGTTAAAATAGATAAGATAGATATAAATAAAAGAAAGGATATAGAAATGTGCTTGCTTAGAGGATCAAATTCTGAGTCAATTTAGCTTTATGTATTAGACCATCTGCACAAATTCCAGTTTTCCTATTGAAATTAAATAAATTTGACCTATGGGTTAGAGTAGTTATTATCCAACTTCTTTTATTGTATGAACATACATCAATCCCTAATTACGCTAAATATTTGAAATTTTGCCAAAAGAACTTAAATTTCATAGCAGAAACTTGTGAAAAATTTATTTAGTCTAACGGAATATGTTCGCATAGCTAAGAAATTTATATTCCTATATGTTAGTACTTAAAACAGTTACACTTTTGAAATTTTGGCTCGATTAATTGTAATACAACTGCAAAATTTATCTAAATATTTCTCGTTACTGAATTAAATTTGGTATCTTTAATTTTCCTTTAAAATCCTTTAAAAGAGGATTAAATTTTATCAGCATATATTATATTCGTTCGGATATCCTAGAGTTGATATAGTTAACTTTACACTCTTCCCGTTTTGGTTTTTAATTTAAATTTTCATAAATTTTTTAAGTAACAAAATTGAAAAAATAAAAAATAAAAAAAATATAGTTTTTATTTTAGTAAATTAACAATGAAGAAATTTCAATTTAAAATATTTTTAAATATAGAAATAACATTTGCATATTTATAATTTATTTTTATTTTAAAATTTGTTTTTTTTTAGTTTTTTTTTCAATAAATTAAATTAAAAATGTTTCTATTGAGCATATTGCACTGGGTATTGGCGAGACTACTGGTAAATTTAGTTGGCTCAGTACAACAGGTTCTGACAGATGTCATACAACTGTGAAATTTATTTCGTCATATTTCGGTACGTAATAAATCTATTTTTATTTTCTAAAAGATTATACAATTTTTAGTAAATAATTTGAGTAAAATTTGGCTGATTCGGCGCAAGGGGTTCAAAAAATAGTCATTCAACTTTTATATTTACATAAATATACATAATACATATCTCTGTATAGTTAATTAAGTCATATATTTAAAATTTTGTAAAAGGTCACTAATTCAGATATCTAAAATTTTATTTAAGGTGATCAAATTTGGAATATATTCGTATGTCTATCCTAGAGTTGACACACTCAACTATAAACTTTCCCTCGTTTTATTTTGTTTTAATTAGGATTAGTCAAATAATATTTAATAAAAATTTGGTAAATTTGTACTATACTTTATTTTTGTTTTTTTATTGCAGTTATCTGCCATATAAATGTGGACAGGAAATTACACAGCCTTCCTTGTTCAGGCGTGGCTGTAAATGTCGTAAGGGGGAATAACTCTTACGACGTATATGGAATTCGAACCCACACTCCCTCGGTGTTTCCAGCGTATTTTATTCATTCTTATCCACTAGGTTACCGAGGTTCCTACTTTATTTATTTCTTTAGATGAAAAGAAATCAGTTTCCTTATAAAAATGGCAAACTTTTATTTTTTATTTTGGAAAAAAATATTATTGTCATAGAAATAAGTTCTAGAAAATCAGATTATAGTACTTTGTTTTACGAATAAAAAAAAATTTTAATTTTTGTTACATAGCATATTATGATAATCTTTTCTAGCTATTAAAAAGGTGTTTTATACTATAATTTTATATCATATATTTTTTTTCCATATTATTAATGCTTTTTAATTACGTTTTAATTAGGTTTTAGATTATTACGAAAAATTAAGCAATTGTTTAAGGGAAGAATCATGGAATCATATTTATTGTTTACAAACCTAGCATAACATTTAACCTAGCCTTTGATAAATTTATTTCAACTATATTACATTATATAGATAAGTGTTCTTTTAGTGTCCATGTACAGAAGAAAATGAAAAATCTTAAACCATGAATTTCCGATAAA
Source organism: Poecilobothrus nobilitatus (assembly GCA_947095535.1). Lineage (NCBI taxonomy): Eukaryota > Metazoa > Arthropoda > Insecta > Diptera > Dolichopodidae > Poecilobothrus > Poecilobothrus nobilitatus. The sequence continues at coordinate 200,668,303 of OX352774.1, forward strand.
TTACTGGATAAAATAAATTGGAAAAATAAATTACATCTTAAATTGAAAAAACATTCAGATAATTTAAACATGAAAAAATCATATGATATTGATGGATGTTCTACTAATTTAATTAAAATTATTTCTTTTCAAATAGTTGATATACCTATTGGCAAATATTTTTAATTTAAGTGTCTTTAAGAGTATCCTGATATTCTAAAAATTGCCGAGGTTATACCTCTCTTCAGTAAAGCAAATGTACATGATTTAAATAATTTCGGGCCTATTTCACTTTTGTCTTCCTTTACAAAAATTTTTGAGAAAGTGATGAAAAATAGATTTTTAGTTTTTTTTATATAAAACAAATTTTTTTAGCCCATGTCAATATCGCTTTTTAAATGATAAGTCTACTGAAGAAGCAATGCTTCCATTATGCGGTGAAAGTATCATGCGAAGAAAGTATCATGCGAAGAAAGTATCCACAAGTATCAGTATTGAGCCCGCTTTTATTTCTAATATATATTAACTGTCTTTTTTGCAAGTCGCTTGTAGCACCAATTGCAAGGTAAATTTTTTTTACCTTTGTAAAATTATACATTTTTTCTCAAAATTTCAAAAAAGCCTTATTTTCACATTTATATATCTCAAGAAGTTTTACAATCTAAAAATAAGACGGGACATTTTATTACCTCTATAAAATAATAACAAAAATTATGCAATATTTTGCACTTTACTGTTTAAATTTACCGTTATATAAAAACCAAATATTCATGATATTTAGTTTTTCATAACTCTGGTACGCTTTTAGATAGGAACTTGAAATTTTGAGACAAGAAAGCACTTTTAGAATTAGTATAAGTATCAGAAAACTTTTTTGTACCATCCCCTGTTTAAAAGCTATTAGGGCTCAAAAATTGAAAGTTAGCTTTCTATATACACCTATAACCTATAAAATTTGTGTAGGTGAACCTGTACCTAAACCTGTACAAATTTTTTTCGGCAAGACTTAAAAATTAAAGCTTTGGTAATATACTTTTACGTGTTCTAATTTATGTTTTTCTTAGTTATATAGGGTTCCGGACTTACAACCCCTCAAAATTGTAAAAAAGTCCTATTTTCACATTTTTTTTTATATGAAATTTGAAAATTTTGGTGCAAGTCAAAATTCTAAACAGTTTGTATTATCTTTTGGAAATTTGCGCTTTTAAAAATCGTTGGTTTACATTCTGCCTTGTTTAGTATTAGACTTAGTTGTTAAATTTTTTTGTTATAATATATACTTTTTTAATTACCCCATGTTTACTTATTTCCTTAACTTAATTTTTCCTTAATTTAATTTTAAATTTTATTTTTTGGTATACCTGTACATATACATATTTTGTTTTTTTTTTAAGTATAACTATATTTGTTTTTTTGCTTACCCCATAAGCATTTATACAATGTAAAAAATTTGTAATTTAAATTTTTTTGAATCAAAAAATTGTTAATTAGTCATTTGATACTTGCCCAACAAAATGACTGAATAGTTTATTCATTTAATCATATTTTTTATTTAGGTTTTTATCATGTACATATTATTATTTTGTATATCTCAAATGAAATGTAATACAATTTTTATGAATTATGAATAAATAAATAAATAAATAAATAAAATATTTCAATTAATAACAAAAAAAAAAAAAAAAAAATTATTGTTTCACTACCATAGAAAATTACTATATACCATATTATGTATTATTTATTGAGGTATATTTTTTTAGTTGCTTACTAAAACTTATTAAAACTTTAAATTAAATCCCCGTTAAAAATCGATTTCGAAGCTTACTTTTTCATATAAATTTTTTAATGAATTTTCTTTTGTAAATTAGCTGAATAATATAAAATATTTTTAAAAACCCATTTATATATAAAAAAAAAAATTGTTCTTAAGAGTAATATTTAATTCAATTGAAAAATCATTATGTACTTTATATTAAAAAATATAAGTTAAATTATCCTGAAAATTTTTTTATTCATTCACTGATTATTGATCAAAAACTGAATTTTCGTAGTAAAAGTAATCCTAGAATTTTTTTTTTTTGTAATAGCTATTTTATATTCATAATTTTGATTTTATTTTTTTTTCCAATGAAATTTTCAATAATTTTGTATTTATTTTAAATAAATTCGAATTTTTAAGAAATATTATTTTATTGAAAAACATATTTTTATACTTAAAAAAAATGTTATTTGAGTCAAAAATACCATTAAAAATACGATTAGAATTTATTTATTTATTATTAATAAAAAGTATAAATACTTATTTATTTCTTTGTTTGATTGATTGATTCTTTGTTTGATTTGATTCTTTGATTGAATTTCTTTGGGCCGATTACCGTAAAGGGCATGTGGACCAGCTTAAAAACTTAATCTTAAATCTATATATAAACTTAACCTATATATCTAGATCTATTTATTTATTTATCTATGTATTTGTATTTTTCTTTCTATATCTATCTATTTATTTTTTGTATGTTTTTTAATTTATAGTTGTCTCCATATTTCATCGTGTTGTAGGAGTTTTCTTATTTTGTTGATTCTGGTTTTATCGTTCTCCGTTATTGTTTCTTTTATGTGTGTAGGTTTATTTGCCCAGATTCTATTGGTTTCTGGACATTAAAAAATTATTATGGTTTATTGTGTTAATGTTGTTACAGAATCGGTAAGGAGGTGTATAGGGTACACCACATTCTATTCCTTGACATCTTTATTCCGGTCTGCTTTCTTTGTCTACAATTTTTATTATTTTTATGTTAGAGAAGGTCTGCTTTCTAAAGGAGGTTGAGCAGTCCCATTCTTGCTGTAGAATTTATATAGAAAATTTTACAATTTATTAAAAACAAAATATTTTAAATCTAAAATATAATAAATAGGTCGTCAGAAGAAAAAAGTTTCAAAAATACTTACCTATAGCCCTAAAACATATCCATTTTTATTAAAAAATTTAAAAAAATATATTTTTAAAATGTTTAAAAGAAATAACGAAACATTTTTATACGTTACACCTAAAGTATAGGGTATATTAATTTTGGTATGGTGTTTGCAACCATCAAAAGCAAGCGAGTTAGATATGGACATGCATATACTAAATCAGGATCACCTCCTTAGTCGATTTAACGATATCCATCCGTTCGCATGATAACTCAAAAACTAATAGAGCTATCTTGATGAAATTTATATAGTAGGTTACTAATTACGAAGAAAGATGGGGGATTTGGTACAAGGATGTACTGTTATGTTTCCTTTTCTTTAAAATTGAAAACTAACTAAAAAAAAAACTATTTTGATAAAAAATAAAATATTTCTGCAATAAATTTTTAATGCCAAAAATTTAATTTTAACTGGAACTTAATCTAAATTTTAAATAATCTAAGAAGATATAATGAGTATTTAGATTTTTATTTAAAATTTTTCTAAAATATTTTCTTAAAAAACTAACTAAATACAAAAAAACTACACTAAAACTGCCTACAAATAAAAATTACCTTTAAATTATATATGTACAACATCTGCAACTTGTTAATTTTGTTGATCAGTATCAGTAAAAAATTTCATTTTCATCAATAATTTGTAAAATGATATGATAAAATTTTACAATACGTATATATATATAATATACACATTTTATTTAAGAAACAAATGATAAAAAGTTCAATTCAATTTAACTTTAAAAATATTGCAAAAATTATATTATGGACATGAGAAAACTTAAATATTTAAGTTTAGTATACCGATATAGAAAGTGAATTTATTACAATAAACTTTTCTATCAATAAATATCTAAAAGTTAAATAGTTTACTTAAAAAACTTTCGATCGCTTAATTTTGGAGGTTTAGATAAACACTAGGAACCAGTGTTTATATCTACACAAAATGAATAAAAAATAAACAGTACGATTAAATGATATTCAAACTTATAGGAATAAATTTAAAAGGATATACAGTAGAATATTTTTTTAAAATAAAATCGCAAACTATTTATTGTTAGTAATTCATAAGGAATGAAATTTTCTTATCCTAAAGGAAATTTAAAAAAAAAAAGACTTAGTTAAACTATAAGATTCATAATAAAATAAAAATTTCTTAGATGAATATTAAATGTGATACAGGAAACCAAAAAATTTGCAAAATGAATCGAGCAGCTTGAAAAAATATCAGAAATATAACGTTATAGTTATAATGTGACACGTTTTTAAAAACCATTAATTTAGTTTTTTTAAAAAATGTAAAGTAAAATATTTTTTATTAAATTTATATTTTTAAATTCTTTATTGTTTTTGGTTTTTTTGGTCTTCCGTGAACGAAAGATTTTGCCGTGACTTTTAAATACATTAAATTTACAGTGAAAAGCTAGAAAAATGTTTTTAATTTTTTATTGTTTTTCTTTTATAGGTTCCAGATACTAATTTGGTATTTTACAGAAAATTTAGATATATGCATATGCATATAAATGAAGGATTTATTGCAAAATTTTTTAATTCATTTCGAATAAGATGTACACAAAATAGAGAATTTTTTGTTTACAAATGTCAGATATGTCTATTCGCATAAAGTCTATCAGAAAAGTCTATTCGCGAAAAGCATAAAGTCTATTCGTTGTTAAGTAATTGAATTTATCAAGGTTTCTCTAAATAAGATGAAGACTTAGTCTTCAAACATTAACTGATTTAAAAAAACTAACAATTCAAATTTAGATAATAATTATTTTATAATATTATCTAAAATGAATTTTTTTTATGTGAAATTACTTTTTATTTTACTGGGTTGTATTGTACCACCATTGGTATTGGTTGTATTGATATAATTTTAAATATTATTTAGTTCCGGTTTCATGAATCATGATCTCAAAATCAAAAACGAAAATTGGTGACTTTTTCACCTTTTTCCTTTTATTTTGGGAAATTTCAAAAAGAAAAAGTCTTTTTTATTCACATATACTTAAAAATTCCGTATAAGTATATCTTTGTATATTCAAATATTTCGTAAAAGGCGAATATCCTGATTTTGAAGTTCACTCTAATATCAATACTAATAGTATTTTAATGAAATCTCCACATAGAAAGATAAAAAGCTGAGCATTGTATATGCTTTTATATTAACTCGTCGCTGTCGGTTTTTTATTACCCATATTTTAATTTTTATAAAATTTTTATATGACATAGTCTTCATAATTGGGGACATATAATCTTCAAGATTGGATACTTTTTTCGTTTATTTTGGAGAGTTTTATAAAGAATTTAGTTTTCGCGACTTTTTGAAAATGAAGAAAATCACCAAAATTTTGTGGACTTTTTTCGCGCAGTCCTTAGTTTCTTGTAGTTTTTTATTTTTTTCTGTTTTTTTTTGTAATTTTATAAATTTATCTATATAAGATATTTTTATTTTATATTTTTATTTACAACCTCTGCAGTATATTAAGATTGGATAATTCATAAGGAATATAAAAATAAACAAAAATATATTTATTAGATTTTATAAAAATTCAAAACATACACAGTGTAACTGAATATAGTAAATATTATAAATAAAAACAAAAAAAAAAAAAAATTATTTTGAAAATGTCCTTAAAAAGGACTCTAACAAAAAACAAAAAATAACATAAGGAAAAACAAAAATAAAATAAATAAATTTATATGAAAAGTAAATTTTTTAAAATGTCCTGACACCATAAATTTTTAAAGGTTCGGGTTAATACTAATACTAAAAGTACAATTCATTTTACTATAAAAAAAAAAAAAAACAAAAACAGAAAGTAAAAAAAAGAAGAAAACACTTAAACTTTCAACTTAAGAATATTTTATCCATGCTCTAAAATTTATTTAAAAATATATTATATAATATGTATATCATAAGTATAGGAATATATGTGTGGAAAATAAATGGTTTAAAATGGAATACGAAAGAGAGAGAAAAAAAAAAACAGTTTAATAACGCGAAGGATAACCTCAGTTCGAGTATTATTTTATAGTATTTTGTATCGTAAAAACGGACAACAAATCTTTTTTTATTTTTTTTTTAGTTTTATATAAATTACATAAATATCTTATTATCCTGTATTTTATTATAAATTTTTCACTTTTAGTTTTTAATAATATTATTAAATTTTTTTTATATTTTTTAAATTTATTATTATTCTTGTTATACCCGTATGAACTATGTTCAAGGGTATAATAAATTTGCCATTACGTTTGTGACACCTTAAAGGAGTCGAGCTAGATATAGTGTCAAAGGTATGGATCGGCTCAGAATCGAATTCTGAGTCGATTAAGCCATGTACGTCCGTCCGTCCGTCCGTCCGTCCGTCCGCACGATAACTCAAAAAATAAAGGAGCTAGGGGGCTGAAATTTTTTTTACGTCACTTTTGCAAAATTGTTAGTTTTGCTATTTAAATCCAACATTTTCGGTTGGCCGGTTCGAGTAGCTGCCATACAACTTCTATCTTTATATAGAAATAACTCAGTATCTATTCAAGCTAGGTTTCTGAAATTTTGCAAATGATGATCAAGTTTTATGGCAACAACTTCTGTAAAATTTGGTTGTGCTGGTGCAGCGGGTTCGGGTAGCTGCCATACAACTTCTCCGTTTAAATGAGAATAACTCAGTGTTTATTGAAGCTAGGAATCTGAAATTTAGTAAAGAGGTGTCGAGTTACATGCCAACAACTTTTGTAAAATTTGGTTGGTCTAGAGCAGCCGGTTCAAACTTCTTGCACCTCTTGGAACCTAATGAAGCTGGGCGTCTGAAATTTTGCAAATGATGATCAAGTTTTATGGCAACAACTTTTGTAAAATTTGGTTGTGGTGGTGCGGCGGGTTCGGGTAGCTGCCATACAACTTATCCGGTTAAATGAGAATAACTCAGTGTTTATTGAAGCTAGGAATCTGAAATTTAGTAAAGAAGTGTCGAGTTATATGCCAACAACTTTTGTAAAATTTGTTTGGTCTAGAGCAGCCGGTTCAGACTTCTTGCACCTCTTGGAACCTAATGAAGCTAGGCGTCTGAAATTTTGCAAATGATGATCAAGTTTTATGGCAACAACTTCTACAAAATTTGGTTGTGCTGGTGCGACGGGTTCGGGTAGCTGCCATACAAAATCTCTTTTTAAATGAAAAGAACTCAGTGTCCGTCCGCACGATAACTCAAAAAATAGAGGAGCTAGGAGGCTGAAAATTTTTTTACGTCACTTTTGTAAAATTGTTAGTTTTGCTATTTAACTCCAGCATTTTCTGTCCCCGGGTTCGGGTAGCTGCCATACAACTTCTTTCTTTAAATAGAAATAACCCAGTGTCTGTTCAATCTAGGTATCTGAAATTTTGCGAATGATGATCAAGTTTTATGGCAACAACTTCTACAAAATTTGGTTGTGTTGGTGCGACGGGTTCGGGTAGCTGCTATACAAAATCTCTTTTTAAATGAAAAGAACTCAGTGTCCGTCCGCACGATAACTCAAAAAATAAAGGAGCTAGAAGGCTGAAATTTTTTTTACGTCACTCTTGCAAAATTGTTAGTTTTGCTATTTAACTCCAGCATTTTCGGCTGCCGGGTTCGAGTAGCTGCCATACAACTTCTTTCTTTAAATAGAAATAACCCAGTGTCTGTTCAATCTAGGTATCTGAAATTTTGCAAATGATGATGAAGTTTTATGGCAACAACTTCTACAAAATTTGGTTGTGCTGGTGCGACGGGTTCGGGTAGCTGCCATACAAAATCTCTTTTTAAATGAAAAGAACTCAGTGTCCGTCCGCACGATAACTCAAAAAATAAAGGAGCTAGGAGGCTGAAATTTTTTTTACGTCACTCTTGCAAAATTGTTAGTTTTGCTATTTAACTCCAGCATTTTCGGCCGGCGGGTTCGAGTAGCTGCCATACAACTTCTTTCTTTAAATAGAAATAACCCAGTGTCTGTTCAATCTAGGTATCTGAAATTTTGCGAATGATGATCAAGTTTTATGGCAACAACTTCTGCAAAATTTGGTTGTGGTGGTGTGACGGGTTCGGGTAGCTGCCATACAAAATCTCTTTTTAAATGAAAGAACTCAGTGTCCGTCCGCACGATAACTCAAAAAATAAAGGAGTTAGGAGGCTGCAATTTTTTTTACGTCACTTTTACAAAATTGTTAGTTTTGCTATTTAACTCCAGCATTTTCGGCCGCCGGGTTCGAGTAGCTGCCATACAACTTCTTTCTTTAAATGGAAATAACCCAGTGTCTATTCAATCTAGGTATCTGAAATTTTGCAAATGATGATCGAGTTTTATGGCAACAACTTCTGTAAAATTTTGTTGTGATGATATGACAGGTTCGGATAGTTGCCATACAACTTCTCTTCTTAAATGAAAATAACTCAGTGTCTATTGAAGCGAGCTATCTGAAATTTAGTGAAAAAGTGTCGAGTTGCATGCCAAAAATTTTTGTAAAATTTGAGTGGTCTAAAGCAGCCGGTTCAGGCTTTTTGCATTTCTTGGAACTTAATGAAGCTAGGCGCAATAGATTCGGGTAGCTATCATACAACTCCACAATTTACATAAATATATCTCTGTAGTTCGGTACTAAAACTCTGAATGTTTTTAAAAGATGATCAAGTTTTATAGAAACAGGATATATTACGTTCATACGGGTATCCCAGAGTTGACACAGTCTACTCTACTGCACTCTTCCTCGTTTTTATGTTATGTTATGTTCTATTAGAAAAATCCTTTTGTTTTTCTTTTTTACTTTTGGTTTTCTTTTTTACTTTTGTTATGATTTTGAAACTAATATAGAATATATTATGGGAGGAAGGAAATATTTTTTTATCTGTTCTGAATTCCATATTAAGGTAAATGAGAAAACGTATATCAAAATTCCCAAGCTTGACAGTTAAAGATTTCAAATAATTTCGTTAAATTTCTAAGCATATTAAATTACTCGGTTAATTGAAACCAGCCTCCTTTAAGTGTTTTTAACTTACAAAAAACATAACAAAAATACATTTAAGGGTAAATTGAAAATTTAGAATTCAGGATTGTATTTTGAAATTGAAGTATAAATAGAACTGAAATAACAATAATGTCCCCTATCCACAACTGAACGTTAGTGGTCATTTATGATATTTATTAAAATGTATTTTTAAAGGTATATCAAATATGAACCACTTTTGGACATGTATTTTTTGTAATGGAAAGTATAATAATAGACATAGGCCATCAGTCGACCAAATGTAACTTCTTGAAAATTCTGATATTTTAATAAAATAAAATAATAAAATTTTGATATATGATTTTTTGTAAATTCTATGGAAGTGTTAATTATAGTTTGTTTCTGTTTAAATACAGGTTTTTTAAACTGTCCAATAATGTAGTTGCTCAAGATTTGAAATTGACTTTCAAATGTATCCTTTTATGTTAATTTGTCCTTTAAGTTATTGAAATTAAATATTAGACCTTATTTAAATTTCTGTAATTTCCTAATAAAAATTTCCTGAAAATTAATTGTTATTGAAAGACATGTATCATTTCGATACTATACCGTATCAATTTAGGTATATATTGCGATTCAGAATACTGATGAAAATATGAAATGTATATATATAGGATGTTTTTCGAATTTCAAATCACTTTATGGATTTCAAACACAAATATAGTAGTGTTCTTAATATGTTTGAATTTTTTTTTTTGTCTCTCTCTATTTGCATTCTTTTATTATATTAATTGGTAGGTAAAACAGATATTTTATTTACTCATATACTTATTATTAGAAAAAGAATTCCAAGATTGTGACGAAAAATTAAATGTCCAAGAGCTTTAGTTAAACAATTTTAATTTTCACATTTTAAATTTTATAACACTTTTAATGGTAAAATGGAATTGAATTTATTCAAAACAAAAAAAAAATTCTGCATACATTTTATAGTACATATTTCCATTTTCTATATATGATGATAAAATAGAGGAGACATTCCAGATAAAAAATTAAAATAAAATTTTTAAAGTGTTAAAAGAATGAAAAAATAAAAATCTTTAACACAATTACCTTTGAACTGTACTTGAATAGATTGTGAAAGCAGAATATGTGAAGTTATGTAATAAAATAAAAAAGGATAGTGTCGAAAAAAATATTTTCTCCATTTATATACTCATATGATATGACGTAAATGAAAATGTTACAAAATAATGCTTTTCTACAGTTTCCTTTTTTTTTTTAAATTTTCTTGTAGTGGTTTTTTGTCCTTAAAATCACAATTTATTTTTTTTATTTTTTTTTTAGGTTTTATAGCTTTATTTCTTTAAAGTAAATTTTTTGTATTTAAAAGTTAATAGAAATTAAGTTTTTAAAAATAAAATATATATATATATATGTACTATGTATACGGTTTATTGGTGGTGAAATATTTGATTTTACGATTTTAATATAAGTTTTGTTTTTTTTTTTGGCAAAAAAATTTTAAACAAAAGGATAATAATATATAAAAAAAAAGGATTTAAGAATAAAAGATGAGAAGAATAGTTTTTAAATGTTTGTCTTTTCATATTTGAAAATTTCATGGTTTTCCTGAATTTAATTGGAAAAATGAATTTCCCAAAGGACAACTTAAAAAATCATATAAAAGAAAAACAAAATTTTTCTTTATTTTTGATTTTAGTATATATGTATTTTTTTTTTAGTGATTAGGTTGTAAATGTAAAATTTAAATGATAAAAGAAGACAATTTGTTGATTGGAAACATTTATGTTAACAATTTTTTTTCTTTTTTTTCAAGTTTGGTACTTTTTATCCATTTTATTTCGGTTATATTGAATTGAAGTTAATAATTAATATGGATTAAAAATTTTATAAAAAAAATTTTATATTGAAAAAATGAAATTGAAATTCCATATGAATAAATTGAGAATAAATTGTCATATCTAAAATGAAAGTTTAAAATTTCTAAAAAAAATCTTTAAAATATAGTTCTTAGAGTATATTCCTTTTTTGTTTTAAATACAAAATTTAAATTGAAAAAGTAAAACTAAATATCCATTACTTTTGTATCAAAATTTGTAATTGTTTTTGTAATTTTGCTAAATTTTTGTTTTACATATAACGATAAATTTAAATACAAAAACAAAACCCTTTTTTTGGTTAAAATTGATATTTTGACGTATAATATTCAGTTTTTACTGAAGAAGCAAAAATGATATCAAAATAAGCTTAAAATCGTGAAAAAACAACGGGAAGTGGTAGAAAAATCGATTTAAAGATTCGGTTTTTTCATAATTCAATTTTAGGCGATATAAATTAGTTATGAGTTTCGGATTTCAATTTTGTTTTTAGAAATATTATCCCCTACAAAAAAAAAAAACCTTTTTTTTGTTCAAAACCCCTATTTCGACGGAAAATATTCAGTTTTTACTGAAGAAGCAAAAATGATAGCAAAAGAATAATGTAAAAAAAATATTTTTTAAAATATGCTTTTATCGAAACCGCATTCGCCCCCTAAAAAGTAGAAAATAAAATTGATTGCAAAACTTTAGCATTTTGGACTGTTATAATATAAAAGTAAATTGCTGGAATAAAAAAGAAACACGAACCTCAAATTTCCTAGATTTTTATTTAACCTTATTTATTCCAGCAATGACTAGGTAGATGTCTAGTACCTACCTAATCGCTTAATAAGATCATGCAGTAAAAATTGTTGGCAAATATCTTGATTTAAATTATAAACAAATGGAGCGGAAGAAAATAATTTAGGAAATTAGTTTAACATAATATTATGTGTATCCAGCCATTGATGCAGTGGTTGACGCGCCGCTTCTCATTCATAAGGGAATGAGCGGTCTCGGGTTCGATTCCCGGCTGGGTACAATAATTATAATATAAAAAAAAATATTCATATATCGCAATATGTAAATACTTTATATATCATTATATCACGTACACCACACATTCCTAACAGGAAACGGGGATTATAGCTACCTGGCACATTTATGTACCACGGTACCTAAATATAAATAAATAAATAAATATTATGTACATACGTACGTACATATTTACATACGTAGTTTTAATTTTTTGTGTTGACAAAATTTTGTTTGTAAATCATAATGCGTAATGCGCAAAAGCATAATTTTGTAATGATCTTTACTTTTTATATTCTTCACTATATACAAAAATAATATTATGTATGTATGTTGTTTGAATTTGGCAATTGGAATTATTTTGAATAAAATTTTGTATGTATATCTATTTACACAATAGACATAATAAATGTTCCTAAATAAAACACATAAAACATTAATTTTTAACGCCATGCATATTCAATATGCAATAAAGAATGTTGACAACAAATATTCTGATTTAAATCCTAAACAAATGTTTTAAAACAAAATAATTTAGCAACATAAAAATATTGTACCTATGTGTTTTGCTAAATCCTAATACAAAACACATGTGCACATCAAGATTGATTGAACTAAATTATTATAGGAGGAAAGATCCAATAATATGTGTATATTATACATAAAATTTTATTAAAACAATGTTGATGAATACAGTTAACAAAAAAAAAAATACGTACGTAACGAATTGGATTCGAACCAAATTACTCTTACTTTCAAAACCTGTACACTCTCCTCTGCACTATACAACACTTAAATATTTAATGAACATATTAAAGAATGTTGACAGCAAATATTTTGATTTAAATACTAAACAAATGTTGTAAACAAAATAATTTAGGAACATACATAAAAATATACTATTATAGGAGGAAAGGATCAAAAATATATTGCGTGTGTATTGTATGCATGAATTTAGGAGATAAAAATTTAAGTTTCAAATTCATATATACAAAATATATACATATTTTATTCAAAAAATGTTGATGAATAGATAGTTAAAAAAAAAAAAGTTGCATGTGAACTGTATCCGAACAACATGACCCCACTTTTGAAACCTGTACACTTTCCTCTGCACCATACATCACTTACAAATGTTGCTAACAGATTACGAAGATAATAAAAAGCGTGACAGAATGACAAATAAATAAATAAATAAATAAACCGACACTGACGAGTTAATATAAAACCATATAAAATGATATCAAATTAATCTTAAAATTGTGAAAAAACAACGGGAAATGGATGAAAAATCTGAAGAAGCAAAAATGAAATCAAAATAAGCTTAAAATCGTGAAAAAACAACGGGAAATGATAGAAAAATTTATTTAAAGATTTCGAATTTTCATAATCCATTGTCAGACGATTTTAATTAGTTATGAGTTTCGGATTTCGATTTTATTTTTAGAAATATCGTCAATTTCTATTTTGACGGAAAATATTTAGTTTTTACTGAAGAAGCAAAATTGATATCAAAATAAGATTAAAATCGGGAAAAAAACAACGGGATATGGTATAGAAATCGATTTAAAGATTCGGTATTTTCATAATTCATTTTCAGGCGATATAAATTAGTTATTATCTTCGGGTTTCGTTTATATATTTAGAAATATCATCCTCTAAACAAACATTCTATTTGTTCGTCAAAATTCCTATTATTAATTCCTAAAAATGATATCAAAATAAGAGTAAAATCGTGAAAAAACAACGGGAAATTGTAGACAAATCGATTTAAGCATCTATTCTGTGAAAATTGGAATATTCTCGCTAAATATAGAAGTGCGTGTAGTAACAAACCTATGGCTTATAAATAGTTTAAATTTGTGTTGTTTTTCAATTAATAACTAAGCATATTAATGTAATATCAAAAATTATTAATTTTTATAAAATTTAAATTTTTTTCGTTAAAAATTTCAAATATTACAAATACATAATCCACAGGAGAATTAAATTTCGAATCTTTCAATTAGTTATTATTATTACTTAAAAATTGAATTATCATAACCTTAAATTTAAGGTGCTTTATGAGTCATTTAGACATTTGAAGATATTTTTTCAGGTTTGAAACTATTTTTGTAACACCGTGTACCTCAAATATTAATTAATTTAATTTAATTCATTTTGTTTAGTAAGTTTAGTAATAGAAAGGTAAATTGAGCATTAGTTTCAATATTTTATTTTGAGAAGTTTGCAACTTTTTGATGTGCATTGCAGCTATATTATTAAAGACGGCGCAATCGTACAAAATAATTTGTTGAAACACAATTTTCATTATTAGGAGTTTATTTTTATACCCGTATGAACTATGTTCAAGGGTATAAAAAATTTGCTATTACGTTTGTGATACCTTAAAGGAGTTCAGCTAGATATAGTGTTAAAGGTATGGATTGGCTCAGAATCGAATTCTAAGTCGATTAAGCCATGTACTTCCGCCCGTCCTCACTATAACTCAAAAAATAAAGTAGCTAGGAGGCTGAAATTTTTTCACGTCACTTTTGCAAAATTGTTAGTTTTGTTATTTAAATCCAGAATTTTCGGCGGCCGGGTTCGAGTAGCTGCCATACAACTTCTTTCTTTATATGGAAATAACTCAGTATCTATTAAAGCTAGGTATCTGAAATTTTGCCAATGATGATCAAGTTTTATGGCAACAACTTCTGTAAAATTTGGTTGTGATGGTACGACAGGTTCGGGAAGCTGCCATACAACTTCTCTTTTTAAATGAAAATAACTCAGTGCCTACTGAAGCTAGGAATCTGCAATTTAGTAAAGAGGTGACGAGTTACATGCCAACAACTTTTGTAAAATTTGATTGGTATAAAGCAGCCGGTTCAAGCTTCTTGCACCTCTTGGAGCTTAATGAAGGTAGGCGTCTAAAATAATATAAATGATGATCAAGTTTTATGGCCACAACTTCTGTAAAATTTGGTAGTGCTGGTGCACCAGGTTCGGGTAACTGCCATACAATTTATCTTTTTAAATGAAAATCACTTAGTGTCTATTGAAGCTGGGTATCTGAAATTTAGTGAAGCGATGTCGAGTTACATGCCAAAAACTTTTGTAAAATTTGATTGGTATAAAGCAATTGGTTCAGGCTTCTTGCACTTCTTGGAGCTTAATGAAGCTAGGCGTCATCTTATAAATGATGATCAAGTTTTATGGCAACAACTTCTGTAAGATGTAGATGTGCTTGTGCAATAGATTCCGGTAGCTGTCATACAACTCCACAATTTATATAAATATATCTCTGTAGTTAACGTCGGTACTAAAACATCTGAAAGTTTTTAAAAGATGGTCAACTTTTATAGAAACAGGCTATATTACGTTCATACGAGTATTCCAGAGTTGACACAGTCTACTCTACTGCAATCTTCCTCGTTTCTAGATAATTCCGATTTTCTATTTATAAATGGGTACAGTATACGAATTGTTTTGTTTAATTTATTGACTACTTGGCTAACATGTTCTGGGTAAGTCAAGCTTTTATCAAAATGAACATCCAAATACCTAACTCTCTGCCCAAGGTATGGGAATATTATTCAGTAGTAAATTAGACTTAGGAGTAAGAGAAGAGTTTCTCTTGTATGTAAAATAAATTGTACGGATTTTTTCTGTATTAATTGCTATTTTTCAATTATGAAGACATTTTGAAACTATATTTAACCCATTTTGTAGATTATTTATATTATCAGCGCTGTAAAGCCCCGCTGCAAATAATGCGATATCATCAGCAAAAATAGATAATTGCACATTTTTAGGTGCAAGTAGGTCATGATGGGTAAATATGTTGTATAAAATTGGTCCCAGTACTGATCCTTGTGGAACGCTAGCTGGGATAGTGAACATATAAGATGTTATTGTTTATAGATTTTAAATTTTCTGTCACAAAGGAAACTTTGCATAATTTTAGTTAAATAGGACTCAATTCCAATATTTATCAGTTTAGAAATAAGTTTCGAATCTTTCAATTAGAAATTATTACTTAAAAATTGAATTATCATAACCTTAAAATTAAGGTGCGTTAAGAGTTCTTTAGAAATTTAAAGATATTTTTTCAGGTTTAAAACAATTTTTGATACACCGTGTACCTCAAATAATTATACATATTTATTATAAATAAATCTTCGTGTATTAATTTAATAATTTTAAACAAAGTGAATATTTATTACAAATTTTGATTTATTTATCTTAATTTTTCAATGAAATATTATTATTGAATTGTTCTTTTGGAAAAAGGGCATTTAACAGGTGCAGTAAAATAATTTGATGTAATTATTTTCTGGTTTTTTATTTTTTGGTATAAAAATAGATTTGTTTTTTTTTTTAGACAAATGTAATGCCACAAAAATTATTAAATGCAATAACCATTATCTAAAATATTATTTCCGTGATAAAGAAAATAAAGTAATTTTTCAAAATTTCAATTTTCTTGTATATATATATCCATTTTTGTTACATACATTTAATCACAAGTTTTTATTCTGTATTACATTATTACATCTAGTTTTACTTTACAAGAGAAAAAAAAAAGAAAACCCCGAAAAATAGAAAAAATCTTCGAAAGACAAATTACAAAATCTAAGAAAATAACAAAAAGTAGAAAATTTTTTTTAAAACCTTAAACATTCATAATTTAATGTTTTCTGTCTTTTCTGGATGGTTGAAGTTTAACCAACAGATCTAACTATTACTATTAAATTTCATTGGATTGGTGTAGAAGAAATTACTCATGTTTTTAAATATTTTTTTTTTTTGAGAAAACAGTATCCGGATCACAGCACTATATACCTACACACACTTAAGTTAACACTAAAAAAATTTAAAAGGAAGTGAAATGATTGACGAGAAATTTTCTGTTAAGACATTTGTACATCCGTATCCGTTTATATACACAGGAAGACATTTGGTCAAACTATAGTCATTTTTTATTTCAATTTCATTTTATTGTAGGTTTATTTCTTGCAGTTGTTTTTTTTTTTTTTGGTAATTTTATAGGATATATTTTTTTTTTACACTAATTTACAAAAATATTACCACAATTTTTATTTACATGCTATACAAATGTTGGTGATGTTTTTTTTTTTTTTTGCTTGAAGCCTAAGAACTAATGATAAGGTTGTTTGTTTTATATAGAAGTTAGTTGTATTTTGTTGGGTTGAGTATGCAGCTTTATGCATTATGCAAATCGGTTTATTATATTAAATTTGATAAATATTTCATTTATTTATAACTAACATAATAATTATGTATATGAAGTACAGTTTTAAAGTTAGTTTTTTAAAAGTATCACCATCTTTTCAGACATAATAAAACAAAACAGCTACTAATTGAGTGCGAAATTGGAATGGGATGGGAAATTGGAATTAATCTATGAATTAAATTATATATAGTGATTTCTCATTACATGAAAAATAACAACATTTTCCCATCATATCTATAATATCCCAATTATCAAGCATATAATTCATCTTGTATATGTGCCTATGAAGCATATTAAAATTGCAAGGAAAGAAAATCAAAGGATTTATTTTTAAAATAAGGGATTATTGCAAAAATAATTTGAAATTCTTCAAATATTAGCAGTATTTAGGTAGCCATTATACCAATAATTATTCATATCCGAACACATATACAATAATAATTCCAACTTATATTATAGAAGATACAAAATAAGATATGAAAGATTACTCTTTTTAACTGCATGTTATATTATTAAAAAGAAATAGCTTTAGTAGTACAAGAATCCTTCTCTATGTTGTACTTTTTGAAAAAAAATCAACATTTTCAGCATTTGCAGCACAAATTAGTTTCAGCATTTCTATCATTCACTGTACAAATGATCTGTGTTAATCATGATTTATCTGATACCAACGTATATTTATTTTAGCTGACATTTTAACCATTTGGTTATTTTTTGTTTTTTAATATAATTTTTTTACCAGAATTTTTTAAATTATTTTTTGCCCATATTCGAAAAATTGCTTAAATTTATTTTGAATCTTGAATCTAATTGAATATTATCTTATATCCTACTTAAACCTACATTGTCTAGAAGTGTTAGATGGATCTAATAGAAAGGACTTATTCTCTGTGAACCAAATAAAGTACAAAACATATATATATTTTTTTGTATTATAAGGACAATTAAGAATCTGGTATTTTATTTTTTATAAACAAAAAAAAAGAATAATCAAAATCAAACAAGAAATTAAATTGAGGAAAATTTGTTTTACTGTTCAAAGTCATGTTATGTTTCAACAATATTTTCAAATCTATGTTCTTACATTGTAATGTAATGATTGTGGTGGCTGAATAAGAGTGTCAGGTTCTGATAAGATTCATTATTACTAATAAAATATTTCCTATATAAACTAAATACAAACATTTATTTTTCCATTTTTCTTTTTGGAAATTTACGTACTGATGATTTGATAGTTTCTAATCTGTTTGAAAATTTGTTGGGCGGACAATGGATAAATGATTGAAAGTATAAATTACAAAAATGTTTAAATAATTGCAATTTACCTAAGGCTATATCTACCAATATAATAATATTCAGGATATTGCAGTAATAATGGGAAGATGTTAGGCAAAAAAAAAGAGAAGAAAATTACAGGAAAATAATTGTGTAATAAATTACAAGAAAAAATTTTATTTGCTTTATTTTTGATTGAGAAGAAAGGTAGAAAGAAGATTTTTTTTTAGGAGATTTAGATTCTATATTATGTCATCCATAGACATCATATTATTGTTTGAATCATCTGACTATAATAAAAACTCGACAAGAATTTGTATGTTTTCTTTTTAGAAATTTTATTTAGATTAGTTAAAGGAAATATAAAAAATAAACTAAAGAAAACTAAAGAAAAATATTTTGATAATAAATGTAATCAATTATTCTAGGTTTATTTTTTACCATACTTGTGCTTTGGGGCGTTTTTCCTTTATTCTTTAAAAACGTGACTTTTCAAATTAACTTTTTGTTGCTATATTTTTGAAATAATTTATCTGATGTAGTTAAATATTTATTTGTTTATTTTTTTTTTTTTTTGTGAATATTCATTACAAAAATAACAAGCTTAAATGCAACAAAATTTTACAATTGAAACATTTTATGGCACCTTGTGACATAAAGATATGTAATGTGTATTATATTACATTCGATTCCGTTACCCACTTTTTGTATTAGAGAAGAAAAAAAGTTAATTGTTTGCAAAAATGTTCTTCCTTGTCAGGAATTTACATGCTCCTCCTCAGACACATTGATTCGGCAAAATTTTTCTGCAAGGCAATTGTATCAAATTTTAGAATTTAATGTTTGAACTATGTTTTAATTTTATATGTACAGACATTTTTCTAGGAGAATTATCACTTTTACTGCTTCCATAGAATATATTTCTGATATTCGAAAATCTGATGCGAATACGATATATTGTATAAAATACAAACGTGAAATTTGCTTTCAATATTGAAGTTTTTTTTTTTTTTGTTGTGTTGTTAGTATAAACATAGATAGACATGCTAGAAGATTAATTATTCATGTGGATTTTACCTATAGATTTTGCAAAGGGATTGAAACTATAAAGACAGTAAAGAAATTTCTCTACAACAGCCCGAGTCTGTCAAGAAAAAGTCTGAAATATGTCGTTAATTTATTTTTTTAAGATTTAGATGGACTATCTGATATAGATCTGAAAAAGCTTCCAAAGCTTCTTCGGTCAGAGTGTTATCATCGTCAATATGAACTTAGGGAAACTTAATACCAACTATGGTCGAGTAGAAGTTTTGAAGGTGCAATACGGACGTAGCTCAGCCGTCATTCATATATATATATTTTCATAAATATATATATATATATTTACATATAATAAATTTAATTCAGTTCCGGTTTTGACAATATGAAAAAAGAAACCGTACGAAAAGTATGTTGATAATATAAGGATCCAATATTATTCAATTAACGCATATACATTTTTGGTCAAATTTAATATTTTTCATCAAATTATTTTGGATTAAAATGACACTCCAATGTAAGTTTTACCATATAAAGTGTCAGAAATTCAGAATAAATAATAATATAAAGTTTCTGTTTTAGTATTTAGTATTTGAAATACTCAATAAATTTTCTGATGATGCAATATTAAAATTTTTTAATTTGTATGCATGCTTAAACTTAAAAAATAATTAATTCATTAACTTATACTTATCTAAATGATTATATTATGTAAGTTTTGTTAAAAGTTATTATACCAAATTACTCCTATTATTTTTTTTTTGTTCTAGTTGTTTACTTTTTATTCATGTTAATAATTAACACTAATTGATTATTTCCATGTTTAATATATTTAAAAGTTTAAAAAATTAAACAAATGTTAAAATTTTAGTTTATTATGCATGCATAGGTTACAATAAATTGTTTTTTTTTAAATTTTTATATGAATTTTTACAACTTAAAAAAAAAAATTAAATTATTTTATGCATACTACTATTATAGGTACCTATAATTAACTAAATTAATTAAATTTTGAAAAGTCTAGATTAGGTATATAGTGTTGAACTATCCGTTTGTGTATTTATTTACAAAACTTTTACACCATTTAAGATAAAATGATAAAATTTTAACCACTTATTTCTTATTAAAACATAATTTTGTGGAACATCTATTTTTGTAGCCTCACTCCCATTACGCAGCTGCAAACCTCAAATTTAAAAAAAAAACCGTATTTTCTTTAATTGTTTTTCAGTTTCAACAAAATCAAAGTTTTTTTTACTTTTACAAATCTTTATCAACTTACTTTATGACGTCACTATTCTGATAATATAATATGTCAATATAAGCGTAAATACTACCTAGTAGTCAAAAACTTAATTACAATTTTTTGGTGATTTTTAGGGTAACGGTAAATGGAGAATCTCTCATTTTTTCTTTGCATATACAAAAATTCTCTATATTCTGAGAAAAATTTTTTACAATATTAAAATGTTTGCCAAAAAATTTGATATTAATGAATTTTTAGCTGCTTGTATTGTTTTACCATTAATTAGATAATAATAATATCCCACGAGCAGTTACCCCTCCCTGACCATACGTGGGGAGTCACTATTTTTTATAATAATTAGCATATTTCCAAAAATATTTTGAAAAATTAGTTTCACTATGTTCACTCCATCCGTCTGTTTACAAAACTTCTAAATCGTTAAAGATAGAGAAAAAAAAGTTCCGTTTAACGTTTTTACCGACCGCATACAATTATATATAAGGTAGGTATTGTTTTCATACCGTCTGTGTGTGTGTGGTGTGTGTGCGCGTGTGTGTGGGCGGGTGGGTGTATGTGTGAGTATATCTGTGGGCCCGTGTACAGCTTAAACGACTGAGCGGAGTTTTTTGCAATTTCATATTTAAGGTTTTGACGTAAATATCTCGGATTGATAAGCTTTTGGAGCAAATCGGACAACCGCAAGTGGTAGATTACAAGTGTACTTTTTAAGTTTTTTACGAATATTTCGTAACAGAAAAATTTTATGAGAAAAATTATTAAGAAAAAGTTGTTACACAAGTAACACAATTTTTTTTTGTTTTTTTTATACTCTAAAAATTTATATACTATTCATATACATATGTATGTATGTGCTTATATCTTTGCATATTATTCTTTTGTTGATGACATAAAATTAAAACGGTAAAATTTTTGTTTACAGATTCAATATTAATCTTATGTTTGTTTTGTATTTGTTTACAGTTTTTATTATTTTTTACTTTTTAATATTTTTGATTGAAAAAAAAAATCTTGTACCTACAGTACATAATAATGGAAATGGATGTATGAATGAATGCACATACATATGTACATACATGTATTTTTACGATTTCATTGCCTATTATTGTTATACAATAAAACAACATGTTGTTAAATTATTAGAAGTTATTTTGCTTTGATATAAATTATTATGTAAAAAAATCTATACATTTTCGCATTGTACTTTTCGTGTAGTGGCGGTCGGTTCTGTGGTGGAGATAGCTGATTTTTTCAAGCTGAAAACGCCATTCGACAGGAATTTAAAATTTTTTTGGATCACCCCTGTTACAGCTCATAATAGAAAAGTGTGTTATATTATAACACACAAAATGTGTTATCACACTTTTGAAAATAACACACTTTTCTATTATGGTTGACAGATTGATAAGACAGCGATTAAAAATAACACACTTTTTTATTCTTTATAATATCTAAAAAATGGTTTGAGATAGAGAAAAATTGATTACGTACTAATTATTACCTACTAATTATAGGGCTTGAAAAGTTGTTTTGAAATATGCTATAAAAAGTGCCCCAAATACAGAGTGTTTCAAAAGAAAATTGAAACATAATTTTTTCATTTTAAATTATTTTGAACCTTCATAATTTTGTAACTGTTGGGTATACGGGGATCATCAGTACACAAAAAAAAAAGCTGAAAACTTACTCTACAAAATACACTTTTTTATCTCTCTATAGCAAACCGTTCAAAATAGTTATAGATTTTTTTATAAAAAGCCGCTAAAACATCTTTAACCCCTCATGTCCAGAATAGACCCTCCCCCTAGCATAGAATTTTTGTGATGCTCCCTATCATTTCCTGCTCTATGTGAAAGTTAACCCTCTATATTTTGTTTGCATATAAAAATTTAATGATGTCCAGGTGGTAAGAAAATACTAGTCTGATTTCCTATTTTGTGAGAAAAAAATTAATTATTGAGATGAAAAATATAAGTTTGGTTAAAAACTTTGTGACAAAATATCAATATGAAAATATAAGAATATCTACGTTGAGAGAGATATGAGATTTGACAATAAAATCAGGAGTTCAAACAAATGAATAGCGGTGTTTTGACGGCTGTCACTACTGACACTATCACTATTATAGTCACTATCACTATTATAATAATGAATTTTTGATTTAAATGCGTTAAATAAATATCAAAATTTAAATTAAAATTTACATAAAGTGTAAATAATTAATTTTGGAGTTTTTTTTTTTTATAATTTTAATTAATATATTTTGTAATTTAAATGTTAACTTCATTTTTTTGAAAATGCATAAAACGACCAATGTTTCCTAATATTTTTAAAATCATTTCCATCGATATTAAACAAAAAATAAATTGTGATAAAAATTGTCCGTAATCTTAAAAATTTTAAAATGAATTATACAAATTATTTTACAAGTTATACTCGTATTAAAAGTTTATTTGCAATATTTACAATTATTATAATATTATGTACATCAGCAAGATTCAATTGTTATCAATCTTTAGCATTTGATAAACCAGGTTACTTTCCAGTTTGTGCAAGTAATGAAAAAAATCAAATGTTATTTGATTGTCCAAAAAGGATATCATCAGAATTTTCTAGTAATAATATAGTAAAATATGTCTAATATTGTTTTATTTTATCTTGTTAAATATGAATGAAATAAATTAAAATGAAAAAAATAAAATTTATAAATAAAAAAAATTAAGGCATTTTAAAAGTATATTAAATATTTATAATTAATTTTCTGTTGTATTTTATTTGTTAAGATTTTGTCTGTCTTATTTGTTTTTTTGTAATTGTAATTTTGGTGGGGCCTCGGTGTCCTAGTGCGTAAGATCGTATATGAAATATGTTGTAAACACCGAGGTAGTGTGGGTTCGTATCTCACACATGACGTAAAAATAATTCCTCTTTACGATATTTACAGCCACGCCTGAAAAAGAAAAGCTGTGTATTTTCCTTGTCACATTTATGTGTCAGGTTAATAAATTAAAATAAAAAAAAAAAATAAAAACAAAAAAAAATTTTTTTCCGAAAATTTAAGTGAAAAGTTTCTTGTGGTCTCATCAAAATTTAATGTAATGAGGATTACATTCAGTTTGGAAGGAATGGAATGTATTGGATTTAAATTGATAATTTTTCGATAAATGAGACTATTTTGACATAATTGAAAATACATTTATAAAATATTCTCAAATCAATATGTGGGTGTTAGAGAGTGCATTACCAGAAGGATGTCGATATTTCGGTATTGAAAAATTGAATCCTCGGATCCCTGTATTCAATACTCATTAAAATATTTTAACTAAAGTTAATAATTAATCCTATGATATTAAAATAAAAACATGAAGTGATAATAAGTACAATTCATTTTTAACTTCATTTAAAATTTGATTATTACCTTTAAGAAAATTACCTAGTAAATTTTTGTGTGTATTTAACCTAAAATTTTAACATATCTTATGTAATATTTTAAGCATAATTCTAATATGTTTGCACTGTATGTTTAATCGATTTTTTTTTATTTAAAAAAAAGGGTGTTATAAAGGTTATAGTACATATATATAAACAAAATAAAAAATGAGCTGTGAGCTCATATTATCTTCTAAACGGTAAATAATTTAACATACAACGGGTGTTGTTTTTTTTAGAATTGCGAATAGGACAGTGATTTTGAAAATAAATTTCAACAATTTGTAAACGTTGTTGCGGCGTGAGTCTTTTCATGTTAATTTATCAATGCTTACTGATCAAATCAAATGAAAAAAAAATTGGCTTCAATATTAATTTAAATGTGTTTTATTTCAATTCAAAGTTCTACCATTCTAAAAAAAAGCCCGCTATTATAACTTTTCTTTAAAAATTTTATTTGTAATCTAAGAAGAAATTTATTATATAAATCGAACCAGTAGTTTTCAAGTACGCAACTCTTTTATAGTAAAACTCATTTGATTCCATAATTTTGCATTATATTTTCGTATTTCTGTCTTTTCTGTAAAACTTTCTGTACTTAATTCTGTAAAGTGAACAGAAATAATTAATTTTGTTTATTTCGATAATATTTTCTATGTATGTTGTTTTGGTATAATTATATTAAAATCATATATTAGTCAATGGGAGCTGAATTATTTCAAATATTTTAAGGCTCTAGCTCAATGGGTATAGTGTATCAAAATAATATTTCAGGTTTCGAAAAGTATTCCAATAAAAAATTTATTATAGTAAAAATAAGTTGTTAAAAATGAACTACGATATAATTGCTGTAGTATCGGTATTGAATATCGGAAAGCATCAACCAGAATTTTGGTTTTCGAGGTCCCGGTATTAGAGTGCCTAGTCGGAGGTGAAAAATATAAAAATATTAGGTTATGTTTTATACAAAAATCAAAGTTTCAGAAAAGTTTAAAGTTATAGGAACATTTTTTTTTTCAATGCATTTCTCTGCCACATAAATGTGGACAGGAAATTACACAGTTTTTCCTGTTCAGGCGTGACTGTAAATGTCGTAAGGGGGAATAATTTTACGACGTGTGTGGGATTCACCCCCATACTCCCTCGGTGTTTACAGCGTATTTTATGCGCACTCAACGCATAATTACTCATTAGACCACCGAAGCCCCTATATGGAAATTATTAACAAGCTAAAAATTGCTTCCTATTTTCCCAGCTCTTAAGCAGTTTTTATTTCGTTTACTTTATATTAATATTACTGTATTATAATAGCAATAGTAAATCGTTGTAAATAAATAAATATTTTGTTCGTTTTTTCTACTATACCATTTCATCAATGGTGCTATAACCATTTCTTTTCTTTATTTTTTTTTACCATACATTTTTTCTTTGGAGTACAAAATTTCTTCAATTTGACCAAAATATTTCTCGAAAAGTTTAAACCAGATTGACAAAAAAAATGTTTGCATTCATTATATACTTTCTTTTTAAAAAAATTTTAAACATCTTTTGTTAGCTTCCCATTTTTTAGAGCTATTTAACCTCTTTTTACGTTTGTTTTGAGAACTGCTTTTGGGTACTCTCAAATAACCATTTTATATTGTGTTTACAACAACTGTCTCCATTTGGTTACTTTTAAATAAAAAAAAAATAAAACAAGCATATTATTTTATTTTTATAAAGTTCAGAAAAAAAATTAATAATTTATTATGATATTGTATGTAAATATTTTAAATTCTAATATTGTACATATATTTTTATTTTTTGGACATATATTTAAATTGTGGACAGGATCTAATAACAGTAGAATTTTCTATTATTTTTATTTTAGTCCGGTTCAGCCTTATTCAACCGTTTTTTTTACGATCTTTTAATTGAAAAAAAAAAAAAAATAAAAAAAACTAATCTCATAAAATTAATTTTTTGTATTTGGATGCATTTTGTTTTATTATTGAATCTACTGTACGAACAAAAAATTCAATTTGTGATTCAGTAGTGATAAAAAAAAAAATGAATTTAAATTTTACCAAGAGATACTGCCATATGATATGCTATGGTATTTTACTTTTTGTGGTGGATACCTAAAAATTCTCATGGTATGTTTGTTGTTTAGCTCAATTCAACTGTGTTAATAATCAGGTTAAAAAGTTATACAAAAAAAAAAATTGGAAAAGTTTAAAAATACATTTTGTTTTTAAATTGTGTAATGTCGCAAAAAAAAAAAAAAAGGAGAAATTTGCGCAAATAATTTGTATATTTTTTTCGCCAATTCTTAATTGGTTCCTGATACAATATTTTTTTTTAGAATGAAAACAATTGTTACAAGCAACACATAGTAAATAGTTTTTATTAGGGAATAGGGAGATTTTTATTTATTTTTTAGCAATAGAACGTTTTTTTTTTTTTTTGATTCCCAGGAAATTATTTTATATGATTTTAATTATAATTTAAAATATTTGTAAAGAAAGGAAACAGAAGTGACTATATACTAATTTAAATTCTTTTAAATTTGAATATTGTTTTGTTACGTTGTTGTATTATAAATTGATTTTGTTGGATCAAAAGAAATAAAAAAATAATTAATTAAAAGGTTTTTTTAATGATATTTCAAAAAAACTTTGCGATTACATCTCTTCCTTACGTGACTTTTATCATTTTCTTTCTTAATTTCCTTAGGTTATTTTTCTGTTTCAAAATAATTTCAAGTTAGCTTCTACAGTTCTCAGTTATGTTACGAAATATTCGTAAAAAACTTAAAAATTATACCAGTAAAACGAATTGTGGTTGTCTGATTTGCTCCAAAATCTTATCAATCCAAGATATTTATGTCAAAACCTTAAATATGAAATTTCAAAAAATTCCGCTCACTTGTTTAGGCTAAACACGTGATCATAGACATACCCCCGCACACACACACACACACACACATACAGACAAAACTTTTAACAAAATTTAGTTAATGTTTTCGCTGTTAATTCTGTTGTATTCGTCTAAAATAGAAAATTACATTTCTTCTAAAAATTTACTTTTGCATTACACCAGACTTATACATTGGATTATAGTAATAACATTCCGGTTAACCGCAGTTTGAATGTGTTAGAAAAAATTATTCTATTTTTGAATTGTTCTAATTTACTATTTTTAAAATAAGAAAAATAGAAATTTATGTTACAGTAGCGAAGATAATATTAAAAATAGAACAATGAAGAACAAAAACTTTGAATCTACATATTATGTTTTTTTTTTCTTATTAAATGATACTTAAAATAAAAATATGAAAAATTCTTACATATTATTTATAGATATGGTACACTTGGGAACTTGTATTTAGCAACTGGACATTTGATCAGTAGATATTTCGCAAAAAAGACACTTAACAGAAAAAAAACATTTAACAAAACAGACACTTAAAAAAAATACATTTAGCAAAATGGACACTAAACAAAATTAAATTTAGTAAAATTGATACTTAACATTTGGACATTTATTAAGTGAAAGTTTCCAACTGACCGTTTCTCATTAATTATATGTAAAATTTCACAGAAATTAATTATAATACTTCACAAAAATTTATTAATAGCATGTTAGTTTAGTTACAATCTAATGTAAATATTATATATTGATTAAAATAAACAATTACTATAATATTTATACCAGTATGAACTATTTCCAAGGGTATTATAAATTTGCCATTACGTTTGTGACACTTTAAAGGAGTCGAGCTTGATATAGTGTCAAAGGTGTGGATCGGCTTAGAATCGAATTCTGAGTCGATTAAGCCATTTACGTCCGTTTTACGTTACTTTTGCAAAATTGTTAGTTTTGCTATTTAAATCGAGCTTCTATAGTCACCGAGTTTGAGTAGGTGCCGTACAAATTCTTTCTTTAAATGGAAATAATTCAGTATATATTAAAGATAGGTGTCTCAAATTTTGCAAAATCGTGTCAACAACATCTATAAAATTTGGGTGTGCTGGTGCGACAGGTTCGGGTAGCTGCCATACAACTTCTATTTTTAAATGTAAATAATTCAGTGTCTATTAAGGCTAGGTATCTGAAATTGTGAAGAGGTGTTGAGTTACATGCCAACAATTTTTGTAAAATTTAGTTGATCTAGAGCAGCAAGTTTAGGCTCCTTGCACCTCTTGGAACTTAATGAAGGTAGGCGTCTGAAATCTTACAAATGATTATCAATTATGTTTTATGGCAACAACTTCTGTAAAATTTGGTTGTGGTGGTGCGATTGGTTCGAGTAGCTGTAATACAACTTTACAATTTACATAAATATATCACGGTATAGTTATAACGTCGGTACTAGAACATCTGAAATAGCTTAAAAGATGATGAAGTTATATAGAAACAGGATATATTACGTTAATACGGGTATGCCAGAGTTGATATAGTCTACTCTACTGCACTCTTCGTTTTAAATTAAATTTTTATCATTTTGACAAAATCCATCGTAAGCTTTTTCAACATTTCTTCCATTCTTTCATTCTTCCATAAGATTCATCTTTCAGCGTTTTAACAGTTGTAAAAGAAATTCTAGTTTTTATTTAGAAATTATTAACATTTTTTTGCACTATTTATAAAGAATTTATCAATTGAAATGTAATAAACATAATATGTACGTATACATAATATGTACGTATATATGTATCAGTGACGTGACACAAATTTTAAAAGTTTTTAAATTTACTTTCAATCAATTAAAAATATTCTAAATTTCTTAATATTTTATTAATTGAAATTTCTCAGAGAGAGGTGCGAACTTTCCAAAGACACTAAGAATGTAATTATCATTATCATTAATCATCAGTGTCAGATTTTACTAACTAAAGTAACATTTCCTTTCAGTCAATTTAATGATAATGATTAATGATAATACCATGCAAGTATATTGGATAGTAAAGGATAGGACAGGGATACTTTGAATTGGGTGTAGGACATCAGTGAGTTGCAACATGCAGCAGGATATAATAATATATTCCTGCATGAAGTAGTATAACTGAAGGTATCTCCATTGTAGTGCTTATTGATATTAATATTTATATTATTAATGCTATTATTACTATTTTTTGCTACAGAGACTATATCTTTTAGTCTATTACAACATTCTATATAGTATCTTCTCAAAGGTAATAACCAAAGGCATATCCCCAGTAGAAGCTATTAATATTAGCCTATTGCCTATATTATTATTATTATTAGTATTATTATTCTAATCACATTGTACATACTTTTGCGATATTAAATTACTATTTATTTTATTTTTATATGATCAGCCGAGGTTTGAGTCATGACGTTCACGATTGAAAGATCGGCGATTTAACCACCTTGACTCAAATAAATTTATTATAATTATTATTGAAGTTTCTAATTATTTTACTTTAAGAATGCATCAATCAAAAAGTCCTCATTCTTCTTCAATTTCCACTAACATTTTAATCATATAAAAAATTCAACTACAGCTTCCCAAATCCCAATATCCCTAAAACTATAAGATTAAAAGAGGTGTTTTATTTATTAAGGTGTAACAATTTAATATTGAAGATTTTTTATTTTGAGGAAGCACTTAATCAATTTAATATATTATGGATGCTTTGTTGCTGGTGTTGAGTATAATTTTGTTGTTAATTAGGTATTCTGTTATTGTAAATAAAGAAAGTAAAAACATTTACGTTTTTATTTTATTTATTTAAATTTATTTCAATATTATATATTCAAGTTTTTCATGACAATGTTGACTAAAAGCTTTTTTATGATATGAAAAAGTACGTCATATTAAGCGATAGTTTGTGTTAATGAATTCAGCTTAAAGAGTTTGTATCAGTATATGTTTTAATTTATTTGTTTTTTTTTTGTTTTTAAATTATACTACTTTAAGTAATCTAGTACTTCTTTGTTGTCTGAAATTGTAGTATAGTCTTAAACAATTTTGATGTTAGAATCAGAAAAAGGCTATTGTTAAAATTAAAATTTCAATTAATATTGATATCGTATAATCTAGTAATTAATTATAAATAATTTACAAGAATACAATACATATCCATGCTACTATTTATATTATTTTCTAATTAAAATTAATTTCCCTAAACCTTCTATAATATTATTTTAGAACGATTCTACGGGTTGGGGACGAAATCCACAAAGAAAAATCGATAAATAAAAATCCAAAATCCAAAATCCACAAAAAAAAAAATCCTCAAACAAGGATTCAAAAATATGCAAAAAATATTCTGGAAAAAGATTACTCTGATTATGTAAAAAACTTTACTCTGATTATGTAAAGAACTCTGATTATGTAAAAAACTTTAATAAGTTCTTCCTAATTATATTCCATACATATTCCAATGCCAAAGAATATAAAACTGTGAGAGCTGCTGGTCCTAAGCGTATGCTAAACTAAACCTGATTTTGTAACTAACTCTAGAGTCCTTCTAACTATCTTTTCTACATATATATTTTAATATAAAAAAATTTAAAATAGTGGCCCTCGTAAAGAATGAAGGCCAAGCCCTTCTAAACAAATTATTAAACTATGATTTTGCAACCAACTCTAAACCAGCACCTTAGTGCTGCAAACTTAAAACATACCGAAGATTTAATGATAAACACTAAATATCTATTTATTTTAGCATTTTCAATACTTTGCATACTTTAAATGAATATAAAAGTAATAAATTAAAAAGAATAAATTATTTTTATTAAATTTTATAAATAACTTTTCTAAATTACATAAGTACAAATTACAAATGTAATTTAATAATCGATAATTAGTTTTAAGTTTCATATGCAATAACAAGAAGCAAGCAAAATGTAAATATTTTAAAGGTAAGGTAAATATAAGCTTCTAATTAAAGTTAAAAATAAAATTAATAAGAAGCTTTTTATATAAATGTAGAAACCGGTATTTAAGTTTTTTATTTCCATATATTGTTATTTTGTATTTTAAATATAATTTTAATGAAAATGTAATTATGACACTGTGATATATTCTGATCATATTATATAATAATATTAAATTTTAGTTGAATCAAACATTGATTATATTCGATAAAATTTACTGTTGAGCGAACACTAAATTTTAACACAGACATAATATTTTAAAAAATTTCTATACGTTAGATTATTTTGTTATTTCGTAATAAATAAATAAAATAAAATTATTGAATTTTTATAGCTATGTCCTAAATGAATATTTTATTTATTCTTCTAATAATACTTTTACGAATAAAAGGAATTTCATATATTTCAAAAAATCTAATGTATGAAGGAGAAAGAGTTTTTGTTTATACATTTGTTTTTTTTATGTGTGTTTGTTTCATATTCACTTAAAAACCATACCGGTTCAATTGCAACCAAATTTTGCAGGAGCTTGAGAAGTTAATTTTTCGTTTATATCTCGAACAGTAAAATCTAGTTTAATGTATGATATACGAATTTAAAGCTTAGGAAAGGGACTATTTGAAAAATTAAAATATACAACTATAACACGTTTCAGAGCAAACACTAAAAAATATAGAGATTTAAATGATTATATGTAAAAAAAAAACTTCTTCTTTCTTCTTTCTTATGCTTTTAAAAACATGCTTTAATCTTGTTTGTAATAGGAGTTATGGTAATTTTAATCAAAACAAAGAAAAGTGTACCAAATTTCCTTTAAGGCGCCACAACTCCAAAACTATTGGGACCACAATCTAACCTCCATACAAAACTTTTGTCTACACATTATCTCCTATATACTGGTTTATATCAATGCACTTACGAATCACCTTATATTTATATATATATATATATATGACATAATTTACATCATGAAAAAATGATATGTTGTTAATAAAACTGTTAAGAAACTGTTTGATGCTAGTCGATGTTAGTTGCGTTGCAACTTAATAGACCAACTGTAGTCAATCTTTATATCTTTATGTCACGAAAAATTAAACATAAATAAATATGGTTTTTGATGAACCTGAATTTCTTGATGAATCTCATCAATACATGTTATAGGGACCTATAACAGGTCTAGAGACTGAAGCAGGTGTAGAATTTCCTTAATCTCCAGGACTAAACATGTTGATGTTGCTAATATTAATTTTAAATAAAAAAAGTGTAATGAAAAATGAATTTAAAGGAAATTATTTTTGAGTCCATTAATTTATACTATACAACATTTTAAAATAATGTTTTCAATACTTTGAACATCTTAGCATGTGCCTACTTAAAATCTTTACAAGATATACTATCATATCATGTACTTATTATGTACCGAACAAAAACTTAACAGATATGAAAAAACGTAACAGCTTTTATTGAAGAAAAAAAAAAAAAATAAATAAATATAAATACAAATTTTTGTGAATTTAATAAAAGAGAAAATTTTATTGAATGATTATTATATAACGGGAATTTTAAGGATCAATCGAATTAGTAATTTTGTTAAACATATAGATTCAACTTTAACAAGATCCGTTATGAGCTTTAGTAACTTTTACTCCATCCCTAGCAGCACAATTGAGTTCGTCTATATTACTGTAGGTAACACCATTGCTTCCACATACTGGAGAATAATTAGCTCTTGCAATACATGGAGTCTGTCCATTAACAGCAGTTGGATATGCAACAAATCCAATTATTATTGCAATACTTATTAACAAAATTGTAATGAATTTCATTTTGATTTAAATTTTATATTGTTAAATTGATTTGTTATTTACAATTATTTTTAATTATCTGATAATATTTTTAAAATTTTTTATCGTATTTATAGTAATTTACGACTACAAAATAAATTTATAATTATTAATTTCTATTAATGTCATTAAATATTAGATAGAGTGTTTTTTTTTTTTTTTGTTTTTTTGTAAACGTGTAAAACGTTAAGTGATTGGTTGTAACATTGTATTAAATTCTTAAAATTCTATTTTTAAAGTATAATTTGATCAAAAAAATTAAAATTAATTGATGAATGAATGACAAACAAAATTTTTAAAAATTTAATATGATAAATATGAGAATTTATTATTATAATGAATAAAAAGTAAATTTCACACTTGAAAAATAACTAAGTATGAGAAACCTCTTCAAAAATTATTGAATTTAATATATCCGGGATCAAAGCATTCTATATATATTTATTTTTCAAACGTATACTCATATTACTCAATATTTAATATTTTTCTAGTTTACATTTTTGTTCTAAGGAAAATATCGAATTTAAAATACGGTAAAATTATTTGAATTATTTCAGAACTAATAACAGTAAATCGAATTAACAGCTCCAATTAAAAGAACGTCTTCTCAGTTAACTGTTTTAGATAATTAAATTAGAGTTTAATTCTGTTTTAGGGAAATAAAATGCTTCTTAATGTATCATTTCTAAATGTAGATTACATACTCATGGTAACAGATTTTGCATCTTTCTTTGCATCAGTTTTTTATAAACTTTTAAATTTTCCAAAATTTACAAAAAAGTTGAAATCATTAAAATAAAAAATTAATTTAATGAATCACAAAAACACATTTTATTTTTAAATTTAAAATTCGATTACTAAATTAACTAATAAACACAATTTCGACCACCGATTATCAACCACCGACGAAATTCACTTCACCCAACTATTTTTAGTCAAATGGAACATAATTCTAGCGCAATAAAACGTAAAAATATACTAATGGTTTATTCAAAATAAACAACGTTTATAATTTTTGTTGGTTAAGGATGAATATCAAACCTGACTATCAAAAGAAATATATAACATCTTAAAATAGAAAACATTTTAATCTCGGCGGCGACAAATTTTTGGTTGAACGTCGAAAGTCTCAATTGTGACAAAATACATAAGAATGGGTAATATGTTTTGATTTTTTAATCGCGAATTTTTCGTCAATAGTAGGAATTGTGTTTATGACTTTATTTGTTAAACTAAATAAAATTCAACAAACATTTGATTGATTAAGCATTCATTTAAATCTCTGATTAGATCAATCATATAGTTTTAATTAATAAAGCACTAATGTACTATGCATACACGTTAGTATATTGATACGATGGCGTACATCGAAATTAACGGTCGGATCTGTCATTGAAAAAACAAACAAGTAAAAGTTGTTGCTGTATTCATAAAATAAATATAAAAAGACAACAACAATAAGAACATTTCGTCGTGTCGAAATTGGAATTATGAATTCTTAACGTAAGTACGTCGCGTATTTCGGTCATCTCTATCTAAAACATTTAAAGATGAGAGCATTTTGACAGACGTTGTACGCCGCATTTTATTACTATTTGTTTAGGTATAACTTGTATAAGAATTGGATTGGATATATAATATATCAATGTATTATTTAGTGACAGTTTTGTGGCGGTTTAATATACCTATAAAAAAATTAAGAAAAATCTGAAAAAT
The DNA here is from genome assembly GCA_947095535.1 of Poecilobothrus nobilitatus. NCBI lineage: Eukaryota > Metazoa > Arthropoda > Insecta > Diptera > Dolichopodidae > Poecilobothrus > Poecilobothrus nobilitatus. The sequence goes on from OX352774.1 coordinate 200,702,830, forward strand.
ATTTTAAAATGCTCATTTGTAAATTTAGAGAAGCCGTTTTACAGAAATAAAAAAGAAATTACGAGATTTTTTGTGATTTCATAAAGATAAAAAGTCAAAGTCAAAAGAATTTTCACTGCAAAACATTATTTTTCTATTCATTTTATAGAATTTCATTTCATTTCAATTGGGAATGGGAATGGGAAAAAATGCCATTCTTTTGTTAATAGCACGCTTCTGCTTATATTAAGATATTGTATTATAGATAATTTTAACACGCTTCAGAAAATTTTATTTCTGTTCTAAAGATTATTTGAATTTTTATTTTATCTCTTTAAAAGTAAACTTAATTGTTGATCAATTTAGTAATATGTATTTAATGATAAATGATAATTAATTTTTTTAGGGATTTAGAGACTAAATATTTTAATTTTTGAATTCGGTGGTATTATAAGTTATTTCTAAAAGAAATTATCAATCATAACATAGTTCATTTTTTTAAATATTTTTTAGTTTTTTTAAATGTCTAGTAAGTAATTTTGTTGTTTACCCTGCCTTGCAATTCACAATTTCAAATCAAAATCTCCATATCAACATTTTCAATAACAAAATCCTCAAATGCAAAATGGCAAAATTCAAAATCCCAAAGTTCAAATTCCCAAAATCTAAAAATCATTAATTCTAAATGTTTTTTTGAGATTCTCATCGATCTCGTGAAAAAAATATGCAATAAAAGAAATCTTGAATTCTTCTTAATTCAAAGTTTTGCGCGTACTATCACATATTCTGGAATATCCAATAGTGCAATATCCTGATTTTCTAACCAACTGTAAATTCCCGCATAATTATTTTTATATAATAGTCTATATAAACATTTTATTTACTTATAATATAATCTTTATATATAATGGCTTTAAAATACTTTTGATGTTTTGGGATTTTAATTTTTGGATTTTATAGTTTTAGAGATTTTGAAATTAGGGATTTTGAATTAGTGGGATTTTGTAATGCGCTACCTATGTTTAATTTAAGATTCTATCATTTGAGATTTTTTTTTTGGGATTTCATGGTGCTTCCAATACCTTTTTCTGTATTCGGAATTAAAATTTAATTTAAGATTTAATAAGATTTGGGGACTTTGTATTTGGTAATTTTTTTTATTGGAGATTTCGAATTTGGGAATTTTGTAATTATGGATTTACAAGACTTCCTTTTTAATATGTAAAAAGTGGCTGTATCAAATAATAAGTTTTCGCTATTTTTTTGTCCAATATTTGATAAGTTCGAATAGTCAGTAATTTTTATCGATAACAGGTAGTTTATTTTACTAAAGAATTTTCAAAAGGTTATAAAGTAAAAAATACGATGCTTTTCTTTCTTGTAAAATTGCATTGTTTTAAGTTTTAATTTTAAGTTTGAATTGTGAGTATTTTCTTTTTGTAAAAAATTTTTCTTAATTTTGTATTTTTAATTCTGTATCTTTATTTCAATGCAAAAACAAATTCATGCTAAGTTTAACAATCATAAAATAAGCACTGTATAAATATAACATTAACATTAACATTACATATTTAAAAGGTTTAAAGAAGATCAAATAACATTTTGAATAAATGCCTTTTCAATAACATGATGTATGTTAATATGCCTTTCGGGATTATTCAAAACAACAAATGATGTTTAAACTTTCAGAATTTCGATTTGTTTTTAAAAGTTAAGATTTGTCAAATCAGACAAGAGTATAAATAAAATATTGAGTGGTACATAAAGAAATTTTTTCCCATTAAAATTATATTTTCATCATAATTATATTAAATTAAATTTTTTATTATTCCATTATCAAAATAAAAATTCAAAATTTTTTAAATATTATTCACCTACATAAGCACACTATAATATTATGTTGTGCATATGTACACTTATGTATGTTTGTATGTATGTATGTACATATATTAAATAGACACTATAATAAAACGTTATTTGCATTAACTATCATATATGATGCAATAAAATTTCTCACAAACTTTTTTTTGAAAATCAGTAAAAATAATTTTTGTGAATACAAAAGACACTGTTTTTGTCACATAAAAAAAAAAACAACAACAATTTTTTTAAAGTGACAAAAAAAAAAACCGGAATTATCATAATATTTTTTGTTGCAAATAAAAAAGTAACATTTTGTTTAAAACTTTGAAATTTTTCTAAAAAAAACTTAACAAAGTTGATTTAAAAAAAAACTGCAAAATAAGATAAATTGCCTAGAAGATGTGTTTTCATTGAAGTCATTTCCTTTTTAACAAATCTGATAATAAAAATAAAATCAAGGAAACAAGTTAAAATATAAAAAGTAGTTTTGAATTAAGGCATTTTCAACATTACGTAAAGAAAATTTTCACAAAAAAAAAAATTGCATATTTATAGGAGGATGTATTGAATAAATTCATATGGGATGTATTTAAAAAAAAAAAAATGTGAATTTAGTAGGTAATTATTAAAGATTAATGTTTTTTTTTCTTTTCTTTTTAGGGTCCTCGGTGGTCTAGTGGTTAAACATGTGGCTTATTAATCGAGGGAGTGTTAAATCCTGCACACATAGCAAGTTTTATTAATTGAAAACAAATCCACCTTGCTACCACATAAAGCGTAAATATAAAATATATAAGTAATATAAAAAAAATAAATAATGTTAGTGTATAATTTAATAGTAGTATTAGACCTATAAATGGCCTTAGTAGCCGATGATTTTGTAATATTGCAATATCATATGTGATTTGTAATATTAATATAAATAAATAAATAAATAAAATGATTTTAGTAAAGAAAATATTATGCAAAATAATGCACTTTTTTTTGCATTATTTATTATGCAAAATAATGCACAAAATAATGAATAAATAGATTAAAAAAACACTTAGAATTATAAACTTTCAAAATCTTGATATAAATTAATTTGTGATTATAATAAAAATTTTATTTTCGTAATGTTATTTCGCAATTTTAAAAATAAGAAATACTACTCGTAGAGGTCAGCAAATCTTTTAGAAATTAAAGTTATAATGTAAATTATGTTGTTTGTGTTGTTTGAATTGGTTGTTTAAAGAATTATGATTCTTATGAACCTAAATATAAGATTTTAGAATCAATTGACCCAACATAAAAAGAAAGTAACAGGACTGTTTAAAACTTTTTGACTGATTGAAAATTTTTTTTTTTTCAAATTTTGTCAAATAGTCTAACAGCCTTATATATGTATATATGTAAGCGTTGTGAAAAAAAAATTGCAATTTTATATTTAAATTTTGTTTATACATTTGAAACTCATGCATTCTTAAATGTTTACAGCATTATAATTTAAACATTGTTGACAATAATAATATGAACTTTATCTTTTGCACTTTTGTTTTGATTTTTCTCTTTACTTTTAAAACTTTTTAGAGAATTTTTTTTTTTTTTAAAGCATATAAGTAGTTTAAAATTTATTTTAAGTTTGGCATATTTTTTTTAGCCTTAGATTTTCAAAATATTCTTCTTAAAATGTTTGAATTATATCTGTATAGGTTGTTTTTTAATGTGTAGAGCTATATATAAAATTCCTATACAAAATTCATTGCTGTTTTGAAACTGAAAAGAGAAGCATATGAAAAAGGAGTTTTAACAAATTTTATTAGGATGTTCTGGGTTAATTTTTTTTTTGGTCGCAAAAAACAGAGAATCATTTTTTATTTGGTTTGGTTAAATTTATTTGTAATTTAAAATTTTTAATTTTGAAGAATCAAATGTTTGAGTGCAATTTATAGAAAAACTAAATAGAATGAGTATTTTATAGGATTACTTTATAAATTTTATAAATATCTTTTTTTTTGATACTGCAGATTTGGTCCATTGGAACTATTTTAGGCTTTCTAAAAATTAAAGAAGATTAATACAATACAAGTAGATTGATTAAAACACTTTTTTTTAAAATCAATGATTAAACATTTTTTTAGACAAAAAAAAATTTTTTTTTTTTAAATAAACAATAGGTAAATTATTGTGATTTATTTTATCGTTTAATTTTTATGTTGCTAAAACTATTTTTGACATGATTCTTACATACAGGCGTTATTATCTTTGAGATAGTGCGCCATAATCACATCTACTTCGAAATTAAGGTATTGGGAAGTAAGTGATAGATAGGGGTAAAGATTTTTAAATTTATGTAAATCACATAAGTATCTTATAACAACTCTATTTAATAGTAAAACAATAATATTCGAAAAGTTCAATTAAAGGATCAAAATAATTGCTAAAATCTTCTTAAAAGAGTTGTTTAAGATTTATGTTTTAAAAATTCCTAAACCGGAAGTTTAATTTAGAGTTTTTTTTTTTAGAAAAAAAATCTGACCTGGCCAAAAAGGACAATTTTTTTTTTATTATAAACTTTATTTCTATAAGTATAAAATGTTGATCTTTAAATCAATTTAGATGCCCACCCCATACACTGTCAAACTGTCAAGATGGCGCAACACAGCATTCGGAAATTCGTTTGTTATGCACACATCGAGTTTATGGAACCTTATACTTGCACATGTGTTTTCCAAAAGTTGGTAATTCATTTGTGTACGACATAACAAAATACAAGAAGAACATTAACATCCTTCTTCAACATACTCAAAATTTTTCTCTTCATCCTCCATAATCTTAATTATCCGAAACCCAATTTCCCAAGTAATCCTTTCCTCATCCTTTTCTCTAAAACCAAACTGTTACATTATATCATTTATCATTATTATATTATATCACTATGTATTAAAGGATCTATTCTAAAGTTTCAGTTTAAACGGGGTGGTTTTAGTTAGTTAAAGTGCAACGTCATGCAATTCCTTTCAGTAACTTTCGATATTTTCCACCGTCCCTCGTCAAAAAAAAAAAACAAAATTAAATAAAATGTTTAACGTTTAAAATACAATATTAAAAATTATATTCTTAAACACTTCATTATTTAATATTATTTTTAATTAACCAATAAACGAGAATAATATTATAATAAGATAGAAAATTATTACTTTACACATCATAAATTCAATTGTTTATATATCCGTTCTTTTAATATTAACTACATTATATATTTTTTCTTTATTAAATTGTTAATTATTATTATAAGCTATATACTAAATTAGGTAAGACTATATTATTTATCTTTAATTATTATACCTGATATGAATTTAAATTAATTATATATACAATTTACTAATTTGAATTATAATAAAAAAAAAAAAAATATTTTCATTTTCTATTCAAAACTTTATATTCACATTCTTGTTTATTATTTAAAAGTACGAAAAGAAAATTTTTTACAAAAATCAAAGAATAAAAAAAAAAATCAAAAAAGAAAGGAAAATGTACAAAGGATGGATGAGCATATAGAATTAATTTTTTCCTTTGTAATATCTTATGGTGCTCTAAAGAAACGAAAAAAAGTTTTTAAATGGGGAAAATTTTTCTTTCCTTAAAATTTTTAGCTGATGCGAAAAAATTTCAAAAGGATTAAAATATTAATTTAAGTACCTCCCTATCTACTTAGGTACTTTTGTGATTTTATTTTTTTTATAATTTTACATTTATTTTTCAAAACCTCATCCTTTCTGTTTTTTTTAATGGCACGTTTTTATTACTCACGTGTATTGGGATCGAACATAGAATATATGACTTTTATGTAAAACTTATGTATCTCATTAGATTATTTCAGTAATAATTCATTTTTTTTTTTTATAGAATAATATTCATTCTGAAGAAAATTTTTCCTTCTATTCGTATTTATGTTTTTTCTCTTTTTTATTCCGTTTAGCAAATGCAATATCATATAAACAAACGTTTTATAGAAGATACTTGTAAAATAAGTTAGCGTTATAGACCGTGTTTTTAACAAAAACATTTTCATTTTCGTAAATTTTAATAAAATAGTTACAAAGAGTCATTTTTGAATTTAAATTTTCGAACACGAACTGAAATTTTTTTTAATTTTGATTTTTTAGTGCTTCTTTAAAACTCCATAAGCTCAAAATTGCAGTGAACACAATTATTCAATTAATGCCAAAAAAAAAATACAAACAAATTTTTCTAGTTTTAGGTAAGTCTAAGTTGGTTATTGGATCAATAATTAGCAAAATAATTTTTGTTTGATTGATTCTGTAAACGTTAAATGAGACATAGGATATTAACAAGTCCTTTCGATTTATCCCTTTTTAAATTTCTATTGTAGTCATTCACTTTTGTTGTTGTTGTTGTTGCTTTGTATTTTTTACTTTTTTTTCGAGGGTAGGTGGAAATTATCGTCAAACATCTGAAGAGGAGCCGTACAAGCACGAATTCTTCTATCAACATGTGGCATTTTAACTCATTAAACACCACATTACTTTTTGAATAAACAATAGACTATGGGACCTTTAGTACTATTGTACTGTTTGAGAGAAGATTCTGCTATGGAGTAAAAATAGGTTAAAGATTTGCAAGAATGTGATGAACAAAGGTGTTGACGTTCTTCTTAAACCTATGTAAATTGAAAATATAATCATCATCATAATTTTGGGGAACATATGAGGTGGAAGATGGTTCCAGATTTTCGATATTCGATTCATATGCTGCATTTTGAAGGAATTGTCATATGCTGTATTTTGCATATAAACTTTAAATAAAACTACGCTTCCCAAATTTTTTTTTCTGCCTACAAAATCCGTTATTCTAAAAATTTTTAAGTTAATGGTTGTTCTTTTAGATAGAATATATTGTTGCTTTAAGTTTTTAACCAGCTATGAATTTTAATTCTGATAATTTAATGTGGCCTGAAATTTGCTGGTCATAATGGTAACATTATTCCATATCTCACAGGCGTCTAAGAGTTAGATGCCGTAATCTCAAATATGGGACGCCATATTCCTTATTTTTTGGACTTAACAAGATTGTATTTTATTTGCTTATTTCTGAGAACAACATGAAAAAGTAGTCTTTGATTTAATAGTCTTTATTTTAGTTTTTAAATCAAGATGTCCACCTTTTATTAAATTATACCAAATATTATTCCAAACAAAATTAAAAGTATGTGAAAATCTAATAATAGTTATAGATTATTAAAAAAAAAAAAATATTTAGAGAATAAAATATTTTTGAAATAGATAGACGGTATAAACCAAAAATGACTGCATTAAAAAAATATTCACTAGGTGTTAAATATTAAAAATGAGGATATCATGGTATCATACTAAAAAAAAATATATATAAATTTGTATGTATGTTCATATGTATATAAATAAATATTTAGTTCTGCTGTGCATATAAAGTAGTTGAGCTCATTTTTATGTCAATATTATTATGATTAGCTTTAATATTTTTGAGTAAGATGGCGTTATAAGGACATAATACTGTACATATCACAATATTTATAGCACATGAAATCACAGAAAACTTTTTCTTCATTTTAATTTTATATCACTTATATGGTGTTAAATTTTAATTTCTTTTTTTAATTTTTTTTTTTTTTTTTGTAAGGTGACATTTTTTTAATAATTTATTTTTCAAGCTTCAAAATATATAAGTACATAATGTATGTGTGTATGTATATATATATATTTATTTTTGGCTCACAGGATAAATAGAACCAAAGTTAAATTTTATATGACTGCAAAATTTTTAATTATATACTTAAACATGTATACATAAAAATTAAAGAATGTTAGTTTTACTACTACAGTGATGGACAAAAAAATTTAAAATTGTAATTGAATTACTATTTATAGTTTTGACTCTGATTCCGATTTTGATTTTAATTTATTATTAAATGTTTATTTTTGTATACATATACACATATATATGTATATATATATAAAAATGAATGAATTGTTTACATAATTTGTTAAAGACCTATCGCTAAGGCTAACTCTAACCTTTGTTTTTATCTTTGAAGTATGAAAATTGATTCTGGCTTTTATTTTGTTTCCGAATTCATAACAAATTATTAATTCACAACAGTTTATATGTATTACATTGTTATTTAAGTTTATTTTTACATACTCCCCTTAATATGTAGAGATATTACAGAAAATGTACGAATTTTATGATTAAAATTTGGTTAAACAAATTTCGTTTAAGGTTTTTCTATATTTAGTTTCAATAGCATTTGGTAATAATTTTTTTCCTTGACCTCTCAAATTAATTGAACTGTTGGATTATGGAAATTCGACTTTTGAACTTGGATTTGCATATCATTTCAAATCTTAAACATCAGACCAAATAACATTGAATCCTGGTGCACTAACATAAAATCGACAATATGGATTCGTAGGTTTTGGACTTTGTGACCAAAAATTAGCTTGTGCAATAATGAAACATTTTTAAAATAAAATTACTACAGACGTCTATTAAATTTATATTAAAATAAGAAAAATTGGGAAAAAACGCACCAGCAGCTATAGGAGAAAAATTAAAAAAAAAATGTTAAGGTAGTTTAATCAAATGTTCGGGTTTATTTTTTATACTTTCGGTGGATTTTTTTTTTAAATTATCTAATGAAAAGGTGTTGGCATAACATTTACCCCTTACAATATTACCAAATAGAACTAATATCCTATAAGATTTTTGACCAGTGATATCAATACTTAAGAGTATATACTTAGAGTAAAGTAGTCAGTAATTTAAAAAGTCGCTTTTAAGAAGAACATCAGAAATACATGAAAATCTTTATCATATAATATTATTCATATTTTTTTGTTATGCACTGTAATATTAGATTGAATATCATATTGTTAAAAAAAAGTGTACAAAATAAATGCTTAAAGTACACTAATAATATATGATTGAAACAATGAACAACAAGTTCAACATTTTAATCACGCTGAGGAGAATAAAATAAAACTTTTTTGTTGTTTATAGAAAAAATAAAAATTAAAAAAAATTAAAAGATGAAAATGAAAATTTTTGCAAAAATTTTGTAATAATTTCACGCAAAATAACCACGTGTAAAAATTTTCAAATAAGTATAAAGTTTTAAGGTCTAATAAACTATTATTAATTTATATATTTTAAGATTTTATTTCTATCGATGCTTTTCTTTATTTATTGAGTTCATTTCAGTTATACATGTACTAATTTCTGAAGTTCGATATACATATAGGTAAATTAATGTACATATAAATTAATTTTTAGAAACTTGTTTAAAATGTCAGAAGAGTACTGCAGTAGGAGATGCAAAAAATAAGCAAAATATTTTATCCTTGATTAAATTTTAGAAATATTATGAAACAATAATATTATTGACCCAAAATGAAATATTGAGGTATTTTTAGATAACATAATAAAATACATAATATGCTATACTAATACATATGTTATTTCGGCAGACCTAATTCGTAAAATTTCGTAGTACGTCTTATTTCTCATTTCAAAGAGAATTAAAGCCTATAGGTTATTTCACAACAGAAATATTATATTATCATTATTATATTCCAATTGTAAATTTGCAGCCGACTGTAAAATCCGAATATTTTCAACAGGTTTCAAACAATTTTCTCTATTCTAGTCAGCCCTGTGGCCTTTGGGCCCTTCCCTTCAAGCCACTCTTTAGCCTTCCTTTGTCCTTGTCTTCATAACTCCCTTCGCAAAGCAACGGCGCAGGGAACGGAGTTGGAGTTTAGAGTTGGCTTCAAAATCAAAGTTATTAGCTTTTTCTAAAATATTTATAAATAATATGGAAAAAGCGGCAATCCTGATTGTATAATCAACTATAAAATTCCTTTTGTTTTAGAGTTCCATATACTCATGTATATTCATATTTTGGAAAAAGAGGCAATTCAAATTTTGTAACCAACTCTAATAACTGCACTAAGTTTGACAAAATTATTACATTAAAAAGTGAAATATGTTTGAATATTGAATTTGAATGAAATTCTTTTATTTTAAACTTATCGAACTTATTTTATTATGAAAAAAACCTAACTGACGCAGTGAAATGTACCAAAAAAAAAAGAAACTTGATTAACATCAAACTTTACAAACCAAATGTTGAATTTGTAGTATATTTTGCTCGAGATTAATACAATATAGATTGTAATTAACAAAGAGCTGTAGGGACATCACTTCTTATACTGTAGAAGAGTATAAGAATAACAGCATTAAAAAGAGTGAGCTTAAGAGATATACTGTTTAGTTCTGTGTACAGCCTTATGTTTTAAAAAGGAGTAAAGAAAAAAAAATAAGTATTTGTACTACTTCAATTTTATACAAATATTTAGAGTAATTTGTTTTTTATAATAATATTTTAAAAGCCGACTTCCGTCATAACTCCATCGACGTTCGAATCCCTTATAGAAATTCATTATTTTTATTGAAATTTCTTTGAGCTAAATAGGAAAAATATAGAGCTTGGCAGTTATACCGAACTTAAGCCTTTTTGCTTTTTTCATTTTTTCTTTTCGCAAAGATTTTTATTAAATTTCCTATGCTTTGTCAAATATATTTCATTTGATGGTTAAACAAAGTTTAATTCGAATTGTCTGGTATGTAGAATACGAGAAAAAAACAGAAGCTTGTTAGTTTTACGGATAGATGAATGTAAAATTGCGTAAAGAAAAATATATGGCTCTATACATTAGATGTATTGGATCAATTAAGTTTAAATTTTTTTAAGATAAAAAAATAGCATATCATCACACGCTGCTCAATCTCTTAGATAAAGAAATTTTTAAGATTTTTCTTAAAAATATTGAGTAGAAATTGTTTTATTTTGCAAATATTGTCCATAACTTTAGGAACAATTCCTTCACCTCTTTTCTACTTCTAAAAATGTTTTTCATATGTTAATTGTATATGGAAAATGCTTTTTTCCTCAAAATAATAATTCACAATATAATTCACAAATGGGTTGTCAAATTATGCAAATTAGAGAAATAAATAAAAGAAAAATCGAAACCAAGGCTTAAGACTAAAAATTTGTGATATTTGTATTACAAATAACACAATACGTGGAAATATTTCCTAAAGCTAATGATACTCTGACACAAGCAATTACCATGTTAAAGATAAGCATTTCTGTTCTAATGAAGTTTTTCCAGATTTTTAAAAATACTTAAATTTTCTTTAAGTAGTAAAAAATTTTGTCATGAAAAGAGCACAGTTTAAGTTTAATAAAACAAAATCTTGAAAATAAAAAATTAAAACTCATTACATTTTTTTTTTTTATTTTATTTCAAAATTGTATTTTTTTTTTTACAAAACTAACCAAAAATAAATAAACTGTTTGTAATAACATCCCAAAATTTTAAAGGTTTTTTCATTTTATATTATAAATATTATTACATTTTATTTTTTTTGTGCAAAAATTTGATTTTCATTAAAACAGAAAAAAAAAAAAAAAAATTTTAAATAATGTTAAGGAAAAAAAAAATTTTTTTTCTGTTATTCATTCACGTTTTGTATAGTTATGAAAATTTTGACGAATAAAATTACACTATTTCTATTTTCTGTACTTACAACTTATGTGTATGTATATACATATATATGTACATATCTTTAGATTGTATCTTGTTAAAACGCATTAGATAGATACGTATCTATTTTTTTCTTTTTGTTTTTTTTTTTTTTTTTTTTAAAGAGGGTGTGAACAGCCTTTTATTATAAAAACGTGCTGTGGTTTTTAAGATTCATAGGAAATTCAAAAAAAAAAAAAAAACAAAACGAAAATTACAGAAATAAATTTTTTTGTTACTGCTATATTTTTGTTTTTGCCCTCCTTCTGAACAGGATATAAAAATTCTATATCCTGATGGGATATCATAGAAAAACGTGAAAATATTTTATATTTCTGTATTTCTGTAAAAGACAATTTTTTTTATTTTCTTTTTCTTATATATTTTACTTGTTTTTTTTTTTTTTGTATTTTGTAATATATTCAATAGGATTTTTTCAAAAATCGAAATTAAAAAAAAAAAAAACAAAAAAGAATAAAAATAAATAGAGTATGGAACTATAAGATTCTATTTTTGTTTATGTTCATAATTTAAAAAAAAAAAAAAAAAGTGTTCAGTTCAGAAGAAATGTTAAAAATAGAAAAAAAAATGGTAATGAAATGAAATTTTGTGTAAATTTAGATAAATTTGTAAATAACATTAAATTTTAATTGGGTTCACCCAGGAGGGGTTTCATTTTCAGTTTGATGATGGCTCTAAAGGGATTCAATGAAACGCTGAGCGTTTATAGTGATCTCTTTATTATTATTTATCTTCCATAAATTATGAAAGTGATATGTCGTTAATAGGAAAGCTTTAATTAAGCAGTTATTAAGAGGTTTGCTTGTTAATCTATAATATAATACACTAACAGGACTTAGGTAAATAATTTTAGATTTAACTTTCTAAATATTTTAAAATATTTTTTATTTTCGGTTTTGCTGGGATGAGACTTTTGTTAATCTTTTGTATTGTATTTTGTTATAAATTCTATTTACTCTTCTCTGATATTTTATGGAAGAGTGATTACTTCATTATACACTTCTGCGTTTTCTTTTATTTCTAAATACGGTTTTCCAATTAATAATGTGGTCTTGCCGTTGAAGCATATATTTTGTTGAAGCATATATTTTTACCTTAATTAATTTTATATTTTATATAATTTTCGTTTTATTTGTAAAATTACAAAAATTCATTTTCACACCAACTGATATCTGACACAAAATGGAAATAAATTTGATGAAAAAAAAAAAATAACAACAAAAATCTGACTTATTATCAATGTAAATTTATGGATTGGGCTTAATAAAATCATTCTGATTGGAAATCTATAAAAATTTTTTACATTAAATTTAAACGACAAAAAAAAATTTGAATATTTTCCATATAGAAATTTAATGAAAACATGAAAAACTTTTTAATTTAAAAAAAAAAATAAAAATCTGTAAAAGATGATATGATTTGATTAAATGGTGATTGGGATGTGGGAAGTAAAAAATTATACTTTCTATAATCTAGGTTAATTGAAGTTAATGCCTGTCTATGAATTTTAAACAATTTGTTTTTTTTTTTACAACAGAAAACTGCATAGTCTGAAGTAGGTTTTCCAAGAAATTGTTGTACATTTTAATATTTTTGTCATTTTATTAAGAATTGTGGTTTCGAACCTGAAATAATAATTTAAAATTTACGTAATTCAGCAGAATATTGTAATAAAAACACAAAAGTCTGAAATTTTCCTTTTGATTTTTAAAAATGAATCTTTATTTAAATAAAATGTGCTTTACGCAAACAAATAATGTAATTTATTTTATAGTATTATAGATTCAAATCAAATAAAAGAAAAAAATTATGTCTTGTTTATTGAATGGATTACTTTTGGTAAGCCTTGAAAAGATATCAGGAAATAAACAAACAATAGTTTAGAGTTTTAATTTGAACTTAAGGTATTTATAATTAAAGTCACAATATGAATTGTGTTTATGTAAAACTCTTAGAGAAGTGAACTAAGACACTATATAATTAATTGAAACCATTAATAAATTAAAAAGCATTAAAAAATGTGAATATTATTGCAAGGTTTGAAATTTCGATACTAAGAATATAATGAAAAACAAATCATAATTATTATTAGTTTGATCTTATGAACTTGTGCAAAACATACTGCATTGTAACTACATGACAACAAATTGTGGAAAATAAATTTCAATTAAAAAAAAATGTCATACTGGTAAATGGAAATGAAGAAAAATTTAATAAACTTAATATTCCTTAAGTAAGAGAATCAAGTATTTATTTTTATTTGTTAACACATTTGCGATATTTTTGCTTATATATTCGATATGTGTTAAGGCGAAAAGGTTTGATTATAAAATTTTTTATTCGCCATTATTTATGATTTAACTTAATTATTACGATGATCCTATAAGTTAGTACTTAATTATAAAACTACTCTATATTTATAAAATTCTAGAACTTCTAGAAAAATGATATAATTGGAACCAATATCTACAAAATACATGTTACCAATGCAACAGAATGGTATTTCTCTATACTTTGGAAGTCAATTAAAATAGACTACTAATTGATCTTATAAATGTAGGTAATCAACAAAGTAAAATGGGGAGTAAATTTTTAAGTAGAAGATACTCTGCTTCTAACCTTACTTAAATGACATAGAAAACAAAAAAAAAACAACAGTAATTCGACTAAAATAGAGTCACTTAGCCCAAGGCCTAATATGCTTTCAAGATATTAACACCAAAATGCATTTTGTTGCATTTGCATGCATGCGTTAATAACAGTTTCCTTCTAGTTTTCTTTGCTTTTAAATGAATGAAATCATTTTTTATATAATGAAATAATTAAAAATCACCATTCCATTTTATTAATACATATACAATTTACTAATTGATTAAATAATTATCCGTTTATTTTATTCTTCTTTTTACAATAGTACACATTTTTAATTATAATTGCAATTATAATTAATTAACTTACAAACATTAAATTTATTTATTTACTATGTACATGAAATAAAATTAATACTGTTTTGCTTTTTTATTTAATATTCAATCAATATTTTCTAAAAATAAATTCTTTTAATTGCAATTTACTTAAAACCTTGAAACGTCAAATAATAATTGATCAGTATTAACAATATTGTTGAGGAATATAAAGTGTTCTAATTCATTAAACCATTTAATAAAGAGAGAAAATTAAAATGGAATATAACCAACAGTATAACTAGAAAAATTTTCTTTTCAAAATGACACTTCAAAAATATTTTTTTTTCATTATGTTGACATACAACAAGTGTCAATACAAATTACACCCTAATTTAAGCTTTTAAGTAAATAAAGGAAAATAAAAAAAAAAAAAATACCGTACCACATTATTAGAATTATTTTTGAACGTGTTAACTTTCTTGAAACCATCAATTAAAAAGAAAAAAAATAATGCTTTTTTTTATTTTAAATATAGGATCAATAGAAGAAAAAAAGGATTCTTAATATTGTCGTTGATGCGAAAAGAATACCTTTTTTTATTTTAGTTTTTTCCTTAATTTGAAATACAATAAAAAAAAAATTTGTTTGTCTGTTTATTTTTCAAATTTTAAAATTTTTCTATTACAAGAGGTAAGAAGAAACAGAGATAAGAAAAAAATCGTTTATAACTGTGTCAAGAAGCTAATCATAAACTTAAATGTTTTTTTTTTTTTTTTTTACTTAAGATTAGTGCAAATTTTTTTGTATATAACTCGTAACACTTGAACAAATTGAATGAAAATTTACCTAAAAGTATGCAAAAATTTGAATGCTTTAATTTATAATAAAGTATAAGTTTAGGATTATTATTTTAATTTAAACATTAAGTTAATCTAATTTTGTAAACTTTTTAAGGATGTAAACAGAAACAGAAAGAATAAATAAAAAGTAAGAATAAAAAAAAAAAAAAAAAAAAAAGTATAAGTTTAGGAACTACTGTTTATATTAAAACGGTAAAATATTGTAATATATACATTCTAAAGAAAAAAATGTTACTTTTCCTTTTAGGCAACCGCATCTGTACGATATATAGTACATAATACTAATTGTTTATATATTTTGACATCACTAATAAAAGAAAATAATCGATCTTGTCATTTCATTCTATTATGTTTTGTCTCTTTTTTTTCCTGAAATTTAAATGATGTCAAATAAAGAACAGACAAAATAATATACAAAAACAAAAAAAAAAAAAATAAATGTTAAAATTGTAAAAGGAGTACAACAATTTATTCAACAGTTTTGTTTGCATACAAAATATATATGTAATATAGAATTAAGTACTATTATATACCTATTTGTAGAATGGATACTGTTGTAGAGTAAAAGAATAATAATGCTACATTAAGTGTTCCCTTTATGAGTTGATTTTCTTTTCAATTCTTTTGTTCACAGGAAAACATATTATTATTATTCTATAGTATACATCTTGTACATATTATTATGGTGAGTTTAAAAAAAAAAAATATATTTTAATATAAAATGTTTATAAAAAAAAGTAAAAGACACATTTTGTGAAAGTGAATAAAACTTTTATTACAACCCTATTTAATGATTTTCTTTTTTGTCAGTTAAGAAAAATATTCTTATGATCTTAGAATAAATGGGAATGCTTGAAATTGAAACGGTTTATGAACTTCTAAATATATTTTTAATATACTCATAATGACTTTAATATGTAATAGGTACATTATCTATTTGAAAATTTAATTATTAAGTTAAAAAAAGAAATTTATATGTGAATCTAAAAGATTTTTTCTTCACTAAATAATAAGATATTTTGATGGAAATATTTTATAATAACTATTAGGTCAAGGAAAAAAAAAATCTTAATTAAAATCTAACAGGAAAAAATTTGAATATTTTTGATTAGAATTTAAGAAATTACATGAGACAGAAAAAAAAATTAAAGGTTTAAAAATTTTTAACCTACTATACAAATTCTAGGTTCTACATTTTTTTTTAGAAAACATTTTAGTAAAGACAAAACCCATTTTTATACCCATTTTTATACGAATATAGTTTTCAGAATATAATAAATTTACCATTGGGTTTCAGATATCTTTTAAAGAAGAATAGCTAGATATAGCATAATGCATAATAGTAATATAATATATTCTTGGCAAGGATCGAATTCTGAATCGATTTAGCCATGTACGTTTATTCGTCTCTCGGTACGACCACTAAAACAATAATGGAATTTGGATTCTGAAATTTTTACAATTTTAATTTTTGTAAAATTGTTAGTTTGGCTATTTAACTTGACTAAAGTTCGATCGAGGCGTTTGAAAAGTTACCATACAACTACTTTGTTTTTTATATAAACATAATTTATATCCTCATAACTTTGCCCTAAGAAGTTTTCAGTATTGAAGAATAAGAATTGAGTAAAATTGAAAAGGAAATTTTAAATGATTTTTCTTAACTGTCTCTTTTTCTTTTATTGCTTTTTTTTCCCTAATGTAGAAAAATTACCAAAAAAATTTAATATTAAAGATTTTAAATAAAATTGAAAATAGCTTTTCTTAAACAGGTATAATTATGTACATCATATTATGTTCATGTGGGTGCCGTATAGTAGACAATGTTTACTCTCTTCCTAAACTCTTCTTTGTTTTAAATATTATCGAAATTTGTTAGGGTATATCCGCCAATTAAAGTGTTAAACTGAAAAAACATCCAAGTTTTTATTTAAATATTTTTGAAGATAATATTCAAATATTCTAACATAGCTAACTTTATTAAATGGAATTGATTTTTATTAATACCTGAAAATGTTCACAGTTCACTTTTAGTAGAACATTTTCATATTACACTGCACTTTAAAGTTAATTTTTATGTAATCATTTTCCAAAAATAAACTTCTACATCATAATTTTTAACGTGGTAACTGCTACCTTTTCAATATAATTTTTCTTGTACTATTTGATGTACAGAGTATCTAGTTGTGAAAGATTATAACCAAATTTTAAAATAATTTAATATTTTGCTAAATAAAAATATAGGAAAGAAAGCACGATTAATGGCTTTAACGAATTTGCAAGTATAGCAAAAACCTTATCTCTATAACATTTTTTATAAAAAAACTTAAAGTTAATCGAAGAACGTTGGATACGAAGAGAATGTCAACGGATTTTAATTTCTTTATTTTTCCATAATAACCAATAAAATGTGATAACCAAATAAATGTAAAATCCTCCCCAATTTAGGAATATTACATATGCAAAAATAAAAATATATATATTCTGGAATAAAACAATACTCTAATTTTGAATCCAACTCCAAAATCCTGTGCTATTGCTATACATATCCTATTACTCTCTTCTTTTAATACCAAAAAATTGGTGTGGGTCTTAATTTCAATTCAAAAGAAATTAAATCGCAATTCCTTTTAATTATTGGATTTATTTCAGTGGGCTTTCTGTAGTGCCATCATTACGATATTAGATGTATTTAAATAAAATCTGTGTATTGTACCTGTTTAATGTATGTCAAATAATTTTTGCATGTTATACAGAAAGAAAGATGTAAATTATTTTATAAAAATACAAGTTGGAAAATTTATGGTACTGTTTTTTACGAACTTTTAGAAAAATACCCCAATTTTCTAGATTTGTTTTAGTTCTCTTATTAAACCCTTCCATTTTCTTTCGTCATATATAACTTTCTTTAACAGCCGAACATTTTGTAAAACTGATCATCATTCACTTATGTTAAGACATAATATATACATAAAACCAATAGATATAATATAGATTTTGTTGAAAAGAAAAACTACATTATAAAGTCAGGTGAGCAGTTTTTTTTTTAAATATTTTACTTAGATAAAAGTTTTCCAATTTAAAACAATAAAAAACAAAAATTAAAAGAAAAAAGTCAATTCTAGAGTAAAAGAGATAAAGAAACGAAATACTATCTTGTTATATATCTCATCTTTTATCCTTGAAATTATCAAGTCTAGTTTGGAGTCAATAGGAACAAATAAAGAATAACTTTTTTTTTTTAAATTTGAGTAATAAAGTTATTTTTTCCATCTTTTTTACCTTTATTTAGAATTCAGGATATTTTTATATCTTGCATATTATATCCTTTCTCATTTATGTATATGGAATTTTATAGAATATTTTATGTAAAAATAATATACTTGACTTAACAACCAATTTTTTAATAGAATAAAAAAACGAGTTAAAAACAATTTAATTGAAAATATATGAATTTTTTTTTTTTTTTAAATATTTTTTAAAATTATATATATATATAATATATATATATATATATATAATATGATATATAATGACATTTAAATGTATACGATGATAATCAATATTATAGTATATCTTCATTAATTATGGAAAGTACAGAAACAGGTGATGAGGAAGTCAAATTCTCATTTCAATTTCACTTCCAATTTTATCTTTAGCAATGTTGTTGCTTTTTGGCATCCTTTTGTATCTTCTTCCATTATTTTTTCACACTTTATGAGATTGCAAATTGAAAAAGTAATTTTTAAGGAACGACATATTACGAATGCCACTCTAAAGATAAATTTTTAAAAGGACAATAAACATTTTTAAAAGGACAACAACAACAGTTTAGTATTTTTTATGGGAACAACCTATGTGGAAATGCAAGAGGCAATTTTTTAATTTTAACATAACCCGATATAGGCGTTATCACATGTTAAAATATAATGTTGAAGGTTTAATTTTTATTTAATGTTCTGTGTTCTTTACTTTCCAAAAAATTTTCACAGATATTCAAGTTACAAGTGTACTTGACAAGATACACTTGAAACAAGTGCACTTGACAAGATACAGTTGTCTGAAAATAGCAAATATTACATTTTTGACCCCTAATATCTCTTAAAACAAGTACAAAATTATTTTCAATGAAGTTTATTCTTATTCTCAAAAATCTTCCTCCTCTTAAAAATTGCAATTACCTAAGCGCTTTCTGAATATATGGTAGAATTGAGTTTTTAATCAAAATTTTAGTTTCACATAACAGTAAATTTGAATACTAAATCCCAAAAATAAAACACCGAGGGAGTGTGGGTTCCCAAAAATAAACAATCTCACACACGTCGTAAGAGTAATTTTGCCTTACGACATGTACAGCCACGTCTAAAAAGGAAAGGCTATGTAATTTGCTTGTTACATTTATGTGGCAGTCAAATGCACTAAAAAAAAAAAAATCCCAAAAATATTATATAATTTTTATATTTATTTATAAACTTTGAAAATTGCTTTAAAGTTTTTAAATTGAAAAAATATTTTGCAGAAGTTGAGATACGAATATTTTAAAATATAGATTTTTTTAAATTTTGAGGGCCTACAACTCTGTAACAGGTGAAACTACATAAAAAATTACTTCTATCGAATTAATATTTTAACGCGACAGCTATCAATGGTTAAAATTTAATTCTTTATTTTAAAAAGTTTAAAATTTTTGTAAATAATCGAAAAGACAAATGGACATAATAAAACTAATAAATAGAAAATATTTTTTGAAAAATATGCTAAAAGGGTAACGTTTTATGCATGGAATAATTATGGAAAGTGAAAAATTGATTCCCTTTAATAAGTAATTGAAAAGGTAAGCAGCCTTTGAATTTCTCCAGTAAAATGAAAATGATGGAAGTCGTTATGCAATGTATTTTTTGTGGTCTTAATACAATATATTGAATACCTATCATTGTTTAAATCTTTTTAAATTTAAAATTTTTAAAAAATTCAAGAAGAACGGAACAACATTGATTCAAATATTTGAAATATGATTAGAATAGGGGAAATCATAAATAAAGAACTTTATCTGAAGTATTAAATGACTTTCAGTCCATTAAATTTTTGTTTTAATTTCTCATTTTTACTAACAGCATTTTAAGGACTCTTCTTAAAAGTTTTTTAAAGTATTTAACATTATTATCTTTTTTTTTTGAAAAATATATCAATTGTTAAAAATATGGTTCTCTGAAAGTGTTAATTGATGTTCTTAAAGAAATATTTCAAAATTACATTTTAATTGCTTGATTGGAATTTTTATATTCTATTACCTTAGTGGTTTTAAATTAAATTAATTTTTTCTTTAATTAAGATTATGCCTTATTATTATTTTTATTTTTTAATTCAAATAAAGTTACAAAAGTATAATAAGGTACCTTACCTATGCATTTTACGAAGCAACATTATTATGATATGTATAGTTAAGAAAATATAATGGCACAGACGTTTATTGAAGACTTGTCCAAAAAAGATTTTTTTTTGGATTTCTGATAGTTAGAAAATGGTGTATAGTCAAATCGTAGACATTTTTAAACTCAATATCCTTAATGATTACTAAACCAAACTAGTTTTAACAAATGAAGAGGACTGCTGAATGACATCATCGTTGAATTGTAATATTTATCTGAAAAATATAATATTTATTAATGTTATACTTAGGAAAAAATGTTGTGTCTCTTTCAGCCTATATGTAATCAGCATATGGTAGATAAGTTTTTAGAATAAGCATAATTTGGCATATATTATTTGTGGAAAAAATATTTCTCTTTTAAATTTTAAGTCAATTGCATTAACAAGTGTGGGTTTCGATCTAAAATGTGTACTAATTGTTTTTTTTAAATTTTATAGGCTTCCAGAGTTACAGCCCCTTAAAATTGCAAAACAGCCCCATTTTCAGATGTATATATCTCAGGCCCTAAGGTAGTAGTTTTACAATCTAAAAACACTAGAAGATCAGAAATTTTCTTACCTCTATAAATCAATATCGAAATTATTTAATATTTTGTAATTTACTATTTGAATTTACCGTTATGTGAAAACCAAATTTTGCGTTATATTTATTTTTTCATAACTCCGGCACGCTTTGACATAGGAACTTGAAATTTTGAGACAAAAAAGAACTTTTAGAATTTGTATAAGTTTCTTTAAAAAAATGTTTTTTATCACCCCCTGTTTAAGACCTATTAGGGCTGAAAAATTTAAAATATGCTATTTTTAAACACCTGTACAATTTTTTCTTCGACAAGGTATAAAAATTAAATCTCCAATAATATATTTTTATGTGTTTTAACGGTTTCTTTTAAATTATATAGGGTTCTGGATTTACAGCCCCTCAAAATTGCAAAAAAGTCATATTTGCACATTTTTCCTTATATGTATGAAATTTTCAAATTTTAGTACAAGTCACAATTCTAAATAGTTTGTATTATCTTTTGGAAATGTGCGCTTTTAAAAACTGTTGGTTTACATTCTGTCTTGTTTTATATTTTTATTTACATAATATACATTTTTTGTACAAACCATTATTACTATAAGGTATAAAGCATAATATAGAAGTAAAAAAATTTTTTTTATTTTTCAAAATCTTTTAAATTTCAATTTTCAATTAGGTTCGTATGAGTTTTATAATGTTTCCAACCATTTCCATTGTAAACTCATTATATACCAAATTTTTCAAGGTCATCAAACATTTATTTTTATTTTGTTGTAATCTGTATCAAATCTTGAAATTCGATTAATTCAAAAGCCTTTAAAAATAGATCTTCTCTCACTTGATATTAATTTTTTTTTTTTTGTTTTTATCTTCTCTAACACATTTTGCATGATTTCCCATTTTTTGTCAGAACATACCGGATATATGAAATGTATGATTATCTTTAATCACTGAAAGATTTAAATATTTAATCAAAATTATGTTATGAGTATAGTGTTGGCACATCAAGGCAATTGATCGAACATACTGTATTAGTTTAATACATTTTCAATGTTAACATTGTTTTCAAACTTTTAACGAAAAACTTTACAGTAAAATTTTTTTTTTTCTGAACAATGTTTCATACAAAAAGTTCGATCTATTATGTAAAACATGTATTTAATATTTGTTTGAGTATAAGAAAATAAAATTTACTTTGCAGATTTTACAAAGGAAATAAACCGTTAACCTAATAATTCTTAATAGAGAAAAGATTTCATTATGAAATATTTTGATTAAAGCAGAATATCTACTGTTCACTATATAAGGATTTAGTAATGAAAAATTCGTTTTTGAAAACGTGTGGTCTACGCAAGTTTCGTGTTAAATATTTTCGATATATTTTACGTAAAATTGTGTTTTAAGTTTTTTTGTTTTAAATAGAATTACATGTAACAATTTGAAAAGTGTTTCTTTTTTGACAAAAGTTTTGATGCTGTTTTGATGGAAGAATTTCGTTGTTTTATTTTCAATGTTGTGTTGAGTTAAATATCAAAATTCTCTGATAATTAAATTTAAAATCAAAACAAAACCAAATACCTAATTGAAAATCTATTTAAGATTTAAACAAAAATATAAAATAAAAGGAATTTTTTTTTTATAAAAGGGGGAGTAGCTTTTCACTTTAAGTTTTTCATGCCCATTTTTTGAGAAATACAGCCTCGTATTATTTGATTTTTCGAAATTTGTTCCAAATTTAATATTGTAAATTTATATTGGATGAGTGAGCATTTTAAAATCAAGATACATTTACGTGGCCATAACAAAAAGTAATTATAGATTTTATTATTTTTATTTATGATTTATTAAATAATTTTTTTTAAATTAAATTTGAATAAAATTATAATATTATATTTGTATTGTATTGTATTGTATAGTTTTGATCCTTGTTCAAATTACAAATTTTTAAATTTATGTATAAATTTTATGGACAAATTTTTGGTTTTAGTGGTAATTGAATATTAGTTTTTATTCTAAATATTATAAATGATATATTGATATATATTAATTTATTATATCTAATTAATTCTGTCATTATGCAGTATTAAATGCATAAATTAATATTTTAATTATTACATATTGTTTAAATTGTTTGATTGCAGGTAATTAAAATTAGAAAAATAAAAAGATAACAAATAATTACGAATTATTATTTATGACAATTAATATAAAATAACTACGGAAAATTATTTTAATTTCATCAGTCATATTGATGCTTCAATCTTCCGTTTTTCAGTTGAAAGTTCTCTTCATGTTTTCAATTCGTCTCTGATATCAGACAGATTTAATTAAATAATTCATCTATATAAAAGTAATAACAGTATTATGATCATAATATATCAAAAATGGGTCTGGAAATGTTGTCCAGTTGTTTATAGTATTTTTAAATGATGTGGAGAATATGGCATCTGAGAAATGCTCAATAATCAAGAAAAAAGGAAAAAGGAAAAAAAAATAAAGAAAAAGGAGCCGTATTATTTGTTTAGAATATTTATATTTTTAATAAAGTTGTTCAAGAAAGTAAGTAAGCACTTATGAATAGGAAAACAAATTTAGAGTAAAGATTAAATAAATTAAAATTAAAGCCAACAGATTGCCAATAGATTAAAATCAATTGGTACCACAAATTTTTGAATAAATAATTTTTAAGTTTTACAATTCAATTCCAAATAAAACAATTTTAATAGTTTTAGCAGGAAAAAAAAAAATTATTGAAGGATTCATATAAATTATTTTATATTCGAAGAATATCTTTGTATATACGTTCGTAAATAACTATTTGAAGTAAAATAAACACGTTGCTGATGTTTTTTATATTTGATGAAGCATTAGCAAAGTAATCTGAAAAATTTTAGGTTAACTATAAAAGTCTATATTTATAATTCATTTATTTACACCAATATAGGGTCAAGGATTCATATTATATTGAAGCATTGCAAAAGCAAAAAGAACATGAGTAAATAGTTGTAACAGAGTAAACAGTTAAATCGATATAAAGGACCTTTTCAAATTAAAAAAACTGTTTAGTTCGTTTTTCTATTTACTTTTTGAAAGTTTACATGAATCATCTCATGTAAAAATATATTTTGACTAAAAAGCATATTAAAAATTATTTTTTTGTAGCCCCTTCCATTAGTTATTTACCAATAAGATAATTTACGATTTTGTAAAATTTTACATTACATTTTTTCTCTTAAAAGTTCATAGCTAGAAATTTGAAATTTTAAAATGTCCGGAAATTTTGATTTGGCGAGTATTTACTGAAGTGTATGCATATATTCCCATCAGAATTTTACGCATATTTAGTCTGCAATGCAAAAAAAAATACTATGGTTTTTTCAAAAAAAAATCAGGTCGGGATGAGAGAATCAGGATGAGTTTCAATTATTCGAAAAAAAGAAAACTTACTAAAATACAAAAATTTAAATAAAAAATAAACAGTAGGTACTATTTTATTAATGTACACATAACATAACACAACTGGTTCATAATAAATGCTAAGTATAAAAAATTTTCAACATATATTCGGTAAAATGGGGAAAAAATTTAATGATCCTTTTCTTTTTATTATGATGAATATTTAATTTCTAACAGAAAATTTTTTAACAGAATAATCCTGTAATACAAATAACAAGGTAATGCAGAAAACTTATGAGAGTTTGCTTCAGAATAATGTGTTCTATATATAATTTGTGTAAGAACTTAATAAAAATCCTTAAAGAAAATAAATTATTATATTCTTGTCTCAATTATTTCGTATTCGAACAAGACTATATTTTGTATATCTTTTGTAAGTAACCATTTGAATTGAAAGTAGCCATGTTGCTGATGTCTTTTTTATTTGATGAATCATAAGCAAAGTAATTTATAGATAATGTTGCGTTAACTGCAAGAAGACTATTTATAATTCATTTATTTAGATGTACAGCAATATACGGTTAAAAACTGCTTTAAAAATTAAATTAATTGTTTAAAAATATAATATATTAAAATTAAAAATATGAATAAAAAAATTCCACTATGCGATACCCATATCTAAATATAATAAAAGACAAGTTGCTGCTGCTGAGTAGCGTGCCCTACTGTTATGTTAAATGTTAATTTAACAAATGTTATACTATGAAAAGAAAGAAACGTACATCTGATATTTACCCATATAACAGATAGAAAACAATAAATATTAAAATGTTATCCTACGAAAAGAAAGAAAAAACAAGGCAGTGTATAAATCAAAGTTTTTAAAGGGTCGTATTTTTAAGTAGAACATTATAAAATTGCAATAATATTTTTATTTAAATTTTGCTAAGTAACATTTTCTTAATTTTTTAAAAATTTTGCCATAATATAGTACAATTTTAGAATCAGAAGTTTAGCCCATAGTATAGATATATGAATAAAAATATGGGTATATTCATATATTATGTAGTTAATTATAAAAAAATAAAGCAGTGCGAAAAACCAAAGCTTTTAAAGGAGCGCAATTTAAATTATAAAATCGCAATTTTCAATTAAATTTCGAATGTGTAACATTTTCTTAATTTTATGCTTCTTTTATGATTTTTATTTTCTAAATCTTAAACCTTATATGCACAGCCAATTTTTATTGTTTTACATAAAAGGCGCGCAGAACTTACGGTGTGAAGATTTTGTAACGAAAGCTACAGATAAAGAGGCAGAATATTATTACGGATAGAGTAAAAATTTGTTTGAAAAATATAACAAAAAAAGTTTTGAAGCATTTGCTATGGCAACCATAGAAAAATATAACAGTGTACTATATATTATAATTAGGTAAATGCATCAGATCAGTATAGTTTAGTTTCAAAATTATAAAGTTTGATACTGTATTTTTTTCGAAGCGAAAATTTTTGTTACTATTGGCAAAAATTTATTTACCATTGGTTTTTAATCCAACCTTTGGTTTTTTAATCCAAAGCTTGACAAAGAAATTTACAAGAGATGAGATTTATTCAATAATAATTTTTATTACATTTTTGAAAGAAACTACTTCACAGCATCATTGAGGTTTTTCATTATTTAAAACACTTTAGCAATAAATTTTACATTTATCAATATCTAAATATAATACATATAAGTATTTGAATAAATTTACTAAAATTAAATTGTTCATAAAACTGAGGAAACTTTCACAAAAGCTATATTTTTCTACTTATACCCGGGCTTTTTTACTAGTATGATATTAAAAGAGGAGAATAATTTGCTTTAGGCCGCTCTCGTCTGTTAGAATCTTATGGTTCAAATTTTAAATATCTTTATCAATAATGTAATGTATAACTTAAAGTATTCATAATAAAGTTAATAAATTTAACCTAAATTATAAATTTGAATTTTCTAAAATAAAAGTATAAATACATTTTTTAAATAATTTTTTTGTTTTTATAATTTCTAAAATTCTTTTGTTATTAATTTTGTTTTCTTTTTTGAATTTTTTTTTTATTTTAAATAATTTTCGCAAATAATGAATGAATTTTTATTTGAAAATAATTTGAAAACAAAAGTAATTATACTATAATGCGTACATTAAAGTAATAAATTTCTATTAAACAACCATAATACAAAATTGTTTTGAAATTTATTACACCTTTGGGATGTTTTTATATTATAAAAATATTTAAACTTATTTTAACACATTGATTCAAATATATTGATGATGAACATACAGTATATGTTCACCCCAAATCTTGTACTTATTTGACGATCATAAAAACAAATTTAAGTTATAGACGGCAACGCATCGTATCACAGCTGAAGCCTTTATGAATCTTTTTATATTATAGTCTGGATTGAAGACGGTAAAAAACTTTATATTCATCAGGTTCATACTGAAATATTTTTATGTTTACTGGTTTTAAACAGTAAACAGCTTTTAACGTGTTAAAAAATTGTTCAATTTATGGTATATATAAAAACAATTTTAATAATACTAATATTATTAGGATTACTTTACTCTAAATTTAGAACATAATATCTATTTAAAATAAACACATATATATTAAATTATATCAAATGAATAAATATGCTTTTTGAAAATTAATATTGCAAATTTAAATTATGTACTTTGTGGTTGTAATTTAAAAAAAAAAAAAAAACCTTGAGCATACGTATATTTTTAATTATTCATACCACATTTTAATGTTGAAAGTATGTTAGGAGGATTTTTAAAATTACTCGAAAATTTGTATGAATGTATAGAAGTATACGTATATGTATTATGTAATTAATTTTGTATTGTAAAGCAAACAACAAACAAAGAATATATCGTTATTTATTTTTTTATTTATTTATATTAATATTACATACATAAATGTTATTGAACCATCGGCTACTAAGGCCATTATAGGTTTTTTTTATACTATTATTAAATTATTTACTAATATTATTTATTTTGTTTATATTATTATACTATATATTTACATTATATTTGGTCGTAAGGGGGTATGTAAAGAAAAAAACACTTACGACCTGTGCAGGGATCGAACCCGCACTCCTTCGGTTAATACGCCACACGCCTACCCACTAGGTTACCGAAGCCCTCAAGATATCTTTAATATTTACACTCTTGGTATTATTTGAAATTGCATACATGTAGGGGATACAAAAATTAATTTTTCTTTGACAACAAACTAAAGTTTTATTTATTGTGGTTGATATTTTGTATAATATAAATATTGAGAACAATTTTATTTACCAAGTTATGTTTTTTGTTAAATTTTAAAAAATGTTTAAAATTTAATAATTTAAAAAAATTAAAATTAAAAATATTACAGTTTTGCAATATTTAAATGTATACTTTTTATATAAATTTTTAAAAATGCTGCCTATAAATATGCAATTTCGATAGTATAGTTTTAAGTTTGAATAACTTTTTGTACGCATTGGGTTAAGAAAAATTATTTAAAAGTTCTTAAAGTTATTATTATTATTATATTTCTTTTATCTTGATGCATTTACTTATGGTTGTTATTGTCTTTCTTCGTACGGCCAAACAAATTTTATTATTTATTACAATTATTGATTTATTTATATTCTTGTTATTTCGTAGAAAATCTTTTTTTTTGTTTTCTCTTTTAAAATAAAAAATTACCATAATTTAAAAGCTATCTACAAAAAAAAAAAAATAAAGATGAATGAATAATGGATCTCTTCAACCATAATTTACATTCAAATACGATATTTTTCTTTAGACTTATCTAATAATGTTGACTAAAAAAGAGTTTGTTTTTAATTTTTTATTATTATATTTATTTCGCCCAATCTTAAACAGTTCTGTGACTGTGCAATCAAAAGAAGATTTGAATCCGCACTCTCTAGGTTGATAAACCACGCATTTAAAAATTAGGCTAATGAGGTTCTTATATTTAGTATATTACTACATTATTTTTACTTTTTTTATTACGTTTCATTGTTTTTTACGTGAACGAATATAATCAGGTACGTTAATTTAGCTTTCATTAAGCGAACGATGGTTAGAAGTATTCATAATTATAAAATAAGAATTTTTAACAACCT
Source organism: Poecilobothrus nobilitatus (assembly GCA_947095535.1). Classification (NCBI taxonomy): domain Eukaryota; kingdom Metazoa; phylum Arthropoda; class Insecta; order Diptera; family Dolichopodidae; genus Poecilobothrus; species Poecilobothrus nobilitatus. The sequence continues at coordinate 200,731,610 of OX352774.1, forward strand.
TTTATTTTAATTATCTACTAACTTAAAACAATAATCTGTTAAAAATATAGACTTTGACAATAATACTTTCAAAATCTTCCTAAAAATAGAAAGACGTTTTCATAAAGGCATTCAAATTACTTAACAAATTACTTATAATCTTCTTTTAAGACTTTAAAATTTGTTGAGGCTTGTTGTTTTATAGGTAAATGTTTTTCTTTAAATGTCACCACTTCTAAAAACCTACTTTAACTTCTTAGTTAACCCTACTTCTAAACTTAGTTAACCCTACTTCTAAAAAAATTAAATATCTCACAGTAAATTAAGGTGGACATAAAAGTGCTATAATGTCAAAAGGAGCATTTTGTTTTTGTAATGGGCAGACAAGAGATTGGATGGACCCACTCTCACAGAAATTTATAATACTTTTTGGAAGCTACTAATAAATTAATATAAATTGTATGCAAAGGATATTATGGTGAAGGCATACAGAATTTTTTAGTTTTTTTTTATTTATTATTTCTTTTTTTTTGTTTTGTTGATTTTCTATTTTGTATAAATTTTGATAACATGCTGTCGCGACGATGTCAAAAATAATATAAAAATATGTAAATATGTTCCCCTTCTTTCATATTCTAATCCCTTTTCAAATTGTTTTTTTTTTCTATTTTTTTCTATTTGCAAGGATATTATGATGTGATAAAGGCAAAGAATAAAAAAAAAAACTGAGTCCTTTTATGATAAATAGTACATGATCATATAATGTTATAAAAGAAATATAAATCTAATCAAAATTTATAACCTAACAGCTATATACATATTTTGTATAAATGTTTGAATAAATGAAAAGAAAAGAGATAAAAATATGTTTACTAGACATATTCTTATCAAATCTCAAAGGATTCTCAGTATATAGAAAAAAAAAATAAAAAAGAAAAATCTTATATTAATAAACAGAATTATATTATGACATGTTGTTTTTCAGATTTTTATGAAAATTGACAAAACGCATATTATAAATAATTTGTTGGATTAATTTCCATTTATAATAAAAATTATAGCTTAGATGCCTTTAAAAGTATAAAATGAAAGTTAAAAAGTTTTTATAAAAATTTTCCAGAAATTTTTGACTTTAATTTAATTTTAATCGATTAGTTTTATATCCTTAAATAAAATATAAAATAGAAATCTGATTAGAATACTTCTCTAAAATGTAAGTTAGGTTTAATTGGAAGGATAACAAAATTATGTTAAATATGTTAGATTGAAGTGTATGTTGAAATAAAGTTATTTAAAACCTTGAGTTGATTTAACATAGGTGTATTGGAAAATTAACATAATATTCTCCTTATTTTTACTTTTTTGTTTTTTTTGAATTTGTGCAGGGGTATTCCAAAATTTTTCAAAATTTAAGATTTGACTAATGTTTAAATATTGACTTAAAAAAAAAAAATACATTTTATATTGCAGTGAATGTCGAAAGACATGAAAAATCGTATGTCATTGAGATAAGAGATGTTATTAGTAACAATCAACTCAAATGGAGTTAGAAATTGTCGAAAAATAAAGGATATAAAAAAAGGATACAATTATGGTACTAAAAATAGAGTTGATGACAATTTTTATGAATGAAGTGTATCAATTAATATCTGATCTCAGATAAAAATGTTTTTTTTTTTATTCTTCCACTTTTATGTTATCAAATCGTTTATTATTGACATTTGACTAAGGTTCAGTTTTTGGCATCATTAGTTTACCTAAGCCAATGTTTGCTCAGTTGAAGTTATTTTAGAAGACTGTTGAACGAAAATAAATATTTTTCAAGAATTATTTGATATTTTTATTTTATTATAATATATATTTCGATATGATATTAATTATATAATGTGTATTTATTTTTTATTGATTATTATACTATACTAATATATAATTAGAAAATGTAGGTAGCTTTTTCCAAAAAAAAAAGATAAATAAGAAATAAAATAAGAAAATGTTAATAGGAAGTAGTTAAAGATATGGTTAGGTAGCATGTTTGTTGGAGTTCGAATCCTGGAGTTGACTGAATTAATTTTTTTAATTTTTAAAAAAAAATATATAACTATTAGAAAAATTTATATCATATTTTTTTCTAAACTTATAAGATCCAGCCGGGGTTTTCAAATGAAATGCTGGTGTCCTAAGCAATAAACCATTTGTTATATGAATTAAAAAATCTTTAGTTTTATATAATTATTTAAAAATATTGTAATAGAGAGTATTGAGTATTGTTAGTATTATAAATTTGGTGCACCTTTAGTATTATATATTGGTGCAACAATTAATATTGGTGAAAATTTCAACATTTAGAAAAACAAATGAAATATATCTGAACTTTTTTGTATAGTAAATAACTTTAAGCTAGATTATATAATTTTGGATCATTAATAAAATTTGCTCAGTCACTTTAGCCTGAGTTGTACCATCTTAATATATATTGCTAGTGTAAACTATATTAAAAACAATTAGAACAAGGCAGAATGTAAACCAACGGTTTTTAAAAGCGCAAATTTTCAAAAAATAATACAAATTGTTTAGAATTCTGACTTGCACCAAAATTTGAAAATTTAGTATAAGAAAAAATGTGAAAACAGGAGTTTTTTGCAATTTTGAAAGTCTGTAAGTCCGGTACCCTATATAACTAAGAAAAACCGTTAACACACGAAAAAATACATTATTGAACATTTAATTTTTGTGTTTTGCCGAAAAAAAATTTGTACAAGTGCCTAAGTTACAGATGTCTAAAAATAGCAAATTTTCAATTTTTGAACCGTAATAGCTCTTAAACAGAGGGTGGTACAAAAAATTTTCTGAAGAAACTTATATACTAATTCTAAAAGTTCTTTCTTGTCTCAAAATTTCAAGTTCCTATCTAAAAGCGTGCCGGAGTTATAAAGATAGGAAATTCATGCTAAATTTAGTTTGCACATAACGGTAAATTTGAATTACAAAATATTATATGACTTTGATATTGTTTTATATACTTCTGAAAATAGGGCTTTTTTGCAATTTTCAGAAACTGTAAAAGTGGAACCCTATACAACTAAAAGAAAACGTTAACACACGTAAAAATATATTATAGAAGCTTTAATTTTTTTGTTTTGCCAAAGAAAAAATATGTACAGGTGCCTAAATTACAGTTGTTTAAAAAAAGCAAATTTTCAATTTTTTAAAACCTAATAGCTCATAAACATGGGATGGTCCAAAACAAATTTCTGAGGAAACTTTTACTAATTCGAAAAGTTTTCTCTTACCTTAAAATTTCAACTCCCTATCTAAAAGGGTGCCGGAGTTATGAATATTGAAAAATCTTGCAAAATTTGGTTTTCACATAACGGTAAATTTAAATACTAAATTTAAAAAATCTATACAGTTTTGATATTGAATTATAAAGGTAAAATAAAATTTCAGTCGAATGGTGTTTTCAGGTAGAAAAAATGTTAAGTAGAACATCAGGTGTACATATAGGAATTTAAAAATGGGGCTTTTTAAAAGTTTGAGGGGTTGCAGGTCCATAATGGAGGGGGCTACATGAAAAAGTTGTTCTACAACATTATTTTTTTTATGATACCTACCCATGATTAATTTTTTTTTTCTCTATCTTTAACGGTGTAGAAGTTTTGTAAACAGATGAACCGACGGATGGACGGACTGACAGTGTGTAACTAATAGGCACATTTTTTCAAAATTTTTTTGGAAATGTGCTAAAAATTACAGGAAAAGAAATTCTATTATATTTTTTTTTTTAAAGATTGTTTCTTTAAAAAAAAAATCATTACAGCAAGAAATTGTATTTCCAACAAACAAAATATTATAAACCTATTTTTAAAATTTGAATTCACTTTATATATAATCGCAAAAGAAATTTTAATATTTTTCTTTTTTTTTGTTGGCTAACAGCAAAAAACCATTTATCATAACATTAAATCCTAAGCATAAATATTTAAGATTAAAATCAGAAAATATTTTACATGCATACGTATTATATTTATAATGTATTTTATCTATTTAATCTCAAGATATTAACTATTATTATTATTATTACTATTCTTTTGTTCTTTAAAATTTACTATAATATGATAATTCTATATAAATTTAGATAAAATACAAAAACCATGTATTAAGTTTTTTAAAATATGCGAAACGATAGTTTTATTTGTATAATAGTAATAAATCTTTTTTTATTTCTTATATGCTATAAAAAAGGTTTCTGTTTTTCCCCGAAATTACGTTCAAATCGTTTGCAATTAATTTTAATAATAATATAACGGTAGGTACACGGTACACAGTACATCTATTATTATTTGAAAAAAAAAAAAATGAATGAAAATGGTAATTATAACCTGTTTAATGTATATGTTCTATGTATAGTATAATGTAATCTATAGCTTTTTAGTACATTTTTCAAAAAAATGTTTGAAGAATTTTCGTCTTAGTTTCAAACTGCCCGTCCGTTTGTCCATCTGTTCACAAATCTTCTACATGGGATGAAGCAATAAAATTTTAACTGTGATAGGTGTTATTAAAAAATTAATTACTATTTTTTTTATATAAACCCATCCGTTAAACGCTTTAAAGTTTGGAAAAGCTTTTTTATTTTATAAGCTTTTTCTAGGCATTTTTAACTTCTGCTTAGTAGTTTTTCTATCTAAAATTGTCACATGTTACAAAATTAATATTATATAATTTTTCGGAATCAAGTATTTAAATTTAGCGTTAAGGTGGACAGAAAATATTTTCAAAGATTTTCGTTTCTCGGTAAATTTGAAAAACCATTGGGTAAACAGTACTTTAAAATTTTTTAGAGATCGAAGATCTTTGAGAATTAGCATAAGTCAGATCTCAGCAAAAATATATTTTGTACTTCCTCTTTTTAAATCTTCTCTTTGTAATATGTTTAACAGATACTACAGGTAAATATTTTTTTCTAGAATTTTTTAACTTTAAATTTTTATTTTAAAACTTCTTCTATTGCACGTTAACACATGTAAAAATATGATATATTGGAGCTTTAGTTTTTATATTTTACTTACGATCAATTTTGCCCAGGAATTTAAGTTACAGATATTTAAAAATAGCGAATTTTCTATTTTTAAATTTTATTGTAAATATTTTCTTAATTATCTTATTGAAAATGTGTACTTTTAAAAACCTTTTGTTTTTAATAAATACCTTATTTTGGTATTAATATTCAAAATTTCATAATTTATTTGTAATTTTAATGCTGTAATCAGAAATAGTAAAATTATAAAACCCATCCTGCTAAATTTGTCTCCCAATAGATTTGCAAAATACATAAACGTTGTTACATAAGTGTTGGTATATTCTTATTAAAATTTTACCGACTAAAAATGTTTTGAAATTTTTAGAATATTAGAAGGAATGAAAAGGAGAAAAGTGAAAAGGAGTAGGGAAAATTAATATGTTATGAAAAAGGTAATAATGGAAAAAGATGTTGTTTGTTTTTTATAAATTTTGGTGTATCATGATATCAGGAAAATTTTTGAATTAAGGTGAAAATTATGTCTTAGATGTTGTTTTTTTTTTTTTTTGATATTTTAGTGTTTGTAGATAAAATTTATTTCTGTTAATTATAATTTTTAATGTGAAATGAAATGATTTTAAATTTTTTGAATTAACCCTCGAGATAACATAACAATCAAATTTTAAATTATGTTAATTATAACATATTTAATATTTATCTATGTAATTTTTATATAGATCTTGTATAGTTTTATATAAAATGCGATTATATTTGTTTGAAAATAAAAGAAATAGATATGTAAATTGTTATACTAATTATTTTTAAATGGATAATTGTTTATATTTTGCGCATTACAAGTTCTCTTTATAACTATAATGTTTTTACAATGGCTGGTAGATTAAATCAGTATCTTAGAATATATTACATAGAATAATATAAAATATAGGTATTCATTTGAAAATTTGTTTTTTTTTAAATCGGTTGACAAAATAATTCTCTAACATAGTCAATTTTTTTAATTTTAAGCCATAAATTGATTTTTCTATTCACAGTAAACTTCGGCCTTCTTATTTATTTAAATTTTCTCTTATAATACCTACATCTTTATATTATGTCTATATTGAAAAATATGGGAGTTAAAATATATTCTAGTTTGGTTCCTTTGAACTTATTAATGTATACTTTTATTTACTTTTATTTAAGTTGTATATTTTGTTCTTTGAAATGATATGTACTTAATGGAATAATACCAGTATGTTTATTTTGATTTGATGAAAGAGCACTTGATACATCGCACATTATGCTATATTAAAAATAAGTTATGATAATTTTTATTGCATTCTTTGATATTTTTTTAATTATCTGTAGCATTTTTAAAATTGACATTTTAAATAAGCCTTACTATGCTTTTTTTCTAAAGATTTTTTTGGGAATTTTTCAAAAACACCAAAAATTTCCTTTTGGTAGTGTTAGATTCTTATTGACTAAATCCACCTTCCCATTTAACACAATATAAGTGGATGGAACTCCTATCTACTAACGCAGTATATTGGCTAAGGAGTACGTAAAGGAAAGGATAGGACAATGAGATGCGGAAAAATTGAATTGGGAATGGTATTGTAAGGGAGCAATGAATCCCTCTATCATTATTACTATTTTGCTAAGCAGGAACTAAAGCCACCAACAGTTACAACATGCAGTAGTATATAAAACCTTCCTGCATGCGGTATAATTATTGAAAGCAACCCCACTAGTTACTGTAGCAGCTATTATTATTGGTATTAGTAAATTATTAATATTATTGCAATTTACTATAGAATTTACTATAGAATTTACTATGCAATTTACTATAGAATTATTAATATTATTGCAATTTACTATAATTTACTATAGAGGTCTATACTAATAGGTCCATAAATGGATTACAACTTGCAGTAGTATATAACATCTCCCTAAATGATATAAACCAAAGATAGCTTCACAGCTGTAGAAGCTATTATTATTATTATTATTATTAATTATATTATTATATACATTATTACGATAAAATTACTACATATATTTTTTATTTATATGACCTGGCCGGGGTTTGAATCCAAAACCTTCCGATTGAAAGGCTGGGGACTTAACCGCTGTGTCATAAGTTAGTTTGCCTGCGAGAAAGCATGCGAGTTTCTTTAAAGAAGTTAAGACATATTTAGATATTGTATAATAGTTATCGAAATTTATTTTTAATTGAGCTCCTTCTTAAAACAGGATAATGTTCAAAATAAAATTATTATTCTTATCATTTGAAATAATTTTTTTTTATTGTATTAGTTTATATTATTTTTATTAAATATTTTTTTTGTTATTATATTATAAATGTTACTATGTATTTCTATATATTACTATTATATGTTACTATAATAACATTTTTTACCTCTGAAGTAAAAAAAATAAAGTATCTGTTTATTTAATATTATTTCAACTTTTTAAATTATCTTGAAAAATTCCTTTGATTTGTAAGACCTAGACCTATATTTCATATATACACTAAGACCTTTATTTCATATATACATATATTTCATAAATTTGTGGATGGATGGTACGATGAAATAAAAGTATCTTTTCTTAAAGGAAATTATATATTATATTTTTTTTTTCTTTAACTGAAATTTAAAAAAAAAAAAAAATTTCTCATAATTTACACCAAAAAAAATATTTCCGCTCCATATAATTATTAATGGTTTTTTATTTCTTTTTACTTTCCTTTACCAAGGTTTTAATAGGTTGAAAGTTTTTTCAATAGCAAAAAAAAAAAAAAATTATTTCAAAAGTACCATCACTATATTATATACATACTTCTGTTTGACTTTGACATTTAGATTTCAATTTTAAAAAGAAGAAAAATCTTAAAAAAAAAAAAATATATAAATAATATAATAGATCTAGAAAAATAAATCTCGTATCTATACTATATAATATATTATTATAATATTATATATTGGTATTCTATTTATATCATCTAACCAAGCATCAGTAAAAAATACAATTTTAAGAATTTCTAAAGTATTTTTTATTTATGCCTCAAAATTTTAAATGGAATTTCTTTATTTAATACTGCTGTTGTTAGTGTTGTTGTTGTTGTTTTTATAAGTGTTCTTTGAAGTACATTTTCTTCTTAAAAAATATTTCATTCTTCATTGGTTTAATTTTTCCGGTCAAAAGTTTTCTCATATTTCATTTCAACACTGAAAAATAAAAGCGGAAAAATATAAGAAGAAAGGAACTAAAAAAAAAAAAAAAAATATTGAGAAAAAAAAAAATATTGATATTAAAAATTAGTAAAGGAAATTAAAAGAGAAAAACAAAAAGTACTGAAGTGCCCCAAAAGAAGTTCAAAGTCTTCTTTAAGATTTCTAAGAAAATGAAAACATTTTCTTCAAGGCAACTTTATTTATTATTTATGTTTAATGTTTTTTTCTTTTTTATGTTTTAACGAAAAACGGATTGAAATTCTTTTTTGTATTTTCTTTTTAAATTTAAAAGAATACATATTGATATATAATAAAACGATATATATAATTTCGCAACGGTAAAAGGTGAGAATAGGATAGACAAATGAAAAAATAAAGAAACCATTTATTTTCAAAATTAACGCAAAAAAATTTTTTTTAAATTTTCGTTTTAACAATTATTGAAAGGTTTATGATAATTTTAAAAATTTTTCTAGACTTAAATATTATATTGAAGCCTTTAGCAATTTTTTTTTTTAGAGATCAAGGTCTTTTAGATTTTACAATAATTATCTATATAAAAATTTTGAAATTAATTTTTTTGAATCATTCAATATTGAAATTTACTCAATAATTTTGAAGTACAAATTTGTATTGACAGTCGATTTTTTTTTTTTTATCTGCGTCAGTTTAGACGAGTTTTAATTCATTTTAGAAAAAATTTTATTCATTTGTTCTGATCAATTTTTTGTTAGGATTTTATCGAAACGCAATAAATATTTAAAAATATTCCAAAATGTTTGCATAATCTAAATGTTTATTTTATATCCAATTTTACAATAATAATATTTATCTAATAATATTTTATAAGGAGGTAATTGGATAAAATTCTTACATAGAATAATAATAATTTTTCGCCATTTACTGAGGCTGATAAGATTTTTTCGGTTTAGAACACTTATAATTGAATGCATGACATTAGAACGACAATACAGTTAAAATCCTTTATCGGATTACGGATTTATTATAAGATCAAAATTTAAATGCAAAAATGACTACAGACAATTAATTGTGCTGTAAGAAAATTGTTGGCAAAAATTATATAAAGAAGTTTTTCTTCATAGAGAGGTACTGCCTACATGTATACATATGTAGAGGTACATATATGAAATACTAGTCTATAATCTAAACTGAAAAATAGTTTTGATCCGATTTTATTTTTAATAAATTATGAATAATATTAAAAACGTTCTGCTGATGTTTAATATTTTTCCCCCCATATGATCCGTTTAGTATCCAATCTTACAATTAGTGGAAAGATCTAGTACGAAATCTCGATATTTTTAATCTCGCTTTTTAAAATCTCGCTTTTTTAAAATCTTGTTTTTCAAAATCTCGGTTTTTAAAATCTCGCTTTTCAAAATCTCGCTTTTTTAAAATCTGGCCTTTTAAAATCTCACTTTTTTAAAATCTCGCGTTTTAAAATCTCACCTTTTTAAAATCTCGCTTTTTAATAACAAAAAATATCGAAAAATTTTTATTTTCTTATTTTTTATCTTTAGTGAAAGGATAAAGACTGGATCCGTTTTAAATGAAGATATTTTAAATAAAATAAAATTTAATATGTATTATCAAAAAAAAAATGTGTCAGTTATCTTAGCGATCCCTAAATTTCACATATTTTTACCTTTCCATTTGACACTAACTTAAAATAAAAGAGTTTTTTTTGCGTTTCTCTTCATATTTAAAGTTTTTAGCTTATATAATAATGTTCAGTTTAATTTCTTGACTTAAAATAATGTAATGTAAGTATTTAACAACCTACGAGTAAACGCGATTATAATGCAATTAAACCATAATTCTTTTAACGATATATACTAGTATTTCTCTATGAAGAAAAACTACTCCATATAATTTGTGGCAGAATTTTTTTTGGAGCACGCAATTAATTGCCTGTAGTTATTTTTGCATTTAAATTTTATCTTACAACAAAATCATAATCAGTTAAACGGTTTTAGCTGTTTTTTCGTTCTAATGTAATCATCATGCATTCAATTGTAGGTGTTCTAAATCAGAAAGGCGATAACAGTATCAATTCTTAATTTTCTTAAATATTATGTTGTTCAATTTGATTTTTTTTTTTTTGTTAAATTTTTTAACATTTCTGTAACATTTTCATTTAATTTCTTGACTTTCTTTAAATTTTAAACTTTTTAAACTTTTTTAAAATGATTGTGCTTTTTTAGTTATTATTAATTGAGATATTTACGTTTTTCGCACTTTTGTACTATTCATTCAAAATAAAATATTTTCCCGTTCCTCCGAAGTTCATAATACATTAAGAACCTATTAATTTATTTTTAGAATTGTTTTAAACATAAACATTTTTCGGTAAATTCTTTTTTAGTACATTCAAAAAATAAAAATATGTGTTTATTAGTTATCGAAAGCCTGTCTCTCTATTTTATTTTATACATCTTTTGATATGAAGTAGTAAAAGTAACCTAAGGATAATTCTTTTCAAAAATTTATTTTGTTGTACGACATTTTTATGTTATCCTACTGTTCCGCACTACATGATATAATTTTGGAAAAATAACATTTTAAATTTGCGTAAGTTGCATCAGAAAAAATATGTGCATTCGCAAGCCGGGAATATCAATATTTACGGGATTCAAAAAATTAAAGTTTTCATTTAGAATTTTGCTTGCTGGAAAATTTTCTTATAGGTGAATGCAAGAATTTTATTTTAACATGTATAGAACCTGTTTTACGTAAACAAAGTTCTGCACAATAAAAAAGAATTTGAGAAACAGGTAAAAACAGGTAAAATGAGGAAAAATACAGTAATTGTCCTTATTAACTCTAAAATAACCGTTCAAAAACTTTTTAATGTTCAAAGTACAAATGTTCGAATGGATAAAATAGAGCTTAAACTCAAATCTCACTTTTTTAAACAAAAAGTACAAAGCTTAAAGTCACAATATTTCTTTGAAAAAGTGTGGTTTTATTTCAAGCTCATAGTTACATGCATTCGACCCAAAATACCACCATTCTACTTATTATATTATTTTCAACTTAGATAGAACAATTAGCACATATCACAATTTATAATAAAAACAATGACTGCAATAATTCCTTGTTGAACTGAAAACTTGGAACATGAAAAAGTTGGTTATTCGAAAGCTATTGGAAGTGTTATTCGAATCTCCATCAATACAAATATTTCTAGAAATTGTTTCAAATATTATTTTTGTCAATTTCACAACTTCACGCTAGTTTTCTAACTTCTAAATATTAAGACGGCTGGATGGACCGATAAATCTGTACTAATTTTTCGATTCTGATCTGATTCATCCAGTGGAGTCTGTATTTATCGTTCTTATTTGGATGTATTACATCGCAGTTTTTGTATATCCTAGACTATCGTACTAGACTAGGTATAAAAACTCTGATTTTAAAATATTTTTTATTAAAGTTTTGTGAATGAATGTGTTTCTTAAGAAAAAACCTTTCTGTTACATCTCACTTTGTTTATTTTGCTTGGAAAATCAACAAAATTTTTAAAATTGTAAAATTCAAAAACGAACAAAAATATAAGATTTGGTTTTTTTTTGTGATTTTTTTATTATTTTGGCAGGATAATGAATCTTATTGGTCACGGATTGCTGAACATTTTTTTTGTTTTGTTTTTTTATTGAAAACATTTGTCAATATATTTTCATATCCTGGGAACAGCCAAAATAAAATATTAGTTACAGTACGAGCACAGTTTTAAGCATTTTTCTTTTGTTTCATTAAGAAAAGGAGATGAACTCATCCCTATCCCTATCAGTTTTTAAGGAAGGGAAACTGTGAATATCTAAGAGTCATTGGGAATAAAAATTGGCAAAATTTTTAAAAAGCGAAAAAAAAAAACTTCACATAAAATGAAAAATGAGAATTTTACGAATTGGCAATCGATCATCGAAAATTGTTGGAAATTGATGGTGAAGAAACGCTTTGTTTCTGATTCCTTTCTGTGTTTCAGGGTTGAGTAATAACGAAAGATTAAAAGAGAGAAATTAAAAAAAGAAAATGGAAAGTAAAAAAGAAAAAAATAAAACAGAGAGCAAATATAATTGGTTTAAATTTATAATGAAATGATTATTTATTGAAGAGGAACGATGAAAAAATTTAATTGTTCTGAAAATAAAATGAAATTGTTTTAGCTTTGATTTTCTTTTTTAATTTATGTTATGTTTATTTATTGAAAGATGAAACACTCTAAATTTTAGGTGTCTGGGGATTAAATTAAATATTTTTTTTTTTATGAAAGTTTTAAAATCGCTAAAAGTCAAAGTAATATTGTTCCCTAACACAAATATGAAATTTCTTCAAACTCAGGAAGGGAAGTTGTCTATTATTTTATTATCTAAGGGCTAACTTTGTACTAAATTTCTTATAACTATACTAGACTATGTAGAATCTTATAACTATACTAGATTATGTATTAAAATAAGTTAAAGTTTATAATATAAACATCTTTGCACATATATAACTGTTAAAATTTTAATGACAAATTGCGTCAAAGGACTATTATCGCATTTTAAACTTCGTTATAAAATGGAGCTATTTTATTACATGATATTTTGTACTGGGGAAACTTAAAATTTTTTAGAGGACACGGAATACCCTTGAAAAAAGGCATAATGAGGGGTCAAAAATTAAACATTTACTATTTTTAGACATATTCGGTAGCTTGGTAGCTTATGTAAATATTATATAAAGGTCAGTTGCAATAAAAATTAAAGCTTAAAGGTCATAATTTTAAATGGATTAATATGACTTCTCCGAATTATATAGGGTTTCGTTAAAATTTTAGAACGTGCCTATATACAATAAATTTCACTATTGTTACAATAAATTTTTCTTTTTTTTTTGTATCGAAGAAAGTTTTAAATTACATTACGCAAACATAAAAATAAAATAATTGTTCTTTTTTTACTAAGGGAGGTGGGAATCTTCCAAAGACATCAAAAATTCCCTCTTGGTTGTATCAGATTCTTACTGACAAAACTGACCTCCCCCTTTACCCAATATAGTAGGAAAAAACCCTTACCAGCTGACGCAGTTATTGGCTAGGAAGTTGGGATAGGAAAGGATAGGGCAATAGGAGGGGGAAACATTGGGATTGAAAGGAAACAATGAATCCGTCTATTATTATTACTATTTTGCTAACAGTGACTGACAATAGCCGTTACAACAGTTACAACATGCAGTAAGTAGTATATAACGCCTTCCTGCATGAAAAGGCAATCCCCACTTCACTGTAGCAGTTTTATTATTACTATTTTATTATTAAGGACTTTATTATTATTATTAATTATACGATATTATTATATTTATATGACCTGGTGGGGTATGACCCTCCGATTGAAAGGCTGGTGACTTAAACACTACGCCATGAGCCAAATACTCTTTAGTATAGGTTCTATCTTAATAATAGTATCTTAATACAAGTAGTTGTACTTCCGTTACATCATTTCGTGCGGTGTTTTTTTACAATTCGAAAATTTTTAACCCTTATATCAAACCCTTGTTACAAATGTAACAATTTTAAGTTTAAAACGCTATATTCCCCACACTTTTTGAAGTGCAAATCTGTAACTTCGTGACATCTTCAATTAAAGTGTTATGAATTAAAGACATACAAAAAATATATATTTGGGGGACTTAAACGATGTCAATTACGTCTCTTGCTTTGCTAAATATTGCTTTCAATGCAATGCTCCTTAATATTAAATTTTTTTTTTTAAATTTTCTTTTATTTTGTATTCTTGTTATTCTTTTCTTATTTAAATTAAATTATGAAATAAAGTTAAAGTTAAGTTATGAATTAAAGTTATAAAAAAACAAAAACAATTTATTTTTTACATAATATTTATTGTAGAAAATGTATGAAAAACATTGTTGGTACAAATGTACCAAAGGTTTGATTTAGGGGGGGTCAACAAGGTTTTGCCATAAGGGTTAATATAATTATGTTTTACCATGAATACTTTTCGTCATTCTAAAATGTATTATATTATTGCTTTTTTTAAAGTTAATTTTATTGCATTAGTTTTTATAATAATGAAATTGAAATTAAGAGATTTAGTTTTAAGGGCAAAACAGAAAAGATGTTGTAAATTTAAAAAAATGTAAATTTTAAAGAGAAGTAATTTAAAGGTATTTAAAAATTTAAGTAATAATTTCAGGATATTTAAAATTTTTCTAATAAACAAAATAAGATTTTATTAATAGTCTCTTTTTTTGAAATATCTTAAATTTCTTGATATTTTTTAATCTTTCAATATTAAAAAATATCATTAAATTATAGCTTTGGGCACTATACAAAATAAAGCTTATTTTATGTTTTTCCTGATGAAGAATAAGCCGGGTTGGGTTTGAAATCCCCAAATCAAAATGCCAAATTGTAAATTCCAAACACAATATTAAAAAAAAAAAAAAAATCCAAAATAAAAAAATCCAAGACACAAAATCTTAAAAAAAAAAGTTCATATAAATATATAGGTACTGCAAAAAGCGATAAGTCTGATTTTGCAATAAACTCTATATCCATAACAATTTTTTTTTTACATATTATTCAGCAAAGCATTTAAATGTTTTTTTGCCCTAAAGGACCGCCTCCGCAAAACCTCCACAAAACAAATGATTGGAACCCTGATTTTGAAACCATCTCTATCTAGAATGTTACCTAATAATATTGATAAGATTCATATTTCAACAATAAAACATTTAAATTAGTATATATCCTAATTCAGAGGAGGCATTTTACAGCAATCATTAATGCACCACTGATGTCAATACTGATGTGCCTAATAAATTCTAGCTATGTAATGCGAACAAAGATGACGCAAGAAATTTTTTGAATTTCATACCCAAAAGTACAAATAACTAAATCTTGAAAAGAAAAAATGTTAATAAAAGTTTTTCTTCTCTTGATAGATCAAAACAATAGCAAAAAAAATATTCCAAGCTTTTTATGACATCAAATCAACTCCTCTGCAAAATCTACACTTGATGTGGAATTTCCACTTACATGTGGCCCGCATACCCAATCTTCTTACACTTCTATCGATCAGACAATGGCCCATAATAATACTAACCAATTGTCTGACTTCATCATGTCTAAATGGCGATATTAAATATACATTTGTATTTTTTGGACTGAGTTCTGATCATATGGGTTTGGTAACAAAAAAGGCAATAACAAAAACTAAAGCTTAGTCATTTTTCAATGAAAAGATTTGCAAAGAAAAAAAAAATTTACCTAAACTGAATTGAATGAAATATGGAATAATTCTTAATGATTGTCAAAATGTTCCACTATTATTGCAATAAATAACACCTAAATTAAGGTGATAAAAGTTAAAAGATAAAAAATGATTCTTAAGTAAGTGTTGAAAATCAATATTTATTATAAAATTATATCTAGTAATATATTTATATCAAAATAGAAATCAGAAAAGTTTTAAGCTTTAAAAATGTAAACACGTAATACAACTTATAATCAATACAATTTGTATAATGGTAAAAAATAATACAAAGTATACAATATAAAAAAAAAAATGGTTAGTTATAACAATGATACAAAAGTTGCTTCGATTATCTCATAAAAATAATTTTTTTTTTTTTTTTTTTGCTTATTTTTGCAGTTAGATATTTATTTTTAGTTATTATTTATTTATTTTATAAATTATTTTCTTGGATAAGAGTTACTTTATTTTGAAATTTTTTACAATTTTATTTTTGATTCCTATGTTATGAGATTTATTTTTTTTTTTGTGACCATCTACAATTCCTGACATTTAACAGTTGAAGGGAGTTAAATATTTACTTGACAAATGGTTATTAATTACTTCAATGGTAATATTTAAATCTGATTAATTTAATAATTTAACTTTTAATTAGAAATAATCAAACAAATTTATTTCTCCGTTCTAAAAATTTTATTTATTTCTTTAGTTACAGGGAATTTCGCATTTACTATAGACAGAAATAACAATCAATTCACTAAGTTTGGTTGTGGGTATTATTAAACCATTAATACATAATTTTGTGATTACGAAGCTCTTTGTTTATCCAAACAATAACATTTGTAGATATAAAATTTCAGGAGATATTTTTTGATCTAAAACACTGGATAAATAAAGAAAAACGTTGATGAAATTAAGATGTCGCACAAATTTGTACTAAGCTGACAAGAAGTAAGGGAACCATATATAGATCATCTACAAGAGATTTGATCAGATAGAGATGATGTTCAGAAGTGTAAGATGGGTTTCAACAATAAGGACTTAACTAAGTGAATATTAACATTAAAGGTTAGTATAAATTTCTTACCATTTATAGTGTTTCTAATCTAATACCTTTTAAGGTTTCTGTTTTCTGCTTGAAGATTTGTTTAATGTTCCAAAATAAAATAAAATTCAATTATATAAAATTTATCTTAATTACTAGGTTATAAGTTGAGTTCAGTCGTATCACTAAAATAAAAAATTATAACACAGTTTCAAATGGAAGATTATAATATATTATGTACTTATACTCGTACAATAGTTTTTCCTTGTTTGTTTATTTTGTTTTTTATAAATAAAATGCAGTCATTAGATACATTGTGTTTATACGTAATGAAAAAGAAGTGGCTATAAAGAATCTATTTTTTTTTTTAGCTTTGTAAAATTTATTATGAAATAATTTCGAATCTTTTTGCTTGAAAATAATAAGTTTTTTCCTATAATTTCTTTTATTTGATTCAAAGTGAACGAAAGAGAATAAAATAGAAAATTATAACTTTAAAGAGTGTCCCAGTTAAATGTTTTTTTTTTTTTTTTTTACAAAAATTCAATGCACGTTTGTTTTTATAATTTCTTTTCTCCGAAAAACAACAAAACAAACGGAAGAAAATTTAAAAAATAAAATGAAAAAAATTGGAAAATTTGTAAAAAAACAAAAATATTTAATACTTGGCATTTTCTATCTATACAGATAACCTCAAAGGAGTTCTTAGTTTTCTTTACTAGTAAAATTTAGGTTTTGTTTTGTTTTCTTTAAGTTCGGAAAAATTAAGAATAGCGAAGATAAAAAATTAATAAAGAAACATTTTAAGAAAACCATGATATGAAAAGCAAGAACTATATCAATGTAATTCTACCGCTCGAACAAGAATTTTCAGGTGTTTTTCTTATACCTTTATGTAGCTTTTGTTTATGTTCCTTATGTTTGTTCGTATAATTTATATCTTAAGATACTTTTTTAACAACGTAAAATTCTATGATGATTTTCTAAAAGTTTTTTTCAAGAACTAAATTAACCCATTATTGAACATTGACAAGCTTGTTATAATATCTTTTATTTATCTGTTGCCTGTCAAAAGTTTTATAAATGAAGTACCGGAACGCTATACTAGCAAATATTGGCAACAATTTCGTCATTCTTATCGTCTGTGACTAAAAAGTGATAAAAGAATAAAAGTACATTTTTACAATTCATTACTAGATATATAACAACATTATTGGTGCAATATTGAATAGACTGAGCTATTATTATAAGTCATAATATCCAAAACGCTGGACAGAAAGTGTTTTTACGGAGAAAAAGTTTGAGTCTGTAAATCATTTTTCGTCAATATTTTACAATGTATTAACATTGTAACAGTCATATACGTTTAACAGAAGAATGTTGCTGAACTCCTTTAAGACTTGTCAAATGCACATTAAGAGATTAGAGATATCCGACCAGAAGATTTAAAAATTTGTGGTCAATTATTGTTACAGTGATAATTGTTGAATGGGTAAATTGGCATACGATTCTTTTGACATTGTTATTGATTTTCAACCGTCTTATCTTACCTAACCTTATAGAATTTTTTTGTTGTAAAATTTGTCTGCTGCAGCAAAAAGAAAGTGCTAATAAGAAAAATTAAGATCACATAAGATCTATATTTTATGCAATTACAATTTTTTATTTGCTTTTTTTTTTGCGTTTTTAGTTCTAATAAAGCTATCATATGCATTCACTAAAAAAATATGGTTCAATAATACATATAAAAGAGAAAAGGAGTTTTTGTGGTAAGAGTATATATTATATGTCTTTTATTTATGGATTATATTACATGACTTTGGATTTTGAATTCATTTTTAGTTTCCAGAGAAAAAAGAGGTATACAATTGGAAAGAAAAAATGTTTGCCTTGATTATTTTTTTGCGTTTAGGGTTTGGAAATAGTTTTTACATAATGTAAGCTTTAAATTATTATACTACCACATTTCAATTCTTTTGGGTGAAATTTTGCTTTCCAATTTATTGGTTTATTTAGTTGAAATATTTTTTTATTATATATCTATATAAATTCCTATTCTTGATTATTAGTATATGTGTTAATTTCAGATGTTATTTTGTTATTTGCGAAATTGTGTTATTTTTTGTTTGCCAAAAATAAAATATAAAGTTGTTACTTGTGGAATGTACATACTTACGTAGTTAAGTAAGTATTTAATGAATTTTGTTTTTTAGTTTAAAAAATATTTAGCATTTTTTTTTAATTTAAGATTCATTTTTCATACTCGTATTATATTAAATATTTTTAAACATCTTTTAATATGAAAAAAATAATTAAATTATTCATTTATTTATCTGTCAAGAGTTTTATGGGTTTGTTTTCTTAAAATCTTGTTTCTTAAAATTTCGTTTTATCGACATCTCATTCACAATCGAATTCTGAGTCGATTATGTACGTCTGTCCGTCCTTACGATAACTCAAAAAATAAAGGAGCTAGAAGTATGAACATTTTTTTTCGTAACTTTTGCAAAATTGTTAGTTTCGCTATTTAAATTCAGCATTTGCGACCAATACTCGGCCGGGTTCGAGTAATTACCATACAACTTCTTCCTTTACGTGGAAATAACTCAGTGTTTATTAAAGCTAGGTATCTGAAATTTTGTAAAAGGGTGTCGAGTTATATTCCAACAACATCTGTTTTGGTTGTGCCGGTGCTACAGTTTGGGGTAGCTGCCATACAACTTCTTTTTTTTAAATCAAAATAACTCAGTATCTATTGAAGCTAGCTATTCGAAATTTCGTAAAAAGATATCGATTTGCATGCTAACAACTTTTGTAAAATTTGGTTGGAATAGAACAGCAGGGTCTAATTTTCAACTGTTAACTAATTTTACCTTCGTTCCAATATTTAATTATAGGTAGGTTCTATCATACAAAAACTAAAAAAAAATTATTTTTCTAGATTATCGATTATTCAATTTTCTCGTTTTATTTTTTTTGCTATTATTTTATGTTCATTTAGATTACAGATGTCCTCTATCTCTCAGGTTAGGATTTTTGAAAATTTGAACACTTGATTCTTTTATATTTTTTTTTAGGAGCACCTCAACTGTATTTTGACAATAACCGTAATTAAAGGATTATAATTAATGAAAAAGAAAATATATTATGTGATTCATTGAAGATTGTTTGTTAAAAGATTAAAATTGATCGTTTTAAAAATAATAAAAAACTTTATTCTATTTATATATTGATATTGAATTGATCACTCTCATTCGAATGACTTCCTTCAACATTACCAAATATTTTTGGTTACCGGTTCTTTAAAAAAAAACTAAACTTTATTATCAGCCTTCATTATTTTTATTTTTAAATATAGTAATTTTTCCTAAAATAGTTTAAAAGTACCAATCGTGTAGATTTTTCTCTAGGGTATTTTTGTCTTTTTTTTTTCTCTTTATTAAAATGTGAGAAGGAAAAATTTTAGCATTGTAGAGTATTTATAGCTATGGGTAGAAGATTATTTAAGGGGAATATTTGAGAGAGGAAAACATGAAATATTAAGAGATGATATTTTTCTATATGATTTTTCTTTTTAAATTTATTTTAAAATTTTTTTGTTTTACCTTCATTTTGTTTTTTATGTATTATTTTTAACATTTCTTTTAAAACCTCTTCTTTACATCTCAAGTAAAAGTTTTTATATACTTTTTAAAATATAGTTTCTGTTGTTGGATCTTGATTCTATTTACATATTATAAAAAAAAAAGATATAGGTTTTTTGTACTCGTACATACTTTTAAATAATATTTTTATATTTTTTCTTCAATTACCATAATAATTCAATTATTTAAAAAAAAAAAAAATTGAAAAAAAACTGGTTTTTTTTTTCTTTTTTAGTACAATTACCATAAAAAATCAATTTTTACTAGCCGACCTCAGAATCATAAAATACAATTTATATTACATTGAATGGTAGGGATACTATATTGTACAACAAGTACCTAACATAAATAAATAAACTTATGTATGAAGGATATTCATGACAGAAGTCATGACTTTAAAAGTCATATCAATAAAGTATATATATATATATATATATATGGAAGAGAATACTCTGGTTGGTTGTTTTGAAGAGTTTATATATGGGACAAGGAAAAAATAGTTTTTTTTGAGATAAAAAAAAAAAAATTAAAAAAATAAAATAAAGCAGATGTGAGTTTAAAGTTATAAAATTTGAAAATAATGATCTTTTAGATTCTATTAAAAAATTGTACCAACCAACAAAAAAAAAAAAAATAGAGTCAAGGTTGAATATTATATTTCCATACAAAGAATATTGATTATATGGTTTCTTTTTTAACTGCAAAATAAAAGAGAAAAATGTTGGTTTAAAACAAAAAAAAAAATTTTATTAAAATTATTTCTATTCTTAATTTTTATTGTTTTAAATGTTTTAATGTTTAAAATTTAATTTCGTTTTTAATGTTTGAATAAATGTTTTTTTTTTAATATATTATAATAAATTTATAGTATTGATTTATATGTAAAATTCAAATTAAAGGACACAAAAAAAAAAAGGATTACAAAAGATTCGAACGCAAAATAAATGGGTTATTTATTCATTGTGCAATCTTTTTCTCAAAGTCTTTTTTTATTTGAAAGAATTATTATAATGAATTAAATTTTTAATTTGGTTATCGAATCGGTTGACTTTTACTCTTAAACTTGTATTGTGATTTCCGAACCAACTAGTAAAACTTATTTTTAACTTAATAAAACTAAGAATTATTAAACAAGTAATGAAAAAACCAAGGATTTTCAAAAAATCACATTTCCAAAATTAGTTTTTCGTAAAGAGTACATAAATGTTAAGTAGTTATTTTGAAAAAAATAAATTTATAATAATACAAAATTTGAACAAAATCATTAGAATAATTTGTTAGAGAAATTAGGAAAAATCTTTGGGAAAAATAAAGTCACACTTTTGTCAATTTTATGAGAAATATTATTAAGAAAAATTATTAACACAAACAAAAACATAATGTTGGAACTTTAATTTCTGCATATTACTTAAAAAAAATTTGGACTCAAGTGCTCAAGTTACAGGTGTTTCAGTTCAATTTTCAGTTTTTGACCCCTTACAGCTCCTAAACGGGAAGCGACACAAAAATATTTTCTGAAATGACTCATACTAATTTTGAAAGATCTAACTCCTCTTCAAAGATCTAATTTCAAGTTTCGAAGTTAAACCGTTTGAAAGATAAGAAAGATAAGAAAGGGGTAAGAATTTTTGAAAAAAATGAGTTTCACATAACCGTATATTAAAATACCGTATGGCAAAGTCACATATTCATTTTATATATACTTATAAAATTTATAAAACCTGCTATCGTTTGATATTCTCAGATTGAAAATACGCCTTATAGAACCAGTGTTATAACAATCTAAAAATACGGCATTTTCGAATATTGTAGGGCTGTAGCTCCGTAACGAGTGGGGCTAGAGAAAAAAGTTGTTCCACAAAATTAGTTTTTTAGCGATGCCTATCCGTAGTTAAAATTTCATTGCTTTATTTGAAATGGTGTAGAAATTTTGTAAACACCCAGAGTTCAGACGAACGGACAGTGTGAAACTAATACGCACATTTTTAAATTTTTTGAAAATGTACTAAAAATAATACATTTAATGTATTTAATTAAATCCTAAGACTTTGGGTTGTAAGATACTTTAACTTCCATTTTTAATTAAGCCGTTTATACATCATACTGCTAGGATAGTTGTTCGTATAAACGTGTTCCTCTTTTTCATTTTAATCATATGTTTATGTATCTTGCATACTATGACATCTATCCCATAATCTTTAACTGAAGAAGTATTCTACGAAATGTAAATTCACTTGAGCCCTTGCTTTTATAGTATTAGTTTATGATATGATATTAAAAGTATAGTACTTGCATCTGATTCATTTATTCATTTCTTTTTATGCCACTTCAAGCTTTTCAGTTTTTAATTCAATTTTAATAAATAATTTATAATAAAAGATTTCATAATATTTTAAAAGCTACAATTTATTTTTATTTTTCAAAAAATTATATAGAAATTTTGTAATACAGAAAGATCAAAATTTAAGAATTACTCAAATATAATCGAAGGTTTACCCTTTATTTCTTATAACCTTATTATTCTTATATATTTACTAAAAGTATTTTAAGTCCTTGAAAATTCTATTCTGTTTCATATTTCATAAAAAAACAAAAAAATGAATATCTTAAAGATAAAATGTCCTTTTCATGTTTATGTAATTTAAGATTTTTAAGTTTCTCTTCTTTTTTGTTTTTTCTATCCTGAATGGGATTAAAAAAGTTTTAAGGTTGAAAAACAAAAAAAAAAAGAACTATTCTCACCTTAATTTACTTAAATGAAAATTCTATTCTCAAAAACAAAATAACATTTACATAATTTCAATTTCACCTTTATAAAAGCCCATAAACGAATTGAAAAAAACAACAAAAAAAAAAAAAAAAACAAAACAATAAAAAAAATAAAACTTTTATTTCCAAGTTAATTCAATTATACATATGTGTGCAATATATATACATATGTGTGCGTAGAATAAAAATTATATTTCCTTATTGTCCTTTTATTGATTGTTCTCATTTTTATTTTAGATGAAATGAATCTATTAAATTTTTCGGTTTTTTTTTTTTTTTTTTTATATTTTCATCATTATATACAAAGAATACTACTATTGACAAAAAACAAAAATAAATTAGTCATAGGTGTGATGATGTCTGGGAACTGATAAGGTAAAAGTGGTGAATTGTATAAAGAAATGTATCGGATACATATTATATTTTTTTAAATCAATATCAACACATTGTATAAAATAAAAAAAAAATTTTTTTTTTTTTTTTAATAAAATATTTTAGACCTGTAAAATATTGGCATAAGGTTAAAAATTAAAAAGGACAATAATAAAGGGCAAATATATAGAAATCGATTTTTGGTTTTTTTCCTTTTAGGTCCTTAAAAAAAAGGAAAAAAAGAAATTTTATTTTTTATTTAATTTTTTGTTTATTTTATTTTTAAATGTATTGAGTGGCAATTGTCAAATAAAACAGTTGGTAAAATTGATAATAAAAAAAAAAATATTTTTTTTTTTTATTTTTTGTGGATAGGTATATGATATTATTGACATTTTTATCCTTGATATTCTTTGAATGTTAACAAAAATGAGTATGATGATTTAATTTGAAATTTGGTACTATTATATGTGAAAATTTTAGGTTTGCTAGAAGGTCATATTATTATTATATTTTTAAAATTGAATGCTTAGGTATATATTGGAAGTTTGAGGGAAATTTTTTTTTTTCTTCTTTTTAATATAATATTTGGTATATCAAACACTTTAGATTGAATTGTTTTTCATTCAGAAATTTCTCTTGAGACTGTCACATTGTCCTATTTGTTTTTTTTTTTTTTTTTTTGTTAGAAATGGTTATAACACAGAAGACACATATAAAAAAAAAAACTTCTATTAATTTTTCAGAAAATAAATTCTTTATTTGATATAATATATTATAAAAACCATTTACTGATACAATAATTATATGTTATAAGTCCCACATATCTACATTTATATATATATATATATATATGTATATATAATATATATACTTATTTCATCTTGACTGAATTACATTTTTAAAAGAAATTTATAGAATTTATTGATTTTATTAAATTGAGAATATTAAAGAAAATTTAAAAATAAAAACTTAAAGTGATATTTAATATATTTAATATTATATTATTTGAAATGAAGATAAAATTTAATTATATAGAAATTAAATAAATTTATAAGAGAGCTGTTAAAAGAATATCTTAATTTAATGAAATAATAAATAATATATGGTACTTTAGATATTTCAGATTTTCTTCGTTTTATTTCCTAATTTTAAAAGAAATTTTATTTAAAATTAAGATTAAGGACGTTTGGAAAAATTTGAAAATTTGAAATCTTTGAAAAATATTGAAGATTGAGTAATTGTTAGCTTGAATAGAAATTATATATTATGTATTATTTCAAGTATATTTTACCACATATTATGTGACCTATTAAAATGGAGGGAAAGATGGTGGAACAGAAAAATGATACTAAGTACCTATTTAGGTTTAACTTTCGGCAGCAAGATGATATGTAATAAAAAAATTGAAACAACAGCGACAAAGGCCAAAAAACCGCATATGGTATGCAGGAACATCACACCAAAAACGTAGAGCTTCAGTCCTTTGAATATGACGTTGATGTATACTGTGATGGTGAGGTCGATGATCATTTATGAAGCCGTATCGTGGACTTAATATGAATCCAACTAACGACAACGTGGAATGCACTTAATAAAGTTCAAACACTTGGTTGCAACTGCATGACGGTGGCTATGGCAGTTATAATAGGACACCACCACATATTATATAATTTTTTCTAATATTTTTGTAATTCAGAATTAAAGTATAATGTGGAAGAACACAGTTGCCCTTCTCAATTTTAAAATTTAAAATCTGTCTATCCTTTTCAATTCTCATCCGATCCATACACTTTAGTTTATATATATGTATGATGCTTACTTTGAGATGTTACAAACAAAGAAGAATTAAGTACATATATATGATATTACGTATGAGTATAATAGAAAAAAAAAAAATTAATTTTTAAAAAATTTTTAAAAAACCGCAGTACTATTTATTAGTGCTTTTTAAGTCCATATAAATCCAAAAATTATAAAAAATTTATGATTATAAGAAAACTAATGAAGCATCGCACATTCAAATTTAAATTTTAAGAAATTAATAAGACTAACTTCTCCATTTTAGATTGTGTTTTTTTTTTTCGTATTCCTCAAATCTTTTTAATTTTGTTTTAAGTTAATTATCATCATCATAATCATCACATAGCAGAAGTCGTACGTTCTATGAAATAAAGATTTTTCATACAGAATTTTAGTACGATTTCGGGGCAATAGTTTTAATTTAGAATCCAATTTCTTTTCTTATACTATTTTTTTTTTTTCAAGTTATTTCTGCGCGACCGCGGTTTTTGTTACATTGAACTTTCCAATCTAGTATTTTTATGCAAATTTCGTTCGAATTTTTGTTTGATGTATTAAATTTCTTTTGCGTAACAGTATTTTCTGTTGAAAATGTTATTTGATTGCATCTACCTGGATATAGTTCATTGTTTTAGATTTATCATGTGTTCCAAGTTAATAGAAGTGTTATTTGTCCGCCTATACACCAGTTTTTGTTTTTTTCTTAAAGAATAGAAGATTGTATTAACTGACACTAAAGAGAAAACAAATAAAATGATATCTCCGTGTAAGACTTAAATTTTATTGAACAGATCAACGCCTCTTTAAATTAAATCATAATCATGGTAAATATTAATTAAAACTGACTAATAATAGTTTTCTTGGATTATTAATAGAGTAATTTCAAAAAAAATTTTCAATTCCTGATCCATGGGTTTGTGTTTAAAGTTTTGCTTGCTTAGATTTTGGTTCTGGCAAAACTAAGTATACTTAAGTTAGAGGTTAGAGCTAAAAGTGCATGCTACATTCAAAACAAAAAAAATATCGTTTATTATATTGCAAAGTATATATTCTGTTTTTAATTTATATTATTTGAAAATCTAGATCAGTAATTTTAATTTATTGTAACAATATTATTAATATTAATTCAAAATTTAACCCGAATTGAATAATAATAGTAATCACTTTATTTGTTTTAAACCTTAGAATAAATTTTGCATAAAATTTTGTCACATTAAATTTCATTTTAAAATTATATTTTTTTTTTGTATTTTTTTAAAAGGATATTTATTATTATTTTTAAGTTTATTTAATGCGAATGAACTGAATTCCATTAAAATTCATTATAAAATTGTATTATTTTTACTATTTACATTATATATAGTATGTCCTTAATAAACTTTACAAAACCATTCACATATAATATACATCTGTAGAAAATTTAAAATACATAATATGATAATATATATATATATACATATATGTAAATATTTAATATTCTTCCAAATTATATTCCGCTTAAATGAAAAACTATTTTTGGTTTTCTATTTTAGTTCTTATAAATGGACTGCTTTTAATAAAATGACTTTTTTTTTTTTATATCCTTTTCTATAGTTGAAATCTACAATCAGTATGGAAAAATCTAAACGACTATAAAATTTGGTTATTCTAAAATAAATATATATATATACATATTCTTTTGTAGGTTCAGCAGCTAAAGTAAATATTTCACTGTACCATAATGAATAAAATGTTAGTTTTAGTTACAAATGGTTTACTTTTTAAACAAAAATTTGCGTTACTATTGCAAATTTGAAAGCACGTAAATTTTTAGAAAACTACAAAAAAAAAAAGAAAAGCAAAAAATTTAGTGGATGAAAAACTGTGTATTTTACCTATTGTTTGGATAACCTTTTGTTGTTTAATAATAATAAGAGACAATTACATTTCTTACATTTAAAATATAAAAATAGTTTTGTTGCAAGCAATTTGGTTTATGTATCAAGTTTTTTCTTTTCTTTTTTGTTTTCTGTTTTGTATATTTTAAGATTATTTCATTTTTACAATTGACAAAATCTTTAAGTCAGAATTAAGTAAAAATTCAATTACAAGTTCTAATATAAAGTTGCTGGCAGGCTGATAATTGTAATTTTTATGTGTGTTTTATTGACTTTAAGAAAGCCATTAGGAAAAGTTAAACATGAAAAAATAGTTGAAATATTAATGTAAAGTGTAATAGAACAGAAAGACTTAATATTAATAGCGAATTTCTATTGGAACTAAATGGTTAACGTTAAAATAAAAAACAAATGTTCAGAAGTTATCAATGTAAAAGAGACGTACCGCAGGATGCTTTTTTTTTATCGCCTTTGATCTTCTATTTATATTCTTTGGTTGAAGCTCTATATGAGATTTCTGATACAATTATTCATGTGAACGGAGTTATAATCAACAACCTAAGAAAAACAGACGGCACACTCTTCTAATTCTAAACTGTATCCGAGAACTTCAATCATTACTTAATAAAGTAAATAATGTCAATGAAAGATGCGGCTTAAAAATAAACGTAAAGAATGACAAAATACATATGATCATATAAGTTAACATCAGATATCAGACAGAGTTGTAATGGCTAACAAACAATATTGAATTGGAAAGAAGTAGCAAAATAACATACCTCGCCTGCAGCTGAAATCAAAAATGGGATCATTAGCAAGAAAATAAATTCAGAATTATGAAAGTAAGGGTTATCTTCTTTAATATGAAGTATATATTACCTGTAAGCTTCAACCGCAGTTGAAGCTTACAGCTAAGAATGCAAATTATATAATGTTATATTATGTCAGTATTCTAATAGAAGTTTCAGTATCGCAACAGAAGTTTCTTCCAACAAAATACAAGTTTTTCTATAGCTATGTGTAGAATTTAATACTAAAAATTAGATGAGTCAAAAACTCAACTTTGTCATGTGCAATAAGACATACAGAAAAATGTTGTCTTCTAAATTTCATTTTTAGAAGACTATATAAGACAAAATACAAGAAAGAAGTAGACCAGAAACAAGAAAAAAATGTTGAGTGGAGAATTTTTAAAACGTGGTTGTGCAAAAAAAAAACCTCTAAAACAGAACAGCAGTAGACAAAGTTAAACTCACCAAACAAACGTACAATGACGAAATTTTCACTTTTTCACAAAGGAAAAAGAAGAAAAATTAAATTTTTCAATAGATAAAATTATGATAAATTCTATCTTTACTTTGTTCATGTTATATTTTACAATTAATACTTATCTATGCACCATTTTCGAAAGTGTAATTTCTGCTACTAGCGAACTTATCGTTTACAAGCATTTAATTTGCTTTGTCTGATTTGATATTTGAATGTCTAATTTGACCTCTCTTAGAAATCTCTTAGAAAAATGTCTACTCTTAGAAATGTTTCTGAATAACCACTCTTAATTGTCTATGTGCAGCATATCTGATCCGTTGTATTTTGATTTTAATTTAAAGAAACTAAATATCAATTTTTTTATTGGCATCTAAGGTAAATAAAACAAACAATATTTTTCGTCTATGTCAAGGGCTAATCTCATTTCATGTTTAAAATAAAAATGAAAAAAATTCAAATGAAATTTAAATATTTGAAATCTTAAAAACATCAAACACTTTAAAATTATATTGCAAAATTTTAATTACAAAAAATAGTACCAAAAGAATATAAAAATTAAAATACTAAACATTTTCTAAATGACTATGTCCGACATTTTAACTTTAACTAATTTCGTTGAGTTGAAAGTGTATTAAAAGTTGTCAAAAACAAAAAAAAAAAAAAGAAACAAAAACACTTACCAAAATTAAATTCGTATAGAAAGGTATTCAACATTTAAAAAAAAATCTAAATTTTCAATTTTCCAGGTTAGCTTTGTGTATAGGTACATTGTATTAGAATGCAATCTATAAATGTTTAATGCATCTTTTATTTTTCGTAGACATGAAAAAAGTGACAAGAAGAAAAAAGAAAAAAAACACAAAAAAAAAAGAAAAACAAATAAAACCAATAATAGCGAACAATAAATTTCTAAACTGTAGTGGTGTTTAGTTCTGGTTAAATCCAATTGTTTTACCTAACTGTTTTATGCTCTATGGCTAAACCACTATCGTTAAACAACAACTGGTATAAGTTAGAAAATTTTGTTGTACCTATAACAAATTTTTATTGCTTTTTTTTATATTTAATGATGCAATAATTTTCTTTAAAGGTGTACTTAAATTTTTCTTTAAACTACGAAATAGTACAAACTACCGGTATATAAGAGAAATTAATAAGTCAAAAAATCCAAAAATTCGAGAAATAGAATTTATTAATTTTAGAGTTAAAAAAATTAATATTTAAAGTCATAATTGTCAGGAATAAAGCAACATACACGAAATATGGCATATTTGAATTTTGAATGGAAGTCGAAGAAAGGAAGTGTTAAATAAGTTTCTTTAAACTTTGTTATACTTCAATACAATACTTAAGGAATTAGAGATTTTTAATGATAGGAGTTCAGCTAAAACAATGAAATTTATTTGAAACCAACTCTAAACTTGAAATAGGATTGAGTTAATACTCAAATTAAAGCAATAGTTTCTAAAACTGTACAAAACTGGGAGTCTTATTAGTGCTCTATCAGTTTTCTATTATTACAAAACACTTAACGAGTTATAAACATATCCTTACTGAGTACCTGAATGCTTAAGTATAGTAGAAAATGAGAAAGCAAGTCAATTTGCAAATAGAATGAACCGCACTTCCGATAAAAATATTACTAAAAATGGAAGCTATTTTTCTAACTTTCGGAGCAAGCTTTGTAGTAGAAAACCTGGTCACAGGCAATCTAAAAGAATTTCTGCGAAACTATAACCGAAAAATATATGAAAAAATCTTATAGAATCCATTAAATAGAAATAAACTAAGAGTTCTAACAGACTTCCTGCCGGAACATTACAGGCACTAAAAACGGTGCACAAGAAGAAGAAGAAGAATACATACTGAAGAACTGCGGAAATTTACTCCGAGCAAAATATATGTACCTAGTGGTATATTGTTTTACGGTAGATTAACCTTCTACAAATCTTTAGTTGCTTTGAGCAAGTAGAATTGATATATTATTCGAGTCAAAATCTAAAACACGTTATAATGGGAAAGTGTAACTTATGCCCCTTAAGTGATAATAATAATAAAATAAGGACAACCTTAATAATATTATTTATATTTAACCAAATTTAGTTGAAATTTTAAAAAGTAATAAAAAAAAAAAGATTAAAAAAAAAACTAAAAAATTAAATTGTAATTTTTTGTTCTTATTCAGTTTATAGTTATTTAAAGATGACCATAACTAGGTTAACAGGAGGTTAAGTTTTCATATTAAAAAAAAACACCTACCAAATAGAAAAAAAAAAAAAAAGATAATTTTCCATTTTCCTCGCATATATAAATTATATTGTATGACCGCATAAATTATATTTTGTTTCAGATTTGCCTTTATAAAAGTTTTGAATCTCTTTTTTCATTCTGTTTCTTCTATTTTCATCTTTCTATATTTTCATTCTTATGGTAAATGATAAAGAATACTTGTAATAAAATAAAAGTCCACATAGATTTATGCCATGGATATAAAAAATTACGACCTTATAGTAATTTTTTAGTTCATTTTTTTGTTTTTTTTTTGTAAAGTTCTCATTATGGTTTTTAATTTAATTTTTTGTCTCGACAATTCTTATGTTATATTTCGTTCTTAAGTTTTTATTTGTATGCACTGACCAATCTTTAGGAAACGGTTCTTTTGTACAACGTTAGTGTAATTTAAACTAAATGGAATATAGAGTGGGGAAAAACTTAGATTTTTCTTAAAATATTATTTTAAATTCAATTTATAAGTTATTTTCTGTAAAATTAATTAGAAACATCTACCGAAAAACTACAAAAAACCAAATAAAGATAAGCGGATTAAAGTGCGGATTAAAGGTCCTTTAATTTTTTCGACATAAAATTGAGAAAGATTTGTTTTCTCAGGTCTGGTAATAATTCCTAGTATAATTTCGTTTATATGGGCATCAATCCATAGACTTTCTTTACTACCGAATAGTCTTAATATGTTCGGCCGGCCTTTTATAACTCTTTTTAAATTTTAAGCAATTCATATTTATTCTAACTGGAAAACTTTTTGTAATCAAAGGTATTAGTACTGTTACTAAAATAACGGTTAAAATTTAAACAAAATTTTTCATGTCATTTATTGTCTTTTCTTCATTTCAAAATGTTTTATTTTTTTTTATAAGTTGGTGATTTTATAAGTTATAGTTTAAGGGTAAGTTGATCTTCTGTAATCGGACGGATATGCAATAAATTCTATAAAAAAGTAAAATTGAATCATAAAATTCTTAAAGAAAATATTCGCAAGGTGAAGTGGTAGTAAATAGTAGTAGTAGTAGTAGAAAAAATTTGATAAATTGCTAAAAATAAGAAGAAGATTACTAAATAAATTGCACAATAAGAAAAAAAAAAACAAAAAGTGGTTAAATATTATATAATTTAAAAAAATGGTTTAAGTTTATGTTAAATTTACACAGCTTTATAACACTTTAGGGATATTTTTTTTTATATTTAATTTTGTTACAATTTTTAATGGGGTATAATAAGTCAACTAATAGTAAATAAAAAAGAAAATAACAAATTATTTGTAAATAATAGTAAATAAGAAATAAATAATATATATAATATATATATATATATATATATATCTACTCATATATTTGTTGTTATTGCTGTAGAATAAAAATTTTATTTCTTTTAGAATAATGTTTTTAGTGTTAATACTTTGGGCCGAAACTTTTGGGCCGAAAAATTCTTGGAACGGTTTAAAATTATTAAACAAATAAAATTTTATATTTAATTAAATTTAGTTTTTTTTAACCATAATTGCATTATAAAGTACATTTATAATTTATTTATATCGATTAATTCTATAAATCTATATATTTAACATTTCGTTTAAATTTAATTAATTAAACATATAAATTTAATTAATATATTTTTATACTATATAATTGTATTATATATAATGTAATATAAAATAAACAAAGCATTATAAAATAATTAAACAATAATTATTCAATTATTCTTTTAATTATTGAGATTTAATTTTCAGTATTTATTACATTAGATACGATAATTTATACTTCTAATTTTCAATTTTAAATTTTTGCTTTTAAAAAGTAGTCTAGACTCTATAAAATGTTTGTTAGTTAAGTTTGAAAATAAATTTGAAAATTTAATGATTTGGAAAATTTTTAACAAGCAACTGTCTCTCGGCTATCATGATCCAAGTTTGCATGTAAAGCGATCACATTTTATTGAATTTATATTCTTGAAATGATGTTGTTAAATTGTTCACGATGATTGGCTAAGTGAATAAGATCATTTATCATTTACATATTTTATAAGATAATTTCGAACATTTCTTGCCCATCATAATTTCTTCCTGAAAACTTTACTTTGTTCTTCGGTTTTGCCTTGCACTATCAGTTGTAAGAGTTCATATTTATTCTTCCGTATCAAATGACCAAAATATTCAGTTTTTCTTTTCATTTGACGACTTGTAAGAGTATTCTCTCTTGACATGTACGACTTAGAGCCTCGGTATTTGAAATATGGTGTACAAGCAACTAACAAAATAAATTTATCATGTGAATTATGTATAGTTGCCGATTTAAAATTATTAGATTAAAGGGTCAATTACAACGAACTTACATATAAGTGACATGACGTATAGAAAAATTTCAAAAAGTATAGTAGGTACATGTGTTTAAACCCAGCTTAGTTGGTTAGAAATTGAATAGACTATTCTGATATTACTCGAAAATTTTGGGTTCAAAGCCCTGATCAGTAAATTAATAAGAAAAAAATAATATAGATTTTCTTATAAAAAATAACTATGTATATGTTATCATAATTATATCGTAATATATAATAAAATAAAAATAAAATAATTTTTGTATAAGATAATAGATGGCGCAGAAATAAAAATATTTATATTTCGTATTTACAGTCGAGTAATCATCGGCTTAGTTAAATTAATGATTCCAGCAACTGAAATTTAGTCAAATATTAATATTAAATAACTTATTCAATGCTCTGTACTCCTTAGACGAATGGATAGGAGGAAAATAAAATAAATTTACGAAAAGTCTAATATTTTAAACGAAACTTCATGCTTGTTAATTATAAATCATTATAATTTTATTTATTATTATTGTATGTATTCTTATATTTTGCTTAAGTCACGTGTATACGTTCATTACAAGTGGGCTTTAAAAAAATTAAAAAGTCACCATTGACAAAAAGACAATTTTAAGTTATTAAATATAAGTTTAATTTATTTAAATGAAAATTTTATTTTTGTATTATATTATGCAATATGTAACGTATAAAGATATAGGTTATGTAAAAAGAAAAAAACCAAAACAAAGAATTACATAAGTTAAAATTTATATCTATGCAATTAATAATGAAAATGTTATAAAATTGTCGTTAAGATCTTGGAAATTTTACAAGATACACATAGAATACATTATTTTTTGTCTCACTAATAAAAA
This sequence comes from Poecilobothrus nobilitatus, assembly GCA_947095535.1. Classification (NCBI taxonomy): domain Eukaryota; kingdom Metazoa; phylum Arthropoda; class Insecta; order Diptera; family Dolichopodidae; genus Poecilobothrus; species Poecilobothrus nobilitatus. Next base: position 200,765,378 of record OX352774.1, read on the forward strand.
TTAATCGATCATTAGATGCGTACCTAATTTAATTGTTTTTTAATATAAACGGTAATTATGATTACGATATTAAAAAAAATCAATTGTTTAATTATATTATTGTTATAAATAATAAAATATAAAATCAGTAATCAAATAATAATTATTTAAAATTAATTAATTAGAAACCTATCAATTATCTTTATTATTCAATACAACAAAATGATAATATTATTATTAAAATTATAAAATATTGTTTTTTTTTTTTTTATATAGAAATAGTTTTTTTATTTTCATATTTGTTTAAAAATAATTAAAACTCTTATATTTATATATACCATATCATTATGAATTATTAGGTTTTTGATATTAAACATAATTAAAAATAAAAATATATAAATAAATTATAGGTTTATTTATGTAAAATTAATTTATATATATATAATATTTCTAATTTAATATTTAGACAAAACAAAAACAAAACACCATACAAATACAATACATAAAGATTCTTTAGATAATTTTAAGATAATTAAATGAGATGTTCTCAATTATGGTGCAGTGACAGAACGCCCGAAAAAATAAAGCCAGCCGGCCTTAATTTCATTTTGAATTCAGGCCTTAACAATGAGAGAAAAGTTTGTGAGACTTCTGGCTCATTGAAGTGAGTCAAAAGTTCCAATTGGACTTTCGACATGTCACCAAATAAAATTCAGTTAAATGAAACAAAGACTCATGATAGTCACCTTTATGTGTTACTCAGTGGGCTTTAATTCTTTTTCTAAATGGATTTAAAGCCTACAATCTAGTGGAATTAACACCCGTGGGCTTTAATTCTTTTTTGAAAAGGATTTAAAGCAAACGGGCGTTAATTCAAAAAGTTTTGGAATTAAAGAAATAAAAATATTGTCAATAATATTGGTTAATTTGTAATCTGGCAAAAATTCTCATAGACTGATATATGGTTGCACCTAAGTTGACAAAGATTGACAATATAAATGATAATATTATGTCAATTATAATTTAAATATATATCATAAAAATATCAAAAAAATATTATTTTATTCAGAATTTTTGAAAATTGTATTGATTATCAATGAATCATACATAAAAATATTTATTATCTAAGTTTTTCTTTCAGTTTCCATAATTTTTGTAATATTCGCTTTTTTCAGGAAATATTCTAAGAAAGCAATTTTAAGCTGTGTTAATAATATATTTTATAGATTAAAATCGCAATTGTAATAGTTTTTGGTGCCCAAAGTAAAGGTAAGTTTTTTTATTGAACTGATTACGGATCCATAAAGACATATCAAAGGGAATTTTTTTTAACATATGCAAATATACTTGATTTTGAAAGTTTGAAGTTCGTTTTGATATTAATTGTAAACATAAATGAGAAAAAAAAAAAAAAGAAATCGAATGAATGGTTCTTCGGCCATAATTTATTAATATTTAAAAAACTAGAACAATTTTAAATGTACGACAAATAAAAATTTTCAAATTTTGTTTTGGTTTGTTTATAGTTATTGACTATTCATTTATATTACTTGACACCTGTCAAAAAAGCGAAATTTATAAACTTAAAATAAAATGGTGAATCAACGTTTTGTATGAAAATTTCTGTGATCGGATTAATAAAAACCACAGTCATTATCAAATTTTGAAATTAAAATTTGAAATTAACCTCTATTTATTTTTTATTAATAGCAAAAATTACAATATATGGAATTAATTTGTCCGATTCCGAAATGACTGTGTCATAAGTACTACAATGGAAAATTTTTAAAATAAAATTGTACAAATAAAAATGTAATTATGATTTTTAATATTCCTAAACAAATTTAAATAAAATTAAATTCATAATTAATTACAAAAAAAAAAAAAATACTTAATACTAATTTAATTATCATTAATTAAGGATATCAATTATAAATTTATCTATAATTTATGCAAAAAAAAATATTAAATAAATCACCGTAAAATAAATAAAATTTATCTATGTAAAAAAAAAATAGAAACATTTTGTAATTGAGAAGACATTTAAACTATATCTAAGAAATTCTTTTTTTTTAAATGTTTCTTTTGCTTCAATATCTTCAAAATATTCATATTTCAGATATAGCTTGATAGCTTGAAAGTTGAGGGTTTTTTTAAATTTCAAAAAACGTAAACTGACATAATCAAAAAATTTAAATATCAAATTATGATTATAAAAATTTTTCTAGAATTTTCATGCCTTTTAACATTTTCGGATTAGTTGAACTTGATACTAGAAGAGTGTTTTCGAGCTAAAACAACTATTATAAATTAATAAAATCAGATATATTTAAGATGTAATTTGTTTTTATGATAATAAAAAAAGACATTCATTTTTTAAGAGATATTTAAATTAATGGCTAAAAAACGCTTTTAATTATGAATTCATTTTCATTATTAATTTATAAAAAAGTTCAGTTTATGTTTTGAGGAATTAAAAATAAATAAAAATAAATAAATTTCGGTCAATTTGATTGCTATTGTTGACTTTTTTTTTCTGTACCTTATTCATTTCAAACCTTGGCGAACAATTTTTACCTTATCTACTCCAGATCTAAACACTGATATGAAGCTCTTGTTGAACCATTGACGTAAATTTTTTAGACAAGATCATTTTCTTTTGCCCGGAACTCATCTTCCCACAATTTTATCTTCAAGGATAATTTTCAGTAGATCTTCCTTAGATGCCTCAAAATGTGTTCAAAGTATTATAGTTTCCTAGGTATAGTATTCCTAGGAACTATAGGGTTCGAGCTTCATTTGTTATATGATGGTATCAACTTATTTTACACATTCTTATATAACATCACATTTCAAATGCTTCGACCATTTCCATTGGAGATGTTTTAGAAAGTATCCACATTTTTGTTCCCATTGCCTTAAATTTTAAATCTTTAAGATACGGAATTCTCTTTGATCTATGGAACTTGTATCTGATATTGGTTCTTGGGCTTCAAATCAATAAATCAGGTCTTTGTTAGTAAAACTATCCTGTAACATATACATATAATGTGCCATTATAATTAGCAATGTATTAATTACATGATTTTCTGATTGATATTATTTACAAACATTTACGTACCATAGAATTGAATTCCTCAGTATGCTCAATACGCAGTAAACAGAAGATATCTTAAAAGAAGAAACATATTAAAATCGTCATAACAATTCCTAACAATTTCTTAGTATTTGAATAAAACTGGAGACTAACTATAGAGGTTTAAAGATCGTTGTATGAGCAAATAACGACTTAAAGAAATTTCTACAGAAAAACTTTTAAAAATCTTTTTAAAATTTAATAACTAACGACAAAAACACAATTACCATTTTTTTTTTTGTAACAGTTTCTATTCTTATATATAATTTTTTATTTTTTTTTAATATTGTTTTTATTCCATTAATCTTTGTCAACAGTTGTTATGTAGACATTTAAGTACATACATACATAAAATTTAATATGTATACATTTTTTTATTATAATATATTGTGATGCACAATGTATATAAGTTTTAAATTATTATACAGGGTATTTCCGACTCGATGGTCTTCCTTGAAATGGATAATCGGGCATATTGAGATAAACAAAAAATTGTATTGGAGGGGGTGGAGGTCTATTGTGGACCTTTTTCGAGATATGAGGGGTTAAAGATGTTTTAGCGATTTTTCATAAAAAAATCTATAACTTTTGAACGACAAAAGGGAGATAAAAAAAAAATGTATTTTGTAGAGTAAGTTGTCACCTTTGATTTTTGTGTACTAATGATTCTCATATCATAACAGTTACAAAGTTATGAAGGTTCAAAATAATTTAATATGAAAAAATTATGTTTCAAACTCAATTTTCTTTTGAAACCCCCTGTATACTTCATATTACGAAACAGCTTTTTAAGCCCTATAATTAGTATCTAGTAACTTTTCCTCTATCTCTAACCGTTTTTGAGATATGAAAGGTATGAAAGTGTGTTATAACACACGAATTGTGTTAACACACTTTTGTATATAACACATTTTTTTCTATTGTGATTGAAAAAAAAACACCGATTGAAAATACATACCACACTTTCCTAGTCTTCATATTTCAAAAAACGGTTAGAGGTAGAGAAAAAGTTATTAGTTACTAATTATACGCCCCCCTCTCCATTACAACTTTTTATTCGTCTCGACATGTCCGATCACCCATGTCAAGGAAGACCATCGAGTTGGAAACACCCTGTATATTATGTAGATTTATTATTTAAGAATAACTTTAGAAGAAATGTAAAAAATTTGCAAAATGTTAAATGATCATCTTAAGTATCATTCAACATCACCACAACCATCCATTTTTATTATTATGGATATGCAACAATATCATTATATTATTCATCATCAATATCATTATATTATTCATCATCAATATCATTTGTGATTATATAAATATCAACAAAATTGTATTTAAGGTTTTGAAATATAAAATAAAATGATTGACACAACAAAAATCTATGATATTTTTTCCTCTCTTAAGAAAAATTATTATAAGAAAACATATTTTATTTTTTTCAAAAATCTGCAACTTTATAGATATAATAATAGTAATTGTGCAATATAAATTTGTCATAATATTTATTTTATAAACACAGGGTGTTTAAAAAATTTTTAACTATAATACATATATAAAAATTCTGATTATGAAAAGTTAATATTTTATTTTTAAAGAGAATATAACAATTTTTGAAAGTAATCCAATTTGATGCTCTAAATAGAATTAATAAAGGATTTGAAGAAAGTAAAGGGATGTAGAAATACAATTGGATTGTTTAAACAAATTTACATCACGAAAAGCTAAAATTTAAGTTTTCAAATTGTAATATAAAAATGAAAATGGATAACTCACTTTAGTTATTTAAAGAAAATATAAATGCTAGGAATATAACTGGAAATGTGTGCTAATTTGAAATTCCTAAATTAATTATTTACAGACTAAGAAACTGAGTCTAAATAATAACTCTGAAAAAAAAGTTAGATTATGTTAAATGGAAAATTATTAAAAGAGAAGTAATCACACATAGTTAAAGAAAAAACAGATTTCTATGAATCCTTTCTTTTCGAAAAATGATTAACTGTTTTAAAATTATACACAGGGTTGCTTTCACCTTAGCTACATATATATCATTATTCTACTCCGACTTCGACTCCGACTCCGACTTCGAAAATTTAAATATGCAATCACCCCTTTCTTGTACAACCTCTTATTCTAGGACCATTATGATCTTTTCGATAGAATCCGCCTTTCAAAATAGATGAAACGTATTTCAAATTTTCAAGGCTGTCTGTTTTTTGTTTTGTGCAAGGGAAACTCATAAAAAGAAACTCATCACAAAAAATTATGAACCATAGCAACTTATCATTGATATGCATAAATTGAAGATGAAAGGGTGATTATAGATACTGCAAATAGTTGTTCAATTTGCGAAATATAAAAACTGCTATCTAAGATTTTTCTTTTACAATATTTGAAATTCAAACTAGCTTTTGAAGTTTTAGAATAATTTATTAGGTTCATATTTCACCATAAATTTAAATAAATAATTTGTGTAAGTACATATTCTTTTGAGTCACTTTATGTATGCGTATATTCCTGTACCTATAGATAATCTTTAGTAAATATCTTATAAAAAAAAAAATAAAATATTTAATATAAATATTGGATGAATGTGTAAGAAGTCATGTATATATCACGTATATTTGCATTATAAGTAATTTATTGATAACTAAAGAAGACATAATTCTCTGATTTAACCCAGATTTTATGTTTAAATCTTTTTTAATCTTAAATATATGAAGACAAAATACAATAATATATCAAATAAAGATTATCAATTTAAAATTTATTATTAAAATTTTTGTAATTAGATATTAAGGTGAATTTAGGTTGCGATAATTTCTTATTTTTTTCCTAAACATTTTATTGTCTAGTCTAATTGTTTTTTACGCTATTAGGTCAAATCGAAAAATAGGTGCTTCTATATAAAGTTTTTTTGAAGTTGAATTTGAGTTTTTCGTATAACTTACAGTTGAGTTATCGAATCATGTTTATTTAGCTAAGGTAAAACCAAAAAAAAAAAGTTTTTCCGGGTAAAGTAATGTTTTGTTAATGAATCATAAATGGTTAAACTACATAATTAAAGTTAAAGTTTTTAGTTAGGGTGATATAAATTTACAGAATATATGTTTACATATTTGCTACATTTAATTTATAATAAAATTAACCATAAACATTTTATTATTATCTTGTTTATATAAATTTAAAAATCGGAATCAAGTGTTAGAGTGTTGAAAAAGGCAATTTGATGAAAATATTTCAGTTAATACTTATAGCTCACATTCGGTGGGGACCATCTACGTAAAGAAATAAAAAACAAAATTTTAGCCAAGTGGAAAAATGTAATAAAAACTTTAAAATATTTAAAAACAAATTAAAATTGAGTTTATTTCATATATTAAAAGAAAAATTATTAATAATAATATTTATAAATGGACTAATTGATAGAAATACTTGCCACAAATTTTAAATGTCAATTTAGTGAATAAGATTTGTTTATTTGCCATATATTGACGTATAGGTACCTAACCGTTCAAATGAGAATAATAGAAATTTCTTAAAATATAGAAGAAACCGAAAAGAAAAACGCAAAATTTTCGTAATTTTTAGAAAGTATCGAAAACTTTTAAAATAATTTTAAGCTAACATTAATTTTAAATATAATTTTTCGAAAATATTAATTTTAAGAATAATTAAATTTCTAATGAACTTTTTTAGTACATTTTTTAAAAATGTTTGTAAAATTTGCCTGTTTGTTTCACTGAGTCCGTTCGTCGTTCGTCTGTTTAAAAATTTCTACACCGTTTAAGATAGGGTAATGGAATTTTGAATGACCATAAATAGATCTCTTAAAACAATTAATGTTGTGGAACAATATTTTTAATGTAATCTCAGCGCCAAGAACATACATCATCTAAAGTTTAAAAAGACCAAATTTTCAAATGTGTATATCTAGGGTTCTGGTTAACATTTTTTCAATCAAAAATGATATAGGGCAGCTTTATAAATAAAGATAAAATCTGGCAAGTTCTTGCTTCCTTCATAACTTCTCCACCCTTTTATTTTAAAATCTTGGAATCTTTGAAATTTAAAAAAAAAGGAAAAGAAACATATATCAGAATTGGCATAAGTTACCCCAGAAAAATTTTGTTTTCTACCTACCTATCTCTGTTTAAAAACTATAAGTAATTCATAATTTTTTTTGAAGTTAAAAAGAAAATTTGGTTTTCATTTGGTTTTTACTCTTTACTTCTATCTGTGCATATGATTAATTCTATAGAATAAAATGTAGTACCTAACTTTAATATTTACAGAGTTCAATGCAAAAAAATATCTGTTAGATTTATTGCTCATCACGATTAAAAGTGCTTTATAAAAAACGTAAATTTTTTTTATATTTTTATTCTGCGTTTGAACAATACCGCAATTTGTAAGTCGTCGGTCTTTAAGACGAAAATTCTATGGTTCAAAACCCGATCAGCTCAAAAATAATATAAAAATGGTAAATAAAATAAATAATTATAATATAATACTTGTGGCGTCACCATATCTGAAAAGAAGGGTTTATTTATTTCCTCATCACATTTTCTGTGGCGGGGAGACCAAAATTTTCTCAACATATATTTTAAGCTTTTATGTAACAATCAAGCTATATTATGTAAAAACAATTGTCATGTTGCTTCATTCCGTTTTAGAAAAAAAGTTTTATTTATTTATTTGAAAAACTGTGGGAACATAAAAGAAAATGTGACATGTGAAGAAGAATTTTGAAATATTGTTAGTTTATGAATTACAAAAGAAAGGTTATGAACATAAAAGAAAATTTTCCAATTTTCCTTGTATATATTTTAGTGTTAATTGTGAATTATAATACTGTTATCGTAATAATAGTAGAAAATTATTGTAAATTGTAATCATAATCATACTATACCAAAAACACTCTATTTTCTAATTTTTATTTTATAAAATTTGATAATTCTAATGAAAAAAGAGGATTTTTAAATAAAAATAATATAAAATAAATTGAAGTATAAAAATATATTAAAAATATATGTATAGGTAAGTTCTATTAAAATTTCGCTAAATTCAGGTGTAGAAGATTGTTTTTGTTTTAGTAATTAAATACTATAAGAAAATTCGTTAAGATCTTTTAATTGTTTTAAATATTTGTTTTGTATCTTTTAAATAATTTTAATTTCTTTTTTTTTTTTTTTCATTTTTAATTAATTGTAAAACAAAATTTAATAAAATAAATTCAGAAATTCTTCAAAATATTTTAAGATCAAAAGAAATTAAATATTATTCAAAAATAAATGGTTTTGTATTTTTAAAAGTTCAGTACAAGTTTTGTAATTCCAGCTACTCTTCATTTATTTCTTTTTCTATATTTATTTTTATTTCCCATTTTAAAAATATTTTTATGTATATTTTAAATATTACATTCCTATACCATATTTAAATTTTCATTTTATTTAATTTTAAATATTAAAATATTTGTTTCGAATTTTTGTTTAGTTAATTAAGTTTGTGTAAATATGTTCACATTATGTGTATGGGCGGTTAAAAGATTCCCCTTCGAAACAACAACAACAACAAATGTAAAAATGTTTTTTTTTTGTCTGGGGAATTAAACAAAAATAAACAAGGTAGAATGTAAACCAATGGTGTTGAAAAGTGCACATTTCTAAAAGACAATACAAACTATTTAGAATTGTGACTCTGCACCAAAATTTGATAATTTCATATAATAAGAAAAAATGTGAAAATCGAATTTTTTTGCAATTTTAAAGGGGCTGTAAGCTCGGAACCCCATAACTCGGAAAAACCGAAAAAAAATTATTAATTTATGAGTCCTACCGATGGTTAAATTTTTTTTTCTCTTTCTTTAACGGTGTAGAAGTTTTGTAAACAGACGGACAAACGGAAGGACGGACGGACAAATAAGCGGAGGGAAGGACAGAATGAAACTAATAGGCACATTTTTTCTAAATTTTTTTTCGAAATGTGGTAAAAAGCAGTGTTGTAAACATTAAAATTAGTTAAAAAATTTTGGGAACGAGCAACATAATCTTGGCCTTTTAAAATATGCAAATGTAAATTGAAGTAATAAAGTATTTTTTTTTTTTGCCTATGTAAACAAAATTCACTTTGAATATGTCTATAGTTTAGTAATAAACTGTTTTGTATTATAAAAAATAATTAAATCCTACCTATTTGATGGTTCAATTGATTTTTATAATGATATTTATCTTCTGATGAGTCTCGATGTGAATGAAAATAGATAATTTTTCAAGTAAATTATTATTTTCATTTGTGGAAAAGAATTTTTTTCGATTTTTGACTAAGTTTAAGATTTTTAATTTATGTTTTTGAAATATAAATTATTTTTCATAAAATATTCGGCAATCGGCAATTTAACAAAAAAAATAAGTTAGATGAATTTATTATTTTAACGTATCTATATTAAACTTAGAATTTATTATCATATTTATATAGAGACTTAAAGAAAGCCTTATAAAATGTATATTTACCGCAGTGAAAATTCTTCAAAATCTGGAGACAGAATTATTCTAAAATACCAAAATTTTTTAACATTTTCTCCATATAAAATTAATCCAAATGATAAATACATATATATATAATGTTAAGCTTTTAATTAAATCTTGTTACTTAAAATATAATCAGTAAACCAATAGCCATTTCATTTTTTTTTTCTTTCGGACCCACAAATGTTATTATTCTTTTTTTTCTAAGGCGCTACAGTGCGTTGTTAAACCTTTGGCGGAAAGGGAAGAATAATTGCAACCTGAATGGCTACTCTATCCTAATATTTTATAATGACAATATTAGAAACAAGTGGAAAAGTTGTGAGAAATAAAATTTCAAATATCGTAAATTTGATTGACATGATCTATTTAAGATCAACTTATGCTAATGGGTTCAAAATAAATTATTCGGCTTATAAAATAATGTAAAAAATTTAAACAAACTTTAAGAATTCAATGGAATTATTTATTTTGATGAATGTAATTTTGATTTTGCCATGTAATAAGCTATTATTTATAATAAATTAATATTAAAAAATTGTATTTATAATTAATATTAATTAATTAGTTAGCAAAAAATCTATTATAAATGTGTATCCTGAATAAATATGAAATAATAAATATCTTTTATAATTCATTTTGTTATATTAAAAATGATCTTTTATTATTTTTTAATTATAAGTTTTTTTTTTTTTTTCTTTTATATTTTTGCGTTCTTCAGCGGAAAAAAAAAAAAAAACTAAGAAAAGAAAAACCAAAAAAAAAAAAAACGAAAATTATAATTTTTTTTTTTTGTATTGCTTTTATTATTGGTTTTCTGACAACTTGAAAATATCCTGAAAAGTACCTTTTTATTTCTGACAATCATTTATCATGAAAGGAAGGAAGGAAATGAGATAGACTGGAAAGGGAAAAATAAATTTTTCCGTTTTTTGTTCTTGTGGTTTTACAAATTTCTTCGTTTCTTGTTCATATTTTGGTTTTTTTTTTCATAAAATTTCATTTTCATCAGGAAAATTTAATTACTGTATTCAAGAGAATATGCAAGTTTTTATTATTTTCTTTTTATTTTTTGATTTTAATATAAATGTAAATTGTTTTCTCAAAAGAATTTTTCTTTCCCTTAAAGATTTTTCCATTAAAAAAAAAAAAAAAAAAGAAATTTTTTTTTATTTTTCAAAATGGTGAAATATTTTTTAATATTTGAATAAAATAAAATTTTTTTTTTGCATACAATGGAATTTGACTTGCATACAATGGAATTTAAGAATGAATCTGATAGGTTTAATTTTTTTTTTTTTTTTTAACTTACTTTAAATGGTATTAAATCTTTTATTTATTGTCTGGATACCTCATTTTATAACTGTTTTAGTGTTTTCTAGTAATTATACAGTCCTCCAAATTTTTACAAATTTTTAGTAATACATCCTTCTGCGAGAGAAAATTTTTCGGACCAGATTATTTTAGTTTTTTATATTAAGTTTTTTGTAATACTGGTGATACTTAAGTGAATATTAGGAGATTATAAAATTGACTTTTTTGTAAGAGTTAAGCTCAAGTAGAAATTTATTTAATATGTTGCTCCTTGTAAGAGATTATTAATTATTATAGACTTCTGAAAAATAAAAAATAAATTTCGAAATAAACTGTTTTAAAATTACATGAAAAACCCCATAAGTTATGCAATGTGTAGAGCAATTTTCGTCAAATTAGTGTTGAAAATGTTAAAAATGATTTGCTTAAAATTGGGATCAATTATGTAGTTATTGTTTCCTTACGTTATTTTTTTTTATCGATTTTGGAAATATATGAAAGAAAGGTCTTTTTTTATCTTTTTTTAATATACTATCAATCAATGTTCACGGTAATAAAAATGATTGTACATAGAGTATCTTAAAAAATCCCTAAACTTATTTAAAAATTTCCTGTTTTTTTTTTTCTAATTTCAATTCTTTAATTGAATAGTGGTAAAACAAATCTATTATATTATATATTATATTTATGGTTTTATATCGTTATAGCCCTAATATTATATTCTTTTATTATGTCTTCTGAAACAATATGGGTTTGTTCTATATTCTTCCCACTCTTCATATTTGTTTTCATTCATTACTCTGTTAACTCAATTAATATTTAATAAATACGTATAGAAAACAAAAATTTAAATGATGCTAGCTTCTAAATGCTAAATGAAGCAATGAAAAAATGTAAGATTTTATCTAAATAGGTAATATTAAAAAATTTTTCATTCTGAATTAGGTTTGAAGATCACTGGTCTCAATAAAATATATGAAAATATTAAATAATTAAAGTGGGAAAGAGATAAAAAAGGTAGTTTAAATGATAATTTTATACAAACTTTATCTTGTTTAAAAAATAAGAAGAAAAACTGTAAAAAAAAAAGTAGAATAACGGTAAAACAAAATATATAAATATGTTAATATAAAAATAATTATGAATGTAAAATTTAAAATTTTTGCATTGTATATAATATAATATAAGAAGTATGTATATAATAATCTTTTTATTAGTTTTTTTTTTTTTTGTTGGTCAACCAACAAGTAAATTTTTCAAATTTTCCCAAGAGGTGGGAGTTTGTAAGGTTTTTCATAAATATATTTAAAGAAAAAAATTATTTTGTAATTTTTTTTTTTGTTTTTTTGTGGTATTTTGTTTTTTTTGGCCAAAAAGTTGTTTTGGAACAAAATAACGGTAAAATAAGGTTAAATATATGAAATAATCAAGTGAATTTTATGAATTAAAATTATCCTTTTTTAAAAGACGAAAAAAAAAGTAAGGAATTCAAAAGAAAAATGAGGAAATGAGAAGAAAAAAAAAATAAAAAATTCTGCACGTGCCCTAATTTTTATTATTACCAAAAAAATATTTTAATTTAATGTTTTTAAACTTTAAAATTTTTTAGTTAACTTTTATAATGTTTATTCTTTGTTTATATTCACTATATCTTTTTGTTCTGTTGAATTGTGTTCACCGAACAATTTCTAGATTATTTTTTTTCTTTATTTGTATTTTATGTTTTAAATTAAATAATATTTGACAGCTCCTATGGATTTATATAATTATTTTGCTAAAATAAAACATTTTATTTTATTAATCCATTTATTTCTTATCAAATTTTACTCAAGCCATCAACAACAAACCTTCAGTCAAGTCTTCTCAAAGACCACTCAGCCAATATATTCAATATTCTTAGTATTGAACTTTAACTGACTAAATTCCCTTCCTTTTAAATTAAAAATCAGGTTATCTATAGTACAATGTACTGTTTGGTTTTTGGATTGAGGAAAATAGGAATAAAGGAAAGTGGGAAATATAGGAAGTTCATAATTTATAATTTTTAATTTTAATTATATTTAAATTTAGTTTTGAAAACACCAATTAAAAATTGTACTCTAAAAGTCTAAAATACAATAATAATGTAAATAAAAATAGTCGGTTAAGTTTTTTAATAATTTTAAATGTCAATAAATTTTACCGCTCAGCTTTCATTTTGAGTTTTCAATGACGGGAAAATTGCAAGCGAAAATACTTACGGATATGATTTATTCCCGTCGCAATTATGTTTGTGTTTTAAATCGTACTGATAAATATATAACAAAGTGTTCAGAAAAATTAAAAAAAAAAAGATTACAGTACCCAAATAGAGTTAATATTAAAATCGAATGTATTTTTTTTCCAGTTCAGAGTTTTGTACTGAAACTGAATTTTAAGATTCATTTTTGGTAAGACAAAAATATTTAATGTTATATAGGATTAAATATTTTTCTGTTAAAATCGTGCTCCACAGACTAGTCTTTTTAAAAGTGACAATAACTTTTTTCTAGTCAAAATGAAAAAATATATAGCATGTAAAATTTATATACAGCAATACATTTATGTACATTAATGCATTTCTCTGCCACATAAACAGGAAATTACACAGCCTTTCCTGTTCAGGCGTGGCTGTAAATATCGTAAGGGGGAATAACTCTTACGACATGTGTGGTATTCGAGCCCACACTCCCTCGGTGTTTACAGCGTATTTTATACGCTTTTACCCACTAGGCCACCGAATCAACTAAAATGTCACACAAATAAAAACTTCAACTTTAACTGCAAAAACTTGTTCCATCATCAAGTATTTTTCTGACACAACCGCTTTTTGTTCGATTCAACAATTTTTTTGTGGATGCAACCACTTCTTATTCGGATACAATCATTTTTTTTTTGGAAGAGGTACGTTCCTTCACATCTATTAATCGCATGCATTTTTTGTATCTTTCATTACTTCTTCTAGAAAAAAAAGTCATTAACCCATTTTAAAAAAGACTAGTAGAATACGGATTTTAATCAATTTATTTATCATTTTTTAAATGCTTTTAATTAAGTATTTCTTGTATATTAATATTTCTTGAATGTCTTATGTCTTATAATTAGTAATGTTAGACTTTTGGTTTTGAAAATTTGACATATTATAATAAATATTATGAAATTTTTTTTATTACTATCACTTATTTGTAAAAATAATATATATTTGAAATTTCCCAATGTAAAAATTCAGAATACAGTACCTATATAAAAAAAAAGCCATCCATTAAATTATATTATTTGAAAAAGGAGTAAAGTTAATTTATAAAAATAAAAACTTATTACTAAACTTTATCTTAATTCAAATTTTTATAACTTTTCTTCTTATCGTTTTTATGTTTGAAAATTTTTCTTTATTCTGCATTTACCAAACTCTTAAAATAATTTAAAAATTAATTTTATATTTCAAGGTTTCTTTATATAATTTAAAAAATATTTTAATTATAATTATAAATATGAAAACAGGTAAAAATTTTAATCGATTTTTTCCACGTGTTTCGTTTTTTTTCCATTTCCAATAACAATAACTCAGGCCATCATTTAATTATGTTTAACTGTTATTATATTAAATGATTTTTTATGAAAAATTAATCTCACAAGATTATTTAAGAAAACCCTTTTTGGCATATTTTCAAAATAATATTTGAATAAATTAGCTAATTTTTATTTTTTTATTTCGTCCCAAATAGCTTTGATGGAATATAACCATCAAATTTTATTTTAAATTAATTGAGCGGTAGAATATGTTTCTTTTGTTAAAGTGGTTTTAGAGCTAGTCAACTTTGAATGTTTCAACTTTATATTTGAATAGTAAATTAAGTTCTGCAAAATTTTTTTTTTAAGAAAAAATTTCTTAAATTCTTAAAGAAAATTTTTTGTATATGAACTAAAATTCAAAACAGATAAGGTTTTTTGAGTTTTTTTTTTTTTAATTTATCATTTTATAATTGCTAAGTTTTGCACCTGTTGTCTCTTCCAAGGTTCAAAGCAGAAACTTGTAATTTTCATAGAGAAACAGCTAAAACAACATATTAAGTTGTGTATCTTTAAAAATCCTTTCGTGTTATGAATTTTAAAATTTATATTAAAAAATATTTTTCTTTTCAGATAAAATAACGTTAGTGGATGATTCCGTTTAATAATAATTAGTTTTGCTGCTAAAGTGAATTTACGTAAGTTTAGGGAGCACACTGCTATCATTTAAACGCTTGAAAAAATAATAAAGCATAAATAATAAAGGATTATGAGATTTCAAGTTTTAGCCCCTAAAAGTATGCAATTCTTTGAAAATTACTTTTTTTTTTAGTTAAGTTTTCTTCGGTAGCCTAATGGGTAGGCGTGTGGCGTGTGGCGTATATATAACTGAACTCCTCAATATGCTAAACTTGTTAAAATATCAATGCTACACAATTGCCTTTGCAGATGATATCATAGTTTATTCAGCCGACTCTCAAGTCGAAACAATACAGTATAACCTGCAAAAAATGTTTAATTTAATAATAAATTATTGTAAAGTGTGGTTGTTAAAAATAAATTATGAAAAGTGTCAAACAATTTTATTTAGAAATACATATAGTCACTTAAACCAAAATATTAAAGATAATTGGAAAAACTTTGAAATTAAAGATCCTAATAATACAGTATTATTAAACAGTGATACGGTTAAATATCTAGGTGTTTACTTACAACGAAACCTTAAGTACATAGAGCACGTAAAAAAAGCAATACAGAAAGGCAACAAAGCATTCCATGCTTGCAAAAAACTCTTTTACAATAAAATAATAAGTAACAGAATAAAAGTAATAGCTTATCAGTCATTAATAAGACCAACCATGACATATGGTGTGCCTGTTTGGTACAATATAAGCTTGATGGAAAAATTCAGAAAGTTTGAAAGAAAGTGTATAAGAGTATGCATTAACAAAAACAGAAAACCCGAATCTGAGTATAAATATTTCTATTCCAATAAATATTTGTACAAAGAAGCAAACATAAATAGAATCGACAGTTTTATGATAAAACTAATTCGAAATCATTATGAGAGAGCATTAAACACTCCTGAAAATGGTTTAATATCACATATATTCTACCACAATGAGGAGTACATTAGAAAGACTTTGCTCACGGGATTCATTGCTCCTGAGCATTTTATCTTTCTTGACAAAAATGGTTTTATACTAACAGAAAATCATGTCCCTCTACTATATCATTATAGTAGACGGGCTACATGTAAAAAAATTGAATATAATCCGGGTAATATAAACGGAGATAGATTAAAATTTGATACAAACATGCCATTTAGAGATACACGTCTCAGAAAAAACTATTGGTGGTTAGATAGGTCACAAATAAGGTTTTGAACCAATATTAGGTATAAGCTAGGGTAATTAGGTTAAGATAGGTTAAATTAGGTTAGGAATTTTATTATAAAAAAAAAATAAATAAGAAACATTGTTTTTCTAGTTTTCAATGTTAAAACAATTATAAATTAATCCTCAAAAATAGATATAAGAAAATGCAAAAAAAATTTTAAAACATATGAAAAAAATTTAACAAAAAAAAATATTGTATTTTTATATGTTAATCAATATTTTGAAAATAAACCCGTTTTTGTAGTAACTTTTTTTAGGTTAAATTAGAATGTAAATTATTAAATAAAAGTTAAATAAAAAAAAAAAAAAAAAACGCATGGCGTGTTGTAAAAAAATTGAATATAATCTGGGTAATATAAACGGAGATAGATTAAAATTTGATACAAACATGCCATTTAGAGATACACGTCTCAGAAAAAACTATTGGTGGTTAGATAGGTCATAAATAAGGTTTTGAACCAATATTAGGTATAAGCTAGGGTAATTAGGTTAAGATAGGTTAAATTAGGGTAGGAATTTTATTATAAAAAAAAATAAATAAGAAACATTGTTTTTCTAGTTTTCAATGTTAAAACAATTATAAATTAATCCTCAAAAATAGATATAAGAAAATGCAAAAAAAATTTTAAAACATATGAAAAAAATTTAACAAAAAAAAATATTGTATTTTTATATGTTAATTAATATTTTGAAAATAAACCCGTTTTTGTAGTAACTTTTTTTTAGGTTAAATTAGAATGTAAATTATTAAATAAAAGTTAAATAAAAAAAAAAAAAAAAAAAAATAATAGTATAAAAACCTATAATGGCCTTAGTAGCCGATGGTTCAATAATATTGCACTACATTAATGTATGTAATATTAATATAAATAAATAAATAAATAAGTTTTCTTTAATCAAAAAAGAAGTCTGAGAATATTTTGCTTTAATTTGCATTGTACTCTAAATGAAATCAATCGCTCATAAATTAGAACAATAATCGCAGTAACGCAAAAAATTTTGTAAATGAATTTGTATTAATTATTTCAAAAACAAAAAAATATGTCTCCTAACAATGTCTCTTAGTACATATGGAAGATTTTCAAATATATTCTCATTCATAAAATGTTAAGTATGTTGGCTCTTGCGGTTTGAAATATTTGTATTTTTAATTTATATCTGAAAATTAATTTAATAAAAAGGTACTATATTTGAAATACTAAATTTACTATAATGTTGATTTGAAAAACCAATAAGTACAAAAAATTAAAATTTTTTAATTTTTAGAATTAAATGAATTAAATTAAATTTTTAGAATTTAGAAATTAAATGGAAATTTTAATCCTTTTAATTCTTTTAGGATAATTTTTTATCCATAATACAACACAAAAAATCAAGTTAACAATTATATAAATAAATTTTCTTCCAGATTTTCTTAATACTTTTTCAACACTTTCTTTACCAAAAAAATCCATTCTTTAAGGAATTTAATCCGAATCATATAAATAAAATAACAAAAAATTAAATCTACATATGTACATTTTAGGATAATAATAAAAATAGAAATTTGATCCCTCGAGGTCCTTTTAAATTTTAAATTTAAAAAAAGAAACAAGTAATTTGTTCCTTTGTCCTCTTTTCTGATTTTTTGCTTTACTCTTTCAAAACACAAATGAAAATTCAGTTGATTGTGTGTCCTTTTCAGACACAACAAAATTTTATACAAAAATCATTGTAAAAGGAAACCAATTTTAAATATTCCTTTGTTGATGCTTATTTATTTGGTCTTTTTTCTTTCTTTTTTCTATGGTATTATCTATGGATTTTAATGTAACAATATTAAGCTATATATGTACAGTTACGGTTAAAATTATTGTTTTTCTAGTACAAAAACTATAATAAAAGAATTACAAATCTCATATCGTTATTTGCAAAACTTCAAGTAGTTACTTAAAAAGGGGACAAAGTTGAAATTTTAAAATTAAATAATGGAAGATAAAAATCAAAGTATCACAAAGAAAAAATAAAATTCAGTTGAAGAATAACCAGAAACCAGAATAAGATTGAAGAACCTTGAATTATGTTTCAAGTTCTTGACAAATGAGCCTATAGTTATTCATTAATTATGAAAGTTATCTGATATTGGCTGTTTAAAAAAAACCTTTGATATTCTTATTCTTAAGAGACGGTAAAACAGCATAGAATGGCTTTTTAAATTTATATGTATTTTTTAATTTAAATATATTAGAGGACGTAAGGCGATTTACAATCAGCCCACTATTTTTTTCTATAAATTCCATGTTTTTACAAGTTGAGTTTTTTACTATTAAGCATTCCTCTCATTCAGGTATTTTAAAATTTTTAGCAGTGCTCTTAGGAGGAGGGAAAACAAACTTATAGTTACACTTTTAATTTAAACCGTGACTGTATCTAAAATTTCATATTTTAATGCAAAAGTGAATTTTTGGTAAATTTTATTTTTGTCTAGGACATCACAAAATTTGTTTGGTGGGACAGTATAAAAATATTGGAAATGAGAAGAAAATAATAATATGTTGAGTTGAATGAAATAAAAGGCAAATAAGAAAGAAGTATAAAAAATAAAATAAATATATAAAATGTATTTTTTGTTAGCCAGCTACTTGAAAGTTAACAGGATTTTAAAAATTTTTTTTTTAGAAAAAAATTATACAAACAAACAAACATTGAAAAAAACAGGCTAAGTAACCCTATATGGTAGAATATAACCACTGTAAAGTGTTTGTTTTAAATCACTGATTTTAGGCTTTGCTTTTTGATGACTTATAAATAATAAATATGGAATACAATTTGAATAAAAATAATAATAGCTAGTATATGTTTTTATTCTTTAAAATGAAATTTTATATATTTGCTTTCATTTAAAATATTTGTAAATTTTTATTTTTATTTTCAAAATCATTTCAAAAGATTAATTTGGTAAATAATAATGGAAGAGAAAAAATAAAGTGAATATAACTTGAAAATTTTATGGAGTGTTTTTTTTTTTGAATAGATTTTCAAATCTTTAAGAAAATTTTTAAGTTTTTAAATTTGTTCTACAGCTATTTATAAAATTACAGGGATTAATTATTTACTACTAATGTAATTTTTACTTACATTAGTTAATCCACTTATTAAATATTTAGTTGGTTTAGTACTTTTTTCATTGTTGTACTCAAACTCTTTTTCTTCCATTGTTTTAATTCCTAATAGAGCCATAAAGTGGCATCCCATATCATATGCTTTACTCGAATTCACTAATTTAAAATTTGTCATATTTTAAGACGATTTTCACAGACAAAATTACACATCCACATAAATCTCCATAATTTTGTTTTTATACTGTTAATTGACTTAAAATGATCAGAAATACTGTTTTTAATACTTTAAAAGTAAAGTCTTTATTAGTATCTGTTAGCTGTAATTAGGAATGTTGTCTGTGGAATAAAAATTATCGATAATATAATTTAAGTTAATAATTTATGTATAGCGGAGACAACAAAAGTTGGAAAATGTGAAAGCATACAGTTCATAATCAAGGCTACTAATTTGTTAAAATACCATTTTATAACGAGGCAACAATTAATGTAGCTGTTTCTATACTGTGTATTGATTGTTGATTGATTGTTGATGTATTGATTGTTTTCCAAAAGAAGGTTGCTGGAAAGAAAATTTCAACAAATGAATCTCTAAAGCGAATTTGCCCATTCAAATGGGTTATAAAGCCATATGGTGTTATGTCTCATTCGATTAAAAATACTTTAAAAGAAAACTATTAAACTCTAGAATCCAACTCTAAAATCACTCCTAATTCAGAATCTCTTCAACCTTTTTTCACCCATTTTTCAACATCAATCAAACAACAATTATACAAAATAAATTATATTTGAATCAGAGAATAATTTTATTATGGCTTTATGATACAAAATATTTTATAAAAACACACATTCACATTCAAAAAAGTCATACAGCCATATTCTCAAATATGACTTTATGACACATTCAAAAGGGTCATAAAGCCATATTCTCAATATGACCTTACGACCCATGTTCATGAAGAATGGCTTTATGACTTATGGCATCATGATACCCCACCTATTTTGTTATTATAATATTTAAAACTCAGAGTATTTTTTATTCGAAAAAATGTTGCTTTATTCGAAGAAATTTTTTCTATTGTTTTTTAAAGTATGGCTAATATTATCACAATTAATAATAAATAATTAATTAAATTTTTTTTTTTATTTTTAAAAAAGAATACAAGCACATTAAATTTAATTTCAGTTCAATGAATTTTTCTGAAATAACATTTTTTTAAAATTATTTTCATTTGATTGTCCAGAGAATTTAAGAAACTTTTTATTTATCTTTAAATACACCATATTTTAAAAAATTATTTTTTTAAGCTTAAAGATAATTATTTTCAATTTAATAATGTGTTATACCTTAAACAGATTCCAAAAAATTTCTAAAAAAAAAAAAAAAACCAAAGAAAAATAAAACTTCTTTTAAAGAGAAGATAAAAAGAAAAATTTAATGGCCTCAAGTTTATTGTTTGTCTGCTATTTAAACACATAAAACAAAAACAAAATTATTCACCTATATTGTCTCTGTCTCTGATTTTTTAAAAATCTTCTGACAAAAATACAAAATCAAATACAAAAAAAAACAAAACTACAAAAAATTAATAAAGAATTTATAAAATAATATTAAAATTGTCCTACTCCTAAGGCCAAAAATTTTTTTTTTATTTTATTTAAGTTTCCTAATGAAATTATTTTCTAAAGTACCCAAAATTTATTGTATTTAAAGTTTTTAGTAACCTGAAGTATACATTTTTTATTTTTTTGACGTTTTTCTTTTGTTTACCTTTAAAAATAAAAGGAAAATCATTATTAATGAAAATTTTATTATATCCTATACAAATTTTAAAAATCTTTTTTTATCCTGATTTTTTTTGTTTTAATATTATGGATATTTTTTTTATTATTTTTTAAAATTGATTTTATTTAGTGTCATCAGTTTTTTCATGAAATGTTCGTCGATTGTTTAATATTAGAGAAAAAAAAAATTGTAATGACATCCATTTGACTGGTACTCGTGATATTAGGAGCTCTAGCCTGTCTCAAAACCAAAGTCGAGTTAGACGTCATAATTATTTTTTTTGCTGTAGTTTGTGAGTAGTTTTTAGGTTCAGAGCAGCAATGAAAGCTGTGTTAGAGTTAGAATTAAAGTAAAAGTTAAACTAAGCTTGAACTCTAATTTCACTTTTCAATCAAAAACTATTAGTTCAGGTATTGTTTTTGTTTGAAAAAGAGACATTAAAGTTCAAGCTCAGTTTTATGCATTCAACCTATTATGTCTAATGCTAAGTATAACTAATCAAAATATCGACAGTCAGAATTTTGATTTTAAATTTGTAAAAGGTTAAAATCTGAAAAATCAAGGATGTTTAAATTTGTTAGTAGTTCCATGAAAAATTACATGGTACGAATATAGGAACAACATCCCCTTATCTAGTTTGCCTTTTTGTGGTATGTATGCGGTTTTTAAATGTACATATTAACCATGATCAAAATTAAATGAAATGTTTTTGCTTATAATTTGCTCATCCTTAATCTTCCTACTTTCTACTTCTTACAATGATAACCTTGTCTCAAGTGCCTATCCCTTGATTTTTATTTAATTTCTTTTTTTTGTAAAGAAATATAAATTATAAAACTTCAAAGCAAAAGTTTACTATGTCACGTGTTTTGAAAAATGAAAAAAAAATCTTAAAGAAAATAAATAATTTTCATGCAAAACAAAAAACGAAAAACAGCTGCAAAAAAAAAAATTTAAAGGTAAGATCTCATAATACAGGAAATAATTTTCTTAAATTTTTTATTACATATATTATAGTTCCGGATTTATTGGAATCCACTTTTATGTATAAATTTTTTTTTTTTTTTTAGGTTCTAATAACGACAAGTATAAATTTTGTAAAAAAAAAAAGATAAACTATAAAATAGCTTTTTTCTTACTAAATAGGGTAAAACGACCAATGTCTAGGTTCTTATATGAAAAAAAGTTAAAAGTCTTATGAGAAAAAGTTAAAAAAAAATAATGAAATATCTAAATATTAGTTTTTGAAAATATAATGTTCAATTAAATTTTAGTTCTTTAATAGTTTCTGTGCGTACATTTGATATTGACTTTATTGAATTATTTAGTGTTTGATCAGCTTCTGTTATCAAATTATGACTTAGAAAATCTTTTATTTCAATAATTTTATTCAACTGTTTTATGCTAATTGAAAACCGTGTGCTAAAATCAACTATCATTAACACACATTGCCACTGTAGTTATTAAAAAATTTGTCTATCTGTATCTATGGTAGGGTTTATCTGAAAAATGTGTTACTCGAATACATACCAGCTAACCTTATTACAAAAAAAAGAATAATAGGTACACTTATTATATAAAAAAAAATAAACTATTTAATTTTTAAGTGAGGTAAATGAAGGCAGTTTTTGGTAATAAGATATATAAAATAATAAATCATTAAAATATATTAAAAATTTAGACTTAAGGCAAATACCTAAGAGATTTATAGAAAAAGTAGAAAATCATTCTTCTGATGACAAATCAGTTTAGAACTTACTTTTAAATGAAAGTATGAACTATATTCGATGTAATACTATCTATGCATTACTTTTACAAAAATATATTGGTATGTAATACAGATTTTCGTTAAATGTAATTATGTTGTACCTTTAAGATATAAATATTTTTAAGATGAATATTTTTTTAACAATTTTATTGAATTTTGTTTTTCTTTTTTGTTATTAATTTTCATTCTTATAAAATATTTTAATTATAATTTATTATGAAATTTATGAAGTAATTAATTTTTTTTTCAAAATAATTTTATTCTTATTTGCTTAAAAAACGTCCTAAGGGTGAAAATGTATTTTTTAGCATTGTCCAATTAAGTTATAAAATTACTTGGACTATTTAAATAGTATTTACAGTTTAGACGTGTTTTAAATTAAAAAATAAATAATATTATAAAAAAATTATTTATTTTTATATTCGTTGAATGCTTCAGTTTTGTTTTTGTATAGTTAGGTATGGTTGATGGACAAAATTTAAAATTAATTTTATTATAACTTTATTTAATTTATACCAAAAAAATATACATATACCGTAAAACATCCTATACGTAGTACTTTGCCAAAACGCAGAAACTGTTGTGTTTTATGCCAAAAAATAAGAAAAAGATAATTATATTTATTTATTACATAATTACAAAATATAAATACTATAGGTACTGCTCTCTTTCTTTTGCCATCGTTCATATTTTTGTTTTTAAATTTAAATTTTCCCCTAAATTAAGAATGAAAAGTTGAAGTGTCATATCAATGTGATTTTTTTAGTATTTTTTTTTTAAGAGAAGAGAAGTTCTATATTTAAAATCCGTTTATTTCCTACAAACTATTATAATTTGTAAATTTAATTAATTTTAAAAGGCAAACAGAAAACCATCTTATTTTGAAATAAATTTTTCGAAATGAAATTACAAGAAACTAAGAAATTTGAAAAAATACTGTAAAAATAAATTGAGGGTGACTACGTATCGGACAGTGGTACTTTAATTAAATTTTTAATCTAAATTTAATATAATTATAGGTACCTCGGTGGCCTAGTGAGTAAGAGCGTATAAAATACGTTGTAAACACCAAGGGAGTATGGATTCGAATACCACACACGTCGTAAGAGTTATTCCCCCTTACGTAGTTGTCGAAAGTTGCCACGCCTGAAAAGGAAAGGCGTAATTTCCTTTTGTGTAATTTCCTGTTCACATTTATATGACAGAGAAATACATTAAAAAAAAATTAATTTTATGATAAAATAAACAAACGCATCAAATTTACAAATATATTTTGTATATGGAGTTGAAATTAGAGGAGAATTTTACTGTACAATTTTAGTATCAATATTTCTCTTAAGGCTGCTGTTCTAGGCAGGCAGATTACAGTACAAATTTTTTAAAATTTATTTTTTACAAGTTTTACAGAGTTCAGATTACTTAAATTTTCACAATTGTGATATTTTAACTTTAACCTATTGACTATTACGCTTGATGTTAATATACTTATCGTAAGGAAATTGAAAAACCTTATCTGTATTCACTGCTATAACAAATTTTTATGATTAACTCTTAACTTTAGTTAAAGTTTTCATTTAGAGTAGTAGAATGGGAGGTTGAGTATTAATTTTAGTAATTTATTCTGTGCTGTTTGTAATTTAGTGTAAATGACATCTAGCAATATTGCAAAATAGAGGAGATGTGCATAAGAAAACTGATAAGAATGTTGATTTCATGATTATGAATTTATTTTCCTGAGAGAGAAAGTATCTTTTGTTAATAAAAGGACAGAAAATATGTTTTATATCGGATTTTACGGGAACACAGTATAAACCAGATGAGTAGAATAAAAATAGAATAAAATATCGTCTGCAAAATAGACGATAGGAGTATCGTCTGCAAAAACAAAAAACACTAAACAGAACCAAAAAAAAAAATATGTCACAATACTAAAGATGGAGGCCTCGGTGGCCTAGTGGGTAAGAGCGTATAAAATACGCTGTAAACACCGAGGGAGTGTGGGTTCGAATCGTCGTCGTCGTCGTAAGAGTTATTCCCTTTTATGTCATTTACAACCACGCCTGAACAGGAAAGGCTGTGTAATTTTCTGTCCACATTTATGTGGCAGAGAAATCCATTAAAAAAAAAAAAAATACTAAAGATTAAACTAAAATATTAAAAAGTGAAAGTTCTATATATGTATTATTTAATTCTATATAGAACAAAATATTAATTATAGTTTTCCATTAAGTTTATACCAACGACGAATAATTTCGAAATTAGGTCGAAAATTGTCGCCGATAAGATCGATAAACTTTAATTTTTACTGAGATTAAAACCGATATCCTTAATTTAGTTATATATTGTGACATACATTAATACCTTTTAAAAGTGAAAAGCTTGTAACTATATTCAGCCAAGGACCCTAGAAATTAAAGGAAGTTTTTCATCTCTTTTTCTGCACAGCTGACATTATTTCGATTTATTTTCTGTCTTTTCATGCACAGCTGACATTATTTCGATTTATTTTCGACTCTCATTTAAGATAAGTATATGTGGGAGAAATATAGAAAAATTGTATATGATTTTTATTATTTCTCCTGAGGTATCATAACGGTAATTACAATATATCGTTTTAAATTATTTTCATTAAAAAAATCATTTATAACAGCTCGATGATTGAATTATATTAATTTTTTTAAATAAATTTTGTAATTTTATATTTTGTTTTGATATCTTGAATTTTTCATTTCTTTATCCTCGTTATTAAATTAAAAAAAGAAAAAAAGAATTGATGGAAAC
This sequence comes from Poecilobothrus nobilitatus, assembly GCA_947095535.1. Lineage (NCBI taxonomy): Eukaryota > Metazoa > Arthropoda > Insecta > Diptera > Dolichopodidae > Poecilobothrus > Poecilobothrus nobilitatus. Next base: position 200,791,196 of record OX352774.1, read on the forward strand.
TAAGAAAGAAATCAACAGATTCTGTAAATCAATTCCTTGAACAAAATGTTCCAATTTAAAAATAAAATAATGGTTGGTTTTTTAATGTAAGTTGATTGCAAGGAACTGCGACTTACATTCATACCCATAACAATATTATTATTAAAACTTGAGGCAAGGCAAAAGTAAATAGTATCTGGTTTTGATACTTTGGTTTTATCATCAACTATAATATATTTTAATTTTGTTGTACCTGTACTTGTACTCTTTTTTAATGGTTATATTTTTCATTTTATTTTATGGCCTTGATTAAAATCAAAATACAGTGTTCCAGTGACTTGTATACATTTTATTATATTTTTATTCTTAAAAAAAAAAAAAAATGGAAATCCAAAAGAAGAAAAAAATTTTAAACAATAAAAATTATGTTCTAACTTTAGGTTATTCCTTCTTTTGTTCCCGGAAGATGAAATAAATTTTATTAAATCCGAAACAATATAATACTGTTCTAGATAATATACATATATACTGTATAAAAAAAAAAATCATAAAATGCAAGAAGAAGAAAATGAAGAAGAATCCGAAGAAAAATAAAGTTATTCTTAGTTTGTTGTTGCAAGGATTTTGTTTCATTTTTTTTGTTTTGTTTTTTGCTTTTGCCTTATTTAAGAACAAGATGTATACTATTTTTCTGAATCTGGGCATTTTCTTGTATATATATAAATGAAACTATGTGTAGGTAGGTACACTGTATATTGTATTGGGAATATGGAGGGCACAAAAAAAAGAAAATGTATATTTTTTTTAAGGATATAATTTTTTTATAAATATATATATTTTATAAATTTTATTATCCTGGTTGGAAAGGATAAAATAAAGATTCAGAAAAGTTTTATTTTAGACTTATACATTTTTCGAAATGACAGTATGAAAAAACAGTTGATCATTTTTTAGCTTCGAATTTAATGATCAACTGTTTTTTTATTTTTTAGCTTTCGGTTTTGTAAAATCTACTTTTTTTTTCTAAGGGGTCTTTGGGATATTCTCACCTCCCTTAGGAAAAAAAAAAGTAGATTTTACAAAACCGAAAGCTAAAAAATGAAAAAACAGTTGATCATTAAAGAATTTCCGCCTTGATAGTGTCAGATTCTTACTGAATAAACCCAGCTCCCTCTTTAGCCAATATAATGGGATGAAACCCTTACCTGCGAACGCAGTATATTGGCTAGGGAGTATGGATAGGAAAGGATAGGGAATGGATACGGAAACATTGAATTGGGAATGTGACTGTAAGGAAACAATGAATCCGCCTATTATTATTACTATTTTGCTAACAGTGACTATAGCCGTAATACTTAACAGAAAGAGGAAATAAATAACAATAATAAAAATATAGTTCTATATAATTAGCTTTCATATACATATATGAGGTTATTTTTGATGGATAAAAATCTCCAATAGATTCATGGAGATTAAAAATTCTTTCGAAATAGAAATTAACGTTACACATCTACAGTTGATATTGAAACAAAAGGAAAACTGATAATTCAAAATACAAAAAAATCTCAAAAGAACGGATAGCAGAACGTTTACATAAAAAAAAAATTATGGCAGATCATTCTACGAATTTTAAAAAATTTTAATTTTGTTGAAAATTATAAGGAAAGCTAATTTTATCTGCAGTTCTGTATTATCCTTAGGAATAATTCCATGCTATCTGTCTTCAATAATTTTTCATCAATTTAACATAATCCTTGAAAAATTTAGGTATAACTCCTGATTTTTTTATTTTTCGGTTTTATTTTTTGTATTATAAGTTTTTGTATTACACGTGCATTCATTTACACATACATAATAATATGTACTTTCCAAAAAAATTTTTTGTATATGTTCAAAAATTTATTTTTAAAAGTTTTATTGTATTTTTTTTTTTTTTTGTTCCAAAAATTTGAAATATAACAAATGGATAATGTTAAAATAAAAAATTGGAAACTTCCTTTTAATGGTATATTATTCATTTACACATATACTTGTATAAATTAATGAAAATGTATTGATAGTTTTTAAATAATATGTATCTTTAGATAAATTTTAATTTAGTAAAGTGATAAAATATTACTTTTGAAATTCTTTAAAATTCATGAGAACAAAAATTATAAAAAATTAGTTTAAAAAATTGTGAAATACAATATGAATTTAATTTTTAAAAGATTAAAAAGATTATTTTATTTTAAACTTAGCAATCATGATGGTTTCCAGATTTTGAACATTTGTACGTTTGTGGTCAAATCATTTCATATAATAAATATTTTTTTGGTTCAAAAATTGACTTTGAAGCTAAGTAATAAATTATTATTCTAGCAAAATTATCCAAAATTGTCTTAACGATTTTGCGATTTTCATACTTAGGTTCTCATAAAAATGGAGAGCATTTAAGGCATTTATTCTTTTATTATTTATTTAAAATCTAATTTTCTATTTCACATTTGAATTTCCTAAAAACAACTCTTTTTTTTAAAGGATTTTTTTTTTTTTAAATTAAAAATACATTGGGATTTATTAAGTTTATTGAATTTTCTATTAGGGTTACCTTCGGTATGTATCTTATAAAGATCATACTACTGGGTACCACATATGTCTATTATAGGGATGTATCTTATAACGATTCTATTTGGTACCACATGTATTTTATAAGGATATGTTACTTCTAACTTAAAGTCACAATGATTTACACAACTAATTAAACATTTGAGTTCATGGTTTCGAACGAAAGGGTTTCAACCCGCTCGCAAGATAAGAGAAAGCGAAATAACTAATAAGTCTCTTTAACTTCAGGAAACAACTTAAAGTCATCAATCAAAAATTCGGCATAAAAAGCCGTCCAAAAAAGTCAAAGTATTACATTTTAAATACAGATATGTTTTTATGATGTCAACAACGAAATTTAATCTGTCTTTCTGAAAAATAAGATCTTTTGGTTACTTCATGCGAGAAGAAGTTGTTCATTGAGTTCTTTTCATTCCATTAGTCTAGCCTTTAGTACAAATAGGTTTTAGATTTTATTCTTGAATATAAATTTTTGTTTTAACCCTGGAACCCTTAACCCCTTATCTACTACGAAACAAATATATTTTTTGAAATCATGTAACTGTAATGTATTCTTTCATCATATTTTTGTTTTTTTAATGCATTTCTCTGCCACAGCCTTTCCTGTACAGACGTGGCTGTAAGTGTCGTAAGGGGGAATAACTCTTACGACGTGTGTGGGATTCGAAACCACACTCCCTCGGTGTTTACAGCGTATTTTATACGCTCTTACCCACTAGGCCACCGAGGCTCCTCTTTCATCATATTTTTAAGTAAACAAAAATTAAATAAATAAGTAGTTTGTATTTGAATGTTGAGAGTTATAATAGACGTTCCAGTAAAAGCCGGTAAGTAAATTTTATTCATGTTTACCTACATAGGAATATTTATGTGAAAAAATGGATTAGTGTTATATTTTTTTTTAATGTTTTTTTGTTTTTATTATTATATTTTTATGTTATGAATTACCGTAATAAAAATTATTTTTCTAAATAGCTAATTTTAATGATTTTTTTAATTATTTTTAATTATTTTTCAATTTGTGATATCGTTTTTACACTTTTATTTCAGATTCACTAAAAGTGAGTAAAATTTACTCATGTTTACCTTTAACAATAATAGAACATGATTACCTTTCCTAGGTTAATTTCAATTTCTTTTTACTTATTAAATATCCTTCAAAATATCTATTGAATATCCTCTGTTTTAAAAAATTTTCTATTTTAGTTGTTTTTCATATTAATACCCACTTCTAACGTATAATCAAAAATTAAACAGTTTTGAAGAGCTGAATTTTTTTCAATATTTATTCCATTGAATTTTGGAAAGTTGATGAAAATTTACAATTAAAATTTTGAAATAATACTGGTATAGTGTGGTAAAAAACTTTTAGTTTTAATTATATAAAATTTTACCAAAAAATAGGGATTTTTGTGGCTTTTATAATAATTGAAAAATTTCAAGTGATTGAAATAATATTGTGAAAATTATTTGAATAATATAATACTTAACTAAAGTATCATTCAGATTTTGTGGTAAATAATAAAAGGGATTTTTTTAAATAAAATTAATTTTTTAGAGTAATTTGTCGAAAATAGCAATTTTATGAATAGTCTTTCTTTGACGAAATTTTTTTTTATATTATATTGCACATAATATATAAATATCTGCCGATATCTTTGGAACCCTTTTGCCTCTAGGATGTGGGCCATCTCGGTACAACTATTTAATTATAATTATATTTAATATTTTGTTTACATTATTTTATTATATTTTGTATATTATTTTTGACCTGACCGGGGTTTGAACCCGAGGCCTTTCGCCTGAAAGGCCGGTGACTTACACACTGCACCATTGGTCAGATCGAAAAATTAATTTCTAACTATTTCGAACATTTTCGAGATAACGATGTTCAAATTTTTCATAGAAAACCATACGATTTTCTATATATAACATATAGTAATTGAAAATCTTAGAATTGATTCAACTGAGTGCAAGGAAAACCATTGAGAGTCGGACACACTATATAAGTAAGATGAAAAATGTCGAATAGTGATAAAATCCACGGGTAAATTATTTGATATCGTAAATTAAAAATTGTAGACGTATTTAGGCAAATCGAATTTAATGAAGAAAGAAAGTATAATTAGCCGGTAAAATCTTAATTGAATATTTGATGGAAAAAAATTTGATTTGATTTTTAAATGAAGCTATAAACACAATTGCAATCATCGGTCATGAAAGCGACCGGTGAAATTCGATTTCCTTAACCATTTTTCGCCATTGAAACGTAATAAAATTAAAAATAAAAATAAACACAAACAAAAATATAAATAAAAATTTTCAAATTAAAATATATTAAAGAATGAATTTGTATAAAATACATAGTATAGAAAAATAAAACCGAATTTTATTTAATAAATTAAGTATTCAAAATAAATGACGTTTCTAATTTTTGCTGCTTAGATATAAATGTCAAAAGCAACCAATTTTCTGTCAATGGTTGAAATTGTGTTTAATACTTAATAAATGAAATTTTTATTTTGGAATTTAGCCGATGTCCTTTAGTTGCTAGTGCTAGTAATAGTAATAATAATATTGTTTTTGCATTACATAATTTTAATTAAAATAATTTTTTAGAATTCTGCATATTTAAGACTTTTTTAAAAATAGCTTTAATCAAAGTAAGAATTCTTATCGGTGATGTTTTAACAAGGGAATATGATTTAAAAAACTTTGTCAAGAAAAGAAAAATCAACATGTTGCGCCTCACGTTAACATGTGAAAATAAAAAAAACTTGCGCTTAGTCATATGTTTATCACTGGTGAACATCATTCAAATGTTTTAAAATCCCGTGCTCACCGGTGAACATAAAAAAAAGTTTGCGTTAAGTGCTACATGTACCACCGGTGAATATTTTTTAAGGTAAGAAAACAATTCATTAAATTAATTCGGTCTTTTGAGAACATTCAACAATGTTTATCGTTGATACACGTTGGGACTTAACGCAAGTTTATTTTTTATGTTTATTATAGTCAGCATGGGATTTTGAAACATTTAAGTAATTTTCACCGGTGACATACGTGGGATTCAACGTGTTAAACATGAATCAACAGATCTGTTATCAATCAATTTAACAATAAACCTAATAAAAATTTCTTAAATAAACATGAAAACGTTATACTGTTCCTCATAGAAATTCTAGGGAAAGAAAAAATGATAAGAAAAGAATATTGAAAAAAATCTATCCAAACTATCAAAAATTATTTCTTTTGAGTATCAGAAAATGTAAGATCATATTTCTATTAGTTAAAAAGTATGTGAAAATTTGTACTAAAGAAAAATATTAACTGTTCGATATTATAAAAAAATTTTATTTTAAGTTCTGTCTCTAAACTAATTTCAATAAATTTTACAAAATCAATTGATTAAATCTGATACCAGTATTAATTTCACCAAGCTATCAGTAACAAACTTAAAAAATTATTTAAAAAAAAAATGTATAGAAAATAAATTGAATCTGCGAACACAAAGAAAAATAATTTTCTGTTTATTGAATCTGCGAACACAACGGAAAATAAACTTTCTGTTTCTTTTAGCCATAAAAAAAAAAAAAAAAGAGAATAAACCTTTTTCATTTTTAAATCTTGACTCTTTCGACTTAGGGATCATTATCTTCTGGGATGAAATATTTGTTTTATATTCAACGAGAAAAAAAAAAAAAAAAACAAAAAAACGGAAATATTTTCTTTTTGTCGCAATTAAATTAAAAAGTTTACCAAAAGATTTCCTGCAAAAAAAAGCAATAATATAAAAATTAAATATTATAAAAAAACTTTTAACTTTTATAAATTAAATAAAAAAAAAAAAAAACAGAAAAATTAAATAGGATATTTTAATTTTATTTTAGATATTCAAAAACTTGTGGAAAAAAAAAAATTTATTTTTGAATTATTTAAAGAATTTTTTGGAAAGATTTTTAGAAAAGTTTTTTTTTTTTCTGTTATTTCATAGAATAGAAAAAAAAATTTTTTTGGATTTAATTATTATATTTTAGCCTAGAGCCTATATACAATTTTCATTTATAAACTTTTATTATTAAACATTAATGAATAAAATGTTGCAGTATATTTATTTCAATATTGGGAAGAAAATAAATTTGGTAGAAAAATGTACCCTCCCAGTTACTGAAATGGTGAAAATTGATTAATTCCTTTTTATTTCTTTCATCTGAAAAGAAAAACGTCATCATTTACTCAGAACTCTTTTTATGGAATGTAGAAATTTTACATAGTTTGAACGATTAAAGTTTTTTCCAATACAAAATTTGTTAAATTTTATATAATAATTTATTGTTTTTTTTTTTGATTGATTACTTGTTTAAATTCAGAGTTGTTTCTTTTCATGACGATGAACCTCGTGATGAGTAGGAAATTTTGACATTTAAAAAAAAAATGTTTTTTTCACTTAATAGAACTTTTAGATGTTTTTAGCGCATTTCAAAACATTATGAGTAAATGTGCCTATTAGTTTCACTCTGTCCGTCCCGTTTGTTTATTGGTCTGCTTGTTCAGGTTTTTTTTTGCTTAAAGGAGGTGGGAATCCTTTGCTTAAAGGAGGAGTGGGAGAAACCCTTATCTGATAATGCAGTATATTGGCTAGTGAGTAGGGATAGGAAATGGATGGGGAAACATTGAATTCGGAGTTGGACTGTAAGGAAACAATGAATCCGCCTATTATTACTATTTTGCTAACAGTGACTATAGCCGTTGCAACAGTTACAACATGCAGTAGTATGTATATATAACACCTTAATGCATAAGGCAACCTCCAATGTCACTGAAGCAGCTATTATTATTGGTATGAGTATTCTTATTAATATTATTATTATTTTACTACAGAGTCAGGACCATCAGTGAATACAACGTGCAGTAGTATATAACATCTACCTGCATACAGGTGTTTACAAAAATTCGACATCGTTTAAAATAGAGCAAAGGAATTTTAAATACGGATAGACGTGGCAAAAAAAAAATGTATTTCAAAGAAATTCCAATAATTTTATGGAACAACTTTTTTCTATAGCCCCAATCCGCTATTTAAATTATTATAACACAAGTTCTTTAAGGTATATTTTCAATCAGTAAGCGCCAAACGATAGCTGCTTTTATAAACTACAATGTGTATATAAAAAATATATACTTTTGCCAAACGGATCCAAGTAACTCTAACTTAAGAAACTTAAAATTTTGAGAAGAGTTAGATCTTTGAAAATATGAGTCATTTCAGAAGATATTTATTTGTGGTCCGTCGTTTACGAGTTTTAAGGAGTTAAAAACTGAAAATTTCCTATTTTTAAACATCTATAACTATCCTAAAAATTAAAGCTCCAACATTTTATTTTCATTTCTGTAATCTGTTAACAACTTTTCTGAATAATATAGGTTTACGTTAAAATTGACGAAAATGCAGCGACTTGATTTCCAATCTTTTCTAATAAATTTTTCTAACGATTTTTTTCAATTTTTATATTATTAATATTTTATTTTATTCAATATATATACCTAAACCTACCCTGTTCTTATTCAAAACTTATTATGAAATATTTTTTAATTTTGGAAATGTGCGTTTTTTGACAACTCTTGGTTTTTTTATTACTCATTTTTTATACAGCATCCAAAAAAATATTCTTTTCTTATATTTTTATGTACCATCTTTTTACACTTGAGTAAATTTACAAAAATGGCTACATTATGATTAAATCAAATTTTGAATCAGTGACTATTTTTTACAACATTATTTTAAAATGACAAGTAGGTACAAGAAACTTTAAAATTTTATTATTTAGAGATAATATCAACTTTTTAATATCAAACTTCTATTCTGTTTATGCTAATATTGATGTAATATTGAACTTTTCTTAAAGTTCTTAAATGTCATTTTAAAAAAATAAATATATAGGTATAAGAAAATAATACTTTAAGACTTTAAGATGTGGTTTTTTTTTTAAACTGACATGTTTGAAACTTATTTACAATAGAAACTTAAAATTTTTTTTCTTCATAAATAAATAATTGATATTTAATGGAAAATTAAGTAGCTATTAGTAGCTATTGGTAATATTTAATATATAATTGTATTTTAATATGTTGTAATAATATTGGTGAGATAAATTTTGTTTAAATGTCAAATAAATTTTGGTGTTGTGAAATAATGCCCCAAGAAAAAAGTCCCAATTCCGTTTTAAAGCGATAATAAAGGTAAAAACTTGATTTTTTATTTAATTTAGTGCAATTACCGTTTTGAAATTTATTTGTTACCGAAAATCGAATCAGCCATTTTTCTGTTTTTCTAATATTATTTATGTTTTTTTACCTTTTTTTCGTTTTGAATTATGAACATATTGTTTGTTTCCTTTATTCCTGAAATGTTCTTGATCGTTTTTCGGAAGTTGTTAAACATATAATAAGTCTGGCTTCGTGTTGGATATGAATATTTGTATAGGGCTATATTTCCTTTTACAGAAACTCTTCTAAAAACAACTTGTAGTAAAACTTGTTTCATGATTATGAAATATGTACGAGTATTCTGAATTATTACGGATTTTATTAGGGATGGTTATAAAATCAGCGCTTTAATTTATTTTGGGCTGGTTTGAGGTCACTCATCCTCGAATATTTAAAGAATGTATTTTTATCAAAATAACCATAGCAGGCATAATGATAAAATATAATCCAGTTCTAAAATTTTTATTATTAAGTACAATTTATAGGTATTGTAGGATGTTGAATTACAATAATTGTTTTTATAATAACAATAAAGTTCGACTTTATTTCGTTTTCGATTTCCGCATTATGATCAAATTTGAAAAAGGTAATCAGATCAAATTTTAAAAATTTGGACCTTGGTTGTATTTTCATGCCGAAGAAGAAATAAAACCGATTCGGTTTAGTTACTAATAATATTTATAGTTATGTAGTTATATTGTCTTTTGGAAAATGTGCGCCTAAACCTTTGGTGGTTTTGAAACATGCTGGTTTTCGTTAGGAAATTTTTGTTTTTAATTACCCTGGTAAGCATTAGACATACAGTTATATTGTAGCAAAACTATAATAGAATATAACACCTTTCACTAGTTTGTACTAATATTTAACTACAGCAAAATTAATAATTTGGAAGGCAATTTAAGTAACGATTCACAACTGGGTCTAAATATTCAAACATTTTTATGAAAAATTCTAAAATAGTTTAAAATTTACTGTAACATACGGTATAGCTATTAAATGTATAAATAGATATGTATAAAAAATGCGAGGTTTAAAAAAATGACATTAACTTTTAAATTGCAAACAGTTAGTTGGGTATGAAAAAAATAAAGTGGAATATTTTACTTTTATCAAAATTAAATTTCTTTAAAGTTAGTTATTTTTCATATACAGTGTGAAAATATATTTTCTTAAATGAAAATATTTTATTAATTTATTTTTAAGCATTTAAAATTGTAGAATGTAAAAGGAAAACATTTATATTCTTTGTGATATGTGGATCACTTGAAAATAATTTTTTTTTTTTTTAAAAGTTCTTCAATATATTATTAAAAAGAAGAAAATGGATAATTTTTGAATAATTTTGCAGCGATTTATTTAATTTTTTATAATAAAACTTATTTTATTAAATTCGAATTTAATTTTTTACGATTATGTTAACAAAAAAAATTATCGCATTTTTATTTTCAGATATAGGAAGAATAAAGGAGTGATATTCCAACAATACCTAAGAGGAACGTTTGTTGCACTGAAGACAACATTTAAACAAAATGTCAAGATATATTCAAAGATATTCAACAAACAAAATAAATAATTTACAAAGAAGCATTTAATCAATTTATTTTATTTTTTATTTATTTATTTAAGAAAATTGCGGTGCCACTTCTCTGCAATGTGACAGGAAAATTATAGCTTGTCTTAAGTCTTTCCCTTTTGGTTATGATAGGGATTTTTTTTTATGTATCATAAAAATAAAAAATTTTCAAATTCTTAACACCTTTTCAAAAAAGCCCTAAACACTATTTGATATTTATTTTCTAGTTTTTCTTTTTATTTCATTAGAAATGCTGAAGAACAAGTAGCAGGGGATGAATTAAATGGATAAATGGAAAATTGATATAAGTAGGTATACTCATTTTAAGTTATTGAGAATTTTAACACTTTACCAAGTGTTATAGCTCCTTTTTATAATTTAAGTGTTAAGTGTTACTTAAATTATAAAAAGTAGCGTAATAATCTGATTTAAAAAGATTCAACTTGATTGATCTTTTAAAAAAATTGAGAAAAATATAGTATTGTATATTAATTTATGTTATATTATATTTTTCAAGGTCATAATGTCAACTATTAAGGTCGATTCCCAATACAATGAAAAAAGATGATGCCGTGACGACGACGTACCATGACATTATTTTGTTCACTATATTTCGTATATTTTGCTGACTAAAGAATTCAAAACGATATTTTAAAATATGGGACGGTCTCGGTACACCGTTGTTGATGTTGCCAATGATGGCGTTCGGTGTAAGTGTATTTATGAGCAATGCATAATATAAATAAAATCCACGCCAAGTTGTCGTCATATGCTATTGTAATGAGCATTGACCTTTAAGGCGATCTATCTTTAAAAATAACAGTAAATGTAAATTTATTGATAAAAAATAAAAAATTAATTAAGAAAAATTAAAAGGTAAACATTTAAAAGGATTGTTGTCAAATGAATGCACTTATTTGATCTTTTTATTTTTTGTAAATGTACATCATTAAAGATGACAATGAGTTAGTTTATCTTTGTTATGCTAAACTTTATTCAACTATGAACCATCTCCTTTAATTCATACCAAACAAAACAATAAGAGCTTAGACATTTAATTTAAATGATCTGTTGATCTTACAATGTTGCAACAAAAAAAATTAAAAAAAATATTTGATGCAAGGTTGTTTTTTTGTATAAAATCCTGATTTACGTAATATCAAAATTCAAATATTTCTACGTAATGGTAAATGTACTTGAGTTAGAGAATTGGAATTAATATAAATGGATATTTTCCACGAAAGTAAAAAATTTTACATTAAAAACAAAATTTCAAGTACAATTTTTGTGTCATTTTTAACAACTTCAAAAAAATATTTAATGCCACACTAATTTTTTATTGTCATACCGTAAGTCTGAAATATACTTAAATTTTTAGAGTGTATTTTTTCATGAAATTTTTTGAATATTCTGTATTATATTTTTAAATTTGTACCATAATATTTTGAACAAAAATATTTTATGAAACAAAATAAATTTTGTATTGAAAAAGAAAAAAAAATTTAATTAGAATTTATACTTTATAATTTTGTTCATGAACTTTTTTAAATTACTATAAAAATATGTTACAGCCATTTGGAAAATTTTAGATTTAAAATTTAAGGTGAAATATTATAGTCATTAATAAGACTCAATAAAAGTTTTGATGGGAAGACAAATTTATTAAGGTAAGAAATAAATATTAAGTTTAATTTGGGACTGTTTAAAAGTATAAAATGTTTTTAAAAGAAATATAATTTTTTAATCGTAAGAATTTTAGTATAAAACTTTTCAAATTTATAGCCTTGTAATCGAATGCCAAAAAATATTTAAAAATGTTTAAAGTTTAGAAAATTTTATTTTTTTTTTTTAAAGGTCCTTCTTACTTTTCTTTAAAAATATTTGCATGAAAAATATCTAATATTTAAACATTGATATTCTGTTAATCAGAAAAGGAAAATCTTGACCTAATTTAAGAAAAAAAAAAATTTATAATGTCGTCATTTATTTATTTTTATTTTTTCTTTTCTTTGATTTAAGTCAAAGTTACTGCAAACATACTTTATTAATTAAAATCTATAGGAATTTAATAATTGAAATTTTTGATAAAATTAACACTAAAGCTCTTTTTTTTTTTGTTCGAAACTCCACCAAAATATAATCAAATAACAATTTTATTATTACAGAACGTTTTTTTTTGTCATTTTCCTTTTACATTTTCGTACATTTTATTCCTTTAAAAAATTTATTTTTAAAAAATTTGGTTATAAATTTGGTGCCATAACACTTTTTGTATATCTATTATTTTCAATTTTTATATTTTACTTTTATAATAGTAGTATGATAGTATTGTAACAGCATTGTAAATTAGTATAAGAGAAACAAAAAAAAAAATAATAATTTCAATAAAAATACATTTACAACTTTAACGTGACTAAAAATAAAAATCAAAAATAAATAAATTTTTCTTTTAATTTTTCTTTGTAATTTGGCATCCTTTTTCTTTTATCTTTGTTTACATGTAGCCACAGTATTGGTTAAAAAAATTTTAACAAAATATAGTTTATTAGAACACATGATTATATCTATACCAATAAAAAAAAAATAAAAATTGAACATTTTCCAAAATAACGAACAAAAAATCAAACATTTTCCAAAATAAGTCTTGAAAAGATCATAGGACATAGACTGTTAGGCGAGAAAAAAGCAGAAATATTTCGGAAGTTGCTTTTTGAAAAATGTAGATTATCTTTCTTACATGAACCTGAGAATTTTTCAAATCAAGAGTCTAGTAATTGCGGAGCTAAATTTTAGTGATTGCTGTCTAATTAGCTTAGTCTTCATCAATAAAAAAAATGTAAATAAAAGAGCACTGGCCAATTGAGGCCTTGATACGACTTGAAGATAATTTTCTTAAAATATATCGTTATTATCGTAATTGATTTATGGTAACCGAAAGAATTCCATTGAAATTGAAGTTTGAAAACAAAAGAATTAACAAATTTAATTAAAATTGGAATCATTTTTTCACAATATTTTCTAATAAATTTCGTTGAATTACTAGAATTGGTCGAATCAATATTTCAATTTGTTCGGCACGTACAAATATTCAAAGTTTATCTTAAATTGTTGAAACGAAAATTAAATGCTTGTAATATGAATTTTAGAATTAATAAAATCTATTCAAATTTTATTATTAAATGTTAGAATATATATTCCGGTAGGAAAATGGCATAAATCACATTTAAATCCGACCACATTTACGAATTAAATTTTTATATCCTTTTTTTTTTTAAACAGAAGGTAAGTAGCTGGTGATACTGCAATCCATACAGAATTCGATATAGAAGCTTTGTAAAAAAACTATAGATAAAAACTATAGAAAAAAACTAAAAACTTGCCAATGGAGTAAATTAGCAGAAAACTTTTCTATACAAGCTGTTAGCTCAAGTAGAAATCCTGGACTTATTTTTTTGGATTGAATTCATTTTTATTGCAAACTTCACAATGTTTTACATTACAGTTGACTAAAATAAAATAAATTAAGGTAAGTATAAATATTCCGAAACTAAAAAGCTTACGTTCCCAATTTTTTCATACACTTTTAATTGAGAACAATTTAAAAGCATTTAATTCATTAATTATGTATTATACAAAAAACAATTATTTTAGACTAAAACTAATTGAAATTGGTTACAAAATATATTTTGTAGATCTTATTGTAAACAGCACTGTATTTTAACTGAGAAATTTTAAATGATTTCTAAAGTTTAATAAAACACTTTAGTTAAAGATTGAAGTGAACTTTTAGAGTGGAAAAATAAATTTAAGTTTCTTGGATTTCATCCAAAACAGTAATACAGTAAACCACACATATGGGTTTCGATTTCGATTCTTTGTTTTAGTGAATATTTTTATTTTTTTGTTTTTTGGTTTTGTTATTGGATTTCTTTTAAAGAGTTGCTGTACTTAATTTTTCTAAATCACATTTAATAAAAAAGAAAAAGTGAAAGGAAGAAAGAAGGAGGAAGTTATATACTAGTTTTTATTGCCAGTACTGCCTTACTATAGTAAAATAATATCCTTTTTTCTTTAGATTGATTTTTTTGTCTCATATTTTTCATAGTTACAATATATAATACGTGTGTATTACAATTTGATAGTAAAACATAAATTTAAATTATTTTTATGTCCTTTTTATTTTGGTTTTTAGTAATAGTTTTATGTAAATAATTATTTGTTTTGTAAATGTTAAGTACCGGTATTTGTTTGTCCTTTTCAATGTTGTGCTGGAAACTTTTGGCTTCCAAAACAAAAATATGAGTTATTTTAGCAGTAGCTGTTTACTTTATGTCAATCTATTGCAATATAATATCTTTTAATAAAGAATTTTATCAATGGCAAGTACATTTTCGTGACGAATTTTGAAAAAGCTGTATTTTATGAGATTAGATTTCAGAGATTTCGATATGGAGCAAATTTTGATTTTAGTAAACATTTACTATAAAAATTATATTTTAACAATGTTGTTGTTATTTCAAAGGTGTAATCATTATATCATAAAACATTATTATATGAAGGCATCTTTTCGTTAACAAAAACTAGAATACATTTTATTTAGGTTAAAGATTTTAGGTTGCGAATAACTCTAGATTTGCAGGTAAGTACAATAGTTTACCATATTTCACATAGGATAATGGAATATTATTAAACCATCGGCTATAATTTAAAATTTTTTTTTTCATTCGGTTATCGACAGATATTTATTTATTTTAATCTAATATTATATAATAAATTATTCTAAAATCAATAAGGACCTCGGCTATAGACCATTTTCGATTGATAAATTCAAAGCCAACCACCTGAATTAATAGATCATTCATATGTTTCATCAAACAAAATTCAATATAATTGCATAACTTTAGGAAAATATTTTTAAAAGTTTTTCTTCCATTAATAACTGAGATAAACATTTTTAATTTTTTCTTACATCTCCCAGTATTTGTACAACGATGATTCTTTTTTTATTTAGTTTTGAAATTTTCTATAAATGAAAATTTACTGCATAAATATAATTTGAAGGAAATGATCGTAAATTAAATTTCAGAATGAAAATAGAAAATATTGTGTTTAATATCATGGGATATAATATGTAATACTCGTATATGTGAATACAATTATAGAATAAAAATTAATCTTTCTATTTTCAAGCAATTAAAGGCTAATTCATGACTGAATTTTCAATAAAAACCAAAGTAATACGATATCCTTCTAAGAAAAGTTTCATAAAAAAAAAAAAAAAAAAAAGAAAATATAAATTTAAACTTTTAAAGATTTAAAATTTAAAAGATTTTTATGTCTTAATTCTTAATGGTTTAATAAAAAACAGAAAAATATATTTTGGATATTTTGAACATAAGAGATTAAAAAAACCTTGAATGATTCAATTTAAGACTTCCTTAAAATAAAATATTCGATTTAATTCTATAGTTTTTGTAATCTTTATATATTTTATGTATAAAAACGTAAAGTTTTAGATAAATAATTTTTTCTATTTAATGCTACAAAATTTCAATTATTTTTAGAATTCTTTAAGAAATATATGATATAGAAAAATGAAATATAAAATTAAATTTAGAAGATTTTTGTTAAAATTAAAAATTATTTACCCAAAAAGATTTAAAAAAAGAAAATGTTCGTACCGTAAAATAGAATACATACAAGTAGAACAAAATTGTAGAACAACATTGAAAAAACTATAATCTTCTCAGGTGAATTAAATGCACCAAAAAAAAAAAACCTTCTAATTCTAAAGTTTAATCTTGAAATTAATTAAATTTATTTATCAAATAAAAAGGATATTTGTGAGTAAAAGTGATGGAAGACAAAGAAATTGCAAATATATGGCTCTGATATAAGTTTAATCCAAGTTTCTTCAGAAAGACGTGATTATAACATGACATGACAATTCTTGGTTGCAGTCATAAAATAAAAAACTTTACCAACTGAAATGACAGCAATGGAACTCTAGTCGGAACATAAAATATAAATAATGACTTTTTAAATTAATGAATATAGAAATAAAATGGCATGCCGCAAAATTTAAATTAGAAGGCAAACGGTTTAAGTATACCACAACTGGTGATTGGAGAGTACAAGAAGAGCTGCAGACGAAGTAACTGCAGACCGTTCAAAAAAAGAAAAAAAAAGGATATTAAATAAAATATACCCAAAAATGTTTAATGGGGAAAATCTATTATCAAAATAAACGTAAAATAATTCAAAAAATGATAAAGAAATAATGCTGAAAAAATTTTTTGAGAAAATACAATGTAAGCTTTTAAGATTTCTTATTTATTTATTTTTAATTGATTCTTCGAAATTGGAATTGAAGACAAAACAACAGAAGGATTAACAAAGTGACTATAATTATTGTATTTTTCTTTTATGAACATCTAAATGTTGTAAGAAAAGTTTTTAAGTTCACTTTTTTTCTAAAATGTTAGCATAGAAACTAAAATCCAAAAATTTTTACATTTATATAATATCAGCTGAAAAATTCTTAAAACATTTCATAATTTTCTCACAAAATGAAAAACCTTAAATGTTTAACCAAGAAAAAACCTTGACATTCACATTTATATTAAAAAACCATCTTGAATAACTCTTGAACATTCAGTTGTCCTATTTTTGAACCGATATCATTAATTTGTATCAAAAAAAAAACACAAAAAAAAAAGAAAAACACAAAAAAAGAAAAATACGATTATATCTTAAACATTTTTTTTAGCCAAGCGAGACATAATTTATCATAAATTTTCTGGCAAATTTAGTAAACCTGTCAAAAATGTTATCCTGCAATACATAATGCTGATAAAATACTAAGATAATAAAATCGATACAATTTCAATGAAATATTGATGAAAGATCCTTTTATAGAATATTCATATTTTGTTGAAACAGTTAAAATATTTTTTGACTATTGCAATTTGAAATGAAATCATAAGCATATGCATCAATACATTTTTACTTGTAAATGTTTACAACCTGTCGCCGTCATAATAAAAATACAAAAAGCATAAAATAAAATTTAAAAGTCATTGTTAAGGACCTCTATAAAATAATAATGGATATCATTAGTATTTTTTTTTTTTATATTTTATACCTCCAATCATTATAAATTTCCACACGTGCAGTCAATATTTCTTTAATTTTTTAACATTTAACATTTTCTTTTTTCATTCAGTTTTTTTTGTTATTGTTTTTTGTTTTATAAAAATTCCTATAGTAATTATTCTTGGTGTCGTTTTGGATAGAATCATGTCTTAACTTTTGTATTGTTCTATTAAATGTGCTATTAAATATTATAAAAAATCTAAATAAAAACCCGAATACAAAAATTTGAAATAATAAGAAATTGTTTGTCTGTTTGTGTTTTAAAATTTTTGAGTTCTAAAGCCAGAGATTTGTGTGTATCAACTGTAAGCAAAACACAAAGTTTTAAAAGGTACACATAGTCAAAATAAAAATTATAGAAAATCAAGACACTTTGTTCAATTTTAAGGAAACTTCTTTATTTTTTGAATTTTTTTTTTACTCCAAATAAATTTCCTGAAGTGTCTAAATTACAAGTGTCTAAATTACAGGTGTCTAAACATATTGAGTTTTTTTATTGCTAATAACTGTTAAGAAGAGAGAAGTACAAAATTGCTGAGGAAACTTAATATTTATTTTCATAAGTCTAACTTCTGTCAAATTTTCAAGGTTCTGATTAATAAGGTAGTGGAGATACGGTGAAGCCAACATTTTTCAAGATTTTCATGACGGTAAATTTAAACATTATAAATTCTAATTTATAAAGTTTAAAAAATATCTTGTCATTGAACGTTTTTAGATGGGGAAAATGTTAATAAGAAATTTAAATATAAGTCTTTCCAAACATTGACAGAGTGGAACTTCTAACGGGTGGTTTTCACACAAAAAAATTCTTCTAGAAAATGCATTTTTAATGGCAGACTATGTGTAAAATTCCGTTGTTCTATCTTAATCGGGGCATAAGTCTTGTAAACAGATGGATAGAACGACGGCTAGAGCAAAACTGTAAAAATATATTTATGTACATTTTTGTTTTTGGAAAATGCGCTAAAACGAGATCTAAAAAATATGTCAATTTTCTTAAAGAGAAATAATTATGCAATTTTTCTAACGATGTAATGTTATTCCAATAGAATTTTTCTTTTTTTTTTCGATGAATGAACGCACAAAAATAAAAGACTAACCTTTGATTTACCTATATATTTATTATTGTTCTTATGTCCTTGTTCTTTTTTTTACAATCTAGTCAAGAGACTGCGTATTTTACATTTTGTATTTTAAGGATGAAATTTGAAGAATGAATTTTGAATTTTTTGTTATTACGTTCGATGTCTGATTGTTACTAAAATTTTTGTGTGTTAATGATTGATTGTATGCGTTGAAAAAATGTTTTTTTTTCATTTCAACGAATAAAACTCACAGCTGAAGAAATTTGTTTTATTTTGTTATTTCTTTTTTCTATTATTTTACTTGTTTTTGTTTGATTTTTTGTGTTAGAATTTTGAAAAATGTAGGATTTAATATTGAAAAATTGCTCAGGATGTCATTAATTTATTTATTTATTATTTATTTCTATCTTTTTTTGTTTTTGTTTTTTTGATTTTATCATGGTCTAGAGGATTTTTAAAAGTGTTTTGATGTTCAATTTTTAAAGGAATTCAACAATAGCATTTTTAAAACAGAACATTCCATCACGTAATTTTTTACCTCAATACAGAAAAACTTTAGAAAAGTTCAAATTTCTATATAATATGGATATTTTTCAAAGAAAAATTTGAAATATTTTGGATGATTTTAAATTTTTTTTGAAAATTAAAGAAAGAATGTGAGTTATTTTCTTAAAATCTTATTGAATCTAATTAATTCCTAGAAAAGTTTTAAGTAACTAATTAATTTAGACTCATAGTATTTCATATAAAAGAATTTAAAGATCAGTTAATGTTATGACGGAAAATGATAATATTTAGAAATATTTAAGGTCTGAGATTGAATTCAAAAAATTCAAAAAAGTGCACAATAATTTAAAATTATTTTATTTAAAAATATAAAGGAAACAAATTTTTTACCATATCTATCAACATTTGAAACCATATCTATATAAGATTCCATATCAATCAGAACTGAAACATTTCCTGGGTTTTTTTTACGATGTAGCTAGAAAAAATTAAACATTGACATTTTGTTGGCTTTAAAAATAATTATAACTTTAATTGCAATTACAACTATTATAGAATGTTAAGTTGAAGCAAGTTTTAAAATTAAAAAATCAAAAAGATCGTTACCGTAGAACTTTTTAAAATTCAAAATTCAAATGTTACTTTACTCTAACGGTTTACATAACTTATCTAGCCCCCAAAATATATTAAAACAACTTTTTCAGCAGTTAAACATTAATTTTATTCACTTTCGATTAAAGCAGATTTTTGTTCAGTTTTAATATGTATATTTGTCAGCAGACCAGCTAGAAGATGGTATAACACGAACATGAATTTGAATCATGTTGAATATTTTCAATGTAGGTGATAATTTTTTGCTTCACTATTATTATCCCATTTTAGGGCCGATATTAGTGGTGAGAATTATACTAGAGGAAAAAATTCTTACATAAAACTTTAGTGTTTTTATGGTTTTGTCTAAGGCATTTTGTTCTTGACATTATAAAATTACGATTAATTAAAAAAATATAAGATAAAATCAAAAGAAAAAATAATTATCAAAGAACTAAATTATGGATTAACTTATGGAAAATCGTTGGAAATGTAAACTATATATTGTATTAATCTTGAATTAATTCAGAATCTAAGTGTACTTCTCAATTGTTAAATTAAATAAAAGCTATGAAATATTCCTAAAATGAAACTGTTGAAATGTGACTAACATGTAAAGTTTATAATGTAATAAAGTGTGTTTCTTGTATTTATTATTTACCTATTATTATTTAAATGAAAATCACTAAGAGTTTCTGCATAATGAGTATTTCCTCAGTAGTCAATTTTTGACTTCTATCAAATAATTTAAATAATTTTAATGATAATAATATAAGTTATTTAACAAATTGTTTTTTGTTTTTACAGAAGTATGATGAATCTCCCAAACACGCTAAACATGAACGGGACGAGCACGATTCTTTTATCATTGTGTAGGATTTTAACCTACTAAACAACACCTCCCTTTCACAATAGGATAGGAATAGGATAAGACCTTTTATACTAAATTGTTCTGTTGGCGCAAGAGAGCATTATGAAAAATTTTTAGTTACTTGAATTATAAAATTTATAAAATCTATCAATTTCAAAATAAAATTAATCTAAATAAAACGAAGCTATAGTTTAATATGTATAAGTTAATTTAATGGTGAGTAAAGTGACTCAATAGACTTAATAAAAACAAAATTAAAATTGTCCTTCTAAAACAGAAAAAACTTGAAATAAAATTAAATGAAATCTTAGGTATTTAAAAATAATTTAAATATTAACCTTAGAATTTTTTTTCTTCCTCATTTTATTAGGATCTTAAACTTTTATGGTTTTTTATGGATTTTGTTTTGTCAAAACATAAAACTAATAATAAAATTTGGAAAACTTCACTTAAAAGTTCAGTAAACTCATATGTCACCCAAAAGCAACCCTTTTTCTGATAAGTTTTCTTTGTAATTTTCTTGTCTTTTTAATAAAATCACAACAATACAATACAGTATTGAATAAATCATTTCATCCAATACAGTAAAGGTCCAATTACAATTTATTATAGTTTAAAATAGTTTAAAACAGTTTAATATAAAATTACATATTTTAAAAGTGTTTCGTCTTACAACATTAGCTGAACTCTTCAGTAGACTTTGTAATGTTGTATTGTTTGAAATTCTCAACTTTTCAACTCCTGGTTTGAAATTTTCGATTAGTCTTATATACTTGTACGAAATTTTATCAAAATCATCTGCGAGGTGTAAGATCGAAATATCGAATCGAAATATTGGTCTAATTTATTGAGATAAAAAGATTAACCTTTAATGATGGTATAGATTTTTAACCAAAACATTGTTTTGTATATATTAAAAAAAACTGACAGAAATTATTAATGCCGGAATCCGACTTCATTGTGTTCCAACTACATGGAAGTTTGCAGAAGTTATCATTATACTTAAGCAAAGGAAACCGCTGAACGAAATAACATCATGTCGACTGATCTCAATTCTTCCTATTAAGCTATTCAAGAAGCTCCTCTTCAAACGAAAGAAACCAATAATTGAGTATCTTGGAGTAATTTCTGAGCACCAGTTTGGATTCAGAGAGAAACATTCCACAACCGATCAAGTACACAGAATAACCAAAATAATAGAAAACTCTCTTGAAGAAAAGAATATTTGTTCAACAATATTCCTCGATGTGGCCAGTGGCACAAGTTTTCGATAAAGTTTGGAAAGATGGGTTAATACTGAGAATAAAAAAATGTCTACCACTAGAGTATTGCGAGTTAAGAATTAAACAAGAAGAAGTATACTGAAACAGTTTCTGTACCTTTTGTAAACGAGCGACTTCCCAAAAACAAATGATACAACTATATTGCAACTTTCGCTGATGATACCGCTATTTTAACAGTCGGCAATACAATAGAAGAATCTATCGTCAAATTGCAAAATGCCATGAACAAAGTGTATGAATGGACAGGTAAATGACTAGTAAAAATAAATGAAACAAAACGTTTCCTTATTAACTTCATAAACATAAGAATAGAAGATTGACATGTGACTTTTAATAATGTTAATATTCCACATGCACAGTCGGCTAAATATCTCGGAATGAATCTGCATAAAAAACTAAAGTGGTAAGTTCACGTCGAAAAGAAAGCAGAAGAGTTGCGCTTAGAATATAGACAAATATATTGGTTACTGGGTACTCTCAAACTAAATTCTAAACTCTCAATTATTTATACACAATAAACTTGTCTTGTATAAACAAGCAGTCAAACCCGTATGGATATATGGAATTCAACTCAGGGGTTGTACAAAAGCAAGTTATAAAAATATAATTCCAAGATTCCAGAATAAAGTGTTGAGGGGTATTGTGAACGCTCATTGGTATGTTCGAAATTAACACCTACATAGAGATTTTGGTATGGAAAAGATTGTAGAAGAGATAAAAAAATTTGCAAATAAACACCAGGAGAAACTCCATCAGCATCTGAACTGAAACTATTAATACTAGACGTACTCCTAAAAATAATTATATGGAATACAGATATTATGAAGGGCAAAAAAAAGTGTAACAATACAATAGTTATGATAACAATTGAGGACTAATTTTGCTTGAACACTACAGTATAATTAGCCATAACTGTTAATCAAAAACTATGATACACACTATATTCAAATGCAATTAATTCAATATTTTTTGTTCAATACTGTACAAGAATATTTGAACTTTATTTAAACGGAATTAGTTTTATGCCAAATTTGATTTAACAAATTTTATTGAAAGAATGAAAAATATTTAGAAAACAACTCTTTTTTCTTTTGTATTAAAAAATAAAAAAAAACAAAAACCAGAAAAAGTAAAGTAAAACTGAATTTTCAATTTAAATCCTTTATCAATACTATGTCCTTGTATATTAGTTCATATATGGTACTTATATTATTATCCTTAATACTTATCATATGAATTATTATATTTTCCCCAATAATCCCAAATCATTCTTTACTATATATAAATTTTTTTGTTTTTTTTTTTGTTTTGTGTTCTCCTTTTTCGGAAAATTTTGAAAAGTGAGAAAAACAAGAAAAACTTTATTATTTCTTTTAAAAACTTTTTGTCTTTTCAAAGAACCTTCAATATTATAATTCAAAATTACTTTAAAAAGTTATTCAATTTTATTTTTAAGGATTTATTTATTTTTTTTTTTTTGAAGAAAATGGCTGTTAAAAAAATAAACTTTATCCTTGAACAAAACCAAACAATAAAAAAAAAAGGTTAAAGGACATTAAATTATAATATAATGTGTTTTTTGTCTAATATTCTTTAATATCAATACTATTGAGTATTTTGTGTACACGTATATGTATTGGGTTATAAAAGGTGTAATATTCTGTAAATGTAATATATTCTGTTATGTTATTATCGAATTATATCTGTTATGAAATAAAAAAAATAGAAAAAAAAAAGTTGGCATAAAAAAAAAGTTTTTTTAGTTGATTTTCATTTTTATTCTGCCATTATAATATCAATACTTATATAAAACAAAACTTTTGTTGTTAAATTTAATACAAGATGTTGTCCCAAAAAGGATGTGAGGTATCAGGTAACAAGAGTATATTATGAAATTTATATGATTACCCTAAGTTTTATATCCTTTATTATTGATTTTATTTATTTTTTTCTCCGATTTTTACAATATTTTCAGATGACTGTAAAAATAAATAAAGTTTATTTTAAAATCATATTTTTTTTTATGAAAGATTAAATTTGAAAAACGAATCTTTTTCATATTACTGACTAATTACTGAGTTGAATGGTAATTTGTAAGAATGTTTTTCAAATAATGAATTTTTATAGTTCAGGATAAGGTTTGTGATCACTTTGAAATAAAAATAAGTAAATGTAACAGTAGGTCAATGCAACCGACTTATTAATACCCTACACCTGAATAGTTCAAATTAAATTAAAATCCATAAGTTTTTGGCAGGTGTTTGAACTTTTTCCCTTTTCTGTCTTATTCAACTCGAATTTCACTAACGTAAAAGAGGCCTCCTCTTGAGATATGCTTGACATCCTTGTAAAAAAATTCAAGTTTCTATCTTTATTAATTTCGAAGATATGCTTGTTAGTCCCTGGAAGGCATATGTTAGGTACCCGAATTGCCACTCCAATCATCAAATCCATCTCAGGGACATAAAGAAAACATGCCAGAACACCATTGTACTAAATTTAAAGGTTCTACTTTTGTTGGTTTTGGAGATATGATCGTTTGCTCTTGTGCTCGTCCGGAAGTTTCCAAAATACGAACCCATGGTTCAAATTCTTTTAAATCTCAGTTTTACAGAATTTTGCAGAAAAGGAAACATAACAGAACACCCTTGTACTAAAAATAAAGGTTCTATTTTTGTTGGTTGTGGAGATAATCTCGTTTGACTCAGGAGGTGATCCTGATTCAGAATATATATACATGTCCATATCTAACTCGCTTCCTTTTAGTGGTTACAAACTCCATACCAAAGTTAATATACCCTATACTTTAGGTGTAGGGTATAATACACTTTAGGTGTAGGGTATAAAAACATTAAAATTGTAGTATTAAAAATATAAATTTCAAACGGTTGCTGATTTAGCCTGTGGGAAATACGAGAGTGCAAAATAATTTTAATAAATATGTATTAAAACGTTTTGTGTTTGAAAAATTTCTCATAGGTATGTAAAATTAGTAATTTCTTTAATTAAATATAAATTGTATTGAATTTAAACTTAATTATTTAGGTTATTTTATTTAAGTTATTTGTTTTTAGCTCATGACAGATCTTCTAGATGCAAATCACACTTTTAGGGATTGTTGTTTAGACTAAAAATTTTAATACTTTAGAACTGAATATTCACAGTTTTATCTTAGGAATATTAAATGAAACATTGAGGATTAAAGGATATTAAAGTTTTAGAAAATTTTTTAAGCGAAATGTTATTTTATTAATAACGATAAAGAAATTTTATCAGATTTTATTATAGCTGTTTACAGGTTTATAACGAAACTGTAGGGCAATGCAATTTATTTTATTGACAAAACTTTTTCTTATTTATTTATTTATTCATTTATATTAATATTACAAATTACCTATAAGAACACTCTTTAAATACAAGAAAAAAAAAATCCAAACTTTTTCTAAAGCCAAATTTGTAAATTCCAAATACATAATACAGTATTTTTTTTTTTTAAATATAATATTATTTAGAACAATAGTATTTCAATATAATATCAGGGTTCCAATGTTTGTTTAGCAGAGGTTTGGGAGCGGCAGCCTCTACTATTTTGATCACTTTGTTCACTTTTGTTATGTATATAACCAAAATAGTTAGAAGGAATTTTATAATTGGTTACAAAATCAAGATTGAATACCTTTTACAGAATATAATATGTATATATGAGTTAAGATGGATTTTCGAGTTGCTTACAGTAATTAAAATCAGGGTTTCTATATTTTGTTTTATGGAGATTTGGGGACGGTAGTCCCCACTATTTGTAATATTTATGCAGTATAAATATTTAGGAATGATTTTAGAGTTAATTACAAAATCAGAATAATATGTTTTCCAGAATATCTTATATACAATATGAATTAGAATCGATTTTAGAGTTGGTTACATACAAAATAAGGATTATAACCTTTTTCCAGAATATATGCACATGAATTACGATGTACTTTGGAGTTTGCTATACATGTTTGGATTTTGAAAGTTTGAACTTTGAAAGTTTTGATTTTAAAATTTGGATTTTGTAGCAGAATTTAATACAATATCATTGCATCATTACAGGCAACCAAGATAAATTACAGATTGAATAATAAATATTATTAAATTAAAAATTCTTGCTGTATGTGCTGGATTCGCATTTTCTCCGTTAATAAGCCATATATATAAACACTAGGCAACCGATACCCTTTGCTTCTTCTTAATAATATTCCGTTCTACTAATATTCCGTTCTACAATTTGCAACTATTCAAAAAGAACCTTTTTAGAATAATTTTTAATTTACCCGCCAACTAACACTTAGTATCCTAAAAAAAGAGGTAATAATATAAAAACTTGTAATTTTATTTATAAATGCTAACTATCAGATCACTATTAACAATTTTGAAGACTAAAGTCATCAGAAAATGATTTTCCCCAATATGCAGAGTGTTTCCTAATTAACTGCACTGTTATATAATACTACATAGATGGTTACGAGTTGCTAATTTTTTGGTATGGGGACTAAGCTGAGGTTCTTCAAGTTTCAAAGATATGGTGGTTTAAATTATATTAAAATCTAAAAACGGAGTTAGATGCCAATTTAAAACTAAAATATGAAAATTTAATTTAAGTCACCATAGCAGTATATATAAATATTTTTTTTTTTTTAGTTTATTCTTCTGCCACATGGATGTGACAAGGAAATTAACAAGCCTTTCCTTTTCAGGCGTGGCTGTAAATATCGTAAGGAAGAATTATTTTTACGACGAGTGTAGCGTCGAGCCCACACTTATGTTTTATACACCCATCCCCCTTAGACCATCGAGGCACCATTGCAAAATTGTTTGTCTAATTCTAATTTTACAAATAAAAAGGTTTACTGTCATAAAATTCCATAAAAATAGTTGTCCTATTTGTGTTATTTCACAGTTAAAATTGAAAAATATTGAAATATAATAATTGTTTTTTTAAAACATTCTTGAATATATGCATATATTTACAAATAAATATTTGAGTAAGTATCTCTTCTGAAAAAGTATATTCAATTATCATCTAATTTTATTTTTCTTTTGATAAGAAATACATCAGTTTTTTTTTTTTTTTATTTTAACATATTTTATTTAATGTAAAATTTCTGTTATTAATTCTTTTTATTCAATTAAAGATTTCAAAAATTTTTTACATACATTTTACACAATTAGAAGCATATGCGTAGGTCGTGAAATAAAAAGGAACACTTAAAAACTAAAAAAAAAATCGATTATTTTAAAAATATGAATTCATTATCTATATAATTATGAATTGAAAAACACTATAAGGTATGGTGGTAAAAATAAATAAACAGAATTCAAAATTTAAGCAAAATACAGTAGAATGAATCTAATGTAATTTACGGGAATTCAGTTTGTAGTTTAAGAATCATTGAAGACGTACCTATTATGTCTATTAAATTAGTAGGTTTAAAATATTAAACAGATTAAACAATAGCACATGTGATATGAATTTCATTTTTATGATTTTCTTATATAGGATTTAGTTGTAATTCACCATTAGAGTGAGAGTCACATCATAAATAAACAATCCAAGCGATAATAAAAAGGAGCCAATAGTTGTGTCAGAAAAAGTTCGGGGGTATTCCGAAGATAACGGAACGCGGGGTCCCCACCAGGTCAAACTCAATGTATGTTAACGGTATCTTGTAATGTCATATTTTCAAAAACATATATCACTATCCCCGCATCTCGACCTTTAAGGACGAAAAGAACAATTAAGATCCTGTTTCCCCATTTAATTCTTTTATATAAGTTGTTATACATTAAAGCATATGCAATAAATAAATACATTTAATCTTAATTGAGCAGGATAATGATCTAACAATTATTGTAATAATTATTTAAATTAATTTGTTTAGTAAAAATAGGTGTTGCCATTGTGGAGCTAGATGTTGCTGCTGTACAGCTGAAAGATTTTTATCAAAAACATTTTTTTTTAATTTTTCCTTAAAAATAAGATATTCCAAGATTTTGCGAAAAAAAAAAATCCATGCGACGGAAAGTATGTTTTTTAATGTTCTTTTCGTTCTTAAAGAACCAGATGTCGCAATAATGATATATGTTTTTGAAAAGGTGATTTTATGAAGTAACGTTAACATATATTGATTTTGTCTTCCGTGGCGTGTCGTTATCTTCAGAAAAGCTGAGTTCGGTAACAGGCTTTTAAACACTTATATTATTTAACTTTTTGAGAAAAGATGGAAAAGTAAGTCCTAGTTATAGCGTTAAATGTGTTATTTAAAAAATTAAAAGAAAATACTTAAAACGTGGGGACAATTAAGGTTCTCACTAAAAAAAAGATGTTCTTCCTGTATTCCAAAACATTAAAGGGATAACGGGTATAAGACTTAGAGTTTCTGTTTCTTTTTAGAAAGTCTTGGAAAAGTCTGGAATTATGTAGGAAGATGTTCGATCTTCTTATTGTGAAATTTTTTTTTTAAGTTCAATTTAATCAAAGAAAGACAATCGCCTACAACCATAAAATTATTTCCAGGGCCTTAATGTGTATAATGAAGAATCTCTCTATTTATTGTAAACAATTCTTTTAATCATTGATTGAATAAATGTACGTTTAAAAAAAAAAAACAAATGTTTTGTAATAATTTGAAGGTAATGTTTTACCAAGGTTAAATACTGAAGGTCTACTCTCAAACTCTAGAGTAAGCTTATTATACATTTTTATATTAGAAAATTTAAATTAAACAATGCATAGGTTTATATTAAATAAACATGTATTCACTTTAAATATTACAAGCTATATTACTTAATATCTGTACCTAACAATAAAATATTTTTAAAATATATCTTTTTATTTAACAAATTTTCTTTTATAAATTATTTAAAAACATTTGCGATAATATATGAAATTTTATAATGGATGAATAGATGAATGTTTTAAAGTGAATTTATTATTTAACTAATAAACAAGGTTATTACGAAAATGGATAAATTGTATAAATTGAGTTCATGGTAGGTTGTATGAAATTAGGTTGTATTTGTGAATTTTGATATTGCCTTATTTATTATTTAATGCAAGTAAAATATTGAACATACTGTAAAAATGTATCCAAAAAAAAAAAAAAAAACGTAATGAGCATCTACAGATAAAAAAATATTTTGAATTTATTATTATGAATAACTTCTATAGTTATTTTTAAAATGAAAAATTCTCCAAAATAATGTTAATGCTAATTATTTTATGAATATTTTTTAATTTATAATTTTATTTTTAAAATTTCTAAAAAGCAAATAAACCATATTCGAGTTTTGGAGTAAACATTCTCTTGAATATCTATTAGATATTCTGAATAATGCTATATACCTATTTTTCAAGTGTATTTTACCTGAAGCCATGAAAAAATGTTTTAATTCTAATTTAAGAATCATCATATTTTATGACCTTCTTTTTTTTTGTTTCTGTATTGTTTATGTGGGTGGTAGTTTCTTATTTCAATTGTCATCTACCGTTCGCGTATCAGATTCTCAATTTTTTCATGACATCCTGGTATGCACGAAAGGTATTTACAATTCAACATAATTTTTTTTTTGGAATAAAATTGCATAATAGTCGAAAATAATATTTTTTATAAGAGTATTACTTTTAGGATTAATGAGCTCTGGATTAATATTTATGTACCAGTTTTTTAGTTGAGTTTTTAACGATAAAAAATATTATATTCTTAAAAATATAGGGAGCGTATCGAAAGTTCGCGTCTCAATATTTTACTTTATAATCTCGCGTTTTTATAAATCTAATTTTTTAAAATCTCGCCTCAAAATCGCGTGTCTTAAAATCTCACGTTATACGATGTTTTCTATAAAAAAATATGGCGAAAAAATAGAATTCTATTTCCCTGCACTATTCAAGTTCTGTGATTTAGAAATAATTTATGTAAAAAAAAATTGGACAAGATTTTAGAGTTGGTTACAAAATCAGGGTTATACGCTTCATCTAAAATATCTACACCAAAACAATATTTTAAATTCTTTGTTTAAATATGTATGTACAAAAAATAATTAGGAGGAAATTAAGACTTTGTTGGAAAATCAGGTTTTCAATAATTTATTTAGCAGGGCTTTGAAGACGACAGTCTCCACTATATTTCTTTGTCAAACTTATTACTACGCAAGCATTTGAAAATAAAAGGAATTTCTTTGCGCAGCCATTATAGTTAAGATACAAAAATTAAGATTTGATGTTTTCCAAATAGTGAATTTGACCGTTATTTCTTTGTCAAATAATGACAAATTTGTTATTTCTTTGTCAGCCACTAGATTTTAGAAGACGATATTTTGAGACACATGATTTTGAAACACGTGATTTTGAGACACGAAATTTTGAGACACATGATTTTGAGACACGTGATTTTGAGACACGAGATTATGAATGATGAAATTTTGAGACGCTAGCTTTCATACTCGACTCTCAAAAATATTACTAAATTGCAATAACAATTTGTTAAAAGTAGCCATCATGAAAGTAAATAATATTTTAGAGAGAATTGACTAGATGAAATTCAACATAGATATAAACTCATGTTGAAAGTTCTTCTAAAAAAACTTCCTAAAAAAAAAGTTTTCCAAGAAGCCATATAAAAAATTCTAAACAACAAATAAAAATTTTTAACAGCAAGTGAGTAGTTATTTATAAAGTTTACTAATATTTTGTTATGTGGTGTTTGATATTAAAGTTTAATTAGAATTTTTAAATTTTGATTACAATGAAATCTTAGAAATAATTTTCTAAAAATATTTTATGCATACCTACATAGTATCATTAAATTTTTCTGATTTATTTGGTTACTATTGAAAAATGACAAATGTTTGATACAAATTTGTTGAAAAATGTATTTGATGCACCATATAAAAACAAAAGGGATTTACTAAGTCAGTAAAGTTGGTTCTAATAATATGTTTCATTTATTTTTAATTAACATTGCAGTTAAAACTTTTGTTTTACTAATAAAAAAAAACTTTATGTTTGAAAAATAGAAAAAAACATCAAACTGAAAATTAAAATTCATAGAGTCAATTAACACTTTATGCTCAATGGAAGGAACATTTTTTTTGTTTTTTACTTTTCATTTAATCAAATTAAGGAAAACAATAAAAACTTTTTAGAATTTTCCCAATTGATTTAATTTTTTTTTTGGATTTTATAAAACTGACTATACATTTGTAATAATTCTAAACGTAGGATTAAAAAAAATTATTTTTTAAAAATAAAATATTGATATTTTATTACTTTAAGTATTAAAGTTGTTTTAAAACGTCTAGATTTTTTAAGTTTATATCTAGGTACTTTCCTTTTCCAATATTTAGGTGAACTCTTTAACATTGATCTTATAAGCTTTTAAAACTTCTTCTGCCAGAATGGTATATTATTTAGTGGCATAAATTTAGGAAAATTTAACACAAACTATTTCGAAAAGTCGAAAAGTTTCTCCTAGGTTTTGAAGGTGCACTACCGACCTATAGTATCTAGTGATTGGATCGTATGCATAAAACTGAGCTTGAACTCAAATTTCACTTTTCCAAACAAAAATGCGAGTTCAAGCGTAATTTTTGTATGAAAACGTGAGTTCTGATCCATTATATTGACGCGTTAACTCAGCCTTCATAAATAAAGGAAAAAATTATATTTCAGTCTGAATTTAATTAACAATTTGCCAAATATTTAGTCTCTTGACATTCATAGGAAAACATATTTATAACCAATGTTGAAAGATATTTTTAAAAAGTCGCGTTTCTCTCGTGTTCTTTGGGAATAGGGACAAATTTAAAATGAAAGACAAATCTACTAAAGTTGTTTTGAGAATATAAGAAGGTGCAAGTTTTCATTCATCTAACTTTAGTTGGTTCTGAAGATAAAAGATGTAAAAAGATAGAAATGTACTTTCGATTATACTCTAAGTGAACTAAAATTAACAAATTAACCCATAAACAAAAGCGTTAACGTTGACTATATAATTGTTTTTTATCGTTTTCTTGAATTTCTTCAATTGAATAAAGTTATTATTATTATTTATACAATAAAAATTTTGATCTACTGTTCTAAATCAAAGTTTAGGAGGTGTGAAAATTATTTGAACAAATTCTTGAGAACATAATACATAAAATTCTAAATTCCGAAAACTTATAAACTAAAACGTATATTCAAACAAATTGGTACCCTAAAGTTAATTAAACCAGTATTTCCATTTATTCTGAATTCAAAAAAATTCTGCACTAGTAATTTAAGTTGACAGGAATAACTTTATTTTATTTTTAGAACTAATTTTGCCTTTTAAGAAATCATAACTTTCGAAAAAAGTAGTAAGGAAGTTTGATTTTGCATTTTTTTAATGTGAGTACTGGAAATATTATTTAAAGGTCGCTTCAGACTATATGTATTTTACATTTGACATGATTGAATAAAAAACAAAAGAAAAACAGCTGATTCAGATTAGACAAATGTTAAATTTTTCAATATCATTTTAAATTTCTGTGTTCACACCTATCTGACAATTTTGACATTTTTCTAAATAAATTTTATAAACAAAAAAAATTTTTGGTTTTGGTAAAATCTATTTTAATGAAAAAATTAAAATTAAACATGAATAATTTTTTTATTTTATAATTTCTTTAATTAAATCCGTTTATTTTTCTGCGACCAAACACTTTAACTGTATATGAATATATGAAAAATATCAAAAATACATATCAAAAGTCACATAGAATTAGAACCGGTTCTAAAATGAAATTTACATGTGTAATGTCGTCATTTATATATGACTAACGAACGTGTCAATTGTTCGTTTTTTTAGCGTTCACACTATGTGTTTTTACATTTGACTTGCTGAATTCAGCGTGTCATATGTAGAATATATATAGTCTGAAGGGACCTTAAGAAATTCTTTTCTTTAGCCTATATGAAAAATCTTACAAATGTTTTCAACAATTATTATATGAAAAATAATTATAAAATACTTATTAAAAATGTGGTTGAGTTTCCCTAGAATATACAATTCTTATTTTAAAATACTATTAAATTTGTAATAATTTTTTGATTATTATTTAGGTACCAATTATTCAATGATACCGAGTTAATAGATCTTGATAAATTTCAAAGAAAACTTTTGTTAAAGTGCTAAGAAAAGAAAGTGCTATAATATTACTGCATATTGTGATGTCTTAACTGATGGCCTTGACTAAATAATAGTATACTATACAGTGAAGTGAACTTAATAATAGCTGCTACAGTGAAATATAGTATACTACAGTGAAGTTAACTTAATAATATCTGCTTCAACTATCATCTAATGTAGGAAAGTGTTATCTACTACAACATGTTGTAACTGTTGATAGCAAAATATTAATAATAATAGACAGATTTATTTTTATATTACATACAGTCTCACTCTCCACTTCTCCATTTCTCTATTTCTATTTAACTTTGCGGATCTATATTCTTTCCTATACCTAATCCAATACAGAAGTTAGTGCGTTAGAAGTTAGTTATATTGTCTGTTAGCTCTCTCATTATATTGGCTAAAGCCAAGGAGGATTTAGTAAGTAAAAATCTTATTTTACCATGGAGGTATTCTTAGTGTCTTTGTGTCCCTGAGGAAAACTTGAAAAAAGAAAATTGTAAAAAAATGAACTATGAAATTTGATTTCAAATTATGCTGCAATATAAAAATTATTTTTTTTATTTTATGTAAACAGATAGACAATTCGGGTATTAAGCAAAAAAAAAACCTACTTTTATCAACCTTTTAAACCCACTATAAATTTGATTATCAAAAATTTTAAATTACATGAATATAATAAATGAGCATAAAAATATTCTATGATCCTTGGAACATTTTCAATTTTCAATGCATTTATTGGTACTAACATAAAGCTTTTTCTTTTCAAACTTATAGAATGTCATTGTCATGACATTAAATGTACACATTGAAACACGCCATCATATAATTGTTGTAATAACTATAGTTACCTACCTACTTTAATTAAGGTGTAAAATTTAGAAAATTGTTATCCTTCTTGAATTTTTGTTTGATTTTTGAAATGTTATCCCAAAAAAAAAAAAAAAAAATAAGGCAAAAAAAATGTATAATACAGAAAAATGAAAAATTTACTGGAATTTTATAACAATTTTTTCAATAAACTGTATAAGATATTATGAAATAATTTTCATTTAAAAAAAAAAATTTATTATGCCACTTTGGGAAAATTTTTGTGCACAGGAAAATCTGATTAAAATTAAGATATTTGTTTTTTCTTGTTTTAGATTTTTAAGAGAAAGATATTCCAAAAATTTGTTTACCTTTTTTTAAATGTGTTATTGTTGTTGTTTTTGTTCTGTTGATTTATAAATATTAATTAATAAAACAAAAATGAGGTGTCCTACTGCAAAACAGTTGTGTTAATTAAGAGGATATCACATTTTTATTTAAATATTTTATGTCGAAAAGAAGCTAATGAACTTTGTGAATAAAAGAGTTTTGATTTAAGTACATATTTTTCATATACTTTTTCAATTTAAAGTCAAATTTATTGACAACTTTTAGCATATACCACAATTAAGTTTTTTGTAATTTTAAGGTTTCCTTTTTAATTTGACAAAACGACATTTAAATATTTCGCTTAAAACTTGTAATTAACTATACTTAAAATAGTTAAAAATACCATTTAGACGTTTCGAAAAACGTTGGTATTGTTTTGTATCTATATGTTTAACTTTGTCCCTTTTTCACTAACTTTCTTATCCAGCATTAGGATGTTTGAGAAGGAACTACCGATTACCAATAAGATTTGATTAACAATAGACGTAATATTTTCTGTTCAATGAATCCTCTACAGATGTTTACTTTATTAGAGACAATACGGCTGACCAAAATATTATTAGTGGAAGCAAAATCCATAACACGTAGTAACTAATACTAGCACAATAGATCTACATCAAAAGGTCGCAGTATACCTTATACATTAAACATAATTCTAATTATTTCGTATTACTAAACATTGTGCGAAGGAAATTTTTATAATAACGAGTAACGAGTAGTAAACTAAATATGATGTGAAAATTTTAACTGATTTAACCTATTTGAAAGTTTAATTAAATCCCAATTTCTATTATTATTTATCAGCTTCTATAGTAATTGATAATTTATCTATTAGATCTAACAGTTTTGCCAGTTGTATTAAACTGAAATAATATGTATTAGACCAAATTGTTTTAAACAATCGTGCATTGATTTAATTTTAGAAAAAGTGATCATGATGTTGATTATTTTGAGGATGGAATAAATGTTTGATTATATATACGATTAATAATTTTTAATCTAGATATCATTATATTAAAATGAAGGACAGACGGTAATTTTTCCAAAAAAAAAAAAATATAAAAATAAAATAAAATTTCCATTTTTTATTTGTTTAATTTTTTTATAATTTTTTTTTTTAAATTTTAAGGGACCAAAATTATAAAAGAAGTGCAAAAACATGATAAGTTATGTATAGGTACCTATAATTAAAAATAAGGGATTTATTAATTGTCCTTCAGGACTGATAATTATGACCGTTGTCCTTAGTTGTTTTTATCTTTAAACACATGACAAGTAATTAAAACATTTTTTTTTTTTTTTGCTTTTTTTCCAAATATTTACAACGTTTTATTACACGGGTCAAAAGTAAAAATTTTGTTTGATTTACAAAAAATTATTTAGAAGAATTAAATTTTTAGAAGTTTTAAATTAAGTGTTGTCTTTTAATTTCGGAAAATTTATATATATATATACATACATATATTTATATATATACTCTTCAAAATATTTAAGCGTAGGATATCTGAAATTTTCGAATATTATTTGGATATTATGTGTACTTCTTAGAAGACTGGATTAACAATAAAAGATACTTTTAAGTGGATAAATAATAAAAGACACAGCCACAAAATATTTAATTCTGCTGCTGTTTTAGAAATATTTATGGGGTATCGTGTTGAGCTGTTTACGCTATACTGGATGTCTGCGATTGCATTTCTGAAGCTTTCTTTTTCTTGCCCTGCATGCTAGAAGTAATGTTTTTTCACCATCAATTGCCTGATGTTTCTTACTCATGACATTTGCTTTTTGTGAACACTTTTTCTGCTTTCAATTTTACCTTGTAGAATAAGTTATAGAATATTATATTTGTGGTTGTGTATTATATGATCTACATAAGTTGTTTTTTTTTTTTGCATCTCATTGTAATAACCACTTACGTCAAAATCACTATTTATTTAAGTTAGAGACGCATTATTATTGCTTACCTAATCTATATATGATATTTTCAAAATTATGTACCATATGCCCATATTTAAAATGTTTCCAGGGTTATTATGATGTTCTTGATTTTCAGAGTTCATTTACATATAAATATTATTTTTTTGGTCTCTCATGTTTTGCTTCCTTTCCTTTATATTTCCTTTAGATTGACTTAATATTTTGAAAATATAGTAAAAATTGTATTCTAAATATTGACGGAAATTAGGCAGTAGTTATAGCAATACTTAAAATGTATGGGTAATTTTTTTTTACTGTAACGCATCAGTAATAATAAAATCAATTTTAAAATGTAAAATGTTGAAAATTCTATAACTAAATTTTTTTGTTTGAAAATTTTTAATCATCAAATCTAACTTTATCTTTTTGTTCACTTACCATTATTGCAAATATTTTATCAGTTCATATTTTTGTATCACTATAACTGCCGCCATTTAAATTTTTAAAGGTATTTGATTTAAAAATTTTCCTGAAAAAAATTTTTTAAAATTCCATGTAAAATAATATTTGGTTTAAATATTTATTATGTAAACCCAATGACCAATGATAGCCAAAAAAAAAATCCTGAAATAAATTACATTTAACTTTTTTTAAAGTTGCCATACATACACTTTCATTAGAAAGGTATAAATTATTTCGTAGAATTTTTAAAGCTTCATAGGGTAACAATAATTAAACTATTGTTTGGTCAAAAAGGGTGGTTGTGTTTTGGTGTGTTAAATGTCTGAAATTTTGATAAAGGAATCATGCTCCTTAGGATTGCTTCTCTTTTAGCGTCCGTGATTACAATCTGTATCTGAAAAAAAAAAAAAAAAATGTTATGTAAAATGGTATAAGTGAACTTACGGTCTAAAATTTAAAAATTTAAATCATTTTCTGCCCAAAAAAAAATATATATACTTACGTCCTTTTATCGTAGCATTTAGACAATATTTGGTGATAATATTATCTAATAATAGGTGATTATGATTAAAAATTTAGAAGAGTTTTTTAAAATTAATTATAGTTTAGTTTATTTAGCCAAAGTTTGTAAGTTGTATTCTTTGCTTTTTTAAATTATTATCAAAACTCTAAGGCTACAGGATAATCTATTCAAGTCATAGTTGTTATAACATTCACAGAAAATTTAAAAATTATGACATTATTATTATTATATTATTATTATTATGACACCAAATTTTAGATAAGTTATATTGTATTTCGTAAAGTTAATGGTATATTATAACCAATTGTAATTTAAATTTAATTAGTTTTGAAAAATATATCGAGGGCTTAACTTCATTTCAAAACCCTATATCCAACATAATTCATATAGTGGCACAATATTTCTTGTATTATGATTAAGGAATCAAAATAAGATTAATATGAATTTTAGAACTTTAAAAAAAGTAAAATTTGAATATTACTTTCGTCGGAATATGTAGACCTTAATATAAATATATATATGTTTTTTTTAATATTAAGTGTAATATTACAAAAAAAAAAAAATATTTTTTTGTACTTAAGTTTAAGAAGAACATTAACAACTTTCTTCAAAATGTCCCTCCAAATTTTCCTACCTATCCCCCATAACCCAAATTTCCCAATTCCAATTTCCCCAATTATCCTTCCCACATCCCTATCCCCAAAGCCAAACTGTACATTTATATTAAAGGTTCCATCCTAAAGTTTGGTTTTAAAAGGGTTTGGTTTTGGTTGGTTAAAGTGCAACACTACCCTGAGGAAGTACGTGCAGTTCCGCTTGGTGACTTTCGAGCTTTCCACCAACCCTCGTAAAAAAAAAAAAAAGGTATTGTATTATCCTTTTTTCTGTAAAACTAAAAAAATTTTTGATGTTGGATATAGGGTTTTGAAGTTAAGCCCTCGATATACTTTTTCTAAGATATATCTTTTCACAAATCACTACAAAAATACAATTATTATCATTGTATTTTTTTTACAAATTTTTTTTTGTAAATCTAAAAAAAAAAATTTTTATTCAAGTTTCCTCTGTTATCCCAAATCCAAACAAGAGAAAATGAAAATTGTATTTTCTTTTTTGTTAAAAAAATGTCATCAATGTTATGTTTTGTAAATAAGAAAAGGAACATTTAGAATACAATAAAAAGAATAAAAAAAAAGAATAGATATGTGAAAAGATACAGTGACAGAAGAATAATTTAAAAGCATTTCTATGGTTTTTTTTTAAATTTCATTACTGTATGAAAAAAAAAACAAAAATGAAAATAACAAATAGAAAAGTTGAAAAAATTAGATTAAATTCCAACTAGAATTAAAGTTGGAAATTTATACTTGGTGCATTTGAATTGTAGGCGGGTTTAATTTCAAGAATTTAAAAATATTGTGCAGGCCAGACCACAACTTTAAATTTAACCTACAAAATATAAAGCATAATAACAAGTTGAATATTTAAGTTTAAGTTCACTGGATTAAAGTAATAAAACATTGATTTGATAATTTCTAATATCAAAGTTTTAAATGTAAGATTACCTAATAATATAGTATAAGAAAAGTCTGGAATGTTCTCTTTTCGAACACTTCATCTCCCATAAAAATAAAAGAAGCATTAAGGATGAAATGATGATTCCAATAAGTACGCGGCTTATGCTAACGTGATACCGTAACGGCAAATAATTTCTAATCACATTTGTTATTCATAAAATTAATTCCACACAAAAATGTTAAATTCACTTTGTCGTCACGTTGTCCTATTTTTCAATTATACATTTTTATTCAT
This sequence comes from Poecilobothrus nobilitatus, assembly GCA_947095535.1. Taxonomy (NCBI): domain Eukaryota; kingdom Metazoa; phylum Arthropoda; class Insecta; order Diptera; family Dolichopodidae; genus Poecilobothrus; species Poecilobothrus nobilitatus. The sequence goes on from OX352774.1 coordinate 200,830,226, forward strand.
ATGCATTTCTACATCATAACATGCTGTTGTAGTAGGAATCAATCTTAAAAAACTTTTTTTTTTTATAGGATATAAGGAATTCAAGGAAAGGATACTACTAGTTCTTTTTTGCATTGATGTATTCCCGGAAATGTATCGTTCAGAATTATATTTTACATCAAGGTACACGGTGTCAATACCAGTGTGAATATATTCATACCAAATGTGAAATATAAATAAAAATCACGTTACGTCGTCAAAACACGGTGTCATCAAGTGGTGTTGTAAAGGGAAACGACGTTTATTCCGGATTCCGACAGAATCCGGAACAGTATACTGCCAATAACCAAATTCATATATTCATTGAATTTTATGAATTCAAATAAACCCATTTTAAGCTATTCCATTTTTTATTTTTATTTTATAATTTACAGCTGTTGAAGGCATCCTGAAAGAAATTCAAGAATTTTATGTTATAAAATATATTATGCAGAATTAAATTCATCGCCTGTAAAAAATTTTTCAGCTATTATGTTTAGAAAAACCAATAACAAGGATGATAATATAATTGTTTCCAAAAATGGTCCTTTGGAATTTAAAAAAAAATTTAAACTTATTTTTTTTATATTTTCTAAATATTTTTTTTTTTATTTAGCTATGTTAAAAAAAAATCTATACTTTTTTTATGATAGATAGATATTATGTATACGAAAAAACTAAAAATATTTTATGGCTTTCATGTTTAAATTTCTAGTATCTAAGTATCAAATTGTTTAACCAACTTTTTTTTTTTTTTTAAATAGATATTCAAATATTTTCTTTGAATTATTTTAAATGCAATCCAAATTTCAAGAGCCACCATTCAATTATTCAATTTTAAGAAATAATTTATGATACTTGTAATGTACTCTGATATCTGTATAATTATAATGTAGGTATATGTGATTTGACAAAAGATAAACACAAATATATGTTATCTATAGATATATTTGTATAATATGTATTTTAAATATCGAAGAAATTTATTTCAAAATTTAAATTAAATTTGATGGTACTTTTATAATGAATGTTGCCGTTTTTGATTTATTATGTTGATTTAATTTTATTTTTGAAATATTAATACGAGGTCTCGGTAGCCTAGTGGATAAGAGCGTATGAAATAGGTTGTGAACATCGAGGGAGTATGGGTTCGAATCTCACACAAGTAGTAGAATAATTCCGCCATACGACATTCACAGTCACGCCTGAAAAGGAAAGGCTGTTTATTTTTCTTGTCACATTTATGTGGCAGGGGAATAAACAAAACAAAAAAATATTAAAAAAAAATAAAATAAAATATAATTTTTTTTTCATTATAAAAAATAAAATGGGTATTTGTTTAAAATGATTGATAGTTGATCGAAAGAATTTTTACTGATCCGACTTCAGCTATATATTTTTAAATTTCATAAGTAATACATAAATTGTAGGTAGGTATCCCTTATGTTGATGACAGGAAAATTTTATTTTGTCAGTTTATGTCGCGAAGAAGCAATTGGAGTTTCACACTTTTATCTTAGGCGATTTTTAGCTGTTATTTTAATTTTTTTTTGATTTGAAATTGCACTAAATGATATCAAAAATTACTGTTCGCATGAGAGAAATTTAATTTATTGTATAAAAACCAATTAATAAAATATATTTTAAATCTCAGTTCGAAGAAATATGAAAATTTAAATTTATGATGAATATAGATCTAAAATTTACTAAAGAAGGATTTGATAAGACGGTAACACGGAAAATTATTTTTGATAAATTACTTCCTTTCAAATTATTATTGTTATATACAAATTTGATTGTAAAAATTATGATTGAAAAGAAATAAAACAGGAATAGAATTCCGGCATATTTGCATATTGATAACAATATATTTAAAATTTTCTTCTACTTATGTAATTATAGTTAGATTTTTTTTGATTTGGTTTTCTTTATTTGAAAAACATGAATACTTTTGTAAATAAAAATGTTGTCTAAATACGCATTAAAAAAAAAAAAAAAAGATTGCTCGTTTACCTAATATCAGTTTTTAGATTTAATCCTAAGCCAAATTTATTGTACAGGACAATTGAAATTTTTAATGGAAAATTGATCTTAAATTTCAATAGAATCAGTAAATATCCATTGAAAATTCTCAAAAAAATTAGATATTTTTGTTTGTTTTCTTATGTAAAGAATATTCCTATATTATTTTTTTTCAATTTAATAAAATGAAAGACTAATATTGGTTAAAATTTGCAAAAAAAGTACATAGATAAAGATCATTATGCTTATCTTCAATCTGCATATTATGTTGATTTTATTTTTGTTTTTTGTAGAAAACTGATCTCAATTTAGTAGAAAACTTTTTTTTTTTTGTTTTTTTTTTTGAAAAGACGATTGCATTAACTTAATTGATTAATCAATTTATTGTTTCGACATAATATTTTTATCTTCACCCCTAGTCTATAATTTTCAATTAATAACTAAGAATTTTTAAAGGTTTTTAGAAAATATATGTCTTAGATAAACAATAATTTTTCATATAATATTTATGCATTTAGGTTTTTTTTATAAACCATGGTATATTGTACTTAAATGACTTAAAGCTTTTCTTAATTCAGACTAAATATTCGTAAAAGTTCAGACCAAACTTGTCACCTGTAGTTCAGACCATAACTTGTAGTTATAAAATTAAAATATTTTGCATATAAATTAGACGATATAATGACAATAAATTATAATTAAGGCAAAGTTTCAAAAGCTTTCGGATACTTTTCGCAAAAAAAAAAATAAAGTTAAATTATGGGAAAAAACCAAAATTCGATTTGATATTACGTATAACGTTAATTTGAAGTGATTTAATGATTTTTTACCTATTGTAAATTCTAAAAATTGATAGAATTATAAAATTATAACGAACATTTGATACTATGATTAATACTCAGAAAATTAAAAGGTTTTTCTCATTAAATTAGTTAGAAAAAAATTAGAAATAACGATCAATTTAATGAGTTTTTAATGAACTATTTTTTTTTTTTTTTTTTGAAAATTTTCTAAAAGGATTTGTATTTAGAAGAGATTTTTAATTTTTAATTATATCTAATAGATAAGTTCTAAATTATTGTCAACATACTGTTTAGAAACAAAAATTACATGAATAGAATAATTAGACTTTAAATTAATTTTTAATAATATGACATATTGTTTATTGTTTTTAATGGTATAAAAATTTTTTATTTCTAAATAATTTTTAATACACGACAATAATTAACGATTTTACCAGTACATGTCATTCAATTCATTTAGAATTATAGGAAAAAATTGAATAATTATTGTTATTAAAAATTCAAAGTTTTTAGATCTAAACAATAATTATTTTAAGAGAACTTTATGTAATTACATGTTTTTGGAAATTGGTCATTTTGAATTTTTCAGCTTATACATAATTTGGTGTTCTTTACTATTTAATCCACGAAAATTAGCTGAAAATAATTTTGGTGATTTTTACGGAATTTTTATTTTGTATTGACTTGTTTCCCATTTGTTTATGTAGTCATATAAATTAATTTAACATTTAAAAGCAAAAGATTTTAGAAATATTCATTGTATGCCAACAATACGTACCTACATAATATTATAAAACAATATGCCTAAAAGTATGCAAGGAATTTAAATTTTTCGTTATATCTTAAGTTACCTTTACTCGCACCCATAATGGCCTCAGTAGCCGAGGATAATACTAACATTACTTAAACTTTTTATGTAATATTAGAAAGCTAAATAAATAAAAATAAATAAAGGGACTTGGTGGTAGCCTGTCGGTTAAGCATGTATTTTATTAATCGGGGAGTGCGGGTTAAAATTCTGCACATATAGTAAGTTTTATTAATTAAAAATCAAATCCTTGATATCAAATGTAGTATAAATATATAATACATAATATAAAAGAAAATAAATGCCACTATCGTATAACTTAATAATAGTATTCAACCTATAATGATTTTAGTAACCGGCAGTTTACCAATATAGCATTATCATATCCTTATGTGATTTGTAATATTAATATGTAAATATATTTATTAAAAGTGGGGTATCGGTAACCGAATGAATAGGCGCATGGCGTATTAACTGAGAGATTGATCAAATCCGGCATACGTAGCATGTTTTTTTAATCGGAATAAAAATTACTTAATAACATGATTTTTAATGTTTATATAAATAAATAAGTTTACAATTTTGTTTAGGGACTTCGATGGCCAATTGGTTAATTATATGACGTATTAACAGATGGAGTACGGGATTAGTATTTAATCTATAACGACCATAGTATTGTGATAGTGGTATTAATAATAAATTATTTTATTTGAAATAATTAAATTCTATATTAAATGAAAATGACAACCCATACTTAAGCCTATTCCAACTTGTATATCCTCTATTATTTTTATTTTCTTCTCTTCTTAAAAAAACATTTTCATTTTAATCTTATTATAATATTGTTGTTGTCGTCACCACAAAATATATGTATTCTTTTTAAAAAGAAAAATATTCTATGGGAATTATTTTGGACAACATTTTCATGGAAAATGTTTAGAAAAATAAAAAGAAATCTCTTATATGATATTGTCTGTGTATATAAATATATGTCTTATACCTACAAATGTTAAAATTGAAGGAGAAAAAAAAAACTAAATTGAATAGTTTTAGAATGTTTTTATTTAACAAAATTGTATAAAAGAATATGATTATGTATTTATAATTAAGTTTTATGTTAGAAATTTGAATAACATATGTTAATAGTTTTAAATGTAGGTTATTATCCTTTTAATATCCTTCTATTCAAGTAAAAATCCAAATATAATTGGAAATAACTGAAGAAATTCTTTATTTCTTTTCTATTTAATTTTTGAGAGATATTAAAAAGTTTGAAGATAAAAATATTATAATTTTTATTATTTAGAAACTTTTAAGTCTTTAAATGAATCTGGAATGGGTTTACAGAATCTTGGATTATTTTTTGATAGTTTGATATTGTAAATTGAATATAACACTAGGTAGCGTATTAGTGTTAATAAACAAAATGTTTAAGTGAAATTAAAATAAAAAAATGTTATATTATAGTTTAAAACAATAATAAAACATTAAAACGCGTTCTTCTTTATTGAACATGAGTTTAAGTCGATAATTAAGGTAGATATAGATATATTTTAAGATAGAATCTAAAGCAACAGTTAATGAACTTATATTACAACTTATATTACAACAATCACCCTATTTTATGTAATCAGTTATAAAAGTTTAATTAATTATTTCAATAATTATTTTGTTTTTTGTTTTAATAATTTCAATTGTTATAATATAAAATACAAATCACTTTTATCCTATTTTCATCTTAATTTATTATAAAAGACTACACAACTATCAATTGAATTTATTTCATTTATTTAATAAGTATTTTGTTTGTTTTTTTTTTGTTGAACTGAAAATCTAAAGTTAATCAAAAATGTCTTAGACCTCTTTAAACTTAACTTAACTTACATATTAATTTGTGATTTTCTTTTTTCTATCCATCTATCCATCCATTCATCTATTCATTCATCTTTTCTTTTCAAAAATATAATTTCTATAGAAATTCTTCAATAAATATTAATAGAGTTTAAGACTTCTTGGAATTCTTAAAGTTTTGTTCAACATTTCATTGAATTTATTTTGATTTCTTTCATCCTTGGGTTAAGATACATACGCATTAACGCATCAACAACCACACCAATAAAAAAAAATAAAATAAAATACCACAAAAAGTTTTTGTATATTTATTTTGAATGAATAAACCAACCACCATGTTAAACATTGTATGACTTTTTTTTTTTGTTTTTTTTTTTTGTTGTTTTCCCCTAAGGAATGAAATCGAATACAAAAAGCATTGAAAGTTCATTGAAATTGAACAATGTGGAGAAAAAAAAATATGGAATCATCATATTACAAAATAAATGATATATTCATAGTTTTCTTTTTTTTTTTTTTCTTGCCCCAAAGATTTAAGAATAATTTTGGGCAATTTAATATATGACAACATATAAACTAATTTATAATTCATGTCACATTGATCTATTAATATCATTGATATAATCATTTTATTTTTTGTTTTTTTGTTTTTTGTTTTTTTTGTTTTTGAATTCCAGAATAAAACTTTTCTGAAGATAAAAAATCTACAGTGTATTGTGAAAATTTAAATGATACTTATTTGAAAATTTTTTGTATTTACAGAAAATTAACTTGGTTAAGGTATAGCCTTTAATACTACTAAATAATAGCCTTGCCTTTTAGTTTAGTACTAAATTTGTATAAATTTTCATTTTTAGCTAAAATGGAAATTCAAGAAAATCATTTTCCAATAAATGATTTGCATATAATAATCTGAGTCCTTGTTAAAAGAATTTGTTAACGATTTCTGTATTAAAATGGTTCTATATGACTTAATTAAAATTTGGAACAGTCAGTTAGAAAAAACTTGTTAACGTTCTGTGGAAATTAAAATAATAAAGAAGAATTTCTTATAAATTTAAAAAAATCCACATACATATACTTGTATTATAGAACACCGAACTGACTGATAACAAATCGTCCTTTTTAAAAACTCAATCAGCTTGCAATTCGTATATTAGCCGAGCACCTGCGGAATATAATCTTTTAATTAATAAATATTTAATGTATTAGATATACAAGTATATATCTATTGTACTTACCGAAGAAACAATAAAAAGACAAATAAATAAATAATCATATAAATTAAAAAAATTTTTTTTTTTAGTATAAAAAAGAAATTTTATTGCAAATATTCAATTATAACCATTTAATATGTTTTATTATATGTTATTTGTATATATATACATACATTGTATTATGATATAGAAACAACTCTTGTATATTTGTAGATATTATGTATATATATATATGTATAAATATATATATATATATATATAGATGTATAATATATTTATATACATTATAACATATGAAAAATTATTTTTATCATTAATTTTAAGGACACATAGAGAATTTTTGTAGATTGTCACAATAACAATTTTACAATGTGAATGTTATGTCATGCGATAATCTTATGTCATGAAATAATTATATATCCTTTTTTTTTGTATTTGTTATTCATGTCACTTACATGCATCATCGTGTAATAAATGAATAGTGACTTGGGTGGGTAAACAGTTCTCAACCATTGTTGATGCAGTAACATTTAAAAAGAACAAAAATAAACAAATCACAATGATACAAATATTTACAAAAAAAAAAAAAAAAAGAAAAAGACAATCACAATGATACAAAAATTGTGATGAAAATGTAGTTTTATTGCAATAAAAAATTTTAGATTATAATAAAAATTAGATTGCAATAAAAAATTTTAGATTATAAAAGTTAATAGCTAAAAGATACATTTTGTTATTATTGGGCTAAGGGTGTTTTTTTTTTTTTTTGTTATTTTTCGTTTTTTTTTTTTTTTTACAGACGATTAATAAATTAAGGGTCAAAATAGAAAAAAAAAAAAACATTATATTTAGAGTATAACACAAGAGTAACCAGATATCTTAGAAAATTTTCCAGACAAAAAACAAACAAAAACAAATATGTATATATATATACATATATATATATATATTATTAGATTTAATTTCATATTTTTGTTATAAACAATGAAAACATTTTCAATAGAATATAACTGTAAAGAGTTCAAATATGGAAAAAATAGAAAAAAAATTTCTTTTGTACAATGTGAAAATATTCTTTTTTTTTTTTTTTTTTCGTTTTTATTTATCAGTACTCGGAGAATAACTTTAAAATAATTGTGGTTTTAAAGTTGGACAAAGTTTTTAAATATAATATGAATTTAAATTCCAAAATTAGTTTTTATTTTATAATGCCATAATAGTTTTTTTTTTTTTTTTGTTTTTATTATAGTGATTTATTTGTTCACATCAATAGAGTCAAAAAACTGTTTTAAATTATGTTGAATAAAATCCTTTTATTGTTGAAAAGGAAGATTTTTTAAGTAAATAATTCGGAAAAAAAAAAATCTTTCTGTTATCTGTTTAAATTTCAGTGATTATGGTGATGAAGGACAATAGTTGTCTATACATATAAGAGATTGACAAAATTTTATAAAATCGACTTTTAATAAAATTAAAATAATGGTAATAACGGTGAATAAAATGAATTATTAACTCCGAATAATCTACTTTGTTTGATAACTTTTAGAAAAATGTAAAATTTTAATACTTATTCACTTTTTGACCAAGCAGTGTACATTAACATTAAGCGTCATTATATATAACCTATTCTTATGATCATAAAACGAAGGTGGTGTTTGGTGGGTTAAAGCCGTCGCACTAATTTGTGCTCTTCGCAATTATATACGTTATCTTCCGATGATTCCCACCTAACCTCGCAAAAAAAAAATTTTTGCATATTTCAACAAATTAATTAATGCAAAACTAATATCCAGTTTTCTTTCGTAATAATTTAAAAATATAAATTTAATATTTCCCATTATTTTGGGAGAATTTTTAACTATTGGTAATTGTGGTTACCTCATACCTCAACATTCAACAATCATTTCTTCATACCTCAACAACCATTACCTTATACCTCAACAACTATTTAAAAATTATAAAATAAAAACTTTTTTTACGAACTTAAATAAAAAGTGTGCGAAAAAAAAAAGATTGTTGATGCTGTTAGATAGGAGGGATATTATAGCTTTACATCAAGGTTTTGTGAACCGTTGTGTACCCTAACTCCATAAAATGCTCGTTTATCACAGCGGTTCATCAAGTCATGTATCAAAAAAAAAAAAAAAAATGATTAAAGTGAAAAAAAAAATATTAATTAAAATACAAAATATTAAAACTGTCTACAATTTTGTTATTTTCAAGTTATAAATTTTTTTATTAATCATAGTTCAAAACACAAGCAAAAAAAGTCAAACCAACTCGAAATTATAATAAAATCTAAATTCGATCTATCATAATATTATTTATGAAATTTTACCACGAAATTTCATTTATGATTAGACAGATATACAATGAATGAAATATTATTTAAAAGGAATCCATTATTGTAATTAAAATTTCATTGAAAAAAGTTTTTAATTGTAAAGGATTGTAAATTAACTTATTAAGTACCTATAATATAATGTATAGTATATGTATAGAATTATATCTAAAACATAATATAAATTCGAAGTTGGTTATTTCTAAAATACTCTCTGAAATAAATCTATTTGTGTACCTATACAATATTCGAAGAAATTATTTTATTAATAATAGAACCATAATCATAAATTCAATAATTTGGCAAAACAAAAATTTAATTAAAAATTAATTTATAATATTGATTTTATTTATTAAAAGTCAGAAATAAAGTATAGGTGAGTTATTGTTAATAAAATTGTTTTACTGTACAGTTAGATATCAAAGATCGATATTTTATTGTATCATTATGAAAAGACTTTTGCCGCCCCCTTTTCTTACCATTTAAATTAATTCTTAAGAATAAATTGAAAATTTTGATTAAATGGAGGAGATTTTCTTTTACATAAAGATTATTGAACCACAAAATTATTTTATATTTCTCGGGATTAATTTGTATTGTATTCATTTTTGAAAATGTATAGAATGAGATAAGGTTCTTTTATTTGTTTGATCACGAGTAAAATTTTTATAAAATTTAGTATTATTGGAACTAACAATAGAATAAATAATAAAAACAATGTGAAGTTCAGACTTTATAGATGGAATGGAATCTTAAGAGTCAATTTATATAAGAGTTTAGTGAAAAAATAATGAGAAGTTACATTTTCAAAAACTAGATTAAATTTCAAAGATTTTTTTTTTTTAAAATCCAGAAAAATAATTAACCATTATTTGTTCGGTTTGAATCGAAATAATGTCCTTCATTCTGCTCGAATATAAAATTTGCTTTTTTAACTAAAAAAAAAAAAATTTTTCTCTTTTCACTATATTTATTTTATTGATTTTGTATATAGGTAAATTTTTACTTAAACGGTACGCTGACTGGCAATTTTAAAATAGCATATAGTTTTAAAAATTTATTATTTATAGATTGAAATAACTAATATCTATACAACAGAATGTTATTAGTCTATCTGTTGGTTCTGTAACAGGACGCCTTTTTATCTCTATCTGTATATATTCACATTATGTATGTATAAGTAGGAGAACTACCCTACGTTGCACACGTTGGGTTTTTCAAGTGTAACGGAAAAAAATAAAACTTTACTTCAATATGAATTAAAAAAGATAAATTTTGAGAAAACGGAACTATTGCAAATCTTGAGAAAACGGAAAAATCACGTAATTTTTTTTTTTTCTAATTTCATTCCAAAATGGGTTCATCTTTTTGAAAATATAGTTCTACTAATTTGATGCTAATTGAAACAATATTATCAGCTGGATAAAGTAATAAGTTAAATAATCCTCCTTATAACCCTCGTAAGTGATAAGCAAACGGAAATTTTATTTTGTTTTATAGGTATTATCTAAATAAGATGGTCTTAGATGCTAGTGCCGAATTGTACTTTTTTTTTTCTCTACTTTTGGAAAAATCAATCTCCATATTCTAATTGGTTCGTTAATAAAAAATTCCAAATTTTTTATTAATATTCTACTAGGTAGTTTTTAATAATCCTAATTTAAACCGTTCAAATAAAATATTATTTTGACACTCTAAAGAAGCCCTACCTAAATGAATATAGCATCAATTTAGGACATTAAAGTGTTAAATCTAGTTAATGCACGTAATAAGTTTGAGTTAGTTTGTCAAAATTAGTAAATAAATTCAAATTTAGTTTTATTGTAAAATATCCAAATATTTTTTTTATATTTTAAAGTTTATCACACTTTTTATGTGTCACATATATTATATCAATCAAAATAGCAACATCAAAAACTTGTTCTATATCCATAAGTTTCATTTGACTGGTAAAAAAGAAATTAAAATTAATAACAGAAAAAGTTGTCTTCAACTCTTCAAAGAAAACATCCAAATTACAATCATATTCTATTTAACTTTAGAGATTTATAGAAATTATCTAATGATAATTGAATTGCAACAGAAAATATTTTCACCTTTCTATAATTAATTGACACTTTAATTAGAGCGAATTTTTCTTTTTGAAACAAACAAACTATAGTTCTAAAAATTCTATTATAAAAACTGATTTAAAATAAATTTTAAAAGTTTATTAAATTTGAAAAAAGAAAAAAATATTGTTCGGATTGGTATTTACTTTTATAAATATTTATAATACAACAAAAAAAAAAATCAAATGTTTTTACAAAACAATTTTAGTATAAAAACTATTTAGAATTCCTTTAGAGTAAAGTTTTGGATTATACTTATATATTATTATCAACCATTTACAATATAGTGATCATTGTAGAAAGAATTTTAAGTAGTAGGTATTTAACTTTCATATTGGAACAAAGTGGTGAATACGCGCTTTAGAAAGTCCATTTATTATCATCAAATCATTTTATTTAGAATCAATTTTTTATTCGCGCCTAAAATTCTGCAATTTCTTATGAAATTTTATTTTATTGATTTTTTTTAAATGGTGTAAGAATACATGACGTTTTTATGTTTGAATTTAATATGGGAAAGTTTGATATATCAATATCCAATTAAAAGAATATTATTTTCAAGATTGTAAGGGATAACATAAAATTTTAGAATATCTGGATTTTTCAAAACGATCCTATTCCTATTAAAATTGTGTTTTTTTTTTTAATAAAGAAAATTTTTGTTAAATATTTTTAATACGTCACGGTCCACGGAATATAATAATCAGACAGACTTTTAACAATAAATATGGTGAAATGAAAGGAAAAGGAAAACATAAACTTTGATAAGTGTTTTAAAATGATCTTATTCAATATTCTGTAAATTGTTTTTTTTTTTTTTACTTAGCTGTTTTTGATTATTTTTTTTAACATATGTACGACGTGTTAAGATTAGAAAATATATTTTCTATTGGAATACATAAATGATTCCTTTTTATTGTGGTTTGTTGAATTCTTTTTCATTTCTTTTTTATATTCTAGATTTTCAATTCTTCTATTTATTTTTCCTTTAATAAACCAACACATAATAATATATTATTAGGATTAACTCTAGAGTACTTTGATTTTCAATTTTAATATGTACTGAAATTCTTTGAATTTTTATAATGTTTAATTTTTCTTGTTTCATTTTTGGAAAAGAAACACTAACAATGTAATAAGAAAAAAAAAAAAACAGCACTGCGGAAAGAAGCTCTAGAAAACAAAAGTATTTTTAAGATATTTTTTGTAAGAAATCCTTTAGAGATTTCACACCTTCAAGAAATCTCAGAGAATGTATATGTATATATACATGTATGTATTATAATCAAGGAGCTTAACCGATATATGATTTTATTTTCTGGTTATTGTTGTGTTTTCTCACTATGTAAAAAAAAAGCAGACATGAACAGATTTCATTTAAATACATGAAAATCATGGTTGTTGTAAATTAAGTATAGCATACATTTAACAAAATATATATTATTTTTGTATTATATTGTTAACTTTTTGGTAATTGGTTATTTAAATTGTAGCATTTTAACATAAAAATATTTTAAAGCTAATAAGAAAATTTTAAAGGTTTATATTATCAAATTTTTAAAATGAAAATAAATTCTTTTAGTTTATAATTTTTAATAAGTTTGTTTTTTTTATTCAAGGATTAGAAGAATTTAGAAAAGGTTTAGAACATGCAATTAAAATCAATTCTAGTAGATTTTTTATCAAAGGACACCAATGGACAACCAACATTTACTTTCCCTTGGTTGGGTTAAATTTAAATGAATACCAAAATATGTACGTAATTTCTTTTTAAACTTACCAATGGGATGTGCGAACTTTGATACAAATATAAAGTTTATTTTGGGACAAAACGAAGCTGGTAAATATAATCGAAATAACTTTTGTAAGGTGAAATTTTTAAATAATAACAAAGTTTACTTTAATTTAAACTACAACAAAATCTTTTATTTTAAATATCAATTTTCATATTTTCACCATCATCATAACTTTGACACCTAATTTATTTTATCAACTTAAGGTTTAAAGTTTAATATGGGTAACAGGTGCATTATAAAAACAATTCCATGAAAACTTTTTAACTTAATGTTTAATAAAAAAAAAATTTTTTTTTTATATGCGATAAATGATTTTTTAATAAAATTATTAACAAAAACATACAAACAAAAATAAAGAAAATGTATAAAATATGTTTCCTCGTACAAAATAATTTTAAATGGTAGCAAATCCGTTTCACATTTTTTTTTATCTTTTCTTCTTTTTTCTTCGTTTTTTTTTTTTTTGAGTTCTAAAGCTTTCTTGTTTGAATGTCATATTGACGGGCGCCATAACAACTCATTAAGTTTTCTCGCAAGAAGAAAAATATATGAAAACAGAAAAGAAAAATAAAGGAATTCTATATAATGGTTTTTTTTTTTTTCTTAGAAGGACATTTTTTCTCTGGTTTTGGTTTTGTTTTTGTTTTTGTAACATTTTACTATAGAGTTCATCACCACTGTTATAATCATTTAATTTTTATACTTATTACAGTCGTTAGAATCGTTTTTAATATGTATGAGTGTTTATAAACAAGTTGTTTAGACGTGTTTAGTCAAAAAACAGAGATATTTATTTACAGTTTCACTTCTAAGGTAGATATACTAAATTAATTCAGGAAAAAACAAACAAATATCTTATCATTGACTCTGGAATGAAAATCGTTAAAGTTAATAATATACCTCAACCATTTTGGCTATATGATATTATATCACATGACATTATAATGACAATTTATTGGTAATGAAATTTACAAAATTATTTTCATATTATTAATTAAGATTATTAGGTTTTGATAATCAAATCACTTACTTTACTATTCAATTTTATTTGCTTCCTACAGGCACTTCAACTAAACATTAACGGTCTGGAAAATTATCTTCACTTTCTATTTTGGTAATTTTTTAGCAACTCGATGTTTAAATACTCAAATATTTCTAAATTGTACTTAAGAAATCCAGATAATAAATTGTGTATTTTAAAGTATGAACAATTTATAAAATTAGTGGGTGGTAGAAAATAAATTAACGATTCAAAAGGTTTAATACTCCTTGTAGTTTTCAAACACCAATAATAGATCTAATAGTATGAACAAATTTATTAGAAAATGTAATATACTCAGAACTAGATTAACATTACGCAAAATTGTCTTAAAATGGTAGCACAAACCCAGAGATAATCAAAAAATCTGCTGATTTAAATATAAGAAAAAATTAATTTTCGTTGCGCCATTTCGTATTGGATTATTTTATCATGGAATCTTTTACAACCTATCATACTGTATTATTATTGTATCTTACTTAGAATACCAGTTAAAAAAGAATGTGATCATTCAAAGTTGATGATGGGTGATAAATTATTCATACAGAAGGACATCTTACTTTAATTTAGAACTAAAGAATTTTAATTTTTTTGTCTTCTTTTCAGTTTTCCTCATTTAATGTTTTCACTGTTTGTTTTTAGATTGTAATTCTGTTGTATTAAAAGACTTAGAAGAACTGAAAAAATATAAAATTTTAACAAAAGTAACTAAGGATAAAAACAAGAAGGGAAAGCCCTTGTAAATCTTAATTTATTCGCGAAAAATATTTATGTTATCATCGTTTTTTTTTTTTTTCGTATGACAAGGAAAAAGATGATAAGAAAAATGACAACAGGTAAGCTAAAATGAGGAAAATAAGCTGTGAAACAATGTAGTACGAAAATAATAATTGTATGATAATGTTGTGAAATAAAATTTTCAGTGAATTTTGGAAAATTTTTAAAAAATGTTTTGGTTTTGTTAAATAATTTCTTTTTTTTTTGAATTTTACTATTTCTAAATATATTTTGATAGATATACGATTAAAGAAATTTTTAATTATTATTACTTTTATTAGAACTTAAAATAACTAAAAATCGATATTTTAGCTTAAAATAATTTTAACACTTTGTATGCACTACATTCATATTTGAATGACACATGAATTTCATATGAGGCCACGTCATTTAAATATAAATGACGGTATTGTTTTACTTTAGATATATGTCATTCATATTCTAAGATTGCCGATAATATGAATTTTATTTTCTAAGAAATCTTTTATCAAATTGTAACTGGTAAAGAAATTATCGACATACAACGGTCTTCCTTCATTTAGAGAAGGTATTAAATGAAATGCAGATCATGCAAAGTAAAATTTGAAATTCATGAAAGAATCAAAAAAATTACATTTCAGTGGCTGAGCACTCTGCTTATAGATATCTTTTGACTTGCCAATAATTTGCAATTTGGGTCCAGTTTTACGAGATCCATCTACAACATCAAATCGAAGAGCTTTTCAATTTTATTGGAATTGATGACAATCCATTTAGTAAAATATTCCATATGCTTCATTTATGGGTTTTTTAGTATCGTTTCGTCAGTATATTTATTGGTTTCAGTTACAATAAGATTTATAACATTATCATCTACCAACAATCAGAATATTCAAATATAAATGACATTAAAAAAATGAATACTTTAATTTGTTGAAAATTATTGGAAAGTGCTATATAACAAACTTTACATTATATTATATATTATATATAATATATTGTATTAATTAAATTATAAAATTACAAATTCTGTTCAGAAAATATAAGAAAATTTTTAAATATTCAACTGCATGTGTACCAGTCGGACAAGAAAAACGCGGACAATAAATGTAGTTTGTTTTTTGCAAATTTATATGAACTTAGTGTAATATATCTAAAAAGTTTTCAAAGCTTCTTTCACCAGACTTTTATCACCACGTTGCATAATATTGTTTAAGGAAACTAAGGTTAAGATAACGTACTCATTATAAACGTATATAATGATAACGTATCATTATCATTTAAATAAAAGGTTTAAAGAAAAAATTATTTTTGTTTTAATTATGTTTTTCTATGATGATGTCTTTTAAAAAATTAAAGAACGTTTTTTTTTTTCCAAAAATAAATACCTTCCAAAAGTAATTCTTTAAAGAACTCATTATACAATTACTAAAAAATTTTTATTGTAAAAACTGCCATCCTTTTGCGTTTCCGATTTTAATTCAGATGAAAAATACAATACATCTTAGAGGCTTAGAGATAAAAGGAAAAAATTGCAATTAAAACTTTAAAATTGTAATTATTTAAAATTTCGTATAAAAAAGAAAATCGTACATACAAAAATTTTCGTAAGTCCTTGAAATTTAAAACCTAAAAAAAAAAAAAAAAAATACGTTCTGAATAATTTCAGATAATAATTTTCTGTATTACGTTGTTTGCTCGTATCTTATATATTATTAAAGGCTTTTCTCATTTTCATTTAAATTAAAGGATAATTTCAAAGTAAAAGCAATGTAAAAAAAAAGGATTGCAGATGTAAATGTATGTGTTCATTGTAAGCAGCGCGCTCTTGATTGATGCATATTATTTTCATGTTTTTTTAAACTCAAATCTAGTATTTTGAAAAAAATAATTCAAACATTTTCATTTTTATTGTCTGCAAGTCTTTTCGTAAATAAATAAAATCTTTGAAGCTAATTCAAATCAGAGAATAACAGAAAATTTAATATAGTAAAGTGAAAATTTTTTTATTGTACATTATGATATTCATATCTCCTTTAACTGTTTTTTTTGACGAAATTTTTTTTGAAATTTATATAAAACCTTAAATTATCCTTTACTTTCCTTGAGTACAAAACATTTTTAAAGATTTTTGGCTAAATAACTAAGTCTATTATTATTATTAGAGTATTAAATTTTAAAAAGTTGATTTATGTGTTGCTTCTAACTGCAACATAGGTATAATTTTTTAATATCAACATTTTCAAATTTCATTTTTGATAGAAAATTCAGGAGAAATAATATCTAATAAGTCTAAGTTTAAAAGAAAAACGAAACACATAGAAAGAGCTCTGGTTTGCCAA
The DNA here is from genome assembly GCA_947095535.1 of Poecilobothrus nobilitatus. Classification (NCBI taxonomy): domain Eukaryota; kingdom Metazoa; phylum Arthropoda; class Insecta; order Diptera; family Dolichopodidae; genus Poecilobothrus; species Poecilobothrus nobilitatus. The sequence goes on from OX352774.1 coordinate 200,847,330, forward strand.
TTAGAAAGACTGCTCCACTAAGAAAAAAACATCTACAGAAATTTTCTTCAATTTTCGTAAAGGGGCACTTAAATATTTAAAGTTTCGTTTAGTTTAGAGCCTGAAAAAATTTGCTTGGGTATTGTCGAAATAATTAATCTCTACTTTAACTTTTTGTACATAAAGAAAGTTAATATAGTTACATTCTTTTCAACCGCAATAAAATTTACCTTTATGTTCAATATTCGAAATGTTCACAATTTTTAATTTATTTTCAAAAACTTATTATTAGTTTTAACCTCTTCATCCGTCTACCTATGGGTCTCTTTCTTTGTTTATAAAATTCCAACAATGTTCTGAATGGAATTTTAGCCATTGAAAGGTTTAATAAAAATATTAAATAACTTTGATGTGAAACAACTTTTTTATCTAGCGGAGCCTATCCTATTACGGAGCTACAGTCTATTTTTGATATGTTTATATTTCAATTTCAGATGAATAGATTTTAAATTTAAGAACCTTATTACATATTATTAAAAAAAAAATTATTTAATTACGAACCTCATACATTAATGTATAAGGTAGGTATTATTTTTATCTATTTTGGTATTTAAATTTACCATATGAATTAAAAATTATTTAAAATTTTAGTAATTCTGTATCTCCGCAATGGTTTTAGTCAGAAGTTTGAATAAGACAAAGAATTACATCTGAGAGTTACCTATCCACACAAGAATTTTTTACTTTACTTAAGAGTTTTTATAATAACTGAAAAACAATCTGAGAAAATTTTACAAATTTTGGTTTACAATAATCTAACTCCAGTTTAAAAATGAGTCCTTTTAAAACCTTTGTTTTTATATACTAACTTGTTAACTTTACAAAGAGCTCAGTTATTTATCTTTCATTAAGTAGGTATAGTATTAAATGAAAAAAAATAATAGGAACAATGTACTATGTTCATACTAAAGTATTAACATTATGAAAAATGAATATAGTAATAATAATAATTTCTGGCCAACAATATAACTGCCCATCATTCTATCTAAAAATGAATGAAGAGAGGATATAAAAAAAAAATAATGGAAAAAACCAAGGATTCTTAAAAAGCACATTTTCAAAATTAAAAAATATTCCACAATAAGCCTAGAGTAAAGAGCAGATATATTGAAAAATATATTATGATAATAAATTGATCTTTGTTTGATTTCGTTTTTGGTAAGGCACTTTTGTTAATTATAAGGTAACCCTACATTATTAAGAAAAATAATTAACATAAACAAAAATATAATGTTGGAGTATTAATTTTTGTATATTATTTCAAAAAAATGTTGCTCAGGTGCACAAGATTCAGATGTTTAAAAATAGAAAATTTTGTGTTTTTGACCCCTTACAGCTCCTAAAAGGAAGCGAAACAAAAATATTTCCTGAAATGAATCATACTTATTTCCAAAGATCTAACTCCTCTCACTTAATACCCCCATCTATCTTTTAAATGGTTTAACTTTAAAACTGTTAAACCGTTTGAAAGATAGAAGAGGTCCAAATTTTTGAAAAAATTGAGTTTTACATAACGGTATATCAAAATACCGAATGGCAAAGCCACATATTTATTTTATATATATTTATAAAGTTTATACAACCAGCTATCGTTTGGCGTTTCCAGATTGAAAATATAGAAGAAAAAATAAATATATATAGTCTTATAGAACCTATGTTATAAAATTAAGACTTTTTCGAACTTTGTAGGTCTGTAGTTCCGTGACGGGTGGGGCTACAGGAAAATATTGTTCAACAAAATTAGTTTTTTAGTGATGTCTATCCGTAGTTATTTCATTGCTTTATTTCAAACGGTGTAGAAGTTTTCGAAATACCCAGACGGACGGACGGACCGATGCATAGAGTGAAACTAATAAGTATACTTTTTTCAAAATTTTTAGAAAATGCGCTAAAAACAGTCCATAATCAAGAAAACAAGAAAAAAAAAGCAGGACAAAGAGAAAACGATTATAATGAAAATGATTTTTTTTTTTTGGTCTATTATTATTCGTATTGTACCTGAAATGGAAACAAAGGTAAGAGTATCCTTTTGCACGTATGCACATATTTACTATAATAGGTAACTATAGTTTGATGTTTTTTAATATATTTTAAAAGAAAAAAAGTACGTAGGTGATTGAATAAGAACGAAATTGTATATTAAAGCATATAATTTTGTTTTTTCTTTAGTATTTTTTGGAAAACTTTATACGAGTATACTGAAATACTTACCTATGAATTATAATTTAATTTTCAATTTCATTGTAGATTTTATTGATTTTTTGAATATTTTTTTCCTTAAAATGAAAATAGAAAACTTGTGTTGGTAAATTGAAGTATATAATATGTTATGTTTAAACTTTTAACTTTTGCGATGACAGTATCGTCAAAATATACTTAACAATTATGAGACTTTAGGTATATGTTATAAATTAAAATTGGTTAATTAAAAGTTTTGTTAAATATCAGATCTTGTAATTTTAGTCTATTAATAGGATATCGAAATAACTTTAACTCAATACAACCTGTTTATAATATTATAGTTAAACTTGAATGAAAGGATAGATAATAAGCATGCAAAGCTAAGGATTGACTACATAAGACAATTGACAATTTTTGACTACATAAGCTACTTCTTCTTTTTTTAAAATATTGAAAAACTTTTTTTAAGATTCGACCTCAAACTGTCAAATACCATAACAAAGATTTTCGAACTAAATAAACTGTTAAGGACTGTTAAGGATAAAATAAAACACCAGCATTTTAAATGTCCTTTCTACTGACATTATTTCAAAACATGCGGTTTCAAAAATTGTTCTTAAATCAGATCAGATTTTCTAGGAGTGTAATGACATATTACCTTTTTAAATATTAAACATTTTTATTAAACTTTTTTACCCTGCAAAAGAGTGTTTCAAGATATTTTGCAGGCTCAAAACCAATTTAGATAAACCAGAATGTAAAACTAAAGATTATTAAAGGCGATAATTTATCCAAAAGATAAAAAAAAAACGAAAAAATATTTTGACTTGCACCAAAATTTTTAAATTTTTTTAGAATTAAAATTAGCACATAACTTTAAATAGCTCTTGAAAAGGGAGAGCTACAAAAATATGCTATAGCTTTAACGAAGAAGAAGTTTTGAAAACAAAGAGAAGCAGGGTCGGGTGGAAGTGAAACTATTAAAATTATATGAGTGAAGAGATATGAGTTAAACTATATGAATGTGCCAAAAATAGATTAGTTATAATATTTATTTAATTTTGAATTATGTATGTAATTCTCTACTGAACTATTTTGTCCAACTAATATATAGTACATTATATTATAGTACAATATATATAGACAGACAGAAGGTAAATTATTAACCGCATTAAATCATTAGAAAATCTTAAGCTTATTGTTATATTTTGAATTAATTTGAATAAAAGAAGGAAAAGGAATAACCACAAGGAATATATTCTATTTGAAGCAACGGTATTGAAGTTTAAAATATATCTATAGGTAATATAATAGGTATGTTGAACTAAATTTAATTTAGAGTAAGCGAAACTTAATTATATATCCACTGACTATTATGAAAAAATTTAAAAACTTTAATATAGGGTTTGCAATCCCATATGATATTTCCAATCATGGGATTTCGGGATTATATAAACCAGTTATCAGTTATCTTATATAGATTTGTTCCATGTTTCAGTTATCTAATATAGATTTCTTCCATGAGTCTGACTACTGTCCAAGAATCCTTCGTTGTCAAAAATATCTTGGTTCTCCTCACACGAGTCACTATCGGTGAAATAAATTTCTTCTTCATCATATTGCAGATCTGATACAATTTCCAAGTTACATAAAATAAAAAATTCCAATCTAAGTAGGCATAAAAAAACTAAATATTAAATGCGTAAAAAAAAATTTGTGTAGGACTATTTATTACACGTGCACGTGCATAAAATAAAAAATTCCAAATATTTCATACAAAGAAAAAAATTTTGAGAATTAAAATTCTTAGAAAATTTTAATAAAAAAAATTTAAAAATATTCAAATTCAAACAAAAATTAAATCCCGGGATTAGTTATTTTCAATGCTGGGATTTCGGAATTGGCAAGAATACCGGGATCCCGGGGTTGCAAACCCTACTTTAATAGTTTCTTTTGTATTTTATAATTTTTTTTTTCTTTTCAGTTCACAAAGACTTAAAAATTCTTTTAATAAATTTCAGTATAAAATATTCTAAAAGAAGATTAAAACATAACTAAATGAAAGTACATAAATATATACATTATATACTTATGATAATTATAAATTTTATATCAATATTTGATTTATTCTTTCATTTTCCAATTAAATAATATTATGAAAATGTTTTGTTTCTTAATCATAATATGTATTGTAATTAGTATTAAATAGCTAGTACCTATATACGATATACCTATACATGGAAACAGGATTTTCTTCAAAGAAGAAACGATAATAACACGTGTATCATACAAACAAACATGTATGATTGAATTCATAGTAAATTTTTTAGAAAGAAAACCTTAGAATATTTTCTTTCAGATATTAAAAGATATTCACAAAGAGTTTTAATCTCATTTTTCTTCTTGTTCTTTCTTTTAAAAAAAAAAAAAAAACATAATTTACAATTTTGTAATATTATTTAATTAACTATTACTTACGTGGATTAAAGTGATGGGTACATTTATTCATTTAAGCATAGGTACTATACAATTTTATACGTAAAAAAATGGAAAATATCAAAAGATTGAATTTTTTCATGAGAAATTTTTGATGAATTAAATACTAAGTAAATAATATAATAATAATATTACAGATTTTTTTTTTTTGTTTATTTCGTCCTTAAATTTATTATTTGAGAAATGAACTTTATTTCAGTCCTCTTAAGAAATAAAATATGAATAAAAAATTTGCCAAAAATTTAAAGTTTCTTTTGTCTGTTCATTTGCCTGTTTATCTACTTATTCATTGAACTTCACTATATTATATAAAAAAGTTGAGTCGTGATTCTTTAAAACATTTAGTCTTTGGCACAACCAAGTAACAAAAAAAAAAACAAAAAATGTCCACAACCCGTTGTTTACGGATATAATACTGGCTTACGAGAAGAAAATTACTTAAACATAAATATTGTATATTATACAGAAAAATCCAGAAAAGTGTTGAAGAAAAATAATTATAAAAAAAAAGTACGAACTTTATAAAAAAAAAAAGAAAAGCTTTTCATAACTGTGGCAATGATATTTTTGTTCTATTTAAAAAATAGTAACAACTTTATAAAAAATATCCTTTGATATAGCTATAAAATTAAATAAGCTCTGCAACTATCCTTTAATGATTTTCATATACTGATTATCATATACACAAACAATGGTTAGATGATTTTCAATATTGTCTAAAAAATTTTTAATGTACCAAACCAATAGAATTGAATTCATCAGATATTTTTCTTTGTTTAGCATTTTGTCGGAATATCCTTGGTCTTTAAAACGAAATTCTGACAAATGAATCTACACGTAAAATATCCCATTATGAAAGTATGTTTTGCAACTATAGATTCTTATGAAAAATTTTAATTTTTTTTTTTTTTTATTCCAAAACAAAAATTTTTTAAGTAATTAATAAATTTTAAAAGATTTTATTACATTTGAAATGCAAAGTTTGAATTAATCTTAACTTTCCTGATTTGTTAAAATAAATGTTTGATTTTTGTAGAGGAGATCGAAAATTGTAGCTCTATCATAATGATGAAAACAAAATCACTTTGAAAATTCAATTTACTTGGATTAATTTTCAAATGGTATTATAACATACATATTATTCTTTTTGAAAACATAAGAATTTTTTTGTTTGTTATTTCATTACAACGATCAAAAAACCATTTTTTTTTTTATATTTCTTTTACACAATATTCTATTAAATTATTAGAATAAAATCCCTTAAATTGTATATTCCCTATTTTTTTTTTTTTGATTATTATTCTGTTATTGTATAAAATATTCCTCTCCTATAAAACCAAATTGGATTATATTCACATTATAAGTTACTACTTATGGTTAGCATATATATATAATTTTATATTCTTTTTAAAAATTCAATCCTATAATTCTATAATTGTATTATATACCTCTATTTATAGATATATAATATAATTTATAAATAAATATATACATATATATATATAATAGTATAAATATACAAATAAAGCCCTAGAAGAAACAAAATATTTCCTATACATTAAATTCGAAACTATACTCAAGAATCATTATATTGAAGACCACAACATATAGATATATTATAATATAGAAAATAATAATATTCAAAAGCGTAATAATTGGATGAGTCTATTGTATAAAATGGACTTTACGTTATTAGGCATTTGGGATAAATCCTTTTGAATATATTCGATTTTATGAGATTTTTTTTTTTTTAGATTTTTCAGTATTTTAAGAAAATAAAAACCAACAAAAACAAGAGCAAAAAAATTGAAAATCTCAAAAAAAAAAAAAAAGAAAATAACAAAATAAAAAATCAGATCATTTTTGTCGTATGTACTTAATGTACACTGAGGAGCAGAGATACAAGAAATTTATCTAAAAATATTTTTAGCAAAACCTGATTGAAATATTCATGTTTGCAGCTAATTAACGTTAAGTATACAACACTAGCAGTGTTTTTTTTTTTTGGGCTTAAGATACAACAAGATGAAAATTTATTGATCAAGATACGACAAGAATAAAGAGGAAGGAATTTATTATGCGATCAAATTGACCGGTCATCATTGTTCAACAAATTTCTTAATTCATTTAATGCTCTCTAAAGATGTTGTCTAGATAAAAGGATCTGTTTGTTGTTCTTTCATACAAACCGTTGTTGCTTTATTTATGCTTGATAGCAATATATTTTACGAGATATGTAGAAGGAAACATCAATAAAGACTTAACAATAATAAGAACTTTATAATCAAAATATGCACCTTTTAGGCAATAATTATCTATTTTTAAATTTAATAAGTTAATTTTTTTAAAACTGCAAAAATAATATCTAAGTTTATTGCTTCTGCATTGAGATTGACTAAAAAAATATTTCAATGGCGAATACAAAATTATACAAAATTATTCGCAAGAGCAACAGGTCCATAAATGTTATGTTGTAATATATTTGACCAGTTTGATATTAAATTCAAAGCTTTTTACAGAAATTTTTGAAATTGGAATCAATAGGTTTGCTGAAATAGTGATACAAACTTATCCTATTTTTTTTGAGTTACTTTAGAATAATAGTGGATAATATGCATAAAGAATAAAGTCTTTCAATAAAAGAAAATATTGAAGAAAATTTGATCCCAGCTTCATTCGCTACCTTTTTATAATACATCCAATATTTTCTATTCAAAGCTTTCCTTTTAAAAGCTATGCTCCGTCACATTCTTTCTAGGCTGAACTAGTTTCAATAAATTGTTGATCAAAACACTGTAACGAGTATGTACAAAATGTTAAAACTTTCATTTCATTCGTGTTCAGACTGAATCTAACTATTGGTATATAGAAGAAAATGTGATTAGTGTATTGTCTATATGAAATTCAAATCTCAACATATAGTTTTAACTTTAAATTTCTTAAATAGAAATAAGAATTGAAAATATATAAAAAAATATGTAAAAATTTGAGAATAATTGGGTAACTATAAATACTATTGGGTATTTAGAATTATTTTTTGGGATTTAAAAGATTGATATAAAAAAAATATTCAAAAAATTTTAATAATTTAGTAAAAGGAACAAATTAAGAAGGAGCATATGATTGCAATACAATGTCAAAAGAAAATACTACAATAAAATAAATCTATTAAAACCAATTTTTAAGTCAACTCTTTTGTATAATTGGAAATTATTATTATTTTTTTTTTTTAGATTTCTTTCATCACAAAGGAAGAGGGTGATAATTTCTAAACAAATAGAAATCAATATTTCCTGTTTGAAATGAAAAAAAAAGTATGAAATTAATTTTTTTTCTTATGGTTAAATTGATCGATTAAAATTTAATAATTTATTTTAAGAAATTTAAATTAGAAATAAGTTTAAAAAAAAATGTGTAATATATCTAGTAATTTAAAAAAATAAGTGAAATTTTTTAAAAGTTTAATAAAAACAAGTGAAAGTAACAGTAAGTCGATGCAACCGACTTATTTATACCCTACACCTAAAAAATTCAAATTAAATTAAAAATCCATTAGTTATTTTAGTTAGGTATTTAATATAACTAAGCTAAAAAAATAAATGCTTTTACAACCTTTGTACAAAATTTCAGATTTCTATCTTTATTAAATTCGAAAATATGCTTGTTAGGTCTTGGGAAGTGTGTGAAGACACGCGGACCACCACCCCAATTCATCTCAAATTTTAGAGACATCAACAGGGTAGAACATTCTTATATCAAATTTCAAGTTTATATATTTATTAATTTCGAATGCTTGTTTGGTCTTAGGAGTTGTGTGGCAGATACTCGAACAACCATTCTAATTCATCTTAAATTTTGGACAAATCAGGGATTCAGGAAACAAAACCCTAGTACCAAATTTAAGGTTTCTATCTTTATTAATTTCGAAGATATGCTTGATCGGTTTTGGGAGTTGTATGGGAGGTACCCGAACGACCACTCCAATTCATCTCAAATTTTAGGCAAATCAAGGATTTAGGAAACAGCATCCTCGTATCAAATTTGAAGTTCCTATCTTTATTAATTTCGAAGATATGCATGTTCGGTTTTGGAAGTTGTATGGGAGGTACCCGAACAGCTCCTCCAATTCATCTCAAATTTTGGACAAATCAGGGATTCAGGAAACAACACGTTAGTACCAAATTTGAAGTTTCTATCTTTATTAATTTCGAATATATGCTTGTTGGGTTTTGGGGTTTGTATGGGAGGTACCCGAACAACCACTCCAATTCATCTCAAATTTTGGGGATATCAGGGATTCAGAAAAACACACCCTCGTACAAAATTTTAAGTTTCTATCTTTATTAATTTCGGAAATATGCGTTTTAGGTTTTGGGAGTTGTATGGGAGGTACTCGAACGCATGGTCCGATTTCGCCCATTTACAATCCCCGCCTTACCTTAGTCATTGTTAACCTACAGTATAAATTTCATCAAGATAGCATCATTATTTTTTGAGTTATCGTGCGTACGGACGGACGGACGGACATCGCTAAATCGACTCAGGCGGTGATCCTGATTCAGAATATATATACATGTCTATACCTAACTCGCTTCCTTTTGGTGGTTACAAACACCATACCAAAGTTAATATACCCTATACTTTATGTGTAGGGTATAATAATGGGAGTTATTACAGAAGAAATGAATGAAAATATTTTAAGAGAAATATTTTATTATTTATTTATTTATATTAATATTACAAATCACATAGCATATTGCAATATTACAAAACCATCGGCTACTAACGCCATTATAGGTCGAATGCTATTATTAAATTATACACTAATATTATTTACTTTGTTTATATTATAATATATTATATATTTACACTATATTTGGTAGTAAAGGAAAACTTGCCACCTGTACAGCATTTGAACCCACACACCCTCAGTTAATAAGCCACGTGCTTGACCATTAGGCCACCGAGGCCCCAAAAGAAAAATATTTTTATTTAATATTTAATAATATTTAAATACGGCAAGAAAATATTTAAAAATTTTACTCTCAAAACTGCATACCTGAATTATTCAATAACTACTTGTTCAATTATTACTCTGGTCGAAAAAAAGCTCCAAATATAAGTTGTGGAACATATTGTTGTTTATGTATAAAAAAAAAACAAAATTTAAGAAAAAAGTTAACAATATTTTATTAAATTCTAGTACAATCCAGCTTTTCTTACTTAAAAAATGTTCTCTTGCTCAAAAATTATAAACCTATATGTTTATACAAGTATTAAGGTGATGACACAATGCTCGTGTCGCTTCTAGCATCGCGTTCTAAATAAAATAAAGACCAAATGGTCGCTTTATGACCAAAAATCAATATAAAATAAAAAAAATAAAAAAAAAACAAAAAAATGTATTGTCAACGCGATTTCATGATTTTGTAGTAAGTTACTCTACTCTAGCGTCGCTTCGTGATGCGCTTCTAGCTCGCTTTTCTATTTGGTCAAGTTCAATTTAAATCAATGTATTCTACTTAAACGTCAAAGCGACGCTAGAAGCGATGTGAGCATTGTGTCATTATCTTTACTCTTCAACTTACTCTTAATTATAATATATTTTACCAATCACTTATCAGTTATCACTAATCAAATAATAAATAATCATTTTTTTTTTTTTGATAAGTGATTGTTTTTTACTAATCAAAACTTTTTTGAGTTATTATCAAATACAGTGTTCCTGCAACAAAAATTTATCAAAAAAAAAATTTTTTTTGATTAGTGATAAATGGCTATCTGCAATTTATAAGACCCTGGTAAAAGTTTTCTTATAAAAAGTATGTTCTTTAGTATTTTAAAACTGATTGAGTTATTATTTTTATAATGAATATATTATTGAATAAACTTATCAGTAAAAGAACAAATCTGACAAATGGAAAACATGTTTTTGTTTTGGAAAACAAAAACTTGTTTTTCATTTGTCAGATGGAAACAAGTTTCATGTTCAAACTTCATGTTTTCAAATTATTAATATATCCATATAAAATAAAATATAATATAATAGTAGGTATAATTGATCATAACCTAGCTGGACTAGTCTCGAGGTCTGGGGAAAATATTTGAAAAAATATCGAAATTCAGAAAAAGTGCACGAAACTTTATCATGCAAGTTTATTGGAAGTTTATTTTCAAAAGTTTACACATTTAAAAACCGCAATTCCGATCTATACATGTATACACTAAGTTAATATGGATTGAAGAAAAAATAAAAATTATTAGTAGGTACGAGTATTATGACAATAAATAATTAATAAATAAAATTGTAATTGTATCAAAATATTGTGTAAACACTCTAAAACACTGAAGACAAAGTACCTATATATGCATACACTTTTTTAGGATCCTGCAACTGATGCCAATTAACACATTTATAACTAGAATTTATGACCGGTAAATAAAACGGATAATATACAAATTCCGTTATTTGACTATGAATTTATTATTAAATTAAAAATTTTATAATAAAATTTGAATGTGGTTGTTGAAGGTTTTCATTAAATAATCCTTTATTGAATATAAAAAATCATAAAACCGAACAGAAAAAAAATTTTTTATATCAAAAATTAATTTATATTAATTTTCTGGTTTTTTCAAATTCAACTTCTTAATTAAAATAAATGTAAAAATTATAATTTAAAAAAATATTTTTAAGGTCGATCTTAACTTATAATTTTTAATTATTATTTCAACATATTTTTAACCACAATTTCCAAATAAATTCAGTTTTTTTTTATGTGGTGATTCAAATAACAAAAATAAAATTATCTTCAGTAACGGAGACATTGAGGTTTAAATCATCAAGTAAAAATAACACACTTTCTTTTACAATATATGTATTATTATATATGTATTTTACAGGTGCTTTAAATGTGGTAAGAACAGTTATAAAACCATAATTATAATTTTAATACAAAAATGAGTTAATTAAAAAGTTTAACAAAAAAAAAAAAAAACAAAAAAGAGTTAAAATCACAACAACAATAATACCAACATGAAATGAAAAGTTCTTGACAGTTACCGTTAAATGAAAGGAAAATTAAGAGACAGATTTTATTTCATTTAAATTTTCTTTTTTTACTTTTTTTTTTTTCCTGTAATTTCTTTGACAGGATTCAGAAAAATTATTGTAATATACAAAAAATAATTTAATAATAAAAAAAAATATATATATATTAATAAATAAAATGAAAAATCCGTTATTTTGTTTCTGTTTTTTCAGAAAATAAAAAATCCTGTTAAATTTTTGGTTTGAAGGAAATAACAAAAAAAAAAAAAACATTTAATTGTTTAATGTTTAACTATAGGAAAACATTTTGAGACTATAAAGGTGGCTTTCTATAAATGGCATTGAATGTATATTTGAAAGATTTCAAGGTTGATTTATGTTTTAAAAAATGTTCGTTTTATAATTTAAAGATTTAAGAGGAAATTTTTACTAAAGGCGATAATAAAGTGAAATTAATTTTAAATTGTTTTAATTTTTTAAGTGTGATTTATTTTTCAAATATTATTTAAAGAAAAAAGCTTAAAGATTAAAGACATATTCTAACATTAAAGACGATAAATTAGTCATTAAATCTGAGAAGAATAGTGACATTAAATCTGAAAATAATAGTGGCTTCAGGCAAAATAGCCTCGCATAAATTAATCCCCTCCAAACAATTTGTTCGGAAATAAACCCCAATATCAAAAAAGTACAATGAAATAATCCCCTAAAAAAAAATAAATTTGAAAATTAAATAACCCCTCATTACCACTACCTACCTTTATACCTATTCCATAAAAAACGAGTAAGAGTGCAGTAGAGTAGACTGTGTCAATTCTGGGATACCCGTATAAACGTAATATATCGTGTTTCTATAAAACTTGATAATCTTTTAAAAACTTTCAGATGTTTTAGTACCGACGTTAACTACAGCGATATATATTTAAGTAAATTGTGGAGTTGTATGACAACTACTCAAATCTATTGGACCAGTCAAATCAAATTTTACAGAAGTTGTTGCCATAAAACTTAATCATCATTTATAAGATTTTAGATGCCTAGTTTTATTAAGTTCCAAAAAATGCAAGAAGCCTGCTTTAGCCCAACCAAATTTTACAAAAGTTTTTGGCATGTAACTCGACACTCTTCACTAAATTTCAGATACCTAGCTTCAATAGACACTGAGTTATTTTCATTTAAAACAGAAATTGTATGGCAGCTACCTGTACCTATCGTACCAACACAATCAAATTTTACAGAAGTTGCTGCCATAAAACTTGATCATCACTTGGAAAATTTCAGATATCTAGCTTCAATAGATACAGAGTTATTTTTATATAAAAAAAGAAGTTGTATAGCAGCTCCGGCGGCCGAAATCCGGAGGCCGAAAATGCTGGATTTAAATAGCGAAACTAACAATTTTACAAAATTGGCATAAAAAAATTTCAGCCTCCTAGCTCTCTTATTTTTTGAGTTATCGTGCGGACGAACGAACGTAATGGCTTAATAGACTCAAAATTTGATTCTGAGCCGATCCATACATTTGACACTGTATCTAGTTCGACTTCTTTAAGGTGTCACAAACGTAATGGCAATTTATTATACCATATAGTTGAACATAGTTCATAGTTCATACGGGTATAAAAATTAAATTTCATGGTTTTGTTATTTTTTATTTTATTTCAATATCGAAGGATTTAAAAAACACCCGGTAAACAAATTATTGAAGCCTTGATTTTGTAACCAACTATAAAATTCAGAATCTCACATACACATATATCTAGACATAAACATACATAAACATATTATGCATGTATAACCCATTTTTATTAAATTTTTTTTCAAATTGGAAATTTCGGGAGAATTTGAGTTTTTTTTTAGAATTTTGTTGTTGGAGAAATGTAGGTTTCCCTTAATTAATATACCTTAATTATTTAACTTTTTCTTAGTGTCTAACATTTTACAAAAATTTGGTCGATTATTCCATTTTAATTAGAAGGTTAATAATTCAATTTATTGCAAGAATATTTCATTTTGAATGTGGGATATTATTTTTATAATGCAATAATCAGCCATTTTTTTGGATATTATTTAATTTTTTTTTATGGGGGATTATTTCATGCAGGAATATTGCGTGCAGCCAATAATAGTTCCAGTATACGACTTAAAATCAGTTCGACTTTAAATAAATTCAAAGTGTAATTTGTTAGAGGCGACCAGTTCTAAGGAAACATGTAAAAAAATAAGGTACGTACCTGCTGTTCTAGTTTTTTAAAAAAAGAACAAATAAAGAAAATAATAACCGTCATAATGCTTCTAGATTAGTAATAAAATGTTGAAAGGAATTTATTTTATAAGTAGAATATTTTTGAATATTTTTTTTAGATACTTAGCTTAGCTTCACTTTCTTTATGTAATTCTAATACATTATAAACAATTAATCAAAACGGTTTATTTTTAGAGTTAACAAAAATAGAAAAAACTAATAATTATTATTTTCATATTATTTTTCATATTTCATGGAATCCTTATTTTAGTAATGAGAATTTAAAAGATCTAAGAACTAGGTACAGATATTAGACTCTTATACGCTATGTTAAAAAATTAAACAAAGTAAAAATTAGGATTTAAAACTGAGATAATTTTTTGAGATCTTGTAATTAAATGAGGATCAATTGAAGATCTTAAAGTGTCATTGTAAGAAACCCATTAATTATGAAAAATTTTTTTAATTAAAAAAAATAACTCCCATATTTCATGTGAACTTGTCATTTAAACTATTTATTTTGTTAATATATAATAGAAATAGAAATTGGAACTATTCTAGATTTGAATGAAAATCTTTAATTGATTGAAAAAATTTGAATTAAATACAAAAGGGATAAACATTTTTTTACATTACATTTTACATAAATCTTGGCTTCTTTTTAGTACAAAATTTTAGTTTTCTTTTTTTTTTGAACCAACTACGATTTCTGGCTACTTTTGAGATATTATTCTTGAGATATTTTTACTCAATAAGGCGAAGAAAACTGTTTCGGAATACATTAATCTTAATCATGTAAAATTAATGTATGCTGTCCTCTAAAATACATCCTCAAATAAAAGATAACTGTTTAAACAGAGCTCTTAATTATGATTAAAGGACTAAAAAATTAAACTGAAAGAAATAAGCTAATAATAAAAGCAATTAAAATAGTATTACAATAATACCAATATAATAAAATATACAAATATTTAAAAATTTTGTTCCTCTTAATTAAATGACATAAATTAAATAGAACAATAAATATTAGGTGTTTACTTAAGAAAAACTATTAAATATCCGTAATTATATTGTTTTTATGTATTAATGAAATACAATATTAATATATGAATAATTTTTTTAATCCTTTTTGTTCAATTTTATTTGTCAATCTAGTTGTCTGTCATAATTCTGTTAATATACAATGACTCAATTTTATCAACCAAAGGCCTCCTTGGTTAGAACGCACATTTTGAGTGGGTGATAAGAAAAATAATGCAGCTGAAAAGATTTTTGCATCCCAGTTTTAAGCTGATCATAACTTCCGTTTTAAAAAAAAAACTTGAGGGCATACAATTAAGTAGAAATTATTGAGAGCAATGTAAATAAGCAATTTGACTTTATTGATTTAAGACTCTTATGAACGCGTAACACACCACAAGTAAAAGAAAATGAAATCACAAAAAAATTGTAAAGAATGATAATATGTCTAAATCACTTTAAAAAAATCATGATTAAATTTAATCTAAATTATGATTAAATCATTGCCTAATCATGGTTAAATTTAATATTCAATCAGATTTTGTCTCCGTACAATCATAAATTATTAATCATTGTATTGTCAATATGATTAATAACATTTTTCGACAAACATAAAATATAATGATAATAATTTTGATTTAAAAATGATTATATTGAAATTGTAAATCTTACATTATTGTACTACCTATAAACTGTAAAATCACACAACAAAACAAAATCACTTATTATTTATTTTATCTTATAATTTTATTTGGTGTCCAGTTTTAATTACTAACGCCCAAACATTTTTATTTTTTCAACTTGTATTTAATACACTTAAATATTACCATAAGAAAACAAAATTCAGTATAATTAAAGCAAACAATTAAAATATTTTATCAAGATTTATTAAACAAAAGAAAATTTATACCACTTGGGTAAATAGAAAAACAAAAAAACAAAAAAAAAAAAAGAAAATTAGTTAATACCTTTTTACTTGTGTATTAAATCCCTTAAGGGGTGTACACAACCATTTTCATTGTTTTTATTTTTTTTTACAGCTCTTTTCATCCTCTTCTTTTAGGCACATTTTCATTAATGACTCTGTCATATCATTAAAGTATACATTTTAATATGACACCCCATCAACATCCATATCAACCACATTTAATTAGGCTTTTCCATCTAACTAAAGTAATATTATTTTGTCCTAGAAAATGACGATTACTGACTTAAAGAACAACTGCGTCTTCATAAATGTTTAAATTTAGCAGAATCATCCTCATTTAACAAAAAAAAAAAAAAACAAAAAAAAAACATGCAAAATAATAATCATAATGGCTAGTAATAAAAGAAAAAGATGTAAAATAATAATAAGAAAAACAAAAAAAAAAGCAAAAAAAAAAAATAAAACAAATAAAAAAAAGAAAAAATATCCTGCGGACATTTTTGTTTAATTAGACTTCAAGGAGCCTTATCAGTGTTTTAACATTTACACGTTTAAATAACCTCATCCTCATTATATCAATATACAGTTATGAGAACAATATGGTGGACTGATTTTTTTCATAATAATTGAAATATAAGTATGCAATTATAGTGCAATATAAATGGAACCAAATACGGAACCTTTTGCAAACGGAACCTTTTTCTATTCAGTTTCAATATTTAATATTTTTTTAGTTTTTCCAAAACGCCACAACCACAAGATACGTCAATTTTAAACCTTATGGAAACTGCTCGAGGTCTAAAATGATAGTTAAAGTCATGTCCAGGATCTGCAAAGTCTGTAATTAATTGTTTGTGAATTATTAGTGCCTTTTAATCTATATGCTCCATTTTACAGGCCATATATTAAGACTAACAAGGATCTTTAATCTTTTCTTAATGCTCGATTAATCAATAAAATTTCTATAGGTTTATAAATACAGGGATTCAAAAGGTTTTGAAATTTTCGAATACATAAAATAATACAATATCTAACTCTGCATTGCAAATTGTATTAATTGGGAAGTTTTTAGAATATTCGGTAGCTATAAAATTTTAAGACGTCCATTGGAAATTGTTTATTATGTATAATAATAGTATACAATGTTTGAAAAAAACATCCAAATCCGATTGTAAGTACAAGACCCATTAGAGTATAAAGTCAGCACTCAGTATAGTGAAACTCATAGTAAGAAACCTATAATACAAAGTCGGTGATAACAATACGTCCACATAGTTTTTAAGATTCTAAAATATTTCAGAAGCATTTCTTTATTTTTTTATTCAAGTTTCCGTTTTTTCTTAATTTAAAGTAACTACTAACAGAAAATGCACTAAAAAAATATTTGAACAAAATAAATTAATTAAAATATTTGTTACGATACTGTAAACGCGTTCTGGACGTACACAAAATAACGCAGTAGGATGAGGTAAAAAGTATAATTATGATTATTACTATTATTATTTTAATATATAAAATATACATATATGTACAATTATATTGTACTCCTGTATGACCTTAAGTTACGTTCTCATTATACGATGTGTTAAAAATAATAATAACAGATGATGTTTTTGAAAATGACCATTTTGTAAATATTTTCATATTTTTTTTTTTTTTTTACAGGAAATTGTTGTATAAATATCCCTTTAATTAATTTGACATTTTATTTGACAATGACATACGTGAAACGTATATTTAAAATGAAAATTTAAGACAAAATTTAATATTAATTGAAAAAGAAAAATGTTAAAAATTTAAAGATTTAATTACTCTATATGAAATTTAAGTTTTTAAAATGTTTAGTTATAAAAATAATCTAATATGAATATTTCTCGTAATTTAGTTTGGGGATTTTGAAAGGGTTTAACCTAAAAACGAAAACGTGAAAAAAGTGTTAATCGTATTAAAAAATGGAAATTTATTTATCGTATGTTTTCTAAAAATCTGTTCCACTAAAGAATTAAAAATTCTAAAATTAATGTAGGTAGATTTATAAAGTATTAAATAAAACATTGATTATATTAATTTTAAGTTTCCGATATGCGGTATAATCATCCAGTACAATTCACAATTGTTCACTGATAGCACACTTGGAGTTTACATAAGTATTTTAATTTGTAAAAAAATATTTACTGATTTATTTATTAAAGAATTGAAATAGACAGTAAAAAACTGCTATAAATCTGTTAACTGTATTAATGACGTATTTGCAACTTTAACTCCAAACTGGAATTAAATACCGTATTTTAGACTGAATTTGAGTGAAGAAAACTAATTAAGCTACATCTTTGGCTTTTTTTTAAATTATATATGTGTATTTTCCAAGATAGATCTTCATAGATAAGTATACCTAGATATTTCGACGATTTTACTTTTTGTATTTGTTGATTATTAATATTAATTGATAGGTTAATGTTTTCTTTATTTTTTTGTTTAAATAAAATGAATTCAGTTTTAGAGAAGTTAATTGTTAATCTCTTATGATTTAGCCACTCACTAACTTTGTATAAATCATTATTAATATTTTCTTCAAGTTAGTTCGTGTTTTTACCTTCGTACAGAATGATTGTATCATCTGTAAACATTGAATAATGTCTACTTAATCCAATTTTGTTGAAGCTAATAATTTAAGTTTTTTATCTTAAAAATTAAATAATGGTAAATCACTTGATTTCGAAATGAACGGTATCAGATTCAAAATCCAGTCAGGTCATATTCATATCCAGTAATAATAATTTATATCGTAATAGTTTATGTAGCAATAATTAAAACCGTAATATAAAATTATTAAAAAATAAATAATTCTTGTATAAAATAATAATTGGTGGAAAAATATAATGTTTCTGCGTCATAATCTTGAACAATAGCTTTCAGCCAAGTAATAAACTCTGGTTATTCAAATTAATAATTCAAGGAATTGTATCAAATTTAATATGAATGATATGCGACTTAGTGGATGTCCTATACTCCTCATAAGAGTCGAAAGAAACAAAAGGAAATAATATTAAGGTTTTGCAGCGTGTACATGGGTGTTACAGGGTGTTGCTTTTTAATTTTATTTAATTAAGCTGAAAGCTAAATGTTTTGTTTTTTCCTTGTTAAGCTTAGTACGCTGTTCCCGTAGAATTTTCAAAGCCTACCTTAATACATTACTTAAAAAAAAGAGCAGTAAAACTTTTATTTTTCACGCTACAAGAAGATATTTTTCACGCTTTTTTTCACGCTTGGGCATACAAAACAATTATTTGACATTTCAGTTTATTTTTCTGTTGTAATTTTTCGTTAACAAATGTCATTATTTTATATGCCTAAATTTTTTTCATATCAAATGTTTTCTGTTATATTATGTTAAGTTTTGGTACCTAGTATAAAGTTAAGAGACAAAATGATAGTTCTAATATGATTAGATTAATGAAAGTTTATAAATTTTACCAAATCGCAAATCTGAAGTTTTTTAAGTGACTGATATCAACTAAAAGTTAAATATAATATTATCTATATATTTATATTAAGTTAGGTACAATCCTTATTGATTTTCAAAATAATGGGTTAAGTAATGTAGTTTTTTTTTCATAAATAATATGACTTAATACCCACCATTATTTGTAAAATATCCTTTAAACTCTTCATATGTGAATAAATAAAGACAAAGCAGACTGTAAAACCAAAGATTTTTAAAGGTGGATATTTTCAAACAGACAATAAAAAATTTTGTAAATAAACGGATGGACAAAGTAGAACTAATAAGCAAATTTTTCAAAATATATGTATTTTTAAAAAAATGTGCTAAAAAGGGATTTTATGAACAAATGATTTATTGTTCCACTTTGAGATTCTTACAGTGATTTAAAGTTTTAAATATCAAATTAATTTTAATTGTGAATTTGAATTACAATTACGCATGTTAACATGTCAGACTCTTACTCGAATATTAAGTGTGACCATGGTTTTTGTTTCTTAGTTTTTTTGTATTTAAAATTTAGTATTAGAATTCACAAAAAGAATGTTTTTTGAATTTTTTTTAAATGCATTAGAAATTTTTTTCAAAATTTCAGTGGTAAATTAAAAAAAATTCACAATAGTAAAAAGTAATAATATAATTTATGTGCAAGTGCAAATTAATATAGTTTGTGTCTCTAATAGATTTTACTAAGATTTCACAAATTAAGTATAATTTATAGTAAAATTGGTAAAAAGAAATTTACCGAATATTAAAATTGATGAAAATTGATGAATTGAAAAAATGAAATTAAAAAACAATATGGCAACTCTATAACATAATATTATTTTACGATTTGTATATATGTATGTACAAATATAAAAATTATAATATATTTTATTATATTATATAACACATGCTTACATAATATTATAAAATACCAAACTATATACATACATATATATACATACATGCTAAATGCTATACATAAAAAACTAATTTATATCTAAAAAATAATTAAAAAAGAAAATAGGGTTGGATTATAGATTATTTTCGTGAATATGTAATAATAATAAAAATAAAAAACGAATAGTTAAAAAATAATCTGTACCTATATTTGGCTGACTCCCTTAATCCAATAGTTATTATGAATTTTGTTGTTCATAATAATATAGGTACAATAGTTATTTTTTCTAAAAAACCACCTATAACTAAAGTAAATAAGACATATTTCAGTTATTTAAACCTGAAAACTATATCAAAAAATATTATCATAGTCCCAGAATAAATTCAAAATTATATACTTAATATACATATAGAAAATCTGCCAAAAAAACAATGACAATGGATTTGTCTATGTCAGCAGAAAAAAAAAAAAAAACCACTGGTTGTATGTCATTTTTCTTATTTTTTTTTTTTTTTTATTTAACATCAAAAGTAAGTGACAGCACTAAAATTAGTTTCTCAGATGGCAGCAAATATTGGAACAAAAATTTTCAAAAAAAAATTAAAATGAAAATTTCATCGTTAATAAAATTACAAAATGGAAACTTGTATAGAAATTCTTTATACAGTTTTATTTTTTCTTGTATTGAGAATTGGTTTCATACCAATTGCTGGATTTTTAAAATTTGATTACAAAATTTTATTTGTTATTTTTCTTTTTGGCCACAAATAAAGTTATTTAATTTCACTTGCTGTCGGCGAATATCAATATTTACGTATGACATCATGGTTCATGACAAAGAAAGGTAAATTATGAAATGGGTTTTTAGTAAATTATGAAAGCCCTTTATTTAGAAAGATTCTGAGAATTTAATCTAATGAACAGAACTAATTTTGAATTAAAACTCTCTATAGTTTTGTATTTTGGAAAGATTATTTTGACACCATATCGTTAGCTTATATATTATACTGGTGCTTCAATTTTATTTATACGACTTGAAATTATTTTTTTGCTGGTTTTCAACCTATAGAGGTTGAAATCTGTAAAACTTTAAACAAAATCATTTTTTTAAAATTATATTATATTGTTGTCCATTTGGAGGGACGGGAAAAATTAACAAAAAAATTAAAAATATATTAAAACTAAAAATTTTTTTTTTGTTTTTTTTAGTCTTATAAACTTTTTTAAAACCTAAAAACAAGTGAGCTTTAATATTTTATCCACAAAACCTAGGGGATGGTATTTTATGATTCACCTGGTGATAATTTTTTTTTTTTAATGCTTTTCTGGTATTCTATTAAAAAACAATGGTGTTAAAAGGATTAAAAAATATTTATATGAATGTGATAAATGAAGTTAAAGGAAAACGAAAAATAAGAATAAACTAAACAACAACAACAAAAAAAGATATAGAAAAGGGTAAGTTAGAAAAGGTGTTAGAAATGTCAGTCAACTTGTTAAGAATATGTCAAAATTGAATTGGAAGGGTATAAAAAATATTATAAGAAAAAAAAAAGGATTATTAAAATAAGAAAAAGAAAAAAACGATACAATAAAAATCCATAAAAAAGTGACAAGGTTGTAATTAGATAGTAAAAAACAAAAAAAAAAAAAAACAAACATTATGAAGGGCCTAAAATCATTTAAATTTTATACAAATTTATCTTTTTTGTTTAATATTATAATTTTTTTTTTTTAAATCAGGTTTTATTTTCTGTAGTAAAAAGCGGTGTTATTATTTCACGAGTTTAATTACAAAAATATTATGACACTGACACTTTGATATTAAACCATACATAATTCGAGAATGAACCAAAAAATTAAAATGTGATTGAGTTTAAATAAAATTTATAAAAGATTTGTTTTCTCAAAAAAAAAAAAATAAAAAAATTTGATTTATAGTTGAATTTTTTAAATCTTAAATGAGATGGTCAAATCAATGTTTGTTGAATTTTAAAATAACTCTTTGTTTTTTTAATGTCAATTACGATAGGCATTAAAAGTAGCTAATTTTTATTTATTCTAGATCAGTTTTATGTTTGATTGGCATTTATTTTTTGCTCGAAATATTTGGATCAAATTAAGATTTTTTCTCAGTTTTACTCAATTTTATATCTATATATGTTTTTTATATTATTTATTTGTTGACATCTATTAAAATAATGGAAGACGTCAAACGTCAAACAATAGTGTAATTTTTATACACTAATACAAACAAACAAAAACTTATTTTCGTTCTAATGTTTATTTGGGATAAAAAAAGTACTCAAAATTTAAAAAATTCAATCGAAATCTATATAATATATAAAAACAATTGTAAAGGTGAAATTGTGACATAGGTATTAAAATCATAATTTAAAATTATGGCCATGATTCAGCATGTCAAATCAAATTCAGCTCAAAATTGAACTAGAGTTTATACTTAATTTCATTTTGAAAACTAAAAATCTTAAAGTACACTCTGCTGATATAAAATGAAAATATTTAATGGAATAATTTGTGTTACGAGGTACATTTTAGGAGTTTAATTCAATTACTATCTAGCCATTCTAGAATAAATCAATTTTTCAAAATTTTTATTCTGGATTTAATATATTTTAATCTATTCTGGATTTAATCTATATGAGTTCGTCCGATTACTTAAAGATATATTTTTAAATGTCAATTGTTATTTTTTTTTTAATTAATTTTAAAATATATTTTATTATTTTATATACGCAATCTAATGAAATTTTGTCTTTAAATATATGTACATACTTTAAAATATATATGTATATATAATATATATATATGTATATAAATATAATCTTCAAGTAATACTCATTTTATATTTATTATATTAATAATAATATAAAAAATATTATAATTTCACTATTTTTTTAATTCTTTGAGAGAAAAATTGTTTTCGAAACATAAAACTAACATTTAATCGATATTGACGCCATACCATAATATTATGATTTTTATTCGATTATAAATTTTATATTTAATCGTCATCAAATAAGATTATATCAAAAATAATCGAGAAAAATGTTTTTATATTCATATGGGAAAAACTTTTTTTTTGCTGTTATTTTTTTTTATTAAATATAGTTAACCATTTAGAAAAATAAGAGAGAGGCTTTTTAGCACATTTCCAAAAAAATTTTGAAAAAATGTGCTTATTAGTTTCACTCTGTCCGTCCGTCCGTCCGTCCGTCCGTCTGTTTACAAAACTTCTACACCGTTAAAGATAGAGAAAAAAAATTTTAACCATAGGTAGGTCTCATAAAAAAAATAATTTTGTGGAACAACTTTTTCATGTAGCCCCCCCCATTACGGAGCTACAGCCCCTCAAACTTTGAAAAAGCCCTATTTTTAAATGCATATATCTTATGTTCTGCTTAAGATTTTTTCATTCTGAAAACGTCATTCGACAGGTATTTCTTTTATCTTTGTAAATTAATATCAAAATTATACAATTTTTTTAAATTTAGTATTTAAATTTACCGTTATGTGAAAACCAAATTTTGCAAGATTTTTCTACTTTCATAACTCCGGCACGCTTCTAGATAGAAGCTTGAAATTTTGAGGCAAGAAAGAACTTTTAGAATTAGTATAAGTTTGCTCAGAAAATTTTTTCGGACCACCCCCTGTTTATGAGCTATTAGGGCTTAAAAATTGAAAATTTGCTATTTTTAAACACCTGTAACTTAGGAACCTGTACATATTTTACTTCTGCAAGATATAAAAATTAAAGCTACAATAATATATTTTTACGTGTGTTAAAGGTTTATTTTAATTGTAAAGGGTTCCAAAGTTGCAGCTCTTCAAAATTGCGAAAAAGCCCCATTTTCAGATATATATATCTCGGGCTCTGCGTAATAATTTTGCAATCTAAAACCGCCAGAAGATCAAAAATTTTATTATCTATATAAAACAATATCAAAATTATGTAATATTTTATAATTTACTATTTAAATTTACCGTTATGTGAAAACCACATTTTGCATGAAATTTCTTTTTTCATAACTCCGGCACCCCTTTAGATAGGAACCTGAAATTTTGAGACAAGAAAGAACTTTTAGAATTAGTATAAGTTTCCTCAGAAAATTTTTTGGTAACACCCCTCTTTAAGAGTTATTACGCCTCAAAAATTGAAAATTTGCTATTTTTAGACACCTGTAACTTAGGCACCTGTACAAATTTTTCTTCGGCAAGACATGAAAATTAAAGGTTCAACAATAATCTTTTACGTGTGTTAACGGCTTTCCTTAGTTATATAGCATTCCCGAATTATGGCCCCTCAAAATTTCAAAAATGTCCTATTTTCACATTTTTTCTTATTACATGAAATTTTCAAATTTTTCTGTAAGTCACACTTCTAAACAGTTTGTATTGATTTTTGGAAATGTGCGCTTTTAAAAACCGTTGGTTTACATTCTACCTTGTTTTTTTTTATATTCGTACATTCTCTATTTTCGTTCTCTTTTCTATTAGTTTTCAATTAAAAAAAAAAATAAAAATTGTAACAATAACTATCGGCTTGAAAACAATATAATTGATAGTAGTGAAATCTTATTTCTTTGTACAAATTTAGAATTGTGTGATACAAATCTAAAATTAATATAAAATTGTTGTATTCTAAGATCAATTTTTGGAATATTTAGATTTCGGAATAAGATATTTACATTTTTACTAAGAAAATGTTTTAGATTCTAATCTCACACTCCAACTCACAATATTTTGTTTTATTTTTTTTTTTAATGCATTTCTCTGCCATATAAATATGGACAGGAAATTTCACAACAGGCGTGGCTGTAAATCCCGTAAGGGGGAATAAATCTTACGACGTGTGGGATTCGAACCCACACTCCCTCGGTGTTTACAGCGTATTTTATACACTCTTCTCCACTAGGCCAACGAGGCCCCCACAATATTTTACAGTACGAGCTGGAAAACAACCTTAAAACTAGACTAGATTCTTAACTAAAATTATAAAACTCAAAAGGAGCGGAATGTAAGATTAATAAAAATAACACTATAAACATACACTTTTCTTTTGTCATCACTTCACTGAACTACTACACTATTGCAACTAAACATCACTGTTACTAATTGTTACAGAATAACTGTATTTTGTAAATAGTTA
This sequence comes from Poecilobothrus nobilitatus, assembly GCA_947095535.1. Taxonomy (NCBI): domain Eukaryota; kingdom Metazoa; phylum Arthropoda; class Insecta; order Diptera; family Dolichopodidae; genus Poecilobothrus; species Poecilobothrus nobilitatus. The sequence goes on from OX352774.1 coordinate 200,872,848, forward strand.
TATAATATGTATATATTATGTTTATTCTGATGAAATATAAAGTATATTGAAATAAAATAAATAAATATAATAAAATGAAAAACAGTTAAGTTTAGTTTTACAAAAGTATCATTAATTTTATTCGTTAGCACTTTTGAGTAAAGAACCAAAAAAAAAAAAAATAACATCGTGAGAGATTCAAAGTATAATAAAAAAGAGGAAAATATAAAAAATAACTATATATAGAAAAATTGTGTTAAAACAAGGGAAGAACACTTAAAGCAAATATAACAAAGTAGTATAAAACTAAAAGTTTTTAAAGACGCACGTTTTCAAAAATAAGAGAGTTTTTGAACTGTCACTTCTTTTCCATTAAAAATTTGAATTTTTTCTTAAAATTTTTTTCTCTGAAGAGAATTGTATAAAATTAAGACAATTACTTCCCTTCATTTTAGCAATTATTCTTCTCGATTTCTGTATATTTGTTGTTATTTGTTTTTATAAAATTTTAGAAGATATGGCAACTCCATCATTTATTTCGTGTCGTGAGGTATCATGCACATCGTTTAGTTTAAATTTGTAAATTTTCTTATGCAAATGTAAACTCATTGTCTAAATTTTTCTAATAAAATTTTGCTAGAATTATAGTAAAATTTTTATAAATTATTTACATACTGGGTAAATATTCATCCGCGGTATTTTTCTGTGATTTTATTTCGAGAATAACTGAGAGCTAAATAAATCTTGTATAATTAAAAAAATTCATTGTAATAATAATGTCAAAATGTAATGTTTCAGCTTAGAAAAATTGGAAACAGTATTCAGGTTTCAGAAGTTCACATTTAAAAACATTTCCAAGTTTAAACATTTACGAAAGTCGTTATGTGAAACAAAATTTTTTTGCAAAATAATTGTTTCACATAACGGTGGTAAAGGCATAACGATAAATGGCTTTTTCCGCTTCAAAAAATTTACAGTAAAAGTTGAGCTATAATGCAATATAGGTGTTTTTAACTTTAGAAGATCATGGCTTCATATATACATATTTTTTTTTATAAAATTGCATATAAAATTTTATTCTTTGTCTCAGACAGTGTAAAGATTTTTTTAAACACCGAGAAGGACGGACCAGAATCAAAATAATAAAAACAAAAAATTTTTTTTTGAAAAATTTGTTAAAAAGAAAACGTCATTGTAAGAGAAAAAAGGATAAATATTGTTCATTGATTTGTTTGTTTGTTTATAATGAGATTTTATTAAGACATTATTATTATTATTTGTATACAAAATAAAAAAAAAAACAAAAAACTGAATTAAAAGTTTTTACCCCCAATTGTAGTTTTCTTTTAATTCCTTTTAGATTAAATGGATCATTAGTTTTTGATGATGATCATAACAGAATACAAAAACAATAATTTGTTTTAACAAAACTTTTACTATTATTTTTATATTTTACGAAAAACTTAAAAAATATTAAAGAAAACTTTGTTACACTTTGGAAACTCTATAAAAAAAATTTTATTTATGCTTTTTTCGTATTTTCTTTTATGTATTAAAATTAAAGTAAAGAATTTAATAAAATTTTGTGAAATCAAAACCAATTTTACTTACATAATATCTTAAATTATAATTTATAGAATGTTTGGGGAAAAAAAAAATTGTTTTAAAGAGTATATTCAAATTGCGTCAAACATTTGTTTCAAATAGTTGTGGAAAACATTTGTTTCAAGTTGTTTGTCACTAACTAAAGTAATGACATGTTTTTTTTATTAAATTTGTGCCTATTCTTCAATAACAATTTATTTTTACATTAATTTTCGAAATTAAATTTCGTTAACAATGAATTTGGGTGTACTTGTTTACATATATTGGTACAAAATGTCTTAAGATACATTTTCCAAAAGTAAATTTTAATTTTAAACAATTTTATGTTTTTTTCTTACTATTAAATGGGATTGATATTAATGAATATCTGGTTGAAAGGTAGTTTTTTTCATCTTCAAAGCGCGGTAAGAATATTTTTATGTTTTGATCATTTCCCAGGCGACAATAAGACATTACAAAGTTCTAAGTATTTTATAATTCTGTAAAACCATTTAAGTGTTTCAAGTGGATATATAGTCATAAAAAGAATTATCAGTTATACTAGTTAGACCTTTGATAGTTGCATCAGATTATTGGCCAAAATACAGATACTTTGGTCCTGTAGATCAAATATACATCTGGTACTTCATTTAAATGATTTTTACAAAAGTTGTAAAGATGAAGAAAAATAGGAATCAATAAAATTGATTGAGATCAATATTTCATTTTTTGTGCGGATTTGCTGCTCTTGACATAAGAAGAAAATTTCTAGTGGGAATTTCTCTTGAAAATCGACGAATCTAATCGACATATAGGGCTTTCTGAAAAGTTTAAATCCTTTTATTGGGAGAACGGAAATCTGATGTATCTCAACGGTAATCAGATAGATGAAATCATCAACATTCATCCCGTTATGTATCTACTCATTATATGGGACTGTTCGGTTTCTTTTGGAATAAAAGTAATGAATTAAGTAGAAGAACGTATATGATTCAGGATGATATGATTTACAGTCTCTTTTGAAGCACAAATTGTTTTTATTAGATAGACAAAGTATTAAAGTTAGACAAAGTTATAAATCAAAAAAAATCTTAAAAAATATCTTACTGGAGAAAAAAATTATTTAATTAATAATTGCTTTAAATTTTTTTAAAGTTTTTATAAATAAGTAATTAATTTTATAAGTAAAGTTTTTTTTATATTACCTAAAAATATAATTTATTTATTTGTCTAACTAATTAATTAATTTTAGATATTATACGACAGGGTAAATGTATATAATAGGAAGTAGTATTTCAATTATAGGAAGTAGTTTAATTAATTTAGCATTAAGTTAATTATAACAAATCTTACTGTAATATTTCCTACCAATAGATAACATTTTCTTTTTATTACTTATTTAAATCATTTGAAAAGGATTAAAGTAAACATTTTTCCATTAAGGTACCTGTATACATTTTAATATTGCATGAAATTGATTTTAATTTAAAAGAAAGAACTATACTTTCTAAGTTAAAATAATTTTATTAGAAGTTTTTTTTTTATTTTATTTAGAAAAATTGAACATCTCATTGCTTTACTATATGTATATCAGTATATACATCTCAATTTTTTCAATAAACATACTTATATAATATGTACCTAATAAAAATATCATATATAAATATATATATATATAAATTATATTATATATTTTTTTTAGTATTGATCAATAGAAATTTTCCGGGACCTGATTCTAACCAAAAATTTCAATATTTTCTCATCAAAGAAATAAGACAAGTAAAAAAAAAAAACAAGGAAGAAATTGAAGAAACCTAAAATTGTCTTTTGAAATTTTTTTTATTTTTTTCTCATGTTTTCTTAACATAAAAATGAAAATAAAAAAAAAATTCAAATTTTCATTCAATTTTCTCTGTTGAATGAAAATTTACAAAAATGTAGGCTGCAAAATAGAAAATTTTTGGGAGGATAACTAAAAAAAATTGAAAGAAAATCTTTTATAGTTTTATCGCTCTAAAATAATAAGAAAATTTGCTAAGTTGACAGAAAAAAAAAAAATGATTATATTTTCAGGAAAGACAAAAAATTCATTTGTTTGGAAAACTCATGCATGGAACTTAAAATGCGCTGCTCTGATTTTTATTTTTTTTCTTAACTATTAAGAAAATTCGATATCTTTGATATACTGGAATATATACATATTATAAGTATTTATAAAGTTATAATATATATATATATATATATATATATGTATAAATATATATATTTATTATTATATCCTGAAGGATAATAATGCTGATGTAATTCATAAAATTTTTGGGTTTTCTTTAATAATGTTCTTTTCAAATTGTCAATTTAGTAAAAATTGAAAATATGTGCACAATATTTAACAGTAAAACCAAGTAAAAATTAGAATTCTTACAAATTAAACAGAACTTTTTTTCACTTTGATTAAATTTATAGCTTTGTTGTTAGTTCTATAATTTATCTAATTGATTTGCGCAATCTTCAAGATTTTTTTGTAATCTTCAACAAGGTAACAACTTTGTTATTTTGAAACATTCTGCTTTTAAAATCAATATTATTTTGTTTCCGGTATAAAATTTAAATGCTTCCTTTCTCTATAAAATGTTTCCCGCACATGGTTAGAAAAATAATCTTTAAAGGTATAGGAAGCTTTTCCTTAAACGTATTTTTCATTTTATTGATTTCTTTTGCCATTTATTTGACAACCCGTTGAAGAATTAACTCTCACTTTTCTTAATCATAGTCCATTTTTTTACTAAATAAATCATTTTTTTACTAAATAAAAAGAATTCTAAAGAATTCCTTTTAATTTTTATTCCAGGACAATTCCTGGGTTGCTTCAAATTGTCTATGCAACCCATCATGAAGGCAAACTGCTTTATTACAATTTGCAACAACTCGAAAAAAAAGCTAGTGCTTCTGTTGATAGTGGTTAAAAATTGTTTTCATTTAATTCATCAATTAATTCAATTTATATTTATTCGGTAATCCTGGAATTCCGTAACAGTTGCCCATGATTTAAGAATTACTGGAATAAAAATACAATGATTTCCATCTCGTTTACAGGAAGCTTTTTTTTTATATCATGCTACTGACACTCCTAATAAAAGAATACAAAATATGAAAGTGAAATCTAGATTTTTCCTCTATATTAGGGAACCGACCAAATCAATCATTATTCAAGACTTTTTTATGTAGTATGTATATGTATGCATATTTATATAGTATGCCATTTAAAAAGATTTTACTGTATGTGTTGAAATACAATATGGAAACTTTTTAAGACAGTATGTATATATTAAACTTAAAAAAAAATTAAAAAGTCAAGCAAATAAAAAAAAAAAAGTAACTAGAACTGAAAATGTCAATACGGAATCTACAAATAAAAATGGGTTTTCACTCAAAATATCATTGAAAAAAAAAAAAAAAAATCTTTTTTGGAATTGATTATCTTTGATTGGAAAATATTTGCTTTTTGTCATTTTTGTGAAAATGTCTATTTAAAATGAAATATTTTAAATTAATTTTAAAATAGTATTATAGTTCGTCAACTGATAACTAAACTGTTTGAAACTCTTTGATATATCTAAATTTATTTATAATAATTATAGTTAAAATCAATCAAAACTTGATTCAATTTTTAGTTACACCCAGAACTTAATGAATAGTTTTAGATAACACAGAAAAACTGTTTTCTTATAGTTGAGATAGAAGATTTTGTACGACAAAACCAAAATCCAGAAAAATTTAAAGTTTAGTAGCTATTTAAAAGCTAGTGCAGCTTATATGGAATATACGAATATTTTTAAGCTCGTAATTTTACAAGTAGTTAGCTATTTTCTAAAAAAAAATGCAATTTAAATTAGATGGATTTGAATGGGTTCATGCAAGGTGGTATTGGATTAGAGATTGGAACACAGGAGCACTGTTACTGGAATATGATCTTAATTATATTTTCTAACTTATTTTATTAAAAAATTAGTGTTAAGGAAAACAATTATAGATGATTTATGTGATATAGAGGTTTCGACTAAATCCAGACCCCAAAACCTAAACGACTTTCAAGCTCCGAAAAAATTAGGTTTTGTTTTTCTCTTTACTTCACTTTTAGATTTTAAGATTAAAAACAAAATGCATTCTATGAAATCCTAAACTTTATGAAGTGAAAAATATATTTTTATATAAAAGTTTTTTAGGCTCCAAATCAATATTAAAATAAACGAGTCAAAAAAAAAAAAAACTAAAATAAAAACAAAAAAATTGGAATATAAAATTGAAATTAAAATTGAATTGTATTCGGAAAAAGAAACGGAAATGGTAACTAAATAAAAGATGATAAAAAATTAAAAGGAATCCATTTACTGTTTACATTCTTTTCCGATCTATTAAGATTTCCTGCTTGTGCAATCTTTTTTAATGTATTTTTTTTTTTTTTCTTTTTATGTAAAAAAAAATTATTTTCGGTTTATTACTGCAGAATTTTCGTTCATTTTTCGTTTTGCGTAGAACATTGTTATTACTTGATATTATTTACTTTTACATTGCATTACATTACATTATTTTCATAATTTCTATATTAATAATTTTAACGCATATGAACAGTAGTGTACAAAACGAAGGATATGGTGATTAGTTATAGATTTATCTTAAGCTAATAAATTTTGTTGAGTATTTAACTTACGTTAAGATATTTTCTTACTTACTATAATACTGGAAGAAAAACAAAAATGTTCGGTAAAATTAAAACTGACTATAATTTAAGAAATTCTGCTATCTGGCTCATTGTTTATATATATTAATTGTATTGGAAGTGTAAATTAACACAATAATTAAAACAGTAAATGAAGAGTAAAATCAAAATAAAGCTAAAAAAATGAAACTATTTTTAGTAATTTATTTTTTGCGATATTTTTAATTGTTAGGTTCTGTGTAAGATGACAGCGTTTTTATGTCAAAAGTTACATTTCCTTTTAATTTTTTTCCTTTATATTTTATTACTATACAAATAGTAATAACAGAAACCTGGAAAACTAAATCTTAAACATGGTTTACAAACCAAAATGAAGTAACTTCAAATTGTTGCTTTTAATGTAATTCATCGATTATCGTTTTAAGAGAATATCAATGCCGGTTTCAAAGTTTTAAACGAAGCTTTAACAATAAGAAAATTAATTTTTTATACACAAATATTTTGTTGTAAAAAATTCAAAATGGAGTAATGAATACAAGAACACTTTCCATTGATTTAAAAAGTTTCCTTTTCCTTACCACACAACACTTTCATTACCGCTGGAAAAGCTGTCAATTTTAAATCGTACCAATGCCACAGGTAAATGTCTGACAAAAATTATTTCAAATGTACAGTTTTCAGACAAAAAGACTGACAAATATTATTTTATAAAAATAACCTTATTTTGCAATTTTTTTGAAATAAACCAATCGGACAAAAAAAAAAATTAGTAAAAAGACTGAATAAGTTGTATAACATTAAAAAACGTCTGACGCAAAAAAAAAAAAAAACATGCCCACGATTCAAATCTTGCTAATACACTAAAATAATTTTTATTATGTTTCTCTATTTACTCTTCTTTTGTTACGGTATTTATGTCTGTGTTTTGTGTCGGCAGTAATGAATGCAAAATTCTTGTCAGACGGAAGGAAATGAAAGACGCGGTAGTAAGAGTGTTAAATAAAATAATATCTTCTTATTTCCATTATATGAAAATGTTACAAAATATCATTCTAATATCATTCAATTATCACCTGATTTAAAGCAATAACATTCTCTAAAATATATTTGAAAATAATTTGATTTGCACAAAATATTATTAATCCAATCATAATAATAGTTAGGTACTAAAGACTGTAGAATAATAAAAACAGACCAATAATAAAAAATATTAAAAAAAAAAAAAAACTTTGAGAAAAGTGAAAAATTTTTTTGGCATAATCTAAAAAGAAAATTGAAACACAATTGTAATAAAAGCTTATTATTGATTCTATTATCCTTCTTGTTTTTTTTTTTTTTTATTTATTTTGCAGAAAAGAAAAACTTTTGTATTCACATTGAAAAGAGAATTTGACCCGGACATAATAATACAAAGGATAACAAAAGAAAAATAAAAAGTGTTGAATTCTGATGCAAAAATCGTGAAAGTTTAGTAAAAATATATAAAAAAAAAGTTATCTAAAATAAAAATAAACAAAAAAAAAAAAAAAACAGAGAAAAAAATTGTAATAGTCATATTAAAAAAAAAAAAAATATATATATAAAAAAGTGCTTGGGAAACAGTTAGGAGCTACTTATTTTATAAAGGTATAGGTATCTACTATAAAGACAGAAAATTTTTTTTTTTGGCATTGAAATAGAAATGAACGGCCAAAATATATTAACATTAATATGATGGCTTTTATTTGGTATCTGCAATTTTTATGAATATTTTCAAGATATTGTGTTGAAAATGGTTTGGATAAAGAGATTTTAATTTGTTTTTTTTTTTTTCTTTTAATTTTTTAAAATCTTTTTGAATTTTCCATTAATAATTATAATGATTAAAAAAAAAAAAAAAAATTACTTTTATTAAAACACAAATTGTAATTTTTATTACAAAAAATTTAATTTTCAACTCAATTTAAAATTTGTTAGTTAATGGTAAAGCAGTTTTTAAGATATTTTAATTTAAATAGATATTAAAAAATAATTTGAAAATATTATAGAAAAAAAAAAAAAAAACCAACAAAAAACGAAATTATAATGCAATTTATTATAATGAGAATTTTCTTTCACGAATAATATTATAAAATATTTAATGAAGAACTTTTTTGTATTATTAATTATGGTTTTTCAAAAATATTAAATTAATTGTGTGGAAATCTTTTTAAATTATAATTATAATTGTTTTTTTAAAATTTGTTAAAAATTAAAGGCAAAAATTTGTGAATAATTGATGAAAAGGAATTATTAAGAAAAAATTGAGATTGAGATAATGTTCGCTCACTTTACGAGTTATGATGATTTGAGATGTCAACTGTAACCTTGAAACCGGTAACCATTTTTCTTAGTTTCATAATTATACATAAATTTTTAAATATTTTAAATATCCAAAACGAAAATGTGCATCTTGCATAGTTTCTTGATCTTTTAAGGTGAAACTTTTGAAATTTTTAATTGACCTTTCAAATTTTTGTGGTTCAGTTTTTTTTTTTAGATCAGTTTTTCATTAATTGAATTGGTTCTCAATTCTTTCAAAATTAAACAGAACTGTCAAGTGTCAATAGTAATCATTAAAAATCCTTGATAAATTATTATTTGTTTTCAAATTCGCGTTCGATCAACCGGAAAGATTTTTAGTCGCAGAAAGATAGTGCTCAGAATCATAAAAACATTAAATTTTGACAGATTATTTTAAAAGTACATAATATATGTATATTGCTTTTGTTGTTTTTGTTTGTTGTTAAATTTTGACATGTCAAGTCATGTTATAAAATGCACATGTTTGAATCGTTTGTTTAATGTCATTTAAATCAGATTCGATTATTTTGTTATTTGACATTACAAATGAATATGAAAACAATTCATCCAAAAAATATACATCCTTTTCATTAATCGAAATAGGTAAATTCAAAATTAAAATTCAAAATAACAAAAAAAAAATTACTCGGAACTATTTTAAAACTTGATTTAGCCGAATATAAGTTATTTAAAATAAAAATAAAAAAAAAATAAAATGGGTCTCTTTAAAAGAAGAAAAAATAAATTTATAATTTTATAGTAGAAAGATTTATGTAAAAGAATAATAAATTCTGGGGAATCAAATTCGATTGTATGATTTCTTTATTCTTGCGTTCGTCGTATTGGAAATGATTTGTCAATAATAATTTTTTTTTTCAATAGCGGTTTATAGTGTATAGTTTATGTTTAGAAACAGCTGTCGTATTTGTATGAAGGGTTATTTTTTTTTTTATAGAGTGATAGAATTTTCGATATAGATCGTGGCAACTCTACTTTTAATATTTGTGTTTGAAAGCAAGGCTTGATAAATTATCATAATAAATAATTATCTCCCTACTCTGTCCTTTACACCGTTTGCAAATTGTAGAAATTTATTTCCCAAATAAAAATTTTTGCTGAATATGAAGTGGGAATAATACTCAAAAAGTTTATCAGATTCAGAATGATATCAGCTTGTTATTATTTGTTATTATTGTTATTATTTGTTCTTATTAACAAGCATATTGGTTATTAACAGTTATTGGTTCTTCCTTCTTTAAAAATGAGACAGGAGCGAATATTTGATACTGTGAATGGTGATCGTTACATATCCTTTATAAATGGTTATTTGTTTTCAAATTTGATTGAGATGTTTGGTTCGAATTTGGCAATTCCAATGAATTCAATGAATTCATTATTTGACAGATAAATTTCATAACATTATTTTAAAAAATAGTCCAATGAATTGATCTCGAAAATTTACGCTTTGAAAATTAATATAACTGCTATTATTCTGAAAATAAGACTTCAATTATTGGTTGAAAAGAAGTACAAAATGGAATTAAATGAACGTCATTTATTAGAGCACAGTTAGCCATGGTGGACATATTTCGAAAATTATTTTTAAAGAATAAGTGTCATAAAAATGAAAATAAAAATGGATGCTAAATTGTTAAATTGCGTATAATAGTGTATAATATTTGTATATATAAATATTATATATGTAATTGTATTGCATGGCTATAAGTTTTTGTATGCTATATAATATGTAGGTATATGTAAGTATCTAAAAATTTTGTTTTTTATTTAATTTTTTCAAGTGAACAACAATTTTTCTATTTTTAATGTAAATAACAATTATTTTCTGGGATTTATTTATTTTAAGAAAAAATTTATTAATATCTTCTTCGAAACGAAAAACAAAAATAATTTTATAAATTTATAAAAAATCAAGATACAAGAATTTCTATGTCCGTTTGGTTGTTTGCTAATTTGTTCTTTATTAATCCTCATATTCTATCTTATATGCAATTAAAAGAATAACAAATTATAGGAATGTTCTTTGTGATTGAGAGAAATTGTACCGTTAACCATGTACCTACCGTGAATCCGTTTAAACACATTAATTAGAAAAAAGGTGGTTATTGAAAAGTTCTATTTAATTCTATTAAAGTTTGTACATGACTCCTAAAAAGGTTAATGTCAATTTTTCTTATGTTCTATCAGTAATTTAAAAAATCTGTTATCTTTTTGAAAGCTTTGAGAGAAAAGTAAGAGTTTTCTTTTTCTAATATAGTTTAATTAATGTTATTTTTGAACAGTTAAAAAACGAAGTTAATGTAGACATTTTTAATTAAATTACCGACTATGTCTCTAATACATATTATATATCTTTTAGTATTCTAATGATATTGAGGTGTTTAAACTTTCAATAGTCTTGTGTTCAAACTTTTACTATTCTTAGAAATATATTAAAGTTTTATACGAGTTAATATTCGCACTAATTTTATAATTATCTTGCTAACTGAAAGTAGTTTCAAATTTTATATTTCGAATTAAAACTATTTTTATGTTTAATTATAACCGAATGTAATTATCAGGTATAATAAATTTGTCATTACTTTTGTGACACCATAAAGGAAACGAGACAGATTTGAAAAGTATATGTATATATATTCTTGCGCAGGATCAAATTTTGAGTCGATTATACTATGTATTTTCGTCCGCCCATCTGCACAATAATACACAAAATAAAGGAGCTAATATTCTGAAATATTTACGATTACACCTTTATAAAATTTTTCGCTTTTGAAATTCAAACAAGTACGATTAGGGTAATCAAGTACCGTTCTAGTTTTACTTTATACAAAAATAACTCGGTACCTAGTAACTTCAGGTAACTTTAGTAAAATTTTGCCAAAATAATACTTTTTTATGTGAGCGTTACTCATCAGTGCCTATAATAAGCAGGATATTTAAAATTTTGGAAAAAGAGTTTTCTGCAAATTTTGGTTAGTTTAGAGAAGTATAATCGAGTAGCTGGCTTATCAGAACTCCAAAATTTACTTAAATATATTTTGGTACATAATTAAGGTCAGAAATTTGAAATTTGATAAAATATGATTACATTTTTATGGTAACAGCAGCATAACTTATGTTCATACGGGTATCCTAGAGTTGACACAGTCAACTAAACACTCTTCCTCTTTTTCTAATGAATTTTTCATTTTATTAAGTGTTTATTATTTTAAGGTGTATAATCACTGCATATAATTACCTCATTTTGTGTTTAAAGAAGTAACGATAAAAAAAATAAAAAACAAACAACAAAACAAAAAATAACAGTAAAACAAATTGAAATAAATAACAGTAAAAAGAACATAGAATTTAACAAATTGTTTGTAATTTTTATTGTTATTTACAAAACTATTTCTATAAATATATAACGTTGTATGTACCTATTTATTTTCATGTTTTATTTATTACATAAAACTAAACAGTTATAATATATATGTTATTTTCCCTCTCTTTCTTTCACTATTTGTATTTCCTTTTTCTATTTTTTTACAGTTATTTTGAAATTTATGTTGTTGAAATAATGATGACGCTTCGAAAATTAATGCATAAGCAGCTGTAGTAAACTGTATAAACCGTTAAAATTGAATTGTCGCGTGAGATTTTATTAAGTACAGTTATATAACTAACTATAAAGAGAAAAGGAGTGGTGTGAAAATAGATGGGCGAGAAATAATTTATAGTATGTTTTTATTTTTATTTTTGTTTTTTTTTTATTTTTAGTTGATGATGGAACTAAATGATAAATAGAATAATATTTATTTTAAGTTTTGAAAAATTGTATTTTAAGATACATTAAGATGAAGTTTTAAAAAAAATGTTATTTTAGAAAATAATTACACTGTGGTTGTAAAAATTTTTAATTTATATTATTATATGCAAAGGTAAGAATTTTTCAGAAGTGTATATGGAAAACTTAATAAAAGTTATTTTAAAAATACTTTGCTGATGTTTGCTCTGTGTTTAATGGAATAATAAAAAGAAAGATTAAAATTTATATAAAGTTACAAAGTAGAAATATTTTTAATATTGTCAAATTTTAACTTGTTTCGAAGATAAATAGGAAAAATTTAAATTAAAATTTTAAAATAGCTTGGTTTTTTTTTTTTTTTTTAATGAATAAAGAATTAACATATTATATTGAACTGGGGGCCTCGATGGCTTAGTGAGTAAGAACGTATAAAACACCCTGTAAATACCGAGGTAGTGTGGGTTCGAATCCCACACACGTCCTAAGAATAATTCCCACTTTTGAGCTACTTGAAACAATAGTTTAAGAAAAAAAAATAAATAAATATAATGAAAGCTTGAAAAGTTAAAGATTATAAAAAAAAAAAAATGTTTTTTGTTCTACTTAAAATTTGTTCTTGAAGTGCTAATGAAATTCTGTTTAAGATTTTTTCAATCTAAAAACGCCAAACGACAGAATTTTATTTTTTTTTATAAATCAATATTAAAGTTATACAATTTTGTAAAATTTAGTATTTAATTTACCGTTATATGAAAGTATAATATTTCTAGATTTTATTACCTTTATACTTTTGCAATGTTTTTAGATAGAATCTTTGAGAAATAAGAAATTTTGATAGATGAAAGTTTTTCAGAATCAAGGTAATTTTTCTCAGAATTTTTTTTTGTACCAAACTATGTTTTACAGCTATTAGGAGTCAAAAAATGAAATTTTAATATTTTAAGTAACTGTATAAAGTTTTTGAAAGTAAGACATAAAAATTAAAGCATGAATATTATGTTTACATGATATTATGTTGCTTATAGGGATTATATATAGGGATTCCTTGAAATTGAAGAAAATTTTTTTTGATTTATTATAAAATTCTATAAGAAAAATTACAATTTTTGCTCCAAGTCACATTATTCTAAACTGTTTGTATTATCTTTTCCAAAAAGTTTTATTCTACCTTGTTTAACTGACCTTGTCTGGCTTAATAAAAAATCTACAAATATTAATTTCAAAGTTTTAGTTTTTTTAACCCTTTCAGAATAAATGTTAGAAAGCAAATCATTTGATGAAAATAATATAATGAATTGTAGATAATAGCAATAGTTTTAGTAATTTCACTTAGTTTTTTTTTTGTTTTTTTCAAAATTACATAGTTAAAAGATTGAAAGTTTTTAAAAAGAAATTACTAAGAAGACTTTTTAAAGCTGTTGAAAAAATGTCGCTAATGCTTCAACATAGTGTTATTTAATTATGATCCCACATATTTTATCAGTGTTAAAATTAAATATATAGAAGGTACAACAACATCTACATTCTAACTTTAAATTTTCTGTTGTCTAAAAACTTTAATTTGTTTAAATTAAAGCTAAAGGTTTAATCTTTTTTTCTTATCACGTGAATTATAATTTTCTGAACATTCAGAAAAAAGGATTAGCTAATCGGAAAAATATTATTAAGAATAATGTTGTAGTGTTTGTAAATTCCTAATAATCGTTTAGATAAGCTTAAATTGAGCTATTATTATTAAGTGTAATATAGGTACCTTATACCTTACCCCAATTTAAAAAAAAAACGATCAAAACGAAAAAAAAAAAACACTTGGTATTAAAGATAAGTTAAAAAATAATGATTACATACAGTTATACTCCGTAAGTAACAATTACTTTTTATGTTAATATGAAGTAATTTTGTAATACAAATAGGATTACATAGAATCTGGGTATGTCTGTTCTTGATTAAAGTAAATTTTACAAAATTGTGAAAAAATTATATTATTTTTTTGATCAAATTTGATAACCTGAGACCATTAAGAATATGTAAAAAATAAAATTAAAAAAATAAAATGTAGAAAAAATATACTCGTTTAATCAAAATTGTTTTTTTTGTTTGTTTTTGTTGATTATTAGTTGCAAAAAAAATATAATAATTGTTTATTTCCAGATTTTCAAATTCCATATATTTGGTTCATATATAAAATTGATAAGAAAGTCAGAAGAATCATTATGGTAAAGATAATAGAGACTGAAAAAAAGTTTAATGTATTATTAAGAAATATTGCATACTTTAAGGGGTGGTTTATTAGAAAAATGAATTATACTCTTCAATAATACGGTTAAAGTAGTATAAATTTGGTAAAACTAATGTAGCCCAATGCCCAAACCAAACAATTCATATTGTGCCCTATATTATGTTCTAAGCTAATGTTTGGTTTAAAAGGGAGATGGAACTGTTGATTTCGAGATATCCACCAAACCTCGCAAGAAAAAACAAAAATAATTTACTCTTACTCTGTATGATATTTTGAAAATAAATTCAAACATTTTCAAATTACATTTTTTTAACTTTTAAAAATTTTTATTTAGATTAATTTTAATCGGGACTGTATGAAAATATCCTTTAAATTCCGTTATTTCCAAATAAATGGAGAACAATTCCTTTTATTAAGTCCTATCAAAATCAAGTCTTGCTTTGCTCAAACATTTTTTTTTATGCATTTCTCTGCCTCATAAATGTAGACACAAAATTACACAGCCTTTCCTATTCAGACGTGGCTGTAAATGTCGTAAGGAGGAATAACTCTTACGACGTGTGTGGGATTTGAACCCACACTCCCTCTGTGTTTACAGCTTATTTTATATAATCTTATCCACTAAACCACCGAGGCCCCGTAGAAGAACTATGCAACAAAGTATTAAGATATTACAGCATTGATTAATCAAGATTTTTGTATCACTTTTAGGTAGGTATAACTGTATAAGGCACATACTTAAAAAATTATAATATAATTTTTTAGAAAAAGTTTCCGCCTAGCTTTTCTTAAAGTTTCCGCTTTATCTGATTTTTTACTATTAAATATTTTAATTTTTAAAGTTAAAAAATTGCCTAAAATTATTTATTAACATTTCCTTTATAAAAATTTTATCAATTTTAAGATTAGTTTTCTGATCTGTTGACGCAATAGTTAAATCGTAGGTATTGCATTCGAAAGATCTGCAGTTTAAACTTCGTTTAGAACATATCTAATAGTAGGTATGAATTGATATCTTAACAGTTTATATCGTAAAAGTCTATATCGTAATAATATAAAAATAATTAATAAATAGATACTTATCTAGTTTGGTTTAGAGATACAGTTATAATAACTATACTACAATATATCTATACTCCTAAGTAATCAAAGAATTGTGAAGACTGAGTGAAAATAATGATTTATGACACTGAAATTTTGTTTAATTTGAATGATTTACAACTTAGTAAATGACCTATGCTCCATATAGAAATGTATTAAAAACAAGGTAGAATGTAAACCAACGGTTTTTAAAAGCGCACATTTCCAAAACTCAATACAAACTGTTTTGAAGTGTGACTTACACAAAAATTTGAAAATTTCATGTAATAAGAAAAAATGTGAAAATAGGACATTTTTGAAATTTTGAGAGGCCGTAAGTCCGGAATCCTATATAACTAAGAAAAGCCGTTAACACACGTAAAAATATATTATTGAACCTTTAATTTTCATGTCTTGCCGAAGAAAAATTTGTACAGGTGCCTAAGTTACAGGTGTCTAAAAATAGCAAATTTTCAATTTTTCAGGCGTAATAACTCTTAAAGAGGGGGTGTTACCAAAAAATTTTCTGAGGAAACTTATACTAATTCTAAAAGTTCTTTCTTGTCTCAATCTTTCAAGGTTCCTATCTAAAGGGGTGCCGGAGTTATGAAAAAAGAAATTTCATGCAAAATGTGGTTTTCACATAACGGTAAATTTAAATAGTAAATTACAAAATATTACATAATTTTGATACTGTTTTATATAGATAATAAAATTTTCGATCTTCTGGCGGTTTTAGATTGCAAAATTAATACGCACAGCCCGAGATATATACATCTGAAAATGGGGCTTTTTCGCAATTTTGAAGAGCTGCAACTTTGGAACCCTTTACAATTAAAATAAACCTTTAACACACGTAAAAATATATTATTGTAGGTTTAATTTTTATATCTTGCAGAAGTAAAATATGTACAGGTTCCTAAGTTACAGGTGTTTAAAAATAGCAAATTTTCAATTTTTAAGCCCTAATAGTTCATAAACAGGGGGTGGTACGAAAAAATTTTCTGAGCAAACTTATACTAGTTCTAAAAGTTCTTTCTTGCCTCAAAATTTCAAGCTTCTATCTAGAAGCGTGCCGGAGTTATGAAAGTAGAAAAATCATGCAAAATTTGGTTTTCACATAACGGTAAATTTAAATACTAAATTTAAAAAAATTGTATAATTTTCATATTAATTTACAAAGATAAAAGAAATACCTGTCGAATGACGTTTTCAGATTGAAAAAATCTTAAGCAGAACTTAAGATATATGCATTTAAAAATAGGGCTTTTTCAAAGTTTGAGGGGCTGTAACTCCGTAATGGGGGGGGCTACATGAAAAAGTTGTTCCACAAAATTATTTTTTTTATGAGACCTACCTATGATTAAAATTTTTTTTCTCTATCTTTAACGGTGTAGAAGTTTTGTAAACAGACGGACGGACGGACGGACGGACGGACGGACAGAGTGAAACTAATAAGCACATTTTTTCAAAATTTTTTTGGAAATGTGCTAAAAAACAAACATAATTATTCTACATTATTTGTACAATTAACAACTCTTATAAACTTGGCAAAGTATTGGTATTTGGTATTATTTTTTGATACTATTGTTTGATGTACTTCTACATGTATCTTTACTGCAACACCAGCTTAGAGGCATTATAGTACATTCAATAAAGCAATTGGGTTGAATGCATAAAACTGAGCTTAAACTCAAATTTAACTTTTTTTAAGTAAAAAATACGCTTGGCCTCGTATTTTTGTTTTGAAAAAGTCGTGAGATTTGAGTTCGAGCTCAATTCTATGCATTTGACCCTCCAAGTCTTTCTTTTCTTTCTTACACTGTGAAGCATTTACTACTAATACGAGAAGTAAAAGCATTTTACTCATATTAACCATAATTGTTAGTTGCACATTAATTATATCTATAGGTTCAACGCAATTTTGAAATATATACACCATTTTTCATAATTTTAAAATTAATTTCTTAAAAACTATAAAGAATTTTTTTTTTTTTTTGTTTTTTTTTTTAAATATAATAAATATATGTATATTTTGTTATCAAAGTCACAAAAGAATACATTTATTTGGTATATCATGCTATAAATTTGAATTAAAAAAAAAAAAAATATTAAGTTCCAGGCGTTATCGCTTCATTCTTGTAACATATTTCAATCTATGTGTCAGAAAATTTCTTTGCTTATATTAACTATATTAAATTTTTTTTTTTTTTTTCATTTTTTAATTAAAGAATTTCTATCACAATTTCTTGATGATTTTAATATGAATGTATAAGTAAAAATACGTGACCAAAGTAATTTTCTTAATTTTTACTTTCATTCCATATTATTATCGCAATATGGTTTGGTTTTTTTTTTTTTTTTCTTTTACCTTTTTATTATTATGGTATTTCTTTTTTTCTTAGGTACTATATAATAATATGGTTTATAGGATTCACCATTGTATGGCGTTAGTGATTGTGTTGAAATTGCGATATAGAGTTTAATTAAATTTAACCACGCAATATAAAATGTAACAAAACATAATATATTACATGGTACAACAAATAAACTGATGACCCTATTAACGGTTCTAAATTGAATGCAAAATTCATTCCACCAATTATTCGTGGCTAATTAATGAGTTTTTTTTTTTTTTACATTTTTTTTTATTTTTATTTTTACCAAATAATAACAGTAAAGAAGAAAATTACAATTATTATAATATATTCAGGTTGGTTGTTGCTTTTGTAATTACCTTGTATTTACCTTGAAAAAAAAAGAAAAAAAAAGCAACATAACAAGCATTTGTTTAATCCTAAAACAAGGACAAAAGATAAGAGTTAAATATTAAAATAGTGAATGAATTTAATATGGTGTATAAGAGGATGAATTTTTTTTTTTTAATCAGTTAAAACCTAATAAAAATCTTTTCTTGTTAATTTCAGATTTAAAAAAAAAAAAAAACAACTTAATGACATCCAATTAATGTTTCGGATACAGTTTGGATAAACTAAAATTTAAATATTGTATTTTGATCCCCGATTAGGATAATACAATGTAAAGAAAATGTGTATAAAAAGAAAAAAAACCAAATATTATTAAATCTTACTAAAGATGTATTTTTAACCAATGTGATGGATAATTTTTCCATGCAAAATAATTATTCTTAAATGATAGAGAGTTAAGTTCTATTTAAATTCTTGTAGTAAATGTATTGTTAATTATAAAATTTAGAATGGAAATGTTAGAAACTATTACTTTAGTTAAAAATTGCAAGTGTCTTTTGTTTGAACTGGAGATTAAACTGTTATGACTGATTTATTTCGTTGCAGAGTTGTCAGATATTTTTTTGCAGTATAAAACTTACATTTGAAAGATAACAAAAAATTATAAAAAAAATAGTTTTTTTTTTGTCGGCTTATATACAATCAATAGTCAATCAAAGGACCTGCACGAGATATATCTGGGTAGTGTTGGACTTTAACAAACCAAAACCATCCCCTTTAAAACCAAACTTTAGGATGGGTCCTTTAATACATAGTGATATAATGTATATTTTGATTTTCGAGAAAGGGATGAGGGAAGTATTATTTGAGAAATTGAGTTTGGGATAATTACGATTATGGAGGATGAAGGAATAAATTTAGAGAGTTATTTTGAAGAAGGATATTAATGTTCTTCTCAAATTTCGTTATATCATACACATATGAATTACCAACTTTTGGGATACCATGCGCAGGCATTAAGTCTTTTATTTTTTTAGAACAGGCGTTTACCCCTACAAAGTATCTATAAAACACGGTCAATAGCGCGACGGTAAGGCGATGGTAGAGTGAAGTGAAATTTGTGATAACACTGCGGTCGCCAATAAGACGAAGAGCTCTGTTTTTACCAAAATTCCTGATTTTTTTTTTACTGAAAATACAGAGGCAGAAATAATAAGAGATAAAGTTAGAGTAAGGTGAAAAAAGTAGAAGATTGAGCTATACATTATTTTATAGTTATATCCTAGTAGTTGAACTTATTTTAAACGAGTATATGGAAGATTGGTAAGCCTCCATTATGTTAGTTATTTATGCTAATGCTATAATTTTACATCAAATAATTTACTGATTGTTGTAATCGTTTCGTCATAAGAGTATTCTGTTACACTAGTTTTTTGTATTGTTCAAATTTACGAATTGCTATAAATTTCTTTTTTGTCTATATATTAAAATAGCTTTAGATTAGCCTTATATTACAATATATTTTTATTTGTTTAAATTTTATTTTGAGTGTAATTCTCGTAAAACATGGTTTAAACAAACTGGCTTATTATATTATTCTTTAAAATTGTATCGGATGAGCCGTTTTTTATTTGAAGGTTCAAAGGAAATAGTAAATTTTTTATGCTGCTGTTAAAGTTCTGATTAACCTTTAACGTTCCTCAGGTTCTTTACGTTCCTCAAAAACTTTTTAACGTTTCAAAATAGAAAATTTAAGGAAATGATACCACTTTTCTAATTTCTGGGAAATATCTCGGACGATCGCAATATATCAAATTGATACTTTCTTCAAGCTCTTTTCTTTCTAAACGCTTTTCTACAACAAAATTATTACAGGGTAGTACAAGTAGAACAAAAAAATTTGCCCCTATTATTAATTTAAAATGAGTCCCATTATTTTGCACATGAAAACTGACTGACACATGAAAAATTTGTTGAATATCAATTTGATATATTATTGCGCCCAACGAAAGATTAATGCGGTTACAACTATTTTAAATTGTATTTAACTGAGCGCACCCAATATTTTTCTACTCATAGAGCATTAAACAACAGAGTAACTTGAGCAACTCACTACTATAATAGAGCAACTTGAAAACTTCAATGTAAAGAATGACAACATATATTGTACTGATCGTTTCTTAACGACGAAAATAAACTCATTATTAAATAGAAAGAAGCAAAAATTAGTAATTTTGACTATATTTAGTTAGTTCAGTAAATTATAATATTTTCATATATATGATTTCAAATAAAGACTGCTAAGAGTAATTACATTGAAGACAGTAAAAATTCCATTGTATTGTACTTCCAGAGTAATGTACTCTTATTTTTATTAATCTACTTTTTGCAACATTATAAACTGATTCAGATCATCAATATATTTTGTATATTTAGAAGTAATTCTCAGATCAGTTAAAATAATATTTTTTACTTTATTTAAGTTTATTAAAAAAAAATTTTGTTTTTTGACCAAATTTACTTTTAAAAGATTTAAAAGCAAAGTTTTAAAGCATCGTACATTGCTAGACTTTTTATTTTTCTCATTCATTAAAATATTATCCTAATTAAGAACTTTAATTACTTTTATTTTATTTATATAAAAAAGTTCTTTCATCTTTAAAATATTTTGCTTTTAAACTAAATCCTTATATATCAGTCTTAATGAAATAGAATTAAAATTAAACCAAAATTCATAAAAGAAAAAAAAAAATGTTTAAAAGTTTAAATACAAACTATTAAACAGGACAATTTATCAACAAAACCCTACCATATTTAATGTTATAAAAGTCCTATCTGATCATAATATATGTTTTATGTATAAAAAAAAATTTTATAATCTAGATAAAATTTTTGCCCTCTTTTAAACTTAATCACTTTGAATTATTATTATTAAGTACAGAGTAACACACACTTTCAACTTTTAGTCTAGTCTTAGTTTTTTTAAATTTTAGTTTTTTTTTTTAAAAGTCTTTAACAAAAACAGATAAAATTAAAAGGTTTTAATTAAATACTGATGTCCAGTTATAAAAAAATGATGTCAAAAGGAACAAATAAAAAAGAAAAATCATCAATTAAGGGAGTTGGTGCATTAATGTAAAATAATTTTATAATATATTTCATTAAAATTAACATACCTAAATTTTAATAGTACCTACCCCATTTTTAAATATTTTTTACCCCATTTTTAATTTTCATGTGAGGGCATTTTATTTCATGTCTTTAATTAAGTATTTTAGTTTCAAAATTAATTTAGAGTATAGCGAAATACATTATTTAAAAATAAGTGCAGTTATATTACTCTTCATATGGTGAATATGCAAACAATTTTACGAAAATAGCATCAACCCAGTGCAGGTTAGCTTTCTTACTAGCATTATAAACGAAGAATAAAAAATCTACTACACATCAAGTCACATAATATAGTTTATGAGGAATATCGGTCGAGGAACATTAAAGGGGATATGTTAAAAAATATTTCCCCAATAAGAGAACAATTTAATAAACCAGTAAGAATTCACAATCATTAAAAACACATTATGAAACAAGTTTAGGATATAACATAACGCCCTAGGGTACTGGGGTACTGACAACTAGTGTATTTACATGAACATAAGTTATGCTGTTACTATAAAATATTATCATGCTTAAGCAAATTTAAGATATCTAACAATTAAATTAGAATCTCACCACTTAAGGATATATTTATGCGCCTGCTGCGCCAGACAAACCAAATTTTACAAACATTTTTACCATAAAACTTGATAATCTTTTATAAAATTTCAGATATACCTTTTTTCAGATATAGCTTTTTAAAGTACCAAAATATTAGATGTTGCGTTGTTTTAACTAAATTTTAGAGAAGTCGTTACCGTAAGATTTAATAATTTTGACAACATTTTAAATACCCAACTTATATAAATACTACTCTATGCTCATATAAAGAGAAGAAATTGTATAACAGCTACCCGAATCCGCTACAGTACTCTACAACATCAAAATAAGTCGTTGGCATAAAACTTAACTTATTGTGACCAAACTTATTGTAGATGTCTGTAGATGTATGACTTATTGTAGATGTCTATCTTAATTAGACACTGAGATATGTTCATATAAATAAAGAAGACGAAGATGTATGTCAGTTAGTTGAACCAGTCGATCGATCTTGTGCGGTAAAATTCGAACAATTAAAAAAATTTTGTTAAGTATATTTTTTTTTTGTAGTATTTAATCTATAGGATAATTCTTTTTTTCTAAATTCTAAATTTAACTATAGAGAAAAATTTATATTAAAATTCTCTCTCTATATTCTAAATGTCCTCGAAAGTACATTTTTTATATTTTAAAAGAAATATGTAACATCCAAACATTCTCTACAGACTGTCTAAAATCTTAATTACCAACATTTATTAACGTTTAAAAAAAAACTTTACTAATTGTATTAGTGATCCAGTGTGTTGTGAGACCTTAAAGAGAATTGCAGTCAAGGTAGACCTTATGGACAAAAAAAGAAAGTAAAAATTAACAAAAAAAAGTCCTTTTAAAAAACCATTAATTATTTAATGTTCCACTAGAGTTTAGTTTTGTTTTTGTAGTTTTTTTTTTTTTTTTTTGGAAGTTGTAAATTAAGAGTAAATTATTATTTACGTTAGGGTGGATGTAATTTTAGAGGAAAAAAAACTTTAAAATATATTAAAACATACAAATAAATAGAAAAGAAAGATAATTAAGGTTTAATCTGATTCGTTAATTATCTTGATCTTTTTTATTTTCTTTATTCTAATGATTTAAATTGCTTTAAGGACATTTAAAAGAAATTTAGAAGTTTATTTTAACAAAAATACTTTTGTCTTGTTTAAATTGAAAATCTTTGCAAAAAATTTAAAAATTGGTTATAATTTAATTTAAAGCCATTTTTTGAATATCGTCTGCTTAAAATGATTTTAAAATTGTATATTTTTATATTTTTGTATTCTGTTTTAACACATAATTTTAAATCGTTAAAACCAAGTTACGTCAATATTATAGAAACCTGAAATATTGTTAAGGATCTCGTCTCGTTTATCTTAAGGATCAAAAATAGTGATGAACAAAACATAAAGATATCGAATGACAAAAAAACAACCAAAAATATATCATAAACAGCGGTCTACTTCAATGTATTAGACATCAAGGGAGTTCCAAATGAAATATAGACAGTGTTGTTACAAAGTAAAAATATATAACTGCAGAAAGGTATCAAGGACTGAACTAATTAAAGAGTAATTATATTATGAAAATTATACGACATAATCGACCGACCTAATTACTATTTGTAATATAATTAAAAAATTTGGCACAAATGGTAGTGTTTGTGATATTAAGAATCTAAACCATCATAAACGTACTGCAGAAAATATTGATATTGTGAACCAAAGTTTGGATGAAAATCATGAGCAATTCAATTAGCAGTCGTTCTCTTAAGAACATGAATTTTCTTGTGACAACACAAGAAACTTAAGCCCCAGTACCATTTATTGTGTAGAAATCAATTTAATGAGAGAAAATTTAAAAAAACTGGATAATTTTCAGAAATACCGATGTGATCTGGCCACCAAGATCCATATAACTCCATTGGACTTTTTCTTTCGGATTATATTTTAAATCATTGATTTATTCCAATAAAACACAAACACTAAATGATATTAAAACCAATATTATTCGTGGTATTGATGAAATAAGTGTTGATTTAAATGAAAAATGGCCAAAAATTTGTGTTCCAGAATCGAATTTTTAAAAAAACTCCAAAGGTAGCCATTTACATGTATTAATTTTTAAATAACAAATGAACCAATATCTAAAATAAATAAAACATTATATTGATGAAATATGATTATATAAATTGATGATAAATCAAATAATTATCATATTTTAAACCCTATTTTTTATTTAACTTCAAATTAAAAATATATATCTCTTATTTAATCACGCTTTACAAGTGATAGATCCTCCTGTATTAAAGGAACCTCCTGGCAGGATATATTGTTTAATTTATCTTGTGATAAAGAATCTTTTGGATTCATTAATTTTTATTTATTCAAAATTGTCTATTTAAGTGTCTCTTTAATATTGTCTAAGACTAAGCTATTACTGTGTTTTTTTCATTGCTTAACTAATAATATCTGAATAGCTAACAATACCTTTTTACCTTCTTAGTAATTCACCTCGTTTCATTGGTTTATTTGGTTGACGATATGTACAAAATAAAATTAATGATTTATTAAACTAAATATTAAAAACTTTCTTTTGAAGTTTCATAAGCACGCAGTTTTAAAATTATTTCAGAAAACCTACTTTTAATCTATTTTCGAGACATTCAATTTATTTTTGTATTACTGTGGGATAAAAATGAAATCTTTTAACGTAATTAAGTTATTTTTAAATATGATTGTTTTAAATTAAAGAATTATTAAAGTTTATTTTTCAAAATAAAGCTGTTTAAATTTTATTTAATTTAAAAATTTAATTTAATTTAAAAAAAAAAACATAAAAAAAAAAAGATAGATTGGATTTCAAGAATATAGAAAAAGAGTATATAACAAATCAAAAGAAAAACTTATAAGTCATTGCAAGAAATATCTTAAAAAGATCAGCAAAAAGAAAATTAAATTCGTCATCAAACATACAAAAAAAAGAAAGGAAAAGGACACAAGATAAATGATTTTTTTTTTTGTCAAATTTTATTCTTCTTTTTTATTTAAAAAAAATTTTCTTTTTTTTTTTACTTAAAAAATCCATACGATTATGAATGAGTTTTGAGTTTTGATTTAAATTTTCTCTGACAGTTTTTTTTTTCCTTTTCAATCCGTTTTTTTTTTCCTTTTTCTTTTCGTCAAGAAAATCCAAAAGAAAATCTTGTCAACTTTTGAAACAAAAACAAAAAAAAAAATGTTTAAACTTTTTTTTTTTGTGTGTACATCATTTTGAGCCTAGAAGCGCTAGACATAAAAAAATGAAGGGTCTAATATGTGAATATATTGAATAGGAATACCACAAGGCATACTAAAACGTTGCCAACTACAAAGACAAAAAAGGATACCAGAATAAAAGAAAAGTATAATATTATACCTGGGGTTATGTGTGGGGTTTTTTAACGTGAATAGATCTTTAATATTATATAAAATAAATGTAATTTGTAATAAAAATTTTCCGTGCAACAACATCTCAGAATCATTTTAAAATTAAAATATTAAGTAAATTTTTGAGTTTGTTTGTGTTCATTTAAGTTTTTATATCTTATACTTTTTTTTTTACTTTTATTTTATTGGAATCTATTTTGTGTTGTAAAGAGTTAATAATTTTAGCTTCAGATTTTATTTTTCATGAATATAAGAAAAATTAATTTACTAAGTTAGCTTAGAGGACATCATAAAATATATAATAGATCTACTTATTGAGTAAAAATAAATATCTAAATCTAATCTTTATAATTCTTCTTTTCCGTAATTATAATTTTTTTTTGTTTGATTTTTGAAACACCATTTTTGTTCTTCGAAATATACAATAATCACCTTTTAATTTTTCTCCATAACTGTAATATCCATTGCTGTAACTAAGGAAAGTAGGGAAAGTAATTAGGAAATGTTTTTATTTTAGAAAAAAGATTAAAATTTAAGATCAATACATTATTTCCTTCAACGAGCCTATTTTAATTCTGTGTAATATTATAAACTGATTATCACTGCTAAAAAATGGAAACATACAATACAAATAAAACATATAATGTGATGACTTATTTATTAATTCTTAAATGATGTAAACAGGCATTTAATTAAAATATCATACTTTACCCATATGAGGAAAATGTTTTGCATATTTTTCATTATGGTTAATATGTGAAAAAAAAAAAGATCTTTTCCCAACAATTCAAGTAGTAGTGCTAAATTCTACCCATTTTATTTGGTAAAATGGATCCGCCATTGCACTTGTTTAACTAGAATAGAACTTGAAAGCCAGATTTGTTCTCCGTTTGATCGATATTATAATTAGCATTTGAATACATAACATCTAGTTTAGATCACCTGACATGCATTCTATGGATTTCCATATTGACTGAAAAATTAATTTTTTTTTAACTCCAGACTATAAAAAACTAAAACTATTCTGGAATAAAAACATTACTTTCGTTATTCGAATATTCTAACTTTTGCAATGTTTTTGTTAATTTTTATTATTTTTTTTCATTTTTTTTAAACTCATTTTTTTTTTTTTTGCATTTCCTAAAATTAAATTCTTTTAAATAAAAACTTTCAGTTAAGTTTATGATCATTTTTATTTTTATAAATAAATATTTAAATTTATCCCATCATTTTCATACCCTTAATTGTATGTTGTTAATGTTTAAAAATATAAATATAAAAAATAAAATAAAATAAAATGAATATCTTTTAAAACGATGGCAATAACCTAAATATTGGAATAAAAGTAATGGAAAGAGAAGAAAAGCCATAGGAAAAAAATCTATAGAAAAAAGTTAAAAAAAACAAAAAAATTAAAATCTTTTATCGTTGTTAAATTTATAACTCAAGTTCAAATATACGTGTATACATCTAATATACATCCACATATCTATACTTATATATTATGTACATATATAAATTGCAAAGAAAAAAAATGTAAATAATAACAGTAAAGAAAAATAAAAGAAAATAATAAAAAAAAATTAAATAAAAACATTGAAGGAAAACAGAGTAACAACAACGGTTTTATTTAAGTTTT
The DNA here is from genome assembly GCA_947095535.1 of Poecilobothrus nobilitatus. Classification (NCBI taxonomy): domain Eukaryota; kingdom Metazoa; phylum Arthropoda; class Insecta; order Diptera; family Dolichopodidae; genus Poecilobothrus; species Poecilobothrus nobilitatus. The sequence continues at coordinate 200,900,078 of OX352774.1, forward strand.
TTTTTTTTATTTTTATTGTTGTTGTTTTTTTTTTTTTTTGTGTTCATATTCTTGTATTTTTTCCTGGTTCTGTCATATTATTAGTATTTTATTACATACACATACATCCATACAATAAATTTTATGAGTAGGTCAGGTGAATTATATGATTTAAAGACGCGACCGCTAACAAATAAATTCACAGGATTCTAGAAAAAGACAAAAAAAAAAAAAAAAAAACAAAAACAAAAGAAATTTGTTTCTCTTTTTCTCTGATTTTATCTTTTGTTTTATTTTTTTTTTGGTTTGCTGTCGTTTTAATTCAGTGTATTTGGAAAGCTTTAAACAACTTATTTTTTTCTGTTTTTTTTATTTTTATTTGAATTTTATGCTGATAATGTGCGTTTACTGGTACGTGCGTACATATATAAATACTGTACATTTAGGAAGGTGAATAACATTCAAATATAATGGTATTAAATTTTATAACGGTATGTTTAAAAATGTACAATAATGGTAATAAAGATTTGTTGTTATTGTAATAAATATTTTTATATCTTATTTCTGTTTAATTTTCGGTTTTTGTTTTTTTTTTTTTTGTTATTGTTGTTGTTGTTGGATTTAAAGGTTGAGTTGGTGTTTTTTTAAAATTGTTTGTTTTGTGTGTTTTTTTTTTTTTTTCAGAGTCATTTAATATAATTTTTTTTTTATCCCACAAGGATATTATTAAGGATTTTATGTTATATAAAGTGATTTCTCATAAAGCTGTCATCAGCAGTTTTAATTTAACAGGAAAACAAGAATAATAATTTGTTTTGTTGTTTTCTTTTTTTATTTTCATTTATGCATTGCATTTTTTGCTGTTTTAAAGGTATTTTTTTTTTTGCTGAAAAATTTAATTTAATACAATATAAAAGATGGGTTGATTATAATGGAAAAAATATGTTTGCTTGTACAAAAAAAAAAAAAAACTTAATAAATGTCTTAAATAAAATTTGAAAAATTGTATATAGGTATAGGTACGAGTATAAGAAAATATAAATAAATAAAATAAGATAATATTGTACCACTATTGCTCTATTTCTGGTTCACGTGTACTTTTAATTGTTTCAAACTACGTTTATTTTCTTTAATTTTATAAAGTTTAAATTATTGCTGTAGAATGTGTCCGAATAAGGAAGAAGAAAAGAGAATTTTATTGTTCGCAGTATTTTTATACTGTTTTAGCTCTAAGAAGATGTAAGTCGAGGATTGCATGTATTTTCATAAGAGATGTTAGTGATCCGATGCATAATATCCTGAAAATTATTTAAATTGGAGACATTGAGCATTACCATTTATATAATGGTACAGTAAATCAAATATGTGTGGCTTTCATATCATTTTAATGATTGCGTAGTATTTTACTAATAGTATAATTAATGTATTATTAAATTATTACTTTTTTCCGTTTAATCAGTCGTTTTATTAGAACAAAATTTTTTTTTTTTTTTCAGATAACTTTACTGAATTTCAAAACATATACATATTAATTGAACTTTCGATATTAATCGGGCATTTGATTTTTCTAAATTTTGTACTATGATCTTGATTTGGCATAACTCGCTTATTGTAGCAATTCTAAAGTTATCTAATTTAGTGCAAAATAATCAATATACGTATAATATAATGACTTTTCTGGGTGTATGTAAATCATTTAAAAGAGAACATTACTATAGTATATGATCGTAAATTAAGTATCGTATAATATCCTGTTTTCTAAATATATCGTATCGTATACACCGTAATTAAAAAACGAATTACTTTAAGTTTTATACCATAACTTAATCAAATAGATATTATAATGTTTCGTTAGATTTCTTTTAAAACTTTTAAACATTTTAAAAAAAAGACAGACATTTTATTAAACTAAAAGCATTTATTTTGCATTTTCTTTTAATATCCATCATATGAAATTTAAACAACAATACGAGAAATTCTCGTATTTTTTTTTTACGTTTTTATTCCCTCATAAAATAATTTAAAGTAAAAAATTAAAATGGGATAAGGAAAATTTAAGAGAAATTTTATTGGATTTGTTGAAAGCAATTTAGTGAATCGAAAAAAAAAAGAAGGTATATAATATTTAAGCTGAAATGAAAAGTAGGTCAAGAATAGTATCAGATACCGATTCAAAGATTCAGTTCTTTATCTGTTTAAGTTAATTTTAATCAAATTTTGTTTAATGTAAAAATCTTTTTTTTTGGATTTAAATTTGTATGGTACATTTAATCAATCCGAGAGTTAAGAAAATTATTCTTGTCTTATTAAAAAAAAAAAAAATATGTATTTTCGTTTCTTAAGTTTTTAAGGTTGTGATATAATTTTTCATTTCAAAATGGATTAGTTACCTGAAGAGAAAAATAAAAATTTAATATGATATTTATTCTTAAGAATAATTTTATTCTTATAAAATTGAGAAAAATGATAATATTACTAAGGAATATTAAACCATTTTCGAAACGAAAATTCTTACATTTTGAAAAAATTTTTCTGAAATTTGAATATTTTTGAAAATATTTGATTATAGAAAGTGAGAAATTTTTATTTTCATTGAAATTCTATATACTTAAAACAACTTCTTTTTTTTAACTAAAGAAAGAATATCTACTTAAATTACAAAAAATTTTGCAAGGTATGAGATATTTTGTAAATATAAAATCTTAAAAATAGCAATGACTGAAAGAGAATAAAAAATATTTACTTCGATCAGCAATATTAGTAAAATTTATAAATGTATATATTATTAAACTAAATGGATAATTTAACATATAAATGTACATATTATTATCCATTATTTGAATGTTAAACTTATACAAAAATGAATATTACAATAGCTAGCAATATCAAAAGGAAGATAATTATATTTTCGTAACTTTCATATAATATAGTAAATTTTTAGATAAAAATTAAATTTACAGAATGAAAAAATTATTTAGTAGAGAATGAAATAAAAAAAAATTCTAAAATTATTTTCTTATAAATGAAGTAAAGAAAATTTCTTTGTCTTCTCCTGATCGTTTATCTGTTGTCTTTTTTTTTTTTTTTCTCTACTATAAAGAGCATAGCATAATGCATTAAAAAAGTCGCTTATTATGCATATTACATTAAGCTTTAGTTTTTTGAATTATTATTTTCAGTAGGAGATTAATTACTCAGCAAGAAATATTATATAAAATTGCTAAACCCAAATACAATATTAAAGCTATCTATTACATGGTTCAAAAATAATTTTGTTTATTTACTTTTGTTTATATAAATTCAATTTTAACGATTATTTATATGTATTATGATCCATTGACACGAATTGGAATTTATTTTTCTTTCATCGCAAACGTAAATCATATTTTTTGTTAATTACTTACGATTTAAGCCTAAAATTATGCAATTCTGATACTAATAAGAGTATGACTGTTATTTTGGCTACAATAATTATAATTTATAGGGAGCTTCGGTTAGCCTAGTGGGTCGGCGTGTGGCGTATTAGCCGAAGGAGTGTGGTTTCGATTCCTGCACAGGTCGTAAGTGTTTTTTCTTTACATACCCCCCTTACGACCAAATATAATGTAAATATATAGTATATAATATAAACAAAATAAATAATATTAGTATATAATTTAATAATACCGAAACCAAAATTAATGATATTTGAGCGATATTGACGTTAAATTGTCGGGCACTCTTCAAAATTTGTTATTTTTATATAAAAATATATAAAAATTAAAAATATACATATATAGTTTTTTTTTAAACGAATGATTTCAGAAGTTTAGTCAAAATATATGCATATAATAAATGACATAGAATCTGCTTCTGATGGAAGTGGTGCTCGCTACAAGTTTTTCTTTGAAGAGTTATTGATGTAATATAACATAGTCTATTGACAAATAACATCAAAATCTATTTTAAAACAATAAAAGCATATATATAACAAAATCATAACATATAGTATTATCTATTATTATAAAATAATAATAAATTATCTTTTAGAGCTTAATAGTACTTAAATATAATATGTATATAATTATATGCTTTATAATAATAATAAAAATACTAATAATTATTATAATAATATTAGATTTAGATTAACAATCGCAAATTTTCTAATGAGTTAATTTGTTATTTTTATTAAATGATTCATAACATTTCGCTATTTAACTGTTATCCTTTTTATTGTTATTCAACAATAAAATAATTTTCTTATATTTTCTTTTACATTAAAAGTGGTTTATCATTCTCAATTAATCAGCACAATTTACCGTTAAACATTGTTTTTTTTTTTATAAATAATTGTATATACATATATATATATCCTATACTTATATACATTCAAAAATTACTATATACCTACCTATAATATATGTATATATTCTAAAAATTGTATAAATGAATGAAAATAATAGAGTATACCTATGAAAATTAAATCATAATTTACCGTTATCATTTTTTATAGGTACTTTTTTACACCTGAAAAGTTTTATTTAACTGTAATAATGGTTTCTAATTAACGGTAAAACGAAAAGAAAAAAAAAGCAGAAAAAAAAAACAATAATAAAAAGGTGAGGCAATATTAAATCAAAAATAAATTGAATTATAAAAGAAGAGGCAGGACTAAAAAATTATTAAAGTGTAACAAAAGCGGTTATTAAGAGGAATATTTATTAAAAAATTAGAATATAGTAAAGTAATTTAGTAATAATAATTAATTAAAAATTAAATTGAAATAGATTGTAGGGATAGTTGTTTTTATTGAATACGATTTTTATAAAAATTTATTTATTTATTTATTTAAAAACTTTCTCCTACCCCATATAATGTTGTAGGTAAAAGAACTCTGCCTTTCCCTATCAGGTGTGAGAGGAGTTTTATTTTACATTATTGTTTAAAAAGTTTTCTAAAATCTTGTTATTATATTGCATGTTATATCCTTTTTTAGACGTTTAACCTATTTATGTAATTGTAATTAGACTTTCTTCTATTTTGATTATTTTCGTTTTTATAGTTTTTACCATATCTGGAACTTTCTGCATATCCTTTCTTTTATTTGTCTTATCTGGCTGTTGTTTTCTGTCTTTAGTATTTCCAACGATAAAAGAATAAGAAGTTTGTAGATTTTTAGCTTTTTATTTGAAAATGTTTGTTTAAATTAAGAAAATAAGCCATGTTGAGATTATGTTTATTTTGTTAAAAATAAAAACCAGTTTAATCAATTCTAATTAGTTTTATTTTATAAAACATAAATTAAGAATTTCGTAAGCTTTAATTAAAATCTTAACTAAACCGCCTGTGAATACCATTTAACCTTGATTTGATAAAGAGTCCTCATTATCATCTTGTTTGTTGTTTTTTTTTAAACCTGCAAATTAGTATTAAATTTTCTTTTACGAATATGTCAAGAGGTAAATACTTTTAAAAAATTTTGAAAGTATTAAGTAAGTATGGTAGGATACCAATATTGTAAGGATAACCAAATATAGAAGAGATTGTCCTATTTTATTTTTATTAAGGAAAATATGACATAATTAGAAAAAAAAACATTTGATTTTGATTGACCACTTGATTGACAAAAGAATTTCATGACTAAAATATTTTAAAATCTGGTTTAATATGGATTTCAAATTTTTGTTCCGATCTTCTCTCAAAAAAAATATAAATAAATAATCCAAAGTCAATTAAAACAGTGCCAAAAGAAAGAATTTTAAAGCCTCTTATATATTCCCAAATTGTTTTACTAAGAAAAATGTAAAGAAAGCTTCTGATTTTTATTTAGAATTTATGCCCCCTTTCAAGTTCAAGTTCTTTCAAGTTCTTTTTTCAAAATGTCTATGCTCATGTGCATTTTTTATGGACTTAAATCAGTTTTATTTATTATGTATTATTTATTATGTACATAGTATTATTGTTTTAAATTATAATACTGCAGTTTTATTTAATTAATAAATATATAAAAAAAAAAAAATTATTTTGAAAATTTTAAAATTAAAATTCAAATAAAATTATTGGAAATTTTTCAAATAAATTCCCAAAGTATTTGAATTGATTATTAAATTAAAATAGTTAAATTTATTTCCTACTTTGTCATTTTGAAATTAATTATTTAAATAATAAAATTGTCAAAATAATCCATTTATATTGAATTATGTTATTTATTCATTTGATTGTAATCAAATAGGATTATATAAGTTTCAATTACATTTTCATTATTAGTCAATAAAAATATTTTTCTCATTTATTTTATTATATTTTTGTTTTTTTTTTTGATTTTCAATCAAGTACGTGTTAAATTAAAGTGCAAAAGTTTTAATTTTAATTTTGAAATTAATTTTAGCAATATAATAATATTTTTATATAATTTTTCTATAATTAGTTTACATTCTTTTTTTTTTTGTACTACTGTCAATTAATATTTAAATTTTGTTTTTATTTTTATTTAATCTAAAAAATATATTAAGTGATTTCATCTAAAAGAGGATTATTGTACCCGTACGATAAGTATCGGGTATAATAAAATTACTCCTTCGTTTGTAACACATCAAAATAAGCGAACTAGCTATACCTTCAAAGGTATGGATCGGATCAGAATCAAATTCTGAGTCGATTAAGCCATAAAAATGTTAATTTTTCTGTAGCCCCACCCTTTAAGGAGCTACAGCCCCACAAAGTTTGAAAAATCTCTATATTTAAATTGTTATAACGCAAGCTCTATAAGGTATATCTTCAATCTTAATTCCAAATTAAGATAGGTGCTATTATGAGCTTTCCAAAAATGTATATAATAAATATATACTTGTGCTATACGGTATCTTAATTTACCGTTATGCGAAACTGAATTATTGCAAAATCCTTTAACCCTTCTATCTTCTAAACGGTTTCAGTTGGAAACTTGAAATTTTGACACAAGTTAGATCTTTGAAAATCATTTCAGAAATTTTTTTTGTATCACCCCCCGTTTAGGAGCTGTAAGGGGTCAAAAACTGAAAATTTCCTATTTTTAAACAACTGTAACTTGAACACCTGATAAAATTTTTTTAAAGTAATACACAAAAATTAAAGCTTCAATATTATACTCTTATTTCTGTTAACAACTTTTTTTAATAATATAGGGTTACTTTATAATTGATGAAAGTGTTACTTGATTTTTTCAAATTTTCTAACAAATTTCTTTAACGAATTTTTTGCATTTTGTTTTACTCGATAATTTGAAATTGTTGAGGATATAATGCGTAGTACAAAAAAATGTAAATAAATAAACAACATAACGGTTGCTTGAAGAATTTAACATACTTATATAATATAATGTTTATTTACATATCGCATATGTCACTGATGAATGAATGATAAGATGTATATTATATAGCGTGTAATGATAAGATGTATATTATATGTAAATACACTATAGTTGTATATTATATAGTGCCGTATTTACATACATATATGTATTTTATTGTACTTATAAGAAATTATTCTATGAATGGAAATATTTTTAAAGAAATATTGCAATGTATGGCAATACACTTATAACAATATAAATATACTATGTGCGCATTAATATAATATAATATTTAAAATTATATTTACTATTTTGTAATTTAATATACATTTACCGCTTAGTATTAAATGGTACTATAGAATATTTGAAAAAGTTTTGGATTGATAATCGTTATGTGGAAGGTTAGAATCTGCTTTTGACGAATGTATAAACATATAGTTTGAATATACATATGTACAACCCATAGTTCTAGAAATTATAAAATTCACCCAAATTATTTTAAAATACTAAAATATTTAAAAAATAATATTGTAAGCAGAGTGACAGGCTATGAACATATAAACGGTTCGTACGGGTATCTAAGAGTTGACAAAGGCAACTGTATTCTTTCTCGTCATTATTATAAATTTGATTCACTAATTTTCACTTCACTAATTTTTGTTTTAATTCCGTTTACTCTATTATTACGTATACCGGTTTGTGTCTTTGCATATTACTTGAATCTTGAATTGTTTATAAATAGAATTAGAACATTATGTTTTTTTGGTAGAAAATTGCATTTATTTGAAAAAATCTAATAAAAAATTTAAAAAAAAAAAAAATATACCGTTAAAAATTTACAATCATTATCCTATATCTCTACATAGCACTGTTATAGTTTGGCCATATTGCCAAAATTATTGCTATGTTAATAATAACAATATTAAAAGGTAATATGTAAAATCTAAGTTTTTAAAAGGCGCTCATTTCAAAAAGGCAATAAAAGCCTTTTTTAAATTTTTTTTTTTAGAAATCTTTTATGTTAAAACAATGTTTTTATAAAATCAAGAGACCATCTCTTCACTTTTAAAAAGATGTTGTTGTTCTACACATTTAAAAATATTAAAACTTTGGACTTTTCATTTTTCTGTTTTAATTTAAACAAATTTACACAGCTGTTTAGGTTAAAGTTATCAGTTGAAGATTCAGGTTAAAGAATAATTTTTGACTCATAAAAACTCCTAAACAGAGAGAAGTACCTAAACTTTTTTTTTCATGTGCAAGTTTATGTTTATTCTCGAATGTGAAAACCTATTTCCAAAAATTAAATTATTTGATATAATAAAATCATATTTCTTCAAAATTTGATAAAATGAAATTAGAACATTTTGATAATTACCTGTAATAAAGCAGAAATAAATTTTTTTAACACCTTTTTACTTTATTTCAAAACGCATTTCAAATAAAGCCGAAAATATAAAATTTTTATTTTCGACTTTATTTGAAATGGGTGTTGAAATAAAGTGAAAATTAAAAAGAAATAAGATCTAAAATCAGTTTACACTTTTTTGGCTTTATTTCATTCAATACCACGTTTGAAATAATGCCGAAATCATAAACTTCTTATATTCGGCTTCATTTCATTAATTTGAAAAAGGAAATAAAGCAACAATTAAAATGAAATAAAAAATATTGTTAACAGATGATATTGATATACCTTTTTGAATTTTAATTAGGAATTTTAGAGTTGGATTCAAAATCAGAGTATTCCATTTTCCAGAATATTTATAGGTATTTCATATTTGACAACGTCATAATCCCCAAAAAAAATCTGGGTCTTTTGGCTCACTTGAAATGAGACATAATCCCCTAAAACTGTTTGAGCCTTATGTCTCACCAGCATTGAGACCAAACGCCCTAAAATCGGTGGTCATAATCCCCTAATTAATTATGGGATTATGAACCACTGCTAATTGGACATAATTCTCTAATTGTATTTGAGCTTTGTGACCCACTGCTTGCGAGATATAATGCGTAAACGTTTTCCGGGATTATGTCCCACTTTTAGTGAGTCAAAAGCCCCAAATTTTTTTTGGGGGATTAAGACACTTCGCCTTCGTACTTATTTATATTCAGAATCTCACGTATACGTATATATTCAAATATTCTGCAAAAAGCGTAAAACTCTGATTTTGAATCGTAACCAACGTAATTAGTCAAAAGTTTCAGGGTTATAAGTCCCTAAAGCACTCACAAATTGAGTCATAAGTCCCTTAGGTCTTTTATTTTAGACTTTGTTTTGTTTTAATTATGACTTTATTTGTTTTTTTTTTAAATGAATGATTTTTATCTTTATTTCATTTTAATTTTGGTTTTATTTCTTTTATGAATGACATAAAGCCGACAACAAAAATTTGATGATTTCGTTTTTATTCCAAATGTGCTTTGAAATAAAGTCATCTAGCTTTATTTCATTCGGCTTTATTTCAGGTAACCCATTTTGATAACTAAATTCCTTATATATTTAAAAATTGGTGAAAACTTACACAAATTTCGAAACTTTTTAACTAAGGACTAAAATATTAGTTTCTTAAAAAAAAAAAACATGTTCAGCACTTTGATACCTATATAGTCAAACTAACTTTAAGTTTTGCAATTAGCTTTGGAACAAATTACTCATAATAATATTAGCAAATTCGGTACTTAGTTCATTATTTTTATAAAGTATTATTTAATTTTAATTTAGTAGAGTAACTTTAAGTTCTCTTTAAATACTTAACTAATGAAAATTCTATAATCTTCTATCATTTTAAAATTAAGAGTTCAATTATCTGTAAATTCATATGATTATCTTAAAGTATACCTATTAAATCTAAAATAACAAAATAATATATATTTTTTGTATATCTATACATAATATATGTATGAATTTTCCTGTATGTTATGGTCAACTAAATATAAGATCCTTTTTTTAATTGATTCTAGGATCTAGGATACTTTCAATTATGTTCTATTAAAAAAAGAAAAAAAAAATTCTTTTAATGGATTTCCATTAGTAAAACTATCAAGCATATCAAAATGAAGAACTGAAATTACCAAATATTCATATCCTTATATTCCTTATAACTCTGTTACAATATAAAATAAAAGAAAATATATGGGAGCATGAAAGATATTATGAAAAATCAAGTAAAAAAATAATATCAGTATAAAGAAATCACTTAATAAAAAATTGAAATAAAATATTAAATTTCATTTAAAATGAAGTTTAAAGTATATTTGATAGATGGTTTCAATTTTCAAAAATTTTATCACAGATAATTGTATACCGCATGGACCTATAGAGTGTTTTTTTATATTAAAGATATTTCACGGTTCACTTTAAATAACCACCAATTGTCATAATAATTGATTAAATTCTGAAAGAAAGAAAGTTTAAAGAAATTTTTGTCTGTTTTTTTTGTATTTTGAAACTGTAATTGTATTTTGAAAAATTATTTAAGCTCATGGAAAATGCTGTTTAAATAATTGAAAATTTCATTTTTCGCCAAGAACTTTATTTCTTTTTCTTTTTTTAATATGATTAAATCATTTTAGTACTTATTTAGAGAAAGTTTTTTAAAATATCCTTGGCTAATCTTGTAAACATGCAAGACAGAGCATATCATTTTTATTAATTTAGTGTTAATCTCGCCATTTGACAACCGCAACCATATTGAAAATTTTATTCTTTGCAAATGAAGTCTTGTAAAATTTTGTACATATAATATAATGAAATATAAAACTAATACACTATAACCAAAATTTTCAATGAGAAGTATGGAGAACCAAATAATTTCCAGCCCATGTGATCGCCAATATGACGGACGTTTATTTTTATATTATGTTTTCTTTCCAACCGAAAACTCGTTTCTATCTCTCTTGTACCCTCACCCAAACAGATCAATAGTACCAAAAGTTTTAATAAAGAAAATATTTATTTATTCATTTATTAAATGGTAGGTACACTGTCACATAAAAGTTTCAGCTAGAAAAAGCCCTGCTTCATTAAAGAAATAAGGGCATAATATAGAGTTTGTTGAAAAAGGGTATTGTTAGTGTAACATGTTTTCAGTCTAAGTTTCAAGTTAAATTGAAATTATTTTTTATTTTAGTAATATCTAGTCAAAATCTATCAGTTTTGAGATACTTTGTGTGGTGATACAAAAACTCGAATCAATTTTTCTTGTCTTGAAATGCAGCATTAATGTATAATATGTCTAGAAGGATATGTCCTTATGAAATTAATATCAAATTACATATAATAATTCAAGATTTTTCGAGAACGATTTTTTATATATTTTTCGGACAATTATTATACGATCACATAAAAATTTTTATTTCAAATTCACTTAAATTCGAATATATCAAATCTATTAAATCTGTTATATTTAATATATATATTTTTTATTATAATTGAATAAACGTTATAACCTATAAAAAAAAACGCTTATGTGATTTCATTTTAAAAAATATTTTTTAGTTGTATTTACCTTTTTTCTTCTTAACAAAAAAAAAAACAAAAGCAATCTGAATCTGAAAAGGTAAAAATAAAAAAAAAACAACAAATATTAAAATTCATAAAAAAAAAAAATTCTTAATAGAATTGAAAAAGAATTTTTATGGCATAATAAAAGCATCAAAATGTAAAATAAAAAAAAAGAAAATTTTATTTATTCATATTTCTTTAAGGATATTCAAGAATTTAGAAAAAATCAATAAAATCATTTTTTTTTTTGGTTTTTTTGATTCAAACAATATAAAATAATGATAATGATTTAAAAGAAAAATAAAATATATAATAAAATCAATAAATACTAAAATATTTATTAATAATTTAAATTTAATGTCCTTCGTCCTTGGACATAACTAAAATGTAAATAGTGTAAACTAAAGTGTCAATATATCATAATATATTCATAAAAATATACGATATATTAAAAATACAAACTTTTATTTTCTTTTATATGTAACCCAGATTATACTGACATACTTTTACAAAATATGATTAGCAAACAATTACCCGGCAAACCGGATTTCATCTAAACATTTTTTTTTTTGTTTCTTATGGCTTAGAAATGGGAAACTTTTTTTACTTAAAAAAAAAATGAAGTAATAAAAGGATATTTGAAATTATATGTGGGTCAAATTATATTTTTTAATTTTATGAAAAAAGGATAAAGAATAATATCAATAAATAAGTATTGTAAAGCTATCAGTTGCAGTTCTAATACGAATGAAGATTAAAGCTGCCCACCTTATTGTATGCTGTACTGCTGTCAATTGAAAATCTTATGACATTTTAGTGATTTGAGTATCATTTTATACATTTAAACAAACAGGGGCTTTTCGAATGGGTATTTAATCAAAAAAGATATTTAAAAAAATAAAATTGTTACTAACTGTAAATTATAAGGTACTTTACCATTTTTGCTTATGAAGAGTAAAATGTCCGTGCAGTTTCTTAAATTTAATACACATCATAATTTTATTATGAGAAAACATTATAGTTTCTGTTATCCCAATTTAGATAAATAATTTTTAAGGTCTTCAAAATTTAAAATTTTTATTTAGAACAGTTTAGACATAACACAATTGTTTCAAAAACTTGAAAACTGTTACCCAAATTTAATCGAATATATAATTGGTAAACTTATACCCAATATAAAATTGGGATAAAAAACTAAAATTTAATTTCCCATAAAAGTTTTCAGCATAGTTAGTAATTAGTTATAGCATATTTTAAGAAACACTTAATTATCTTTAGACTTTTAGATTCAGTTATCACAAGAATTTTTAGGGACAAATATCTCATGTCATTGAATTATTTACCTGTTTTTCCAATTAGCTTTTTTCACTATTTCAAAACATTTTTATGTGTGCTTCAAATGAAATACGGAAAAAATTTTATATTATTATATGAAAAGAAAAAAAAAAACAAAATTTAGTGCCGTAGAGACTGTTTACTTTTTGAAAAAGATCTCACAAGACTTAAATCTAATAATAGTATAATTATTAGGTCTGCCTGTTCTAAATAAAATTTTCGACATTTATGTAAATGTCACCGTTTCGCTTATTAAAACTTAATGTTATTCGCCATAATTAATAGGCATAATAATTATGTTAGATTCGTTAAGTTTCGTTAAAATATAGTTCTTCTTATGTTAATTCGATCAGAATGAAGTTGACATATTTTTCTTAAAATATTACAATAAATATTTTTTATGTTACTCTTTTTATGTTTGCTTATGTTATTATGGTTCGATATATTATGTTTTGACAAATGACATAGCTCAACATAACGAAAATATATGACATTAATATAATATTGAACTAAGTTTACGTTTTTTTGTTTAGTTTTATAAAAATTTTTAAAATATAAAATAAAGAAATGTCAAATATATTTTAAAAGCAATTGTTTTGTCGAAACTGTTGGCGTCCAGCAAATTTTACTTGTCTTATTAAATTCATGTAGAAATTCCTGAGGAATATTATGTATTTAATATATAATATTCTGTAACTGTTACAATTGCCCTCGGTACCATCGTTTTATTTTAGTTTGAACTGTTTTGAAAATCTTTTCTAGGTGAATTATTGACTTTATTGACTTTAAATCTATGTAGTTGATTATAATTTTTACAAAATACAATCTCATACTATTAAACGTCACGAATAAAACTTTTAGCTGACCTAATCTTGCTGATAAGAGTTCTTTAAAAATTTTTGTTGCTTTCTTTCATTAATTTCGACTAAAACGAGGAAGAATACAGTTGCCTTTGTCAACTCTTAGATACCCGTACGAACCGTTAGTATGTTCACAGCCTGCCACTCTGCTTACAATATTATTTTTTTAATATTTTAGTATTTTAAAATAATTTGGGTGAAAATTATAATTTCTAGAACTATGGGTTGTACATATATTCAAACTATATGTTTATATGTACATTCTTCAAAAGCAGATTCTAACCTTCCACATAACGATTATCAATCCAAAACTTTTTCAAATATTCTATAGAACCATTTAATACTAAGGGGTAAATGTATATTAAATTTACTTAGTACAAAATAGTAAATATAATATTAAATATTATATTATATTAATGCGTACATAGTATATTTATGTTGTTATAAATATATCGCCATACATTGCAATATTTCTTTAAAAATATTTCCATTCATAGAATAATTTCTTATAAGTACAATAAAATACATATGTATATGTATGTAAATACGGCGTTATATAATATACATCTATACTCTTATCATTCATTCATCAGTAACGTATACGATATGTAAATAAACATGATATCATATAAGTATGTATGTATATCAATATCATATAAATAAAAATTCTTCAAGCAACCGTTATGTTGTTTATTTATTTAAATTTTTTTGTACTACGCTACAATTTAAAATTATCGAGTAAAACAAATGCAAAAAATTTGTTGAAGAAATTTGTTAGAAAATTTGAAAAAATCAAGTAACACTTTCGTCAATTATAAAGTAACCCTACATTTTTAAAAAAAGTTGTTAACAGAAATAAGAGTATAATTTTAATGCTTTAATTTTTGTGTATTACTTCAAAAAAAATTTAACAGGTGTTCAAGTTACAGGTGTTTAAAAATAGGAAATTTTCAGTTTTTGACCCCTTACAGCTCCTAAACGGGGAGTGATACAAAAAAAATTTCAGAAATGACTCATACTTATTTTCAAAGATACCGGTAAATTAAGACACCGTATGCCACAAATATATATTTATTGTATATATACTTTTAAAGCTAATAAAAGTAGTAATCGTTTAGCGTTTTCAAAATGAAGATATACCGTATACAACTTGTGTTATAACAATTTAAATATAGAGCTTTTTTGAACCTTTGTGGAGCTGTAGCTCCGTAACGGGTGGGGCTACAAAAAAAAGTTATTAAAAATAAAATTAATATTTTTGTGAGATCTATCAGCAGTTAAAATTTCATAGCTCTATTCAAAAAAAATGTAGGGATCTAAAAGTTAGGTGTTCGAGAGCTACCTTAAGGTTTGGTCCAAACTCAACCAAAAAAAATAGGGAACCTACAAATTACTCCCAGAATATTTTGTGTAAATTTCAAGATTCTAGCTTTCTTAGTTTTTGAGTTAGCGTGCTGACGGACGAACGGACGGACGGACATGGCTCAAAAGTCTTAGAATTTTTTTCTGATCAGATCCATACCTTTGAAGGTATATCTTGCTCGCTTATTTCGAGGTGTTACAAACGGAGGTGTAATTTTATTATACCCGATCCTATCGTACGGGTATAAAAAATAAAATAAAATTTTAAACGAATGGAAATTTTATTTAGAAGTCAGACGTATTTATAGTTTAAATTATACCTACTTATAATCTGTACCTTACATTTATTTTATAATAAATAAAAGTTTAAAGGTTAAAAATATTAATATAAGAATATTTATTAAATTTTCGGACTCAACTTTAGATAACATGTTTAGATTTAATTAAATATTATTATTAGTATAAATAACTCCAACTTAAACTATATAGAACTATTTTTGTAATAAAATGGTAGACTATCAATATTGACAAATATAAACGATCAAAATCTTAAAATCAATTTTTTTAGTTTAATAAATTTAAAATGTAAGTATAGCTAATATCAGAATATTATAAAATCACATATTAACTCTCAAATGCTAGCGTTCAGCTCTTTTCGACTCAAAAGTATTTTAGAAGTCAATATTTTTTTGTAGGTAGTGTAGTTTTAATATTTTCTGAAGCAATAACTACTGTAATTTTCTTATAGATTTTTTTTGAAAATTTTATTCATATTTGCATTGTGAAAATCAAGTATGACTCATTGTGAAAAACAAGTAAGTGACTCAGACTTAATTTCTAATTTCTTAAAATCTTGGTTTGTTTTAATTTTGATTTTTTTATTCTAAACACTATAAAACTTTGTATTGAAGAAATGCTCAAATCATGAAATTTTACATAAAACTGTAAAGTTTCATGAATTTTATTTGTAGGTTTACAGCAACTGCGACAAAAAGTCTGAAAAAAGTAAAATATAAGCATAAAATATTTTATACATTTTTTTTTTTATGGTTTTTTTTTTTTTGATAAATTTAATTCAATATAGTTAATAAATAAATAAATGTTTTATTATTTGTAAAAACTTACATTATCTGAAAACGTACATTTATGTTTTTTTTAAGTTAGGGTCAATTTAATTCAGCGCGATTATTTATAAAAAAAAAATATGGCACGAGTACTATATAGGGTTAAAACTAAATTTTAAATATAATCACAGGAAGAAAATGATTTAAAAATATTTTTTTTTATTTTTTTTTTATTGCATTTCTCTGCCACATAAATGTGGACAGGAAATTACACAGCCTTTCCTGTTCAGGCGTGGCTGTAAATGTCGCAAGGGGGAATAACTCTTACGACGTGTGTGGGAATTACTCTTACGTCATGTGAGGGATTTAAACCCACACTCCCTCGGTATTTACAACGTATTTTATACGCTCTTACCCACCGCTCTATACGCTCTAGGCCACCGAAAAAATAATTTTAAATTTGAACTTATATGGTACCTAGTAAAAAAATTAATTTCTTTTTATATTATTATACGGGTCTATGTATCTATTAGTAGAGTTACATAATATTAAATCTAGTACTTATATTTTTTTATATTTTTTAATATTATATTTTTATAAATCCTTAGATTTATAACCATATAGGTGATTTTCAAAATACTTTTTTATTAACTATTTTTTTATATACATATAATATGTATGTATATATCGTACCAGTTAATAGAATACGTTTGTAATCCACTGTAATTAAAATAAATTGTAGTTTTTAGTAATACTCGTAAATATAACATTTTAATGTACCTATAGATATATTTTATTTAGATACTTTTTTTATTTCATATTAAAATTCAATTTTTTTGGCATTAATTTTTTTATTTATTTTAATTTTCAAAATTTTTATTATTTAAATAGTGTATTTATAACCTGTATTTTAGATTTTAATAAATTTTACTGCTTTAGAAGAGTATAATAATATAATTTTAAATGTTGCAATTTAATGTTAAATTTTGTTTCAATGGCAATATAAGGTTTTTTTTTTTAGCAGAATTAAAATCTAGATAAAGTAAAAGCATATAAAATCATACTTATGAAAATATATTTTTATTGTTTTTAAATCAAAAAAATATTTTTAAAGGCTTAGACGAAAAGAATCAAATTTAGAGGCTTAATAAAATTTAAAAGGTATCTATCGAACCGCCAGAGCATTAAAAAATCATCAAAAAAAAGATGGAAAAATTATCGGAAATATCTGTGATTGCTAAGATGCTGGATTCCTAAAGGTATAATGTCGGGGTTTTGAAATTCAGGATTTCATTACAGAACCATAAAAATTGAATAAAATAAGAAGTTCAATTTCTAAAATAAATAAAGCAAGTAAAGCGAAAAATATACGATATTCATTGTTAATACAAATAATTATTTTTTTAATTTTACGCTTAAATCAAAATGTCTGATTTTTAATCGTTTATTTTTAGAATAAAATATTAATCGGGGCCTCGTTGCTGTAAACGCTGTAAACACCGAGGGAGTGTGTGTTCGAATCCTACACACGTGGTAAGAGTTATTACCCCTTACGATATGTACAGCCATAAACCTGAGCCTGAACAGGAAAGGCTGTGTAATTTCCTGTCCACATTAATGTGGAAGAGAAATACATTAAAAAAAAAAAATAATAATCCTTTTAAATTTTTTTCGAAACCTCCTAACTATAATATTTATTTTAACTATCATATGATATCAAATGATTTTGTACGTTTGCATGACATGACTATTTTATTTAATATATTGTAGTTACTTACATTGAGTTTCAGTGACGTATTATTTTCGGCAACTTACTATATTTTGAATTTCATTCTTTAATTTCGTCCGAAATATTTTTTTAAAATTAAGTATTTAATCATAAAATGATGGACGTATCAAGTAGTTACAATTGAATGAACGTATCAAGTAGTTACAATTTATCAATATTTAAAATCTTTCAATATTGCCCACACTAGACAATTTTTATTTTACATCTGCATATAAAAAATGTATTAATATGCTGGTGTACATCAGCCTTTATTGTTTAAATTAATATTTTAAAATATTAGGGTCGACCAAGCACGAATATATGGAGCCTTTCAGAAATAAAGCATTTTTACAATTAAATTTCATAGTAAAATGAACCCATATCTCGAAAATTTGAGCATGGTTCCTTTTAGAAATTACAAAATTGTAAAAAGCGGAAATGGGTCAATATAGCACTAAATCGCCTTCTGAATGGTAAAAGGTAGAGAGAAATGGATAAGGCTAAAAGAAAAAGCGTTTCATAAAATTTAAAGATCTATATCTAAGTTCAGAAAAGTGAAAATGTACTAAGGAATTCATATGAACATATACTGACTATTGTTTAGTTAAAAAAAAATTTAAAAGGAATTAGAAATTTATCAAATTATTATTAGTATGTATGTTTTTACGTAAAATTTTTTTGAGTCGATACATTATTTTTTTACAATAGTGTTTACGCCGAACCATGAAGCTTGTTTAAATTAAATGAGAGCAATTAAAAACATAAAGTTTTAATTAATTAAATTTAGAATTTATTCTCCTTTTTATAATACCCGTATATAATAAGATAAGTAAGATAAATATCGGGTATATTAAAATTGGTCCTCCGTTTGTAACACTTCGAAATTATCTAGCTAGATATACCTTCAAAGTATTGGATCGGATCAGAATCAAATTCATATTCTTCATAGAGAGTTTTTAAAAGTTTCACATGGTTTGAAGTAGAACCATGAAATTTTAAATGCGGATAGATATCCTAAAAAAATTAATTTTATGAAACAACTTTTTTCTGTAGCCCCACCCGTTACGGAGCTACAGCCCCCCAAAGTTCAAAAAAGCTTTATATTTAAATTGTTATAACACAAGTTGTATAAGGTATATCTTCAGTCTGAAAATGCCAAACGATAGCTACTTTTATGAGTATAGATATAGTTAAACTCATATGAGTTAGATTTTTGAAAATAAGTATGAGTCATTTCAGAAAATATTTTTTTTTTATCGCCCCCTGTTTAGGAGTTGTAAGGGATCAAAAACTGAAAATTCCCTATTTTTAAACACCTGTAACTTGAACACCTGTTCACATTTTTTTGAAGTAATACATAAAAATTAAAGCTCCAGCATTATACTTTTATTTCTATTAGCAACTTTTCTTAATAATATATAGGGTTACCTTAAAATTGGCGAAAGTGTAACTTGATGAAAGTGTAACAAATTTAAGTGTAACAAATTTCTTTAACGATTTTTATTTTTTACTCGATAATTTAAAATTCTTCAGGATGATGATGCGTATTGTAAAAAAATTGAATAAAAAAAATATAACGGTTGCTTGAAGAATTTATATTTATATGATATTGGTATATATATATTTATATCATGTTTATTTATATATCGTATATCTGATGAATGAATGATATATAATAACAATATTGGCATATTATGTATATCGCGGAGTATATACGTATTTGTTGTATTTATAAGAAATTATTCTCGGAATGAAATATTTTTAAAGAAGTAATAGTTAGAATCGGGTTTTGAAAATTGTATAAACATATAATTTGAATCTATGTACCAACTATAGTTCTAGAAATTATAAAATTCACCCAAATTATTTTAAAATACTGAAAAATTAAAAAAATAATATTATCTATAAGCAAACTGAAAGACTATGAACATACTAACGGGTTAATACGGGTATCTAAGAGTTGACAAAGGCAACTGTATTCTTCCTCGTTTTTTTTTTTTGAAATTGAATAAAATTTTTCAATTTAAATTTAATTTTAGTACCAATATTATTTTGATTGACTTTTTATTATAATACTTAATAAAAATATATTCAATATTTTGAATTTATATATCTATGCATTTGTAGATACAAAATGTTAATTACAATAATTTGCAAACTGAAATATTGCAAAATAAATCTAAGAATAAATTATAAAATATTATTGAACCCAAGTTTTAATTGAAAAACTTTAGAATATTTGTATTAAATCGAAAATTAAATTTGATTTACAAAATTAATTCTTTTGTTTTTTTAATTTTTTTTTTTATATAATTTTTCTGTTTATTATTATGAAATATTGAATTTAAAACATTTTTTTAAGTAAATTAAAAAAAATTTTTTTTTATCTATATTAAAAATATCTAAGTTTAATAATTATTAAGTACTAATAGTTGAAAATTTATTTTATAGATTTCCATATAATATTTATTCTATGATACCTAAAAACTTTTCTTTTTCTTTTTTGTTATAACTTCAGGCCAACAGATTTTTAATTTTAGATTTTTTACATAGGTAAATGTTTTTTATAGTAAATGTTATATAAAGGATACAAATATAGAGTTAAAAAATGAAAACATAAAGTTTAAATTTTCTTTGGAAAACTTTATAAATTTTATTAATTAAAAGAAAATTGTATGTCTAAGAAGCAAAGACAATATTGTAAATAAATATTTTGTAAAATATTACAAATTTTAAATATTGAAAGTTTGAATTTTTTTTTTCAAAGTTACTCTTAAGCTATAATGAATATTTTTAATGAAATTCCCATCCAAGTACTTTTTTAATATTTTGTAATCTATTACATTTAATCCTTTTTTTAAAAATAATATTGTTTCTCTATATAATTAATGACTAAAGTTGGACATAAGCCACAGCTCTTATAGCATATAAGAGAAAATATATTAACAGTTTGACAAGATTAGGAATAAATGTGCCAGGTGTGGCTGTAAATGCTGCAATAGAAAATTATTCTTACGACGTATGTGGGATTCGAATCCACATCTTCTCGATGTTTACAGTGTACATTATATACGATCTTACTCACTAGACCACCGACGCCCACTTATCAAGTTAATATTATTATTTTTCTAAGTTAATTTTCTAGATTATATCTCCTGAGGAGGATGAGAGGATGAAGGTATGATACAATAAACTTTTTGAAGTAACTTCTACTGATTCTAAAAGATCTTTCTTCTTTCAAAATTTCAAGATTCTATCGTTTGGGGTTCTAAATTTTTCGAAAATATGCAGAAAGCAAATTTTGCAAAATTTTTATTTTAGGTTTTTACATAACCCTAAATTTATTTTGACATTAAATTTATAAAGCTTAAAAAATGTCTTGTCATTTGGCATTTTTATATTGTAAAAATGTTAAGTAGAACCTATACACACTAGGTTCTAAAACACCTATACAAAAAAGGGTTTTTTTAAGCTTTGACAGGCTGTACCTCCATAAAGTGTAGAAATAGGTACATAAAAAAAATTATTCCAAAACATATTTTTTCTTTCAAAGAAATTAAAATTTAATTGTTGTCTTTTAAATGGTGTAGAAGTTTTGTAAACAGACGGATGTACCGACAGACAGATTGAAATTAGTAAGGAAATTTAAAAAAAAAATTTTTGGAAAATATGCTAAAAAAAACAAATAATTTGTAAATTTAAAAATTGTATAACTTAGAGTCGGGAACAGTACGGCTTTTAGAATACGAAACCTTAAAAAGCGATAGGTATTTGAAAAAGCACAAGATTTTAAAAATGAGGTTTTGTAAATGCGAAAATAGCCTAACCCTGTATTAAAAATATTATTTATTTTTTTTTTTTTTTTAATTATGTGATAACAAAATGTTGGCTCAAAATGTATGTAAATTTATAAACTGAAAGCCTAAGGATAATTCATTTTGAATTATCTACGAATCAGATTGTGTGTTGAATACTAAATAATGATTTTTTACCGACCGCATACATTAATGTATAAGGTAGGTATTGTTTTCATACTAAAAATTTGTACCCGAGATTTTCACAAAAATGCACTACTCCGGTTTGGAGAAGGCTGTAAAAAAATTTTCCGCATGATGTCCCTCTGTGTGTGTGGGTGAGTGTGTGGGTATGTCTGTGGGCACGTGTACAGCTTAAACGACTTAGCGGAATTTTTTGCAATTTCATATTTAAGGTTTTGACGTAAATATCTCGGATTGGTAAGCTTTTGGAGCAAATCGGACAACCGCAAGTGGTAGTTTACTAAGTAAGTCCAAATTTCATACGTAACACTCCATATGAATTTATATGAACAATTTTTTTTTGTTTTTTTTTTATATCTCTAAAAATTTTTATACATACATATGTATGTACTTATATCTATGGCAATGAATATTATTCATTTGTTGATGACATCAAATTAAAATGGTAAAATTTTTGTTAGCAGATTTAATATTAATCTTATGTTTGTTTTGTATTTGTTTACAGTTTTTATTATTTTTTACTTTTAATATTATTTTTTGAATGAAAAAAAATCATGTATCTACATTACAATAATAATAATAATAAATGGATGTATGAATGAATGTACATATATTTTTACGATTTCATTGCATATAATTATTGTTATTGAATAAAAAAAAATGGTATTAAATTATTAGAAGTTATTTTGCTTTGATATAAATTATTATGTAAAAAATCTATAAATTTTGGCATTGTACTTTTTGTGTAGTGGCGGTCGGTTCTGTGGTGGAGACAGCTGATTTTTTTTTCCGGTATTTAACCATATTTTTCCTATGTCCTAATATTTTACAAGATTTTGTGTAATAAGGCAAACATTACACATAAATTATTTCAATAAATTTATAAATTAATTAAACATAGGTAGGTACATATTTAATAAAAAAAAAATCCTTTTTTTTATACATGAATAACTTAACATAAAATACTAAAGTACAAAATTATGTAAAATTTTTAGAAAATAAAAAATAATAATTTATATTTTACATTAAATTAAAAATGAAAATAAAATAAGTACCTAATGATTTATACAATAATATTATACACAAAAAAAAATAAAAAAAAAAAATAAATAAAAACAAATTCTTATTTAATAATTATTGCCTAGTTACTTGACCTATAAAATAACTCTTAACTTAAACAATTATCCAAAATGTCCAAAAAAAAAAAAAAACAAAAACAAAAACAAAAAAAATATATTTATTGTAAGGATATCAAATTTGACAGTAAAGTTAATATAAATTCCATGAAGCAGAATACAGGATACAACGGAGTGACAATATATAAGGGAAATCAAAATAAATGAATGAAAGAGAAAGAAAAAGAAAATCAAAATTTATATCTGAATCCTAAGTCAACCATATTACAGTTAAGTTTACAGAATTGAAAAATAAAAATTCGGCTTATTTTTTATTTCTGTTACCGTACATATTGTTACATTCCTTGGTTGTTATTTAAAATTTCAGGTTAAATAGGTTACGATCCCATTTTTTGCTTTATCCTTTCATTTTTCAAGTTTTTTTGTTTTTGTTTTTCTTTATTTTTATTTTTTTTTTTTGCTTTTTAAAAAAATTTTCATACTATTTTTCTTGTTTTTATATCTGTATGCGAAATTGAAAATAAAATCGATGGCGATTTTCACAAGGTGATTTATTTTCACAAATTTAAAAGCAATTTCGTGTCCTAACATTTTTTTTTTTTTTGTTATATGGATGGTTCCAAATTTTTTTTTTTTCATTTTCAAGATGAATTGTTTTTAGATCCTGATGATACTTAAGATCTTAAATTGAAAATAAAATTATATAAAAAAACCAAAAAACAAAAAAAAAAAAAAAATATATATATATATATATCCATATATTGCTGTGGTTGTCTCATTTTCTTTTTCATAGCCTCAAATGAATTGGTACTCCAAGTTTTTTTTTTATGCTTGGTTGATTTAAACCACAAAAAGTAAGGAAAAAAAAAAAAAATCAAGTCCCAAATAAAAAGAAAAGCGATGGTTATATCAGAAATAAATGATGAAACAATTGTTAAGGTACTTAAAGTCTTTAAATTAAAACCTTGAATCACTTGTTTTAAGTCCTATATTTGTGGTTTACTATGTTTACTGTAGTTGTTGATGTTGGAAAAACATTGTAAACAAAAACAACAAAACAAAAAAAAAAAAACAAACCCAAAAGAAAATTTATTGTCCTTTTTTTTTTTTTTGTTTGTTTTTGGTAATAAATTTTAAAATAAGGAAAGAATAAAAGAGTAGATACCATAAGAAGCTGCAATCAATAAATTTTAGAAAAATATATATAATATGTATAATAATAAAATGCTTATTATGGTTTTGTTTTTTTTTTGTTTTCTGTTTTCTTGCTGAGTAAAAATTATTTTTGAAACATATTAAATGGTTCAAAATTCTTTTTCTAGATAGTGCCACCAATAATATTGTAATATCTATAAAAATAAGTTCATTCATGTAAGTAATATTGATCAAAAGTTGAAATAAAAAATGATTTAAGCCTAGAGAATTAAATTTTGCGGTTTATTTCTAATTAAGATATTAATCAATTTCAAAAGTAATTTAAGTTTACAGGATGATAATGGAAAAATAATTGTGAGATTTAAAATAATACTTTCTTAAGTAATTTTTATTTTTTTTAGATATTAAGAGTATTGGTTAAAATTTTTTATTAAATTTTTAAAGAATGAAAATAATAAATATTGAAAAAAAATATCTGAAGTAAGTGTAGAAATGATTAATCAAATAATATGTATTTTAATCTAAAGTTGTTTGATTAATTATTGGATAATTTTTGGTTGATTTGAAATTTTATTAAAATTTTCTTCAAAGAAATTTATTTAAGAGAAAAAAGATAAATCTAAGAGTAAAAGGTAAATCATTTTAATAAAGAGAAATTTTTACTGTTACTTCAAACCTTTTAAAATAATACAAAATACAGAATTGCAATTAATTAGATAATAAGATATTTTAACCCTCTTGCCGCTCTCAATGAATACTACTTCGGCTAATTGAAGAGCTGGCCTATCTTCCTCGACATCTCTTTCCTATGTTGTTTTTAGCACAATTCCAAAAAATTTTTGAAAAAATGGGCTTATTAGTTTCACTCTGTCCGTCCGTCCGTCTGTTTATAAAACTTCTACACCGGTAAAGATAGAGAAAAAAAAATTTAACCATGGGTAGGTCTCATGAAAAAAATTAATTTTGTGGGACAACTTTTTCATGTAGCTCCATCCAATACGGGACTACAGCCTCTCAAACTTTGAAAAAGCCCTATTTTTAAATGCATATATCTTATGTTATGCTTCAGATTTTTTCAATCAGAAAACGTCATTCAACCGGTATGTTTTTTAACTTTGCAAATTAATATCAAAATTATACAATTTTTTTAAATTTAGTATTTAAATTTACTGTTATGTGAAAACCAAATTTTGCATGATTTTTCTACTCTCATAACTCCGGCACGCTTTTAGATTGAGGCTTGCAATTTCGAGGCAAGAAAGAACTTTTAGAATTAGTTTACGTTTGTTCAGAAAATTTTTTTGGGTCACCCCCTGTTTATGAGCTATTAGGGCTCAAAAATTAAAAATTTGCTATTTTTAAACATCTATAACTTAGGTACCTGTACACATTTTACTTCGGAAAGATATAAAACTTAAAGCTACAGTAATATATTTATTTATTTTTAGTTATATAGGGTTTCAGAGTTACAGCCCCTCAAAATTCCAGAAAAATCCTATTTCACATATTTTCTTATTTATTACAAATTATTCTTATTACAAAAAATTTCTTAAATTTTTTTTTTTATATTTTCAAATTTTTGTGCAAGTCACAATTCTAAATAGTTTGTATTGTGTTTTGGAAATGTGCCCTTTTAAAAACCGTTGTTTTACATTCTACCTACCTACCATTCTATCTACTTTTTTTTTTGCAGTATACATAGATTAATTATACAAGAATAAGTATTTGAAGAATTGCAGGGCCACAACACTTTTACCATCCTTTTATTGGGCTTTGACAATATTCACTTCATAAATTGTATCTATCCTCTATACGGTTTACGTCAGGTTTTTATGATTCTTTAAATCATTATTTTTTTTTAGATTTATTTTGAAATTTTTGCATGTTTGTAATTTCTATTCTTACATTTTTTTTGGAAAAGTAACGACTGTACAAGATGAAAAACAATAGATAATACAAACTTTAGAACTAATGTACTGATTGATCAAGAGAAGTACTTAAATTTAGGAATTAGAAATTGATTTGAAATTGACCGGAATATTGTGAACAAAATTATTAAAGTTCATCTTGAATTTTTGTACATATAGTATATATAATATAATTCTCGCCAATTCTAGCGAAACCTGAGGTGGAAAATGGTTGAAGATTCGCGATTTTCGTACCACAAACAAATTTCATAAACTAAGTATGCCATTTTCGTAATCGAATATGCAATTTGTACTATATAGGAATGAGCAGCAGCATTTCTTTCTCCTTGTTTTTCTTTGAAAGGATTTGAATGATTGGAAGGATAACATATATATAACCTATAATAACATATGGTATTGTGAGTCCTGAGTTTCAAATCCATTTATTTGTATATGGAAATCAAAATATCTTAATAAACTAATTTTTTGGTCATAATATTAAACGAGAGTTAATAGCATTCTGATTAATTTTATCTTGGCAAAAATATGCAATAAAAAAAATAAATAATTATCTACCTAATGCTAAATAATTAAAGATAATTTATTATTGTCCTTAAACATTTCTAAGAACTTGGGTTGAATTTATAAACAATTTTTTAAATTTTTTTTTAACATTCGAGTGTTTTGCCCATTTAATGACCTCAAACCCATATTAATATGAAACCATTTGAAGAAATGATTTATATCTAGTTAAAATAAAATAATTTTGAAATAAACAGCCATAGTTAAAAACAAAATTCAATTAAATGAATAATAATCTTTAATTTTAACTGAAATTAAGGTTTATTTTACTAAGAATATTTAAAGTTGAACACTAAAAAGCTATAATAGATATATGTATTATAATAGAAAATTGAGATATCTTTAGTTGGAATTGTTTACAAAAATAAATATTCAATCAATCCTACATCAAATTTAATATTACGTTTATTTATAAATTATTTTCTAGTAAAGATCTGAATTATTTATAACTTTCTTTCGAAATTCATTTTTGTAATTTGTTTATTTGGAAAATGGATCTCAAAAAAAACAGCAACAAAACTTTATTTATTTTTTTATAAAAATACTTTTCCAAACGTCCTTTGAAGGTCAGTTGGAAGAAAAATTACTAATAAATTAATTTGAAATTTCAGTAAATAAAAATAAATTTTTTAAGCTAATAAAAATCTTAAAAAAAAAAAAAATTCAATTTTAATTTTTTACAATAAAATTTTAAGTAAAATTTTTTCCATTCATTTATTTAATTTTTCTTTTTTTTTTTTTTAAATAATTTGCATATGTTGCTTTCCTTAATTTTCCAGGAAAAATATATTTTTATCACTTTATTTTTATTGCATTTTAACTCAAATTATTTAAAAAAAAAATTTTTTTTGTGTAAAATTTGCATAAGGTGCAACATGTGCCATTTTAAAGGTTGCAATAGTAATAATGTAGCATGATATTTAAAGTAAAAATATGCACATTTATTTTCATTGTACTGAAGTTACACACTGAATATATTTTTAACTTTCCTCACCTTTTGTTTCTTTATTTCTTACAAACAATAGACTCCTATATTAAGAAGGATTTTCTTTTGTGGATATTAATGGTTGAATCTATTGCTCAAATTTGATACGCATATGTACACCCTTTCTTTATCGTTTATCCGTCCTATAAAGAGTATAGTGCATCGGGCATACCTTGCTATAAGGAGGTCTTATACTCCGGACATCTACTTAGTCGATTATTCTTCATAGTAGACCAAACACTTAACCATTTATTACTTGACTGATCATACGTACGAGATCATAAACGTATAATGCATATACGTTTATAATATGAGTTACTACTATTAGATATGACCTGACTAAGGTTTGAATCTAAAACCTTTTGTTTAAAAGACCGATACCGTAACCACTACGTCATTCGTCAGATATGCACTTTTAACAGAATAAAATTAACTTCTGCTTAAATTCAACCATACCCTTAAAACATCTCTTTTTGACACTTTTTGTAAATGTTATGTTTAGATAAGAATAGAAAAGATTAAGAGTACCATTTTATTGTAACTTACAAAATTAAGTTTTTTTTTTTTAAATTAAATTAAATCACAGCAACTATAGAGCACGAAAAGTTTATAACGAAAGAAGCCAATAAAACTTCTAAAACCAATTATAAGATGAAGTCAATCGGAAACAATTTGATAAATATTTTTAAACCAACATTAACGATCCTTAAAATATGAATATCCTGGCACTTTAGCCTTAGAAGGGTGAACGTACCCAGTAGAGGTTAATTGAAGACTGAGAGGGTGAGCAATTTTAATTTTTATGGTATTAAATAGCTTCTATACTAGATAAGGCTAATATTTCTTCTAGATTTTAACATTTCACACTTCCTGGCATTCAATAAAAGATTTAAATTGAAAATTGTTAGCTTTTTTCAAATTTTTTTTTGAAAAAAGATTTTATTTATAAAAATCACTAAAGAGCAAATTTTTTTTTGTTTCATTTTTCGCAACTATTTTATAGTTTTAATTTTGTAATAATTGCATTAGTTGTTGTTATTTTTTAACGTTATATCTGAATTTTATTTAAAAATGGAGTTAATAAAAATCAACACATTAGTTAAGCTAAGAAATAAAAAGTAATTATTGTTAAATTGCATGTTAGATCTAAAAGTTTATTTCCGTTTATGTTTTCATTTACTTGTTTCAAAAAAATTTAAATTCTAAAAAATAAAATCAAAAGCATAGAAGAATTATTATAGTAAAAACTATAAGACATTTATTAGGTAAACTATAATATAGGATTAAACTCATTGAATCATGCCTGTTTTTTTTTCTGTAAATTAAAAGTAAAATATTTTCAATATTCAAGTAAAGAAATAAGACCTTAAATTGTACCAGTTTTATTAGTTTTTTTTTGGAAATTAATTTTTTCAGAAATTTATTATTGAAACTATAGGACCTTTTTATCCAATTATATAAAAAGTGTTATTAAAAAGAAAATAAATATGATATAATTGGAGAATTTCTTCTTTTAAAAATGTTTGTGAATTGGTGGAATGTTTTTAGAATCAATCCTATTGCCTGAATTTGGGAAATTTCGAACTGCCATTAAAGTTGTTATCTAAACTTAAGTGACCTTCTTTATTTTGTAGCTTGCTACAAATTAAAATAAAATTTCACAGCTAATATAAATGAATTCTTCTCTTTATTATAAAGCTTCTATATATATTGAGCTCTTTTCATCAACGGTACTATTCGTCACCTCAACTTGATTAATTTTTTTAGGCAGAGCTTATGGGTTCTTCCTCTTAGTAATTTCGTTCTAGCCTATAACGATCAAAATTCATTGTTATCCCTGTTAATAAGTTATTTTTTATGAAGAGCTTATGGGTTCTTCCTCTCGGTAATTTCGTTCTATAACGATCTAAAGTCATTGTTATCCCTGTTAATAAGTTTGAACACAGTTTTTTTTTTTTTAATTTAACTAAAAGACCTTATTTCGTAGGTGTTCACTTTTAAATTACCAATTAGTCGACTTAATAAAAAAAAAAAAAAATTAAAAAATATGAGAAACAGAAAAACAAAAACAAAAAAAGAAAAACTGCAACATTTTATTTTCCAATTAAATTTCCTCAATAGTAACCGAGTAAATATCCGGCAGTAAAAAAAAAATTCTTAAGCATTTTATTGTTTAATTTGCATATTTCCGATGAATTTTCCTTTTTTTTCCATTCTTTATTAAATGTTTTCCTTCTTTATACTTTTTTTTTATTCGGAATCATTAAACAGTACACGTATCACAATATAAAGTTCCCATTACAAATGAAAAGGACGAAATAAGAAATAATGGACAGAGAAAATGGTTGAGGGAAAAGAGAAGAATGAAGGAAATGTCTGTTTTTAATTGAAATAATTTTCTTTACTTCCACCGGATTCTTTTTTAATTTTCAACTTATTTTTGAATAAAATTTTATAAAAAAAAAAAAAAACATACAAGTTAAATTAAAAATTGCAACAGATCTCCTTAATTACGATATAGCCGCTATATAAAATGAAAAAGGTTAAATTGAAGTGAAAATTTTAATGTAAATAAAAAATAATGTAAAAGACCTTACTTGAGAGTTATGAAAATAGGTTATTAATGTTATTTTATATAGTATAAAGGGTGTCAATAGGTTTTTGGAGTTACTTTAAAGTAAAAATTTCAATTATTTAAAAGTTATGAAATCTCTTAAAAATTCCGTAATTTAATATAAAATTCTTTCGATCTGACAAAAGCTTTAATTGTTGGGGTACTTTGAAAATTAAAATGCTTTTAATTCATTTTTCTAAAGAAATTCTAATTCTAAAGATCTTAATAGTTTACTTGAATTTAAATTTGACCATATCCAGCAATAACGGTGTAATAAATTTAAAACAATTTAAACATTTAATAGTACATTTCAAGTATAATTCCATTTCCATTCCCATTTCTTTTTCATTCCTTACCCCGTTAATTTCTAAGCTATTAAACTGCGTAGAATAGTTAGCTATTAAACTGCGTAGAATTAGAATAGTTATATTATAGTTATATATAATTATACTGTAGAAACTTTGACAAATTTTGAAAAGGATTAACAGATGGGAAATTTGAAGCATCCAATTCTTTGTATACGAAAATTTACCAACTTTATTTCGCTTACATTGCCAAACAGCGAGATAAAAAAATTGAATCATGCAATTGAAATAATCAAGGTAAAACAAACTAATTAAAAGATTGGCAAAAACTGTCGATAAAACTGTCAAAAAATTAACATATTTGGCTTAGAAGAGAAAAAGCAAACGTCCTAATATAATTAAACATCTGAATTTATATCGAAACTACTGCCTTAGTTGATCATTTAGAAAAAGATGAGTCATTCGTTTCTTTTGAAATTTTTCGAAAACTTTGAAAAAAGTAAACTGCTTTTGTCTTATAACTTTTGTTCAACTCTGTATTTGTTTTTTTTTTAAAAAATATTTTAAAAATTTATACTTAAATTTATACTTTACGTTTGGTACACAAAATAAAGGACGAACTAATTTAAGGCAGAATGTAAAACTAAGGATTTTTAAAGGTGCGCTTTTTTTTAAAAAGGGTATAAAAACAGTTTAGAAATGTGACTTAGACCAAAATTTCTCAATTTTCTCAGAATTTTATATATAAAAAAAATTTATGGAAAATTGAGCGACATTTTCTTCAATTTAAAGGAAACTCTGTATAATTATGCAAAGCCATTAACACATGTATAATTAGAATGTTGAAACTTTAATTATTGCGCTTTATATTAAAAAAAATTGTGCCTAAAGTTATAGGTATTTAAAAATTTAAATTTTTGACTCGTATCAGCTCTTAAACAGGAGGCGGTACAAAAACTTAGGTAGCTTATGATAATTATTTTGAAATTCTCCAAAAATATCAAGATTCTATCTAAGGAATTGCGATGATATCAAGTAAGACAAATTTTGTAAAATTTTTTATTCACATAGTAGTAAATTTAAATAGATACTAAATTGACAAAAATTGTTTAATTTTGATTTATAATAAAGATAAACAAAATCCTATCATATTGATAAAAAGAAGAAAAAGAAAAGCCTATCGGTTTTAGATTGAAAAAATATTAAGCAGAGCTTGTAATTTACACATACATTTAAAAAAAGGACTTAAAAGGAAATTAGAGGGACGGTAGTTCTGTAATGGGTGGGACATAAAAAAGTTATTCTACAAAATTAATAAAAAGAGATTTAACCTTCATAAAAACTTCATTGTTCTATATTAAACAGTGTAGAATTTTTATAAAGAGATGAACGAACGGCCGCCGCCGGACTGATTGAACTAATAAGTAAATGTCCCAATTTTTTTGTTTTCCTAAAATTTGCTAAAAAGTATTGTTGACATTTTTAGTTGACATTATTTTTTAACTTTAATAATTATTATAATAACATATTATAATAATTTTGTACATACATACATATATATAAAATATAATTTAATATTTTCTAACATTTCTAAAATATAAATTGTATACCTGTAATCATAAATAATCATATTATTAATAATTTAAAATGAAACAAAAAAAGTTCTTGAATCAAAATATTATTTTCTACAATATATCAAAATAATATAACAGAAATTATAAAGGATATTGTAACAATGACTTCCTGAAAATGCATTTAACATAATTTTTTTTTTTTTTGTATTTTTTCTTTTTTTTTTATGCATTAAATAATGAAGAGTGGAAAGAAATAACAAACCGACAAATAAATAAATAAATACAGAACAAATAAACAAACAAGATTAAAATAAATAAGAAAATCATATATTATAATATTACATATACAATATGTATGTACGAGTATAGCATGAATTAATATATGTATATGTATTTTTGTTGTTCACTCAGGATATTTTAACAAAAATTTTTTCAGAAATACAACAAAATTTTATGACAAGGGCAATTCATAAATTAATCATTTTGTACTATAGAATAAAAATAAAATGTCATTTTACCAATTTGTAATACTTAAAACTTACAGGATGTCTAACATTTTTTTTTTTTTAATGCATTTCTCTGCCACATAACAGCCTTTCCTGTTCAGGATTGTTTATAAATGTCGTAAGGGGAAATTTCTCTTACGAGGTGTGTGGGATTTAAACCTACACTCTTTCGGTGTTTACAGCGTATTTTATACTACCTTACCCACTAGGCCACCGAGGCCCCTCTAAACAATTTTAATTAAGAAAAAAAAAAAATTAAAAAATACTTGCTTATATCAAATCAGGTTACTTCGGAAATGTTGGCACAAATCCTGATCAACTTTTTTTATGTGTTATGTGTACTGATTTATTTTTCAGATTAAAATTTAATCACAGATTCTTGCCATTAATACAGACATTATACACTTCGATATGTGATTACTATAAATAAATCTAAGCTCCGAGTGTCACATCATTGGTAGTAACGGCCATATAATAATAGTTATTTTATTAGTTATTGACAAATTTAAAAAATTATCTACTAACTTCGAAAAAATGCAAAAATTACTACACCACCTTTTAAAAGGTAAGTACATAGATTTCGTTCGCTTCATAAAGTTTTCAATGCTTCGAAAATCTTGATGAGAATAAATAAAATGGTTCTTTTAAACTGAACATTACAAGGATTAACTATAACATTTTAATTTAAGATACTTGGATTATAAAATTAAAAACAAAATAGTTCTTGTCTTTCAAGAATATGTAAATTAAATTTAAAAAATATTTTATGTAAATCATTTATAAATTTCGCCTGACCGAAATTTTTTGGATAAAATTTATTTTAAATATAATATTTACTTACAACTCCAAACTTAAAGTTCATAGTTCATAAAACTGATTTAATTTCATATTGGTTAAAAAAAAATTATTTATCTTCTTTTGATTTAAAAACGAAATTGTTATTTCGTTTATATATAAATTTTTTATTGTGTTGATACTTAGAATATTATTTTTAGTCCCAAAAAAAAAAAAAAAGAATTTTCGAACTCTTAAAATCTATATCAACATAGACCGATTATCTAATCTTGTTTATAAAATTTCCAGATGATGTTTTATTACACCATTTCCGTCGCCCATTTACCAAATAGGCCAAGTCACTCATAAACGATTTTTAGCAAATGTTAAAAAACTGTTTTAGAATGGATTCCACTTAACAAATAAAAGTACATTTTAAGTTAGATTATCTGTTAAGCATTCTTTATTTTGTAACATTTTCCTAAAAAGTTTTAACTGAGCTATGAAATTGTATATATATATATAATATAAATTTAATTTTATGTAAAAATCGATTTGTCCAATTTTGTAAATGGGCAACAGATTTAATGGGTCTGTATCGAAATTACGTTTCTCTAAATCCCATAAATCGAAATTTCGCCAAATCAAAATCCTGTCAATAAAAATTCAACCATATCAAAATACCGCCAAATAAAATCCCGCTATATCAAAATCCCGATAATTAAAATCACGAATTTTAAAATCCCGTTTTTTCTTTGATTTTATTTTTAAAATAAAAATTCGACTTTTTCTAGAATTTTTGCATTCATTTTTTTATGCGTAGCCACTGTTAGATACAAAAAGAAGAATATCTGCCTTTTCCAGAATTTTTAAAGTAATGATGAAAACAAGATATTTGTTTTCAACATATATTTAAAAATTCTGAAAAAGGCAGATATTCTACGCATAAAAAAATTGGCCAAACATTACATTTGAGTTAATTGTGCCATCTATTTTTGTTATTTTATACATATATATATATTTTGTTAAATTGTTATTTTTGGTCAACATACATACCTACCTATTTTGTTTTTTTTGTTTTATGTTTTTTTTTTGAGATTATTATTTTATTAGGTAACTTACAATTTTCAGTAATTAAAAATAAAACATCTGGGAAATGGTAAAATATTTAAGGCATAAAATATGGTAAAACATGGAATTTTAGAATTTCACTTAAAGATGAATTTCAATTATCGGGATTTTAATTGTCATGATTTTGTTGATATGGCGGGAATTTAATTGGCGGGATTTTAATTGACGGTATTTGGAAAAACGGGATTTTGATACGGACCGAGATTTAATATAGATATTATTATATCTAGCATACCGTCATTTACCGTCATTTTATCTGAGAGATATTTAGTTTCTTAAAAGTTTAGTTTGCCATTAACAGTAACATTCTAATTTTTCCTAAATTATCTAAATTTTGAGTTCTAAAACAGTTGGTTAAGACAATTTCAATATATTCAGTGACTGCTCTGACCTTTTTAGTCTATGATATTTGAAAAATTTATGGATTTGAAAAATTTCTTTTCGAAATGATATAAGATTCAACTTTAATCAGTTTAGTTTACTATAGTTCAGTAAAATTGATTGTAATGAAAATTTTTAGGAATAATTTCTAATGAGTTTACATTATTACAGTTATAAATACACTGTTTTGTTTTTCACTGAAAAATCTCCTGTAAATATTTAAAAGAATCAAGTTCTGAGACCATAATTCTAGAGACCACTGATAAAAGTCCGTATATCAGTTTACTTATAAAATATGTATTTTTGGTTAAAAAAAATTACTGTACTTTCATTAATCCTTTAACTTGATTTAATAATATTCAAATATGACGATATCAACGTATAAGTTATAAACTGTATACGTAAATATGACCATTATCCATTTAATGTATAATTTATAAATGTATGTAAACCTTGCACTTATATAATATTATTTAAGACGATTATATGAATTCCTAATTAAAAATATTTTTAATAACTTACTAACTTTTTATCATATAATATCATCAAGGTATATAATATGTGTCTGTATATAGAATTCGTTGTTTTTTAAGTATTAAATCATATATAAAAGCTTTATACAAAATATTATGTTCTATGTAGTCTGTATACAATGAATGGATACAGTAAAATATAATAGAAAATAGTAAAACGAAAAAATAATGTGCAGTGCAGGTAATGCATAAATCTTAAATTCAAACAATAAAATATAAGCTAACACAAAAAAAAAAAAAAAACAAAAAAACGAAAAAAAAGAACAAAAAAAAACATACAAACATTTTATTTTAAGAAAGTATTAAAGATTCAATACATTTTGAATTTGAATACATTTTAAATGGAAATCATTTTGTAAAACTTTTACTGTATTCAATAATATAATAATATATGTATATGTATATGTACACGTATGTATATTAAATAAGTGTCATATTAGTGTATAATGTATAATAGAACATGTTAAACATGTAACAATATTGTATACAACTATACTTATTGAATGAAATTAAATTCTTATTCAATTTTGATTTATTGTTATATTAAGGCATTAGAATTCCTAAGTTTCTAGAACAGGAATGCATTTAAGGAATTTAAAGTTTATCTCAGAATTTCATAGTTTTGTTAAAAAAAAAAAAAAAAAAACAAATGTTTTAACAAAAATAAAATTTTAAATTTTAAAGTATTTCCAGATGACGACATTTATTAACACATTAAATTTTTACTAAAATTTTCGTGGAGGCCAAGGTCTAAAATTTCATACATTGGTTTTTTTTTTTAAAGTTAGTTATGTAGCACTTCCATATTATGATATTCAACAAATTTTAATTATTAATTTTTTTAATGTCATTTATATTTAAATATTCGGATTGATGATAGATGACCATGTTATGAATCTTATTGTAACTGAAACCAATAAATATGCTGAATAAACTATAGAGGAAAAAAATCCAAAAACGAAGCAGACAAAATCTACTAAATGGATTTTCACCAATTCCAATTAAATTTAAAAACTTTTTGGTTTGATGTTGTGGACGGGTTTGCTAAAACTGGGCTCGATTGCAAAATTATTTAAGTTAGATACCTTTAACTAACAAGCAGAATGTTCCAGCTACTGTAAATAAAGAAATCGATTTCAACTTACTTTGCATGATTTGCATTTAATGAATAATACCGTTTCTTAATGTATGAAGAACGTTGTGTGTCGATAATTTTTACACTAGTTACTATTTGAAAAAAGATTTCTTAGAAAACAAATCTCATGTCATCGGAATAGAATACGAATGATACATACCTAAAGTAAAAGAATACCGTCATTCATATTTCAATAACATGGCTTCATATGAAACTCAAGGTTTTCTTACAAACTGATTATTTATTACAAAATTTAATGTAAACATATTTTAAAAAGTTTTTATAAAATTGAAAAAAATTCCTTAAGGAAATTTAAAATCAAGGCTTATAGAGATAGTAATCATTACGATTAAGGCTTATAGAGATTACTATCATTACGATTAGGCTTTACGATCGGTTCTGCATTTTAACTCCATAAGACGCTCTGAGACAGTCTGAGACAGCCTTAATGTTGATATTTGATGTCGCAATAATATTTATCATTTGTAGAGAAAACAATGCATTACTTTCGGTTCCAAGAATCTTTATTTTGGACAGAGCTAAAATTTTTCTTTCAATATTATATGTATTCCGTAAATATCGCTGTTTCGTAACCCAGTTAAATGACTCATTTTAACATTATATTAAATTTATTTGAAGAAATCATTGACTACAATATAATAATACTATTTAATTTATTGTTCTAGGACAACATAAAAAATTTTATTCATTTCATTTTAATAGTAAAATTTAAGTTTTTAATAATATTAAATCTCATTAATTTTGTCATTAATTTTATTGACATGAGATTTTTCTTTAAAATGAAGTACTTTACAGAATATTTACAGTGTTTTTAATTGACTTTTGTCAACATTTGTTGCAAATATCAAATCAAAAACAAAATGTAAAACTAATTAATAATTTCCTTAATCATCTGAATTCTTTTCTAAATTTATTTTACCCACCAGACCACCGAGGCCCCCGTTAAAAATTTCATTTTAAAATGAAATGTGTGTTAAAATTCCACTCAGAAATAACTCAAATACCTGAGTAGGTAGGTAAAAGAATTTGTGTCACTTTCGATACTGTTTAGAGTTTTTTGAATATTCCTGCCAATTTCCCTCCAATTTCCCACCCATTCAAACAAAAATGTAACCGAAAAATAAACATCTTAAAAATTGTTAAATCCTTTTTAGATTAAATTCACTACTGTTCTATATTCCTTATATCTTGAAATGAGTTCTATAACTATAAAAACATAATATGGAGTAAACATTTTTATTTATATTGACTTTAAATAATATGATAAAAATTTTTCTTTTAATGTTCATTTTAAGGATAGCTACTTACAATATTTTGAGTAAAATGTTATTTTATTCAAAATTTAAAATAAAACATAATTTTCAGACGGAAAAACTTTAAATTTTAAAATGAGAGAAAAAAAAAAGATTTTTTTTTTTAATATAGGTAATAATAAAATGGTATTATTATAATATCCCTTTTAAATTATTTTAAAATTTTAAGATTTCTGAATATATTATAATTTGCAATTAGATTTTTAATGCATTTAATTACAATTATATGAAATTTAAGTAATAAAAATTTTAAAATTTTTACTGACCATTATAATTATTATAATATTTTGTCCCATTTGTAATATATATATTCTATATTTAAATTAATGCAATTATTTTAAGTTAATTAACTAAATAAAAGAATATTAAGAAAATTTACACAAAAATCCCAAATTATTAAAAATTTTATTGTAGTTATTGTATAATTTTAATACCTATCTACATATAATGTAAAAATTTGAATAAATCGAAAAATTGGATATTAAATATTTGCATTTACTGAAAACTCATGACCATGAAAAAAAAATCGTTCCCATTTAAATAGTAGACAATCTATCCATGTTTTTGTTTTATTTTTATAACCTTTATAGTTATTGTATTTTTAATCAAAGTTTTTATGAAAATTATTACAAAATTATAATTTTAATAGTTTTTAGAAAATCTGCACTCTGCACAAAAATTTGAAAATTTTCTTTGAATTTCATATAATAAGAAAATATGTGAAAAATATAAAAAAAGTTATTCATCAATTTTAAGGGAACTCTACATAATTAAGGAAAACCATTAACATAATATTATATAAAATTATAAAGTTGAAGCTTTAATTTTTACTTCTTATTTTGAAAAAATTTCTACAAGTGTCCTAATTACAGGTGTTTAAAAATTGAAAATTTTCGATTTTGAGCCTTAATAGCTCTTAAACAAGAAGTGGTACAACAAAAATTACTGAGGAAACTTATACTTTACAGCAGTGACAAAATCTCTTTACTGCTCTTTTGTCCAATCTATTCTAGAATACGGTAACATTATTTGGGATCCATTATTTGAAATACATTTCAATCACCAAACCAAAACCAAACCAATCACCATTCCAAACACCAAATAATAAAAAATAATATAAATAATATAAAATACTCACAGAACAGAATATGGAAGAAATAAGCCAATAAACAGATATTGCACTACATTCAATAAACACAGTCATCTTTTTTCAACAGACATCTCGAAAAACTCTTTTAACCCTGGAAAGGTAATCATGTTCTATTATTGCTTAAAGATAAACATGAGTAATACTCACTTTCACTGAATTTGAAATAAAACTGTAAAAACGATATCACAAATTGAAA
Source organism: Poecilobothrus nobilitatus (assembly GCA_947095535.1). Lineage (NCBI taxonomy): Eukaryota > Metazoa > Arthropoda > Insecta > Diptera > Dolichopodidae > Poecilobothrus > Poecilobothrus nobilitatus. The sequence continues at coordinate 200,939,658 of OX352774.1, forward strand.
AATAATTAAAATTAGCTATTTAGAAAAATAATTTTTATTAAAATAATTCATAACAGTAATTCATAACATAAAAAATATAATAATAAAAACAAAAAAACATAAAAAAATATATAACACTAATCCATTTTTTCAAATAAAAATTCATTAGGTAAACATGAGTAAAATTTACTTACATAAATATTCCTATTTAGGTAAATATAAATAAAATTTATTTAACGGCTTTTATTGAAACGTCTATAACTCTCAAAATTCAAATACAAACTACTTATTTATTTAATTTTTGTTTACTTAAAAATATGATGAAAGAATAAAGTACAGTTACATGATTTCAAACAATATATTTGTTTCGTAGTAGGCTAAAAAAAAAAATGTCTGAGTAAAATTTACATTGATTACCTTTCCAGGGTTAAACATAAATTAAAACAAATATTATTAAATGACTTAATAACTTTGTAAACATTGTAAAACACTCCAAGTTAAAGTTCATATATTATGCATTTCACTTAATTACGCTCATTCTTTTCTTTTATAAGCATTTTTTGTTTTCAAAGCTAGTACTATAGTAAATAAAATATTTCTTTATAAAATTTAAGCTTAGGAATCAAATTTTTTTTTTTGTTCATTTTTCCTGCATTTTGTTAGCTTTTGTTTTTAAATTTTTATAATAATTAGCTGTAACATTTTTTTGTTGTGAAAATCTTGTTTTGGTTTAAATAATAATATAAAAATAAAATAATTCTAAAAGTTTTTTCCTCTTTAAAAATGTCAAGTCCCAATCTAAAAGAGCACCGGAGTTATGAAGGACGAAAAATAATGAAAAATTTGGTTTTCATAATATAATGTTGATATACGTATTTATAAAGGCAAAACAAATTTCTGTCAATAGGCGTTTTTAAATTGAAAAATGTTAAGCAGAACATATGAGATTTACACATTTAAAAATTGGATTTTTTTAAATTTCAAGGGCTGTAGCTCCGTAATAAATGGGGCTACATTGGAAAAGTTGTTCTACAATGTTAATTTCATTTCCCTCTTTTTAACGGCGTAGAAGTTTTGTAAGCAGGCGTACAAACAGACGAACAGATACGGTCGGAGGAACAGAGTTAAACTAATAGGCACATTTTTTCTAATTTTTTTTTGGAAATGTGCTAAAAAGAATATTTGATCTTTTAATTATATATATATATATTTTTTTCTTTGTTTTTATAGGGAAAGTGAATTAAGGAATTTTCGACGATAAGGTCTTTTTATAAATAAATAAATTAAAATAAAAATTAAATAGAAGATGATATTATTATTAGAATTAGATTGTAAAATTTAGATAAAAATCCTAAGATTCAAAATACTTCATAAAGCTATAAAAAGATTGATATAATGATATGCGACATATTTTAAATTTATTTCGAGGGGCCTCGGTGACTTAGTGGGTAAGAGCGTATAAAATACGCTGTAAGCACCGATGGAGTGTGGGTTCGAATCCCACACCTGTCGTAAGAGTTATTCCCCCTTACAACATTTACAGACACGCCTGAACAGGAGAGGCTGTGTAATTTCCTGTCCTATTTATGTGGCAGAGAAGTGCATTAAAAAAAAAATTTTTTAATACTACGTATAATCTACCATCTCAGAGTACTTTAATTTACCGTTATAAGAAAATATTTTTAGCACATTTCCAAAAAAATTTTGAAAAAATGTGCTTATTAGTTGCACTCTGTCCGTACGTCCGTCCGTCCGTGTCATTCGACAGATATTTTTTTTAACTTTGTAAATTAATATCAAAATTACACAATTTTTTTAAATTTAGTATTTAAATTTACCGTTATGTGAAAATCAAATTCTGCATGATTTTTCTACTTTCATAACTCCGGCACGCTTTTAGATAGAGGCTTGAAATTTTGAGGCAAGAAAGAACTTTTAGAATTAGTATAAGCTTGCTCAGAAATTTGTTTTAGATTACGCCCTGTTTATGAGCTATTAGGGCTCAAAAATTTAAAATTTGCTATTTTAAACTCCTGTAACTTAGGAACCTGTACACATTTTACGTCAGCAAGATATAAAAATTAAAGCTACAGTAATATATTTTAAAGTGTATTAAAGGTTTATTGTAGTAATATAGGGTTCCAGAGTTACAGCTCTTCAAAATTGTGAAAAAGCTCCATTTTCAGATGTATATATCTCAGGCTCTGCGTAATAGTTTTGCAATCTAAAACTGCCAGATGACCGGAAATTTTATTATCTACATAAAGCAATATTAAAATTATGCAATATTGTGTAATTTACTATTTAAATTTACCGTTATGTGAAAACCACATTTTGCATGAAATTTTATTTTTCATAACTCCGGCACGCGTTTAGATAGAAACCTGAAATTTTGAGACAAGAAAGAACTTTTAGAATTTTTTTGCATAACCTTCTGTTTAAGAGGTATTAGAGGTAAAAATTGCAAATTTGCTATTTTTAGGCACCTGTAACTTAAGCACCTGTACAAATTTTTCTTCGGTGAGACATAAAAATTAAAGCTCCAGTAATATATATTTACGTGTGGTAACGGGTTTTCTTAGTTATACAGGTTTTCAGACTTACAGCCCCACAATATTCCAGAAAAGTCCTATTTTCACATATTTTCTTATTACAAAAAATATCTTAAATTTTATTTTTTAAATTTTCAAATTTTTGTGCAAGTCACAATTCTAAACAGTTTGTATTGTGTTTTGGAAATATGCGCTTTTAAAAACCGTTGGTTTACATTCTACCTTATTTAGAATTAGCGTCAGTTATCTCAAAAAATATTTTGTAGGTCTCCCTATTTAAGAGTAATTAGTAGTGGTTCAAATTTTTTCAAAATAAAAGGTTAAAATTAAAGCTATCCATGTACTTAAAGACTTTTTTTTAATTATGTAGGGTTTCCTTAAACTACCTCTAGATTTTCGATAATTTTATCTTTTATAATAATATTTTACCTTTTTTAAATAGGTATGCACCTCTATAAAAACCATTCGAAACCTCTTTCGTAAACTGTTTGTTCCGAATTTTAAAAAAATATTTTTTATAAAGTGGTTTTTAAATTTTTATTATATACACATTTTAATTTTTCTCTATATTAGGCACTCTAAAAACTAATAGTGTATTTAATGATTGGTGTGAATGTGTCTATTGTTTAAAATCGGTTTGTGTCTACTATCGATATGACGATGATTTTATCTATAAGTAGTTTGAAAAAATGACAGCAATATATAATGTTATAGACAGAGCTGACTGAAGATACATTTACTACACTTATTGTTATATTTAAACTTGATTTTGGTAATTAAAAACCGGTTTTGTATTGGACAAACAAATTTATTTTTTATGGTAGTTTCAAACAAATTTTTTTTTCGGCCAACTTATTTTTAACACTTTTTCATCATAAGATATTTGTACTTTTATTGAAAATATTGATAGTGAAGTAAACAAAGGTATGATTGTTAATTTACAACATGAATAGGAGAATATCCTATTGCAATACAATTAGGAAAAGTATAAATTGAAGAATATTATTAAAATATTTTGTTTGAATAAGTCTGTAATATTGAAGGTATCATAAAGAATGTAGAATGTAAATCAGGAATAAAATCACTTGAAAACGAAACAAATTTCACGCAAAGTAGAATGAAAAGTAAAATAATACGAGTTTTTAAGTTTCTTCATATTTTTTTTAAATTTAAGTGACTAATTACAGCTAATTTTCATATAAATAGTAATAAAAAAAAATGTTTAAACTGAAGAAAACTTTCTAAATGAACCGGATATTAAGACGTTTATTTAATAAGACTTTACTATATACATAATTTGAATAAATCAAAATTCAATGTATTAATATTTTAAATCTGCCATCTATATTACTATTATAAATGGTTGAAAGATTATTAAGATAATCATTGGGAGATGTACAATTGGAAAAAGCTTTTCTTATATTACATACAATAACTTTATCTTAATTAAGTTCGGCTTCAATTAATTTTTGTTTTACTATTTACATTTCAATTGTTTTTTTTTTATTGTTTTACATTATTAAAAGTAAGTCTTCACAACTCACTGTATATTAAACCTGAAATAATAATTATCTTTAGCACATTTTTTAAAAAAATCTTGGAAAATTTGCATAACATTAATTTTACTCTTTTCGCCTGTCCGTTCGACTGTGTTTCTCTGTTTACTAATAATTTAACACCATTCAAAATCGAACAATGAACCACAGATAGATCTCATCAATATCAAAATTATACATTTTTTTGCAATATCTTATTTAAATTTACCGTTATGTGAAAACAAAAATTTACATTTAACATTTTTTTATCCTTTCTCTTTTTTAAGTGCAAAACACCTGTACATATTTTTTTTTAAGTAAAATACAAAAGTTAAGGCTTTAATCATTATATTTTCTCATGTGTAGTTTTTTTATACCCGACACCTAAAGTATAGGGTATATTAACTTTGGTATGTTGTTTGTAACCACCAAAAGGAAGCGAGTTAGATATGGACATGTATATATATTCTGAATGAGGATCACCTCCTGAGTTGATTTAACCATGTCCGTCCGTCCGCCCGTTCACATGATAACTCAAAAACTAGTAAAGCTATCTTGATGAAATATATGTAGTAGGTTACTAATTACAAAAGGAAGGCTAAATTCGAATCTGGACAAAATCGGTCCATGGGTTTGGATTTTGGAAGCTTCCTAATGAGCCCCAGAGCAAATGAGATTATCTCCAAAACCAACAAAGATATAACATTTAAATTTGGCAGAATGGTGTTCTTTCATGTTTCATTTAAGTCTCTGACTCTCATTTAAGTCTCTAATTTGAGAGGATTTGGTCCACGTGTTCGGATTTTGGAAGCTTCCGAACGAGCCCAGAGCAAACGAGATTGTATCCAAAACTAACAAAGATAGAATCTTTGAAGTTGGTAAAGTGGTGTTCTTTCGTGTTTTATTTATGTTTCTGAAATTTGGGAGGATTTGGTTCATGGGTTCGGATCTTGGAAGTTTCCGAACGAGGCCCAGAGGAAACGAGTATATCTCTACAACCAACAAAGATAGAACTCCTTTCTGTAAAATTGGAAACTGACATTTGAAAGAATTTAAACCATTGGTTCATATTTTGGAAACTTCCGGACAAGCACAAGAGCAAACGAGCATATCTCCAAAACCAACAAAAGTAGAACCTTTAAATTTAGTACAATGGTGTTCTGGCATCTTTTCTTTATGTCCCTGAGATGGATTTGATGAATTGGGGTGGCAATTCGGGTACCTGACACACATCTCCCAAGGACTAACAAGCATATCTTCGAAATTAATAAAGATAGAAACTTGAAATTTTTTACAAGGGTGTCAAACATATCCCAAGAGGATGCCTCAATTACGTTACTGAAATTCCAGTTGAATAAAACAGAAAAGGGAAGAAGTTCAAGCAGCTGCCAAAAAACTTATGGATTTTTCATAATCTCTTTTTATATATAAAATTCTAAGAAAAATTAAAAAATGTTGATGAAAGTTACAATGCTAAACTGTTATTGTCTTATATTTAAACTTCCGGACGAGCACAAGAGTCTTTAAAAATCCTTGACCTTCTGACACATTTCTCTATTTTGTTTTTTCACAAAATAATCGCAACTTATAAAAGTTTTCAATTAAAACCACGATTTTTGAACAATTCCAATAAACTATTTCGTATAATACATAATATTATTATTTCTTAAAAATATTTTCAAAATTTTTGATTATGATATCATTTAAAATTTAAAATTTTATTATGACAATATAAAATATTTATAGCAGATTCTGCCAAAATTAAATTTAACATGACTGTTTTAAATTTGGCAGAAATTTTCTTTAAAAGTTTGAATAAAAATTTTTATTGATAGAAATTTAAATTTTCATTTTTGAAAATGTGGGTTGATCGAATTTGCAATGCAGTTTTTGTGTTTTTTCAAATTTAAAAATAACTTAAAATAGTTATGATATATTATCTTACTATCTGACATTCCTATTACCTACTGCTACACTTATTTACATAATGATAAAAACAAAAAAAAATAACTTAAAAAACAACATAAAATTACCTTGAAAATAAGTTAAAATATTTTTACCTGAAGGCAAAAAAAAAAAATAAAAATTTGAATATTTTTGGTTGTTGGTTTTTGAAAACTTTTTAAAAATAACAAATTTTCAAAAGAAAAACAATGTGGGACTTCTGAAATATTTATATATTCAAGAAACGTACAAGTTTTTTAGTCTTTTTTTTTTGAATCAATAGAAACTTTAGCACGTGCATTGTTGAAAAAAAATGAGTGCGTGTATATGTATCTAAAGAAATATAATTTTAAATATTTATAATTTAAATATGAAAAATTTTTGGTAAACAGGAAAAAATGCTACCGAAAAAAACTCGTAAATTATTATTCATTTGTAAATATTTGCTTTTAGTACAAAAAAAAAAAGTGAATACTTTGGTTTACTTTCATTTTTTTTACCTTAAAACAAAAATTTAAAAACAATAAGAAGTTTTCTTTTCTGAATTGTGAATCAGTTGTATTTACTTTCATTTTCAAAAAAAAAAAAAAAAGAATTTATAAAATAATTTATAACGATCCTTTTATGAATCATAAAATCTTGAATACCAAAATATAAAAAAAAAATTAAAAAGTAAATAAAAAAATTTCTTAAATACCAATATTTTATAGAATATGCCTTGTATTAAAAATAAAATATTAAATTGATTGAAAACAAAATATAATATTACATTTTTTATAAAAAGGGTTCAAACATGAATCACGTGGAATAATGTGCAATAAAATCGAATTTTAATAAAAGCGTTTTTTTCCATTTTTTTTTTTAGAATAAGTTGAATATTAAATAAATAATATTGGTTTTGAAATTAAATATGTACTAAGAATATTGTTTTTCTACACACTTTATTTACATTACACTAATTATATTGTCATTTTTGAGATCTTTTTTTAATATCATTGAATGACTATATATGGTTCATCAGAGAGCATCGAATACATAAGCTGAAATTTTGAATACTGCCTTATGCTTATTCATATAATCAGCCTAAACGTATGCAAATTTCAAAAAAAGAAAAATGTTAAATATAAGAAAGTGCATTCAGGCGCTTCGGTAGTGGGTAGGAGTGTGGCGTATTAACCGAAGGAGTGTGGGTTCGATCTCTGCACAGGTCGTAAATGCTTTTTTCTTTACATACCCCCCTTATGACCAAATATAATGTAAATAAATATAGTATATAATATAAACAAAATAAATAATATTAGTGTATAATTTAATAATATAATATTCAACCTGTAAGGGCCTTAGAAGCCGATGGTTTTGTAATATTGCAATATCCCATGTGATTTGTAATATTAATATAAATAAATAAATAAAAAACATTCAGACTACAGGTACCAAGTTCAAACAGCAGTCAGATCAAAATATTATATTATATAAAATATTACAATGCAAACAAAATAAATAATATAGATAATATTATAATTTAATCAAAAATAAAATTTGAATATATGAAGAGGAAAATAAATGAATTTCGAATTTCAATTTTAAAAAAAATTTTCAATACTGTTCGATGTATCGTAGATAAAGCTAATAAAAGATAATGTTCGTTGTGTTCAAATTTCATCTTTATTTGGTTCATACTTGAACTGTTCATCCTATACATCCAAATCGTCAGTTATGTGGAGAACCATTTTTATTTAACGTGCCTATAAAATAAATTGATTTTTTTTTTTAATAATTTTTTTTTTTAAATATGTCCTATGTAATTTTGTTAAATTTCTATAAAAAATTAAATGTAGGTATAAATATGGTTCTAAAGTGACTCATAAATTAAACTGTTGTTAATAATAGAGTGTTTTTATAATTTTATTTAATCTGAGATGTTTTTTTTTTGTTTTTAATTACTTCACATTTTATGATAGCTACGATAAATTTGAAATTGTTTAAATCCTTTAAAAGTAAACATTAATAATTTACAAATTACAGTTATAATTTCAGTATCTTAATTAAAAAAACTTTTTGTTTAAAATTTTAGTTAACAAAGAATAAAAATTTTAGTTTTAAATTTACAAGAAATATTGACTAAACGATTTTTGAGATAATTTCACTAATATATCATAAGATAAGTGTGTTTTCAGATTAAAACAAGGTAGAATGTAAATCAACGGTTTTAAAAGCTTACATTTCCAAAAGACAATACAAACTGTTTTTTATTGTGGTTTGCACAAAAATTTGAAAATTTAAGAAGTTTTTTAATAATAAGAAAAATAGCACTTTTCTAAAATTTTGAGGGGCTGCAAGTCCGAAATCTTATGTAGCTAAGAAAAACCGTTAACACATGTAACAGTATATTACTGGAGCTTTAAGTTTTATGTCTTGCCGAAAAAAAATTTGTACAGGTGTCTAAAAATAGCAAATTTTCAATTTTTCAGCCCTAATAGCTTTTAAAATGGGGGGTGGCGCATAAAAATATTCTGAGAGAACTTATACTAATTCTAAAAGTTTTTTCTTTTCTCAAAAGTTCTGATTCCTATCTAAAGGCGTGCCGCAGTTATGAAAAAAGAAATTTGTGGTGTGCAAAATGTGGTTTTGACATAACGGTAAATTTAAATATTAAATTTAAAAAATATATATAATTTTGATATTGATTTATAAAGTTAAAAAAAATTACTGTCGAACGTCGTTTTCAGATTCGAAAAATGTTAAGCGGAACATGAAATATACGCGTTTAAAATAGAGCTTTTTCAAAGTTTAAGGGGTTGTAGTCGCCTGGTGGATGGGGCATGTCCATGGTTAAAATTTTTTTACTTTATATTTAACGGTGTAGAAGTTTTGTAAATAGACGGACAGACGGACGAACGGACGGACGTAAATATATTTTACTGACGGTAGAAATATATTCTACTGCTGAAATATAACCATTTGAACATAAGCTATTTACCCAATTGTAGATGCTGTAACTAAGTAATGAGAAGAGCTATAAAAATCTTGTTCTACAACTTTTAAATTTTACTTTAAATATATCTGAAATATCTATAATATTCAATTGATGTAACTCGTATGTGAAAATTAATTTAAACCGAACATTAAAATATAAATTTTAAAAAGGGAGCCTCGGTGGCCTAGTGGGTAAGAGCGTATATAATACGCTGTAAACAACGAGGGAGTATGGGTTCGAATCCCACACACGTCGTAAGAGTTATTTTCCCTTACTACATTTACAAGCGCCTGACGATGAACATTCGCTGGCGCTTTGCGAAATGTAAGGCCTATCAATCTCTATTTTCGTTTACTTATTTGAGAAAGTATATAATTTCTTGCTTTGAGATTGTTAGAAGTTTCTCATATTTGTTTATTGCTCTAAGTCATTTTATACTTTGAATTGTTCGAATGCTCTTATTTTCAAACATTAAACATAGGCAGCTAAGCCTCTACTAAATTTTGAAGAATAATTGTCTCATATTAAATTAAAATAATTTTTTCATTCATAACTTGCCACAACAGTATTTAACTAAGTGAGTGAATAAAATTTCCATTATATTTAAAACATATTTTATAATATTACGAAATTTAAGAATTTTATAGAATATTACAGCATTGTAATTTAATATTTCCATATTTTCATTTAGGTTGTCTGATTTATATGTGCAGATCTTCAGATTACAATGACTTGTTAATTATTTATTTATCAATTTATTTTAAAACTTATAACTTTAAAGTTTTTTTTGGAAAAAAAGGATTTTATTTTGTTTTTGGTTTTTTCCTTTTTCATCTATAATTAATTTTAATACTTAAATCTAAAACAAAAAGAAAAATATGAAACATTATCCGCCATTTTTAATAGTCTTTGTTCGCAACCTAAACATTTCCCATCATATTAATAATTTTTGTTACATTTCTTTTTATATTCTTTATAATTTATTCATTGTTTAAGTGTATTTAATCATATATCACATTATACACCAATAAAATATAACGGTATAGCATTTTATATTATTATTATTATTATTATTCTTTGTTGTTATAATTTTTTTTTTTTTTTTTCTATATTTGTAATTCTTTTTTTTTAATACCTATACGTTTGTTCCTTACAAACATAATATTTTATTATATTTGGATGCTCTCTTATGATAACCTAAATTTTCCCAAATGTGTTCTTATCCTTTTTATTATTATCCTTTTTTATCATTTTTTATTGTCAATTTGATAATATAGTATAAAACTGAATAAAAGTTATCAGGCATCCCAAAGATTATTCCCCTGTTTTTTTTTTATTTTGTTGCCTGTTAGAAACAACAAAATTTCGTCTTCATCTTTGGGTTACACAAAATATGAACAGTTGTGTACAAAATGCAATGAGCGAAAATATGTTGTTTTTAATTTTCGACAGTTTAAAAAAAATAATATAAAATAACTCAGTATAACAATATTTTTTTTTTTCTTACTTCTCTTGTGAGCGTAGGACTTCCACTTGATACCTCCATCTCATGCGATTTCGCGTTGATACTTCAATGTCATCCAAGCAGATGCTACATTCAGCCATTTCTTGTTGAATTGTTCTGCGCCATGTGATGTTGGGACGGCCGCGTATTCTAGTACCATGAGGGTTCCACTCTAACGCCATATTATCCTTTTATTTGGCTTTCTAAACGTATGACCTATCCACTTCCATTTCCTAGGCCTGATTTGTTTAGCTGTGGGTTTTTCGCCGGTTAGTATCCAGAGGCCTTCGTTGGATATTGTGTTCGGCCAGAATATACGTCATATTATCCTGAGACACTTATTTACGAAAACCTGCAGCTTGTGCATTAGGCTGTTGGTTACAAGGCAGGTTTCGCAGCCATATGTCAATAACAATATAAGAGCCTAAAATTATGCTAACTAAAGAGTAAAGAGCAAATGAAAATTTGTAGCTAATTGTTATCTAAATAAAAATAATATTAAGTATATTAAAGTTGGTTTCTCTTAAATTGTTGAAGGTTTAAAACGGTCTAAGGTTTTCAACGGTTTAAAATACTTCTGATTTTCGTAGACTCCGACGTAAAAGTGTATACTCAAAACCTTTACACCGGAGTCTACGAAAAACAGAAGCTCATCATAAAGGCAGAAACTTAATTTAAATTGTAACATTAATTTAGGAATATTTTGTAGTTTTCTTTAATAGTTAGTTCTCTACACAACCACAAAACAGTTTAGGAAGACAATGAAGAGTATTGAAATTATTGTCGCAGATAGAAAGAGATTAATTACTCGCTATGCTGCTTACTGGATTCCAATACAAGTTCGCCATTAAAACAGAAATTTCTAAATGAGAAATGAGATTTTGGGAAATTTAAAAATGAAATAAAATGTGTATATTAATAACGGTTTTTTGAAATCACAGTTATTCGAAAAAAAAAATATTATAATTTTCACACTAAGGTAGCGACCACGTTTTTTATACATTTATATCAAAACCGATTATATGAATATTTAAAATATCTTATATCAATTTTCTATGTTAAGGACTAAAGTTTTTCAATTTCAATAGTTTTCTAGGGGCAAAAACCTATGTGTAAGTACTTCCTATACTATACACGGAAAATATAATGATTTTTTTTTCAAAAACATACACGAACTTTAAATACCATTATTTTGGAAACATAAAAAAATAAACCCTCCCTTCATTCTATGTAAAAATAAACCCTCACTGTGATTCTATTTTATAATGGTGCCATTTTTCTATAAAGTACCAAATTGTAAAACCTAATTGAAATCAATATTGTCATATTAGCATTTATTTTAGTTTTTTCATTTATTGCGATGTAATAGATATATGGTTGTTTGTTTTGACAGTTAATAGTTAACAGTTCATGTTAAGAGGTGATTTAAATTCAAAGTAGCGTAATGCGTATCTAAAATATTGGAGTAAAAGTTTCAAAATAGGAATTAACTGTTAAATTATTGTTTAACTGTTCAATTATTGCTTATTATTTAACTGTTCAATTATTGCTTTTTTTCTTCAAATATTAAAATTAAAAAATCATTTCGTTTAGGTCTCCGTATTTCCATTGATAATTACAGATTATTTAAATTAAACTTCAATTTAAACCTAGTAGGTACTTTTAAATTATAAAAATTTAGAATTATTATTTTGTCCTCAACTATAATATGCATATGTATGTATGTACCTATATGTGTCAATATGAAATAAATTGTATGTGATTGTATTGGAATAGAAAACAACATTTGTATATTAGGATTTATAATATTTTTTTATTTTTTGTTTTTCTTAAAGAAATCACGATCTTACCTCAATAATGCTATCGCAATAAAAATGTTATTTTTCCCGTTATTAGCATTTATAAACAAACGAATAAACATAGGTATGTTTTTAATTAGTAACAAAAAGAAAAAAAAAATTGATAATGGCGCCGTATACCGTTATAAAAACAATAATATCAAAAAAACGGAAAACTTTTTTTTTTTTTTTTTTGGTTTTAGATCCGGAAAAGTGGTAAAAAGCAGGAAAAAGAAAAGTAGGTATATTTAACTTAAAAATAAAACGGTAATTTTCACCATTAACTAAATTTTGTGTAAATGATGGCCTTACAGTATCTTGTTGAGTTTTGGAGATAAAAAAAAATAATTGTTTAGAGACAAGTATATAATATTATAGGGTTGGATTTGGTCAGTTTATAATAGGATAATTTTAAGAATATACAAGTGCAAAATTTTTATATTCAATTAAATAAATAAAAATAAATGAAAAAAATTATTTCTACTTAAATAACAGGAATAATAATGGAATAACAGTGAAGTGTTAATCGAGGCTAACAAAGAATATGTAGTAACAAACATTTTTGTGTTGATTCTCTACTATCTATACATCTAAATAAAAAGAATTATCTAAATAAATATGTAGCTTAAGTTTGGAAATATGTTTTTCTACAAATCAAAATAGATACGTTTTTCTGAGTTATATCATTTTATGATTCTTATTTTAATTTGTTTTAGAATAACAGAATATGATGTACGCAATTTGGCCTGACACTGACTTCATCCTCTCTCATTCAAATCATAATTCTCCATTCAACTCATAGTTTGAAAATAAGTATATCTACAGTAGATTTTCTTTTTTGTATGAAAAGTAGGTACCAATTCTGTGACATATACAATTTATACCAAAAAAATTGGGACGAAATTCTTTCAATATGGACACAAAAGAGTTTCTTATTGCCACCATGATTCTATAGCTCCATCGCTATATATACCAAACACATTTTAAAAAGAAATACCTAAGAATTAAAAATTTTAATTTAAGCTTTTATTAATTTCAGTAAATAATCTACACAATACATCTGGCCTTGTAATTGTATTCTTAAAATTTTCATTATAAAGCAGATGCGGTACAATTTGATCCTAAAGGTAGCAAATCTAATAATAGTTTAGATAAGTTCAGACTTCAGTTATGAATTATCTTGATAATGACCGAACCTAATTTTTCTCAAGAATTTGCATCAAAATTAAATATTTATATAAGAATAAGACGTTCAGGTATTAAGAAAACATTGTAAAATATTAAAAAAAGAAAAACGATTTTAAAAATACCTATACAAAAAAAAGAGTACCTATTAAAAGATTAACCTAGATAAGATAATATAAAGATATACAACAACAATGTTAAGGTGAGTTTTAATAAAAAATATATTTACTAATGTGTGAGTATATATGACTCAATTTATTTTTTATTATTTTTATGCACTTACCGTGCTCTTGAGATAACCCACAAGGAATAAATGGCATTACTGACACCAACATACGATAATTTTTTTTTCGTATTTTGAATATTTTAAATTATGAGTGGGTTCGATAAACTTTTAAGTGCATAAATGATACATTTCAGATAAGGGAATTAAACCAACAGATTTAGAGAAGATATATTATTTAAGGTATACAGATTAAGACATATGTATTTATAGGTACTCCATTTTAAGAATTCTTTTTTTAAAGGAGTTTTGGGAATTCACATGTTTGATGTTTATTGTATGAAAATTGTGCGATTTCCAACATATATATTATATGTACATATATGTACCTATGTATTAAAAAAAAAAAATAATAATTGTGACTAAAAAAAAAAAAAATCCAAAAGAAAAGTTTTTTTTTTTGAAGCAAAAATCAATAATTTATTTTGGAACGTGCTCTTAATAGGTTTTACTAAGGTATTGTATTTGTATTTAATGGCTGTAGCTATAAAGTTTTTTTCATGATGAATTGTTATAATGAAATTTTATTTTTTTGTTTGTTTCAAAATAAATTTTTAGAATAAAAATGTTTTAATTCTGTTTCTAGAAATATCCTAAAAATTATTTGTGAGCTAAAATATGAAGCATGGAATTTTTATTCAAAATATGAAATTTAACCTAAAAGGATCTTCAGTAATTTGAAATTTGAATTGAGTTCAAAGTTGTAAATAAAATGGAATCTTAAATTTGGTTTTAAAAAATTTAAATTAAACAACGTTAAGTAGTCTGGAAAAACAATTTTACTTTTGGAAAAGCTTTACAAATTGGGACACTTCATAAACATATAAACATTTTCTTCTTTGTTTTGTAAAGAACCGAATAGAAATTTGAAGTAAAAATATTTTCAATGGTGCTGAACCTATGTACTACCTATAGAAAAAAATTAGAAGAGATTTTATAGTTAATACAAAATTAGAGTTTCAATAATTTGTTTAGTGATGTTTTGTGGGCGGTAGCCCCATTATTTGAAGTGAAGACAAATTTTCTGAGTGCAAACGGGAAAATTTTTTTTTTAAATGTTAAAATAAAGTTTTACTTAAAATCTTATTTTGCAAATTTATCAAATAAGAATGACATTTGTTTTTTATTTGTCATTTGTCCTATTTTGTTAAATGGGTAGTTTGTGAAATATGTTTTTATGCCAAAGTAATCTTGTGATAAATCTCATTTAAAATAATATGTTTTTAGGCTAACTTTCCTATACCTGACCGGGTCATTTTAACGTTCCATTATACTAAACGAATATGTTTTTCTAATCTTCCATATTATACACATAGGAGACAAACTTCAGCTTTTTGCATACAATAGAATTTTCGAAATCGATTTGTTATTAAAAATCTATTCAGTTATTTTTTTGAGTTCGAAACCGGTAAGCACCATCTCAGTAAGTAGCTTCCTTACGTTATTATACAGAAAACAAAATATGAGTTTGAAAGTAATTATATCTTCGATGGTGAACCAACGCGTAAAGTGACATAATTACTAGGTAAAATATCAAATGTTATTTTATAATGTATAATTAACTGCTAAATTGCATTTGTTTCAATTTCACATAATTCATAAAGTGAAAATTGACATTGACTCAAGCATTCTAAATTTGTACCTTATAAGGAAGAAATGGAAGAAAATTGAATTAGGTTAAATTGTAACTTCGTTTATTAGAGTTTTGGCCTAAATTAGATATTAAATCTTTTGTATTACATAGAATGATTAGCCAAAAAAATAAATATGAATGGGCAACTTCTAATCTAAAATGATTAAATTACAAATTTATTAATGTAAAATTATAATAAAACAAAATATTATGTTTTGTATGTATATTAGCCACCATTTAACATTTATCTAATCCTTCTTAAATTTAAATTTGCTTAGAAACATTACTAAATTATTTTATAATTATCAAATATTTTAAAAAAAATAAAAATGCATATTCAAACATTGGATTTTCAGCATATTTGAACTAATTATTTTTATTTAATTATTTATGATTGCTTACTTGCCACATGCAATGTGACAGGAAAATTTCCCCAATCTTTCCCTTCCCGGGTGTGACTGTATTTTTAAATCTAAGGCTTAAGTCTAACATTTTGATATTATTCTAGTATTTTAAGTAAATATTTGAAATGAATCCCATACGTCGAAAAGTCTCAAACGTTCAACTATTCTTTCCAGGTCTTCTCGTCTATTAGTTTTGATGGTTTGATTTTGTATATCTGTTTCGGACAGCTGTTTATAACGTGTTTTGTAGTAAGTGTGTCTTGGAAAAAGGTGCATGTGGGCTGGTCTTTGTTATTGAAAATATAGGAATGGAAGGCTAAGGTCTTCTCCAGCTGTATTCTCATGATTTTAATACCTGTTTGTCGATTTATCATGTTTGAGTTCCGTTGCTTCAAATCATTAAGGTTTAGAAAAATATCCTTTAGAAGGGAGTTCGAATTGTTCCATATGTTTTGTTTTCAACGCATATTAAAATTTTAAATATTAGCCTTGATTTCTTGGTATAAAAGTTGTATTGTTTTATTTAGCGGACAAGTTATAGCAAATTTTGCCGCTTTATCTGCAGTTTCATTGCGTTTGATATCTGTATGTCGTGGGATCTAGAACAATACTAATTATTTTTCTTAACTTTTTAGTTTAAAATAATATTATAATAATAATTAATTTTAAAATATTTTTATTTAATCCCAAATCTCGAACTTATGATAATTAATACATCCCTAACACAAAATGTTCATGAATTTAATTTAGACTTATTCCAAAGTGTGATTCATTTTGGATCTGAAATAATTTTAAAACGAAAATATTATTAAAAAGTTCTTAACACGGTCGATTTAATTCAATTTATATTTCTCAAAATCGAATTGACTATGGCAGCAATTTTTTTACTAACTGGTTATAAAAACGAAAATTATTTATTTTTTTGTATTTCTTTAAACTTTTTCAATTCATTTACCAATTCCCAACTTAGGTGGATAGGTAGAAAGTGACTGGAAATGCACATATCAAAGGGACTGCAAATGCATAAAAGAAATAATTATTTAATGGAATAGTCTTTTGAGTTTATAGAGTAGGGAAATTTTAGGTAATTATTTTTAAAATTTATTTTATATTTATGTAAATAAATGTAAATAAATGAAAAAAGAAATATTTTTCTAATCAATATTATAACAAATTAAATTTAATTTAGAATAATTAAATTTATTTTTCTTTTATTTTACATTTATATCAATTTTCCCATATGTTTCATATTATGTTCAAACAAAAAGTCAAACAAATTGAAATCAATATTTTGTAAAAAAAAAAAAAATTGAAATTATTTACTCATTTTAATAGATTTAATTATTTATTATACAAATTCCAATTTTAATTATTACATACAAGGAATACTTTAGAAATAAATTAAATAAATTAAACATAAATTATGAGACCTATGAATTGGGTCTATGGTAATATTTTTTAATAAAGTAAACTTATCTTATTTACTATAATACTAAAGTCTATATCCAGGAAAAGAAAAATATATACAAAAATTCAACCACGCAGTTCAAATTTATTATTTCAGAAACTATATTTGATCATTTTTAAAAATAATTAATCCAAATATAGTTTAAAACGATGAAATACATAAAGTAATAGTTAAAAACAAAAAAACAAAGTAGAATATAAAACAACGGTTTTTAAAAGCACACATTTCCAAAAGGCAATACAAACTGTTTAGAATATTGTGACTTGCACAAAAATTTAAGAAATAAAATTTTAGAAATTTTTTGTAATAAGAAAAGATGTATAAATAGGACTTTTTTTGGAATTTTGAGAGCTGTAAGTCCGAAACCCTATACAACTAAGAAAAACCGTTAACACACGTAAATATATGTTACGAGAGCTTTAATTATTATGCCTTGCCGAAGAAAAATGTGTACAGGTACCTAAGTTACAGGTGTTTAAAAATGGAAAATTTTTAATTTTTGAGCCCTAATAGCTTTATGTTTATGAGTGGTACAAAAAACTTTTCTGAGCAAACTTATACTAATTCTAAAAGTTTTTTCTTGCCTCAAAATGTCAAGCTTCTAAAAGCGTGCCGGAGCTATGAAGGTAGAAAAATGATGCAAAATTTGTAGAATTTTTTTATAGAATTACAAAGGTAAAAAACATTCCTGTCGAATGGCGTTTTTAGATTCAAAAAATACTAAGCGGAACATGAAATATACGCGTTTAAAAATAGGGCTTTTCAAAGTTTGAGGGGTTGTAGTTCCCTTCAAGTTTCAAAGTTTGAGAGGCTGTAGATGGATGGGGCTACATGAAAAAGTCGTTCCACAAAATTAATTTTAGGATTTGAATATGAAACTTTTTGATTAAATGCCGCCTCCCTAAATACTATTTATGTAATTGATCAGATTCGACCGAATTAAACTAAAGTTAAATTTTAATTAATGTCAATGACAATTTTTTATATAAACTAATTGATAAGTTTCTTAATATGTACTTATTTATTATTCTTACATAAATTTTCTTGACAGACTTGATAAATTGTAACAGCCTATTGTTTAACATTTAGCTTTGCCTAACTTAAAATCTCGCATATTACATAAATACATAATATGTATAAATTCTGTAAAAGGCGAATAACCCTGATTTTAAATACAACTCTAAAATCTTTCCTAATGATATTTCTTATAAATAATCGTAAGTTAATTTAAAGTTAAGCAAAAAAAAAACAAGATTTTGACAAAAACGAGATTTTTACTTTTTAAAAAAAGACGAGATTTTGTCCATCGAGATTTTATAAACTGAGATTTTGTACCGCTCCCCACCTTACCTTAACTTTCAATCTTAGCAGTTGAATCAATCATGGAATTAGTAAAGGTATAAAATTTTATAAATAAAATAAATTTAATGTTGGGAATATAAAAAAAAAAACTTCCAATTATACCTTGTACCTACTAACAATAATATAGTCATAACCTTTTTTTAACATTTTTAAAATTAATTGCAATTAGTATTAAAAATTTTCTATTCATTTATAAATTTGACTTGAAATTTAAAATCTCTGCGGTTTAAAGACTTTTTACATTTAACTTAATTAAGATTTTATGAATATTTTAATATTTATTGAGTGTTTCATACTTTAGAGTGCTCATTTGAAGCAAATACATTTTTTTATGGACTTTCAAGACATATTATATGCTATTAAAAGGAAAAAATACAATAAACAATAATTGATCTGTAGCTAAATTTCAGGTAAAGCTATATTAAAAAGTTATTTACAAAAACTAATAATAATATAACCTCTACAGAAGCTGTCTTCAATTATAACCTCATGCAGGAAGGTGTAGTTAAATATCGTTGCATGTTGTAACTGTTGATAGCTTCATTACTGTTACCAAAATAGTAATAGTAATAATACCCAACTTTAAAGTTTCCGCAACCTTATCCTATTTTCTCCTATGCCTACTTCCTAGCCAATATACTTTGTTACCAGTTAGGGGTTTCATCTGATTATTTTAGCTAAATTGAGAGATGTGTTTGGTTAGTGATAGTCTGACACTACCAAGGGGCTGTTTCTGGTGTATTCGAATGTTAATCTTTCGAACTGCCTTGAAAAAAAAATGTTCATTGCTTTACGTAAAATGGCGTATCATAGTTTAAAAAAGAGACGGTTGGGAATACCTAAAATTATGTTTTGAAAAATGTGCTAAAAATTTGTATGGCTAACTAAAAACAAAAAAGAGCAAAACATTTATTAAAATCTGGTTGAATTTTTGCACTATTTTTGCGAATTTTTGAATTTTTTAAAAATAATTTTTAAAAAAATTAATAATTAGAAAATATAATACATGATAATTGAATTGTAATTATACAATATATGGTGTGTTATTTTTTGAGTAAAAAAAAAAAGTGTTAAAATAACTTATAATAAATAATTATAATTTATGTTTTTGTATAAAATGTATAATTATAAGAATAAATATAATAAAATAAAATTTAAATATATTTATAATAATTCAAAAAAGATGCCATACAAATTTTAATTTTAAAAGTGCAGTATTTTAATAAATTGAAAAACGACTAACAAAATTTTTTAATGTTTTAACGGTTCTCCAATGTTAGATCCATTATACGTCGTAAAGATTTATAAATTAATTTTTTTTTCAAAAGATTCCTTAAAAGCTTTGTTTCTTTCATTAGTTTTAGATTAATTATAGAGGTTTAATTTAAAGTATTAAAAATAGAGGTTTAATGGAATTTAATTGATTCTTTATATCACATCTCTTAAGTTAATTTATCACACTTTACTTTTGCTTTATACAGATCACATTGAAAGGTTTTTTCTATACACTATTTTCGATTCTATATTTTTACCGACCGCATACAATAATTATGTATAAGGTAGGTATTGTTTTCATGCTAAAAATTTGTACCCGAGATTTTGCCAAAAAAGCATAACTCCGGTGCAGAGAAGGCTATAAAAAAATGTTTAGCGTGATGTCTGAGTGTGTGTGTTTGTGCGGGTGCGGATGTGCGTGAGTTCTTGTGTGGGTGTGTGTGTGTGTATGTCTGTGGGCACGTGTGTTATGAGAAAAATTATTAGTTAATTTGTTTTTATTATTTTTTACTTCTAATATTTTTGAATGAAAAAAAAAATCATGAACTTACATATTATGTAAATGGACGTATGAATGAATATAGGTGCCAACATATATTTTTACGATTAATGCATTGCTTAGTTATTATTGTTATTGAATAAAAAAAATGATGTTAAATTATTAGAAGTTATTTTGCTTTATACATATTATCTTCTTAATATTTTGCAATGCCAAATAGCGATAATCGTCTTTAGGTGCTTAGTTCAATAAACTAAATTAAAATATTTCTTTCAACAAATTAGAAGCTTTCGAACTATGGCTACGTATTATGAAAGAATACTAAATATTACCTGTGCCGATAGATTTAGAAATGCAGAAGTTCTGAGAAGAATGGGGAAGAATGGGAACAGAATTAGTAAAAATGATAAAAGAAAGAAAATTCAAGCACTTTGCCCATGTAATATCTACAAACCTAAATCTAAAAACATATATACTGTATACATTTCATTTTTAAATGCAAAATACAAGAAAAAAAGCGGCCAGGCGAACAAAAATATCTTGATTGAAGAATCCCGGAACATGGTTTAATGCGTCAACAAATTTTTTATACAGAGAAGCAGTGGATAAACTTAAGATTAGTAGCATGATAACCAAAGTGCGGTAACGGATATGACACTTAAAAAAGAAAAATAAATAAAACTTCTTATAAATCAGCAAAAACTCATTTAATTATTTCTAAAACATTGAAAATTTCTGATATAATATAGAATCTATAGTAATAAATAAATAAATACCAAATATATGTGAAAATTCGGTATTTTCAAAAACAATGAACAAAAGAAAAAAAATATTATTATGTTGGTGTATTAGAAAACTTTTAATTAAAGCATCATTAAAATAGCAGTTAATGTAATTAACCTTTCATTATTAGTTCATATTTCCAAAATTAAAAAACCAAATTTGTTTTTTTTTTTTTTCACAACAATACAAAGTAAAAATTTCCATTTTAAATTTCAACTCATCATTTATTTCCAAAATGGCAACATGTTTATCTTATTACCGGCATATTAATCTCTTTGTTTAAATCCAAAATTCAAAAATAAAAAGTAAATGTATAGTTTTTAAAAACTGAATTTTTGGCAAGAATATCAATCAATGTTATTCATATTATTGAAAAGAAGTTTTCATTTTGTGCCAATTAATTTAACAGAACTTCAATTGTAGTCTGATGGAATTCCAAATGGTATGTGAATAAAAAATTATATTCGCTTATGTTTATGTTGGTACCATTATGACCATGAGTCATTAAATTTCAAACTATTTTTAAATTATTTTTTTTACTGCATTATGGTTATATGGTCAAAATTAAATTGTGGTTTATATTATATACATAATATTATATGTATATAGTAGGGTGCATCATATTATATATAATCTAATATTTCGATATCCTACCACATAAAAAACAAAATTTCCAAATGTTATTCAATAGGAATTTTATTTCCAAATTATGGATAAAATCCCGAATGAATTAAACTATAAAAAAGTTAAAAGAGTAAATGTTACAATTAAATTAAAAAAATCAAATTGATAAGATCCAAAGAAGTACATTTTAAAAGGTAATCAGATAATAAAACCATAATTAGGTTAAATTAAACCCGGTCTCGCCAAAGAGTTCATTCGAGATTGACTATTATAGTTGTAATGACTCACTATTGTCTAGACTGCTTAAATCTTTTCCATATAATACGTCGATCTATAGCTTCTGTTTTTCTCTACTTTTTAAAATTTACATGGTGAATTCTTGTAGACATTTTCCTGTAGGCGGCTCTACTGGTTTCAATTTGATATAATTTTGGGCAAATATATATGTTCTTCGTTTAACCTTTGATTATAATCAAACAGATTAATTTTTGAAACTTTATAAGCTTTTCATTTTCTATTAAAAACTTTAGCTGTTTATATTATAACTATTGTGTATAGGATTAAATGATGATTTAATGATGAAAAGTTGATTAAATGATGACTAAGTACCTATTCAATAATGGTATGGATATATTGATGAGTTAGTCGTTTTTATCAATACCATTTAACTGTACTTGAAAATAAATTGGAAATAGTTGCATCTAGTTTGTACTAATAAAAATTGTATTTAAAGAAACTATGAGTTACATCCATATAATGGAGGATCATTATGTAGCAATCTGCATAAATAAAAAAATAAATTAAAAAAAAATATAAATATATCCTGAAATTAAGAGTCGTGATGTTTCTTTTTTTTTTTTCTGAATTCGTTAATGAAATTATCCTTTTAATCCCGATAAGACAGTATTATAAAAAATTTGCAAATATTGATTAATTTTTTTGAATTTAGAGAAAACATTAGAAAACAGGAAATCAAACTCAAATGTATTGTAAATAAATTCGAAAATCATTGTATAATCATCATTCATTAGTAAAAAAAACAAAAATTGGAGAAAAAATCGGAAATAATTCATTATTTATTATATTTTGACGCATACAAAATTTTGTTTTATTCGATGATTTTTAGATTTCCTATAGGGAAATCAAAAATGTTTAATTTTTTTAAAATGATTTTTGAATTAGGTAGAAGGTATTAGGTATAGATTTTCGGAATCAGGGTTGCCACCTGACAGACATGTATTTTTTTAAAGTAAATTGAATTTAAAAGTAGAAGATGTTACGAAAAAGTGGAAGAAAATATATTATATTTGATCACAAAAAAAGGTTTTTATAATTCAGTTTCATTTCCACCATTTTGAATTGCTGAAAAAAAAAAATTAATTAGTTAAAATTTCATTACGCTTCAAAATAAATTACATTTTTTTATTGGGGTGAATGTTTTTGCCTACCGGATCCTAGCTAAAGATATATTCAAAAATTTTGTGATCATATATTTTCTCCTCATATTACTTTATTCTAAATTCGAAAATTTAAATCATTCATGTCAAACGAAAAGAATTGGAATACATTTTTGTTAAATAAAAAAATAATAAAAATATAGCAACCAATTTTTTTTTCTGTGGAGAAAATGTCAAAAATCAAAACAGTTTTCTCAAAATTTTGAAAATGGGTGGAAATACAACAATTAACGAAGCATATTTTGTCAATTCAATATTGTCCTTATTTTTTTTTATTGTCTCAAATAATTTAACGTTTTCGGATCTAAAAGATATTTGGTTGAACTTTTTCATATATTATAGGGAAACAACAAAGAGTATTAAAAAGCTAAAAGCCTTCAGAGTCATAAAATGTACTGTATTCAAATGGTCATAATGTCAATACTGAATATTTTTTAAAACGTAAAATGTCAAACAAATCCAAATTGCTATTTCATAAAAATCAAAAGAAAAATTATTCTTTTTTCCACAAGGTTCAGTTTAAAAAAAAAAGCCATTAAATAATATGAAAAATCGAAAGCTTACCGAACCTCTTGTATCTTTCAATTACCTAAAAAAGGCTACAATCTAGTAATTTTGAGAGAACGAAGATTTTCGGAAATAGCATAATTTCGTATGAAAAAGTGTTTGCATCACCATTTTGAGGGGTTGAAATTGTAGATTTATTTTTAAAGACGAGGTTTCAATATTGAATATAATACTTAAATAAGTATATAATACCTATATTGGGAACTTTAGAAAATTTTAAAGGTTTTTTGGAAAAATTTCCTACAGATAGGTATTTAGTTTTTTAATAATTCTTGGTATGAAATTTTTTCCCGTCAAAACTATTGCATTGAAAATATTCCTTTTTCACCTTTAAATTCTGTAGAGTTGTTTTCTGAATTTTAATTATTTCATGGTAAAATTTTTTCTTTCCAAAAACAAAGTTTTAATTTTTTAAACAAAAAATTCATGTCAACTGTCGGTTTAATTAAATATTAAAATTTTAGGTTTTCCTATATAAAGTCTTGAAATTTTATAGTATTGCCATATAGCTATATCGAAGCAATGAAAATTGGAAAAAGGCCTTGATTCAAATTATTATAAAATGAATAAAATTCATTACAGAATATATTTTCAATCTTAAAATTTTTTGACTACTGATATTTTTTAAGCCTCATAAAAATATATAAGCTTTTATATTCTCTATCAAAGTCGAAAAATGAAAATTTATAATTTTTACATGTCTACATACTCAAATTATACAATACAATATACACAGTATAATTTGAGTGTGTAAATTGTCAAAAAAACAGATATTTCAAAAAAATTCTTTTTCAAAATATTTAAAAAGCAAGTTATCGACCTTAAAATGCTTAATTAATTTTGAAGACAGTGTGTGTATTGATTTTTGGGATTTTTTTTACAGAAAAGATTTAATATTTTAATGACAATTCTAAATGGAAATGATTAAAAATAATTATTGAAATTTTAAAATTCTTTAGTCTTTAGGATACTTCCTAGTCCTAGTCTTTAGGATAAGTCCTAGTAGATTTTTTTTTTTTTTTCGTTATTAATTTTATTTCAACATTCTTCAACTAAAAAAAAACACATAATTCTAATTTACATTATATTAAAATTTAGCTTATGTTTTTCTAGCTATTCTTCGATTATTGGAAGATCATTCATGATACCATTTTTAATTCTTAATTCGCTGACATTGGAATATTTTAATATTGGCTTGTTTTTATAATATTATCTAATTCTGTTTGTTTTAGTTTGCAAATTTTTAAAGGTTTCTGATATACAAAATTATAGTGAAAATATTTTTAATTTTTCAAAAAATGTTCATTACTATTCTTCTTTCCATTCCCTTAAAAATTCCTGTGCTAAATGCTACTTATTACTTACTTATTATCCATATTACTTACTTACTTATTATCCATATTAAACTAAACTTTGATTTTATTTATTTAATAAGTAAGTAAATCGAACATAGAAATCCAGTCTAAGGTCCTGAGAAAGATTCCAGTCTAAGGTCCTGAGGTCAATAGTCAATATGCGCCTTAGATCGTACCAACGTAACACAACTATTCAAAATGATCTACGAATATGTTTGATGGGGCCTTGGTGGCCTAGTGAGTAAGAGCGTAAAAAATACGTTGCAAACACGGAGGGAGTGTGCGTTCGAATCTCACACACGTCGTAAGAGTTATTCCCCCTTACAACATTTACAGCCACACCTGAAAAGGAAAGGCTGTGTAATTTCCTGTCCACATTTATGTGGCAGAGAAATGCATTAAAAAAAAAAATATATGTTCGGTTAAAGAAGAAATAGCAAAAAGTATTTCAACAGATTTGAGGTACATCCAAACATACTGGCAAGAGGTTTGGCTTCAAATAGAAATCAGCGAAACAGGCTCAAGTATTCTACTCAGGCTGAACTTTCAACTAGGTTCAGACAGCACGATATGTTTGAGCAGGCAGAAAATTAATGCAAGGGGAAGAAATTACTGAAGATCTACCTCACATGACAACTTAATCTCTAATTTCAAATAATTTACTGGATATCTAAATGTTTTACTGGATATCTAAATTGTTGTAATAGATAGTTGCAAATATAAAAAAGATGTTAAAAAAAAAAAAATTTAATTTACGATGTGAAATATAACGATATAAATTACTATGTTTAATAAATTTATTAAATTAAATTAATACTTTCATATATAACTTGATCCGTTTGATCATATATCCTATTTCTCAGGGATAACCATGATATAACACATAAAATTGAAAAGGATGTGTAAAAACTTTCAATTTAAACTATAATCTAACAATTTTTAGAAAAAGATACCGACATTTTCTTCAAAATTGTCAATATTATTATTTTTTCAGAATTATTATAGAAGGATTTCTAAAATATTATACCTTTAACTTTAGTTTGTCTAAATATCTCTTGAGAATTAAAAGTTAGTGACATTCACGTAAAATATATTTTGTAAAATTTTCTTTTTAATTTCAAAAACCAAAATTTTATATTATTCAAAAATGAAAATGCTGTAATATTATTATTTACATATTTTTAATATGGTTTTAATTTTATTATAAATCGTCTCTGATGTCTCTGATCAATTATATTATATAGTTCTGAGCTATAGGATGGATTAAAACTAGACCAGTGAATTTTGTAACTGAATTTTTGTATCTTTTGTGTTGATATCATTTTAAATTTGAGAGATTATTTACATCTGGATTAATTTTTAAGTCAGGATATTGGAATTAATAGTTGTAAATTACAGCTTTGGAAAAATATTGAGTTTAATTTATTGAATCAATTAATTAAAATAATTGTAATTAAAGTAGATAAGAATTAAGAAATTAAAAACCATAATTTTTAAACTTCTTTTTGTTATTATCATTGTGAAAATCCAACTCAAAGTTTCAACATTTTTCAATAGTAGAAGTTTTCAAAAAAAAATAAACTGAGCACCTTTCAAATTAAAAACTTCTTCATCATAATGGATATTAACAACTTTGTACACAATATACCTGTCAATTTGAAATCTATTTTCATTCTCTAACTCAACTTCCTCTGACCAGGCAGTACATTAGTACTAAAGGTCGTACAGCCTATTGTTTGGTCAAAATAGGGAGGTAGTGTTTAGTGGGTTAAAGTCCCACATTCTCATAAAATACTCGTGCTCGTTTTCATTCCTCTATTGTGTCTTTCGATGATTTCCACCTCTCTTCGCAAAAAAAAAAAAAAACAAATCAAATATCCTAATAAAAAAAAGTTCTCCCCCGTCGACTCATAATTATTTATTTAGTTATTTATATATTTATATACGTATTAGATTAATAATACATTGTATTACATAATATGGTTACAATTCTCGCCTGCAATAAAGCCATTGTGGGCTCGACTTGATTAATTTATTACGTTCAAATTTTAATAGCCTAAAAGTATGGTAGTTTATTTAAATTTTTTGCTATTTGACATTTCGTCATTTCAAATTTGACATTGACATTTTTTGAATTTATAGTTTTTACAAATGGTACCACATTTACTAACATTGGTAAATGTGGAGAATAAAATGGTAGATATGTATAGAATAATTAAATTATTAAAAATAAATTATAACAAATATTCATGAAAGAAAAAAATTTATATATTTTTTTATTTAATTATTAATTTCCTTTATTTTTAAGCAACCGAATTGAAATTTAATAAATCAATTTAAAAATGTGCTACCTACAAATTAATACCGACAAAAATTACTTATTAGAAAATAAACTAATTTTAAAATTTCAAATCTAATAAAAGTATCATAAAGTTTTGATATAAAAATTTTACAGTTATGGGAAATTATTTGGGAGATGAATCAATATTTTTCATTTTCTTTAACATAAAATTTTTAAATATCTATATTTTTATGTGGGAGAAGCACAAAAAAAAAAAAAAATTTGCGTAACAGAAGGGAATCTTAGATTTTTACAGTTACAGAAACTTACAGTTAATTTAATCTAAAATTTCTTTATTTTGGAGTTACGACATCCCAGTAATCGATCATTATATTTTGCAAAGATAAAGCATTCTCACATTACATGCGTTTTTTCGATTTCATGCTACTTGAAATATATTCAGCGCATTCTTTCCTGTCGCTGCTCTATTTACTGAAATGTAATCTTAAAATGTAAACAAAATGTTCTCAGAAAATTCTATAGGATAAAGTTGATAAG
Organism: Poecilobothrus nobilitatus; assembly: GCA_947095535.1. NCBI lineage: Eukaryota > Metazoa > Arthropoda > Insecta > Diptera > Dolichopodidae > Poecilobothrus > Poecilobothrus nobilitatus. Next base: position 200,967,721 of record OX352774.1, read on the forward strand.
CCTTCTGTATCATCCTCTAGAGATAATTTAACTCATCATATTTACCTTAAAGGAAAAATACAAGACTATAAAATGTTAACTGTAAAACAATTTTTGTCACAGAATTTATTAACTTATTAATTATCCAACGTAACACCAGAGGAGCTGCAAATGCTCATTTCTACACTGTGTGAAATTCCAAGATGTGGAACATGCTTCCATCTAATGTGTTTCCCTCTGTCAATAACGTTCCGTACTACAATTTTCAAAAATTCAAAACGAATCTTTATAGGTTCGTTTCCAATCTTCCCACTAATTCCCCTTTAACATCCTATTTTCCTAATAACTAAACCTACATATGTATAAAGGAATCCGTTCCTAGGGTTTAGTTAGCGTGTAAAAAAAAAAAAAAAACTATATTATGTGTCCATAAATGTACATTTAAAATGGTAGTCATCTCATCTTTCTCAAATTTTCTATTATAAATTTCAAATTAACCCAGATGAATCCTTTTTGTATCAAATTGAAATTTATTCCAATATTTTTTAGTTGTATCCTAGAAATTATGTTTGAACGAATGTTTGAATGTATAGGGTATATGATATGATGTTTCTGTTGAATACACATAGGGTTTGGTTTTGATATTATATATTTTAATTTTCGCATTTTTAGAAAAAAATATTGTACATTACTATCTATATAGCACTCGCAATGTTTAGTATTGCCACTATATATTTGTTTTATATTTTAATTATTATTTATTTATTTTTTTTTTTTTTTTATAATTCAATTTTCAATAGCAGATAAAATGAACGCGTGCACATAAGTTCATGTAATTGAATTTTTGTGGGAAATTGTTAGTGATTTATTTCTCTTTTGGTTTCAAAATGATAACGTGATGAAATATGAAAAAAAAAAAACATTATTTTATTTATACATATTGATACACATCTATCTACATCTATCTATATGTCTATATTATGATTACTATGTATAGGTGTAGGTTTTCCCAAAAATTAACATGAAATTTTTGGATTTTTTTTTAAATGTAAATAATAAGAGATAAAAAAAAAGGGGTTACAATTGAAATTAAACAGTAAATTATTAGGTGATACATTATATAATATATAACATCACGGAATCATTTTACTTAAATTTTAAATTTTAGGTATCTACTTTAAATTTTCATAAATTTTATGAAAAAAAGGATAATACAATTTTTATAATTTTGTATTTCTGTCAGTACATTATATGAGTGTTTAGAATTTATATTAAGTTTTTAATGTACATTTCGATTTCTATTATAATTATTCGGTGGAATTTAAAATTTTTAAATTGTGTCGGATTTTAAACTCTTTAGGCAATAAAAGTGGCCAAAAGATAATGTTAGGCAATGTGCATATCATATATTCAACAAACCAAATTTTAAAAAATGTAATTAGACCTCCAATTATTAATTAATTTTCAAAATTCTTTCTTTTACTTTCATATTAATCAATTTCAAGTATTTCTACATACTTGATATTATAAATTGTTTGGGATTGTTCTTGTTTTCTTTTATTCCGTTGACCGTTATTAAGTAAAATGCAATATTTCGTTTTAAAGTACAATAAACTAAAATTAGGTCATTCAATGAAAAAGGATCAAATTACAAACAAAACAAGACCAGATTTTTTATTTAAAATTAAATTCTTACAAAATTTCCTTTTCAAGTGCATAAAATTAAATAAAACAAATTTTTTTTTTGTTTAGTTACAAAGAAAGAAAAAACTTCAACTTTATGAAATAATAAAACTTGCACACTTAATTGATAAATGCATCTAGTTATAAGAATCTATAATTATAATTTAGTTATTATTATTTATATAATTTAATACAATATTAATTATTAAATTGAAACCACTTAACAGTAGACTGACATACCGGAATGTATTACGGTACTCAACAAAAATTAGTCACAGTCACTCAAGAAGAGAATAGAACCACTCTGAAAAATTGTATATGCTTCGCTTATCCTTTCAACATATTATTGACGTTCCAAAATTTCATTTAATCATTAATACAGAAAAACCACCATTACAAACTTTTAACTTTTATGTTAACAACAGTGAGTGTTGGTAAATTTTTGTATAAGGAGAAAAATACTATGCAAATGAACAAAAAATAAATAGATATTTTTAACGGTTACCATTATATTTAAGCTAATAAACATTTTTCTCTCAATAAAAATCAATAATACTTTAATTTGATTTCAAATATTTATGTATTTTTTGAATTTTAAATAACGGTTATGTTTTAATTTGTCTTTTGATTAGTACATATGTCAAAATGTAATAATTTGTGTCTATGACGTTTAGCAGATGTTTACAGATATCCATTTGTCAATGGCCACTTTTCATAAAGACAATTAATATAAAAAGAGTTTTAGCATAAAGTCAGTTAACATAAAAATCTTGTCGATAAATAAATTCAAAAATTGTTGGTAAATGTGACATTTGACATAAATTCTTTTAAAAAATGTGATTATGGTGATGATGATGATGATATCCTAATGATGATGATGATAGTTGTAATTCTGAATTTAAATTTAAACCTAAGAAAACTGAAATTAAAAATTCGTAGACGAAAATTTACTGTTTCATAATAAACCTCAATCACAACTCACCATGTAATAAGTTGCATGGATTACTATCATAAGACTGTATTTTAATTATCTGTGTCTGTATCTGTATAATATGTCATTTAATTGTAAGTAATTTAATTTTATGCCATTTAACTGAATGTCATTTAACTATATCTCTTTTAACTGTATTCCAGTTATTTACATCATTCCAAACCACCTTTTTTTTATATACACATTTCAAATCATGTTAATCTAAACCAACACTACCAAAAATTGAGTATTTTAATTAGGTATATTTCCATAAAAATTAAAAAAAAAAATGCAAAAATGTGCTATTAGTTACTCTATCCTTCCGTTAGTCACATACGGTCTACCATTTTCTCAGTCTGTTTGTTTACAAAACTTCCACATCGTTTGGGTTGTATATTGATAGTACCTATAGATAGTAAATTAATCTCTTAAAAATAACTCTTTTATCTAGTCCTATAGTTTTTTAGGACTATTTTATCTTTGAAGTTGTGAAAAACTCTTTTTAGCACATTTCCAAAAACATTTTGAAAAAATGTGCTTATTAGTTTCACTCTGTCCGTCTGTTTACAAAACTTTTACACCGTTAAAGATAGAGAAAACCATTTTAACCATGGGTAGGTCTCATAAAAAAATAAATTTTGTGGAACGACTTTTTCATGTAGATCCATCCATTACGGAGCTACAGCCCCTCAATCTTTGAAAAAGCCCTATTTTTAAATGTTTATATCTCATGTTTTGCTTTTTTCAATCTGAAAACGTCATTCGACAGGTTTTTTTTTACTTTATAAATTAATATCAAAATTATACAATTTTTTTAAATTTAGTATTTAAATTTACCGTTATGTGAAAATCAAATTTTGCATGATTTTTCTACCCTCATAACTCCGGAACGCTTTCAAATAGAGGCTTGAAATTTTGAGGACAGAAAGAACATTTAGAATTACTATAAGTTTGCTCAGAAATTTTTTTGGACCACTTCCTGTTTATGAGCTATTAGAGCTCAAAAATTTAAAATTTGCTATTTTTAAACACCTGTAGCTTAGGCACCTGTACACATTTTACTTCGGAAAAATATAAAAATTAAAGCTCTAGTAATATATTTACGTGTGTTAACGGTTTTTCTTAGTTATAAAGGGTTCGAGACTTGCAGCCCCTCAAAATTGCAAAAAAATCCTATTTTCACATTTTTTCTTATATGATGTTTTCAAATTTTGGTGCAAGTTACTATCCTAAACACTTTGTATTGTCTTTTGAAAATGTGCGCTTAAAAAATCGTTGGTTTACATTCTGCCTTGTTTAAAATGTTTATAATTATGTCAAATATTGAATATTTTGCCAATTGTACGAACATACTTCGCGAAGTCTGATATATTTACAATACTTATACTAGATGATTTAAAATTTGTTAAATATTAGTAAAAAATAATTAAAAATATAAATACAATGTGTGTATATATATATATATATATATATGTATAAACTAATCATAGCTTCATAAAATAAATATAATTAGCTTTAAGTAGGTTAGTTTTAGCTTAAGTATATTTAGTTTTAGGTTAAGTAGATTTAGTTATAATATATTTTAATAGTTGTAAATATGCCGGGAGCAAGTATATACTATTATGATGCAAGCATTAGTGCTACTTAATTTAAAATATTTTATGTCACATTATCTATAAGAAATGTCACATTTTTGAATTACTGTCAGTTAGGCAAGACATATAAATTAGTCAGACATTGTATATATTTGATTATGTTATAATTATTAATTGTCATATTTGTGTTTATTACAAAGCCTTTAAATAAAAAAAAAAAAAAAAAAAACGAACATACTTCGTTAATTATTAAATTTATATATTTTCAATTTTCAAAATTATAAATATTTTTCTGACTTTAAATATTTTTTATTAACATTTAAAATTAAACATAAAATTAGACAATAATTATATAATATGAAAATACATAATTCCTTATCTCAATTTTTGTCATATTTTGTGTCACACCTCTTTCGAAGTTAAAATTTTCATATACATAGGTATAACATTATTTATGTAAAATCAATCAAATCGATTATTTTATTGGTTTCTTGCCCTCTTGCTTTAGAAATCTTATAAAGAAGTTTTGAGAAATAGTTAACAAAATAGGGTTATAAGAACCACACTAGCGGGGAGAGGTTCAAAATTTTTATATATCATTTATGATATTGAAAAATAAATAATAATAATAATAATAATAATAGAATTATAAAATATATTAAAACATCATTTTTTTTTTTTTAAATATGGAAAAAAAAATGAACTTAATTAACTATACAGTGTCACGACTCAAATAAAAAATTTCAAATCATATAAGGTACTGAAGACAGAGATTAAAAAAACAAAAAGTTAAAAGATAAACTTTGGAATGTTTATAGAAATTCATTAGGGATAATATCATATTTTATTGAGTTATTTTGCAAAATCTCCAGAAAAGATAATATTTTTCTCATCTTATTTAAAAATAATTTTTTTTGTTTGTTTTTTTTTTTTTTTACCTATTAACTTTTATATCATGTTGAACAGATCCGTTTCCTAGATAAATTATATTTTATCCTTTTTCATATTTATTAAAATGCAATTTTCTGCAATGCAAATGCAATTTTCATAAAATATAATTCAGAAAATCATGTACGTTTACTTAGTTCATAACAGCTAAATATAATTAAAATTAAAATACATATATATATATATATATATATATATATTTACATATATTATAATAATATGTACATAAAAATAATATGAAAACCGTATAAAAGTTGTAACGGTAGATTTTATCAAAATTATTTCATATAACGGTACTTTCATCAGAACTTTTATGTAAATTATTTTAAATTTTATTAAATTCAATTCAGTAAAAAGGATTCTTATTGATTTGGTTATGGTTGTTTTTAGTTTCACTATTTTTTTTTTTTAGTTTTTCCTTTTTGTTGGTATGTAAACCATTGATACTTTGGAATCTTATATAGATAGGACATATAAACCTATACCAAAAGAGAAAATTTATTCAAAAAAAAAAAAAAAAAATTTCGTTTTTAAATATTTTATTAAAATAAATTAGTATAAAAAAATTTAAAGGTTTGCAATATACAGACTATAACAGCGAATATATAAATTGTATATATACTGTTATTTTATTATGTTTACATTAATGAGTGTACAGTGTACAGTGTACAGTGTACACTATACACATAATAAAAAAAATAAAATAAAGGTAAATGTGTTAACTTGTGTGTGAAAAGTACATCACTTAATATGTACATCATAATATGTTTGATTAAATTAATTTATAAATTTTTACACATGATTTTTGTTTGTTTTTTTTTTTTTTTTTTTTTGTGAAAAATTTAATAAAGTTGTACAGTTTAAAAGTAAATGGAAGTAAAAACTTTTTATTTTTGATTGTTTTCTTTAAGTCAATATGAAAATAATATTGGCAAAAATTTTAAATTTTGAAAATTTAAAATCAAAATTTTTAATAATATAATATTGATATAAAATGAAAATATTGAACAAAACCATTTAATTGTTTATTTAGAAAATGATTTTATTTGTCATGAACTGATTAAATTAGTCTAACATCATGTTATGCAATTTAATTTAATCATTATATTATATACTTTTGTCTCATATTTAATTTTTAATAAATTGTATGTGAGTACAGGTTTTTATACCCGTATGAACTATGCTCAAGGGTATAATAAATTTGCCATTACGTTTGTGACACCTTAAAGGAGTCGAGCTAGATATAGTGTCAAAGGTATGGATCGTCTCAGAATCAAATTCTGAGTCGATTAAGTCATGTACGTCCGTCCAGCCGTCTGCACGATAACTCAAAAAATAAAGGAGCTAGGAGGCTGAAATTTTTTTTACGTCACTTTTGCAAAATTCTTAGTTTTACTATTTAAATCCAACATTTTCGGTCGGCGGGTTCGAGTAGCTGCCATACAACTTCTTTCTTTAAATAGAAATAACCCAGTGTCTATTCAATCTAGGTATCTGAAATTTTGCAAATGATGATCCAGTTTTATGGCAATAACTTCTGTAAAATTTGGTTGTGATGATATGACAGATTCGGGTAGTTGCCATACAACTTCTCTTTTTAAATGAAAATAACTCAGTGTCTATTGAATCTAGCTATCTGAAATGTAGTGAAAAAGTGCCGAGTTGCATGCCAAAAACTTTTATAAAATTTGATTGGTCTAAAGCAGTCGATTCAGGCTTCTTGCATTTGTTGGAACTTAATGAAGTTACGAGCAATAGATTCGGGTAGCTGTCATACAACTCCACAATTTACATAAATATATCTCTGTAGTTCGGTACTAAAACATCTGAGTGTTTTTAAAAAATGATTAAGTTTTATAGAAACAGGATATATTATATATTATGCTCGTATATAAAAATAGCGATTTTACAAAATATCGTTTTTTAAAATCTTGTTTTCTCAAAATATTTATTTTTCCTTTTTTTTGTCTTTTTATTTCTTAAATGAAATTGTAATTTAAATAAACTTGTGGCTTTATTTCTTAAATTAAATTTGCCTGAATTTTTTTTTTTTTTTTATATACGTGCCGATATTTTTAAGACCTTTTTGCCTTTATCATATTGGCCATCTTGGTACAAGTATTCAATTTTAATTATATTTAATATTTCGTTTAAATTATTTTAATATATTTTACATATTATTTTTGACCTGACAGGGATTTGAACCCGAGACCTTTCGCCTGAAAGACCGACTTACTTAGACTTACGCACTGCACCATTGGTCAGATTTGCCTGAATTTTGTATAATATACATATTTACATAATCTGGAAAAAATGTGTAAATTCTGTTTAGGTTACCAACTGTAAAATTTTTTCTATAATTTTTATTTCAAATATTATGGAAAAACAAAAAAAAAAACCAATAGTAAATTAAACACTGATTTTGAAACTTATAATAAAGCCTATTCTCATTGTCTCTTTAAATAAATATTTTTGGTTGGAACGAAGAGTCGTCTCAAAAACAAGTTTTTTTTTATTTGTTCTGTTTTTTCTAAAAAATAAAAAGAAGAGATTTATCGAGATTTTTAAAAGTAAATAAATTTCATGAGATTTTGAGTTAGGAACATTCGTAACGTACTCTACAAATAGATTAGATAGTAGGAAAGAGTTTATATTATAAAGTGATAAGTTTATATTAAAGATCCTCATACAGATCTTCAACATTTTTGCTAATTTCTTCCAGTACGATTGAAGATTGAGGTAGGTACTTAGAATCTAGTGATTACTGATAAATTCCACCAATCAGTAACTAAGTAAAAATATTCATAATGTTTAAAAAAAAAAGTTTTATTATTTATTAGCTTTAGTTTAAGTTAATTTGTGAGATCCTAAATTTTTTTATTATTATTTATTGTAAAACTTATCAAAGTAATCAATAATTTATTACAGATTTAAAATAAAACCTTATTGAAATAATTTTTAATTTGCCAAAACCATATTAGGTACTCATAACGTAATCATTTAGCTTACCATATATTAGATTAGCTTCTGAGAAAGAGTAATTAGATTTGAGTTCAAGTACAGTTTCTTGCATTCGACCTTTCCGTCTCGTTATAGAGTTCTTCTTAAACTCGAATTGTCAACTATTCATTTTTATCTGACTGTAACAAAGCATTGTATAGTCAGACAACAGCTAAAATTTTAATTAACTAAAATCTAAAACTGAATAGATACAATATAGATTCAAATAAATTCAGAAAGTTATTGAAATTTTATACCCTGCAAGAGTTTTGAAAATATAATATAACTAACGATAATAATGCGATGTCATATTATATTCGTAGGTATATAACACTTAAGTTTTAAAAAGTTACTATAAAGAAATTATTTTAAATCCTAAAATAAATCGTTAACTTATTCATTCATTCCTTTCAAAATTATTAATAGAAGAAAGACAAGAAGAAAACATTATCCTGTATAGAAATTAAGAAACTTTTCCTGAATTTAAATTAAAAAATTTGCCTCAATACTACCTATATTATTTTCTTTTATTCGTGTTAAATTTTCCTTAACAGCTTTCTCAGGTATTTTATAGAGGCTTAAATCGTTATCCTAATTTTAAGAAACTGAAAAAAGTTGAATAAGAAACAGAAAAAAAAAAAAAAAAAACAACTTTGAAAATAGGGAAAGAAAAGTTTATTTTTTTCCCACCAATTTTAAATAGTATTAAATAGGATTCTAAGAGTAGATTATTAGTCTTCGTATTCTATCACAAGAACTTTTAAATTTTTTTTATTTTTTCTTTTTATATTTTCGCTGAAAAAGGTAGAAGAAAAAATTTGAAAATTTTATTGGAAAATTTGATTTGAATTATTAATGGCGGCTTTGATAAAAATTATAATATGAAATAAAAAAGTTTTTTTTTTTTTTGCAAAAAAATTTTATTTTTTAAATGTTGATGGTTACTGATCTAGGATTATCATCATTAAAAATTAAAAAAAAATAAAAAACAAAAAATAGAAAAATGTTTTTTTTAACAATATGAACTTTTTATGTAAATAATGATGTTACGATTAATGTCAAAATGGTTTTTCTTGGAAAGATTAAAAGGTAATATTGTCGCAATTTGTTGAAATAATATGAAAAATAATATTATATAATGTTATGGTACCTATGTATATGTTAAAAATGTTAAAAAAAAATATTATGAAGTTTAAATTTACTTTTGTGATTAAAAAAAAAAACTGAGAAATTCAAGCGAACTCGAAGTAACTGATGAAATGGAAAATTATTTCTGAGTTTTTCTCTATATAATGAAATATTTCTGATTTTAAGATAAATATATCTAAGAAGCTTAAAAGAATTTTCTTTTTTTTTAAATATAAGAACTCGGTGATTTAGGTATCAATTTTAGATTTTTTTTTCTTTAGTAAATGAACTAGCCCATCTGAGATATGTCTCTCTATATACTTTCTACTAAAACCTCATGGTTGCAATCAAAATCTCAACAATAATTTTCTTTAATTTGACAAGAAATAGTGACTTTCTTTTAATAATAACATTTTATATATTATATTTTAATGTAATATAAAAAAAATTTTGGCTCACCTAACAATATATACCTAAATTAATTTAGTTTCTTGGTTTTCTTGATTTTTAGTTAAATGGTAAACCAAAATTTTTTTTTTTTTAAATTACAAAAATTATTAATTAGATTTTACCAAATTAATGCTAATTTATAAACTTTCACCCGATTATTTAACTTTACACCTTTATACATTCACCTTTAATTAATTATATAACATATAAACATTGGTATGGTATGGTATAAATATTGATATGGTAACATTTACAAGTTTTATCTATTTAACCTCTAATCAACCATAATTCAAGCATATAATTAATTATTAGAACGTAATTATATACATAATATTATCTATAGATATTTTTTTATTTTTTTTTTTTTATTATTAAGACTTTATTTTACTATAGGGTTTCAATAATAGATATTATTAAAATTTATAATAGATAAATTCCTTAGGGAAAAATAAACTAGGAAAAGTCATAAAATTTCCCCAAGTCCAAAATAAAAAAAAATTTCTTTTTAGTTGAAGCGTTGTTAAATAAATTTTAAATGGAAAATGGAAAAAAAAAATTAAAATAAAAAATGAATATAAAAAAAAATTTTGTTTAATATTTTTTGAACGATTATAAAATAATAATAATAATTTATTATATTTTATAACTTTTTTTTATTAACAATAGAAAATAATATTAATTCAAATTTAAAAATTAATAAAGTTTTAAAATGGTTTTTAATTTGGCTTTCAATTAAAATGAAAATTATTATTATTCTTTTCTCGTAAATTTCCGTGTTAATAAAATTGCTAAATTTTTTGGAAATTTATTTTATAAGAAAATAAAATTGAATTTTTTTTTTTATTTATTTATTTAGGGTTGTAGCGATACTATTAATTTCTTGTATCTAATCTACCACAATCTTGGAGATTTACATCCTTAAACTATTAATATAATTCTATATATATACGTTTTTTACTTTAACTGAAGACATTTTACCTTAAGTGAAGATTTTTTATTTTAAGTGAAGAAATTTTTACTTTAAATGAAGATTTTTTACTTTAAGAGAAGATATTTTTATAAAAATTAAAGTAAAAAAAAATTAAATACAATATACAAACATATAAATATCAGATACATAAATATTTTGTCCAAATATATAATATATAATATGAATTTGTACATATACGTTAAATATATGTATATATTAAATATTTATATAACATAAATCACTGAAGTAAAGATTCTTCATTTAAAATAAAAATGTCTTCAAATAAAGTAAAAAATATTCATTTAAAGTAAAAATGGCTTCAGTTAAAGTAAAAATGGAAATAGGTACTAATAATAAATACACATATTTGTGAGGAACGGTTTAAAATGAGAATTTGTATGTGATAACTGTTAGCATTATAATAGATAGAATATATTTCTATATTATAACAATCTTGTCTGCTTTTTGTCTGGGTTGTTTAACGTCTATAGGATAGATATGCATAAAATCATAAAGTTAAAAAAATTATATAGCATTGTTAATTTAAATATAAAAAAAAAACGAACGTTATATTTAATTTGAATAAGCTGAAGAAGTTATAAGTCTAAATCTAAAATAAAATCTACCTATATGTAAATATAATATTTATATAAGGACTCATTATCAAACATAGTTTAAGAAGAAGAATTACTTTTATTAATCTATTCGACGTGTATATAAGTTTCGACTAGTTGTCGTTACATTTCCATCATACTGATAAATAACTATAATAATACGTTGCACAATAAAACCGATCTGAGATCTTTCCTACATTCAATTTATATTTTTCTGACTCGTTTTGGTCCTAAGAAAGAAGAAATTTGGTTCTCATTAACTTCGTTTCCGAACAGTTTTAATTTTAGATAGTGGATTGTGTTGTAATTGCCTTTAACGTTACTTTATTATTTATTAGTTACAAAATCTTTCGAAAAAGTTCTTCTTGTATCGAATTTATCTTAAACTATAAGATATTTTCTAATAGATAAATTATTTATTACTCTATTAGCTTAGATAATTTTATCAATTAATGTTTATTTCAATACTTTTAACAATTTTTAATCTAAGACATGAAATATCTTGCCGCAATCAATTAAGTTAAGAGTTTTTACTCATTTTGGTTCACCCAAACAAGAGTTTTAATTTCTTCGTTTTTTAAAAATATTTCTACCTTTGATTTAAAACCTGCTTAAAAAATTATATAAGATGGCATATTTTGGCTTATGGAAATTCGTTTGTAGTACGAACATCGCGAATTTGGAACCATATTCCACTTCATATGTTCCCCAGAATTGGTGATGATTACATTTACAACGTGCAAAGATGCAAGGTGAATATTAACAACTTTGTTCACAATATGCCTGCCAATTTGAAATCTATTTTCATTCCCTAACTCAAATTCCTCTGACCAGGCAGTATATTAGTACTGAATATTATCTATGAGTACTGTGGTATAATCTATTGTTTGGTCAAAAAAAAGAGGTGATGTTTAGTGGGTTAAAGTCCCATACACTCATAGAAGACTCCTGCTCGTTTTCACTCCTCTATAGTGTCTTTAGATGATTCCCACCTACCCTCACAAAAAAAAAAAAAAAATTCCTTATTGACAAAACCCGCTTTCTTCATTTAAAGTTTCTTTAAACTTCTACTCTGAGCAGAACTTTATAATTTCAGAAGATTAATTTTAGCTTTAGGCGGTACTTTTAATAAGAATATTTTTGGGGCTTAAAAGTCGTCTTCAATTTCATAATTTCATGCAAGGTTTTACATTAAAATTTTATAAATGGTTTTTCTAACTGATTTTTATCTCTATTAATAATATTATACCTATATTTTTTATTTTTCACAAACTATTTCTAATGAAAGCCAATTCATTTATTTAAAAATTTATTGATATTTGTTTAATATTGATTAGCCATTTTCTTTTTCTTATTGTTTCATTTCCACACTATATTTTTACAAGAAAATATAAAATTCTGTCTCTTCATATTAAAACAAAAAAAAAAAAAAAATAAAGTCAGAATATTCATTGCAATTTCAAATATAAAATATTATGTCCTTAAGAATTCAAACACAAAAATTAATGACTAGGATTTAAAGCAATTTATTGTGTAAAGAGCACTCCTAAAGTTTATATTGTACTTTTTTTTTTATTTTCAATTCCTTAACTTACACCTACATTTAAAAATTTACAAAAAATAAAATAAAAAAACAGTCACAAACGACCAACTATTTTTGATTATAAATCTAAAGGAATCGAAAAATAATACAAAAAAAAAAAAAAAAAGTAAAAATACGAGATAGAAAATGGAATATTATTTTTTTTATCGAAAGTTTTGTTTTTATTTGAGTCAATCGAACGTAAGAAAAACTACAAGAATCGATTGTCGAAATTGTTAAAAGTTTTCCATTATTTTTTTTTTTTTTTTATGTTTAATATTATTGGAATTTTTTTGTTTTCGTTTTTACTCTACATTAGAAAATTTATTGGGAATTGTTGAAGGACAAAATTTAAACCATTAATATTGAATGAATAACAGTTAAATTGAACAAAATAATGGTTTTTAAACAAGGAAGAAAAATAAATATATACCGATACAGAATTTGAAGATTAGTGTTAAAAAATTTGTTTTGGTTTCTGAGCTTCAATAATCATTTTAACCCATTAAATTCTATATTTAATACAATGTATATATGATTAAAATTTATTACCGACAACCTGCTAGATTGCAGAATTTGTGATCTTGCAGAAAGTTTTCGAAGTTGTTCTTAAAGTGTTGTTAAAAAATAAAATAAAAAAAATCTGATTAATGACCATGATTGTATGATGAATGGACATGGTTGATGACGATGATTGTATGAAGTATAGAAGAATCATTGATGAAAAACTAAACTAAAATTTTCGGGAAAAGCAATAATTAACCTTCGTTCAAATAACAGCAATATGGTATCAAAACATTTTATTTAAATATTTCCTTTTCTTTACGATTATTTTAAACTTGGTACCTAAATACATTATTTTATACTTAAATACATTTGCAATTTCCAAAAAAAAAGCATATTTTAGACAGTTTTGTTTTAAAAAAAGGGCTTGCAGCTGTAGATACGAAGTTTACAACAAGAGCAGTTCAATTGCAAATATTTATTATCTATTATCTTTTTATCCCTTTTAAAATAAAATATTCAAAAATAAAAAAAAGTTTTTTAATAATAGTTGTTATTATCCTTTAAATACCATAGGACTTAATTGGTTAAAAATATTTCAAAATAAATTTTTAAACGCTTTTATATTTTTTCACTTAATGTTTTCTTCTTCACTTTTTAAGTTTAAATAAAATGACTTTTTTAACAATTTTTTAAAACTATAAAACAAGAATAATTTTTTTTTAAAACAAATAATATACACTTAAGTTTAATAAAACAAACAATAAAACTTGAAGAAAAATCACGACAAATAATTTTTTTTTGTATTGATTTGAGTGCTACTTAAATAAAAGACCATTAAAAATGATGTATAAAAGAGATTTGGTACATTTTATTAAAATAAAACAAAAATAACAAAAGTTTTATTTTCTTTACATAAAATATAAACTATATGAAATTTAATGATTTTGATAAAAGATTTATAAGCGTTTTTCTTTTGATCGTTAAAAACTTTATAAATTTAATTTAAAATATTGTACAAATTTGTTATTGTTAAAAATGAAAAAAAAAAAAAAAAAATCAGAATGTAAAACTAAAACTTTGTTAAGGTGCTCATTTTCTATAAAATAATTAAAATATTTTAAAATGTTATGACTTGCACCAAACTTTAATGATTTTCCTAATCAGAAAATGTTGTAAAGAATCAAAAATACTTTTATCAATTTTAAGGAAACCCTATATAAAGAAAAGGATGCAGGAACAGAACGCCCGAGGAAATAAAGTCCGCGGGCATTAATATCTTTTTGAATTGGAATTAAAGCCTATAATTAAAAGGCGAATTAAAACCTGCGAACTTTAATTCCGTTTGAATTGAAATTAAGACTTACACTATGTTTTGTTATTAAAAGAATAGAATAAGTAAAGCAAACACATTAGGAGGGATTTTAGAGTTTTGGATAAAAATTGGGGTATCCCCTTTTTCCAGAATATTTACTATATATATATATGCGTGCGAGTGTCTCAATTGGAAGAGATTTTAGAGTTTATTACAAAATCAGGATTATATGCTTTTTCCAAAATATGTACATAAGTAATACCCCTATTGTCACGGATTTTGGGAGGGATTTTAGAATTGAATTCAAAATTAGGATTATACGTCTTTTACAAAATATTATGCATATGCGAGTTTTGAATTAGTAGAATTATCATTATATACATATTCTGTAAAAAGCGTATACCCTGATTTTGTAACCAACTCTAAAATCTCTTCTAATTCAGAAACTCGTCTATGCATATATCTAAATATAATGTAAAAGGCGTATAATCCTGATTTTGAATTCAATTCTAAAATCCTTCCCAAAATCCCTGAGGCCCTAACATTGAGACAAAAGCTCTATAGCGACTTCTGACATGTCATCAAATAAAATCCAGTCAAATGAAATGCAGACTCATGATACTAACCTTTGTGTTACTCAATGGGTTTTAATTCTTTTTCGAAATGGACTTAAAGCCCACGATCTAGTGGAATTATGACTCGTGGGTTTTAATTCTTTTTTGAAAAGGATTTAAAGCCCACGGATGTTAATCCAAAAGTTTTGCATTTAAAGCACGCAGGCTTTATTTCCTCGGTCGTTCTATCACTGCACCAAAGAAAAGTAGGCTGACACATGTAAAAATAAAATATAAAACTTTAAAATATAAAACTGTTTGTGTTTTACTTTGAAAAATTGTGTACAACTAGTTGTTAAATTATAGAAGTAATACGAGGTTTTAAATCTGAGCTACATCTTTAGCTCTTAAGCAGGGAATTGTAAAAAAAATTTTAGAGGTAACTTTTATGCACAGTACATAATGTTACTTATAAAAGAACTTTTTTATTTCAAAATTTCAAGGTTCTATCAAAAAACTTTCTATAGATATATTATGAAATCAAAATCTTTTTATTCTTAAACTTACGTGCCGCAAAACACTAGAAGTACAAATAAAAAATTTAAGTTTTACATTAATTATAAAATTTTTATGAAAATATTTTCCTTAAAAAAAATTGCATTGTATCAAAAAATTGAACCTTAGAAAAATTATTTACAATGAATTTTGGTTAACTCAAATAGAAACTGAAAATAGTATGAATAGTTGATATCACTCTTATTAGGGTTGATAGATTCATAAAACAAAAATCTTTAATAAAATAATACATTAACATAATATTGTGTGTGTATTTACGTAACGGACGTGTATTTACCGTTCTCAGTCATTACATAAACTTAAAAAATATTTTTGTTACAAATTATGGGAAGAAGTTTCATTTATACCTGTCCTGCCAATTAAAAACTTCCATTAATATACTTCCATTTCCACCTGTCCTACCAATTATGTATTCGGCATATATAAAATCATTTTTTAAAAAACTTTCTAAAAGTCATTAACCTAATAGATGCAACTTTGTTTATTGTAATTAAATTAATAAGAAAAAAATTCAAATCTAAACTCTTTGTTTTTTATTCAATAAAAAAAGTGTTAAAAAGTTTTTTTTTCTTTATCAAATAAAGATAGCAAAAAAAAAATAAAATAATTTTCGTGTTCAACAGGAATTAAATTTAAACACACAAACAAATTTAAAACATTTCCTTCTCAATTTCAATAAAAAAATATTTTGTGTTTTTCCATTTCGTTTGTTTTTACTTTTTTTTTTTTGTCTAATCTTTCCGTTAATTTCAGGATTTAAAAAGTTGATGTCGCTGAATTTTGGTATCAATTTAATTATTTTTTTTCTAAAGATTTGAAAGATAATGATAAAATCTACTGCTTTGTGTAAGTTCTTTTTGGAGAGATTTAGAGAGAAAAAACCTTTCATTCAATTTTCTTTGGAGCAATATAGTTTATTTTTTTAACTATCATGTCACTGCATAATGGTTGGTCCATTGATAAGCCTGTCATTGAGGAAAGTTTAATAATAAACATAAAAAGTTTGAAAAGTTTATATAGGCCAATATCCTAAAGTTATTTAAAAGCATTTGTTTTTTTTCAATAAAATTGGAGATGAAAATTTCTGAAATAAATGCATGAGAAGAACAACCTACGAATTTATTTTGATACTGTTGCACTTTAAGCGACTAAATGACCCCCTTTCGTTTTATAACATTTTTTTTTATAACAAACCATTAGCCAAAGATATTTGAGTATGTTATCCTTTATATTATTTTAAATTGTTGAAAGGATGAAATTTCTTCCTAAAGGATTCCTCAGTTTAGTATAATTTTAAAATAAAATAATTAATTTTAAAGATTTTCTGCATTTGTTATAACGGTTAAAATATTTTATTTTGTTCTAAATATAAACAAAATTGCAAAAACACACATACATACATAATATTAAAAATAAATATTCAAGACTTTTAAGCATTAATAATGTTTTCCTTTTTTTTTTTTGATTTTATTTGAAAATGTTAATTAGGTAACAGAAAATCACTGTTAGACAAATTATATTATAAAGCCTATATTTTTAATGTGAACCCTTTAAATTAAATAAGTTTTTATTTTGTTAATTTTTATGAAGTTCTTTAAAAAGAAAAAAAACCGGAAGTTCTAAAATTTATTGCATATAACCTTCGTTACATAAATTTATTTTTATTATTTACCATTTAAATAAATAAAAAAAATTTCTTTTTTAAGTTGAATATAAGCTATTAAATCCAGGACTGTTTAATAATGGTTTCACTACATAATATATTGATTTAATTTTTTAATGTTAATTTTATGATACGTATAAAAATGTTTACTACCACCGTTCTATACTAAAATTAAAACTCCTGATATTCAACTCTTCTCATAATAATTTTTGGAATTAAATCATTATTGTTGCTCATATTATGTTGTAAAAAATACCTTTGTGTATCTTTACTACAAAAAAAAACAAAACAAAAAAACTCTTCACCTATTAACAAAAAACAACCGTTATGAATAAATAAACAAGCAAAGAAAATATAAAATATATATATTGGGTCTCTTTTAATTTTCCCATTATAATTTAATAAAAGTACACTTATTTTAGTTCTGAATATCATATATAACCGTTTGAGCACACATGACACACGCACGTAATCATAACCTTAAATTTTTTGACATAATATTAGGTCTATATATATGTATCATATTTTGTATAATGGTTATTTGTAACGATTAACAGTTACCGTACTTTTACATTTTTACAGAATTTTAATAGATCATCCTACAAATTTTTAATGGTAGGATTTTAAGGTCATGAAATGCAAAATATGAAAATATATCTTATAATATTATGTACCGTGTGTCAAAAATTTGTTATAGGCTTACATCTTAAAAAAAAAAAAAATAATTGTTTTTTACATTATTTTATGGGTTACAAAATTATAAAGAAAACTAAATATTCATTGAATGCTATCTCTTTTTCTCTTCTATTTTCAATTTTTTGTAGACAATTTTATGCAAATATGGAATTTTTTTTGAGGTATTTCAAGGATTAAAAATTCATTTTTTTTTATAAATAATAAAAAACGAATTGGAAGAAAATGGGAAAATAAATAAAATTCCCATATTTATTAAAGGAATAGAAGAAAATGAACCAATGGTAAAAGAATTTTTAGAATAAATTAAATATTATTAAATTGAAAACAAAAAAAAATTGGGAAATTATTTAAAAAAAAAATGGAAAGATGGTGAAAGAATAGAAAATAGAAAATCAATTTATTTCAAAATACAAAAAAAAAAAAAAAATAAAATTTATGAAATAATATAAAAAAAAATTTCATTTAATAAAAAGAAGGATTAAATAAAATATTTTCCTATTTTGATGTATAATTTGAACAGTTATACTGAGGTTTTCAAGATACAGTCGAATTTTCTTTATTAAACTTAAGATTTCGGTTTTACTAATTTTAATAATATTGCCTTGTGTAAAGGAAATACGTTCATTATTAATGATCAAAAAGGTTGTCATTTTTAAAAATTTGTGTCAAAATTGAGTGTCAATGACAAGGCGGTATGAAAGATGAAAGGGCTTTACACATTATCAAAAGACACAATAAAAACATTTTCGAATTCCAACTACTTTTGCATCAAAATTTGTATTTTTTTTTTTTTTGCATTTTTTATACTAGAAAAAATTATGACAATTAAAAAATATTTTCCTCAACCCTTTTCCTCAAGAAAACCCTATAATATAATTAAGAAAAATTTCGTTAGGGCATGTAAAAATATAAGCTAGGAACGTTAATTAAACTTTGTGTTTTATTTTAAACAAATATGTGCATATCAAGTTACAGAACCTATCTAAAAATAGCAAATATTAAATTTTGAGCCGTAATAGCTCTTAAAAGAGGCGATATACAAATACTTTTTCTGAGGATGCTTATTCTCAAAGTTTTTCCTTTTTTCTAAATTTCAGAAGCTTTGATTAAAGGCATTAAGGAAATAAGAAGAAATCAAAACATAAAAAAAAATTTTGTTCACATAAAAAAAAAGAAATTCTTTAGCAAATTATATGCAACCGTCTATTTTTCTCTTTAAGTAAAAAATCAATACACTAGCTATCTCCCTCTTTAGAGCCAAACGTACATTCAAATTACATATTTATGTTTGCGTTTTGCGTTTCCTGTTATATTTCTATTCAAAAAATATTCTCCAGAACTTCACACATCAGAAAAAAATATTCACCAAAATAGAACTGTTTTCTTATAGGAGTTGAATTTTAATTGCTTCATCTGAAACTATTTCTAGAATTTTTGAACAGATTTATCAAGTCAAACTATTAGTAGATGAGAAAAATAAAAGAGTGAAAATTGTTTAATTTAAAAAATTATAACTTATTCTGGAGTAGAATAAGTTATAATTATAAACTTTCAAAATCTTTGGAAGAAATATACTAGTATAAGAATAAATAACATTGAGAAATATCTACTATGAAACACATCTAATGTTAGCCGTAACCCGACAAAATCCGTATTATTTGCAAAATCCAAATGAGACAAAATCCCTAATTTCTTAAAAATCCCACTTCCCAAAATCCAAATTTTAAAAATCCAAAATTCAAAAATCCAAATTCAAAAATCCAAACGTCAAAAATTCAGAAAAAATTAAAATTACAAATGGCAACTCCACTTACATAAAAGTGTAGAGTATTGTTTTTAATAATATTGATAAATTTATTTATTTTTTTTAAATACATTTTTTTTTTTTTTTAAATAAATTTATCAAATCATTTATAAATTTTCGAATTTTGTTTATCTACACAACTTAAAAGCAATATTTCTTTTAATTTGCAGCGATTTTTTAACGATGGATCAAAACTGGACAAAATTCAAACATAAAAAAATCTTACAATTAACGGTGCGCGCCGATAATGTACGATTTTTTTTATGTTTGGATTTAATCCAGTTTGGTTTTTGCCCAGTTTGGATTATTGAATTTTAGATTTCAGGAATTTGGCTTTTGGTAATTTGGGTTTTGGGAATTTGGATTTTAGGAATTTGTATTTTGGGAATTCGGCTTTTGGAAATTTGGATTTTGGAATGAGGGATTTTGGGATTTGGATTTTTTTGAATTTGGATTTTGAGATTTGGGATTTCATCATAGATCCATTGTTAGCTTCTACTGATTTTTATTTTTATATTTTTACATTTATTTTTCTTATTATACTCTTGATACTTTTCAACAATTTTATGCTTTAGAAGATTTAATGAAATGAATACTAAGAAAGCTTCAACAGATTTTTAAGATTTTGAAACTAAATTAAATAATTGTTCTTTTTAAAATTTCACTATTTGATTAACAATTTAATTTCTTATTGTTTTCAGGAACGTATCCATTTATGATAAAATATTATATCTAATATTTACATAATATTATTTTTTTTTTTGGACAGAAAATTACACTGCCTTTCCTGTTCAAGCGTGGCTGTAAATGTCGTAAAGGGGAATAACTCTTACGACGTGTGTGGAATTCGAACTCACACTCTCTCGGTGTTTACATCGTATTTTATAGGCTCGAAATTGACCCATTAGGCTACCGAAGCCCCTAATATTATATAATGTACCTATATAATGTATATTTTTAGGATTAACATTTCTATTTTTTGAAATTCGACTGTAACATTCAAAAAAAAAAAATGTTTGCATGATTTTCATTTTTTTTACATTTCCCATAAGAAATTCTATTAAAAATAATCAAATTCAATGAATTGTTAAAAAAAAAAAAAATGTTTTTTTTTGAAAATATCATTAGTTGTTCATATACAATTTTTAAAAAATTTTATTGCATGATTTGAAATAACATGTAATTTGATTTATACAACGATTTATTATTACTTATATGAATTTATTACATTTTATTAATTTTAACTTAGGTTTTATCGGTTTTTATCAGTCTTAAATTTTTTTTATAATTTGATTATAATTTAATATAAATCAGAATTAATCGATTGTTTGAGCCGTTTTAATTTTATTAGCAATAATTTTCCTTTCATTTTTTTTTTTTTAAAGGAGGTAATCTTCCAAAGACACCAAGAATTTCCCCCTTGGTAGTGTCAGATTCTTACTGACTAAACCCACCTCCCCATTTTTAGCCAATATAATGGGATGAAACCCTTACTTGCGAATGCAGCATATTGGCTAGGGAGTAGGGATAGAAAAGGATAGAAAATGGATACGGAAACATTGAATTGGGAGCGGGACTGTAAGGAAACAATGAATCCACCTATTATTATTACTATTTTGCTAACAGTGACTAAAGCTTATTATTACTATTACTTTTATTATTATTATTACTATTATTATTATTACTATTATTATTTGGAACCATTTTCTTTATATTACGAATGTTTGCAATATATGAATTTATACTCACGCATTTTCGAATGAATAACTTTTTAACGTACAGTTATTAATTGGTCACTTGGTCACTGAATCTTCTACTATTAAATTATTTTATGTTTTTCCTTTGAGAAGAAAAAATTATGAATTTATACAACCAAAACAAGTTGTACTAAATAGTTATCCAGACTAAATGATTATTGCTCTTATTTTGGATTTAAATGAAAAGAAAATAAGAGATTTTAGCTTGAAGAATAAATAGAATAAGGCATTATAATATTTTCGAAAAATTACTTAAACAATGAATTATGGATTCATTATTAGGTGCACAAAAATTTCTGCTGAAACTTAACTTTAAACAAGGCAGAATGTAAACCAACGGTTTCTAAAAGCGCGCAATTCCAAAAGATAATACGAACTGTTTAGAATATTGTGACTGCACCAAAATTTAAAAATTTCATATTAAGAAGAAAAAATGTGGGAATAGAAATTTTTTGCAATTTTGAAAAGTGTGTAAATCCGGAACCCTACGAGTATACAACTAAGAAAAACCGATAACTAAAGCTTTAATTTTTATATCCTGCCGAAGAATAATTTGTACTTGGTCCTAAGTTACAGATGCTTAAAAATAGCAAATTTTAATTTTTGAGCCCCAATGGCTCTTAAACAGGGTGTGGTACAATTTCAGATGAAACTTATGCTAATTTTAAAAGTTCTTTCTTATCTCAAAATTTCAAGATCTTATCTAAAAGCGTATCAGAGAAATGAAGGTAGAAAAATCAAACAAAATTTGATTTTCACATAACGGTAAATTTAAATACTAAATTTAAAAAAAAAAAATGTATAATTCCTGTCGAATGATGTTTTCAGATTGGAAAAATGTTAAACAGAACATGAGATATACGCATTTAAAAATAAGGCTTTTTCAAACTTTTAGGGGCTGTATGAAAGGAGCGTACTGGAGATGGAGCTAAATGAAAAAATTGTTCTACAACATTAATTTTTTTAAGAGACCTACCCATGGTTAAAAATTTTTCTCTCTATCTTTAACGGTGCAGAAGTTTTGCAAACGGACGTACGGACGGACAGAGTGAAACTAATAGGTACATTTTTTCAAAATATTTTTCGAAATGTATTAAAAAGAAATGTCAAATTATGATTTTCTCATATCTCAATTTTTCTGGATTTAAAGTTATTATGAATCCATATCTAAATATAAACAAATGAAAATTCAATAAATTTAGTAAAAAATTACATGTAAATAAAGTTCGCAAGCCCAAAATGGTCTTAGTAGCCGAGGGCTGTACTGATATTAAGACAATTAATTTGTATAATATTAGCTAAATTGAAATTAAATTATAAATTTCGAATCAGAATACAGAAAAAAAGAAATAATGTACAGTAAAAATCAGAAGAAGGTTCCTATAGAATCCTCTTAAAAAATCCCCATTAAAAGGTTTATGTTAACATTTTGTAACAATGTTCAAATCGATTTCAAAATAAATTAAATAAAAGAAAAATTTTTCATTATGTAAGAAAATTTGTCTTCCGCAAAAAAGATCTTGAAAGATCTTTCAGAATTAGAGTTAGATTTATAAGTTGTTTCAGAAAAATTGTTTTCATACCACCTTGAACTATTAAGATTCAAAACTTAAAAATTTTGCTTTTTAACGTTTTTTATATTTGTACAAATTATTTTTAAAGTCATAGCTTCAATAGTCGATATATTTTGCGTTAGGAGATTTACTTAATATTTAAGAAAGTATCTTTTGATTTTTTACAACTTTTTCTTATAATATATAAAATTAAAAAACGTGTTCGAATCCCACCCGTAAGAGTTAATTCCCATTACGACATTTACAGCCACGCCTGAAAAGGAAAGGCTGTGTAACAACTTCTTGTTTACATTTATGTGGCAGAGAAATGCACAAAAAAAAAATTAATGTTTAAAAACTTGTTGGGGCCTCGGTGGCCTAGTGGGTAAGAGTGTATAAAAATACGCTGTAAACAAACACCGAGGGAGTGTGGGTTCGAATCCCACACACGTCGTAAAAGTTATTCACCCTTACGAAATTTACAGCCACGTCTGAAAAGGAAAGACTGTGTAATTTTCTGCTCACATTTTTGTGGCAGAGAAT
The DNA here is from genome assembly GCA_947095535.1 of Poecilobothrus nobilitatus. Taxonomy (NCBI): domain Eukaryota; kingdom Metazoa; phylum Arthropoda; class Insecta; order Diptera; family Dolichopodidae; genus Poecilobothrus; species Poecilobothrus nobilitatus. Next base: position 200,991,605 of record OX352774.1, read on the forward strand.
TGTACTGTAGAAAAATATTATAGACGTATCCTTAGACAAATTAAAACTTCATTTAAGGATTTATAAAGAAATCGTCTATTTTTAATTTAAATATAAACACACAATAAAAATATTAACTAAAAAAACAAACTTAAAAATTTTAATTAAAGAATAATTAAAAAAAAAAAAAAAATTTTAATTTTCAAATTTTCAAAAATAAAAAAAGGCAATACTAAACAAATATTGTATGAAACAATTATAAATTTTTCTTGATATCAATGACATCTTTATACACATTTTAGTATAGTAAAGTAGCATTTAAGCAAGGTCTAAGTTTGTCTTTATTTTAATAATCTTAAAATAATTTCCACAAAAATAAAACAAAAAATAAAAGAAAAGAAAAATAAGTCAACATATTAAAAGAATTTCTTTTAAAGTCTGACATTTTTCATTTTTACATACAATTTAAATATTTTGATAGAAAAAACTTTTATTTGTTTACATAAAAAATGCTCATACAAGGTAGTATGTAAAATAAAGGTTTTTGAAAACTTACATAATACGAGTATATAAAACATTGTATACATAATGTTTAAATTAATACATACATTTTTTAAATTTTTTAAAAAAGCCATTATTTTACATCTAAATATAATCATCAACTTTAATTTTTCCATCCTACTATGAGAATTTTTGATTAAAAAAAATTTATTTGAACATTAGTTATAGTCCATTTAGATTAAGAGTTTTTCTATAATTTCAACGGCTATATAAATCTGATGGAGTGACATAAAAAATTCTTTCACCCAAGTAAATTTTTAATCCGGTCTATTATAGTGTTTATTATGACAGCTTTAGTATTTGATTTGAAATCAATTTAAATTTCAAGCAGTGTTGTCACTTTGAAAACTCAAAAATGACATTCGTTTGAAATTATCTTTAAACATGTCAACCTAATTTGATTTTTTTTATCATTTAAGTGTAGTGTAATTTCTGCAGATATTAAGAAATTAAAAGTAATTGCTGCAGATATTAAAAAGGTTTTGAAAATTATTTGAAAATTACACAGATCATATTAAAATACAAATGAAAGAATTATTTATGAAAAAAAGAAGAAAGAATTAAATTAGATTTAAAAGATATTATATTCAATGAAGAATTATAAATTTTAAACGCATAATGATAAGAATATGGCAAGAACCGTTGAAATTTTTTTACACAATTCTCAAAGAAGGGCAAGAAAATTATTGATGGAAAATCATTTTAAAACTTGGCGAAAGAAAAGAAGATGGAAATTATTGATGGAAAATCATTTAAAACTTGGCGAAAGAAAATCTTCATGTATAATAAATTGCATGCAAATTCGAAACATCATTTTTTGCATATATACTTCAAAACGATAATCTTCTGTACTTTGATTGAAAAACACTTATCTGGCTGTCAAGTTTACAATTTTTGAAGCTGCATTTTTTACTTTTAAATTCCAAGTCAATTAGAAAAAAATGTTCGTTTAACTTCAGTCAAGTCGACTATAGAAGCATTTATATGAGCTGAAAGTAAGCTTTAAGTGCGTTTGAAGCTGTCATATAAACGCAGTGTATAGGTATTAGGTATATAATCTTCGATGGCATTTAAATTTTTCTATATCTCAAAAAGACTGATTGACATTTAATAAAAATATTTTTCAAAAGTTTTTTAAAAATATTCCGAATTAAAAGTTTTTTTAGTTTTAATTTCTTATTTTTTTGTTTTGTTAAAGTGAAAGAAAAGGAAAGAAAATGAAAAAAAAAAAAAATAATGAATTTTTCTACATTTACAAAAGCTCTTAAGAAAGGATTTACTAATTTTTGTTTTTTTTTTCCTCTTTTAAGTAAAATTATTTATTTGTTATCATTAAATTCAGTTCAAAAAGTTAAAAGAATAAAAACATACATATTATATAAATGAGAGTAAAGAAAAATATTGGTCTAGACATGGACTAATTTAACCTCAAAAATACATGTTTTTTTTTTGTTTTCTGTACTCTTTAGACATATGTTTTCGAATATAACAAAAAAAAAAAAAAAAATAGTTTTTATTAAGTTTATATTTGCTTACAAAATGTTAATGTATTTACAGTCATTCTTTTTATGATGTAACAACTATAGAATTAAAATTGCTATCATCTTTTCATAAGAAATTGGTTTAATTCAACAAATAGTTTATTATAATAAATAATAATAGTATATTAATAATAATATATAAGTATAAGTAGTTTTGTATTATTTTAGATAAATTATCTGTACTTATATTTTAATTTAAAATATTTTTTCATACTATAATATTTAATATTTATTACATATAAATTTGGGATTGAATTTTTTATTTAAAGCCTAATAAATGTTGTGCTTATACGTTCTCATATTTGACTAATTTTGTTGAAGTTTTGCAGACTAAGGATTGGAAGATTTATAAAATTTCCATAGGATATTTAAAGTATTTTTGTAACTTAATACGACCTTTTAGAAGTTTTTATTTTAACTTTTTGCATTATGGAATACATAATATCTAATTCAATTAAACCTGTAAGTAAATTTAATATATTGTAAGTATACACTCAGTATTCGGTATTCAGTAAATATTAAATTTTAAGTTCATAGTTAACTATCAAAATATAGTTCTTCTATATTTCTGTTCGACAAGAGTTGGTTTTAAATTTCCTTAGATTTATACCACAATGATATCATATAAAAGTGCATAAAAGTGCTTTACACGAAACTATTAAAAATTTAAAGATAGTAGAAATCAACAAGATCGAAACTATTACATAAACTATTATGATAAGCTGTGTGATAAGCTTTCAAAGAGTAACGACCCTTACACCACATCACAATATAGCACTATCTGGAAATGATTATTACTAAACCATATCTCCTTATTTCAAAATAATGCTTGCAAAAGGGATATATTAATTATTTATAAATAACTGTCCAAAATTTCAAGTTATCTTTAGTACAATATTCTATTATTCTAATAATACTAAAAAACTGAAAATTAAAGCAAACCCCTATTTAATAAAATCCATTTTAAATAAAATATTTTTAATTAATTTATATTTGGTTCATTAGCCTTTTTTTCTGGTATTTAAGCACTTAAACTTAAAATTCTCTTTTACTTGTTTTTTTTTTTTTTTTCTTTTAATAATTCACTATTTTTCCAAGAAAACATGAACATGTTAAAAAATTCTCTTTGTAATGCTAGTAATTTATTTTATACAACAAAAAGGTGTCCTTTAGAATTACATAACTAATCCCTTTGAAATCACCTTAAGTATTTTAATAAAAAGCAAAAAAAAAACATTTTCCTGGGTATTTCAAACGATTTCACTTGAATCAATATTAAAGTTAATCCCTAAAATACAGTTAAAAAAGAGCCCTATTTACCCCATTTCATTAAAAGAATACTAGGACATTAGCCCACTTTAATAATTCTTTTTTTTTTTAAAGCAAAACAAAACAAAAAAGTAGACAATTTTTAAAAGGGTTTCTGAATCCCGACTTTAAAATTTACCCTTGTCGGTAAATTTTTAATTTAATTACTACCTACCTACCAATATATTTTTATAATGCATAGTATTATATATATATATGTAGGTATCATTGTAAAATATCGCGTTTTTCTTTTATTTCATTTCCTATTTTTTATAAAATGATCCACGAAAAAAAAATACCTATTTTCCCCTATTTTACCACAACATGCTCTCTATATAACAACCCTAAAGATAAAAAAAAAACAAACCGATATATTTTTTTTTTATTTACAGTAGAGTGTTGTTATTTTGGCCAAGTACAGTTCTTACACAATTATATTGCCTAATTTAATATGTTTGGTATTTTAATTTAATTTTACTTTAAATTAATTTATATGAATAAATTTGGTTAATATAAGATCGAAGTTTTTAGAGAAACTAGAAAATGGAAGTGGTTCGGAAATATGACTTTAGTACTATTTTGTTTTTAGTTCATTCTCTTGTCACATAAATGTGACACAGCCTTTTCTTTTGCTTCATGGCTGTAAATGTCGTTAGGGGAATTATTCTTACGACGTGTGTGGGATTCGAACCCACACTCCTTCGGTGTTTTACAGCGTAGTTAGAACGTTCTTAGCCACTAGGCCACTGAGTCCTCTTAGTAATATTTTGTTATCAGTTTATAAATATTTATTATTTAAATTCAAATGTTATCAAATTTTTAACAATTTGACCGTTAAATTTGTTTGAAAATACTGAAATTAAACAATGAAATAATGTGAGTCTTATTACGAAAAAAACGTTCTAGTTTTAATTAATGTTGTAGGTAAGAAAGAGATAAAAAACTATCACATCAAAATAATATATCATAATCATAATAGCTAATATAATATAAAATAGGAAATACAACGGTAAAAAAAGGTATTACCAGACTAAAGAAGAACAAACAAACTGCCTGAAATTATTTCACATTAAACTTTAAACCAAGAAAAAATTTCTGTTCGTTAATTTAAACTTTAAGATTTACTAAACGAAAATTAGATAGGTATACAGTTAAAATTTCATATAATATCCTTCTACAAATAAATGACATGGAACTCGTTATTTTTTATAAATAAATCTTTACAAAAGTTTCATTTTTGACCAAATTTTTTTGATGGCATTAAGTAAAATTATTACTGAACTTTCATCTTAAGTATAGCTATCTGGCACATTTATGTACCACGGTACCTGGATATAAATAAATAAAATAAATATAAAATAGTATAAAAAATAATCAAGATTAATATAATTTTTAAATAAATCATACAGCAGTTATTATTATACGTTTCTTTACTGTATTTCTTTTACTAATAAAATAACCAAAAAAAAAAAAAAAAAAAAGGACGAGCTATTGAAAAATCCTTAAAATGAATTACAAAAAATATAATAAAATAATAAAGGCAAATAAAATTGTTGAATTCAATTGAAACCCAATCCTTGGGTGCTTAAAAATTCATTACGAACATAAAAACATATAAAAAAAATTCAACAAAAAAAAAAAAGCGACACAATCTTTTTCCGCCATATTTTCAGTTTTCCAATACAAAAAAAATCTGAGAAAAAAAAAAAACAAATGGCGAACGAATACTAAACGATCAATTCATTTAAATTTTATATTCATCAGTTTCATTTCACTTCAATATGGTTCAATATTTTCATATGAATTTTATTTAAACCATTAAAAAAAAAAAAATTTTCCCGCCAAATTTTAGACATTGAATCATCTATCAGTCATTTCACATGATGTGAATTTTAAAATTAAAAAAATTTTATTTCGCAATTCGTTATTATTGTATCCCATTTTCTATTTGTTTGTTTTTTTTTTTTTTTTGTGGATATTTTTCTTTTTCTAGTTTTTGTTGTTTTTATTATAATATTTTAGTATATTATAAAATGTATACCTATTACAGTGAAGTGATTTAATTAGCAATGTGTCCGTCTGATTTAAAACAAATACCTTTATAATTTAATAAACGGGGGCTTCGGTGGCCTAATGGGAAAGAGCGTACGCTGTAAACACCGAGAGAGTGTGGGTTCGAATCCCACACACGTCGTTAGAGTTATTCTCCCTTACGACATTTATAGCCACGCCTGTAAAGGAAAGGCTGTGTAATTTCCTGTTCACATTTATGTAGAAACACCCTAACCAGGCTATATAAAACAACCGATTTAATAAATCTTATGACCTTAGATATATTGCGTTCATCGTCTTAGTGAAAGAAGGCTAATGTCACTCAGTCTTATCAAATATAAGGTAAATAAAATATTGTTCAAATATAAGATACTCAGAATAATTATATTTACTTTATTCTGACAATCATTGACGCAATATAACTCGAGTTCTCGAGACTATGTCAGTTTACCATACATACTTTTAAAATCTGTTTAGTCCTGTATATTACAGGGGGCAAAAGAAAAACTTTCACAAGTTATAGCAAAAATAATCAATAATTTTTTTTTTACCCCTACAGCCTTGATAACAACAAAAATCCGGACGGGAAAGTTATCAGATTTTTTCCATACCTCTGCAGCCTTGACAACACAAAACACTGGACAGATATACTTTAATGTTCAGTTGTAATACTGTAGAGCTGAACATATGTTAAAGGATTTTAAGATATAGGTACATAATATATTGCAGATAGTACATTATAAGATGTATATTAATGTCAACTATACAAAACCACCTTATGACTACTCAACGACAGAAATAATAACTAATTTAATTTTGTGTTATATTATATCAAAATTTCATTGGCTATGTGTGGAAGGTTTTTATTTCGCAGCTCTAAAATGTTAACTAAATAAAATTTTAATTAAAAATCAATCAATTCTGAAATGTCCAAACTATACATATACAGAAACTGTAGTATTTATGAAAAACAAAATGATATACCAATGTTATAAGACGCGAGATTCCTATTTAAATTAGTCAAATCCTTCTGAGTAACATTAAATAGTATATATAGGACGAATGTTCTAATTTAACATTTTTGACAGAGTTATGTAGTTTGGATGCTGTGTTGTGTTCACAAAAACGACTTTTCAGTTTTCGACAGTAGCTGTGTTAATAATAAAACATATAAAAATTAAAAAGAAAAAATGTATCTTTTATATTTCCACCATTCTGCAAATAAAAATTATTATCCCTCTTAGAAGAAACAGAATTTGTTTTAGGTTCATTTTGCAGGAAGAAAATTTTAATTTTTTTTTTTTTGTATCACAACTCATATTAAAATTTCTATTTTATTCGTTTTTAATATTTTTTTTTTTTTTTTCGAAAGGTATATAATGGGTGAGAGAAAATAGTTTTTCCCGTTCTTGTTTATTACTGTTTCGTGAGGGTTGGTTTAATTTTTTCGGTTTATATGTAAATTTTTTTGTTTTTCCAGATGTTAAAGCTTACGTGAACACACCAGCAGCTAACAAAATGGTATGAATTATTTATTTATTTACCATTTTTTTCATGAATTATAAAATATATAATTTTTCGTTTTTTTTTTTTTTTTTTTTTTTTTTTTGATGAAAAAGGTAAATAAATAAATTTAACATATTTTAAAGTGAAATTTTTGAATATGAAAGAAATCAAAATTTGTTTAAAAGAATTTGAGAATTTCAAATAATTTTTTTTTTTTTTATTTTTGTTTTTCATTCATATAGAAAATTTTGATTTTAGAAAATAAATTTTCTTTTTCGATTTAGAAATTTCAAATCAATAAAATAGCATTTCCGGAATTTGATTTTTTTGGAATTTTCTTTTATTTTTTGTTTTCTTTAAATTTTCAATTGTAATTCAGATAACTTTTAAATTTATTTTTTGATTGGTATGTAAATATTTTATATAAGAAAATTTTATGCAGATTTTTTTTAGAATTTTGATTTAATATTCTTTCCTGTATAATTTTATAAAGTGTTTTTTTTTTTTTGTTAATTCTCTGAAATGCTGTTTAATAAATCCGATTTAAATTCCTGTAATCCAAATTTATGTGATTCTTTTAAGTTATTATAGTTAGATTATCATTTAAAATTGATTACTAACTCAATATTATATGGATCAAAGAATTTCGAAAAAAAAAAAAAAAAAAAAATTTATGTTTCCTCTAAAATTAAATTTTATTTTAACATCAAGTAATTCAATTTTAATGGAATGTATTAAATGACAGAATAAGAAAGGTTTTGATATAGAGGACAAAAAGGTTTCATATAATATACTAATAATGGAATTCAAGTGAAAGATTGACTATTATAAGAAAAAAAAAACTTTTGAATTTTGAATTTTAGTATTTATCTATCAGAAATTTAGAAGTTAACTATATTGGATTGGATTATCAAATAATATTATAATAGCCACTTTTCAATAAGTTTTCGCATTTTGGAAAAATATTTTGAAATATTTGCTTACTTACTTGTTTGACTCTGCCCGTTCATCTGTTTTCAAAAAATTTTACATCATTTAAGAAATGAAATTTTTACCATGGATTCCAATAAAAAATTAATGTTGTGGAACAACTTTTTATGTGGCACTACCCGTTACCGAGTAACTCGTTCTTCAAAGTTGGAAAAATACCTATTTTAAATATTTTTTTTTTGCAAGTTCTGCCTTGGGTTTTTCATAGTTGGGTAGGAAATCCCATTTCTCAAAATTACAAACATAAAATACCAATCACGAAATCTCAAACACAAAATCCAAATTAAAAAATTCCAAATTGCGAAATCCGTTTTTTTGCAAGATTGAAATACTATACTTGGGAAAGCCTCAGAAAAAATCTTGAATAAAAAATATCTAAAAAATATATTATGATTTTGCAAATAACTCTAAATCCTTCTCCTATTTCTATTTTTTTAGATGCATATTTCAAGTCAACTTTAAAGGTTTTAAAATAGTAGAGGCTACCGGGCTAAATAAAATATTGATACCTTGTTTTTGTAACCAAATCTAAAGCCTTTTCGAATTATACTTTTTAGCACATTTCCAAAAACATTTTGAAATAATGTGCTTATTAGTTTCATTTTGTCCGTCCGTCTGTCCGTGTGTTTACAAAACTTCTACACCGTTAAAGATAGAGAAAAAGATTTTTAACCATGGCTAGGTCTCATACATAAAACTAAACTTAACTCTAATCTTATTTTTATACCCGTACGATACGATCGGGTATAATAAAATTACTCCTCCGTTTGTAACACCTCGAAATAATCGAGCTAGATATACCTTCAAAGGTATGGATCGGATCAGAAAAAAATTTTAAGACTTTTGAGCCATGTCCGTCCGTCCGTCCATCCGTCCGTCAGCACGCTAACTCAAAAACTAAAAAAGCTAGAATCTTCAAATTTACACAAAATATTCTGGGAGTAATTTGTAGCTTCCCTATTTTTTTTGGTTGAGTTTGGACCAAAACTTAGGGTAGCTCTCGAGCACCTAAATTTTAGATCCCCACATTTTTTTTGAAATAGAGCTATGAAATTTTAAATACTGATAGATCTCATAAAAATATTAATTTTATTTTTAATAACTTTTTTTTGTAGCCCCACCCGTTATGGAGCTACAGCTCCCCAAAGGTTCAAAAAAGCTCTATATTTAAATTGTTATAGCACAAGTTGTATAAGTTCTATCTTCATTTTGAAAACGCCAAACGATTACTACTTGTATTAGCTTTAAAAGTGTATATACAATAAATATATATTTGTGGCATACGGTGTCTTAATTTACCGTTATGCGAAACTAAAATTTTGCAAAATCCTTTAACCCTTCTATCTTCTAAACGGTTTAAGTTGGAAATTTGAAATTTTGACAGAAGTTAGATTTTTGAAAATAAGTATGAGTTATTTCAGAAATTTTTTTTGTATCACCCCCCATTTAGGAGCTGTAAGGGGTCAAAAAATGAAAATTTCCTATTTTTAAACACCTGTAACTTGAACACCTGTTAAAATTTTTTTGAAGTAATACACAAAAATTAAAGCTTCAACATTATTTTCTTATTTCTGTTAACAACTTTTTTTAATAATATAGGGTTACTTTATAATTGACGAAAGTGTTACTTGATTTTTTCAAATTTTCTAACAAATTTCTTCAACAAATTTTTTGCATTTGTTTTACTCGATAATTTGAAATTGTTGAGGATATAATGCGTAGTACATAAAAATGCAAATAAATAAACAACATAACGGTTGCTTGAAGAATTTTTATTTATATGATATTAATATATATACATACTTATATAATATCATGTTTATTTACATATCGTATATGTCACTAGTGAATGAATGATAAGAGTATAGATGTATATACTACAGCGCCATATTTACATACATATATGTATTTATTGTACTTATAAGAAATTATTCTGTCAATGGAATATTTAAATATAATATAATATAATATTTAAAATTAAATTTACTATTTTGTACTAAGTAAATTTAATATACATTTACCGCTTAGTATTAAATGGTACTATAGAATATTTAAAAAAGTTTTGGATTGATAATCGTTATGTGGAAGGTTAGAATCTGCTTTTGAAGAATGTACATATAAACATAAGTTTGAATATATGTACAACCCATAGTACTAGAAATTATAAAATTCACCCAAATTATTTTAAAATACTAAAATATTAAAAAAATAATATTGTAAGCAGAGTTAGCTGTTAGCTGTGTTAGCTGTGAACATACTAACGGTTCGTACGGGTATCTAAGAGTTGACAAAGGCAACTGTATTCTTCCTCGTTATCAAACAAAAACTGTGAGTTTAATCGTAAGTTTTCTTTGGGAAATTGAAATTTGAGTTAAAGTTTAGTTTTATGTATACACTCTACTGTTTAAAAAAATAAAATTTGAGTTCAAATCCAGTTTTATGTATTCGACCCAATATATTTCATAGTAATTTGAAGTTATGACTTACATATACTATTAATAACGGCATATGTTATATTCTGATTTTGTATACAAACTCTGATTCCTGTGCAATAACAACTGTTGTTATAAGCTTATAATCTATGGGACTATGACACGGCATAATAAAAATATTATGTTTAAAAACAAGGTAGAATATAAACAAACGGTTTTTAAAAGCGCACATTTCTAAAAAAATAATAGAAACTGTTTAGAATTATTGAGACTTGGACAAAAATTTGAAAATTGCATATAATCAGAAAAAATGTGAAAATAGGACTTTTTTGCAATTTTGAGGGGCTGTAAGTCCGGAACATTATAAAACTAAAAGAAACCATTAACACATGTAAAGATATATTACTGAAGCTTTAATTTTTATATCTTTCCGAAATAAAATGTGTACAGATGCCTAAGTTACAGGTATCTAAAAATAGCAAATTTTCAATTTTTGAGCTCTAATAGCTCAAAAGGGGCGGTACAAAATAATTTACTAAGGAAACTTTTATTCTAAAGTTATTTCTGTCCTCAAAAAATGTCAACTCCCTATCTAAAAGCGTTCCGCAGTTATGAGGGTAGAAAAATCAAGCAAAATTTGGTTTTCACATAACGGTAAATTTAAATACTAAATTTAAAAAGAAATTATAATTTTGATATTGATTTACAAAGATAAAGAAAAACCTGTTGAATGACATTTTTAGATTGAAAAAATGTTAAGCAGAATATGAGGTATACACATTTAAAAGTAGAGCTTTTTAAAGTTTGAGGGACTGTAGCTCCATAGTAGAGGGGGCTACATGAAAACGTTATTCCACAAAATTTATTTTTTTATGAGATCTACCCATGGTTAATTTTTTTTCTCTATCTTTAACGGTGTAGAATTTTTGTAAACAGACGGACAGACTGACGAAGGGACAAAGTGAAACTAATAAGCATATTTTTTCAATTTTTTTTTGGAAATGTGCTAAAAATATGAACTATCTACCTAACTATATAATTTTAAAATAATATTATTGAACTTGATGAATTTATTTTCTTTTTGAAAGATTTTTGACTCCTTTGAATCAAAGATTTTAACCTTATATTCCTTTCACTAATCAAAACAAATGTAAACATTCAAGTTAAAAATTATTTATTCAACATAATATTAAAATTATTGATAAAATGTTTGTATTAAAAAAGGATAGGTATATTATATACACAATATAAAATGCAATAAGTACATAGATAAAATAAATTTTAAATTTTATTTACCACACTAAAACTAATTTTATTTCTTTCGTAGTAACGACAGAAGTTTCCTTAAGAATTGATAGAAAAGAAAATATTTGTTATTTTTTATTTCTTTTATTTTTATTCTAATTTTCATTTTATTTTATACTGAAAATTAAATTGAAAGGATTCTTTTTGCTCAACTTGAAATGAGTAGGTATATATAAAATTTTTGTTGTGAAAATTAGTTGAGCAAAATTTTCTAGACTGCGAATTATGAAAATTGCTATGGGTACCACTGTACTCGTATATAAAAATATTGTAAATGAACATAATTAAAATTTTCTGATTCATTGAAAAAGAGTTATTTGAAAGTACAAGATATTTTTTTTTTTTACAAAATTATTAAAAACATTTTAAATTTATTCAATTTAATTAGAAAAATTTACAATCTTAAAAAAGAAATAAAAATTTTCTTTGATAGACTCAATAGTTCTTTTTAAGTTCTTACATTTTGTTTTTTCTTGGAAGTTTTTTCAAACTGAGAGATGAATTTAAAAATGAAATTTTTTTATATATTTATTTTTAATTGATTACTTTATAAAATATCTTACTTATAAAAATATACTTGTATTTTTTATAAAAAAAAATCTGATATTTGACTGTTTCTTTGATTTTTTAATTAACTTTATTTTAGATTTTTAGAACATTTTGAAAAATATCTAAGATCAGATTGAATATTATAAAATGTTCCATTTAAAGGAATTTTATTAAGTAAAGAAGAAAGGTTAAACTTTCTTTTCGCAATACACGTCATAATATTTTTATTATACGGCTCAGAAATCGCCTAAAACTAAGTACCTATCTTTAACTGAAACAAATAAATGTAACAGTAAGTCGATACAACCGATTTATTTATACCCTACACCTAAAAAATTCAAATTAAATTAAAAATCCTCAAGTTATTTTAGTTAGGTAGGTATTTAATTCAAGCTAAAAAAATAAATGCTTTTACAACCTTTGTACAAAATTTCAGGTTTCTATCTTTATTAATTTCGAAGATATGTTTACTAGGTCTTGGGAAGTGTATGAAAGTACCCGGACCACCATCCCAATTCATTTAAAATTTTAAAAACATCATCAGAATAGGGTAGAACACTCTTATATCAAATTTCAAGTTTCTATCTTTATTAATTTCGAAGATATACGTATTCGCTTTTGGGAGTTGTAAGGGAGGTATCCGGACCCATGGTCCTACAGTATAAATTTCATCAAGATACCATCATTATTTTTTGAGTTATCGTGCGTATGAACGGACGGACGAACATCGCTAAATCGACTCAGCAGGTGATCTTAAATCAGAATATATATACATGTCCATATCTAACTCGCTTCCTTTTGATGGTTACAAACACCATAGCAAAGTTAATGTATCCTATACTTTAGGTGTAGCGTATAGCAAAGTTAATATACTCTATACTGTAGGGTATAAAAATCGATTTAAAAAATGATTTGAAACTTTGTTCGATTGTCGAAATGTTAAAAATCTCAAATCTAATGCAATTTTACGTTTTTGTTCAGGTCGCTATAACTATATATAGAATTGATTAAGAGTTTGTAATGTTAAAATTTGTAGGGGACTGAAACACCACTAAAAAAAGTATAAAAAAAAATTCGTTCATTTGATTCCACTTGTCACTCTATTAAGTTATACATTTTCATATTATGTTAAAATGAATATGTATTTGTTACTGGCATTGAAATATTTTGTATTTTATTATAGGCAGGTTTCATTTGAAATTGAAAAGATTTCATTTTGTTTTAAAAATGTTTCATTTGGTTTTGAAAAGGTCACATTTGGTTTTGAAAACATTTCATTTGCTTTTCAAAAAGATTCTGTTTATACAAAAATAATTATAGTTTATACAAAAAAAAATTGAATTGTAAAATTAAAATTAGAAAAAAAAAAAAAATTATAATTTATTTAAAATATAAAAATACAAAATATTTACATTTTTATTTCAAAATTAATTAAAATCGGGGCAGAAATTATGCCATCTCTGGGATACCCATATGAACATAATAATATGCTGTTTCTAATATGAACATAATAATATGTTAAAATTTAATCATATTTTACAAAATTTTAGATGTTTTACTTAATTAAGAACCGAAATATTACATTAATTGAAATTTTGAGCTTGTTTGACATCTACACGAACCTATTGCCCGAATCAATCATATTTTATAGAAGTTATTGCCATAAAACTTTTTCATATTATGTAAAATTTCAGATACTTAACTCCATTAAGTTCCAACAAGCTATGCACCTGAACCTCTTGTGCTAGAGCAACCAAAATTTACCGAAGATATTGCGACTAACCTTGATCATTTTTTAAAAATTACTAGCTTTTTTAGGTACCAAGTTATGAGGATCTAAATGATGGTCCTTATATGAAAAAGGAAGTTGTATGACAGCTTCCAGAACTAGGTGCTCTAGACCAACCAAATTTTACAAAAGAGTGCCAACAACTTTTGTAATTCGTCATCATTTCAGAAATTACAGATACCTAGCATTAATAAACACTGAGTTATTTCTATACAAAAAAGAAATTGTATGGCATCCACCCGAACCTATTGCATCAGAACAAACAAATTTCAAATGTTATTAGCATGCAACTTGACATCTTTTAACAAAATTTCAGACACTTAACTTCAATATATACTATGTAATTTCCATATAAAGAAAGAAGTTATATAGCAGCAACTCGAAATTTCAGATGTTTTACTTTAGTACGAAGATATATTTATGTACATTTTGAACTATATGACAGCTTTATAAAACTGTTGCTCCGAATCAACCACATTTTGCAAAAATTGATCATCTTTTAAAATATTTCAGATGCCTAGTACATAAACTCCAAGATAAGCAAGCTACCTGTACTTGCTGCTCTAACACATTTAAAAATGGACCAATTTTATGTCTAAATACAAAATAGACTTTTTCTAACCATCTTTCTAAATAAAAAAACGAAAACCAAAACTCATAACTAAACTTTATCATATGAAAATGGATTTTGAAATTACAAAATCCTTAAATTGATTTTTCTGCCATCCAGGCATTTTTTTAAAGATTTTAAACAAATTTTCGTATCATTTTTACAAACTCAGTAAAAACTGAATATTTTTCTCAAAAATAGGAATTTTAACCAGAAAATGGAGTTTTTGTGTAGAGGACCATATTTTTAAATATAAAACAGAAATCCGTTACTCATAAATAAATTTTATCGTCTGAAAATGGATTTTGAAATTATTAAATCTATATTTAGCTTGACTCCTTTAAGTTGTCACAAAGGTAATGGCAAATTTATTATATCCTTGATCATTATAGTTTAGACGGCTGTTATAATAATAATGATATCATTAATATTTTTAACTTTGATAATTCCCATTGCATGTTTGTTAATGTTTGCCTTAAATATAAAGTAAAAGGCACAGAGGTTTGTTTCTGCAGATCTGTATTTAACTAAGTCCCGGTAAATATGCAATTTTGAAACATTTATTGGGATATTATGGAATTATTGTCCAACGTTAATAAATAAATAAATAAATATAAATAAATAAATATAAATAAATAAATATAAATAAATAAATAAATAAATTGTCCAACGTTCTAACAACGACTTAATTTTCAGAGAAAAATTAAGAAAAAGCGACAGTTAATTAAATGGTAGCGGAGTGATAAAAGAAGTCAGTTTTTCAACAATTCTTAATACTAATTTCATTCTTTCCTAAAATAGAAAAAAATTTAAAAATCTAAGGAATTGGAAAAAATAGACAATAGATACGAGTTAGGGAAAAAAAAAATGTCTTTCGAAAAATGTCCTAATATAATGTTGAGAAAAAGAAAAAGCAATTAATATAAAAAAATAGAAACCACAACACCTTGTAAAAAATTTCCTAGTAGTATTAAAAGCAGCAACTTTTAAATGATAGATTATTTGATTTTGGATAGTTCATATTGCAATTATAAAAATTTATATTTTTTTGATTTATTTGAAAAAATCATCAAAAATAAAATTATTTGGTCCATTTACCAATTTATTATAAATAAATTTGAATTATTTTGTTTGGTGTTCATTCTCTCTGATTTTATAAAATCTTTTGTTATTTAAAACATTCTTGAATTTTAAATTAATTTTATTTAAATTGATTTATACAATATCTTATGAATATCTATATTTATATAAGCTTATATAATATATTTGGAAAAAAACAACTTTAAACGAATTCCTCTTCTTTAAATTCTCCTTATATTAATGTAGAAAATTGTAAAATTAAAACAGTAGGTGTCCTTCTAACGAAATAATTATCAAATTTTTTATTATGTCTTATATTATATATGTCTTTGTCTTTGTTCAAAAATTTCCAGCTGATTTTCTTTACCAATAAATTCTAATACAATTTATTGTTTTATTAGAACAATGATAACAATATAAAATATTACCAAGAAAATGGACAAAATAAGCATACTAAAAAAAAATAAAGTAATAAAATAAAAATTTCCAAAAAAATGTAATTAATTAAATAAGAACTGATGCATTAAAAGTTGGAATCTAAAATTAAATTTTACTTTTTGAAATCTATTGATGCAGAATGAATTGTGAATAGAACCAAACTGTTATAATGGAAAACAATGAATGACCTTTAATTGATATTAAATATTCTTTACTTGACAAAAATGAATTTTCTTTTTCTTAATACAATACAGCCTTAAAATTTTTGAATGTAAATAATTTTATTGAAAATAATTAACATTATTATCTTTTATAGCTGTATTGAATGCACGAGATATAAATATTTTATTACGTAAATAAAAATATAAAATTTTTACAATGAAATAGATTAAAAATGTATATGAAGATAATTATAATTAATGACCTTGATAATATAATGGGGTTTTTAATTTTATAGACTTTTAGTAGACAATATTCTGTATATTCTTATAAAATTCATGTTTTTTTTTTTTTTTTACATTTTTATTATAAATTAAAACAAACAAAAATTATTCAATAAAGATCACAACATTTTAAGTTGAAGAAACAATTTTCCTAACCCTAAAAGTATGCTACAAAAATATGGTAACATCATATTTTTAAAATCATTGAAAAACGGTGACCACTAGGTGGGTAACCTTGTGGTTAAACATGTGACTTTTTAACTGGAGGAGTACGGGTTCTAATAGAGAATAGGTAGCAAGTGTTTTTAAGGGTATAGTGCAGTTTATTTAAACTCATATTGCAAATATCACATTGCAAAAAAATCACTTGAAAAAAATTCGTTTCGCAAAAACGAATTTGTGAAAAAAGGTAGATGTCATATTTTTACATTGCAAAACATCCTATTCACAAATTTTCAAATAACATCAAATAATATAAGTATATGTATATTATGGAGGACATTATTAGTATACATATTCTACAAGACGTAAAACTCTGATTTTGTAACCAACTCTAAAATCTCTCCTATTTTTCAAAATTTTTTTCATTGTCAGTTTTTTGATAAGTGGACTTAAGGGAAATAAATGTTTGTCATTTGTGTTTTGTCAAGTGTTGCACGCCTGTTTTTAATTATAAGGAAAATTACTTAAAAAATCCTCCCTTGCTATCAAATATACATAGTGTAAATATATTATTATAATAAAGAACATAAACAAAATAAAATATTACTACGTATATAAATTATTAATAATATTTAATCGACGTATACTGGCTTTACTTTAACTAGCCAATGATTTAGTAATATTTCAATATATCCTTTGTCATTTGTAATGTTAATATACATAAATATATAAAATAAACGATTTGAATTCCTTCAAAAGTTAATTTAAAGTTTCTGCAATTTCACCATCAATTTTCGGAAACAAAATTTAAAGAAATCCGTTTTTAAAAATTTCGGAATTCTCTTTTTATGTTTAGAAATATGAATTCTACACAAAAATTTTTTTTTTTGGTTAAAATTCCTATTTCTAAGGAAAATATTCATAATTTTTGTGAATAAGCAAAAATGACAGCAAAATAATACATAGGAAAAGATTGAACGTCGTCTCCCGCAAAATTATTCTTTCTGTGTCTAGTATTTCTTTAGAAAAAGGGTGAAACAAAAATGTTTAATAAAAATATTATCTTTTTCATTATATTTCTTTCAACTTTATGCCTTAATTTACTTCTGTTAATCATGCGTACTTTGAATTTATTTTACTTAAAGATTTATAGTTTGGATATACGAGTAGGTATATTACATATATCTAGTGATGAAGTGATTTTCAATTGGTTATAGTCGAATGTATTGTACAAATGACAGTTTTAAAAATAAAAAATTGGTCGGCACTCGCCACCCCGGCACCATTATAGGTATATAAATATTTGTGTGTTGATTTTAATTGACTACTTTGGAATGGTGAAGATAAGTAAATTATATGAATACAAAAATATGTAAATTGGGAGCAAAATCAATTTATGTTTTTTTTTTTTCAAGATTTTTATTTACTAGATTTTTAAGATATTGGGGGTGACCCATTGAATTATTCATATTTTTCCTCTATTAACACAATATGTTATACTTAATTAACCGTATCTATTGAATTTGGTATGTTATTACTTATAAATATATATAAGGATGTCAGTTAAATCAAACTACTATTATTTTATGTTTTTCGTTTAATGAAATTTAACAAATAAATATACTCCTTTAATAAAATAAAAATACTCCTAAGATATTTAAAGATATAGAGATTTTAGTAACTTTATATTGATTTTTATTAATGTTAGTGTGAGCATCAGAAATTCTTTATGATTCCATTTCAAAACTCCTCAATAGGTCATTTATAAAAAAAAATATTATAGTGTGCGTCATTTACGCGGCAGGATATACAAATTTTTGCTTTTGAAAGGATGCCACAACAAGATGGTATAATACTTCTATAAAATCTGTATTTATTTTATTTTTCCTTAAAAATCTCCGTTAAGGTTTTGTTATATATGAATGATTGAGTTGTATATAAAAAGAATTATTAAAATAATAAAACAAAAATTTATCGTTTAACTTTCAATGGTCTGTTGTAAAAGGATTGTATTTTAAATAAAAATTATCAATCTTTACTACAACAAAAAGTTAAATCTTCGGTGGAGCGGAAGGATTATCTATTAAAAGGATAATAGGTTTATAAAATTTAAGCCGTTTAGTTTTACAAAAAAACAAAAATATACAGTGTATTTCTTCAGTATAAATATTGCATTTCTTGAGTGCAAAATATTTTGTGCAGCAGAGGTTAAAAAGACATAGATAACACCTTACATTTTCATTTTAAAAAATTTGAATGTTATATGAACACTTGTTATAAAGCTGTGAAAATTACTGGCTTCATCAACTGAAATTAAAAGAACTTTTTCTAAAAGAAATTTAATACATTCGCCTTTACAAATTTTTAACCTTTTGAAAAATCAAAAAAATTAATTCATTTATATTTAAGTTAAGGAATAAATGACAAAAAGCACTTAGATTTGGTTGAATGACTAATAACAACATTTTTTAACATGAGTGTGAAAATGCTACAAAAAATGCTCTTGGTCAATTACTAATTTATTTACATATAGGTAACCAAAATAATGTACCGGTACGCGGTATACCATAACAGAGTGCAGAGTAAAATTTCCTATCTCTATATAATCTACCTATATATCTACCTAATAATCGATCCTATCTCTATATAATCTACCTAGTATGACAAAATTAAACGAGTTCTATAATTTTTAGAACAGTTTTTCTATTATAATGTACTTACAATTATTAATTCAAAATTTCGTTCTAATAATAAACAGAAAACACTCATTTATAAAAAACTTTTGATTCATAATAATAAGTATTTTTTTTTGGCTCTGTGAAATAGCATCCAATGGAATAAGAATTAAAAATAAAAAATGAAAAAACATCTAAAAAAATGTAAAAAAAATTTAAATGTTATTTCAATTGTTTTTAGGTCCTATTTTATTTAGATATTATTCCATCGTGAAATAAGATCTAAAAGTGAATAATGAAATAAAACCAAAAAATAAATTTTAGATCTCATTTCATTTCCCTAAAAATTTATAAAAGGAAGAAAAGAAACATGTTTTTTATAATTGTTGATAATTACTGAGATATCTTCTGAATTTATCTTTTTGATTTTGAACCCTGAATCTCGCATATACATAATATTAGATATATAATGTATAAATATTCTGTAAAAGGCGTAATACCTCTAATTTTGTAACTAACTCTAAAATCACTACCTAATTAAAAATTTCTCAAATACATAAAAATTCTGGAAAAAAGGTAAATCCTTGTTTTATATCCAACTCTAGAATACTTACTAATAATTTTTTAACATATTATATACTCAACACTAAAATATTTAAAATAGAGTATTCTGATTAGAAGGGATTTTATAGTTCGTTACAAAATGGTATTCCTATCATTTTTACAGATTATTTATATATTACAGATTATTTATATATTATAAATATATGTATATTTTCTTTTAAATTTAATATAAAGATTATGTCTTTGGGAATTTTGTCTTTGAGGACTTTATTTTTGTCTTTGAGGACTTTATCTTGGGAATTTTGATTTATGAATTTTTTGATCAACTCCTGCCTATATTTATATAAATTGTGTAAATAATTTTGTTTTGATTTTTGGTAGATATTGTTTTTTAGATCTTATTATAATTTTTTTTCATTTTTATTTTTTTTTTTTTTTTTTTATTTTTAAATCTAATTTCATTTCAATATTATAATAATGTTTATTTCATTCATAATTAGATCTTTTTTTCATTGTGAAATATGATCTAAAAAACAGCAAAATTTTAGATGTTATTTAATTTTTTACTTTTGGTTCTTATTTCATTACACCCTATTTCACAGAGCCATTTTTTTTTTTTTTTACTATTTGATTTTATTCTTTTACTATTTTTTTACTATTTGATTTGATTTCTCCCAAGGAATCTTTTACGGAAGCATGTAAAACATAAAAGAATTTACCCACAGGGAAGAATATCTATTTTAATTATTTCATATTAAACTTGAAAATTTTAATTTAAAAAGAAAATTAAGAAAACTCTCATCGAAATTAAAAGTAAAAATTGAAAAATGAATAAGGAAAATTCGAAAATCATATCAGAAAATTTTTTAAATTTTAATTTTTGTTTAGTTAAAAAACGTGATAGGAAATGTAAAAAAAAATGTTTAAATTTGCTGAATGATTGAAAATGAAGGTAAGAAATAGTAGAAGAAGAGAAAAGATAGGAAAGAGAAAATTGAATTTTATATTTTTGTAATATATTTTCTTTATTTAAATATTATTCTAGGAGTGGTAATATAAAATTGGTTACACGGTAAATTATTACAAGATTATTTTTTTGTATATCGTATTCCTATACTTATCCTTCGAAACATTATGATTTACTTCCGATTTATATTAAAAATATCTTTAAAGTTTTCAAGGAATATAAAAAAGATACGTAAATCGAATAAAAAGGGAAACGATTAAAATTAAAATAAAAAATTTTGTTTGTATAAAGCTTTAACGCAAAATAAAAAGAACAAGATTTAAAATATCAAAAAAAATGTAATTAGGTATTATGAATAAAAGTAAAAATTATGTAAGTATAAATTTAAAGAATAAGGTAAAACTTAAAAACAAAAAGTGAAATAAAATAAAATTTAACCTACAATAAGTACGATATACTCTAATTATCAGTAACTCTTTTCTAAATATTAATATTTTAACAAAGAAAAATATTAAACTGTACCAAACTATGCATAATTGTCTTCTAATAAAGACAATTACACTAAATATACTGTTTCACTTGACCTAAATCTCGATTTCTCGAAAAGAACACTTCCATCCCTTCACATCTTAACTTTTGAATGAGATGGTTTCCATTATGCCATCTTAGCAAGTTTAGTTTGGAAATAAATCAAAAGATAAATTGATGCAACTAGGTGTACAAGTTTCTTGTATTGTTATAATTTTATATGTATACTGTTAATATTTCTGAGGGAGGCCGAAAAATGGAATTGGTATTTTTGATAAGGTGAAAAATTGAGTATTTCGCCTAATAAACGATCCCATTGTCACAACAACAACAACAACAACAACAATGGCTTCTACACTTAGTTTTCACCGTCCAATAGGAACACCAATCCTGTTTTATTGATACCTTATAGGAGTATGGATACTTGCTGTGACGAGAATAAAAGTTTGATACTTCCATTGAAATTATTCCAAAGAGAAACAAGGAGAGTTTCTGTTGTCCTACCTTAGGTGTTTAATCCATTAAAGTATCACACACTCATAGAAGACCCGTGCTTGTTCCACTCTTCTATAGTTTCTCATTTCACTTTTTCTATTCTTTCTTCTATAGTTTTGATAATTCCCACCTACCCTTCCGTTCATTCAAATGAAGTATAGAAGAAGCCTTAGGTGTTTAATCGATTAAAGTATCTCACACTCATAGAAGACTCGTGCTCGTTCCACTCTTCTATAGTGATTTTTGATAATTCCCAGCTATCCTTCCGTTCCGTTCAAATGAAGTATAGGTAAGTATAAGTAGATTGATTTGTTCTTTTTTTAGAACTGCTAGCTGTTCATCCTATAGTTTCTATATCTTTTTAACTAAAATTTCGCATTTTCATTTTATAAGTTAAAAAAATAAATAACAAATTATTTTTATAAATAAATAATGGAAATAAATAAATTTTGAGGTTCTTAGAATATAAAATAATTTCATATTCTTAAGTTGATTTAAAATTCTTATAAAGAATCTGTATTTTATTTTTAATGATAATAGTGGTAACAATAATGACAAGAAGATAAAAAAAAGAAGAAATAAATTCAACCAAAGATGTCTGTAGTTTTTAGCATAAATAATTTTGATTGCAAGCAAAATAAAATGTGAATTGAATTTTTAATAGCGATTATTATTTTTCTTTTAAAGAAATTAAATTATAAATTTCAAAAAAAAAAGAAAAATTTTAAATTTTTATTTTAAGAAAATACAAAAGTGAAAGTTATTAAGAAAAGTTTAAAAAGGAAATGTTTTGTTTTTTTTGTTTTTGAATTACTAAACACTTATCTTTTATTTAAGGATTATAAAAAGGAACCAGAAGATTTGCATTAAATTAAAATAAGTTGAAAAGAAATTTTTTTAAGTATAGAAAATAATTTATAAACTATTTTTCTTCAGTTCCTTTCAATTAAACCTGTTTTTTTTTTTTAGATTTTATTTTTTTCCTTTATATTGCATAACTTATATTCTATAAGATTTTATTTTTATTGTGAACTCTATTGAACTTATAAACTTTGATATTTTAACGTTTTCTTAATTTGTAAATAATTAATAAAATTAGCTATAATGTTTATGTTTTTAACTTAATTTTAAAAGCGATTAGATGAATAATACGAAAACTAGTAGAATATTGAAAAAGAAAAGTAAAGCTTTAGCCTAAACTTGAATAGAAGTTAATATTCATGAAAGGAAAGCTAAAACAGTATTCGGTACTCGCTAAGCATTAAAAATAATAAAAACTATGTTTTTTTTTACACTGAAACTTCTTCATTATTTGTTCTCTATGTGTAATTGTTTCTATTTTTTATTATATTATCCTTAACTTCCTTTACTTAAAAAACAAAAAAAAAATTATTGTTTAAAAAAAAATCAGATTAATAATTCGCTACCATAATAACATACAAAACAGAAAATTTGTCTGTTTGGTTATTCATAAAAAAAGTTATATGCAATGTTTCATTCTATTCCATCAACGCGTTGCACCATGAAAACCAAATAATGGTTTTTTTTTTTTTTGTTTTATTGAGCAGGATAAACTTTTTAATCGATTGAAATATTCTTAAACCTGGCTGAATATTTTCCAATGACAGAGTAATCAATTTATTTTTATTTTTCAATTTATTAACCGGTTGCGACATTAAATCCAATTAACAGTTTTCTATTATTTATTTTTATTGTCCACAGACTTCACCAAATGACTTTAAATCACTTTAAATTACAAAATATTATCGTATGAGAAAGGAAGAAATTGATTTTTTTTTTTTAATTTATTAACCCAATGCAGCATGACAACCAATTAATGGTTTTACTCTGCTTTTACAGTTTTACTTAAATGGTTTAGTAGATTGAAGAAGACATTTTCCATGTCAGAAGAATTTCATCCATTAATTTGATTCCGATTTATGAACCATTTCCGCCGCAATGTCACTTGAAAAATTTGATGCAAGCGATTTGGGCGCAATTTTACAGAGCGGTTTAATTGTTGTAAAAATAGCCAAAAATAAATTTATGGTGAGTTTTGTTAACCAATCTCAGCACATCGTTCTAATATAGATTTTTTCTTCTTTTTTTTTAGCCTGTATACAAACATTTTGGCCGACAGATTTTAAGCTTTGCAGAAACCAGAAAAGCTTTCTGAATTGATATTAAATTACAATCAATGAATTAACCCATTTCGGTATATCGAACTGTCAAAATATTTTTTGCAAGCGAAATGTATTCAATTTTATATCTACATAATATTATAATAAATGTAAATTTCGAAAAAAAATTAAATTTTAAAAAATTTCAAATTTCCAGGGCAACGCTAGGTACATATACCATCTCCAGTATTATAAACCACGAGAATTATCAAAGTTTAATAGTATGGAATATAAAACGTAATTTCAATAATACCAATTTAAGATAATATATTATCACCTAATATATCACCTAAATAGTATTTGATATATAAATAGTATATAAAATAATAAAATATTATATAAAAAGGTAAAATTCAACATTTAATACTTTAAACCGACCAAATTTTGTAAGGTTTTATATTCCCTTAAATATTTTACCAAATACCAACATTACCTAAGAACCAATTAATTATATATTAATTAAATTAAATCTATTTATAAGAAAATCTTCAACATATTTTATTAATTATCAAACTATTTATGTAATATTGAATAAATTTTTAATTTTACTTTATTCTTTGTAAAAGTTCAACATGCACAAAATACTTTAATTATAATCATTTACTTTCTTATGATAAGAACTTTTAATCAAATATTATATAAATTTAATAAAAACGGAAACACTTCTTCATTAAATTGTTTATGTCAAAAAATAACTTCTAAAAAAAAAACAAAAACCAAAAAATAAATCTTTTTCGTAATTTCCTACTTCATTAAAATTGACTAAAGAAAAACCAACTAAAATACTAAAAGAAAATATTAAATCAAATATAAAACATGAAAATACTATAATTTTTCCCGTTATTCCAATATTAGTGTTGCTTAATTATTTTAATGTCAATACTAAATAGTCGATATAATTATTTTATAGGTTCTTCGAATGTTATGATTCGATCGCATCGATTATTAATAATTTTATGTAATTGTATTATATTTTCGTTCGGAAGATGGCTGTTTTTATAAAACACCTACAAAAAGCTCTTGTTGGTTTGAGATTTTTAATCACTAAATTCACCTCATCCCGCGTAATTAGAATAGTAAGATGAATACCCTAACTGTTTCCATAGCATTAATAAAGAGGGAAATAATAGGAAGTGATATGTTTATTATGCTTAAAATATAGTAGGATTAAAATTAGGATTATTTTTATATAACTTGCGATAATTTGACAAGGACTTTGAATTCGAGACATTTCCTTGAAATACCTTCAACTTATGTAAACTGTATCATTGGTCAGATGGAGTTGTTAATTTTTTTGTATTACCTATAATTTATAGTTTTTTTTGTATTCATTCTTTTTCTTATACATACATACATACTATACAATAACTACATTATATACTATACAATAAGTTACAAGAGACTAATTGTATTTAATTTTTTAGAGTGTTGTAAGTTGTTTAGGAACAACTTTGAATGTTTTAGAACGAAAATAACTTTAAAGAAAAAACAAGCAAATAAATTTACACCTACGTAATATGAGGACTAAATTACATCAAAAAAAAACCGTTATATTATATATTTTGTCAAGATACAAAATCGAATAGAAAAGCAATAGCATTTCAAATAACTTTGTTGGTACATTAGAATTAAGTTGCTGAGATAATCGTCTTTAGTTTATATTCTGTTAGATTTAAGTGAAGCAATAGGTGTTAGATATGTCATAAAAAAAAAAAAAAAAAAATGAATTATGGATTAAATAAATTTCTGGACAAACAGCCAATATTTTATTATAATATTCTTAATCTTATTAAAAATTTTCTTTAAATAAAACAAATTTTCATCACTATCATCATTAATATCATTATAATCAATGTCTTGTTGAAAGTTTTCTACAAATTTTCATTTTTTTGTATTACTTATTTCTATTTTTTCTTATATGATACTTCGTCAACTTAATGTATGTGTAATTTAACATTTGTGTAAGATGAAAACTCTTTTTTTGTTTTTTTTTCCAAAAAATAACTTTTCTTTTGTGTTTAATATGTGCGAAAAATGTTCTTCTTTTTCTTTTGTTTTTCTTTTTCTTTGTGAACATTTATTTTATACTTTTTTGAATTAAAGTTTTTCTTTAAAAACTAACAAAACAGGAACAGAAGAAATAAAACAGAAAACAAATAAAAGAATCATGTATCTTAAGATGTAAAATATTTATTTGAACAAATCCAGTATAGTTTAACAGGCAACAATTTACAACTACACATTTAAAATATATGTAAGGTGTTATATTATATTGCAGTATACATATAATATATATAAAATATTGTTATAGTCTGAATATTTCTGATAAATTTTCATTTACTAGATTTTCCTAACGGAAATTTGTTGTAAGGAAAAAACAAATGAAAAAAAAACAATAAAAGGAAAAATCAACAAGATATTTAAAGAATGCATAAAAGTTTTTCTTTTCTGTTTTTTCTTTCATTTATTTATGTAGCTGTAGTTTTGAAGTTTTGTTGAAGTTTTGTGTTACAATCTCTGAAATGCATTAAATTATATGGAAAAATTGTTTTTCCTCTTTCTAACCATAATATTAATATGGAAAATATTGCATATGGATGCATATAAATGGAAAGATAAAATTTGATTCACTTATACGATTCTTTATCATAATAAAATTAGGATTGACAGATTTTCCTTTTGAAAGCTTGTTCATTTTGTTTTTTATACCCGTACGATAGGATCGGGTATAATAAAATTACTCCTCCGTTTGTAACACCTCGAAATAAGCGAGCTAGATATACCTTCAAAGGTATGGATCGGATCAGAAAAAAATTCTAAGACTTTTGAGCCATGTCCGTCCGTCCGTCCGTCCGTCAGCACGCTAACTCAAAAACTAAGAAAGCTAGAATCTTGAAATTTACACAAAATATTCTGGGAGTAATTTGTAGGTTCCCTATTTTTTTGGTTGAGTTTGGACCAAGCCTTAGGGTAGCTCTCGAACACCTAATTTTTAGATCCCGACATTTTTTTTGAAATAGAGCTATGAAATTTTAACTGCTGATAGATCTCACAAAAATATTAATTTAATTTCAATAACTTTTTTGTGTAGCCCCACCCGTTACGGAGCTACAGCTCCCCAAAGGTTCAAAAAAGCTCTATATTTAAATTGTTATAGCACAAGTTGTATAAGATATAAGATATATAATAGTTGTATAAGATATATCTTCATTTATATATTCATTTATATCTATATTTATATGTATAAGATATAACGCCAAACGATTACTACTTTCATTAGGTTTAAAAGTATATATACAATAAATATATATTTGTGGCATACGGTGTCTTAATTTACCGTTATGCGAAACTCAAATTTTGCAAAATACTTTAACCCTTCTATCTACTAAACGGTTTAAGTTGGAAACTTGAAATTTTGACAGAAGTTAGATCTTTGAAAATAAGTATGAGTCATTTTGAGTATGTCATAAATAAGTATGAGTCAAGTATGAGAAATTTTTTTTGTATCATCCCCCGTTTAGGAGCTGTAAGGGGTCAAAAACTGAAAATTTTCTATTTTTAAACACCTGTAACTTGAACACCTGTTCAAAATTTTTTGAAGTAATACACAAAAATTAAAGCTTCAACATTTTACTCTTATTTCTGTTAACAACTTTTTTTAATAATATAGGGTTACTTTATAATTGACGAAAGTGTTACTTGATTTTTTCAAATTTTCTAACAAATTTCTTTAAAACGAATTTTTTCCATTTTGTTTTACTCGATAATTTGAAATTGTTGAGGATATAATGCGTAGTATAAAAAAATGCAAATAAATAAACAACATAACGGTTACTTGAAGAATTTTTATTTATATGATATTAATATATATACATACTTATATAATATCATGTTTATTTACATATCGTATATGTCACTAGATAAGAGTATATATGTATATTATATAGCGCCGTATTTACATACATATATGTATTTTATTGTACCTATAAGAAATTATTCTGTCAATGGAATATTTAAATATAATATAATATAATATTTAAAATTATATTTACTATTTTGTACTAAGTAAATTTGATATACATTTACCGCTTAGTATTAAATGGTACTATAGAATATTTGAAAAAGTTTTGGATTGATAATCGTTATGTGGAAGGTTAGAATCTGCTTTAGAAGAATGTACATATAAACATATAGTTTGAATATATGTACAACCCATAGTACTAGAAATTATAAAATTCACCCAAATTATTTTAAAATACTAAAATATTAAAAAAATAATATTGTAAGCAGAGTGACAGGCTGTGAACATACTAACGGTTCGTACGGGTATCTAAGAGTTGCCAAAGGCAACTGTATTCTTCCTCGTTTTTTTTTGTTTTTGCTTGTTTTTTTTCGCATGTCTTAACAGTTTGATTAAAACTTAAAGTTATTACAAAATAGAAAATTTTCAAAAAAAAAAAAAAAATGGAACGATAGGATTAACATCTTAACTACCGCACGTAAGATAATATTATGTCAGAAGTAAGTATAGATAGAAATGATTTAAAGTTAGAAATGTATTAATTAATTATTTCCCAGTTGTTAGGATTTTCATTTTAGTTGAACTTAATTGCATTAATAAAATTACTGGTTAAGATAGTAGGTACTTATTTAGGTTTTTAAATATTTTCTTGTCATGATTAAAAATATTTAAAATAAAATGAAAGATATTAATTATTAGGTATACCTACTTTAGGTCTTTTCAATCCATGCAAGCTTTTTTAAATTTGTTAGAAGCACACAAGTTAAGCAATTTTAATGAAGGCGGAATAAAAAGAACCTGTAATAAAATAAAATTTACTCAAGAATTCAAAAATTATGAGTAAACAAAATGTTATTACTTAGACAGTTTTTAAAAAGCAGCTTTTATACTTTTTTTTATTTTTGTTTAAAAGTAGGCATCTTTTATTATAAAAGAGGCAGTTTTGTTATAGTTAACATGTTTTTAAATGTTTAACACTTTGAGTTCACTGGTTAATATAAAAAAAAAACTTGCTTAAAGTCCCACATGTATCAGTTCCGCATGGTGAACATAAAAACGTTAAGTTCCAATGTATCACCGGTGAACAGTTTTAATAGAAAAAGACAGTACATTAAATTTATTCAGGCTTTTGAGAACATACAGAAATGTTCACCTATAATATACGTGGGATTTAACGCAAGTTTATTTTTATGTTCACTGGTCGGTACGGGATTTTAAAATATTTGAGTGATGTTCACCGTTAATGCACTTGAGACTCAATGTGAAAACTCCAATGAAGACATTATTCGATTTTGTTGAATTCGAATTTGGATTAAACAAATCAAAATTCAAATTCAACAAAAATAAAACTAGAAATAAGTCACAAAAAAATCATACTATTGCAGCAGAAGCAGTATAGAGTTATACTTTTAAAAAATTATAGAAACTTCTGTATATACCTTAGCCATTTATAATCTTTTTAAAATTTACTATTATAATATTTTTAGAACTAATTAGAAATAAGAAACAATATTTTACTATTTTAGGTATCCATTATTATTGTTTTTAGGATTAAAAAAAATTCGTAGTTCATTTTAAAGTTTTATATTTGTTAATCAGATTTAACACAAGTTTACTTTAAATTCAACGTATGATTTTTTGCATGCTTCTAAATTTTTATTGTTAGAAGATTAAAAAGTAAACAGAAAAACATCACGACCGTCATCCTTATATTCATTTTGTATATTATATAATAAATGTACATATATACGTATGTGTGGCATGTATGGATTTATATTTTTCATTTTTATCCCATTCATCTACTAAAGAACATTTTCATTTTCATGTTTTTCAACATTATTCTTTACATGTTATTGTGATGAAACATTAAAGTTTTTACTAGTAAATATTGTACATAAATATAATACATAATAATGCACAATAATAGTTATTTATTTTTTAATACGGTGCTATGATTTGACGTTTTACAATATATTATTTGTTTGTAAGTTTATTTTATGTTATTTGTCATTTGTTTGCTTGTTTACTATATTATGAAAGGAGGACAAAAGTTTTTTATTTAGTGAATACTTAAAGAAAATAGTTTACTTTATCTACTTAAAAAAAACAAAAAAGGGTTTTCAGCACATTTCCAAAAAAATTTTGAAAAAATGTGCTTATTATAGTTTCACTCTGTTCGCCCGACTGTTTACAAAACTTCTACACCGTTAAAGATAGAGAAAAAAATATTAACTATAAGTAAAGTCTCATAAAAAAATTCATTTTGTGGAACAACCTTTTCATGTAGCTCCCACAAAATTACGGGAGCTCCCATCCATTACGGAGCTACAGCCCCTCAATCTTTGAAAAAGCCCTATTTTAAATGCGTATATCTCATGTTTTTGCTTAACATTTTTTCAATCTGGAAACGTCATTCGACAGATACTTTTTTTTAACTTTGTAAATTAATATAAAAATGATATTATTTTTTTAAAATTTAGTATTTAAATTTACCGTTATGTGGAAACCAAATTTTGCATGATTTTTCTACCCTCATAACTCCAAAACGCTTTCAAATAGGGACTTGAAATTTTAAGCACAGAAAGAACTTTTATAATTAGTATAAGTTTGCTCAAAATTATTTTTTTTAGTCCACCCCCTATTTATGAGCTATTAGGACTCAATTATTTAAAATTTGCTTTTTTTAAACCCCCCTAACATAGGCACCTGCACACACTTTACTTCGGAAAGATATAAAAATTAAAGCTCCAGTAATATATTTTTATGTGTGTTAAAAGTTTCTTTAAGTTTGATTGGGTTCCAGAGTTACAGCCCCTCAAAATTGCAGAAAAGGCCTATTTTCAGATGTATATATATCAGACTCTGCGTAATAATTTTACAATTTTAAACCTCTATAACACCGAAAATTTTGATATCTCCATAAAGTAATATCAAAATTATGCATATTTAAATTTACCGTTATGTGAAAACCACATTATGTATGAAATTTCTTTTTTCATAACTCCGGCACTCCTTTAGATAGGAACCTGCAATACTGAGACAAGAAAGGACTTTTAGAATTAGTATAAGTTTCTTTAGAAAATTTTTTTCCACCACCCTCTATTTAAGAGCTATTAGGGCTGAAAAATTGGAAATTTGTTATTTTTAGGGTCCTGTAACTTAAGCACCTGTACAAATTTTTCTTCGGCAAGACATAAAAATTAAAGCTCCAGTAATATATTTTTACGTGTGTTAACGGTTTTTTTAGTTGTATAGGGTTTCGGACTTACAGCCCCTCAAAATTCCAGAAAAGTCCTATTTATACACTTTTATATTATTACAAAAAATTTTTTAAATTTTCAAATTTTTGTGCAAGTCACAATTCTAAACAGTTAGTATTGTCTTTTGTAAATGTCCACTTTTAAAAACCGTTGGTTACATTCTACCTTGTTTAAAATAAATTTGAAGAATCCACTTATTAATTTCAATCGTTTGTCCTTTCGTTCGTATGAATGTTAAAAATTTCTACACCGTTAAATCTATAGAGCATTAGGTCTTTTATTAAAGTCATACATTAGGTCTCATAAAAAAATTAATCTAGTGAAACAACTTTTCTTTTCTAACTTCATTTGTTATGAAGTTACAGCTCCTTAAAGTTGAAAAAATGACATTTTCAAATTTATATATTTTAGGTTCTGAGTAATATTTTTAAAATTTAAAAATGCCAAAAGACAGGATGTATTAAAATTACATAATATATCATTTTTTGTAACCTTAGTATGTAAATTTACAGTTATGTAAAAGCAAAATTAATTTCAGCTTTTTAACTCCAGCACGCTTTTACAGAGAACCTTGAGAAGAAAGATTTTTGAGAGAAAGAAATTTTGAGAAGAAAGATTTTCAGAATTAGCAACCTCATAAATTTTTGTTTACTTCTTCCTCTTTAAGAGAAGTTAAAATTTTAAATAAATTTGTGTCCTTATTTACTTAGGTACCTGTACAATTTTTTCCGAATTAAAACGCAAAAACTAAAGCTTCAACATTATCATTTTATATATTGAGTTAACAGCTTTTCTGAATCATATAGGGTTCCCTTAAAAAAGAAGTTTTTCTTAATACTCCATATTTTTTTCTTAAATAAAAAATTCTATAGATAAATTACAAATTATGATGTCAAAGTAGTCCTTTAAACAGCTTTAATTGTTTTTTTTTTTTTGAAAATATCTGTCTACCCTTACAAACTTTGGGTTTTACATTTTTCCTTAAGTTTTTTATCGACCGCATACAATATGCACAAGGTAGGTATTATTTTCGCCCAAAAATTTGTACCAAAGATTTTGGCAAATATACAATATAGCCCGGTGCGTAGAAGGCTGTAAACATTTTCTAGCGTGATGTCTATGTGTGTGTGTTTCATATTTCAGGTTTTGATATATATATCTCAGATTAATAAGATTTTGGAGCAAATCGGACAACCGAAAGTAGTTTTTTACGAATATTTCGTAACAGGAAAACATTATGAGAAAATTATTAAGAAAAAGTTGTTATACAAGTAAAGAGGAACAACTTTGTCATAGAACATTTTTTGATCCGACTAACTTTAACTTTTATTTAACTTTTTAAGAGAAAAATTTCAGAATTCTAGCTCTATTATATTTTGAGTTATTATGCGAACATACGTACAGCTGCACTCGTCTTAATCGACTCAAAATTCAATATATATTCCTGAGTAAGAATATATATATATACCTATACTTTTATATTTATCTCTTTTACACGGTTTATCTCTTTTACACGTAATGACAAATTGATTATACAGTTGAACAATGTTCATAATTGTAAAAGTATTTTGACTTTCAATATAGTGGTTTGTTTGTGTAAATAAATAAATTAAATTTTTAATCGGTAAGTATTAGGGTAAGGTAAGATATTTATTTTGTATCTTCAAGTATAATATTTCGATAAACGATATATTTCTTAAGTTGATCGAAAATCATAACTCCAACTAGAAGTATAATACAATATATCGTATTACTATAATAAGTATCTAATAAGTATCTAGAATAACTATAATAAGTATCGGTTTAAACAATACAAGTATTGTATAAAGAAATCTAGTATACCTACTTATATTATCTAATTATATTTACATAATCGATTTATAAACTGAAAAATGTCCACTAATATATTATTATGTTATGTATAATTGTATATAAAATATTATTCTTTATTTATTCAGTTCAAGCCGTCAGAAACAGTGCCAAGTAAACAGTTTTTGTGTTGTGTAAAAAATCGTCAACTTTGTAATAAATGGTACCATCGATATATACAACAGTTTCTATAATAAATCCTATTAATTTTTATTTTGTGTATTAGAAATTTCTACATACTATTTTGAATAAAAAATTTATAATACATAATTGTCATTTATTTTTCAAATTATTTAAGAGAAATTAAAATATGTATGTCAATTATAAATTTACTTTTAAACAAAATATGGATTTACATAATACGCACATATACCTAAATCTATACACCTATGTATGTGTAGGATTTTCCTAAATAAATTTTTGTCAATATTGTTTATTGTCAACAGATTTTACATGTTAAAAACTGAAAGGATATTACGTGCATTATATCACGTTTTTTTTTTTTTTTTGTTTTTTGAAATAAAATTTAATATCATTCATAATTTTTTTAAATTTTCAAAAAATATTTAAAACAGATGAAGAAATTTATATATTGAAATATCTTAAATACGACTACTATATTAAAATTTGAAGCTACAATGTACCTAAACAAAAAATTATTAGTATAAGACCCAATAAGATCAAATTTAACATGCTTTTCTTTAATCATATATACTAAGTCTTATAATTCTTAATTCAGTTGTACTCCTATAATTATCAAAAACCCCAAAAAATTCATATTATGGATTTTTTTGCCCACATGTTCAAAGTCATCTTTATCAAACATTTATTTGTATAATGGGTTTGTTTTAGAGGCGAATAATTTTAAATTGGCAATATCTATACTGTTTTCTGTGACAACTGATTTTATATCTTTTTTTTTTTGCAGGTTAGTTTGGTTTGGCAATTCATAATGAATACACTCACGGTTACGTTTTATTTTTAAAAACATGGTTCAATTCGATAATTTCATTTGACAATTTTATTCAGTGATGAAGCACACTTTTGATTAAATGGCTATGTCGATAAACAGAATTACCGCATTTGAAACGATGATAATGTACAAGCCATTAAAGAAACACCACTTTACATCCAGAAATATCACCGTTTCTTGCGTGATCTTATATGTCTTCAAAAATGATGATGCCCAGACCGTTACAGTCAACGGTGATTGGTACAGAGAATGATTACTAACTTTTTCGTGACTCAATTGGAAGACATTAATTAATGGTGTAGACATGTAGTTTTAGCAGAACAGCACCACCATACCACACAGCGGACAACACGATTAATTTACTGAAAGAAACATTTGACGAACGATCAATCGATTTTTTATTTAATCGATTATTTTCTCTTAGGATATGTAAAGTTGCATGTCTACGTCGATAACCCAGTAATAATTAAGTACTTGGAAGCCAACATTCGAAGCGTTATTGCCGAAATACAGCCTGATTTACTACAAAGAGTGTGTGGAAATTGAACCCGCCACGGTGGTCACATGCCTGAAATCATACTCAAAAATTAATGTCATGAAATTATCTGTCAAATAAAGCCAATTTTAATGGATATTAAAAACATTTTTCCGTATTTTATTTCAACCTAACTCCGCCTCTAAAAAAAATACCCTATTATTAAAACAAAATAAATTGTTACTTTGTCATATCTAACTCGTCTCCTTTAAAGTGTCCCAAACATAATGGCAAATTCATTATACTCTTGAACTATGTTCATATGGGATATAAAACTCTTAGAAAATGAGCAAAAACAAACGCTTTCCATAAAAATATTTTAGAACGAATGAATAAAAATACCAATATAATACATCCGTAAATTTAATTTAAGCACAACATCGTGAAGGTGTTTACAACGAAAAAAAAAATTCAAAAATTTCAAAAAATTCACTATTAAATATTTTTATAATCATATAGAATTTAAAGTGTTTTTTAATCCTTTTATTAAAACCATCTCTTTCATTTATTATGAAATCAACTGAATTTATCAGTGATTTTTCATTATCATTAAAGGATTAACTTTTTATTATCCTTGTTAATTTTTATTAATTATTCAAATGAATAGTGATAATAGGTACTGTATTATACAAAATCTCTTCTTGATATTAAAGCAGTTTTTTGGATCAATTCCGTTATGTTTCATTTGTTATTTTTTTTAATTTAAAAAAATATTATTCCAAGATTTAAAAGAGAGACCATGAAGGTTTTTGATGGTCTGTTACAAATGCGATTCTGTCTAGAAAAATCTTCATCATTTCTCATTTCCTATTAAAATGTTATTTCCTATTTATTTCTACCTATTAACTATAATTACTATAATATCATCTACTACTGTCATATAATTTGCTGTTAAAAATTATTTTTAAATAGTAATTTCAGAGGAGGATCATGCGGTTAAAAAGAAGACCGAAGAATTTAAACTATTATGGGAAATATTTTTCTAATTAAGTACTCAACCTAAATAAGAGCGTACGGCGTACAAATTTTGTACAACAACGTACAACTTTTGGCGTACAAAAATTGGTACGCTCGCAAAATAATTTATTTGTCAAAAAAATTAGTATTATATGCCTCTGTTTAAAAAAAAGTAATAAGTACAACACGTATTTTTTAAAGCTTATAATAAATTGCAAAAAATTACATATTAAAAATTTTGACGATATTGAAGTGCTAGCAGATTTAATGGTTATTTTATTAGATTGTTACGCAAAAAAAAAAGGTACAATATAGTATCTAACAAAGAGCTCTTAAAAATCGCGGAAAAAGCATGGGTTCAGCAATACTGCAATACTGAGTTGGATATCTTAAAAAACCCAAAACTGTTTTTCAAATCAATATGGAATTAGAAACAATTTCTTCCCAAAATAATTTCTTTATATTTTATATCTTTTTATTTCACAAGCGATTTCTTTCACAAACATTCATTAACCTATAATACCAATTCAATTAACTTTTCACTATTTAGCTAATAATAGAAAAATCTTGACTAAATCTATTTGAAAGTAAAATACCTATACAATATATTTCAGTTTTTGTATAATATATCAAAATATAAAAATTTATTTTTGAAGCACCGCCTCTTATTCATAAGGGAATGAGAGGTCTCGGGTTCAATTCCCGGCTGGGTACAATAATTATAATATAAAAAAAAACAAAATATTCATATATCGCAATACATAAATACTTAAATATATCATATAATATCTCG
Source organism: Poecilobothrus nobilitatus (assembly GCA_947095535.1). NCBI lineage: Eukaryota > Metazoa > Arthropoda > Insecta > Diptera > Dolichopodidae > Poecilobothrus > Poecilobothrus nobilitatus. Next base: position 201,028,167 of record OX352774.1, read on the forward strand.
TACACCCCACATTCCTACCAAAAAACAGGGGTTATAGCTACCTGGCACAATTAGGTACCATGGTAACTGTATATAAATAAAAAAATAAAAATTTATTAATTTTTTTTTCAAATTCATTTACATTTTTTAAATACAATTAAAATAAAATCGACACAACAATTAAATTTCTTCAAATAATATCAATTGTCGAATTAATAATATACTACAACAAAATTTTTTGTACGCCTTGTCAATTTTTAAATTTTAAAAAGTCAATGTACTGTACGTAGCGTATTTCGGTGGTTCTCATTTGAATAGATGTGTTTAAAATTACTTTGACAGAAAATATACGTGTACGCTTTTATTTAGGTTGAGCACTAAGTTTTTTTTTTTTTATATATATTTCATTTATAGAATATTTTACAATCAATTTTATTAAATTAAAACGATAAATAATCTATAACAGCCACTATAATATTATAGTAATCAAAGTTTCTGATTAAAAATTTTTATTTTTTACTTCTTTTTAATACCATAATATTAAAAACATTTCAATCCAAGGTCTAAAGGAATAAACGGCGCGCGATATTCTTAATTAGCTATGTACCTTTATCCTATAAATAATCTTTTTAATTATATATATCGTATAGTGTACCTATTCATTATACTAAAAACTATTACAAATCATTAATACATATACCAATCTCTTTAACTATGCAATCGTATAAAACACTTGTTTTTGATCGTACTATCCATAGCGAATTCCAGACAAAAAAAAAACTAGATACTATAGAAAAAAATACTTAGATTATGCATTTATCTTTTAATTCAAAACAATTCAAAACAAAAGCATCAATTCTTGTTTGGCAGGTGCAACATTTACAATAACAATTCTTTAATAATTTTTGTGTTTTTTTTTTTTGTATTTTTTGCTTTTTTTTATATCCAACTCTTTTTAGTTGAAAATTTAACCCAATATCTAATTAATTTGGAAACAACAGACGAAAGAAAATAAATTCTCTCTTTTAATATTGGATTCATTATATAGTCTGTATATTAGAGTTCAATATTACAGTGATTTGATGCAAGAAATTTGAATTAAAAAAAAAAAAAAAAAAACAATTAAAAAAAAAATAAAAATATCGCAAAAAAAAAAAACATCGCTTCATTTTCATTATCATCAGCAGCTTTCAACTTTGTAATTAGCACATTGTTGGTGATGATGATAATGATAATATAATACATACATAATATGTATAGTATATAATATACTAGTATAAGAATATATATATACGATAACTGGTAACAAACTAGTATTAATACTATCACATATTTTATTTATACACTATTGAAAAATACTTCTCATATTTTTATGTCGATAGTGATTCTGATTATAATCCTTTAGGGTGATTGAAACAGATTTAATTAACTTAAATTACATGACTGTAGGAATTGTATATGTATAAATACACTCGTATGTTCTTCAAAGGTTTTATTATGTTATTTTGATGTTATGGTATAGATTTGTATGATATTGTATTGATTTTTCAAAAGCAATTTTATCATTTTCGAAACAAAATATATACAGGACAAAATTTAATTATATGCTTATTATAATGAAACATAAAAGAAAAAAAAAAAGACAAAAAAAAAAATGGCATAAAATATAGTATCGAAAAACGTGAAGATATTTACGAGTTTTGATGATTTAAATTATATGCATTACCATTAGTAATTTTAATTTAAAATTAAAATAATATAATAAATTAAAGTAAATAACAATCTTATAGAATAAGATACTATTATACCTTATATTTTTTTGTGGACAAGAAATCACACAGCCTTTCCTGTTCAGGCGTGGCTGTAAATGCCGTAAGGAGGAATAAATCTTACGACGTGTGTGGGATTCCAACCCACACTCCATCGGTGTTTATAGTGTATTTTATACGCTCTTACCCATTAGGCCACCGAAGCTCCTCTAAATATTTTTAAACTATCTATAATTTTAGTTAATTTTGATAACTTCAAAAAATTTAATCCGTTGATAATTTTTAACATTTTTGTAACATTTGTCTAGAATAACAATATTGGCAGAAAAATAAAGTATTTAACATTTTAATTTTCAATTTATATCAACTAAACGATAATGATATCTAATGATAAAAATATTTTATGGGAATCTAACGGAAAATTTTACTTTTATTAAATATCTGCATTATTTAGCAAAACCGGTTATTTTTTAAATCGTATTTTCTCCGAAAATTACATTTTGAAGATCTCAGTAGAGTTGGTTGTAAAATTTGTGTTTCGATAAATTGTATAGTACGGATTTGTGTACCATTATTGTTAATGATTTTCTTTTCATGATATATTTGTGTAATAAAACTTAAAAGTGGGGAGTTGTTCATACAATCAAGGTTTCAATAAATTGTTTAGAGGGTGCTTAAGAGCGGAGACTTATTATTTTCAATTCAAAATTTTGAAGAACATAAGAGTACAGTTTTGGAAAAAGAAAAGTTTTTTAAATGATATTTCGTGGAAGACACGTTAATTCTTACTGTAGCATTTCCTTACATATCTGTGTTTGAGAAAAGATATTACAGTTATCGTATTACATAATCAGCAAGACTCGGAATTTGTCTTGTCAAGGTTAAAAGTATTTACATACGAAATTACTAAAACAAGTCATTATATAACTAGCCTAACTAGTTCTAGTCCCCATCAAGATCTATTAATATAGTATATAAGCTAACTCTATTACTGAAGAAATAGATTATAAACAACTCTAACTTAATCTAATAATGTTAAAGTACAATCATATGTCTTAGACTAAAAGTGAAAATTGAAATTTGAAATTTTATTCAAATTGAAATCCTTATTTCTTTCTTAAAGTTAAAATGGGAACATATTCATTATATTATTTTAATTTTGAAAATAATCATATTTATGCTCCTACTTTTAAAATGTATCTAACTTTATTCAAGTTTTAGTTTTCGATAATACAACCATTAACACATTCATTTCTAAAATTAAACATGTAACTTTTTTAAAATAAAATTTCAAAATATATTTTGACAATTTATTTTTTAATGAAACTTCCTCATTACTTCAAAAAAATAAAAATCATTCTTATCGATATCCTTTTTTGACAATAAAATTACTATCTATGTTATAAAAAAAAAAAAAAACAAATAATACATTCAACTCTTCATTTTTATTTAAATAAAAATTTTTAAAATGTTCATATATTAAACTTTTTATTTTAAATTTCAAGGATGACATAATTTCAACTAAAAAAACGCTTTGAAATGAAATAAATAAACTGTCACTTTGCTTTCTTTATTTTGATTCTTTTGTTATTATTTATTTTTGTTTTTTGTTTTTTTTTTTAAAGTTTGTTAAAATTTCGACACGTCACATTTTTAACCTTGTAAAAGGATTCATTATAAAATTGTATTGAATTTTTGAGTGTGAATATGATGACAAAACAAAACCGAACTATGTGAGAAATTTTTATTTGGTGACAGTTTTCTAAAACATTTCGGCTTATTTTTTTTTGACATAGTAAACTAGTAATTAATTTTTTAGCAGTTTACTCTCCCTATTACATTGTTATGTACTATATATGCACTGAGTGCTAGGTCTTTAAAGATTAAAATCATAAAAATTAATCTGGAGGCTTCTTTATGATTATATATCGATACATCAGCCTTATTATGTTGGTAAGGTTATTAATTTCTGATTTTTGTTTTTAAATTTATGTCATTGTATACAGTGCCTTATTAAATTTTATCTTTTAATTGCTATACGAATGATATTTCATCCTATATTAAATGAGTGCTGCAGGTATCTACGGTTTTCCCATTTTCCTTTAGTTTAAAGATTTATTAGAAAAATAAATTGAGAGCCCTAGTTTCAAGTGATAAAAAAAAGATGGTCTCTCAAAATAATTTAAATATGATGTTAAAGGATTCGATCGAAATCCACATGATCATTATTTTAGAAATTGTTTGTAAAGTGTTTACTAATACTACAGTATTTATAACGGTAGCAACAATACCCTTAACCTATCAATAAAGTTATTTATATTTTTTAATATAGCTTTATTGATAGATTTAGGATATTACAAAACAAAAACTAAATAATTTTTCGACATCATTGTCGGAATGTGCCTACTTGCAATACCTTAAAAAGAAGAAGGATGACTTTAGAAATTCTTTTTGTCTAAATTCAGTTAACCGTCAATACAACGATGATTAAAAAGATATAAAATTTGTTAATGCATTAATTGCGGGCATAGATTTTTTCTAGAATATATTATACGTATTATATAGATGTATGCCATAGATAGAACGTATAGAGCAAATAGTCATGGATCAGAATTGCCTATAAATTGAAAAAACTATCGAAATGAATATAAGTACCTAAAGTAAATCAATAAAGAACATTAATTAGGTATCTGATGCCAGAATATTTTCCTTTAATATTTATAATTTATTTTTGGACATTGTTGAAATATGTCATTTGTCATTTTTAAATTAATGTAGACATATACCACTTTTTGAAATACCACTTTTGACATACCACTTTTTGACATAAAATCGTCTATTGACATTCATTCATAAACTTTTTAATTAATTAACGATTCCTTATTTCCGTTACACCTTTCGAAACTTCCTTAGGAAACATATCATTTTTCCCCTAATCATTCTCGTTCATTCAATTAAAATAATTTCAATAGGTATGGGAAAAATACACTAGACCCAAACCATCTTAGATAAAGTAATATTGTTTCTTAAAAAAATATAGTTGATATACAACAATGTCAAATACTTGCACGTCTTTTTCAAGGATGAATTTTTTTTATTTATTGTTATTTATTTTTACACAAATTATAACAAAATGTAATATTTTTTCCTTTTTTTTTTTGTTGAATTGTTGGATGTCTGTTCGTATTCCTGGATAAAGTTTTATTTTTGTCTAATTTTTCTGTTTATTATTTTTGGGCAAAAAAAAAAAAAAAGAAACCTGTTTGTTTTGATGACAATACTGGGCACGTTTTTGTAATAAAAGTATATTTACACCCACTTAGGGCAATTCTATAAGATAAATATATAAATATATATATATATATATTTTTATTTCATGATTTTTATTTTTGAATGTTTTAAATTTAGATACAATTCTCTTGTGTTATTTCTGGGTTCAAAATGAAAAATCATATTATTATGAAACTTGTATAATAAATGCAATACATTTCTAGATGATCTTTATAATAGTCTTTTTTTTAATATTTCAAACAAGATAAAAATAAGATTTTCATAGTTTTAGTGGTTCTTTATGTTTTATTTTGTTTTGTTAAACATTTTATGAAAATATCCTTCGTAGAGTATTAGTAAAAGTTTATAATCTTTAAAGAAGGTTTATTTTTATTTTTGGTTTAGATCTTTGCTAAGCTAAAACAAAATAATATAAAATTATTTTAAAGTTAAAAAGATAAAAAACATAAAAGATGAAAAAGTTTTATTTTTTTGATTTACGTCAACTTAATGCTATTTGAAATTTGAATTTTTTTATTTTTTTATTTTTCTAAGGATTTAAACTTTTCAAGATGACAACTAAAATGTATCGGTGCATATGAGTGTCTCTTGACCAAAAATCAAACGTTGACTGCTTTTCAAATTTGATATTCTTTATACATATGTATTATTCTGTATACGTTTTGATTGTGAGATGATACGATTTTTTTTTTAAAAAACCTGAAACTTAAAAAGTTAAATACCTCTTAATGTCTGACATTTAATAAGATTTAAGTATTAGTGAAACTTTATTATTTCGAAAAAGTTTTATTTTGAGAAAAAAAATTTACTGCACAGATAATAATGATATATCTAGTAAGAAACATTTAATATTTTATATCTTTAAAAATAAAATTAATTTAATTTAGGTAATTTTGGCTGTAATATTTTTTTGCATTATACGTCATACTAAATCCATATCCACACTAAAAATTGGCTTCAATAGGTTGCAATGAAAATAATTATTTTATGGCCGATTGTTGTCAACAATTTAGTTTATAGAAAAAAAAAATAAATAATAGAAAAAACAATTAAACAGCATACAAAAATTATTGTTTCCTAAACAGGTAACATTTCTAGAAACGGTATATGTGACAATATTATTATTTTTATAAGTTGGTTTGGCACAGTTAATAGGCACAGTTTAAGATGGGATCAAATTAATGCCAAACAATTAATTAACTTGTAATAAATATTAGTAATATTTAAACTACAACAATATTTATATTAAAATTTAAAACTGAACAAAATGTCAACAAATGCTCTTATAGTTTTAATTGTATTCAGCATAAGTATTTCTATTTTTTCATAATAAATTAACTCTTTATTTTAAAATACAGAGTGGTCTCCTTAAGAGTATCAAAACTTTTATAGGTGGCCTCTTGGTTAGCTTCATAAAAAAATATTATATAAACGAAGGAGGTTATTTCTAATGATTTTATTTTTTAAACACATATACGAAAAATTTTGAACATTGTTATCTGAAAAACCGTTAGAAATAGAACCTATATGAATAATTATATATATGACATATTATGTATATATATGAATTATATTTGTGATACATGAATTTTATTTTCTCTTCTGTCCCTCTTTTGTCACTTAGGTATATATATATGTTATATCGTATAAGGGAGCTATATAAAAGAGACATCAATTAAGTATTTTTTTACATATACATACATAAATATATTTTTAGTTATTTTTTTTTTTTTGTGTATAGTTAAACTAAAAGAACCACATTAAATCCAACTAATAAAATAAGAATAATTAACCATTATAATTGAAAATGAATATATGTATCTTACACTTCAGCTAGGCAATATTAGTACTAACACCAGATAGTGCATAAAATACACGAACAATTTTGACAATACAATTTCATTTTTTGAATAATCTTCTCTACTAATTTGATATTTTTCTAGATAGTAATTCCGCTAGTAATTTGACATTTCGTATATTTCAAAATGGCGAAAAATGAAAAAAAGTAATCTTCTTCATTCATGTCATAAGTTTTTTTCTGACATAATGTTTAGTGTTTTTTCAATTTAAAATAAAATAAATAACTGAAAATAATTATTATTAAATAAAAATTATTTTTTTATATTGGTATTGTACAAAATTGTATTTTTTATTAATAAATGAAAATCTCTTAATTGTAAAAATGACAATTACACAGATAATAATATATTGACACATTCGCATAATACAGCCTAGCAAAATAGTAATACTATCTCGTCTAAGTACTGATTTACGAAAATTAAAATAAATTAAGGATTTTTGAAATGAACCCGTTATACCGTTATAATAAAAATAAAATGAATCGTTAATAATTATTTTTAAATCCACTACCCATTACTATATTAATCAAATAACCTATTTAATTATTTTAAAGTTTATTTTAAGTAAATTAACCAAAACATTACCAATGTTTATACATATTTTTTAAATTTTCATTTTTTTATTATTACTTTTTTTACTGCATTTTTTATTGTATATCCTATTAATAAATTCAAAAACAAAAAAAAAAAAATTCATTATTTTTAATGAATGTTCCCATAAAACTTCTTAATTTTATTCACTTCCTTTAAAGAATTCAGTTTCAATATTTTATTATCACATTAATTAAAAAAAAAAAATAAATAAAATGGTACTGAGTACTTGGTAAGTTAGTAACCAGGATTCATAAATAAAAATTAACAAAACTTGGACAAAAATATGAATTAAACACTTTTATTTATTTTTTTTTTAAATAAAAATTTTTTTATTTATTATTCGGTTTATTTTATTTTTATGTAAAATTTAAATTAATTTATTCAGGAGGAAAAAAAAAAATATATTTTTTCTTGGAATGGAAAAAATAATGTATCTATAACTTTGCTATAAAATGAATTTTTATTAACTCTTCAAAATATTAAAATGTTATAATATTTTAAAAATTAAGTAACAAAATAATCCTTTTTTCTTTCCCTAAAATAAAAAAAACCCTTAACTTCTTTTTCTTTTTTCTTGCTGTTTTGGCTTTTTTTTTCTGAATTGGTTGGAAAATAAATATTTTTTTTTTTAGACATTAATAAAATTCACTAAAGAAAAATAAAATGTCAATTTAAGAAAAACTTTCCAAAAAATAATGATAAAAAGAAATTATACTTTTATAGGTCTATTTACACCATATTTTAAAGAAAAAGGAAATATTATGGATTTTCTTTAAGTTTGATTGTCTCAATAAAGAAAATAACCAAAACAAAAAAAAAACAAAAACCAAAATGATGGCTTCTTTCAACAAATGTTGATTTATTTAAAATTTTAAAAAGAAATAATTTAATTTTTATATTTAACGTTTACAAAATTGTAGTGATTTAAAATTTTCTTTTGTTAGTTATTTTTTTGTAATTTTTAGTTTAATTTGAAAAATAAGATAATAGGTTGTAACATATGAACCTTTTTAATTGAAAAGAATCTTAATATGTTGCGAATGTTTTTCATGATTACAAAACTATCCATTCGGCATTCACCAATCATTCATTTAATGACAAATCTATTTTCTTCTTAAGTGATTCGACTTCATTGTCTCCGAATGAATCTATTATCTAAATACAAACAAAATACAGTTTAATCTCTTGGCAAGCAATTGGAGTTTGGTATTTTGTCAATGAGATCTAGTCCCTCAATGAGCGTACTGGAATTATTTAATATTTACAATGATTTGCATTGAAAAAAAATTAATGTGCATCAAGTAGTAGGTACTATAAAGTCTCTTTTATAAACTTCATCTAACATAGTTAAGTCTTATAATGGATTCAGAAAGATTATATCAAAAAGAAAATGAAACAAGGTAGAATGAAAATCAATAGTTTTTAAAAGCGCACATTTCCAAAAGACAATACAAACTGTAATAAGAAAAATGTGAAAATAGGACATTTCTGGAATTTTAAGGGGCTGTAAGCCCGGAACGATATATAACTAAAAAAAAATCGTCATCATGCAAAATATGGTTTTCAAAAATTTAATAATTTTTATGTAGATTTACAAAGGTAAAAATAATTCCTGCCGAATGACGTTTTTAAGTTGCAAAAAATGTTAAATAGAACATGAGATATACGTATTTAAAAATATGGCTTTTCAAAATTTCAGGGACTGTAGCTCCATGAAACATAAAAAAAGTTGTTTCACAACTATCGGCTGTAGCTCAATTGGGCTACATAAAAAAAGTTGTTCCACAAAATTAATTTTTTTATGAGACCTACCCATGGTTAAAATTTTTTTTCTCTATCTCTAACGGTGTAGAAGTTTTGTAAACAGACGGACAGACGGACGAACTTACGGACAGAGTAAAACTAATAAGCATATTTTTTCAAATTTTTTTTAGAAATGTGCTAAAAAGATATTCAAAGAACAAAAACAAAAGTGAGATGCTATACAAGAGTTTTAAATTCCTTGATTTCGACCAAAATTAACGAATAATTTCGGTCTTAAGTTAATTTTCTATTGAATGCCGGCAATTATTATAGTAGCAAATCATCAATTATTTATGGTTTAACGAGTTCATGGTTAATATTTTTAAAAAATGGCGAGCCATTGCTTGTCATTTATACCTGAGCAATGATATATTGTGTTCATTGGCACATATATGGTACAATTTGTATGGCATAAATGATATTAGGTATAAAGTTTTCAATGGCACACAGACGTACAAACAATTGCTACAAAAAAAACATCAATTACCTTTTCTCAATAGGTTATAATTTAATTGAAAAACAAAAGAACAAAAAAAAAGGGTCTAGCAATTAATTTCAATAAATAAATATAATCGATTATTTTTTTTTTCTGGATTTCGATTTAAAAATAAATATTTTTGTTTTTTTTATTATTTTGTTATGCTAAAAAAATGTTCGTTTAAAACCACTTACGCGACAATAATGCACAATAAAAAAAAAAAAAAAAAACAAAATAAATTATTGTTTTTCTTTGTTTTACTCATTGAATTGAGGAAAATAAAAAAGAAAGTAAAAGAAAGATATAGAAAATAGTATTCAATAAATCTAAAAGATCTTTTTAAAACTAACCTTTATTTGTGGGTATGTGTTATAATAATAAAATACTGGAATTGTATACGGTATTAAATTAACTGCTAAAAATGTTTTTTTTAATTTTTCTTTCTTTATTTTTATATTTTTCAATGGTTAATTTGTGTACTGCAGCAGAATTTATATAAAACAAAAAAAAAATAATAAAAATTTGTTTATTTTTTATATTAACACCACATATGGTGTTGACCGACATCACAATATTGATCCTTATTTTGTGGTCTAAGGCCTAGACCATAAAAAATTATGATGAAAGAATGAAGCAGGCAGTTAAAAATAAAGTAAACCTTTTTTCTTTTTTCTTTTTAACTTTATTTTTAAAATCAAAAATATTTTATTACTTTCTTTTTTCTTATTTTTATTGCTTTCTTGCTCTTACTTTATTTTCTCTATTCAGTTTGTTTTTCTTTAATTTTGATTATTGAACATTTATTGCTTTAAATTGAATATTATTTTTTATTAAATTCTTTCGAAAATTTTTCCTCTTAAATATTTAATTTATTTTTTGTTTTTTTTTTTGTTTTTCAGAAATAATTTAAAGGATATTATTTAATTTACTAAATTTCATTCATCCTTTTTCAATAACAAAAAAAAACAATAGGGAACTGTGCAATAAACCTTTTTGAAACCAAAATTATTTCAATGACGATCTTAAAAGGTTATGCAAATAAAGATACAAAACGATAAACATCTGTATAGTGATGGGATCGTATCAAAATTATTCTTATATTAAAATATTCTGAGTTATAAATTTTTTTGAAAAAACGTAAATATAGCCACATTTTGTAGAATTTGTGATACATATGTGTTTAAGTATTCTATAAATAATCGTTCGGACTCGTGAAACATGATTGACTAGAGGATTCAGATTAGATATCTTGTTTCAGACCACCCACCTAGAAATTAGATTACCACCTAGAAATTAAAAAAAAAATACAAAGTTTTTTCAAATATTTTTTTGTTATTAAAAAATTTTTGTAATTTAGAATTTACACATTATATATCCAACCCTTGTGAACATAAGGTATTAAGTATTCTGTTAAAAATATAATTTCTTTAAATAGCTTCAATAAAAAATTTGTTTGTAATATGACATATTATTATATAACATAGTATCTATTATATATTCAAATACATATACTGTTATATATAATTAATTAATTATATAATATTTGAATTTTATATTTATATATCAATTGTATGTATACCTACATAAACGCATATTATAGAGTAAACTATAGATATAGGTAATTATTTTTAAAGGTTAAGGGGGTTTCGTCATGAGTGATATGCAAATTAATTACTTATTGTGTTACAAAATTATACTTAATTAGTTTAACTTACATCGAATAATAATTATTATTTTATTCAGATATCATATAAATTAAAATTAATTAATCGTATTATTTAATTATAATATTTTGACACTCTTTTTTTGTAAATACATGTGATACCTTAAATACCTTAACTTTAAATGGATAACCAAATGCTTAGTTATATAAAAGTTTTCATCTGATGTTTCTGTATTAAAAAAAAATTTAGTTTAGTTTAGTATTGGTATTATAATTAAAAGAAGGTATTTCAAATTCTAAAATGATACTATCAGTTCTCGAAAGTATTAAATCCCGGAAAACAATATTTTTATCACAAACTAACATTTATTGTAATTTTTGATTAGAGGTTAATGAATAATGACAAATGTTTCCAAATTCAATTTAATCTAAAAAAAAATAATGGATTAAAATCTAAAAATTTTACTTAATTTCAACTTCACTTTTTGGTTTAAGTGTAAGAAATAATCTTATCTGGACGGAGATACATATATAATATACCTACTTCACATAATATTTAAATCTATAAAATATCCTTATACTCTTCTTACCTGTAATTTATTAATCAATGATATAAAATCTATATAAATGTTTATTTAAGTTATTAAAAGTTTAAAAAAATCATTCTTTTATTTATAATATATTTGATATTCAAGGCTATATAATTAAGTTTTAACATTCTGCATTTAAAGTGCCGCAGATTTTAGTATCTATATACGGTTCGTAAATGTAAAATATAATATTCATATCATACCTCATTTAGATTTTAGGTTACAACCTAAAGTTAAAAATTTTATCGAATATTTCTGATAAATTCTGTTAAGAAACATTTTTCCAAATAACTTCAAAGAATAATTAATTGTATCTGATTATACATTTAAATATTATATAAAATTTTATTATTTTTCAACTTTTTTTTTATTTAATACCTATAGATACTTTTTTTTTGTTTTATAAACACTTCAATTTTAAAATGAAATATTTATTTTTTAAATGTTTATTATTTCTGTTTTTTTTTTTCAGTATATAATTTTTATTCAATTGTCACGATTATTAAGTAATTCACAACGTATCACTCACTTAAATTTATTTCCGTGTGTTAAAAATTTTATTTTTATTACACACTTAATAATAATAATAGTGAATGAAACTTAAAAGGGGAAATTTTAAGACCTTTCTGAAACAATTCTCGTTCATTCTACTAGAAAACATGGAAAATTATTTCTTTTCCTTTTCATCCTATTTTTTGTTTTATTTATTTATTTATTTATTTATTTTTTTTTTTTATTTTAAGAAATTACAGAAGTTAAAGAGAGTTATTTCATATAAAATTAATGTACAAATCGGTGACCTGAATTAAGGCCCTGCGAAATAAAGTTCCCGGGGTATTATTTTCCGTTTAATGAGAAATAACGTCCTGGGGTCTTATTTCTCATAGTAATTGAGACATAAAGCCACGGGGTTTTTCTTTCTTGAGTTGAACTACGAATTCATGAATTTATGAATTCATGTATGCGAGACTTTGGTTACAAAATCAGGATTGCCTTTCTTTATATATTTCTATTTCATTTTCTAAAAGTATTTAATGAGAAATAATAACTCGGGACTTTATTTCTCAAGAAGTCGAAGATTCAATTGAAAGAGAAACAACACCCCGGAGCTTTATTTCTCATAGAAGTCGTAGTTTAACTCAAGAAAGAAAAAAACCCCAGGGCTTTATGTCTCAATTACTATGAGAAATAAAATTCCAGGTCGTTATTTCTCATTAAATGGGAAATAACACCCCGGGGGCTTTATTTCGCAGGGTCTTAATTCAGGTCACCGTACAAATCATATATTTAATTTATTATAAAGAATTTTTTTTTTGTTGAAGTGGCCACCCAACTCTATAGAACATGTTTTTACATAAATTTCGAGGGGAAAACAAAATATAAAAAAAAAAGAAGAAAAATATAAAAAAAAAACTTAAAAATCATAAATTTTATTTGCGCCTTTTTTCCCAAAATGAACTTGACACCCTTAGACAAATAGGCGTCATCATTAAATCACTTTCTCCCTATACTATTTTCTTATTGTTTTTTTTTTTTTGTTTATTTGATTATATTGGTATTGGTATTGTTTGTTTTTGGTTGTTTGGGTTACCCATTTAAGTATGCATCCTACATAATATAATAATATTAAAATATATAAAATATACCCATATACATTACATGGAATAGATATGTCATCATCATCATGTAACTAAAAAACAGATATATGAGAATTTGACTCGACTGATTTTGAAATATATAGGAATGAGTTATTACAAATTTTTTTCGATTTTTATAGTCAATTTTTATGGCATTTTTGGCTTTTTAAATCATCAAAGATATTTATTTATTGTAGATCTAGATATATACTTGTATCTATATGGAATAAAACAAAATTATTCCTGCGTTTTTTTTCTTTGTTTTTCTTTTTGTAAGTAATATGGATAAACATTAAATAATATAAATATTTTAATATATTGAAAGATTTTTTAAAATTAAGTAGAAAATAAAGCTATAAAATTTTTGTATTTTGTTTTGTTTTTTTTTTTTTCTCTTCAAAAAAAAATAATTTTTTTTTATTGAACCTTTTAAAATTAGTTGTCTTTCCATATAAAGTTTTTATTTGTATTTCAAGAAATTTTATTTATTTTGTGAACATTATTTGGCCGAATGCATAAAACTGACCTTGCACTCAAATATCATATTTTCAAATAAAAATTATAAGTGCAAGTGTAGATTTTGTTTGAAAAAGTGATATTTGATTTTAAACTAAGTTTTATGCATTTGACCCAAAAATTATGCTAGAACTCATGGATTTTGTTTGAAAAGTTTGATTTGAGTTTTATAATATATATTCGACTAAATGGGTTAAATGCATAAAATTGAGGTGGAATTCAAATTTCACTTTTTCAAACAAAAATACGAGTTCAATCCTAGTTTTTGTTTAAAAAAGAGAAATTTATAAGTTTAAGCTTAGTTTTATGCATTCTACCCAATATCTCGAATGTTAACAATTTTTGTTTCATTATATAATTAATGAAATGGTGTACTGGTTAAGACACCGGCCTTTCATAGATCTCGAGTTCAAACTCCATCTGAGTCATATAGATTAATAAAATAATATAGATTTTTCTTGTAATATATAATTAATATAATATAATTAAATTAAAAATAAGTATACATATACTTATGTCTTATAAATTATAATTAATATCATATTGTAATATATAATAAAATAATAATAAAATATAATTCTTGTATAAGATAATAGATGGCGTAGAACTAAAAGAAACGCCTAGACTTGCACAAAAGCTACAGCCGAGTAATCAACGACTAAGTGAAATAATGACTCCAGAAACTGAAGCTTAGTCAAATATGAATAATAAATGACTTAGTGGATGCCCTAATGCTCCTTATTAGTAATCCTTAGGAGTAAGGAAAAAAAAAATATATATATAATTAATAATTAAAAAAAGAAATAAAATGTCTGTAAAATATGAAAATTTGAGATTCTTTCAAATCTGCATCTGTCTTATTTCCAATTTACTTCCAATGACATTTATTGAAGAGCAAATCAGCCACCATATATTATAAACTTTACACTGACGGCAATTTAAATCGCTTTAAAAGCTTCATCATAATTTAAAATTTTATTTTCTTGTTCTAGGTTGTTTAGGATTCGAAATGTAATTATTCCATGTATGCCGTGCTCCACTAGTCTTTTATAAAAGTGTTATTGACTTTTTCCTCGCCAAAATGAAAAGAGTCAACATGAAAAATGTATACAGTCCAAAAAGAACTATACATAGCATTTTTAATTTTCGGAATATTTTTGACATTTCCATTTTTTATCGCACTAGTAAACATTTATTTTGATTTTTTCTTATTTCTTTACAAGAAAAAGTTATTTTCAACTAAATTATTATTAATCCAACTTTAAAATAAACAAAAACAAAAATTTCAAAAAGAGAAACACCAACTTTTACTAACAGATCAACTTTTATTCGGATACAACCACTTTTTAATTCGGATATAACCACTTTTTTTCGGAAAAAAATCGTTCTTCCGTCTCTGTCGCTCTCATGCGGTTTTTGTATCTTTCATTATTTCTTCTAGAAAAAAGTCATTAACATTTTTAAAAAAGACTAGTGGAGCACGGCCTTTAATGTTAATAAATTATCAAAATCTTAAAATGTCCTTTAAATAACGAATTTTATTTAAAAGAAATTTCTTCAAAAAAAAAACCTTTGCAAATAAAACCAAATTCTTATAATTAAAAGAAATTAAAATAAACCGTAATAAGTAAACATTTTAAAATGTTGGTTCGAAACTAACATTGGAAACTGTTGACTCGAAATTAATATTGTAAACTATTTATTCGTAATTAACATTACAGAAATAGATTAAAGTATAAATAAGGACTGGTGTTTAATTTTAACAACTCATGAAATCGAAATTATAAATTTTGCACTCTATAACCTCTATTCTATCAATAAATATAATTATTATTAAAAATATACTTAAAATAATTTTTTTTTTATACCCTTATGAGCGTATGTTCAAAGGTATAATAAATTTACCATTACTTTTGTAACACCTTAAAAAAGTTAAACTAGAGCTTGATTCAATTGTATGGATCGGTTCAGAATCGAATTCTGAATCGATTAAGCTATATGCACATCTGTCCGTCCGTCCGCACTATAACTCAAAAAATAAAGAAGCTAGGAGACTGAAATTTTTTTTACATCACTTTTGCAAAATTGTTAGTTTCCAATTAACCAACAAAATCGGGAAAATTTGGTTGTGTTGGTGCAACAGGTTCGGATAGCTGCCATACAACTTGTCTTTTTAAATGAACATAACTTCGAGTCTATTGAAGCTAGGTATCTGAAAATTAGTAAAAAGATGTCGAAATACTTGTTAATAATTTCTATAAAATGTGATTGGCTTGAGGCAACAGGTTCAAGTAGCTCTTTTTAAATAAATATAACTCAGGGTCTAGATTGACGGTAGATATCTGAAATTTTGTGAAAAGATGCCGACTTCCATACTTACAACTTCTGTAAAATTGTTGTGTAAAATTGTTGTGTACTAAAAGAGCAGCAGGTAGCTTTCATATCTTGGAAGCTAGGCATCAGAAATCTTACAAAATATGATAAAGTTTTATGGCTATAACTTCTGTAAAGTTTGGTTAGTTCCTCGTTTTAATTGAAATAATTTTGATTATTTAAAATATTTATTTTAACAATGCAAACAATTATTTCAAGCTATTTATTCATAAATAATTTAAATTACTGATATAAATCTGAATAAACTGATATAAAACTTCATTGTTAAAATAATCATTATTTAATGAAACGTTAACAGTCCTGAGAAATTTTCTAATCTTAATTATTGAAATATACAGGAAATTAATATATGAATTTATGAAACTGATAAACGTTTACCATATTATAAGAAAGTAAATATTTAATATTTTCAATTGTCATCAATTTATTCGTATATAGATTAAAATTCATATCAAATTTTAACTGAAAAAAAAATTTTTTTTTTCTTTTTATTCTGTGATTTTAAGAGTTTAATTGAAGAAAGTCACTTAAAATTTGAGTTCCTACATACTTTAAAAAACATTAAAATTTCTCCAATTCCAATTAAATTATTTATTTTTATGACATGAAGCATTACCATTTTTAATGTCAAATATTTTGACATTTATTACGATTTTTACATAAAATATTGTATCAGATTTTTAATGTTTTCGCAATATTTAAATTAAAAATTAATTAATTTCATCCTGCAATATGATACTTTGATCTAAACAAAAATTCAGTATGTGTATAGGAGAACTGAATTGAAAGAAAATATTTATTGTTTTAAATTAAAATAAGAAAAAAATGGTCTGGGGTTTCCAGAAATTTAAAATAATGGATTAGGATATTGAAAAAGAAATAAAAAGAGGCAAAAATAAAATTTAATCATTGCTTGATTTGATTTTCTTAACAGCAGGAATACCACTAGGCACTATGATGAAGACAGTTTCAATTCGTTATTTTTAATTTATAAATAGTGGTACCTAATTCTCAAGTTCTACGTTTTATATGTCGTATAAAAATGTGGAATTGTTCGATTTCTTAACTACCTATTAGTTGCAATACTGTATCCTAAAAGAAATCTTTATATTTACCTATTTTAAATCCTCCCATAATATTTCAAAATTTATTATTTCTTGCAATTTTCATTTTAATTTATGGCGGTAATATAATAATATCATGATCAAATCTAAATTGAAGAATTAATTTGATCAATAAAATCTTAAAATGTATTATATATTTAACAAAATCTTAATATGTTAATCTAACCCTTAAAATGACAGATAGCCACATAATAAATGATATTTTAAAAGTTTAACACATGTATAATAATAAAAACGAATTAAAATTTGTAGTTACCAAATAGTAGCCAAAGTGATAGCACAGTCACCAACGTATAATGCCGAATATACATCGTGTTTAACGGGGAATTTTTACTCTGAGAGCAGGTTATTATATCAGTATGAACTTATGTTCAAGGGTATAATAAATTTGCCATTACGTTTGTGACATTTTAACGAAGTCGAGCTAGATATAGTCTCAAAGGTATGAATCAGCTCAGAATCGAATTCTGAGGCGATTAAGCCATGCGTGCATATGCCCGTTAGTTCGTCTGTCCATCCGCACGATAACTCAAAAATAAAAGAGCTAGGAGGCTACATATTTTTTTCACTTCTGCAAAATTGTTAGTTTCGCTATTTAAATTCAACATTTTCAGCAGCCGGATTCGAGTAGCTGTCAATCAACTTCTTTCTGTATATGGAAATAACTCAGTGTTTATTAAAGCTAGGTATTTGAAATTTAGTGAAGAGTGGTCCAGTTACATGTCAACAATTTTTGTAAAATTGGTTTGGTCTAGAGCAGCCGGTTCAAGCTTCTTGCACCTTTTCGAAGTTAATAAAGTAAGGCGTCTGAAATCTTACAAAAGATGATCAAGTATTAGGGGTATAACTTCTGTAAAATTTGGTTGTGCTGGTACAAGAGATTTGGCTAGCTGTTATACAAGTCCACAATTTATATAAATATATCTCAGTAGTTAAAGTCGGTACTAAAACATCTGAAATTTTTTAAAAGATGGTCACGTTTTATAGAAACAGAATATATTAAGTTCATACGGGTATCCCAGAATTGACACAGTCTACTCTACATCACTCTTCCTCGATTATTTTTGGATGCACATAAAAATATTTTTTTGTTTTTGTTTATATTTGATTGCTGTATAAAAATTTATGTCACTATATACGACTTGTCAATTTAACGGTTGCCACAATTTTTATATTCTGTTTGAAAAAATTTCATAGTTACATTTTTGACATTTTACAACTTTATATACCTATGTGATGGTTAAACATTGTACTAAATTGTGTTTTTAGGGTAAAACCTTTCATAAAAATAAAATTACAAACAACTTTATCGATGCTAACAAATAATGTTTATTTACTTAATTATTTATTTGTTTTAAAATCAATTAATATAAGCTATTTTAAAAATTTTATAATATTTTTTCGTTTAAAAACAAAAAAAAAAATTTATATGCCACATTTTATTTTTATTTTATTTATTTATTTTAGTTTTCATTTTTTTTTTTAATGACCATAAGCGGTTTTAAATACCACTTGGTACTTCAGATAGAAATTCTTTTAAACAAGGCAGAATGTAAACAAACGGTTTTTAAAAGCGCACATTTTCAAAAGATAATACAAACTGTTTCGCAAAGCGACTTGCACGAAATTTGAAAATTTCATATAAGAAAAAATGTGAAAATAGGACTTTTTTGCAATTTTGAGGGGCTGTAAATCGGGAATCCTATATAACTAACGAAACCGTGCATACGTAAAAATATATTACTGGAGCTTTAATTTTTGTATCTTGCCGAAGAAAAGTTGCACAGGTGTCTAAGGTACAGATGTCTAAAAATAGCATCTTTTCAATTTTTGAGCCCTAATAGATCTTAAACACGAGGTGTTTCTGAGAAAGCTTATACTAATTCCAAAAATTTCTCAAAATTTCAAATTCCTATCTCAAAGCTTGTCGGAGTTATAAAGGTAGAAAAATCATGCAAAATTTGTTTTTCACATAACGGTAAATTTAAATACTAAATTTAAAAAAAATATATAATTTTGATATTGATTTACAATTAAGATAAAAGACGAATGGCGTATTCAGATAAGAAAATGTTAAGCGGAGCATGACATATTATACGTATTTAAAAATAGGGCTTTTTCAAAGTTTGAGGGGCTATAGTTTTCTGATGGATGGAGCTTCATGAAAAAGTTGTTCCATAAAATTAATTTTTTCATGAGACCTACCCATGGTTAAAATTTTTGTTGTCTCCGTTTAACAGTGTAGAAGTTTTGTAAACAGACGGACGGACAGAGTGAAACTAATACACATATTTTTTCAAAATTTTTTTGGAAATGTGCTAAAAAGAAATTTAGTGATATTTTATGACTTTATTATCATAATAAATATATTTTATTATCAATATATTGTATTAACATATGGACCACATTAGAATATGTAAAATTCAAATAAAAATTGGTAAAATTTTGAGATAAATATTGAAAATATAAACAACAAAAACAAAAACAATATTAATATTAATTATTTATTTAGTTATTTATTTTAGTATTAAACTGCGTTTGAGTTGATATTTAATTTAAAATAATTACAAAATTGATTTATTTCATAAATATTTTAAACTTGAAAACTTTGTGCACGAGTTAAAAAAAAATATACTTAATAACTTTTTTTTAAGTGTTCCTTAATTTATTTTATTAATTTGTTAGAGAACAAATTATTTAAAAGGATTGAAATATAATTATGAATTTTAATTTATTTATTTAATTATTAATACTTTTATTATACAGAAATTTTACATATAAATTTAAAGTGCTATTGAATCAATTGAAAATCAATTTTAATTTGATTGATTTTGAATTTTTCCAAACAAAAAAAAAAAAAAGTGTCAATTAAGTCAAGTTGCTTCATTTCAAAAATATTTTAAAAGTAATTATAAATTGCTCACAAATAATTTTAAAATTGTAAATTGAACAAGAACATCAAATGTAGTTGACTTTAAAAAAATTAACACAATACTGTAATTTACCATACAAGATTAGAAACATACAAGCCCTTATGACTTTGACTCTTCTTATCTAATAAAACATATATTTTTTCTGTTTATTTATGTGTTGTACTTTTTGCCTAATGTTTAATTGTTTGATTTTGACATTTCACTAACGTAAAAAAAATATCATATTCTTAACTATTTTTAGTAGGCTGAACATTTTTTTTGGTTATAAAAAAAAATATTCAACAAGCGGCAATCATAAAAAAAACATAATTTCTAAACAAAATTTATATTTACAATATTTATATTTACATACACAAGCATAAATTGTCGTAATTTATATGTCAAAATGCTAAAAAGTTATACATATGACTCGTATGATATCTTGTAATTATTGCTACACGTAACACTAATTATTTGAATTAAACACCAATACCTTTAAAAAAGAAAATAAAACAAGGCAGAATGTAAACCAACGATTTTTAAAACTGCACATTTCCAAAAGACAATGCAAACTGTTTAGAATTGTGACTTGCACCAAAATTTGAAAATTTCATACAATGAGAAAAAATCACCTATCCCCATCACAGAACTGACCACTATTACACGAAAAGCATAATGCGAAATTCCATAGATTTTTTACATAGCAATTTATATCAAAGCAAAACAATTAATGTATGCGATTGGTAAAAATGTGAAAATAGGACTTTTTGACAATTTTGAGGAGCTGTAAGTCCGGAACCCTATATAACCCTATAACAAGGTGCCTAAGTTACAGGTTTTAAAAATAGTCAATTTTCAATTTTTGAGCCCCAATAGATTAGAAACAGGGGATGGCCCAAAAAAATTTCTTTCTTACCTCAAAATTTCAAGTCCCTATCTAAAATCGTGCCGGAGTTATAAAGAAGGTAGAAAAACCATGCAAAATTTCGTTTTCACATAACGCTAAATTCAAATACTAAATTTTAAAAAATTGTATAATTTTGATATTACAAAGGTAAAATATGAAATTTAAAATTTGTTTTAAAAGGTAAAGAAAATTATTCGTTGAATGGCGTTTTCAGATTGAAAAAATGATAAGCGGAACATGAGATATAAGCATTTGAAAATAGGGTATTTTCAAAGTTTAAGGGGTTATACCTCCGTAATTGGATGGGGCTACATAAAACTGTTCTTCTACA
Source organism: Poecilobothrus nobilitatus (assembly GCA_947095535.1). NCBI lineage: Eukaryota > Metazoa > Arthropoda > Insecta > Diptera > Dolichopodidae > Poecilobothrus > Poecilobothrus nobilitatus. Next base: position 201,050,014 of record OX352774.1, read on the forward strand.
ACATTATGGTTAATTTTTTTTTCTCTATCTTTAACGGTGTAGAAGTTTTATAAACAGACACACGGACGGACGGAAGGTCGAGCACAGTGAAACTTATAAGCACATTTATTTTAAATTTTTCTAAAAATATGCTAAAAAACAGAAAAAAAGAACGAAAAATAGATAGGTAAGTTGTTAAGTACCTATTTTTAAAAAGAAATTATGCATAATATTATGATTTATGGTATAGAGAACTTAGTGGAAAGCATAATTTTCACAAATTATTATCATAACATTTTCTGCAATTAATTTTTAAATAAAAGAAATGAAATGAATTTAAATGGAATTTTTATTCTTTTTACATAAACTTAAAAAAAAAAATTCAAAATTCTCTTCACTAAATTTTGTATATAAAACTAACTAATTGCATTTTTTTTTCTTTTATCTGAAAGTTTTTTCTCTTTTTAAAAAAAAAAAAAAATTTTTTTAATGAGTTTTAATTAATATTCATTGGATAAATTTTAAAATTATTAACTGTTGACAATAATTATCACTTAATATATAATAATTTTTATTGTGAAATTTTTGTTTTAAAGAACAATTTAATTTTTATTCATTTGAAATTTATATTATACATTTAATTAAAAAAAATAATAAAATAAAATAAAATTACAATATATATGTACATATATATATATATATTTTATACTCGTACGATAGGATCGGGTATAATAAAATTACTCCTCCGTTTGTAACACCTCGAATAAGCGAGCTAGATATGCCTTCAAAGGTATGGCTCGGATCAGAAAAAAATTCGAAGACGTTTGAGCCATGTCCGTCCGTCCGTCCGTCCGTCCGTTAGCACGCTAACTCAAAAACTAAGAAAGCTAGAATCTTGAAATTTACACAACATATTCTGGGAGTAATTTGTAGGTTCCCTATTTTTTTTGCTTGAGTTTGGACCAAAATTTAGGGTAGCTCTCGAACACCTAACTTTTAGATCCCCACATTTTTTTTGAAATAGAGCTATGAAATTTTAACTGCTGATAGATCTCACAAAAATATTAATTTTATTTTTTATAACTTTTTTTTGTAGCCTCACCCGTTACGGAGCTACAGCTCCCCAAAGGTTCAAAAAAGCTCTATATTTAAATTGTTTCAGCACAAGTTGTATAAGATATATCTTCATTTTGAAAACTCCAAACGATTACTACTTTTATTAGCTTTAAAAGTATATATACAATAAATATATATTTGTGGCATACGGTGTCTTAATTTACCGTTATGCGAAACTAAAATTTTGCAAAATCCTTTAACCCTTCTATCTTCTAAACGATTTAAGTTGGAAACTTGAAATTTTGACAGAAGTTAGATCTTTGAAAATAAGTATGAGTCATTTCAGAAATTTTTGTATGTATCATATTTTTGTGTCACCCCCCGTTTAGGAGCTGTAAGGGGTCAAAAACTGAAAATTTCCTATTTTTAAACACCTGTAACTTGAACACCCGTTAACATTTTTTTGAAGTAATACACAAAAGTTTAAGCTTCAATATTATACTCTTATTTCTGTTAACAATTTTTTTTAATAATATAGGGTTACTTTAACAAATTTTTCCATTTTGTTTTACTCGATAATTTGAAATTGTTGAGGATATAATGCATAGTACAAAAAAATGTAAATAAATAAACAACATAACGGTTGCTTGAAGAATTTTTATTTATATAATATTGATATACGTACATACTTATATAATATCATGTTTATTTACATATCGTATATGTCACTAGTGAATGAATGATAAGAGTATAGATGTATATTATGTAGCGCCGTATTTACGTACATATATGTATTTTATTGTACTTATAAGAAATTATTCTGTCAATGGAATATTTAAATATAATATAATATAATATTTAAAATTATATTTACTATTTTGTACTAAGTAAATTTAATATACATTTACCGCTTAGTATTAAATGGTACTATAGAATATTTGAAAAAGTTTTGGATTGATAATCGTTATGTGGAAGGTTAGAATCTGCTTTTGAAGAATGTACATATAAACATAAGTTTGAATATATGTACAACCCATAGTACTAGAAATTATAAAATTCACCCAAATTATTTTAAAATACTAAAATATTAAAAAAATAATATTGTAAGCAGAGTGACAGGCTGTGAACATACTAACGGTTCGTACGGGTATCTAAGAGTTGACAAAGGCAACTGTATTCTTCCTCGTTTTATTTCAAACTTCTAAAATTAAGAACAAAGCATTTAGGTTATTAGGTATTCCTACCTATACCAATTAAATACCTAATTTTTTTTTTTTTCCTTCAATTTTAAGTTTTTCGATTGTCCAATTTATCACCATTTTTATTTATTATTATAAAAAAAAAAAACAAAATAAAACAAAAAACAAAAACCTAAGAAACAAAAAATAATAACCAATAATTATAAATTGTCCTTAAGAAATTGTGCAAATCTTGCAAAATAAAAATGTAAAAAAAAATTATATTTTGTTCTGTTTAAAAATTTCAGTGCACATAAACCAATTTTCTTTCGTACTTTTGGTCGGTACTCTTGGCAATTGGTAGGTAGTTACCAACTTATTGTTTTTTTGTCATTTGGAAAAAAAATTTTTTTTATTTTTTTTATTTCTTAAAACATATTTTTCTTCTCCAATTCTTTTTATTCACCCTTTCTTATCTCTAATTGATACTCTTTCATTATTTTTGTTTTACAAAAAAAAAAAAAAAAATGGTTTACACGAACACTGGTTATATTTGGAAAATTTTTAACTTAACAAAAAATAAAAAGTAATTGAATGTTTTTTTTTCTTTTCTTATTCTCACGTATATAATTCGAACGTGATACATTTTGAAATTATTGGCGATGCTAATAATCAAGAAAATAAAACAAAATAAAAAAATAAAAGGGTAAAAGGATAATAAAGAATGGGTCGAAAAAAAAAAAATTAAAAGTTTTTAAACTTTTTTAAAACAAAAAAAAAAAATATACGGTTAGAATTAACAAAAAAGACTTAAAAACAGAGCTCTAAACATAACAATTGCAAATAATCCAAGTACATTATAGTCTCAACTTAAATGAAGATCTAAGACACTTAATAAGCCTGTTAAAAGTTAGATTTTTTTTTTTAATGCATTTCTTTGTGGACAGGAAATTATTCTGTTCAGGCGCGGCTGTAAATGTCGTAAGGGGGACTAACTCTTAGGACGTGTGTGGGATTCAAACCCACACTCCCTCGGTGTTTACAGCGTATTTTATACGCTCTTACTCACTAGGCCACCGAGGCCTCGGTTAAATTTTAATTTATTGTTGTTTTCATTAACATTTGTTTTTTTTTGTAAAGGTAGAGGTGTTGTCCAGTTAAATTTCTACCTTTCAATGTTTATTTTAAAAATTAAGTTATAAATTGTATTAACTTGTTCTACGAGTACAAAGTTTTTCATTGCTCATTTCATCGTACAGAAACATCATGGGTTAAATAAATTTTATTAAAAAATTCAGTATACAGTTTAAATCATTGGAAATCATGTGAAGACACGTATGTTTAAATTAAACCTAAAATTATTAAAAAACTTACATTTAGTAGTAAATTTAAAGTAAAAAAGTTTTTTTTTAGCTTTTCAATTAATTAATTCAGAATTTGAATTAATGTCCTATGGCCTAATAATAAATAAAAACTTTAGAATATAGAAATTCACCATCAATCATTTTCAATATTCTGCCACCATTTTTGTTTTTTTATTAATTTTTTATTTATTACTTTAAATTCAATTAATTGTTTTAAAAAGAAGGATTTAATGATTTTTTTTTTATTTTCGTATCCAATATTTTTTTTCAAGTAAGCTATTGAATAAACTCTGAATCCTTTTGTCTATACGCCGGTCTAGATGACTTCTGTCTTAACTCTTATTTAATTTTTATATAGGTAGTAATATTATTTATTTTGTTTATGTACCTACCTAATATAATATTATATATTTTACATGATATACTCGTATGTTCTGTTCACAAGTGATATTTCAACCTTTCTTAAACGAATCTTAAGCGCATTTTTTATCCAACTGAACCTCGATTGATAAGGAATATTATCTTTAGGATTTTAAAAGGGGCTATTTAAGATTTTAAAATGTTATAAAGTTTTATTGTTTTTTTAAGCTAATTAATTTTGGATAATTAGAATATACGTTTTCTTAGTATATAGACGATAGCAAAGATTCTAAATTTTTGAAACAGATTTAATTCTTTTATTCTTTCTTCACGAGGACCTCTTTTCATTGTATTTCTTCCTGGCTGTTTTTTTTTACAAATCAACCACTTTTATTATGTATTATAAGATTATATTGCGTTTAATACAATTAGTTTTCGATCAATAATCTTCTCTGATACTGATATATTATTTCATGTCTTAACTTAATCGCATATAGAACCTAAGATGTTAATTTTAACAAAGTTTAACAAAAACTTATATAATATATATAAGTAATAAGAAAACTTAGTAGAAACTTAAAAACAGTGTAAAAATATATTTGATATATTTTTCTATGCATTTTTACAACATAAATATTATTTATATTATCAATTTTTTAAATTTTAATTGAAAGGATTACACTGTTGCACGTGATACATTCAATGCAATTTTTTAATATTTTTACAATTTTATTTTTATTTTATATAGAAAGTACACGTCTAATGCAGTATTTTAAAATTATTATAGTTATCTTGAGATACAAAAAAACCATTAGAATATAGTTTTTAATATTAATTTGTTTAGGTTGTGAAATCTTTTATGAAATACTTTGAAAATGTAAAAAATTTTAGGTTATGTCCTTTGGTGGATACACAAAAGAGAAAATAAATATAGAAAATAAATTACTAATAAAGTGGATAATAAGTGGATAGTACGAATGTAATAGAAAATGCGAATAACACAAATTGTAATCTCTTTGTGTGTATTCATCTACTGAATATAGTTAGATTGCATTTTTTATAATATTGCAGAATAAATCACTGAATCGTGAGATAATTAAGTTGTAAATTATCAAATTTTTTTATTTTTTTTCTATATAAGTTTTTTTTTTTTTTTTTTTTTTTTAGTTTTAAGGACTATTTGAAAATGTTTTAATAGGTATAATAATTAAATTTTAAGAGAATATTATGGGAATGTGTAAAATATTTTACTACGATACGAGATTTTAACTTTACCTACCTACCTGTCCAATATTTTAAGATTTAATATTAAAATAATTTTTATAAGGATAAAATTTCCATATTATATTCTTTTTGAGTTTTATTAGTTATTTTATTGCAAAGTTTTACGTGTCTTAGCAAAAGAAAATATCGGATCTATAATAAATACAAAAAAAAAAAAAATAGTATTTGGTATATACCAAATGGGAATAAATATATAATTTGATTATAAATTTAATATATTATAGTTTAAAATGAAAGAAGTTTAATACAAGGTTTTGTTTTATTAAAAAATAATTTAATTAAACGAAAATAGATGGTTTTTTTAGCTAATTTCGATTAGGAAAAACGTTTAATATATGCATTCTGATCGAGTATTGATATTTAACTGTATATAATATATCTTAAGATAATAGTTTCACAGTTTAGGCTATATCTATATGTATTTGCCAATTGACTTTTAGGATTGTATTGTTTATTCTAAACAACTTATTAATAAAAATTAGAGTAAATATCGAAAAAAATTAATGTTTTGTCATTTGTATTTTATTCTTATTGTATTGCCATAGTGTAAAAACAAGTTTTTTGAACGTTTTCGAATATTAATTAAATAAATAAAATTGATTATTTATAATTTTTTCTTTTCACTTTGTCTTTGTCTTTTGACAATACAATAATGATTTTTAAAACGATCGGTAAAAGGAAAAGTCTTTATTTTGACTATAGATATGTTAGATGCAATAATAGGATGTCAAATGACAACTCTTTTACGTACACAATATAATATGATTCTTTTTGACAACACACATGGTGTGAGGTGGTCTTTAGACTATAAATAATAAGTATAAGCTGGATTTATGTGAAAAATTTAACGACAGTCTTAATTATTCCATATTTTAAAGTCTATTCCGCCAAAGTCTTAAATTTGTTATACTCTACAAACTGCAAATAACCTAAAACTACAATATATGTCTATGATTATAAAAATTCAATACAATTGTAATTTTGATATTTTCCATTTAAGAAATCAGAAAAATTGATTATTTTTTACTAAAATTAAGATTGCTTTGAAAATATTTTCTTAAATGATTAAAAACTCATAAAGTTTTACATATTGTGTGCTTTAATGATAAAATTAAACTATTTTAAATTGATGATAGAAACTTAATTTTGGTTATAATTTTTTATTGAAAAGTATTTTTCACTTATTTCGAAAATTTTCCATTTTATTATTCATAATTATTTTAATATACAAGAAAAAAATTTCAATTTGTATTCAAACAATAGTAATCGTTATTGGAATCAAATATAATATCAAATTTTGGAAATGAAAATCCTATATGACAAAAATTCCAATGTAGCTATTTTTCATTGCAAATATATAGGATAATGTAAATTTAATTATTTAAAATTCTTCGAATCACACATATTTTAACACTAAAATCTGTCATCGTTTCTAATAATGCAATGGTACATATAGGTATTGTTATATGTCATAACATTTAAATATTTCGTTACATTTAAACAAGCCATCAGTTATTGAATCCATTGCAATAACATCAAAAACTGGATATTTTAAATATTAAATAAACATTTTAAAAAAACAAAATGATAAACAATGTTGCATCTGTTTTTAGTAAGCAAAATTTTACGCTTTCTGTAGTTTAAATCTTCCTGTTCTTTCAGAATTATTGATTTGATAGCCTTTTAATCATTCACTACCATACAAAATAATACAATACAAAAACAATATAATACAATTCAACAACATCAGCAATATCAGCAACAAAAATATAAATAAAATATTACAAAGGAAAAAACTAAAAAAAAAAAGAAAAAAAAAAGTGATTATGCCGTAAGTATTTTTTACAAAAATCCGCTCTGGTAGGTATTTAATTTTTAAACGCGACTAACAAACATAAAAACAAGAAAAAAATTTCATTCAATTGTATACGGAGAAGCGATTTTTGTTTTTTTTTTTTTTTTGGAGTACTATTTTTAAACACGGAGGAGAAGACTCTAATAAAATCCGATTTCCTTTTTTTTTCGTAATACAGATATTAATAAAAAAAAAAAAGAGAACGCAATATCTTACAGATACAATCCATCAATCTATAAATACATCATATTTTTATTTTAACACACACAGGTTATTCATTATATTATTATTCAGGTTAAGTGATGTCAAGCATCACCTGTCCTATTTTGTTTTATTTTTACCTTTTCTTTTTTTCTTTATTCAGATTCAAATATTGAACAAAACTTTGAATGAGGCAGAAAATAATATTCTGACTTTTATTGTTAGTTTATTTGTTTTTGTTTTCATTTAAACGAATAGAAAATTTCCTTTAATGTAAAGATTTAAATATTTTATATAAATTAGTTTTGGCTAACCAAAATTAACCGAATTTAATTTTCTTGTTCAAGTAACGTAGGTATGGATAATTGGACAAAAATTACTCTTAGAAAACATTAAAAGTACAGAATAGTGTTTAGTTTATTTTGTTTAGAAGAAGTACAATTAAATTTTGATTAAAGGTTACAAAATTTTATTATGACATCAACATTTTGAAAACGAAATTTAAAGCTGAAGGTGGTACGAATCCCACAAAAAACAATTCCCCCCTTACGACAATTTGTTACAATATGGAAAAGAAAAGGTTGTCTAATTTATGTGACAGGGGAATAACAAAAAAAAAAAAAATATTAAAATATCGGAAGTATGGAAGAACTTTTAGTTAATATTTTTTTGATTTTATTTTTATGTTTTATTGTCAAAGTATTGTCAAAGTACTGTCAACGCAAGCAAAAGTGGAAGAAAAATATTACCTCTATAAAAACACGTAATTTTACTTTACGTCAAAGCGACCCGCAAGGTGACAGAAGCCATCTTGTTTTTCTATTTAAGCTTTTTTAAAGGGTAAACATTGAGATGAAATGAACTCTCGTTTTTATCCATTGAGCTTATCGTTTCTTCTTTGGGTTTCAAATCCTGAAGGAGTTAAATTTAATATTCGTATTTTTCAGAAACAATTTTAACTTCAATATTTTAGTAATCTAGAACTATTTGGATCGTCCACTTGAATGATTCTACTGTAAGTGAATCTCAAGTTATTATAAGAATCTTATGTGTCTTCCCGTTCAAGCTTTTATAATGAACTACATTTCCTTTTTTTTGCCATAGCAGAAAAGTAGTTATTGCTAAAATATAAAGTTTTATTAGACTAAAATATTTTTATTAGACTTAAGCGTTTTGTGTAAATTTCCATTATACAATTTTTGCATTATTAGCTGCATTTTATTTTGTGCCTTTTGGATGCAGACAAATAACCGGTAAAGTGATCCAATAAAATATTAAAATAATTCAGATAGAATGAAAAAAAAAAAAAAAAGAACATAAAAACAAGTTAGTGAATGCGTGCAATGTTTACAACTGGTAGGCAATTTAAGAATAGAATGAAATAAAGAAAGAGATGAAGAAAAAGAATAAAAGAAATTAATGCACGAGCAAAAAAAAAAAAAGTGATGCACAAAAGCATGTTATACCTAGTTACTAAAACAATAAATAAAGAATAATATTTTGCTTTATAAGAACTATACATATAACATATATATACAGTGTTAAGGACCAGTAGAAGTTAAAATTCAAAATTAAAAATACCCGTTCTTATGTTTGCTGTAAAAAATATTAAGAACAAAAATACGCATCTTTAATAAAGCAAAATTTGTAGAAATTTTAGAATTGCCTTTAGATATTGCATATCAGCATCAGCTAATATGTAAAACATCTGGCTTCTGTGATAATCAAAAGGATACTATTAAAGTTTTTTATTTTTTGTTGTTAAAGAAAAGTGAATATGTCTATAAATGCAAGAGGCATTATGGAAGTGAAAAAAAATGATTAGACTTTAACAATGATAGTAACATTTAAAATTATTGCTGCAAGGTATGTAACCATTCTAGGAAAAAAACATTTTTTTTTTTACTTTAATAATTTTAGATTTTCTTCTTTTGATTCAATAAAAAGACTATGTAAACATTTTTTTGTATGACAGCTTAATTTAAGCTAAAACTTAACGTAAACGTACAAGCCTTTTCGAACATTTCTACATAATATGTATAGATTTGTGGGTTATGGCCTTTCAAAATCCGGAAGATTTTCAAACTAATTTATTTTTTTTATCAGACTTCTATTTTTTTTTTTTTTGTTTTCAGTTGAACATTGTTTTAATAAAGTTCTAATGAAGGCTCAGTAATTTTTTAATCGATTTTAAGAATATTGGAAATGATACAATTTATTTCTAGATCTAATTACAATGGCCAGTTCATTATCTTAAAAATGTTCTTTAAATTGAAGTAAGCTTAAAATTTAAATAGAAATAAAAAATATTGTAGTAGATTTAGCTCTTTATTTTTATAACTGTCTTACAGCATAACAACTTTTATTTTTATGCCAAAGGTTTGCATTGATAAAAGTTTTTTGATTATACAAAGTCTGTAAAGTTAAACTTTGTAGTGGCAGTTAAAACAAAATTGGTAACAAAGTGAACCACAATTTCATTTGGCAATTTCCTATATTTTTTCCTTTGCAAAATAAATTTACTTTTTGTTTTATTGGATTTTAAAGATTGTATCTTTTTTGCTTTGAATTTTTTTTTTTTTTTCAAAAGACAATTAATTGAGATTTGTTTTCTATGTTTTATTTTTCTTTTTTTATATTTCAATCGCAATGAATATTGAATTTTTTTTTTTTTTTTTTTTTTCTTTGTGTGGTTTTTAATTTGACCGGAAGTTTCTAAAAACAACAAAAAAAAAAATAAAAAAGAGACAGAAAAACAACAAGATAAAAGCAAAAATTAAATTTAAATAGCAATTCATTCATGCAAAAACTTTATACAATTCTTGAAATAGAAGAAGACGTTTTTTAATTACGCAAATTATAATGTCGGTAAAGAGTTGAATTGAATGGAATGGAATGTAACTAAAGATGATATAAAACAAATTTTGATTAAATGTTGACCACTATATTTTGTTGTTTTTGTTTAGTTCTTTATGTTTTTAGTGTCAGTGTCTTTTATTGTAGTTTTGAGATTATTCTTTTCTTTTGGTTTTTTTTTTTTTTTTACTTTTCCCTTGTGGAATTTCAATAAAATTCATTACATGACTTGAAAATTAATATAAAAATTGAATAAAATAAATTCTCATGATATAAAATAATATTAAATAAGTAAAATATCGATAATGTTCTTTAAAAATGCAAATTTGTTTTTAAAATTAAAATTAAGCATTAACTTGAGTTGATTAAATTTTATAATCAGAGTGTTTGGTCGTAGAATGTTGCGATTAAAAATAAAAATGTAGATAGGAGACCTCGAAAAAAATTAAAGTATACATATACATATACCACTCTAGCAGATAATTAATAAGTTCTGACAGCATATCAATATGTTATATAAAATATATATTTTATATTCAGTTTATTTTTGAATGCTTTTTTTTGAAAGATTTTTAACCATTTTCGATTTAAAGCGTATGAAATACATTATAAACACTGAGGGAGTGTGGATTCGAATCCCATACACGTCGTAAGAATTATTCCCCCTTATGACACTTACAGCCACGCCTGAAAAGGGAAGGCTGTGCAATTTTCTTTTCACATTTATATTTTCGATTTAGAGCGTATGAAATACGTTGTAAAGCCTGAGGAAATGTGGGTTCGAATCCCATACACGTCGTAATAATTATTGCCCCTTATGACATTTACAGCCACGCCTGAAAAAGGAAGGCTGTGCAATTTTCTTTTCACATTTATGTGGCAGAGGAATGCAAAAAAAAAACTATTGGATAAAAATAAAAATTAATTGAAAATTAGGAAATTCTACTTTAAACGGGAACTAATTACTGTAACTCATAACATAAAATTTTATCTGGAAAATAAACAAAAACCTTAGTTCAGACTATACAGGCTCTTTTGACATGTTAAGATTTAAAAGCAGCTATCTAATTAGTTATGAAATTCTTCAAATTACTATCACTTACATATTATCAGTTATCAACGTCTCAACATATTATGCCAACGTATAGACAACAATTATTCGGTATTAATTCCATAACTTACTTTTCCTCTGTTCATATATGTATTCTCCTCTGTGTTACAAACAATCTTGTATTTTTATGATACCTCTCTATAGTATCTATAAAAACAATTAGAGGTTCCACGTTACTAGACTTATTACATTAACTATTGAGGTAGTTTAATATATTTAAAAAAAAAAATATGTTTAAATCCAATAAAAAGTTCTGCTCTTTAAAACTTTAATATTTAGTTGTTTTATTTAAATTTCTTTCAGAATTTACCCAAAAGTAATGAATTTAAAATATATATATATATATATATATATCTATCAGTGACTGCAAGACAAAATCACTTAAGTGCTTAAGTATTTTTACCTTTTTGTATGGCAATAGCTAGCGACCAGGAAGGTATGCTACTGATCAAAATATCATGCATATCAGAGCAAAATTGAGGAAGATATGGTGTATTAACCTAATCACTTAAGTTACTTAGATCTTGGACATTGATATTGAAATCAAAATCACTTCAGTTCGTAATTACTTATTAATATCATAAATTTTAACTAAAGTTCTACTGCAATTATTATATTATTCTAAATTTCTAACACAGAAAAAGCATTTAAAAAAATTTAAGTGATTATTACATAGCAAATTTTGTATTTGAAACTATTTTGTACTAATCACTTAAATTTCACTTAAGTGATTCTTTAGAGAACATAACTAAAATATTTTTAAGTTATTTTTTCAAATTCAATTTGACTTTTATTAAGAACAACGGATTTTTTTCTTCAAAGTCACCTAAGATATTTAAGTTTTTATTCTGCAAAATTATTATAAAAATTTTTTCTTTATTATCTGAAATGTTATTTTTGCAAATTTCAAGTAGGCTTTGATTAATAATTAAGTGATTATAAAAAATAGCCTATAAAATAACAAACGAAATTGATAATTTCTTTAGTTTTTTAATAAAGAGGAACAAAATAGAAAGTTACAATTAGTGGAACAAAAAAACTAAAAAAGTGTTATTTAAAAAGTGTTAAAGTGTTAATAATTGCTTAATATACAAGAAATTTCTAAATTAATAAGAATATGCCCTCAAGAATCAAACTAATATTGGACATGGCGAGTCTCGAGAAAGGAAAAATAATTACATGCCCGCAAAAGAAAATAATTATATGGTTAATGCTTGTATTTGTAATGTTACCGATAAGTACAAACATAAAATCATAAAATAATTTCTATTGTCCCAAATTTACTAAATTTTTACGAAGTTGAGAACAGCAACAATAATGATTATTTGAATACCTCCCTTTCGTATGGATGATTTTAGTGTTAGAAGCATTGAAGATTCAGATTATCTTCCGAAATATGAAAAACTGAATCTTTAAAGTAACGCGAAAGAATTGGAAATCAACATTTCAAAATTTTTGGAAAAATATAATCATATACGTATTAGATAATAATCCTACAATATCTCAAATATGCAAAAAAAAATAAAAAACTAAGAAATACAAGGCAACAATATCAGACATCAAATAATAAAATTGTTAAAGCTAGGAAATGTGTTCAAAATACTGATTGTCGAAGCAAATGTAGAAATGTATTGGACTTTCCAAAATATATTTCTTTATTGGTATAAATATATTGGAAAATTTGTTTGCTAAAAATTAAAAATTTAAATTTTAAAGTGCTTGATATAAAAAAAACATAAATATATTTAAAATTTCGGAATTGAAGGAGTGCTACAACACTAATTTGAAAATAAATCCAAAGAAAAAAGAAGATTTAATGTCAATTTTACAATATATTGATTCTGAATATCATGCATTTTATAAAAATATAAATACTGACGAAGCGGAAAACTTATAATTCATCCTGATATTTTCAACAGTGAAGAACAAAATGAATAATCTAAATGTCTATTTTATATTTAGTATAAAATTTGTAGTTTTATTTTTTTTCACAGAAATTTTGGAAATATCATTTAGTTTAAAAAATGAATTCTTTTCGTTCGATTTTTCAACAAAAATATTTTGTATAATCTCTTAAATATTTGTATATTATTTTGCACAAAACTTTTTCAAAAGTACTTGGGGGGTTCTAATTCTAATAAATATCATTCCCGGATGTAGTAAAATCACTTAAGTTAAAAAAATTTAATTTTTTGTTAATATTCATAACTTCATTTCTATTTATGTTTTAAATAAAAAAATTTTGAAATTGGTAAGCTAAAGTTTGCGCTAGGTATATATAACTTAAATGCTTATTCCTTAAAGCTACTGATATGTATGTAGGTAAGTATACTATTGTAAAATCCCTTGAATATTTTCTATAACAAAATTATAATAGAAATAAAATGAATAAAAATCACAGCCGGAAAACTCTCTTAAAGATATTTTCTAAAAACTATGCAAAAAAAGCCTTTATTCTATTTAACTTTACTTAAAATAGTAACTTTACAAATAATAGTAAAACTGAATAAATTTTTTTTTTGTGTTTTAGTGTAAATACTTTAAGGCTACTTTTGTATGTTTATCTAAAAGCAAAATAAAATCGGTTCACTATACAAAAATTTAAATAAATAAAAAAAATATTTTTTTTTTTTTTCGTAAAGTTCTAAATTTATTATTAGAACATTGAATTTATTTATTTCTCTTCGTTTTATTATTTACTTTTTGTTGTTACTATACAAAAAACTAGACCTACCTCAATATATATAATATTATCAAAAAAAAACAAAACCTACTCTAGGATATTAAAATCAAAAAAAAAAAATAAATAAATAAATAAAATTCTGTTTTTAACGAAAAATTTTTAAAACAGCTGTTCTTAAAAAATAAAATTAATACATGCGTATTAATTTTTTTACTATAAATTTTCAAAATTAAAGTTAAAACATTTTAGAGAAAAAAATCTAATCGAACATATCAATCAAACATATAAATAAGTGTAACATACACCTGACATCAACATTATGCTTTACAACCAATTGTATAAAATTCAAAATAACAGTTTTGTTTGACATACAGAATGTTATTTTCTTATCAGAGTAAAATGTATGGATAACATTATTTGTAGAGTAATTTTGTGTAATTTAATTTTTCGTTAAATTTTAACGAACAAAAAAAATTTTTTTTTTTTAATATAATAATGCATTATTATTATGAATATCAACATTATTCGATGTATATTTTACCGCTATTACAGATGTTATGTTACTGTTGTTGGGTTTGAAATTTTTATTTTGTTCGTTTCATTTTTGGTTGAGTTTGGTGTTGTTGTTGTTGTTATTTTTTTTTTTTTTCGTTTTTTTCCCTATACAGAAAAAAGGAAAACTATTTATCTTGAGTACAGATGATTTTAGAATTCAGTTTTAAACGTGCCGTCATTCTGATTACGATTTTACAGGATGAAAAATGTTAAATGAACTAACGGGTTTTTTTTTTGTTTTATCTTTAATTTTTGAAAAATTAATTCGTAAATAATGTTGTAGAAAAAAAAGAAAAATTTTTTAAATAATTAAAAACCTATAGATATATTTAAAATTTTTAAAATCAAAAAAATTAAAATGATTTTTAACTAAATAAATAAAAATAAAACATTAAAAAATAAGAGTGACAGATGAAAAAGAAAATCAATGTTTGAAAGAATGTAAAAAAGGGGCTTTCATTGATTATTATTACTTACATATGTATATTTACAAAATATATTTTTGTTTAACTTAAATAATATTATTATACTTAAATATATATATATGTATTTTTTTCCTTGATATATATGTAAACTCATCTGGTTTATTTTATTGAAGTTGTGAAAATTTTATTAAACCATATTTTCGTTTTTCTTTTTTGAAAGTTTATGTACTGTTATAACAAAAATATTAAATTGAAACCGTTAAATGAATATAAAATTAATATTGATTAAAAAAAATTTTTTTTTTTTGATAAATCGAAAGTTTATTTCGCAATTCAATATAAGAATACAAAAATTATAAAGTAAATAAAAAAAAAAAAAAAAATATTCATAAATATTAAAACACTTGGTAATAATAAGTTTGTGAATAAATTATTATATTTCAAGAAAATGAAAGAGTTATCAGTTGAAATAATAACATTTAATAATAATAGTTAAAAAAGTTAATAATAATTGTTAAAAATAACGGTTTATTTTGGGAAAAAATAAAAAAGATTAAAAATTGAAATAAAAATAATAATAATTGAATAATTTATTTTACAAATACAATAAAATATAATAACAAATAAATAAAATATATTCATTTATTTTTAATTAAAATAAAATAATACTGCTGCTGTTTTTTAATTTATAACAAAAATGTAATTAAATATTTACTTAATACATATATACATTAAATAATTAATATAAACATTTAATTTTAATAGTTTCCTCTTTACTTTTTTTTTTTTTTTGTTTTTGCCTTTATTTTTTGTTTGTATTAAAAAATATCCTTAATTTTTTTTTTTCAAATAGTTTATTATTGATAAATAAAATGTAAAAAAATAATATAAAAAAAAATTTGTTACATTGTTACATAAATTTACATATTAATTTATAAAAAAAATAATATCAAAAAATTAAAAAAAAAAAAAACGATATTACATATATTATTTTATATAGTGAAGAGGAGTTATAAGTGAAAAGAAAAAATTAAATTTACTACTGCAATAAAAGTGTATATATCTTACATACATATATACATAAATATTTACACAAATTAATGAATGTTATAAATATTTAACGACTATTAAAAAAAAAAAAAAAACAAAAAAAAAAAACGACAAAAACTAAAGAAAATTTATTATTTATTTTATGGCTTATAAATTGTTTAAAAATAATAAAAACAAAAAAAAATTTATATATAAAATAATTAATATAAAATAAAAGGAAAAAATTTTTATAATAATATAATTTATACAGAATAACAAAACAAAAAAAAAAAAAATATATAAAAAAATAACTTTATAAAAATTACAGTAAAAATTAATACGTATACATATATGTACATATTATTAATAAAATATAAAGTGAATATAATTAAATAAAATAAATATTAAAAAAAGAAATTCATTATAATAATAATAATAAGGTTAGAAAAACAAGCAACAAAAAAAAAAAAAAATTAATATATTTATATTAAAAATTATTTTTGATGAATAATAATTATAAATTATTTTGTAAAATATTTACTGTTTGTAATTTATATAAGTACTTTTGGTATAAATAATCAATTATATCTTTTTTTTTTTTTTTTGAATTTTTTTTTTAATATTTTTAAATATTGCGCTCAATAATAATTATTATTAATTTTACTATTAATAAGTTCAAAATAATATTCATAATATTATTTTTAGAAGAATAATGATTTATTATTCAATATTATTTTAAAACAAAGTACGTATATACATATTAAATATATATTATTTACATTTAAAATAACTAATATACTTACATAATAATATTATATTGTATTCAATTATTTTATAATTTTAAATATTTTTTATTATATTAATTATTATTATTATTTTTTGTTTTTTTATTTTTTTTATAGAATAATTATTAATTAATTAATATATTGTATAATATAAAATCAAAAAAAAAAAAAAATATTACAATATAGGTCGAGTATAATATTATTTTTGTTTCTAACAAAAAAAAAATAAAACAAAAAACAAAAACAAAGGATATGTTTTGAAAGGATAATATTTTTTTTTTTTTTATCTTTTATGTAAAGATAAATTTGTATTTAAATTATGAAACATAAATAATATTATTAATTTTTGTTTCGTATATACTATATATACGTATATACGTATATAAATTAATATCTAATTTTCATTCAAAATTTGTATTTTTTTTTTTTTTTATTTTTTTTAAATAAATTTATTGATTTATTTCTGAAACATGAACTAATTAAAAATGATGAATGAGTTTTTGAATCCCAAAATAAAAAAAACAAGATATTATTTACTAGATAAAATATGAGGTGTGGTGTTTTGTTAAAAATTGATTGATTGACAGGAATTTGTGTTAAAATTAATTGTTTGAAATTTCAAATTTTCGGTGTATGGGAAATTATTTTGAATGGTAAAAACAAAAAAAAAAAAACCAAAAAAAAATTGATATACTTATTATAGATAATATAAACTTAATTTATTATTAAGTTTTATTTTTACTTTTACCATAATATTTTGATTGCATTTAATTAATTAGTATGTATAAGATATATATTTAGATTTTTCTTTATAGTCTTAGATTTGTTTTGCGTAATATATTGACTATTCTGTTGTATAGACGGGATTAACGTATTAACTGTTGAATAATTAAATACTAACTAGTAAGCAGAAAAAAAAAAACCTAATTAAATTTAAAAACTTTTATCCATCATTACAATGAATTTAAACGTTAAACGTTAAATGATACTACTGATAATCTAATTTTACTTTTTAATATTAATTTTTTTTTTTTTATTGAATTACAATTTTCTGGTAATGTTTGGAAAAATTTAAATTTAAATTATTTTTATGTAATAATAATAATATGATGTACTATATTATTTTGTAATAGTAACGATTTTAATTTAAAAATCCAATTTACTTTATTTCTTTATATTTTTCCCAATCCTCAAACCAAACAATACATTGTATACAATAGGTTCTGTACCCTAATGTTTAATTTAAAAGGGTGGTTGTGTTGGATATCTTTCGAAATTGTCACCTACACTCTCATAAATTGTCACGAAATTGTCCCCTAAATTTATTTATGAAGGTTTATCGAATATAAAGGAAGACGCAATTGCAAATTTAATTAAAAACTTAATCTTCAACAGACATAAGACAAATCTCAATAGTATTCAATTATGTAGACATAAGACAAACCTTAAGAGATTTAGAAAATAAAGCACAGAAAGAACAAAAATGTTATCACTATACGAAAAAAATTTTAATCCTTTAAGTTCTCACTCTCAAAATTTTCCATTTTTCTGATTTGTTTGTTTGATTTATTGGATCAACAATTGGAAACTAAACAGAAAATAAAAATAAATTGAGCTCAATTGATTACGTATCTTCAACTAAAAAAAATCTTACCCTCGCTTAATAAATATAATATTATGTAAGTATATTGAAATTTTTTTAAATCCTATATCCTAGTCCCCTTAAATATACAATGAAATATTTTATTTACTTTAACAGTGCATTTTTAACATTCACACAATTTCTCGCCCCACTTCATTACAACATTTTAAAAATTATGTTATGTTGATTTTTTTAAACCAGAAAAACAATCATAAATTCAAAGTTATTTTTTAAAGTAAAATCAGATAAAATATTAACGATAATTGTCATTCGAATCGATTTCAATAATTTAGTTAAATTTTATTATTTTTTACCGAATCGATTTTAAAATTTTCTCTTTATATAAAATGAGGACATTTAAAACCTTTAGATATTATTATAAATCAACTAAAATGCTTTAAAAAAATAAAATTTACAGAAAATAAATTGACTCAGATAATAACGGTAGACATATTTTATTTTTCTAATGATTTATTCACAAAATTTTAAAATATTAAGTTTTAAAATATTTATGCTGATTATTTTAAAATATTATATGAAAGCCAAAATGTGAAATTTACTAGAGCTGTTTTCAAGCAAAATGTCATTGCCGGTAGTAAAAAAAAGAGTAAAAGACATTATAGATGTGTTGAGAATAAATTCTCATTTTTTTTTTTTTGCGAGAGTAGGTGGGAATCATCGAAAGATACTATAGAGGAGTGAAACGAGTACGTGTCTCTTATGAGTGTATTGAACTTTAACCTACTAAACATCTCTATTTTTTGACCAAACAACATAGTTTATACGACCTTTAATACTAATGTACTGCCCGGTCAAATGAAGTTAAGTTAGGGAATGAAAATTTATTTCAAATTGGCGGTCATATTGTGAATAAAGTAATTAACATTCACCTTGAATCTTTACACATTGTAAATGTAATCATCACCAATTCTGGGTGGTATACCACGTGAGGTTGCACAACGTTCCGGATTGGCATATTATTCGTAATACAAATCAGAGAATCGAAAATCAATTTAAATTAAGTTGTTATAGTTATTCAATGGATTTGAAAATAATAAACATAATTATGTGGATTTCAAAAAATTAAAGTTAAAACAACTTAAATCTTACAATTTGGCTTACGCTATACCCTAAGAATTGCGAATTGGAAAACGTCAAAATCAATAAAAACGAGTTGATTCGTAAGAATTCGTTTCTTAAGAAAGAAACTTTTGTATATAGCAAAATCTCTAATTCAAGTGTAATACATAGACCTTTCTGCAAAACGTTACAGTAGAAATGTTTTTCATTTTGTATTTTAGACACAATGTGTGTATAATTTCTTCTAAAAAAAAATTTTCTTTGTGAGGTTTCTTACTTATTGTCCTATCGTCCTTTGTTTCTTATTCTAACAATATTTTTTGTTTAATCTGACAAAACTCTATTTTTATGTATAAATCGTACAATTTGTAGTGAAATTACTCCCGAAGAAGTTGTAAAATAACAAAAGAAAAAACAAAGCAGAGAAAAAAAAACTAAAAAAACTTTTATTTCACTTCAGTTTTGAATTCTAAAAAAGAAACTGACCTTAAATATAGCCAAAGAATATCACCATTTTTTTTTTTTTACTTTAAAAAGTAATCAATAATGTACTATTTTTTTTTTGTTTTTTTTTTTTTATTATACTATTGATTACTTAATATAAAGTTGGAAAATTATATTTTTAGATAAAATTTCTATCATACTAAACTGACCTAAGTTTGACTATAAAATATTGAATTTTTTCAAAAGTTTTTCCAATATTAAATTAATAGTTCATTTAACTAAAGAGAACAAAAGGACTTTTTTTTTTTTATTTTTATAAACTATATATAAGTGCATAAAATTGTGTTATCAATTTTATATGTATATAATATATATCATAAATATTGTAAGGTCCTCTATAAAAATTTATTCCAATTCATTTGTTGATCCTTAAAACTGGATGTGTTCCAAAAAAAAAAAAAAAAAAATCTTTATAATCTTTAAGTTTGATAAAAAAATTGATGTTTGTTTTATAAGATACATAATATGTATATAATCTTATATACTAATTTTTTTTTATAAAAAATAAAGTTTTTTTGTTTCTTTTTTTTATATATTACTTAATTCTATTAAAAACGTTTTTTTAAAGTATAATTATCTAATTTAACTTTTCTTTTTTTTTGAAGTTTTAAATTTAAATATAAATTTTCCTTTTTGAGTTTATTAGATATTAGATAATCGGTATATGTTTGTATTCGAAAGAAAAACTTTAAAAAGTATTTAAAATTCAATTACGTTGTCTCAATTTTACAGTGTTTCAGTGCTTTTCGTAACACACTGTCCTACAAACATAATAAAATATGCACCAGAAATTTTTTTAATATTATATCTTCATAAAACTTTTTCTTACGATAAATTTCGAATATTCGAATAATTACCATTTAATATTGTAATTTATAAATTTAATTTTTTTGCAATGAAATTTAAAAATAAACTTAAAATAAAATTGAAAATAAGTGAATTTTTACTGAAAATTTACAGTAAAAATAAAAAAAATTAATAATAACTTTTTAGATTTTCACACGTTTCAAAAATAAATTAATTTTTTTTTTTTTTTTTGAAAAAAATAATATTTTTCAAATTTCATTTCTTAAATAAATATATATAATACCTAACATAGAGTACAAAATTATTCTGAACCTAATATTTCTTTTTGATATTTATTACTATAATTTATTTATTTATTTTTTTTTTTTGTATCATACCCTAAAATTATTTGTTGCACACACGTTTACACATAACTTTTTATTTAACTTTTCTTTTTTGTTCTAATCATAAAAATCTTACATTCAATACATACATATGTACATCTATAAGATATACATATATTAAAGAAAAAAAAGTTAAGAATTTCATATCCATAAAAAACAATAACTTTTATCCTATTTTTTTTTTTTTTTTTTTGTTATTTTTCTTTTACAAGGATATTTTGTATTTGTTCAGATATAGATACTGTGAGTACCAAATGAAAGTTAACATTTTTTTTTTTTTTTGTTTTAAATCAAAAGTTAATTTACAGTGTGATGTGCCGGTGACGTAGTGAGTGTGGGTTCGAATCCCACACACGGCATAAGAATAATTTCCTTTTATGATATTTACAGGCATACCTGGAAAGGGAATAAACTAAATATCAAAAAAATATTACAGTTACAATACATATACATATACATATACATATACTTGTAAATATACATATACTTGTAATGTAATGTGAATTGAAAAATTAAATTATTCAAAATTATACTACGAATTTATATTTGATCAATGTGGTTAAGTTATCATTTTTTCAATCGAGAAATCTTGAATTGAAACGCTAGTCGGATATTATTAATTAATATACAGTTAAAGTACTTAATATCGTAATATAGTTTTCATATCGTAAATCGTACTATAAAAATCTTATATTTATTATGAATATTTAATATCACAACACAACAATAACCAAAAATAATAAACAAATATTTTAATACAAATAAACAAAAAATAAATAAATAATTTTTGTATTTGATAATAGATGGCGTAATTATTTGTATTCGATAATCATGTATAATAACTGTAGCCGAGTACTATAATAATGAAAATTGTGATTGAAACAAACAGAAGGCATAGTCTCATATAAATATTAAGTGACTTTGGAAGCATTTAGGAGAGATGGAACATCGACTATATATGAAAAATAAAAATAAAAATCCTGAATTTTTACTTTTACGCGTTTACTTTCAGGCTTTTACTATTATGGCATAGATACGA
Source organism: Poecilobothrus nobilitatus (assembly GCA_947095535.1). Lineage (NCBI taxonomy): Eukaryota > Metazoa > Arthropoda > Insecta > Diptera > Dolichopodidae > Poecilobothrus > Poecilobothrus nobilitatus. The sequence goes on from OX352774.1 coordinate 201,072,190, forward strand.
AAGTTTTTTTGTTAAAATCTTAAAGTTCTTATAATAAAATATAGGATAAAGAATTATTATAGATGATTGCAAAAATTTTGTTTTATTTGCAAAACAGTTAGTTTCATAAAAAAAAACTTTGAAAACATTTTTTAAGTTTTTTATAATGCAAATTTAATTAAGAATAAGAAAGTGCTAACTTTTTCATTTGACATTCACAGTATTTGAACAAAAAATATTTTTTATTTACAGATATTAATATCGTATTGTTTCATAGAAATTCTTAAATTCAAATTTTTATATAAAAAATAAAGAAAAAGTTAAATTTACACAAGAATAAAAAATATATATAAAGAGAGTTGAGGAAAAAATGTAGGTAAGAACTAAAAATGTCAAAATTAAGAAAATGTTCATTGTATAATAAAGTTATTAAAAAAAAAATAATTATTGTAGGTTTAAACATCATGACATACTTATAAATAAACAATATTGATCGTAAAAACAATTAAATTTAACAAAAATCTTTTTTTTTCTTTTAACTTTTTGATAGAACCTTTTAAAGATTGTTTTGTAATTTTGATAGAATAATGCTAAAAACATAAAATCATTTTATAGGACTTAAGTTTATTATTTTATTTTTTTTGTACTTTCCGCCGCTTTAATGAGTATAGGACATTCATTAAGCCGCTTATAATTTGTATTAGACTAGACTGTACTTTTTTAAATCATATGTTCTCTATGTTCGCTGTGATCACTCGCCTAAAGGTGTAGTATAAGATTATGAAACACAAACTTTAGATATGTGCGCCGTCTATTATCTTATACAAGAATTAAGAGTTATAATCTCTTATATTACGATATATAAACTTTTACAATATAAATTGAAGGGGTTAGTTCGGCGTTAGATGAAGAAGGTTGTAAGTGATTTTTTGCAATTTCGAAAGAAAATGAGATTTACTTAATGTTCTTTTTCGTATATTATTGTTTATTTAGTTTTGTATATCAGTATAAGATTAAAATGATTGGCCTGTGGCATCTTTTCTTTTTTTTTTAAATTTTATATAATATCACTTAACACTTTTGAAACTACAATAACTTCGATTCGATTTTTAAAAAAATGTCACTTAACACCTTCTTCATCTAAAACCTTCTTATTAATATTGTGTATCACTTCACAGTAGTTTGATTTTGGGTTCAAATGGAAAATTAGTAATATTTAAACAATTTATTGTGATGTATGATAAAAATATTACAAAATTTATTTAAATACTTAAGATGGCGCACGTTTATGACTTTATAATTATGACGCAAAATAAAATATTATAAAAGATGATTTTTCAAAGGTCAGCAGTAGGCACATTTTGATTTTTTTCAACATTAGAGATAGTATAAAGAGGATGATTTTTAATGTACTTACTGTATTATGAAGCACTTTTTAAAAAACATTTTCACCGATGTTTTTAATTTCGAAACTGTACAATCATAAAACCATACGTCTAAAATCTAATTTCCTATAGTAAAATAATAGGAAAAAAATTTTTTTTTTGTTTTTTGGTACTGGTTGGTTATAACTTTTTATGGTTTTAATTTTTTTTTGTTTTTTGTGTTTTCTGTGTTTTATGTTTTTCGTTATTTTTGTTGTTGACAATGTTAGAAGTCGAAATAATCATATACATTATTATGTTCCAAACAATTTCACTAAATTTTTAACATTACTAACAAACAAAGAAAAAAACGAATGTAACAGAAAAAAAAAATAAAAGAAATTGTTAAAAAAATAAGGGGAAAAATAAAAAGGAAACAAAAATTTCTTTTTTTTTTATTTTCAAATTTTTTTTTTTTATTATTTTTTTACTTTGCCGCATGTATATTATGCCATGATAACTGCCATATATTATACATATAGATATACCTACAAATGCTTGCTCCTCTCTTATATGTATAAATATATCACTTTAATATCCTTAAAAAGGCTTACTAGTAAAAGATAATCCTATGCATATAATATTCATCTTATGTTCATTCTTCCTGTTTTTTATTTTTTTTTTTTTTTTTTTTTTTTTTGGGAGGGAAATAAATATTTTTTCGGTTAAACAAAATATAGAGGATACAGTGGTGCTTTTTAATATATCTATACAATGGGTTCGTTTTTAATTCATAATGTATGTACAATTATAGATAAATTTAAATCTTTTTCATTTCTGGAAGATTTAAGTTTGACAAATTATTTATTACAATATTACAGTAAATCATTTAAATTATGTATCATAATTTATTTTATTGTTCAGTGTTGCCATAGGTACTACTGTAAATTAATTTTGTATTAGCTGATTCCATTTTCTTTAAAATGGTACATTCACATACTGTTTTAATTCTGTTTTAATCAATGAATACTTAATTGTTATATAAATATGGTACTTATCTACAATTATTTATAACGACCTTGTTTCACTTTTCTTTTATAGCGACTTAATTTTGAATTAAGAACAATTTATTAGCAGTCTACTGCAATAGAAAAATAATTCAATCAATTATTACTTCAATATCGTAATCTTGCAATCGTAATTTGTACTTCAATATGAAAGTGAATATCGCTATGGCGTATACAAGTTATAACCAATTAGCTTAAAAGTCTTTATAAGGAAGATCTACTTTACAGAGGTGTAAATATATTATCTGTATGCCAAAATCAATTTAAAAACAAATTATTATGTTTAAAAAGCTGCAGATGAACACTTCTCATTAAATACAATAAATTAGGTGAAATATTAGAAAAATGGAATCCATGAAATGAAAAATAAGTCAAAATGTTAATTACTTAAATACTAAGGGCCTTTCCGAACCATCACACTAGCACTTGACATTAGCACTTCGCACTTGCACTTTCCAAAAATACTTGAATATCGCACTAAATTTCTGTCCGGATTACAAATTTATGACAGTTAAAAAATTTTTAAGAGTAGAATCAGCCTTACCTTAATGCATATTTTTATAGCATTTTTATGTCAAATTTATTTTTACAAGTGCTAAAAATTATTTTATTCTAGCATTATTTAACTATATTTAGAATTATTTATGATCAATATGGCAATATTGAGTAAATTTTAAATGCACATATCATTAATTGTCAAAAAAGTAAATTATTATTTTAGTTTTCAAATTTTAAAATTGTGAAAAAGGAGAAATATGATTTAATTTAATAACTTTTAAAAATAGTGTGTCTAATAAAAGGTTTTTATTATTAGTTTTTACTTATTCACTTTTAACGAAAACAAAAAAGAATATTTTTAGTGCAAGTGCGATCATCTAGTGTGGTTTTCAAAACACAAATTTTTGACAGATAATCAAGTGTTAAGTGCGGACAACACTTGATACTATTCGGAGTTTTCGGATAAAAAAATAATGCGATAAAATTGTATTTAGTGCGAAGTGCGATGTTTAGTTTGATGGTTCGGAAAGGCCCTAAGTAAGTATTAAGGATATAAATTTTTTTTTGAAATTGATGATACCCTTTAATTAATATCCAATTAAAATTTTAATTTAGGTATTATAGTAGATGGAAATTTATTAAACATAGTTTCAAACAGTTTAAATGCTTTCTTTATAGTTTTTTTTTTTTTTTTTTTTTTGAAGTTTTTTTTAAGATTTAAAAATCATATTTTATTTTTTTTAGACATAATATAAACATACAATACACAATAGTTTTCACTGTGAAAACTTATTCTTCTTCTTCTTCGGTTACCGTTAATGAGACTTATTTTTATCTTTTAGTTAACTTGGTTAAATTTTAATAATAATAAAATAATTTTTAATAATAAAGGATAATAACAAAAAGAATACTTTTTAATTTCACCGCTCCATTTTATTCTAATAATTTTAAAACTTAATAAAATAATATTATGCTTAAACTGGTAATATTTTAATTCAAAAAAAGAAAAAAAAAACAAAATTACAGAATGGGACATTTTTATTTTTTGGTTAAAAAAAAAAAGCAGGTCATCACCCGATATCTTCAAAAAAAATCTTGAAAAAAAAATGTTGAAAGCCAAAATTTTATATATATATGTACAAAATATACTAAAAAAAACTTTGTGGAATAAAATCTTGATAAAAAAAAAAAATCTGAAAAAAATGCATAAAAAAATTGAAACTTACATAGAATTTCTTTTGAATTTGAATTTTTTGTATAAGTTTATAGCTTATCATCCTAAAATTACAAACAAGGAAATGAAACCAAAAAGAAAAAAAATTTAATTGTGCCATCTACATTTCCAAAAAAAAAAATAGTATAGTTCCTGATTTTGTTACCTAACTCTAAAATCTTCCCTAATTATCTTTTTTTCATGCATATTTCAAAACACAATCATTTAAAATAGTGAGTGCTACCGTTTTCAAACTCATGCTAAACAAAATATTGAAATCTGGATCCTGTTATCATAACTGTAAAAGTTGCAGCACAAATTTTTCTCAAATTTTGAAAGAAAAAAGTATTAATTTGGTTTCAACACAAAATTCAAGATTTTTCCATTCAATATTTTTTGTTTTTCGAGATTTTGTCCTTTTAAGATTTTTGTTTTCAACATAATAGTCCAAAACAATCTTTTTAATAAATTATGTCCTTAAAACCTGTGTATTGCCGGAAATATTTTATCTTTTTTTTAAATTTTCATTCCGTTTTCTTTTTAACTTATACTTATGTAAAGGAGAATTTAGGGTTCCTCATCTATTTTTCTGTCCTTTATTCTATTGGGGAAATTAAAAAAACTTTTAAAGCAAAAACAAAAAAACTACAACAAAACTTAACAACTTTAAAAATGATTCTTATTTAATGGGAAAAAATTAATTATTAGTAAAACACTTTAAAACTTTAATAAAGTAAAATAAGATACATAACATAAGTAGAATATATTATTTGGGGAATATAAAAAAAAGCACATACATTCAAAAAGGGGCATCGGTGGCCTAATGGGTAAGACCGTATAAAATACGCTATAAATACCGGATTCGAATCCCACACGCGTCGTAAGAATATTTCTCCCTTACCAAGCCTGAAAAGGAAAGACTGTGTAATTTCCTGTTCACATTTATGTGGTAGAGAAATGAACAAAAAAAAAAAAACATTCAAACAAAAAATTGGATTTAAAAAAAAAAAAAAAGGAAATTTTTTAAAAAATTATAAAAAGAAAATTTATCGAAAATATAAAAAGAAAATTTGTTAAAATTTTGTTTTTACAAAAGAAAACCACAGTTCAAAAAACAGGATTATAGGTTATAATATTATTATATAGATATATGTATTGAATACATAATATGTTATGTAATATAATACAAAACTTTGTGAGCACCTACATGAAATTCTAAAAATATTTTAAAAAAGTTTTGTTAACCACAAAATGCGTAGTCTTTTAAGTCTAATACTTTTTCTTGTAAGTTCATTTATGTGGTAGAAGAGAAAAACAACAAGAGATAGGAGAATTCTAGAGTATAGAAGAAGTAAATTTTTGAAAAAAAAAGTTTATAGGATCAGATTTTTAGATACACACTTTTTCAAAGAAAACTTACAAGTTGAAGCGTATAGTTTTTGTTTGAAAAAGTGATGTTTGAGATCAAGTTCAGTTTTGTACATAGGGGCCAATTTTTCGATTCATTTTTATTGTAGGTTAAAATTAAACTATGAATTTTAGCATCAAAAGATTAAATAAGGTAAAATAAATATTTTTAAGATTTTTAAACTTTTCTAATTAATATAATAAATAGATTTAAGTTACCTATATCTATATTATAATATCACAACCCCAATACTACTGTGCTTTAGCATCATTTTCATAAAAAAAAATTGATAATTAAAATAAAAAAGTAATGGAAAAAACCAAGAGTTTTCAAAAAAGCACATTTCCAAAATTAAAAAATAATTCATAATAAGCCTAGAGTAAAGAGTAGATACATTTAAAAATAAATTTTAATAAGAAATTGGTCTTTGTTATATTTTGGTAAGAAAGAATTGAGAAAAATCAAATCAAACTTTCGTCAATTATAAGGTAACCCTATATTATTATGAAAAATTATTAACACAAACAAAAATATAATGTTCGAGCTTTAATTTTTGTATATTACTTTAAAAAAAATTTGGACAGGTGCCCAAGTTACAGATGTTTAAAAATAGAGATTTTTCAGTTTTTGATCCCTTACAGTTCCTTAACGGCGGGCGACACAAAAATATTTCAAGCCACATATTTATTTTATGTATATTTAAAGCTTGTAAAATCAGCTATCGTTGAGGGTTTCCCGATTATTTTCCCGAATATGCCTTAAAGAACCTGTGCTATAACAATTTAAAAACAGGGCTTTTTCGAATATTGTAGGGCTGTAATCCGTAACGGGTGGGGCTACAGAAAAAAGTTGTTCCACAAAATTAGTTTTTTGGTGATGCCGATTTCATTGCTTTATATTTCAATGAGAATTGTGTAGAAGTTTTGTAAACACTCATACGGACGGACACACCGACAGAGTGCAATTAATAAGCAAAGTTTTTCAAATTTTTTTTGGAAATGTGCTAAAAAGTAAGTCGTTTATCATAAATACGAAGATCGCTTGAATAAAATATTAAAATCCCATGATTTAATTTAAAATACAAATTGATTTAAATTAATTAAACAAAACCGGCAAAATAATATTATTATTATATTGAAAATGTAAATATTAAAACAAAAAACATTTATTCATAATATAAATAAACTTTAATAAAATTAAAGTAAATTTATTAAATAAATAAAAAAAAAATATTGTAAATAAATAATTTTTTTTTTTGGGAATGGATGAATTTTTATTATTTATGTGAAATTTTAAACAGTTTTGATAGATACATAAAAAAAATTTTTTTCAAAATGATGCCATACCAATTAATTTTTCTTGAAATAAGTAGGTTGATTAATATATATATATATATATATATATATATATATGTATAATCTTATTAATATAATATAAAAAAAATTTGAATTTAAACTGAAATCAGAATAAACATTCAATAATTTAAGAAACGTAATTATATATTACAGTGGACTACTAATAATTTATATATACAGTGGACTACAACACAATACGGCATGAAACATTCTACTATCGTGTGAATTTCTAAAATATGATTTAATGTGATTTGATTTTAAGGCTATACTTACACACCTATGCGCAATTATTATTATAAGTAAGGATATACATTTAAATATAAATATCAACATTCTGTTCGAAAAGCATTTTTTCTCCTTTTACCTAATTTTGAATGAAAAACAATAATCTTGTAATTTTTTTGAGACTAGTACGAGTATAATGCAAATTCATAACTTCCATTTTTATTTAAAATATTTTAGATTGGTTCAAATAATAACTTTTTTAACCTCCTTGCAAAATGTTTTCATTCCTTACGGTTTATTCATATTAAACCTACGATAATCGATAAGAACGACGATATTAGCGAAGCATAGGTAATTAAATATGTGTTTTGATTTTCAAAAGTTCATTTGAACAAACCATGAAATGAAGTGGTTATTAAATTAAACACGAAGTATTGTAAATATGAGGTGTTTATTAAATGTTGTCTTAAATCACCATAATCATTATCAAAATTTTTATACAAAAATAATAATATCTATCTTTAACTATTAATAGGACTTGACTAATGGTTAAGTCACCGATCTTTCAATCGAAAGGTTTCGGGTTCAATGAAACTAAGGGCCTCAGTAAATAATAATCGTAAACTCATCGTAATAGTTTATAAAATAATAATTAATAAATAAAAATTAAATAATTTCTGTATTAGATAATAGATGGCGTACAACTATAATGTAAATTTGAGTTTCATATTCAATTCTACAATAGCTACAACCGAGTAATCAATGGTTTAGTGGAAATAATGATTAAAAAGAAACCGAACCTTAAACAAATATGAATAACTAATAAAAGCCATTTAGTGAATGTCCTATTAATATGCTCCTCATAGGAGTGTCCTATTAATATGCTCCTCATAGGAGTGAAAATAAAATATTTTGTAGGACAAGAAACAAAAACTTTCGATTGGATATCATTCATTGTTAAATAAATTTACAAAAACAATTACTTTAACTATAAGTACGACCACCTATTTTCTATTATAGATGTTATAAATGCTCCAATATGTATAATTCCTGCATAAAAGTACACATAAATTATAAAAGTAAAGTAAGAATATCTTTTATCGTTTATGACACCTCCAGTATAAAGGCAACTTTATGAAAAAATTTTAGTAGAAAGAAATTTGTCTATCACTGTTACTTCTATTCTTAGAGTTTTCTTTGTTTTTTTTTCTATTTATCTATTGGTCTAATAAGTGTATTGTATCTAAATCTTATATATGGTATTGTGTGATACGTAATTATAGCGCAGAGTATAATCCCATTGCAGTACTTTCATATTTTAGTATTAAGTGTGAACAATTTATACTTACTTAGGCAAGAAAAAATTTTATTTCTTGTTTAGATATAATCATAATATTTACATATTAAAAATTTATATTAGTATAAATATTTAATTGAAATGTGTATTTATGACTACTTTAGATTCTTCCAAAAATAAAAATTTATTTTTCTTTTTTGTTATTCAAAAATATTTTAATTAAAAAGCCATTAAGAAAAACTATCAAAAAACCAAAAGAAAATTTAACTTTAATTTAAATTTTCTAAGAAGATACTTTTTTTTTTTTTTTAAGATTTTTAATATAAAATAAATTAGGGAGAAAGTTTGTTATATAACAAAAAGAAACAAAAAAAAATGATTTAAGAATGTATCTCAACAATAATTAATAATTTTGACATTTTAATTATAACTTACGTTTCAATTAAAAACAGTATCTACAAAAATATAAAATTTATGTCAATATTTACATAAGAAAATAATTATTGAAAGTGATGCAAAATAAATTTTATCTTAAAATTTTAAACGCGTGATAGCAATCAATTATAAATTTAAACTATAATAGATTCAGTAGATGATACCTCAAGGCATGTTTGTATTAGATATTATGGCATAAAATTGACACTATAAAATATATACAAATGATTTAAATACTGATTTAAAGATTTTAACAAAACGATTTATTGTTTATAAAATTAAAGCATCAAAAAATTTATATTATCATTTTAAATCTAAACACAAATATTTTCCTCTAATTTATTATTTATTTTTAATAAAGGCTTAATAATTGCAAATTTAGCATTATCTAGTAAAAAAAAAAAAATTAATAAAAAAATGAAAACAAGGCAGAATGTAAACCAACAGTTTTTAAAAGTGCACATTTCTAAAAGACAATACAAACTGTTTAGAATTGCGACTCTGCACTAAAAATTTGAAAATTTCATATAATAAGAAAAAATGTACAAATAGGACTTTTTTACAATTTTGGGGCACTGTTAAAGCCCAGAATGCTATTTAACTAAGAAAACCCTTTAACACACATAAAAATATATTACTGGGACTTTAATTTTTATGTCTTGCCGGAGAAAAATTTGTGCCTAAGTAAACAGGTGCCTAAGTAAAAAATGTGTCTAATAATAGCATATTTTCAAATTTTGAGCTCTAATAGATGTTAAACAGGAGGTGATAGAGGTAATAGATGTTAAACATATAAAAAAAATTTTCTTAGAAAAGATAAACTTATTCTAAAAGTTCTTTCTTGTCTCAAAGTTTCAAATTCCTATCTAAAAGCGTACCGTAGTTATGAAAATAGAAAAATCATGCACGATAAATTTAAATACTATAAATTTAAAAAAATTCTATAATTTTGATATTGATTTAGAAAGGTAAAAAAAAATGCCTGTCAAATGGCGTTTTCAGATTGAAAAAATGTTAAACAGAACATGAGATATAAGTACGCATTTCAAAATAGGCCTCTTTCAAAATTTGAGAAGCTGTAACGCCGTTATGGATAAGGCTACATAAAAAACTTGTACAACATTCTACAACATTAATTTTTTTATGAGACCTAACCGTGGTTAAAATTTTTTTTCTCTATTTTTAATGGTGCAGAAGTTTTGTAAACAGACGAACAAACGGACAAAGTGAAACTAATAGACAAATTTTTTCAAAATTTTTTTTAGAAATCTGCTAAAACGATATTTTATTATAGAGAAAACGTTTTAATATATTAAACGAAATAATATCAACAATATATCGAGTATCAATAATTAATAATAAGTAGGAAATTTTTCTTTGCTCTGTTCTATATAGAACACAAAAAAAAAAAAAAAAAAAAAAGCGATTTGGAACAAATATGTATAACATGGTAGTCAAGCGTAAATATTTTAATGTTTTATTGAGAACAAACTGTTGTTCCGGTTAACTATATGATATAATTTATCAACAAACATTTTTTTCTAACTGATACCATCTTATAATGGTATAAACATTTACGTTTAATCCATATAGAACAATAAAGAAATGATAACATAAATATTATATCTATCGGAAATTAAAGACCATTTCATCTAAGTGATTGAATACTTTTAATTTGTGTTAAACAAAAAAAAAAATTAAATTTTAGGAGTCGTATGTTCACAATTTTTGTATTAATATCCTTATTAAAAAAAAAAAAATCTGCTATACCAGAATATTGAAACCACTGATATATGGTCGTAATACAGGTACACTTTCATTCAAAATACAATATTGTTATAGAGTTATATTTTGATTGTTATTACGTTTAGTACGAGTATTAGACAATCAACGTAAATGTACGAATATTAGACAATTATATTAGGTTTTAAGGTTCAATTAAAACATATAACTCGAAAAATTCTACTCTTAATTAATATCAACTTAAAATTGTTTTTTTTTTTTTTTTTTGTTTTTTAGTACATTTCTCTGCCACATAAATGTGAACAGCAAATTACACAGCATTTCCTTTTCAGGCGTGGCTGTAAATGTCGTAAGAGAGAATAACTCTTACGATGTGTGTTGGATTCGAACTCACACTCTCTCCGCGGTGTTTACAACATATATACGCTCTTTCCCACTAGACCACCGAGGCCACATTTGACATTTAGTTTAGTCGATTCAAAAAAATAAAACTAAAATTTTTGAACGGAAATTAAATATTTAGAGTCATTTAAGAAATTTATGTTTTTTTCCACTTAGTAGTTCAAATTTAATAAAGAATTTACGATACAAAAATACCTAAAACATATTTTTATTTTATTAAAACATAAATTTTAGAATTTTCTAATTTATATTAGTTTTACATCTATAAAAAAATTTTGAACCCAATATATTATACTTGTTGCCATATTCATACATTCATATTTATATATCTTTGACATCATAATATACTCATTTTGTTTAAATATATCGGAACCTACATTTAAAATACCAAAAACAAAAACAAAAACAAAAAAAAAAAAAAATAAGGAACTGAAAATCGATTTATTTAAAAAAGTTACAACCTCAATTGTTGGATTGGATAAGTACAGAAAAAATCTGTTTATTTTTTTTTTTGTTTTTTTTTTTTTTTTGTTAAAATCACTCAACTTATTTTATGTCATTACTTAAAAAAGTGTAACTTAATCGGGATCAATTGAAAAAATCTCTTTAACATTATGCAAATTTTGTAATACGATTTTCTTTAAATAAAAATTTGTTTTTTTCGAATTTCGAACTTGTTTTTTATTTTTGTATTATTTAAATCATTTTTTTTTATCCTTGTGAGAATATTTTATTTTTTCTTTATAAGTAATTTATCATACCATCCGACTTATTATAGATGTTGGTTCAAGTTCTTGAACTTATACTTTCAAAGATTACTGTTTTGAGTTTTTTGTTTTTTTTTTTGTAATCTCTTTTTATGTTAAAACGTACATAAGTATTTTTAAAATTGCGTATTCACTGCTTTTGTTATTTTATTAAATGCTCTTTACAATAGCAAATCTAATATTAAAAAATATAAAGAAATTACTTTCCAGAATCTTGTACCACTTTATTTTAAAAAAAAATTTAAAATAAAGTTTCTATTAAAATCTGAAAACTTTTTGTATAGTCATATAAGTTTTAAAATTTCATTAAATTGCTAAAAGTTGATTGAGAAAGTAGAATTTGTTTAAATATTTTATTGTTTAATAAAATAATAATTAACTGTTGCAAAAAAAAAAAAAAAAAACGTAGTACACCTAATAAGCTTGTGCTCAATTTTATCTATGTCATTTAATTACACTTCATTTTAATTTTAATTCCATGTACCATGTTGAACATATTCGTATATCTTAAAGTTTATGCTTAGTATAAGAGAAAGTCAACTTATCTATTTTTTGTTTCGCTCAACTGTTAAGTTTAGCTCAAAAGGCTGTCTGTGTCGACGGTATATGCTTGAAAAAGAGGCAAGATAAGCAAGGAAAATCAGAATAAATAACAAAATTATATAAATTAGTTAAAAAAGAAAAGTTTTGTAAAGAATTGAAAAAAACAATTTTCTTCTTGACTTTGAATTGGATATGAACCCTTTGTTTTACGAATGGGCCGGGCCAGAACTTTTTTGATTTTAATTGTATTTTAAATATATTTCTAATAATTGTTCTGGAGACTTGCGTTTTCCTGACTTTTCCTAACTTTTTATTTGCAGTTTGCCACCAAAATCAAAAAATCAGGACTATACAACGCATACAAGGATAGTTATAAGGACATTTCAATATACATATCGTATTCGTACCGAATGGGCTCAGCCAAACCCTTGTATGGGCTCAGCCAAACCATTTTATATGGAAAAATAATGAAAATGTTGCTTTTTTGAACTTAATTATATTTTAAATATATTTCGAATTGTATTAGCGACTTGAAGTCTTGTGTATTTGTATAGAATTGTCGTAGAAACAATTTGCTGTAACAGGTAGGACCAAAAAACTCAATACAAGGATAATTATAAGCTAAGTATATATTAGCAAGCTACGGTTGAATTTTACCTAAAAACGATACACTTTTGAAGTTTAGTTTCAGTTATTGCTACGAGTGTTGTTTCGTTACTTTCTTTTCTTCCACTCCCTTTTCTATTCTTCTTTGATTTTACTGTTTTGTACGAGTACGAGTTAAATATATACCTATGCGCAAATCTGCATTTTCTCCGTTCCCTTTTCTATAAATTTTCTAGTAAGTATATAAAAAGTATGTACTAAGTATTTCTTTATTATTCATTCGTAAAACAATGCTAATAAAAGATAGTTCACAAAAAAATAAATACCTATATAATAGAAGTGTTAATAAAAGATAACAAATTTTTAAAAAGCACTTATAAAAGACAATAACAAGTTTGGTTCGTATTGCATTAGCATTTGTCGAAACTGTTCGATCCAATAAAAGATACTTTCCCGAACAAATGAGAAAGCAACTATCATATTGCATTCATCAAATGGTTAGGCAGTTTTCTACAAAACGAACTATGAAACGTTGAATTTTTGCTTACTTCTACAACATATTTGAAGTAATGGTCTTGGTACCATATTGCATTTATAAAGAAATTGATAAATTAAAACAGTCTGACGCTAGGTGATAATTTCTTTGGAATTTGGGTAATCGTTTTTTTTTTTTGTGCAACATGTAGGAATCCAGTCTGCCAACAACACTCAAAAATTGACTACTTTTGTTTCAGCTGCGCTAACGCAACAACCTAATTTGTGTGTATCACTAACAACATTTGTATTTACTATGTATTAAAATGTATAAAAATCAATAAATTTAATAAAAAAATTAATCGAAAAAAAAAACCTGTTTTGCATCATAAATTACCTTTTAGATCCCTATTTTTTTACCTATGCTATATGTTCAACACATCACAAACAATTTCATGTAGAACGAACTAGCCAACTCATACACAGTTTGCATGTAAATGCATAAAAATGTATGGGATCTGGTCAGGCCCATTCGTACTCAATATGAGAATTGAAACATTCGTAAAACTATGATTTATGGATAATGAAAAAAAAAATTGGAATACTTATATTTTATTTTTGTCCTTTTAAATGAGAGTTCGACATTCCAAACCACTGTGTTCATCCAGCCATTGATAAACAAAACTTCAATATTTTAAAAAATTGAATAGAAAAATCCTCCAAAACGGTAATAAAATTTAAATTTAAATTATTCCTTCTAATGAAAGTGGCTGAAAGTTATATACCTCAATTTCGTAGTAGTTAAAAATTGCATAGACTGTTTTATTAGTTTTTCTATTTTATTATAAGGCATTAATCCAATACAAAACTAAATGTACTTTAAAATTTTTCATAAATAAGAATAACTATTTTCGATCTAACCCAATCGTTATTCGGGAAAATCGGGATGTTACCTATTGTAGATTTTCAAGGTTGTCTTTTTTGATAGTTTTGAAAGTTTACCAGCTTTTGTGTCCTATAAAAAAAAAAAACTCTTTTTGGACCTATGAAATTTAAAACAAAAAAATGAAACCTGGTCACTTTATTAAATTTAACACATTTTAGAAAATTTATTTAAAACTCACACAAAAAAAATATATATAAAAGTCAATTTTATTGTTATTTATTTTGAACAATGCCGCGACATCAATTTGATTACGAATTTTCCATTGATTTGATAAAAAAGAAAAAAAAATCTAAATTTGAAAATTGAAAAAAAAATAAATAAAAAGAAAAACTTAAATCATCTTACAATAGACTGAAATTGAAAATGAAGAAATATTTTATGTTAATACAATATTTTATGTGCGAAAATAAACTTAATATCATTTAAATTTATAAATATGCAAAAAAAATGTGTTTAAGTAAATTTATTTTATATTATTTAAGTGTCAATACCAATAAACTATTTGAAAGTACTTTCAGAAAATACCTTAAGAATTTAAGAATTATTTTCAAGTTTCAAAAATAATAAAAAGGATTGGCGAGTGTACAAATGATTTTTATTATGTGGATGATGAAAGTATTACCATAAAATATCTTGTTCTTTATGATGTTTCTATACAAAAAAATAAGTAGTTTTTTGGATATGACTATTATGTAGATATTTATTTAAGTTAGGTATGAAAAAAAAATCTGCATTGAAATCGATGGGTATAGATATTTTCTAGTTACTTATTCTTTCATTTATTATAGTTTTATCTGATTTTTAAATTGACTGTGTTTGAAATTTAATTTACATCTTAAGTGATTTTGTCTTACAATTATGAAAATGTTTTAGCTTCATTTTGTTAAATTAACTTCAAAAAACAATTTCGATATAATTTTAGAAATTCCAAAGGACGAATCTTTGCACCCCATTTATGTAGTATAAAATAAATAGGTAAACATTAATTATTTGCATCAAATTTTATATTTTGTAAAAATATGTACCTAATTCAGTTTCATTATTTATTTCTAATAAGACTTTTATATTACGGTTAAAAAAAGGAAAGATCTTTACATTACTTTTTTCTTATAGTTTTCTTTTAAGTATTTAATTTAACGTTTTGTTAATAATACTTAATTTGTGTTGTGCTAAGTTGGCAGTCCGGTCATATAATCAAAATAATCTGCCTATTAAATCGAAACAAGGTCAGATACACATCATGAACTCCAAAAATGACAATGGGTTTCGACTTACTAACAAGATGTACTCTATGTAGCTGTAACTTAATCTACATTCGTTCGAATTTCGAGCAACGGGCGAAAACTAATTTATATGATTATGTAAACACGTTATATAAATTAATTTAGAAAAATTTTCAATAAATAACTAAATTATTCCATTTAGTACAAATTTAATGAAAATTTGACAGTCATCGTCTGTTTTAATATTTAAACTTTCACATTATCATCAAAAAGAGTTGCAAAAATATTCTTCGAATGAATTTGACCTCTTCAATCTCGGGAGTTAGGCAGGTCGAAATTTAATATTATTATGAATTATTTTTGGTAAAATATAGTTGAATAACAAAGTTTTGCTAAAAAATTTTAAGTTTGTGTTTGATAAGTTGTAGTTTTGGAAAGTACACATATGTGGACTGTGGCTATTTTTTAAGAAAAAATACCTACTTTTTTTTAAATAAAAACTCTGGTTTTTGAATACTTTATTAAATATATATATAAATGATTATTAGTTAATTATTTAACATTTTATGGTTAAAAAAAAAAGAACATAACAAATTTATAATGAAAAAAAAAAATAATTTAATAATTCAGTCTTTAAAGCATAACTTCTTACGAAAAAAAACTAATTCAACAATTCGAAAAACAAAAAAAAAATTAACTGAAGTACGATTTTACTTTTCATGGTATATCAGAAAACAATTATTGCTTGTACTGCATAAATATAAATTGCACTTAATGCACATTGTTCTGGTTCTTGAAGTACAACCAGGCATTCTGCACTTTGATGCATTATTTGCAGCAATAAATTTGAGGAAATGGTCAAATTTATCATATCTTTCTTCTGAAGGGGGAGGCAATTGCACAGTCCTTCTTTTTGATGTAGTTGCTTGAGCTTTCTTTATCCATTTTAAATTTCGCGTAGAAGTGTCCTATTTCTTTTCAATATTATTATTATTTATCTCTTCTGTTTCCTCAGGATTTTCAATCCGTTCTTCAATTTCCAAATTCTATAGCTATTCTACTGCCGTCTCCGCTATATCACAGTTCTCCTCTTTGCAAACGTTATTAAAAATTTCATCAAAATCACTATCCCCATCTGATAAATCAGCATCTCTATTATTTAAAAAATTCTCAATTTCCTGTTCATTAAGCTTTTTTGTTAAGTCTAAAATAAATTCATAACAATATAATAAACTATAAAATGTTTTTATGATTCTTTTCAAATTTGAAACACCTCATTAGACATTGTTTTTAAATTTCAAACACCAAAGTAACACACAAAATTTTATAGACTAATATTTTAAATGTTAACTAAATTTAAAATATATAGGTTTTCCAATTTGCGTGATATGATTTCTTTTCAAAAAAAAAACACTAATTGTTAAGGAAATTCAAATATTTTTTATTTAATGTGAAGTACAATCGATACAATTAAGTTCTGAATAAAACGTCATTCAATGGCCTCCACGACTTCTTTTGCAGGAACGAATTCGATTAACCCAATTTTCGAGCACTTTTTCCACTAAATCAAGTTGTATGTCATGAATAGCATGTTCCATATTGACTTCTAAAGCTTGAAGAAAGTCTGGTTTATTGCTAAAGACCAATGACTTCAAATAACCCCACAAGAAATAGTCTAATGGTGTTAAATCACAACTTCTTGGAGGCCATTCAATGTCACAATTTCTTGAAATAATCGAATCTCCAAACTTTTCTCGCAATAATTTATAAATAAACAAATATTAACTAAAATTTTTAAAGCACTTTTCGTTACTCTTTTTTTTTTAAATAAATAAATAATATTATTTCATAGTATAAAATACTTTTATGATTATTTTCAAATTTGAAATAACGGAAAGTACACATTATTTTTAAATTTAAAACGCCGCAGTACACATATGTGGACTAAGAAATTTCAATTATTTTCTGTTATTATGTCTTTGAATAACCAAAGTACACATTTGTGTACTAATACTTTAGAGGTACTTTTAGTGTTGTATAAATTTATGTCTACTACAATTTTAGTTGGAAATCATTAAATTGTTTTGTTATTTAACGTTTTGCATTAAAAAATAATTAAAATATTAATTAAAAATAGTTTTTTTGTGCTTACCAAACAAGGGATCTCTGGAACGATACATGACCACTATTTACTTAAACCTATGTACACTGAAATGTCAAAACTTACAATTTAAAATGAAACTACTGTTAAGAGCGACATCTTAACTTTCGTAATCAATATTTAAAACGATATTCGATTAAACAGTTTTTTATAGAATTAGTAGAAAAGCGAATCCACATATGTGGACTTTTTCACTGAAGAGGGTATGTAAATAAGGCATACAGATTTGAATTAAATTGGGATGAAATCAGAAGAAATTTGCATATTATTTCGACACATTTTTAATTTTTATTTATTAATTTATACATATATTTGTATTAAAAAACCTACAGCATAAAATTAAAAATTTTATGAAAATAGCAATTTCGTCAAAATATCTATAGTTTGACATAAAAATTTCAGTAAAAACAAAAAAAATTGTCGACGTTTCATTTTAAAATTGGTTTAATTTTATTATTAATTAAATTAACCCAAAAAAAATATAATATGAGTTTTAATATGAGTGAAAAATTTTAATACATATAGGTCTACGGACCTAGAGTCTAGTTATTACTGACGCATTAGATCAGTTTTTGTCAAGGCCTTTTGCAAAAAAGGCCGTAATCAAATTTTCTTCAAATCCATCCCTAAAAAGCGTATTAATTTATATAACCAATATAAACAGAATAAAAACTATTTAATTAACAAAAAAAAAAAAACCAAGCATTTTAAAAAGAGACACGCGCCATTTGTTTTAATTTATTTATGAAATACAAAACAAAAAAAATTTAAATTAACTTTTGTTAATCTAGAAAAAGAAAAATGCCCCTCTTAATTAAATAACTTTATAAATTTAACAAAAAAGTCAATAAAATTTTAAAAATTAATAATAATTCCAACTTTTATTTTATTAATTCTTTAAATATTACTTTTATATAATTATACAAAAATTTCATTAAGTAAAGTTTAATTAAACTAACAACTAATTACCAAAAAAAATTGTTTTTATTATTAATAATAAATATTTTAAATGATACAAATTAATTTAAAAAGCCTAAAACAATTTTTTGTTTTAATTAGACAAAATACTATTACATTCTTTTAAATAACTTTCAAATCTTATTTTAAACCATATAAAAATTTCCTATACATTTTTGGATATTCATATTAACTTATAAATTATACTATAACTTTAAAATTCTATGTAACTATAAAATCCTCAAACCATAATAAATTTGGCTTTATATTCACCATTCCTATATTAACCAGGATGTCCATCTAACTATTTATACAGTATCTACCGTTTTTAAAATAGCTAAAAACCAAATAAAAACACAAAAAGACCAAAAAAAAAAAAAAAAACAATAACAATTTTCAGAAGTTTATAATCATTTTCTAAGCTAATAATAATCGATTTCACTCCATTAACCAAATCGATTTATAACGATATAACCATAGGCAACATCTTTAACCATAAACAGTAAGTAACAGTTTGTTGGAAAGAATCGAAAATAAAATTGAAAAATTTTAAATTTTTATCATTGAAAAAAAAAAAAAAAAACAACAAAAGAATACAAAAAATTATTATATAACAAAACGTGAATGGAGGATCATTTTAATAATCAATGAAAGAGTAAATGAATAATTCTTGAAACGCAATAAAACAACGAAAATTTTAAAAGAACAAGATAGTACATATATAAAACAAAAAAATTTTAAAGGCGTACATTTTTTAGAAAGATAATAAAAATCGATTCTATAGAATTTTCACTTGGTATCTACTCCTCAGAGAAAATCTATGAAGAAAATTGTGAAAAATTATGAGAAACTTGCAATTTAACCTGAAAAGGGAACGTAAAAATATAATATTTGAACTTTAATTTTTAGTTTGGAAAATTTCATAGCTTTCTAGAACAGATTGTTCAGATTCCAGGTACTAAAAATTATCAAATTTTCTTATTTTGACGTCTCAAATGAATGGAAGTTCAAAAATATTCTTAAAAGATCTTAGTGCGTAAAATTTTTTAAGAATCTTACTTTAAGTTTATAACTTTGATGGCTTATCAGATAAAGTTGATTGAAAAATTTTCGTAAAATATTAACATACATAACGGTAATTTTAAACAGTTATTTTTTTTACTTCTATTTTTAACAATAATTAAATAAAATAATGCTTTGCAAACTTTAAAAAATAAAAAATAAATCGATTCTCATTCTATATATAACAATATTTACTTCGCATTATTTTCGATTACCTCTAGCTACCAGTAAGTATATCTGTTCAATTAAAAATTAACATTTTAAATTTTATAAAACAGAAAAAATTCTCATAAAAAACCAATTAAAACAGTTTCTATAAACTGTTTGTACCATTTCCTTGTCTCTTTACTGTCTTTTCAAAGTACCTATCTATTAAAACAAATATAATCAACTTTTAGATCTGTGCGGTGCGGTGAGTACATAATATACATAAATAGCTACATGTTTAAATATTTATTTTGATTTTTATAAAAACATAAAACGTGTAATAATATCAACCATTTTAAACAATAGATATTACATAAAATACATAAGTATATAACATATAAACATAACAGATATTAGAAAAGATAATGAAAATTTCTTTTCCAGTTGAAATGTTTTCTTTTTAACAAAATGTAAATAATAAAAAAAAATATATATTATATTTTATGAAAGTAAAAGTTTTTTGTAGGAGTGAAAAAACATAATAAAATATAGCACATTTTGTATATGTATAATATTTAAAAAAAAAAAAAAAAAACTTACCGTTAACCGGAAAAGGCAATCAAAATGGCAACCGAAAACCTAAAATTATTGTATAAATACATAAACCGAACAAAAAAAAAAAAAAAACCTGAAACAGAACTCAGGCTAATATAAGGACATCTATTCTTTCCTATATTCATTTTTTAGATGTTTTAAACAGAAAAAATTATCATAAAATAACGTTAACGAAGGTACCTAATATTAGTGCTCTTGATATACAACTAAATATTCATTGAATTAAAAAAAAAAAATTCCAGATTTTTGTCTTCTTCAGCTTTCAATATTATTTATCTCTCCCGCTGCTATGCTCCAAAATTATTACAGCAAAAATACAATATTTTTAATTTTAAAGAACCGGAAGAATGAACATTTTGTATTTTCTGTTGAGGTTCTTTTCCTTATTCTTCTGTCTCGTTTTTTAATTTTTAAGAGTATATAGTCATCATCATCATCAGTATTATCATCATGTTAATTTAAATAATCATTGTTAGAAAAAGATGTCGATATTACAAAATGAATAACGGAGAAGAAGAAAAAAAAAATCAATAAAACAAATAAAAATATAAAAAAAGGAGCGATTGATGTGCGAATAAGCTTAAAGGTACAAACTCTAATTATTAATAAAATAACGGTAATTCGTTTTCTCTTTCAAAAAATATGTTAAATGCAGATAGATGCTATTAAAATATATTTGTAAGTATAATTTTAACAAAATTTAACCATAAGACTAAAATAGTGCTGTATAGATATACTTTTGAATCAGTTGGCATCAAAATGGTAGTTTTTATAAAAAATTTTTTGAAATTTTCTTTTCCACCAACGTTACAAGCAATATATAAAGATCATAAAATGTTTTTTTTTATATATATATCTAAAGCTTATACATAGCTTATATAAAGCTCTTTACATAAAATTTTCTGCAATATCTAGGATAGTAATATCAACACAGAAAACTATAGATCGAGGCTTACGAGCTTTTTTGATTTGGCGACTTTTTTTTAATTATAATTTTTAAAATTAAACGTTCGACAGTACAACTCTTTTCTTATATATTATAACAGTTAAATTGCTATGATATTATTATTAGATCGCTCAACCATTTAATAATTTTATCATAAACTCTAAATTGTTAACGTACCTACTGACTTTTAGATCTAAAATAGAAGTTTTTATTATAAATTATTTAGTTTATTGTACCCATTTCCATTTCCTTACGATTTTGTACACCTTCTTACTTCCTTGTATAACTGTTTCTTATATTTTATCAATTGTGTTTTTTTTTTTATTTTCGTTTCGTTTCTTGGTTACGCGACGGAGACAAATTAATTAAAGTGGAAATATTCAATTGAAGACAGGCAAAAAGTTTTAGTTTTTGTTTTTTGTTCTTATTTTTCTTGCTGCGTCTTATTGTTGGGAATTAAATAGGATATAATACTTACATTCAATTTAAATCTATAAATATGACAAAGTATATTATGTATATTTATATATTATTTACATAACCTATATATTGTATATATAAATATGTATATTGTTATATACTTAATTTAAATACAGAATTCAAAAAATTTTATCACTCTTCAGTGAAAATTGATATGATAACGCTGAGGGTGACATGATAGTAACTGTGTAAGGATTTTTTTCTTTTTTTTGTCCTAAAGAAAGTAAAATAAGTTTATATTATATTTCTTCCCTGTATAGTCCCAAAAATTATTAACGCGGATTTGATTTCATCTTAATTGGAAAAACAAGTAAAGAAGGAAAATATTAGTAAATTAAAATTGAGGCAGTTGATAGTTTGAAAATGAGAAGAAAAGTGATATTATAATTGGTTATGATGGTATAACAACAGAATTAATATCTAAAAGAAAAAAAAGAAAAATAAGATGAAAAACAAATTTAAAAATTTTAAAATTTTCTCGATGTTCTCTTAAAATATTCCCGGAAAAAAACTTTAAAATAGTATAACACAAAAAAAAAAAAAAGAAAAGGTTGAAGAAAAGGATTTACTTAAATTGAAACAAATTTTCAGTTCTAAAGTAATCATTTATGTAAAAAGGGATTTATTAAAAACAAAAAAAAAAAAAAAGAATTAAATATTTTTAGGAAAAAAATTATAAATTTATAAAGAAGTTATAAAATTTATATTAGGCAATAAAAATAAAGTGATCTGTCTTACATAATTAAACAAATTGTTGTTGTTTATTGATTTTGATTGTTTTAAAAATATAGAAACAATATTAAAAATTAATAGTAAGAATTTATTTTGTAATAAATTTTAATTATTAATTTATTAAGTAAAAGCTATACATAAAATCATGCTGGGATCATCCGTTTCTGATTAGTTTGTTTACAAATTTTGAGAAGATTTTTCAAAAAACTTTTAAAAAATTTGCGTATTACTTAGTTTTATTCTAACCGTGTCAGCCTGTTTACGAAACCTGTACATCATTTAAAAGATAACAATGAAATTGTCATCATAAATTGGTCTCGTTAAAAAATTAACATTGTGGAACAATAGTCTCTTAGAATTGATAAAAGATCGCTTTTTATACTAAGTCAGAATCTCGAAATTTTCAGAAAAGAAAATTATTTTAAATTAGCATAAGTTATATTTAACAAAAATGTTTTCCTGTTTAAAAGCTTCTAGGTTTTGCTTTTTTCTGTTTAAAAGTTATCAGTAGTCAAAAATATAGAATTTCGTTATTTTTGAACACCAGCAATTTGGATATCCCTGCACATATTTATCGTATGAAAAACATAAAAATTAAAAAACTTCAATATTATATTTTTGTAATATAACTTTCATAATTGAAAACGAATTATCCAATTTAACAAAACTCTCAAATCAAAATATGATATCCCATTATCACAAAATAAAAAAAAAAATCCATAAGTAGATTTTCTTAAAAAGAAAATTTTTTTAACCAAGCTTAAAACCTTTTTCTTTTATGTGGCCTCTTCTTTCAGTTTTGATATTATCAATTGTCAAAAAATGTTAAAGTTAACGTTTTTATTTATAAAAAAAAACATAAAAAAGACATGTTTCTGAAAATGGTATTTGAAGTTAGACAAATATTTGAACTTAATGTGAATCTGAATGAACTTAGAGGTATCGGAAAATTTTGAAATGAATCAAAGAGGTAACCAAAGAAAAGTACATATTTTTAAGTAAAACAATAGTAATTCGGAATCTTTGAAATAAATATAAAGTTAGATTGAAAGGTGATTTTGTATCAATAGAATGTTATACATACTACATAACCAATAAGTCTGAAAATATTCCTAACAAATATATGTAAATCGATTTTTTTTTTACTATTAGGGCTATACTATTATAATTGTCATGATTTTTATTCAAAAAATTTTAAATGCTTAAAATTCTAACATAATTTAATAAAAGTTTTGTTCTTCTATTAAATAACATACATAGATACTATATAATAAAATTTAGAAAAATGTTTTAATTGAATACTAAAAGGTAAAAAAGGTTTTCATTTAAAACAAAAAATTTATTTATATAGCCTAAAAGTATGTAATTTGCGTTACATTCTATAAAATTATACATACTGTGTTGTTAATATAACCTATCGTGTTAAGCTCATATTCTTAACGTTTCAATATAAACATTAAATTCCAAATTACATTAAATATTTTAAAAAAATGTGTTGTAGGTATTTACAGAGAATTTTATAACTTGAAAGAATATTTTTACCCATTTATTAATGGGTAATGACTCAACCCAAAAAAAATTAAATTTTTGTGTGAGAAACACCATATAGTAATCATTTTTTTTTTCTATATATCCGTTTTAATTAATTTATTTTGTTGAATATTCTACAATTATGAAATTTAATTTTTAAAACATTTATAATAAATTTGGCAATTCACATTATAATTTCCTTTTTTTTTTTTTCAGATAATTTTTTTTAATTTTTTTGTTATAAAATTCAATTATTTTCTTTAATTTTCATCAAAAATATTCAATTCAATATATTATACATGAAGTTTTTTAATTTTTTTTTTTTTTTCGTTTGTATACATACATCATTCCATATTTTTTATCCATTCATCAAAAGTAAACTTTAAAAAAAAAACAACAAAAGAATATAATTTTTACTTCTTATATAATAATAACTATAATTATTATTTCTTCGTTATTTTCATGAACAAAGAAAAATAACCAAACGATCAACGAGTAACAACCAACAACGTAATTTCAACTCAACCTGTTCGAAACATTTAATTTTCCCACAAAAACAAAAAAAACAAACAAAACACAACATACCACAACACAATACAATACATAATAAAAAGAACAATAAACCAGAATATCGTTTGTATGATTGATGATATCCCAAAGCAATTTTTATTTTTTATTTTTTATTTTGTTCTTTTTTTGTTTCAATTTGAAGTCTGGTATGGCATAAAGTATAATTTTCTCATAATTTATTGTAAAGTACATATATATATTCAAACATCCTTACATACATTTATATATATATATACTGTGATACATAAATTATAAACCAATGTTTTAATCCTCTTCCTCCAAAATATAATAATTCTCAATAAATTTTGATGTTTTTTTTTTTGTTCTAACTTCACTTTTTAACTTTCGTTTTCCGGACCTAATTTCATATTATTATACAGTGAGCTTACAAACATTATATATACATATAAATATAAAATAAAATAAAGAAAAAAAAAAAAACAACATTTATAATATTTTTATACACTTATCATCCTTAAATTATTTTCTATTATACATTTTAACTTAAAAAATCCAACAAAAATAATATTAAAAGGAGCAACACCCGACCTAAGTTAATTTTTATCAGATTTCCGGTCAATGCCATAAGTAAAAAAAAAAAACAGAAAAATATCATATTGTAGAATGGGAAAAGGGGACAATGTAAAAAATATGGAATATTTTTAGATTCTACAATTTTAGATTTTTCTATAAATGATAACAATCTACGACCCACATACACGTATATTTTAACTTTTCCTAATTCCTATTCCTATTTTGTTTTTTTTTTTATTTTTTTCGGTTATATTTTCTTCTCTATTAAATTACAATTATTTGATTTTATCCTGTCACGTTTTTTTACCGGTCTCCTACGATATAACACAAGCATCACCATTACTAAAACGAACTATAACAATAATTTTGATAATAATAACAAAAAGTTTTTCTATATATATGTATATCTCACGAAATGCTTCTGCCTATATCACATCCTAACTTTATCTCACATTTTATTTCTGGATAATTTCACTTGGTTGCCCAGAAGGGGGCAGAGCTTGAGAACACAAACTTAAAAACACGAACCTATAAAAAGGGGGATAAAATAACCAAAAAAAAAAAGGAAAACAAAAAAAAAATAGGCTCACCTTTACACAATAGTAATATTATGGTAGTTTATAAAAAAAAAAAATTAAGTGCCTTAAATTTGAGATGGGATAAATGAATCTTGGCAACGAAAAAAATTCTTATCTTTGTTAGTAGTTTTTTGTTGTAATTTTTGCTTTTTTTTTATTTTGTGTTGTTTATTTTTAAATGTACACAGCTGTTCTCAGTTTTTCTTTAATTTTTTTGATTTTTTATTTTTAAATAAACAAAAATACAAGACATGTAACAATATAAAATATAACAAAATAGTGTTGACAAAGACTATTAATACTTTACCTGTGAGATCATAAAAAAATTTATTTTTGGTTTTAATTTAGATATTAAATATTTTATTTTTAAGGAAGTCAATTGTTATTAAAATCAAAGTCAAATTATTTTCAGAATATTGCATTTATGTGATAATGATATCAGTTGGGGTCATAAACTATATCGAATTTGAAGTTTTTTGTATATTACAGTTTAGGTACTATTGTGTATTTTTTTTTTATTTTTCATGTCATGTCTATTCATGTCAAAAATTTTTCAAAAGTTACATGTGTATTTAATGAAAATTTTAAAAACCTTTTGATTATAAATTTTAAAGCATTATATATAGATTTTCTTATTTTACTCCAGTCTTTCATGATGGAATACGGTGCTACTATATGAAAAATATGATGACTATAATAATACAGAAACTATATATTACTAATTACTTAGGTGCAACTATTGTCAATAATATATAAAAGTTTTATATCCAATAATAATTTTGGAGCAACTATAACCAGATATAAGGTTCGCCCTTTAAATGGTTCTATTCAAATAAACAGATTTATCTTACTGAAAATATCCGCTCCATTAATGTGATAGTATTCAAATTTTATTGAAGAAATTTAGTAGAGTTATACATATTATTATTTTATTTTGATTTCGTTATTTGTTTCTTCCTTCTTCTCGATATTGACACTAAAAATTAGAAAAAAAAAAATTAATGAACTTGGAAAATGGGGCTCCTATCTACAATTTTTTTTTTATCTTATAAGAGAAAAAAGTATTTAACTTTAAGAACCAATATAATATTTGCACGTTTAATAGTGTATAATCAAGGTTTAGTTAAAAGTAGAACTTATATTAAGTTGGCTGGATTAAATTTATTAAAAGATTTATATAGAAACGCCCATCTCTACCACTAAAATAGAACAAATTTAAAAGAATTATTAGTAGTGTGAAGAAAAAAGAGAGAAAATATAAAAAAAATAAATAATATATATATATACACATATATATTTTTTCCCCCCCATAAACTTGTTATATATATATATATATATATACATGTATACACGTTATACGTTATATATATATACACGTTATAATTTATAAGTTATTTTTTGCTCTGTTTTCTTGCTTTTTTTAAATACGTAAGAGAACACAAGGATAACACATAATCCATAAAGAATTTTGATGAGAAATTATTTATTCCAATCAGAGTCCATTTGCCAAGACTATTTTTTTTTTTTTTCAGATTCTTCGAATAGATGAATTTAGTAGAAAAAATAACAAATATCCACGTACGTTTGTTTGAATATATATATATATATCTATTACATATATTTCAAACATGATATACGAACTAAGAACATCCAATAAAGTAAAAATAACTGTTGTTCCATTATTTTTTTTCCCCCATCAACTTGTTACGCGTTGTTGCACAACATTTTGTTGCTTGTTAAACACCGTTCACAAATAACATTAAAGGCTCATGAAGGCTATAAGGCTCATGATGGTATTAATAATATTTTTTACTGATAATATTGGTCAGTTTTGGTCTGTTTATTTTTACATTCCCCATATTTTTCCATTTTTCTAATATTTTATCGTTAGTCTTCTTTGATTTGTTTTTTTTTATTGTTCTTTTTTATTTTTTATTTTTTGAATATAGAAAATTAAAAATGAACATTTCATTCATCGATCATTAATGACATCACAAAAGACCAGGATAATAATCAGCTATAGAGGATTAAATATAAAATAAATAAATAAAAAAGAAAAAAACCAAAACTGTAAATCAAAAAAAAAAAAAACGAGGAAGAATACAGTTGACTTTGTCAACTCTTAGATACCCGTACGAACCGTTAGTATGTTCACAGCCTGTTACTCTGCTTACAATATTATTTTTTTAATATTTTAGTATTTTAAAATAATTTGGGTGAATTTTATAATTTCTCGAACTATGGGTTGTAGATATATTCAAACTATATGTTTATACATTCTTCAAAAGCAGATTCTAACCTTCCACATAACGATAATCCAAAACTTTTTCAAATATTCTATAGTACCATTTAATACTAAGCGGTAAATGTATATTAAATTTACTTAGTACAAAATAGTAAATATAATTTTAAATATTATATTATATTATATTTAAATATTCCATTGACAGAATAATTTCTTATAAGTACAATAAAATACATATGTGTATGTAAATACGGCGCTATATAATATACATCTATACTCTTATCATTCATTCACTAGTGACATATACGATATCTAAATAAACATGATATTATATAAGTATGTATATATATCAATATCATATAAATAAAAATTCTTCAAGCAACCGTTATGTTGTTTATTTAATTACATTTTTATGTACTACGCATTATATCCTCAACAATTTCAAATTATCGAGTAAAACAAAATGGAAAAAATTCGTTAATGAAGTTTGTTAGAAAATTTGAAAAAATCAAGTAACACTTTCGTCAATTATAAAGTAATCCTACATTATTAAAAAAAGTTGTTAACAGAAATAAAAATATAATGTTGGAGCTTTAATTTTTGTGTATTACTTCAAAAAAATTTTAACAGGTGTTCAAGTTACAGGTGTTTAAAAATAGGAAATTTTCAGTTTTTGACCCCTTACAACTCCTAAACGGGGGGTGATACAAAAAAAATTTCTGAAATGACTCATACTAATTTTCAAAGATCTAACTTCTGTCAAAATTTCAAGTTTCCAACTTTAACCGTTTAGAAGATGGAAGGGTTAAAGAATTTTGCAAAATTTGAGTTTCGCATAACGGTAAATTAAGACACCGTATGCCAAAAATATATATTTATTGTATATATACTTTTAAAGCTAATGAAAGTAGTAATCGTTTGGCGTTTTCAAGATGAAGATATACCTTATAGAACTTGTGCTATAACAATTTAAATATAGAGCTTTTTTGAACCTTTGGGGAGCTGTAGCTCCGTAACAGGTGGGGCTACAAAAAAAAGTTATTAAAAATAAAATTAATATTTTTGTGAGATCTATTAGTAGTTAAAATTTCATAGCTCTATTGCAAAAAAAATGTGGAGATCTAAAAGTTAGGTGTTCGAGAGCTACCCTAAGGCTTGGTCCAAACTCAACCAAAAAAAATAGGGAACCTACAAATTACTCCCAAAATATTTTGTGTAAATTTCAAGATTCTAGCTTTCTTAGTTTTTGAGTTAGCGTGCTGACGGACGGACGGACGGACGGACATGGCTCAAAAGTCTTAGAATTTTTTTCTGATCCGATCCATACCTTTGAAGGTATATCTAGCTCGCTTATTTCGAGGTGTTACAAACGGAGGAGTAATTTTATTATACCCGATCCTATCGTACGGGTATAATTATAAGAAAATATTAAAATTCTTATTGGCTCTTCTTGGAATTACAAAAAAATGTAGTAAATTCCAGGATATTTTTAAGAGTTACATTTATACAATGTAGATACCTATATGTTATGTTATTTATTACATTTACATATTATGTTACATTTATTTCTATGTATGTAAATAGAACAATAATTTCACTATGTACTGATTTACAACGAAATTACAAAAAAACAAAAAAAAAAGCAAATATAATTTTACAATAAAAAATCGATAGAAATGAATAATACGGGTTCATATTATTTTTAGATAAGCAATATTTTAGAAGAGTGTTTTGTTTTATTGATGCCATCTTATAAGAATCTGAACTTTAAAAAAAACCAACATCTCGTTTTGCTAATTTTTACAAAACAAATATAATTTTTCCTGGGGCGGAATGTCCAGTAAGACCCAATGTAGTGAAAAATAGTTTGTAGGGTATTTAAAATATTTGACAATAAAAATTTTTATATCTAACAATGAAGATAGTTAGATCTAGGAATCCAATCCGAATTTCATTTAATATATGTTAAATGTTTATTTGTAATTTTTGAACATTTAGTCCGACAGCTCTTTAAGTTTCAATTATAATTATTTATTTTGAAAGTTAAAGTTAAGTTTCTATATTTGCTTATAATTGCTATTCCTTTAAAAAGTACATAATCTTCAAAAAATTGATCTTGATCTTCTATTGTTCTATTGTTTAATAATCTTGTACATTTTTCTTTTTTGTTGTCTGTATTTTTACATGCTATCCAAGTGCTTGGAAAGTATTCATTTATACAAGATATTATAGATTTAGGTAATGGTAAAAGGAATTGAAGAAAAATAGGATAAGAGGAGATGAACCTGTAAAATTTTTTTTTTAAGAGTTACAAATTATGTAATGAACCATATCTATCATAGAGAGGACCTTAGAGAGGAGAACATTGGATGGAAGCATATAGCCCATTTTAACAGCTCTCACTATAAATGTGTTTTTATAGCCAGAATTTGAACCATTTAGAATATTCACTGTATACAAATAAGCACTTGATGCCTGCCTAATGTTGGAAATGTTTTAAGAAAGTTATTATTGATTTCCGTTCAACAGAACAAGTGTTAATTCCTACAAGATGTAAATTGGAGTTATATGATCAAACCACGTGTAGAAGAGTATATTATTATTATAAGATGTGTATGTGGCTTAAGAATAAATAGATTCTGTCGTATGAATAATTTACAATATTTTTACCATTTCTTCATTTTTAACTTACATGTAAATTTTTTACCATTTTACCATTTTTACCATACATCCAAATATAAAATATTTTGAAAGAAGACGTGTATATTGGATTAAAAAATAATTAATATTTTCATTTGTAATATTTTTTTCTATTGCTATTGCGATTCCTTAATTTAGTAATTGTATAGGTACACGAAAAACAAATACAAACAACAAATTAATTATTATTTTTTTTTTTTTTTTGTTTAACAGGACGTCTTATAAATCTTTAAATCAATTATTTATTTTCTATTTAGATTTCATTTTATTTCTCCTATTTATTTAAAGGAACTTCAATTACGGGACGACTTATTAGTGGAATTCATTTCCTTATAACGAAAAATATTACAAACATAACTAATTGGGTGATTGGAAAGAAATTTAACGAATGATGGGTTCCTAATTTTGATTTCATATTTTTTTTATTCTTTCGGTTTGTTTTTATGTTTTTTTATTTATTTTTTTTTTTTTCAAAAAGTAAAATTAATTATTAATTTTCTTTTGATTGAGTTCCATTTTTATTTACTCTCATACTTAAAATACAAAAAACAAAAAAAAAAAAATATAATAATAAGAACGCAAATGAAAATGCGGGTAATTAATAATTCTGACAGGACCTGATTTTTCATTCAATTTTTGATAGCTTATAAAAATAATGCCACAAAACAAAAAGAAATTAAAAGAATGGTTACGGTTGGTTGAATTAAATATATATATATTTTTTTTTCATTTACAAAGTAAAAAAAGAATGATTAACAGTCAATATTCAGTAATAAAAACAAAAAAACAAATTATTGTAAAAGAACACAGATGGGTTAATGCTAATCAGAATAATTTTAAGTTATTGGTGAAAATTTTTTTGAAAATTTATAAAATTTTCCTTACAACTTGTGACTTATTAAAATATTTCGAATATAAATAAATTATGTATGTATGATTTTAATAATTAAAAATACTGACCATTATTATTATGTTAAAGTCAATAAAAGATGACGTCATACAAAAGTAAATAAAATATGATGTCGTCAATTTCATTAAAATAATACAATGATTTGTCTAAGTTTTGGTTGTTTAAAGGACTAAATGAAAAAAACCAGAATAACAACTATTAAGGTCTTTCTTTTTAGTTTTTGCGATCGGTTGGATCCTGTCAACTTTTGCTTATCCAATTTACTTTCGGAACTTATTATTGTTATAAACCAGTTTTATAAAAGTCCTATATAAAACTTGAAAACTGGTCATCTAATAGTAAAAGTATTAATTCAGAAACTTAATTAAGAACTTAAGTGTATCTCTTAAACAATAATTAAATTTAATCTGATTAAGGATTTCTTATACGAATTAATATATGTAATTCTGTTTTTCTTTATTTCTTTATAATCAAAATTATGCGAGTATTGCCCAGATTATTACCTACATTTTATATCAAGGAAAATCTTTAAAAATGAACTTCTTAAGTAATTATGTAATAAATTTACCTTACAACTTATAAACAAATAAAAGATTAATATTCTCTATAAAAAAAAATTATATCAATTTATCTTTTACAGAAAGAGAACGCGTTGAGAAACTAGAGGTAAATGCATTTAATATACAGTAATTTTGTATATGAATAATTATATGAAAAATTATATACAGGGTGTTTCATATATTTCAAAGTGTGATTCCTGAAACTAAAATTAGAAAAAAATAATTTATGAGCAGGTTTATTCTGAGTCGTTTCGAAGATATTGGCGCTTTTATATTTTTTAGTTTTCATTTTACATTTAAAATTGTTATTTATTTATTTATTTATTATCTACACATGATTATAATTGCACAATATGGTTATACGTGATTATGTGATTATGTATTTATTTAATTTAAAAGGAAATAGAAAAGAACCATAACCTCTTCTAACCATAACGTAATAAGATATTTTTAAAATAAAATTATGTTTTAAAAACTAATTAAAAAAACTAATTACCCCGGGAAAATAAATCCTGTAGTGTTTTAAAACAAACACAAGTTAATTGATGTGAGTTATGCACAAAACAAAAAAAAAAACATAAACGATCCAAAATATTTCGAAAGGAATTAAGAATAGATCCCCTTCTCAAACCATACCATTTTTTTTTTTTTTCTAGTTTAAACCTCATTAATCACCCCCAAAAATATTGGCACTCTTATACGATACACTCAGTGATTTTTAATATTACTATAAATACTCCTTATCCACATAATTAATATTTATAATATATATTATATGAAATTTCCAATATACCTAATATAGATTGAAAATGAATTTACTTATAAAATAACCGTGCCAACATCGCATCATTTTTATAACGTGATTAAAAGTCATTTATTTAAAAAAAAAAATAAAACTTAAAGTTTGAAAATAAAGTTATATTTAAATAGAAATTTATAAATAAATTGCCTATAATATCTGAAAAATGGATTTATTTAATAAGGCATGAATATTTAAATAACGAATAGGAAAAAGATTTTCTATTTTACACAGTAATTTTTAAATAATTCTTATAAATTTATTTTATTTTAGATTCAATAAATGGTTAAATCGATCGATTAAAACTCTATTTTAGTTATTTTTGAATTAGTATATTTGTACATAAATTCTTTTGACTTAGATTTTTTTTATAAAAAATATTTTAATAATATTAATAGAGATTTTTGCTTTTAAATAGTTAGGTACCTTTTTATATTGGTATAGTTGTGTTCCTTTTTGTCAGGATCATATTTACATTTTCACAAGTTTACATTACATTTTCAAAAGTTCACAGGAACATTTCTACAAAATTTGATTACAATCAGATACACATAAGTAAAACTAACAAACATAATATTTTAATTTAATACATAAAGCTAATAATTGCTTTAGAAGATTATTCTGTACCTATCTGAATATAAATTTTCAAATCAATTTATCAAAATATTTTAGAAGATCAGGAAGATCTATCTAGAACGTTATTTCTGCGAATTTTTGTTTTTCACATTTGCTTTTTATTTAACATATAAATAAGCGGGTAGAAAAGGTTTCCTTTGTTCATAAATTTTATATTTTGTACAAATATAAAAAAACACATGTGAACACAATTTGTAAAACTAAAAACATGTAAAAAAAAACATATGTAAAAATATTTTCGCAAACACATGTAAAAATATAATATTTGAGCTTTAAGTTTTATGTTTTATTTACAAGTTGGTTCAAGTGTCCAAATTACAGCTGCTTAAAAATAATAAATTTTCAGTTTCTCACTCCTAATAGCTTTTAAACAGTGAGAAAAATAAACATTTTTTCTGAGGCCATTTTAATTAATTCCTAAAGATCTGCGCCCTTCTTAAAATTTCAAGATTCTGATTGAAAACTTTTTGGAAATATGGTTTTAAATAACGCTATATTTAAATACCAAATAGCAAACTATAATATAACTTGAATATTGAGTTGTAAAGCTTAAATTTTCTGTCTTTTGACATTTTTAAATTGAAACCATCTCAAAAACAATATTATATTCTTTCAAAAATACTTTGAACAATGTTTACTATTTTCAAAAATATTTATAATAATTATTTTCAATTAGTTCTAATTGAAGTTCTTGAAAAAAGATTCCAAATATGCAATTTTTTTATAAAATCTTCTAAAAAAATTTTGTTATATCTAAAAATATACCACATATTATCTTTTAAAATGCAATTTTAATTAAATTTAATTAAAATGGATCTTAATACATTTTATTTTCATTTTATAATCTCTTTAACTTTAGTTTATTTTATTTTTTAAATTTCAAAAGTCAAAATCTACACAACTTAAAAGTTAAGTTCCTTAATAAAAATTTTCTTTAGAAAGAAACGAATATAATAATATACAAACAAACAAACAAATGAAACAAAAAATGTAACTAAATATAACACATCTAAACGAAAATGAAATAAATAACAAAATTATTAGAACAACAACAAAAATGTTGAAATAAACTAAATTATGTTACAAAACAATATTGCTATTTAAACTCTAACATACATATATTATGTATATATATTGGCATACAGTGACGAACAAAAAAGTTTGAAAAATTCCGACTAACATAATATAATTCTTATTGCGAAGTAAATTAAGGAAAATAATCTAAACAGAGTTTTTGAAAGAAAAACAATCAGAAACCATAGGTTGTTTAACCTTTTAGTACTCGTGTCATTTTTTTTTCATAAATACTCGCGCTGTGTTATATTGACCCAAACTTAAAAATACCTAAATGTGCGTTAATAATATCTATTATATAAAAGTCGTAAACGTTTGCAACAATAACATTTTTCATAGCAAAAACTAATACCGCACATAACAGAAAAAAAGAATAAAAAAAATTGAAAATTTATAGGGTTGGGTACGTAATCCTGAAAATCAAAATCACAAATTGAAAATTTTGAAAACAAAATCCCGAAAAATCAAAATCCCGAAA
Organism: Poecilobothrus nobilitatus; assembly: GCA_947095535.1. Taxonomy (NCBI): domain Eukaryota; kingdom Metazoa; phylum Arthropoda; class Insecta; order Diptera; family Dolichopodidae; genus Poecilobothrus; species Poecilobothrus nobilitatus. The sequence continues at coordinate 201,107,449 of OX352774.1, forward strand.
ATCAAAATTCCAACAATTAAAATGCCGATTAAATTACGAAATTCCGAAAATCAAAATCCCTAAATTTAAAATCTAAATATGGATTTAAATATTCTGGAAAAGGGGAATACTCTGATTTTCAATCCAACTATTAATACTACAATATGGTCAAACATATATTAACCAATTTCATTAAAAGAAATTAAATTTTCAGATTTCCATATGAAAAATAATTAATTTTGAAAACCCCTACATATAAAAGTGTTCGATTTTGACATTACACTTAAAAAATAGTAAATTTTATACGAATTTCAACATTTTTATGAAAAAATATTATTTTTGAAGGTATTATCGCCCCCAAACCCCCACTACAACATTTTTCTTTAGTTTCTTAGTGTTGTTGCATAGTTCTCAAAAAACGTTTTTAAGATAAGTAAAAACTAAGTATATTAGAACAGAAAGATTATTAGTTTTATTTCATTAAAAAGTTAAGTGATAAAAATTGTTTCTAGATTAGAATGTTATTCTAGGATACCAGAGTTATTAAGTGTCAAAATAAAAATATTCATAAAATATTTTATACTTATATTTAGAATTTTTGACATTGCAGTTGCTGTAAACGTAAACAAAAACAATTTAAAATAAAAATAAATGACGATTTTAGGAAATTGGAAATTAACTAACGTAGACCGGTTCTTCATATTACAAATATGAATAAAATTTTCAAAAAATCAAAGAGAAAATTACAGGTGTTTCAGAAAAAATTAAACCTCATCTACTAGAAATATGAAGAGCATTGTGTTTAAAAACAAAAAATTATTGGCTTCTCAAATAGATTTGGAACGAAAAAACCCATACGTGAGTACTGGTAGTTAATTATTTGAATAATTTAGTTGCAAGAATACTATAAAAGTACTTTGTTTTCTAAACTAACTATCGAACTAATTAAATAAGATGTCTTTTGAATTCAGTTCTTTAAATGTTATCCCGGATCCTCCCGATTAAAATGGAAACATTCGTAAGAAAAACAAAAACAAAAAACACTTCAGTGAAATCTGATTTGATCTAGCATAACATACTTTATTAAGTCTCTTCTTCATTTCCTTATTACACTAATTTTATTTCTGAGAATTTAAATGAATGCCAACTTTATAGAAAAGCTGTTAATATCTTTTAAATCAATATGTGCATGGTGTTTTAACTCTAAATGCTTTATAATAATTTAGTAAGCAAATTAGCTGCTGAGTTGCTGCAACATGATTACATTTTAATATCTTTAACCTATCGCTGTTTTTAAGATATATTTAAAAATTGATTTTGGTTTTTTTGGATTAAAGAAAGAACGAAAAATTTTTCGTCATATTATAATACCTTATTAAAATTAGATATTTCTTTTTTAGTCAAGATAAAAAGATTGATGAAAGGATCAACGTAATATAAAAATGATATATCCTAGAAATCAACATACATATATATATATATATTAAATTCTTGCTTAAATTTTCGATTTGTATATTATGTAAAGTTAATCTTTGATAAAAAATGTCGGAAGCCACTGTTTATACACATATACATATATTCCATTATATTATGTTTAAGTTTATACACTTATATAAATTAAGTATAATTTTATTACACCCAAAAAAAAAAAGACTTATTACATATATAAAAGTAAAAATACAACAATCTTTACAAAAATAAGCAAAAAAAATAAAAAGTTACAAAACAAATAGGATTTTTTTTTTCTCATCTCTATTAATTTTAAATTTATAAAATATAAGTACAATATAATATATATATATATATATATATATATGTATGTATGTTATATTATAATATTACGTTCATATTTATGTATGTGTGTGTGTTATTGCATTAACAAACAATTTAAAAAAAAAATTCCATATCCAAATGAATAATATTATGTTTGTTCCACTTCCGTTTCAATTTTATATTTCCTGTATGCTTCTATAAGCAGAAAACGTGTATTGCATTTTCAAAAAATACGTATATGGAAAAATAAATATTAAAAAAAAAAATTAAATGTTTAAAATTAAACAGTAGTGGTAATTGAAAAAAACACTTCTATCACTCTATACATTTTCTTCTTGTGTTTTATCCGTTACGGACATGAGATGTCGTGATCGCAATAATTTTAATCCTTTTTAATTTAAATAATAGTTCTACTTATATTTTTGTGTTGAGCTATTAACAATTAAAGAACTCTGGTATATTTTGCTATTTTCAAGACACTTCAATTTTCAAGTTATTTTTAGTTAACGATCAGTCGATTTCGTTTTACTACATAAAGCCTATTTGAATTCGAATGATCTTTGAAAATTATTGATGCCACTCACAATTAATTTCAAAAACGAAATATGAATTCTTCAAACCCTTCGTAATAAACGATCATTTCTAAAACATTGTTATAATTTATTTATTCAAGTGGGGGCCTCGGTGGGCTAGTGGGTAAGAGGGTATAAAATACGCTGTAAACACCGAGGGAGTGTAGGTTCGAATCCCACACACCTCGTAAAAGTTATTCTTCCTTACGACACTTACAGTCACGGCTGAACAGGAAAGGCTGTGTAATTTCCTGTCTTCATTTATGTGGCAGAGAAATGCATTTAAAAAAAAAAAAATTTTATTCAAATAACTGACAAGACAATATTATTGTAAAAGTCACAAACAAAAATAAAAAATAAAAAAATTATCTCAAATTTTTTATTACAAGTAAAAACAACACCCTTTTTTCAACAGAGAAAAAAAGAAAATCTTTATAAAAACCCAAAAATAAAATATTTAACTTTCAGCATGAAATGAAATATCAGAAGAAGATATTTAACGTTCTGTATCTTAAATACGTTGATAGTGTAATTTTATAAATTCATATAAAGAAAATTTATTTTTAATATCCTGTTCTAAAATTTAGTGCAAAAGTTGCAATCAAATGAATTCTTAATTTTATAATAACGATTATAATACCATTATTATTTTTATAACATAATTTTATTTTATTAGAATTTAAAATTTACAATTATATTTTCTTATTGTTGTTAAAAATTAGATATAACAAATTCAGTTCGATTCTTTGGGTCGAATGCATTAAACTGATCTTAAACTCAAACCTAACTTTTCGACAAAAAAATACTAATTTAATCTTTGCTTTAAAAAGTAAGATATGAGTTCCAGTTCAGTTTTATTTATTTGACTCAATAATAGATTTCTTCCTTTACAGACTAGACTTTACTGATCAACCGAAACAAAATTTTCGCCTCTCATTTTTGACATTACCGATTAATGCAAACAAAACTTTCGTAATCATTTTCTTGCTATAGTTCTAGCTTAAAATGAAGTAGCACGAGGTTGTCACCGGCTAGAATTCGTTTGGATTGTGAAGAAGGGCCAGTTCTATTTAATTATTATTTGATGCATGATGTTGATGTATGAATGAATAAATTAAATTTAATAAGAAAAGTATTACTAAGAAAACATCTAAAAAAAGAAAACATTTTCAAGAAAAAAATTTTTAACTCTAAAATGATTTCTCCATAATTTTCTAATTGTTTTTTTTTTCAAGGGGTGGTGGAAAACATTGAAAATCACTCAAAAGAAATGCCCGAGATTCTTCTGGGAAGTTTTGGACTTTATCGAACCAAAACTACCGTCTTTAAAAATTTTACATTGGTAAACTTTACTTTACAACAAACTTTAGGATGATTCCTTTAATACATAGTGATATAATATACAGTTTGGTTTTGGGCAAAAGGATGAGGACAGTATTGCTTTGGAAATTTGGTTTGGTCATAATAGTACTATTAAGGATGAAGAAAAAACTTTGGAGTGTTATTTTGAAGAAGGATTTTAATATTCTTCTTAAATTTCTTTTTATATCCAACACATGTAAGTTACTAACTTTGGGGAACACATATGAAGGAATAAGGTTTCTTAAACGTGACGTCGATGACAAATGAATTTCCGAATGCTGTGTTATGTCATCTTGACAGATCGACAGTATAGGGGTAGACATCTATTCCTTTTTTCATGTTGGAAAGTTTGGATTGAAGCCAAAATATATTCTTTTCTTTTTTGTACTATATTAATTTGATATAAAAATAAACCTTCTAGCTTTTATAGGTACCTTAAAATTAAAAAAATATTTTAAACCTTAATAATATTGTGCACTATTATTTACATAATTATTTTGTTGCAAAAAATTTGTTGCAATATTTTGTTGCAAAATTTTGATTGCTAAAAATTTTATTTCGAATTTTTTTTTATTTTGAAATTCATAGGAATGTAATTGTATAGCTGCACGTATAATACGAATTTTATTATGTACTCAAAAATACTTATACTACTCATATTGATATATCCATATTTCTAATGTACAAAAATTCAACACTTTAAGTTTTAACTAAAAGCGTACATAAAATGAAATTCCATAAATGCTTGTGTATAATACGAAGGATGTTTTTCTTTTTAAATATTTTTAATAGGTATTTTGTTTCTAAAAATTCAGTAGATGTCAACAAAATAATAAGTTTATGAATATAACAAAGTATGTAAGTAATAAAAATAAATGTTCTTGGAATAATAGGTCCGCCATTAGCCTAGCTTGCCATTGATATATTTGTAATTATTTTATTCTAAAAAAAAACGAAAGAATTAATTATTAGAGTTAGTTTGTGCGTTTATATTTAATTATTTTGTGTTTATTGAGGGCAAACCACATATGATTGGTAGTCCGATGGAAATTTTGATTATTTTGGGACTATTAAACTGATAATATTAACATTTTAATTTTACTCTAATATACCTAGTTATGTAGTTATGTGGACAGGAAATTACACAGCCTTTCCTGTTCAGGCGTGGCTGTAAATGTCGTAAGGGGTATTAACTCTTACGACGTGTGTGAGATTCGAACCCACACTCCCTCGGTGTTTACAGCGTATTTTATACTCTTTTACCCACTAGGCCACCGAGGCCCCTCCTATGTAGTTATATTCCTTCTTTAAGTATTAAAAAAAAACAAATTCAATTTATTTCTGTCCATAACAAATTTCTGTATGGACATAACAAACTTTCTCCATAAAAAATTGCCAAACTATAATAACCAGCCGTTCTATTTATAAAACATATATATATATATTATATTAGTTTTATATTTAGTGGTTTTTTAACATGAAATAGTAAATGAAATAGGAACATCCTTTTAATTTTATATGGAACAATTTTTTTATAAATTAAATAGTGAGGAGCCGTTTTTAATTTTTTTTTTTTTTCTGTAGTTATCATTGTTATATTAAATAGAATATAACATGTTCAGTTTTATGACATGTCATAATAATGTAAAAATAATTTAATGATCAAAATGATCGATTTTAAAACAAATTATTAAAAAATACAATGAATCAAATATAAAGGAATATGCCGAACTTTGATTATTATTTGTGCAAACTCTTTTAAATTTTTTTTTTTCAACATTAAAGCAATTGATTTTTATTTATTTATTTATATTAATATTACATACATAAATGTAATGCAATATTATTGAACCATCGGCTACCAAGGCCATTATAGGTTTTTATACTTTTTATTTATTTTGTTTATATTATATACTATATATTTACATTATATTTGGTCGTAAGGGGGGTCTGTAAAGAAAAAAAACACTTACGACCTGCGCAGGGATCGAACCCACACTCCTTCGGTTAATACATCACACGCCTACCCACTAGGCTACCGAAGCCCCTAAAGCAATTGTTTGTTTTTTTTTTTTTTTAAATAACATTAATTGCATATCTTTAGGATGAAACCATATTTTTAGAATGGATCAATATAAATTAATTAAAGTATTTTAAAAAAGATGGCCAAATCAATAAAATGTTTGTTAAAACTTAAAAAGTTTTACTGTTATCCTTAAAACGGTTAAAAAATTTTATTTATTTTTATTTATATTTTAACACAAAAATTTCTACAATACAAGGATAACTATCAAACCATAAGTCGAGATGCGATTATGTTATGCACAAAGTAATAAAATATTAGATAATATTTTTTTTTTTCACTTTTTTATTTTGATGATGATTTTTTCTTATACACAAAATCTTTTTAACTAAAAGTAATTGTCTTTCTATCGTTATTTATAGTAAAAATTTTGCCTTAGTAACACGTTTTTAATAATAGAAGAAGAAAATAAGATGAAAAGGGATAAATGTCTGGAGAAGAGAAAGATAAAAATATAGGGGAAAAAAAAACAACATTTTTAATAATGTACATTTTATTATTATTATTAAATATTATAAATTAAGTTAGAGTAAATATGTATTCATTTTACATATGTACATATAAATGTAATGTAAATGTAATATACCTATATATTATAAAACATACGATTTTTTTTTGCTAAAATACAAAAAAAAAACAAATATTTACATTACACACATATAAATATATACATAATATATTATAGTGTATATAATATAATAAAAATACCATGAGTTTGCTGGCTTGTTTGTTAACATCTTGTCATTGTTGATATTTTTTAAGAGTGTATATATAAAATGTTATATTCGTTGAAAATTGTTTTATGTTTACAGTTAGTTTTTGCTTTAATTTTTTCCTTTAGTTTGCTTTTTGTTTTTTTTTTTTTTTTAAACTTTTTGAGAAAAAACATATATTTCCTTGAAATTTGAGTGTTACCATCTCTCATTAATTATTATCCTTTTATTATAGCTTCTATTAAGTGAAAAGACATAACCATATTATATCACACATTCATAACATGTTTAAAATCATGCAAATAGTGCAATATATTTTTAATTAACGGTTTTATAATTTTTCCTGATGAAAAATAGAAAAAAAAAAAAAAATAAATCACTTTTTAAAAAGATCCAAAAATAAACTTGATAAGCATTAAAAATGTATAACTGAAACAAACCAAAAAAACATTTTTAATCCTTAATGCAAAGGAGCCAAATATGCACTATAGTTATTTAATATCATTTTTATTTTTGGTTTTTTTTTTTTTGTTTTTTGTTTATTTGGCAATACCGACACTTGTGTACTATCTATATATATACTCAAGTAGAAAAGGATTAAAATCAAAGGGAAATTTAAAAGGAATTTATAAATTTCTTGTATTATATATAAAATTTATGAAGTTGCATCACGCTTTTAATTTTCGTTTAATTTTATCCTTTTCTTTTTCATATGCTCTTTTTTTTTTTTGACGGTATTCACTTTTTATAAAAAGTGATGCTGTTATAATACGTTTTTTTTTTTGTAGAAAATTTTTGCCTAAAATGACATTTAATAAAAATATAATTTTAAGAGAAGAAAATATATGTAAGGATTTTTATTTTTATTTTTTTTTTTGGAATTTACAGTAGAAACGTTCCGACAGTGAATGCAAAAGATAAATTAATGTATCTTAAATGGGAAAGAATGCATATAGGATAAGTAAAATTTTATAAAATTAATAATTTTGATAATTGCCATTGGTTAGTCTGTTTAACAAAACGTGAAACTCTACTTCAAAGAAAATAATTTTCCTCAAATTCTCTCTGATTTTGCAAGGAGATGACTACATTAAATTATTAATTAATTGGGTTAGGTATATTATGATTTTTCTTCATTTATTTCAAAATTTATGACATCAAATTTATTTTATAAATTCCAGAATAGAAAATGCTACAAATTTTAAATTTTTTTTTAAATTTTTTTAAATTTCTTGTTATTTATGCTTTCGTAACTAAAACTATTTAAAGCAATTTTTAACTCACATTATTTGATTTTTATTGAATAATTTTTAATGTTGAAGTAAATAAATCATTATTAAAGTTGCTATCATGTATGTTAAACTCTAATCTTATCAAAACATAATGGAAGTTTTTCAGAGTCCACTGTTTGTTTAATTTATAGCTTGAAATTTTGAAATCACACGTTTTACACGTGCATTGGTCTTACATTCTGGTTTTGCCACACAAATGTGGAGAGGAAATTACACAGCTTTTTCTGTTCATAAGTGGCTGTAAAAGATGTAAGGGGGAATAACTCTTACGAAATGTGTAGGATACGAATCCACACTCCCTCAGTGTTTACACCCACTAGGCCACTAAGGCCCCAAAATTTATTATATAGTATGAATCTTTTAAACTTTTATAATTAGGTAATTCATTATTTTAATAATTCATACATTGTCTTGTATTTTTAAACAGACTGGTCAGTATGCAAATTTTCTTCCGAACATTATATTTCGTATTAATCGTATTATTTTCGGCTGAAATTACAATAACAAAAATATATAAATTTAAAAATTTGTTATATTTTTTATATTTTTTATTTTGTCATTTTTCTTAAGTTTTTTTTTTGATTATTTAGGTTAGTAGGTACGTTTGTCAATTAATGGCACGTGCTTCAATTTTTTATATCTTCTTGTAGTTAGCCAGAAAAAACACTTATTTTATAGCTGTTCATGAAATATATATTTTAATATAATATGCCAAATAAATGTTCAAAATAGGTTCAAATAGGTTGTTCCTGTGGTGAGCCTGCAAGTAATATTTACTTACCTACCGAAAAAATTTTCCAGTATCTTCGAATACATATTTTATTATCTATAATGATAAAATTTCACTTAACAAGCGGAAAAATATAAACATTTTAAAATTACTTAATTTAAATAATTTAAATGCTTGTTTTAATTTTCGTTGTTTTTTATATTATTTATATACATGCTTAAATATTTTTAACTTCGTAAAATAAGAAATGTTTTTTTGTTACTAATATAACTAGGGCTGCAAACCCACAAAAAATCGGGTTCAGGTTCGGGTTCGAACTGGAAAATTTTAGTGGGTTCGGGTTCGGGTTCAAATATTTTAATCAACATAACAAGTGCAGCATTATTGATTGCAAATCAAAATCTATTCATTTTAGTTATGTATTATTTTTTGCTTTATTTTATTTGCAAGTGAATAGTAGGCATAGAAATTAGAAATAGAGAAAAAAATTTTTGAAGAAACATGAAAAAAACAAATTGTGTTTACTTCTTTCTATTTGGAATGAAATATGTAAACTATGACTAGCTATACCAAAAGCAATACACATTTGGATATACAAGCAGTGCTGTCACTTTACTACAATTGTAGTAGATCTGCTACTATTTTCTATCGAAAACGTTTCAGTACGCACTAAACCAATTCTACTACTATTTTTGATGAATTTCAATTACAATTTTTTTTTTGTTATTATACTAATAAAAAAATTACTAAATAAAAACTTTTTTTTTTCGTTTTAATAAAAAAAGAAAAAACTTGACCAAGTCTGTATTTTATTATATTAATATGTATGTACTTAAAATAAACACATCAAGTTGGCAATGCATGCATGAATATTAATTTTAAATGTCAATTCGAACATGCAGTAAAATTTCTTATTTGATTTGATTGAAGTTAATTTGATTAATGTTGTTTATTTGTCTTCTTATAATTGTCATTGTGTTAACTTAAACAATGAAACGATATTTTAAAAGTATAACAGTAACCAAAAATGACAAGTATGTATATTATAGTTTAATGTTCCAATATTTAAATTGTGTATTGAATAAAAATATTTTTTAATAGCGCTTCGTCGCAATCATCGAAATCCATAGATTCTTTAGAGTTAACTTCGATTTCTGGTCAAAAAAATATCAGGTTAGTATACTTTTTTCTTAGTGAATTGTTATTTGAGATCTGCTGAGTGAAACTTAAGAAGGTAATTAATAATTATGTACGTACTTTTTTTTAGCAATATTATTGAAAGTGATTCTTTGTTATCTGATGTTGAAGAACCGTATAAAAAAAAATATTTGCAAAAGTATAAATCGGAATGGGAGAATTCTTTTAATTGGCTCTGTCGAGTTAATGAAAATGCATTTTGTAAACTTTGTTTTAAATGCTTGGTAAATAATAAAACGCTCCTTGAGAGGCATGAAAAAACAAAGTTTCATATTACAAAAGTTAACGACAAAGAAACTCCTACTCTTGACCAATGTCTATACAATGATAAAATCGCAAGGAAAACTTCCGAAGAAAATAAAAAGAAACTTGCAGAATTAACTTTAGTTCTCTACTGCGTACACCAAAATCTACCATTTACAAAAATGGATTCCCTCCCAGATTTACTTAAATCAATTTGTGCTGACTCAAAAATTGCAAATTCAGTTAAAGTAGGAAAAACCAAAGCAACTGAAATGGTTAATAAAATTACGGGACCTTTTGCTAAAGAAAATATCATTGAAAATTTAAAGAAAAATTACTTTTCGCTAATAATTGATGAAACTACAGATGTTTCTACATCGAAATGTTTAGTAATTGTAGCAAGATTTTTTAATGAAGAAAAAAATAATATTGTAGATAGTTTCTTCGGTCTTATTGAACTTAAGAAATCTGATTCTGAAGAAATCTTTAATGTTGTAAAAAACCAATTGGATGAAAATAATATTCCTATAAAAACCTCATTGGCCTAGCAACGGACAATGCTTCTGTTATGGCTGGCCATATTACTGGAGTTAAAGCTAGATTATTGAGCATAAAAGAAACGTTGTTTTTTTTAGGATGTACGTGTCATTCCTTACATCTGTGTGCATCAGCTGCTTCCAAGACTTTTCCACCTTACATAGAAAAAAATGTTAAAAATATTTTTAACCATTTTGCGCATAGCCCAAAACGGATAGGAGCTTATCGCGAATTTCAAAAAGCTTTCGAAGTATCCGAGCACAAAATACTAAGAATGGTTTCAACACGTTGGTTGTCTTATGAAACCGTAGTGAACAGGATCTTAGAACAAATGGAAGCTCTAAAGTATTATTTTACTTTGTACTCATTTGAAGAATTAAATTCTACAAATGGCGTTGAAATTAATACTTTTCTACTAAATCCAATTAATAAATTATATCTACTTTTTTTATCGTATATATTAAAACTAATAAATGACACAAATAAAATTTTTCAATCGGAAAATACACAAATTCATTTATTATATTTTAAAATAAAGAATCTTTACGTAGAAGTGTTAAAGAATTTTATTCAACCAGAATATATCAATGATGATGTTACAGTTGATGTAGAAAAAAGTTCATTTCATTTAAATTTTGACTTGATGCATTTTGGCATTACTTTCGAAGAATATTTAAATTCCGTTAATATAAATCCAGACGACTTGACACTTCTAAAATCAAATATTTTAAAGTTTTATATAATGTTATGTAAACAAATAAGGTGTCGATTTGATTTTAATGAAATAAAATATAAACTTTTAAAATTTTTGGATGTTCGAGAAATATCAAATGGAAGTCAACCTACCATTTTGCCCATGTTAAAAATTTTTCCATTTTATAAAAGTGAAAGTGATATAGAGCTACTGAATTCTCAATGGAGAAGGCTCATTCATAATGAAGACATAATCAAAAAATATTTTAATGACGACATAGTGAAATTTTGGGTCAAACTTAAAAATGCCAAGGGCATATTTGAAGGCAATATTTTCAAAGAAATTTCAGAATATATGTTAACGTTGTGCTCGCTGCCACATAGTTCAGCGGCAGCAGAACGAAAATTTTCAAATTTAGCTATAATAAAAACCAACCTAAGAAACTCCCTTAATGTGAAAACTGTAGAAAATTTAATGTTTTCACATGAAATAAAAAAAACTACTGATTCAAAACTTTGGACACCAGAATCTTTAAATTCAGAAGGTCTTTTAAAGTTCCTTAACAAATTTAAGTTTGAAGACGGCGCTTACAAAGTCAAATTTGATTAATCTATTTTTAATTTTTGTTTCGTTTTTAATTAAATTATTTGAAATTGATGTTATGTTTTCTTTTCTTTTGTTATATTTAATAAAAAAAAAATACATTTATCGAATGGAGAATTGAAATTTATTGCTTTGGTTGTGATTTGTGAATAGATATATAAATAAAAATTTGATTTTCAGCATTTTAATTTTTAGCACGCAAAAGCCCAATTTACTACCCTTTTTTATTCTAATCTGCTACTGAAAATTGTTCTGAGAGTGACAGCACTGTATACAAGTAGAATATTATCTCTCTAAATAATTTTTGTAGTTGTATTTACTTACTTACATATATTTCTAGTAGGTATACTACTAGGTACGTACATATTTAAATTGCTAAGCGTAATACGTGTACTTACACAGTACGCAAATATGTGGCTATGTAAGTATTTATTGTAATATATATGTAAGTATAATAAAATAGTAGTTTTATATTTTTTTATTCTCAGTTTAAAATAAAAAAACATTGTTGAATTTGATTGCGAATGAAATGGTGAACCTGAACCAAAGTTTTTTACTGGGTTCAGATTCGGGTTCCGGTTCGTCAAAATGTTTGTTCCGGAGCGGTTTTGGGTTCGAGTTCGGATACGGTTTGCAGCTCTGAATATAACTGATGAATTAAATTTGTTTTGTTTGTCTTTTTTATTTTTATTATTTTATGTAAAAGAAAAATTAAAACTAAAGAAAATTAATTGTTTTTTAATTGTTCTACTGTTCTACAATTTTTATTCTTTTTCGCATGCCAATAACATAAACTATTACCTTATAATGAAAAAACTTTTGAAAAATTAATTCCAAAACAAAGTATCTACAAATTTTTTTAGTGTTCTAATAACAATTCAAGTGTCCAGAAATAATATCTTTTGAAAGAAAATTGTCCATTATAATAGGATTTACTCATAACTTGGATATTATTTTCATTAAAATTTTTGAATAGACAAAACCTGATAAATATATAAGTAAATAGCAATGATTCGTATAATATTTATCTCACACATAAAAGTGAAAAAAAAAAATTTGTCACTTTTCCTTCAAACTTGGAGCAATTTTATCGATAACTTTAAAATAAAACTTTTTGTACCTAAGTCTATAGGTAATTTTATGGAAAAACAATATTTTATTTTTGTTATTATTAATTTTTTTTGTAAGGATACATTAAATTTTCCAATATACATGTGTATATGTTATATAGGTACACGGAAAAAAAGAAACATTTTATTAAAAATTTATAATTTAATTTTAATAAAACAAAAAATTTCTTCGCAAAAGTAAGAGTAACATTTTTAGGGAATAAAAATTATTAATTTTTTTTTTTTTTTACATTTTATTTTGAAACATAAGACAACGTTTAATAGCATATTAATGTGGTTTATTCATTCGTATTTTGAGTATCTTAAAGGCAAATTATTTTCTTTCTTATATATTATTTTTGAACAAATTTTTTTTTTTTTTTTGTTTGCTTCCTGGAAAATTAAATGGATTTTTAAGGATGCCTTTTAAATTTAAGTAGCTTTATAAAATATTTATTTACATATTATTATTATAAATGTGCAGAATTAAAAGAATAAGGAGATCAATTTTTTTTTTTTTTTTAGAAATGATATGACATCAAAATAATTTTTTTCAATAAAAAGTGAGTCGAATATTTTGTACAAGTTAACATATTTGTAATATAAAAAAGTGAAAAAAAAGAGAAAATTAAATGATAATACATTACTAAAAGTATCTCTGTATCTTCTTTTTTTTTTTTTTTGTGTTTTATATAAATTCTCGTTTGAAGATGATTAATGTTTTTAACAGATACATCTTTGTTTATATTTTAATAACTACATAAATGTAATTTAATTAAAAATATGGTAATTGTTATATATATATTATGTAATACTTTCAATCACGCATGCTTTTCGGTTAAAAACAGAAATGGTTTTACCATGGCTTTTTTTTTTGCTTTTTCGGTATAAGGCTGGTGATAATTATCGAAAGATATGAGATCTACAAGAGTTGCAGACTTCCTACAAAACTTGCAGCAAATTATCTACCTTTATTGCTAAAATTAGTGGCTTTGTTCTTTTAAGTTTTATATTGGAATTTTCGGAATGTAGGAGTTTTAAAGTAGAAATGTTACGGTTGCAATGTTGTGGCGAGCACTAAAAAAATTATTTTACTAAAAAGAAACTTAAGAAATTGAAAATGATTTTCTTTATAAATGTTTTTATATCGAGCTAAAAATAAATTTAATTAAATTTGTTTTGAAATCTATTTGCTGCATGATAATTAATCTAGATTTGATAAAGCAGTATATATTATTTTAATCTTCCAAAAAGAAAAATTCTTTCTTAAAACAAAATAAACACAATTCTGGATGATCGACCACCGTCGAAATGCACTTCACTCAATTATTTTTCTTCAAATGAAACATTAGTGTAGCGAAACGGAAAATTAAAACATAATATTTGTTTATTCAAAATATATAACGTTTTTAATTTTTGTTGCTTAGAGTTAAAAGTGTAAAAACCGATCTTCAGCGAAAATATTTTAAAATATCTAAATTTCGGCAACGACAAATTTTTGGGTGAGCGTCAATTCGATAATATTATGAGTAAATACGAATATTAAATAAAAATGCACGAATTTTTCATAAATGGAAAAAATAAAAAAAAAACCTTACCTTAATATGATTCGTAATTTAACTATATTATCTTCTAAAAATTATCTAAACAATTTATAACCTCCCGGGGTAACTGAGAACTATAAAAATGTAAAAAAATTTCCATATTATCATATTAACTTTTTTAAAGCTATATTAAATTAAATATTAAATACATGTATATATGGTATACTAACTGGGGTTCCTTTCCTGGTAACCCCAATTAAACTTAAAACTAATGTTAGTTTTTTTCTTTGACTTTGGAAAAACTGCATGTTTATGTATTTTCATATTTTATCATACTACAACTTCATAGATTTAGTTGTTAATGGTCATTAATTTTAATTTTAAGTTTAAAAATAAAATTTCAGTTAAAAGTCTTGCATTTGGGGTTATAGATAGATAACACAATTTTATTATTAAAGTTTGTGTAAATTAATTTTTGTATTTTTATATTTTACTAATTTTGATGACAGAAAACTTAAAAATGAGGATAAAATATTCGCAGTTGATAATTTTTTATGTTGAAGTAATAATTTTGATAATTAATTTATTAAAAATTTTATAATATAATATTTATAAATACGTAATATATTATAATATTAATAACTAATAATATATTATTTTTCATTTGGATTTTCAGATATTTACTTACCGAAGGATATATAAAAAGTAAGTGATAAAAATTTAACTAAGTGGTTAAAAATTTAAAAATAAATTATTCATAAAATTAATAGGCTAGTTATATTTACTATTAATAAATTATTATATATTAGTTATAAAATATGTAAATAAATTATTAATTTTTCGAAACATAAATATTCTATTTAAAACTTATCTATTAGGTATTATATAAATGTTTTAATTTAAAGTAGGATATTTTTTTGTTGGTACATTCAGATCATCCATTAAATAACTAATTACTTATATTATTTAAGCTTTATCAGAGTCTAACTTAGGAGATGTGGAGAGAAGGCGAAAATACTACTTAATGTTCTGTGCCACTGATCGTAGGGTCTGGATGTTGCTGCAATTAGAAGGTTCCTCTTCCTCTTTGTAACAACAACATAAACAAAAATATTATATACATATACGTTAAAAAAAATACCAACCATTTCAATTATAATTTTTTTTTTTTCTCAAAAAATATTAGGTTCGAAATGCCATTTATTAGTTTCTGTATTTAAAATAAAAATAAAAAATTTAATGAGTAAAAAAATATTAGGTATATTAAAAATACACTAGATAATATTATAATGTTTCTGTTAAAAGGAATATTTTATTAAAAATAACATATATTTATTAAAAGAATATAATATTATAGTAGAAGACCTTGTTAAACAATTTAAACAAACTATCTGGTATTTGAGCGTTGGTTTTTCTAAAAGAATAAAACAAATAAAAATTAAATGGTGCAAACATTTAATAAAAAAAAAAAAAAATTCCACTTTGTGCAAACATAATTAATAATGGAAAATTTTTTTTTAATGAAATATTTAAAATAAAAAAATATTCCTTTAGATACTCCACAAAATAAAAAAAACAATAACAAAAAAGTATGTACCTACTAAAGTAAAATTCGTTTAATAAAAAAAACTTTTCCTTTCATTCTTTTCTTTCCTTTTCAATCCTTTTAACGCCATTCAAATATTAAATTAATTTAATTAGAAAATTATAAAACAAAAACGTTTTTTAATAGAAAAAAAAGTAAACATAGCTATTTTTTTTTCTTTAATTTCTCATTTTTCCAGAATCATTCTTTTATAAAAACACAAATCTATCTCTCTCAAACCAAAAAGAACTAGAATCCATTAAAAAAAAAAAAAAAACAAAAACCTCAACTTTTTAATTTGCTTTCAAAATTTTTTTATTTGCTTTTAACTCCATTTGCTTGAATAACTAAAAAAAAAAAAAAAAAGAGCATGTCCGTATTCTCAAAAGACAGATAATATATTATTATAGAGTTCAGCTAAATTCTGTTTTTCTGTGGTTCATTTTTCTTTTTAACAATCTCTTTTGTCCAAATAATTGGTACCATACGAAAAGTTAAAAAACAAAAAAAAAAAATGATTTTCAAAAAACAAAAAGACTGTGAGACACCATTAAAGAAAAATATCTCAACAAAAAAAAAAAAGGGAAAAAATTAAAGTAAATTAAGTTCCATTTTAATTTTTGTTCTAAAATAATTTTTTTGTCCTTACAAAAAATAAAAAAAATCTTAAAAATGACATACTAACACAAATCTTAATATATCCCATACATTTATAAACATATATGTACCTATATATGTATATGAACATACAAATACAATAAAGATTACAAAATAAAAAGTTTAAGGATATTGTCTAAGCTGTTTCATTTTTTTTTTTTTTAAGATATAGATACTTATTATTAATATAAAGAATCCTTTGTCTGTATTTATTTCTTTTATAATAAATATATAGTATTATATTATATGTAAATATAATAATATATATGTTTTGTATATAATATAAATAAAACATGTAATTGCAAAAAAAAACGAACAATAGTTGTTTTAACTGATTGCACACAAAAAAGTGATGATAATATTACTGTATATTCGTATATTGCACTTTCAGGATCCGGAAATTCTTTGACTACACATTATGTAAATATATATACATATAATCATAAATATATATATTAAAGTACATGCATTATATAATATATATTGTTTAAAAATAAGATTTATACGTTATATATTATTATTATCTATTTCATATAAAAGTATAATTATTTATACAGTGAATGGCAAAAATTTATATAACAAATTCGAATTTAATTGAATTAAAATAAAAATATTATAATAAATTCATAATTTTATAATAAATTAAGTTAAAAGTGTTGTGTTGAACTAGTATTCATCTTAATTAATATTTATTCACTGTACAGATTGTTCGATAACACGAGAGCAGAACAAAGACTGTAGATTTTTTGTGTTTTTGGTTCACGAGATTATAATAGGAAATCAAGAGTTATACAACATCAATTTACGTTAAATATGATATATTATCTAAGAGCTATTTTTCTTCTGTTCTAAAGTAAAATTTTTAGTTTCAGCTTTTAATGATATCAAAAAAAAAAAAAAAAATTGACTAAAGTTTAAGTAACTGATCTTGACTCAAATACATAAACATGGGTAACATACAACAAATTAGATAACATTTGATCACTAAAAAAAAATGAATGCAATTCTAATTATAGTTTTGACTTCATTATTTCATTAAAGTGAAACTTTAGGGTATTCGTATTTAATTTTTAAAAATATAACTAGAATTAGAAATAACTACAGATACAATAATAAAAGAAAATACTTTTTCCTTTAAAATACAATAATAGACTGGAATAAAATATCACGTGCCATATAATATTAAGTAAAGAAAAATTCATTGAAGTTTAGTAACAACTTATGTTGAGGCATTTTTCACTTATTTCATTGATGAGTGAATATGTTGCACCAAAAAATATGTAATAATATGTTATTTAATTTGCACCATGAATTTACACCCCATCGGAATTATCGGTCCAAAATAAAATGAAGAATGCTACAAAATTTGAGGCAATAATTTATTATGAATTATGGCCCAAAAATGAAATTGCAAAAACATCTTTTTTATGTTTACTTCGTCAAAACAGTTTTTTTATAGATTATTGGAAAAAAATAAGATATTTGTCTTTTTCAAAACGTTTACAAAGATTTTTACAAAAGGTTTGCATTAAAACCCTGTTTTTGTAATCGGTTTTAAAATCAGTTTTTCCAAAACAAATCAAATTGGTGAATGTAAATTCAATGAAATGTTAAGTATAGGTATTTATAATTTCTAATAAATTTAAAAATAATTCCAGAGAAACAAAATTTTTAAAACCCAATTTGTGCAAAAATAACACACATAACTGAAAATTGGCGCCCCTTTTGCATTTACGAAAAAACCCCCAAATTGCATTCAAAATTTTAAGACTATTTTTGTTTTATTTTGGAGCAATAATTCTTGGAGGTTAATTCGCGGAACTTAATAAATTTTTTTTAATTTTCCACTTGGCATCTTGTTCTTTTCTTTTAGTATCTTTTTGAATTTTAAATTTATTATTTTTATGTGGAATGGCATATCTGTAAATTACATTGAGAATCTTAAAGGTTAAGAATATTTATTTAGATTAAAGAACATTGAAAGAAGGACGATAATTAAAAAGGACAAAATATTATTCTGATGAATAAACGCTATATTGTATTGGTTTGAATTCATATAATACATTAATATTATACAAAAGATTTACTTTTGAATGAAAAAAGACTTTTCTCTTATCAAGGTCAACTAATTGAATTTTGTCATAGTTAAAACATTTTTTTTTAATTAAAACAACTGAGATTTAAAATATAATCCATACCATATCAATATTAATTTTAATTGGAAAATATTTTCATTATAATTATTTTATATTGTATAATTTAGTTAACTTTAAGCTTATTATTATTTATTTTATTGTACATCTTATTAGAAGTGCTTATAATTTATGGAAAAGCATCTAATAAAGATTACCTAAGTAAAATTTCAATGGTACAGTAAATTTCATATTTATTAAAAATAAAAAAAAAAAAAGTTTTTTGTTCTTAAAATAATACGAAAATATTTAAAAAAAAAAACTTAAATTTCCATATCTGGACCATTAAAAATTTGTACCTGATAAAAACATTAATAAGTATAATCACTTTTCTTAAACTCAAACTGTTTTCTTCGACATATAAATGCATATTAAAATCCATAATATTATGATCACTTATTATAATAGTAAGTATATAAATTTTTTAAAAATCATTTCAAGAATATAACAACTCAAAATAATATTAGAATTAAATTTATTATAACTTAATTAAAAGAGAACAAAATCATAAAATTTAACAACTTTATTTTAGAATCACGTATTGCAATATCTATTTTTGTTCACTTCCTTGGCAATAAAAAATTCTTTCTGGGCACGTTTCTCATCAAAACAAAAATAGTTTACGTTTTCAAAAACAAAAAATAAAAAACAAAAAATTCTAATGGCCCATCTAACTATTCTAAGTATTTTAAAATAAATTCTTATAAAGTTCCTTCCAACACATCTAAAAAATACATCATTTCCTTTTCCTTTTCTGTTTCCTCTCTTTACTCTCTTCAAAATTTCTTCTTTACATTAGAGAATTTCTTCTTTAATTCTAATGAATCCTTTAATAAATCTGAGTATTTCCGGAGTTTTTAAGTTCAGAAAATTTTTTTTTTTAAATTGCATTCTAGTCATTTGTATGGTATCAAAGACATAAAACGGAAAGAAAATCTTGGACATGATAATGTTCAAAAAATAAAAGTGTGAAAATAAATTGGAATAATCAATTTACAGTAATAATATTACAAATTTTATTGTTGCATAACTATCACTATAATTCAGTATAACTTAAAACACTTTCCAATATTCTTAATTTCTATGTTTTATGTTCTGTATGTAGAAAAAAAAAAACTTTTAAAAAAATTCAATAAAGTAATTTTGTTTTTTTTAAATAATTTTAACATACTAAAAAGAGATAAAAAAAAAAAAGATTCTTTCTAACGTCTCTTTTTCTCTTTGACATTACAATATCTCTACTACAACTTAATTCCGATTAATTTCATGATGACGATGATACAGAAAACAGAAACAGAAAGAAAATGTTTATGAAACATTTTTGATAAGAACTGATATTTCGTTCTGTTATTTGTGTTATTATCCCTTTCTTATATACTATTTTTCATCTTATCTTCTTCTTATCCTTTATAGTATTTTTCATATTGTATTGTGTCCTTTAAACGAACTGTAATTTCAGTAACAATATAGAGGAAAGAATTTTTCTCTCTCATTTATCCATCTTAAAGTCGACCTTCTCATTTTTTGTTCGTCATCCACTTACTTAAGGCAAGTCCCAAAAGGAATACAAAAACCTTAAGAGTTGTCAGCAACGTTTTTCATTTTTGTTTTTTTTTTTCATTTTATAGAGAATATTATTGAAGAACGCGAACAAAAATTCTTAAATAGGTCTCCAATGAAGTGCTTTTCCTTTGAAAAAGAAAATATGAAGAAAAAAAAAAAAATTTTTTTTTTTTAAATAAAATGAAAATAATGTTAAAATTTACTTAAATTCTAACAGTAATGGAAAAAAAAAAAAAGAAATGTAAGAATTTAATCGTTGTTACAATAACAGGAGAAATTAATATTATTTTTTCTATTTTTCGGAAGGCAGTTACGTCTACTGGATGGTTAAAGACAAATACTCGTCTAGTGGTTGTGTATTAAATACAGTGTAAATTAAAGGTTTAATGCATTTTAATTTTAATTGAAAATTGAAATTGAGGTGTCAATTAATTTCTTATATTTTTTGGCCAATAATCATGCTAAAGATAGATATCTCAATCAGATGTTTAGTTCATCATCATAAAATCTTAAAAGTAAAAAGATTTCACTTTAAAGCTTTAAGTTTTATCAAAAAGGAGCCTACCATACATCATTACCATTAGTTTTGATTATTCAAGTTTTGTTATATAGATGATAATACGATTTTGAATTAGTTTTGCAGTAATATTTTATATTATAGGATAAAATTACAACTAATTTTTTTATTGACTCCGAATTCCGAAAAAAAATAAATTCATGATAAATTGTATCAATAATATTGGAGTCTGAATCCTTTTATCCGTTTATCGTTCACCAGATTTCTAAAAATCAATATTCTTTCTAAATTTTGTTTCTTTTGGATATGGAACATACCATGCATAATTCACAACATCTCACAATTCCTTTACCGTTTATTAACTACTGTTCTTGTTCAAACACACTAAATTTATTTTCCAAATAGCATCATATATATACAATATATAAATTTTAAAACCTATCTCTACATTGATTCTAAATGAGACATTGTGGATACGCTTTAACAGACAAAAGTTGTTCAGAAAGTCATAATAAAAATTTTTTGATAGAAGGAATAAGCAAAAAAAAATTAATTCAAAAATTATTAGAGTAAGTGGCGCGGCCAATGAGTTTGGGAATTTAAATGAAAATTGAAAAATGTCTGAATAATGCAATAAGTTACTCTCTTTTTTTTTTACAAATTTTTCTTTTAAATTTTCATATTTTTTTGAGGTTTAATACTTTTGTTAAAATCCTTGAATTTTCTTTAAAAAAAAAAAAAACAAGCATAAGAAAAAAGATGCTCTTATTAAGGAGTTAGAATAATAAAACAAAAATAAAACAAAAAAAAAAAAATTAAATTTATAAGGAAACATTTTGGAGGATTTTCGGAGCAAAAATAATAAGAAAAGGCAAACGGAATTCATTAAATTTATTTTTTATAACATTGAGTAAACATGATGTTTATTTTATTTAAAAAAAAAGAAAAAAAAAAAAAGCAAAAATATAAATTATCGTGAATTTAATTGTGTTTTTTTTTTTTTTTTTTAAGTGAATTAAGTAAGACAAGATGAATTTTTCGTTCGTTTTGTTCTTTTTATTTTGGAATTGTAAATTGAAATTCTAACAATGATGATGACAGCTATTAATGAGTAGCAACGCAAGGGATAAAAAATTTAATTTAAAAAAAAAAAAATTTTCTCTGTTAAATGTTATTAAAGAAAGATTTTTTGAAAATTTTAAAGAAATTTTTTTTTAATTTTTTTTTTTCATAAATTTATTTAAAATACGTCCAGGATTTAAGAATCTTATTGTCTTAAAACAGTAAATAGACGTAAGTATTTTTTATGTTCTCAACTTTTTGGTAAGAGTTTGAAATTTTTTATTCAAAAACTCATGCTTTTTTGATGGAACGTTTAACTAAATTTGATAAAAATTTTTTTTATGATATTATGATATTAAATAATATATAACTGTATTAAATAATAAATACACTGTATTTAATTAATAACTGATTCTGCTTTAATAAATTTTCTAAATTTTGGTATAATAATTATAATATGTAGATATATTTATTGAAAGATTCAATTTTGGTACCTTTTCATTACTACTCTTACATATACTTTCTCTATGTGTCTTACATTCTCTTTCTCTATACTTTGTCTATGTGTTTTCTCTGACCGAAGAAAAATTATATAAAAAAATCTTATCGGAACAATTTAAATAAAGAAGAATTGAAAGTTGACTGTGACAACTCTAGAATAGCCACACGAACATAATATTATATAAATTTGACAGTGTTGTGTTATGTTAGCTATCTTAACCAGTTACGTTAAACCAATCAAATTTTGTGTTGATATTTTGCATTAAACTTAACTTCTTTTAAAGCCCTAACATAATAGATACTGATATTTTCTGGTATAAAAATGAAGTTATATGGTTCTTTTCAAGTTTAATGGAGTAGTAGCCGCCTATTAAATAAGGAAAATTCGGAATCGTACGACGATTCGATTTATCGTGCAAAATAATGGACAGGCAGAGAAGCGAGCGCACTTACCTAAATTATCTGAGAATTTAATCCTGAGCAAGATTGTATATATACCTACTTTTTTCACATATATCTCTTATAGACTTTTTGATTATCCCAAAAGTGTTCATCGGTTTTTTGTATTTTGTTTTTCGCTCCGTGGATTTTCAATATTCAACAAAATACTTTTTATTTGATCATTTTATTTGCGTGTCTCATTTATTTTTTCAGGGTATTAGAGCTACGAAAAGACAAAAATCTTTTTTATATAAACTTATAAATATATATATATATATACATATAGTTTAAGAACAGTTTACTAAAAGGTAATGATTTTTGTTCTCATTTTTATTTCTGGCTGACTAATGAAGAGTATGGATAAATTTAAAGATTCTTCTTGACGGAATATAATAGAAAATTCTGCAACGTTTTTGAAGTTTTTCATATCTTTAAAAAGTGTTGAATAAAAAAAAAACAATTAAATAAAAATTTAAAAGTAAAAAAAATAAAATCATCAGCTATCGAATTAAAATGACCTGATAGAATAACCTAATGCAAATTAAGTTATTGGGAATTATTAAATTAGGTTAGATTATTATTAAAAAAAATAATACACTACACTAAGTACACTAAGGTTCATTTTATTATGTCTAATTTATAATTTTACATAAAATACACATATATTTATAATATACAGTCTTCACTGCAATTACACTTTTCAGTTTTTTTTTTGCTTCATGGTTAACCTTAAATTTATTAATTTATAATAAAATAATTAAATCTAATATTTATAATATTAAAAAATTCGAAAAACCATTTATACATGAAATATTCCTTAACTATCAGTAAGTAATTATTATATATGGATATAGTCTGAAGATATTTTAATGGCTTAAGATTTAAAAAAAAATTTTTTTACATAGGTACTATCTGAAATATTCCAAATTAAATTTTCTATTTTCTATTTTATTTCTTATTATATAAAAAGAAAAATATAATATACTATATGTGATTGTCCCTTATAATACCATTAATTTTTGCCATTAAATAATATATTTTTTTTAATCGTCCCTTTACTTGAAATACCTAGGATTTTCAATTTTAACACGCTATTAATCGGTACCTATAATGTCATAAGATTCCTATTTGGAAAAAAAAAAACCAATAATGAAAATTACCTGTAAAAAAAAAATTTTTATTATACCATATTAAGTTGAAAAAATTTATTTTAATAATTTTATATAGTTTTTTTTTTTCTTTTTTGAACATATCATAAAATAATAAGAGAAAGAAAGAGATAGAAGCAAAGATAAAAATAAAAATTCTTTTCAATAAATTGTTTTTCAGTGTAATTTGCCTATCATTAAATTTTATTTCACTCTGGGGACGGAAAAAAAAAAATTTCATATAAAATGCTATAAAAAAATATTCAATCCATATAATATTAAAAGTTAATATAAAATTCTTTGACCACTAACCACCGTAACATCAGCGCATTGAACATTAAAATTCGAACATTATGAGAGAGGCAAAAAAAAAAAACAAATTTTATTTTTAGTTTTCATAAAAAATTTTTCACCACCACTTAAAAAAGCCTTGGATCGATGATGACACATAATATAAATCTTATGTGAGAAAATATTTTAAAGGCAATATTTTAACAGTTTAGTTTAAAAACAAAATGCAAAATTGATTAAATTGTTTTGGATCTTTTAGTCACAGATTAATAAATAATAAGCTGAGTATTACATATGTAAATGTATATGGATGATGATTTGGAAATATGTAAACCACATATGGTAATGCAGTTTATAGTGTCGACAAGTTTTATTAAGAAATCGTAGAAGTTTTTTTTTGTCTAAGTGGGTGAGAATCTTCCAAAGATATCAAAAATATACTCCTAGATAGTGTCAGATTCTTAATGACTATACTCAACTTCCCCTTTAGCCAATATAATAGGACAAAAGCGCTATGTGATAATGCAGTATTTGGCTAAAAATAGAAGAATATAAAACTAATAATTTTTAGCCAAATAGAAGAATATAGGACTAAAGGTTTAAATTATGGGGAATTGGAATGCAAGGTAACAATGAGTTTGCCAATTATTATTACTATTTTGCGATCAGTGACGAAGTCATCAACAGTTATAACATGCAGTAGTATATAACACCTTTCTGCATGGAGTATTTATTAAAGACAAGTTAATTATCACTGTAGGAGCTATTATTATTACTATTTATTACAGAGTCAGGGCAATTTTTGGGTTACATACAACGTAGATACAGTAGTATTTTTGCACCTTCCTGATCGAAAGATCAGCTTGGTCATTTAATTCTTGTCATAAAATTTGTTGAAGACCATAAGAAAAATATAAGGAAACTTTGGGAAAAATTGAAATGAAAATATTAGTAAAAAATTAAAAAAAAATTAAATTTTTATTTGAAATATGTCTTTAGTTCACTCAAAATTTGAAATTTCATCATACAGTTTCTAATGCTTTTATACAGGAATTGAAAGAGATTTTATGAATGCACATTAAAATTTGGAATTATATAACGTATACCTAATATTTCTGTTATAATCTTCCTGTGGGCTGGAAATTAAAATACTATATGGAAACGATAAACTATTTATAATCTAAATTACTATTTCTAAAATTATTAGCCATACTGTTTTTATATCTGTATAGTTGAACTTTGATAATTTATTATTCAAGTCGTATTTTTTAATCAACTTTATGACTTATTTTTAATTTTTTACATCACTGTACCTAGCAAAACAACCAATATGTGCACATATAATATTATATGTTGTAAATTTTTTATCAATTTTTAACACGAATAAAACAAAAAAATTGATGGGATGATGAAAAAAGGACAAAATATGGTAACCACATTATCATTTGTCAAACTGAGTAGCCTAGATTCTTTTAAAAAAATATTATATTTTGTATAAAATAATTTTTTGTTTTTATCATTGATTTGGTTATTATTATTGTTTTTCTATATTATACAAAGACATTTATTTATATTAAAATAATCTTATATATGCATATACGTATAGGTATGTAATAAAAAGAGGATTCTATTCTATCCATTATTTACTACTAAAGGAAATTATAATAAGTAATAATATTAAAATACAACAATGTCCTTTTTTTATCATTTCCCAGGATCTTCAAAAAAAAGTTTTTTTTTTAGTTTATTTTCATATTGTCTTGGATGCTTTTGATGCTTCCTTTAATCTTTTATGAAATTCATATAAACATTCTCGTGTAATATCTTTCACTTTATTTAGCTATTGGATGATATGTTGTTATTTAAAAGAGACGAATTGAAAATTATATAGAAGGACATTTCTAAAAGACCATGTAAATTAGTTTTTTTTTTCTTTCAAAATGAAGGTTAAATAAGAGTGAGGAATTTAAAATTTGTTTTTCGAAAGAATTTCAGAATAGTGTTATTGTTTTTTGTTTTGTGTTGAAAAAAGATAAAAAATTTTTAACTTATCATAAATAAGTTGAATTTTAATAATATTTAGTTCGTAGTATTTTTATAAATATGTTACAATATTATAACACCTTAGCCAATATAATCGGATGAACCTGCAAACGCAGTATATTGGCCAGGTAGTAGGGATAGGAAAAGATGGGAAATGGATACGGAAACATTGAATTGGGAGCGGGACTGTAAGGAGAAAATGAATCCGCCTATTATTATATTACTATTTTGCTAAGAGTTACTATAGCCGTTACAATAGTTACAACATGCAGTAGTATATAACACCTTACTGCATGAGGTTATTATTGAAAGCAACTCGTACTGTCACTGTAGCAGCTATTATTATTGGTGTTTGTATTCTTATTAACACTATTATTATTTTACTACCTATATCTATATATTTTTAAAATCTTGAAGGGACTAAGTCTTGTTTAAAAATTTATTATTTTAAGATTTTATTTTATTTTGGTAAATAAAACAAGTGTTATGGATTAATTTGACTAATTTTTTAATATTAATTATTAAGAAAATCATTGTAGTTATTTACTGCTACTCATAATTTTCTGAGATTTTACTTTAAAAAGACATTACACATAATTTCTAGTCTAATAAATTAGTGGATTAAAGTACGAGAAACTACATTTTTGCATTTGTTTCTATCTAAAAAACTCTTTTAAAAACGTCTTCAATTATCAATGGAACAATTTTCACATTGTTTACAGTTTAGTTTTTGTTATTAAACAATTTTATTTAGTTAAGGATATTTTGAGGATTCAAAATGTAAATTTATACTATTATTAACTATAAAACAGAAAACAAATTGTTCACTCGTTTCGTAAACTATTAAAACTCTGAACTGTTAAAACTTTCAATTTTAAATTATTTTTAAATTCTTAGTGAGAATATTATAAAACAATTTTTGAATAGATTTTTATAACTCACAGAAGCTTTTCTTAAAAATTTATAAAAATCATTATTTGTGACTAGAAAAATTATTTGGGATTGTTTTTGGGTTGTGGTATAGTCTAACAGTTCAGAATTACCTATTAAATTTTAAGAAAATAAATTTCTTAATATAGGTACTGTATTTCAAATAAGTTTTTGTTTTATAGCAGAGTTTTTGGAAGTCAAAAACGAAAAACTTGTTGTATACTTTACAATATAGATTCATTATTTTATAAATTTTTCAACAATTAAATGTTTTCAAAGTTTTAAGTAGGTATATGATTCTTTTGAGAATCAGAAATATTTTTTTTAGCACATCTTCAATAAAATTTTGAAAAAATGTGCCTATTAGTTTCATTCTGTCCGTTCGTTTGTTTTCAAAACTTCTACACCGTTAAAGATAGAAAAAAAACTTTTTAACCATGGGTACGCCTCATAAAAAAATTAAATTGTAGAACATCGTTTTCATGTAGCCCATCCATTACGGAGAAGCTGCAGCCCCGCTAACTTTGAAAAATGCGTATATATCTCATGTTTAAATGCGTATATATCTCATGTTTTACTTAACATTTTTTTAAAATGCCATTTAACTTAACATGCTGAAAACGCCATTTGACAGTTGACAAGAACGTTCAATATCAAAATTATACAATTGTTTTAAATTTAGGATTTAAATTTACCGTTATGTGAAAAACAAATTTTGCATGATTTTTCTACCTTCAGTTTTCTACCTCCGGCACGCTTTTAGATATTGACTTGAGGTTTTGCAAGACATAAAAATTAAAGGTTCAGTAATATATTTTTACGTGTGTTAACGGGTTTTCTTAGTTATATATGGTTGCGGATTTACAGCCCTTCAAAATTGCAAAAAAAATCTTTTTTTTACAATTTTTCCTATATGAAATTTTCAAATTTTGGTGCAAATCACAATTCTAAATAGTTTGTATTATAAATAGTTTGTAATTCTAAATATTTTGTAAATGTGCGCTTTTAAAAACAGTTTGCTTAGATTCTGCTTTGTTGTTATTCATTTTCTGAACTATTAAAATTCTGTGGAGGTATTAAAAAAGTTCTCTTAATCTTTAAATTGTTGCGTGTAAACAGTTTAAAAGAAGATTTCTAATCTAAATGAAAACAAGCATAATCCAATACAAAGAAATAATTGGTCTATATCGAAATAAATACCGATTTTTTTAACTCGGTTCAGTTGTTTTCAAATGCGAGCCGCTATTTCGAGAAAATGAATAAGTTTGCAATTTTTTAGTTTACTCTTATATTAGATTTTTATAGATTTTGTTGTTATTACTTATTTACCCATACTGTTTAAATAAACGATACCTTTATAAATAAAAATAAAAGTTAATTTTTAAAAAATAATATAATGATTAACTAATAGCAGTGCCTTTTAAAATATTTTTGGAGAATTTAAAAATTAAGACTTTTATAGTATAAAACATACCCATTATTTTTTTCAAAAACTTCTTAATTTTCAACATTAATAATAAATCAGTAAATCTCTTTTTTTTTTTAAATTTCAAGTGAAAAAGGAAAATTTCATTTTTCATTAAAATTTTTTATTTTTGTTCCCATTTTGATTCATGTTCACTTCAATATAATAAACATAAACCTGAATCTTACACAAGATACCCCTGAGACCAAAGAAAAATTTGAAAATAAAAAGCAGTAAAAAAGTTCCAAGATTACCCTTTTATAGATTACCATTCTTATTTTACCTATTATATTATGTATAATGAACAAATATATGAACTTAAACATTTTAATATCTACACATTTTCACACTAAGCTATTCATAAGTTACCATTTTTGTTTTTACAATAATTCACAATGGATAAAAAATTTATTATGTATTTTGTATAACAGTTTTTTTTTTTCTTCTTTTTTTTTTTTTAAATAAAAACCTTGAGACTTTTACTTCTAAATGTAAGCTGAGACAAAACAAGAAGAAAATTCGACATGAAGATTTTTTTAAATAATTTTTATTAAGCGCCCCCTAATTTCTATCCTCCGCAACACATTTTATACTTTTGCCTGTTCCAGCCTCTTTAACATAACTTTTAATATGACCCTTTCTAATATATTATGTTGTGTATTATCCCTCATAACATCTATTATAAAGTGAAACAAATACATGAAGATATTATTAAAGAAAAGTGATAGAAAGAGAAAGACTATAGGAAAAACAGGAAAAAAAAACTGATTTGAATTGAATGGAATTTTTACCGTTGTTATTTTTTATTGTATTGTGAATATACTTTTGTTTTTTTTTTGTTCTTTTAGTTTTTAAAAACTTGTTTTTTTTTTTTTTCTTTTAAGGATATTTTCAAGTGTATTGAATATAAATGTAGTTTTAATTGTGTGCGTGTGTTTAAGAATAGAATATGAGGGGTGTGAAAGAAATGACGATATATGTTTTCAGAATAGAAAATGAGCTTTAAAATAAGGCACGTGGATTAAAAAAAAAAATATATATATATATATATATACAAAATTTTGATGATGATTTCTTGTAAAGAAAAGAAAATAAAGAAAATTGACTTAGGGTGGGACTGAAAGGTTGAATAAATGAATGATTGTATTGAATGAGTTGGATGTAAAGGTATATGGGTTGAATGAATAAATGGTAAATGTAATACTTAAAAATTAAGATGATAAATATCTTAAAAGAAATTTGTTCAAGACAATTTTTTAAAGTTCTTTAAGTAAAATATATTATATTTGTATTTTTTTTTACTAATTTTCTTTATTTATTTTCTTTTTATACAGTTGGGTATACAGACCTACAACAGTTTCTTTTTCTATCTTTTTCCCTCATATTATATTTGTTGCTTGAAAAATTGAAATGACATGAACATTTTCACTTTTATATGATCCCTTACTTCTAGCAATTTGATTTAGAAAATGAACATGAACTTGAAAACAAAAAAAGAAAAAACTTTGTATATTCAGTAGATACTTATATATACTGACTGAATATTTTAGAGTTTTAGACAGTAAGGTTGAATGTTTGAAAATTTTTTTTAAGGAAACCAAAATAAGGAAAAGAGAAAACATAATTTTTAAGTATTTTTATGATGAAATTTTGATGATTTAAAAAAAAAAAAAAATTGATATTGATATCAGGATTTAGTTTTTTTATTTTTTTTGTTTTCTGTTTTATTTAATCTATCCATTGGTTAGATAATGTAAAAAAATTTTAAATATCATTATATAAGGTTAAGAGGATTTAAAATAAAATTTTTCGATTCTATGGAATTTTACAGAATTCATTGGATTTCATAATAAAATATATTATTGCTATTAGATAATCTGATTTTAATGATTTCCCAAACGATATCTAAATTGATCAATTGATATCCTGTTTAGTAAATTTTATTTTATTTTCTTCTTTCTTTTGTCTATAAATTATAATGTACAATAATTGTAAGAGTGTGAGTGTGATTATTATAAGTTTTATCTTTTAATAGGAATTTCAATAAATTAGTTTAAAATAAAGTTTTTCTTTTAATATTGAAAAATTTAAAATAAGTATTTGGATGATTCGATTGTTATATTATTATGATTGTCAGAAGGTTTTTGGTTAGTTTAATAGTTGGGTTTCCTTTTCCATTCGGCTGTCTAGATGTATTAAGTTTTTTTGGCCTGAAAATCAAAGAACTTCTAACAGGATTGAGGTTTTGTGGTTATATTTAAGTCCCTCTATCGCGGGATAAACCCTTTCGGGGATCAATTACTAGTAATTGTAATGAATTATATAAAAGAACACCAGTTGATTCTGATACAACTAACGGCTAATAGTGCTGAAGTTAAAATTATTAATGATATTTACAGATTTTATTTGTTCTTTGTTTTTTTTTTTTTAATTTTCATTAATTAAAAGGATTTTTGTGATTATATGAATCATTTTAAGAGTTGCAGATTCTTATGCTTACTTAAAATCGAATTCTAAGTTGATTTAGCTGTGTACCTCCGTCATTTTCCACAATAAAGTAAAAAAATAATGGAGATATGATTCTAAAACATTTTATCATTTCATTTTTATAAAAATGTCAGTATTGCTCATGCATTATTTTCCTTTTATATGAAAATAACTACGATGTTTAACTAAGCTGCACAATTGAAATTTTGTAAAAATAAGTTAAGTTTTATGACAACGATCTCCGAAAAATTTTACTGGTCTAGAGGTACAAGTTCGGTTAACTGTCGTACAACTTCCTTTTTTTATATGAGCATAAATCAATTTCTATAGATATAAAAGCTGAGTATTTAGAATTATGTCGAAAGAAGATATAAGTTTTATGCCAACGACTTTTGTAAAATGTGGTTAATCAACACAACAGGATCGTTTATTTGAATTTACATGCTAGTATCATTGGTACTTTAAAAAGCTAGACATCTTAAATTTTGTAAAAGATGATCAAGAAGTTTTAGAAAGTTTGGTGCAATGAGATCAAGTATTCATACAACTACATAAATATTATATCACATTACTTAATTAAGTTAGACATTTTCAATTTTCTAAAAGATGATTAAAATGTATAGATATACTGGAGTTATGATAGACTACTCCTACTCTTTAAATTACTAAACTCTTCCTCATTTTTTATCTAATTAAATTTTAGTTAAGTAATGCTTGTTATAAATAAGTAAAAATCTGGACACAGATGGCATTGTCATTTACTTTGAATTATATTTGAATATTTTATTAATAAATCACTAACAATAAAAATTTATAGGTATCTTAAGTTTGATCTGCAGAAAGAAACAGATGAATATTATTATTAAAATCTATATAATATAATATATTTAAAATTTATGCTAGAAAAAAAATTAAAAAGCAAACTTAACATTATAATAGGTTATAAGGAATTATAAGGAACCAGAAAACTTGACCTAGGTGTATATCATCATTCATATAACGATGATGAAATTATTCAAATAAAATATTTTCTAATAAACTAATAAGATACCTATCTATAGATATACCAATAGATCATAATATAAATTTTAACGTATCAAGAAATGTTATATCATCACTTCCTTTTCAATAAATATTTTTTATATATTTTATGTATATAAGATCTATTTATATATAAATATAATGTAAATATTATATGTATTATGCACTAATTATATACCTACATCCATACCATATCCATATGTAAAATTTATATATATTTCTTTGCTTGTATATTTTTATTTATTTATGGTAATGATGTTAACTGCTATAGTTTAGAAGTCATTCTTTCTAATGTATTACAAATATATATTTTTTTTTTATGCTGTAAGAAATCAATATTGATTCGGTCTATATAGTAAAACACAAATATTTTATCTATAAAAAATAATATATGAAACCATTTTGAAAGGAAGTCTAGGAAAACAATTTTTCAAAAAATATTTTCATTATTCATATAATATTATTTTGATGTCTCGATGGTAAAGTTGTAAGAACTAGAAAAGATATACCTATACTTATATTTTTTTCGGGTATTTTTTTTTTTTTTTTTAAATTCATTTTATAGAAAATTTTACTTTAATTCTGAGATTTTGTAATATATCAGATTTTCACTTTAGATTAATTCAAAATTAGATTTTGTAGTGGATTAAAGAAAAAGATGATCAATTGAAAACCTGTACATTATAGTACACCTCATACGGGTAACACTTGATTTACGCGGCACTTGAATTGCACTATTTTGAATTAACGCAGTTAAAATTTTGCGACCAGGTTTCTAAAATACCATTTGCAAAAGCTTTTACAACATGATTTTTTTTAAGTCGGCTTTTAAGCCGATCAAATAAATACACTAATGTATGTAAATCCATATAAAGTAAAAAAGCTTTAACATATTTGTGGTGTGCTACTTTTATCACTGCACATTAGTTTCTTTGTATCGTTGTGGTCGTTATTTTTTCTTTTTGAAGTTTAAAATTTAATTGTGAACTACAACATATCTTGGATCCATACAATGAAATTAAAAAGCACCTTGATAGGAATAAAATTCAGTCGAAACTTACCGATTTTATACAAGTTGAAAAGGTAATTCCAGCTGATGAAATTAAAACTGATTCAGATGACGAAGATTTGATTTTAATATTTTGTTATTATTTATTTTAAAAGTTTTTGTTAAATAAATTATTAAAGTTAAATATATGTTGAATTCTTCATTTAAAAATGGTTATGTGTTTTAAATTTGTACAACGTTTACCATTTTAAGTTATGTATTTTTGAAAAAAAAAAAAAAAAAAAACAATACTGAAACCTAATTCCTTAATATGTATGAAGTTCAAGTCTCATTTTACGCGGTTTTGATTTACACGCTATTTTACTGGAACGTAACCACCACGTAAATCAAGGGTTACGTGTACCTTTTAAAGCTGATATGATCTGTACATAATAATAATAATATTTTAGATCATTTTGAGCAAACTATTGAAAATTTCATAATGCCTAAAAGAAATGATTTGTGAAAGTCCCTTTTAAATTTTATTTAATAATAAAACTTTAGGACTCTTAAAGTGGATTAAATAATCATTTAATTAAAATAATTTAAAAATCACAAGATTTTTGCAGAACAAATATCTCCATCCTTAGAACATCAGAGTAAACCATAAATTTTTTAAATACCTGGAAACTACGGCCATTTAGTTTGAGATAAAACCATCAAGTAAATTTTCAGTAATCTCAGTGTTAAATTAAAATTAAATATTTTTAATTTTTCTTAAGAGGTTTCTGTATTCTTTTCGGATTACAATGACATATTTTGAAAATAAAAAATCTACATGTACAAATATTACTTGTATCTATAAATATACATAATTTTTATTTAGATTTATCAATAGATATAATCTGGTATATATAATGAAAATGAAATTGCATTTTTATTTCATATCAAGTTGACTGCTAAATTGAATTTTTATGGTAATTGAATTATTTATGGAAATTTTTAGAATAACAACAAAAAACGATAAGAAAAAATAACAAAAACAAATTTTTTTTTTTGTACAGTTAAGAATCCATTTTTTTTTTTTTTGCTTCTCTGTGTTTTATTAGAACCGGATGTGATCCCCATATGTAAAAAAAAAAAAGCATAATAAAAAACAAATAAACAAATGAACAAACAACAACGACAACATAAGGAAGTAAAATTTATATATGAAAGTCTGAGAGAAAGAGAAAGTTTCTAAGTATGATGCTAAGAATACATACCTAATGTATTTTATAATACATATAACATATTTTATAACGTAATACATTACACATACATATAAAAAAAAAAACATGTACATCATATAAAAAAAAGTTTAAATTACAAACTTGTTTAAAACTTAAAGTAAGTAAAAATAAGTCAAAGTTTGTTTTTTAAAATTAATTTTAAGAGAGTGGGTTATGGTCGAAAAGTTTCCTCTTCATCCTTGAACTCTCTTTATTTTTTTTATTTTTTTGCTCCTTTGCTTGTTTTAAATTTAATATTTCTTGTTTTGCGACTTAAAATTATAGTTTTACGGCATAGAACTTGTCATATAGGGGCGGGGAATGAGAATATTTTTATTTTTGTTTTTTTTTTAATAAAAACTTTAAAATTAAATTAAAACTAGGGTAAAAGTTTGTTGTAATTTAAATGAGTTAAAAAGACAACAGGAAACTAAGAGTTTTTAAAATTATAAAAGTTTCATATTTTAATTTGACTTTCTAAATATGATGGATGAAGACACCATGGGAGAAATCATTAAAATGGCAGATGATAGAACAAAAATAAAAAATACTTAATATTAAATAAGTAGCGTGGATTTTATATAAAATATTTAGATATCTCTTCCTTGTCGTTGAAATAAATAAGTTAAAATATAATATTGTGAACATATTATATAGTGAATGAGTGCCATACAAAAGTAATACAAAAATGGTACAAAGTTATAGATATAGTATTTGTCTTTTTTTACTTGAATAGGTGTAAATCACCAAAACACGCTAAAGAGGACCGTTTGAAGCTTTAAATCCCTTAACACCACTCCTCTTTTTGATCCTTTTTTCCCAATATAGATTTGGGAAATTTTAGTACTATATTGTAGAGTTCAGCTATAAATTTTTATCGTACCGTGTAGATAATCCGATTATTTCTTTTTAATTAGAAATAGCAATTTTGTGCATGATCGTGGTTCATTCAGTGGTAGTAATAACATCTTACTATTACGTTCGTGTATTAAATTATTGTTTCAAAAAATGAGTTAGCCTGTGTATTAGATCACGTCAGTAGTGTGATTTGTTACATAATAAATTTATATTTGAATTTATTATAATAAAACTTAAAACAATATTAAATGGAGTAGAAATGGATAAAAAAGTTTATGTATTGAAGATTAATACATGTTAAAACTGGTGACACCGATATGACTCAAACGAACTTTCTCCTGTTTCAATTTAATAATACAATCAGATAATCAATAACTATTACACCACAGCGACACTATTATAATTGTACTCTTGGTATGACAAGGTAAGATTCTGTTTGTTATGGAGTAAAAATTAAGGTAGTTTAAGGTTTGTAGGAATATAAATTCACGAATGTGTTGAATTTTTTCTTAAACCTATTCAAATTGAAAATGTAATCATTCTTAATTTTAGATAACATATTAAGTGGCAGATCGTTACTAGGTAACGTCATATTAGTAGTTATAAATTATAAATATTTTTTTTCAAACTTTCTGACCATATTTCAATGTTTTACTGAGATTAATTTTGATCTGTTATTAGATTGAAAATATTATATTTTCAATATATTTACAATTTTTGTTGCAAAAAAGATTTCAGAATATTCCTATATTCTTTTTCTACATTTTGTAATCTAACAAAAAAAAAAACTTAATGTTTTATAAAGCTCAGGCAGCATAATATGAAGAATAAACTTCATATATAGTATCTATATTATATTATGTAATAACTTACAAGTTTATATTATGTAATAAATTATTGCTGGTTATAATGATATAGTGAAAAATCGGTATAATACCACAAGGAAATGCATTTTTTATAGTTTTAAAATCATAAAATAATTATTATCATCTTAATAATAAAATCTATACCCAAGTATCATAATACAAAAAAAAAAAAAAAAAAAAAACAAGTTTACACCATAAGAAAATTTTCTTATATAAAAATTAATTTTCCATGAATATCCTTTTATATAAAATCTTAAAATAATGATATTAAATATTAAAACCATTAATAAAATAATTTTATATATGTAATAAAATATTAAGTTATCACTTACTTAAAATACTTGAATTTTGCTAATATTTTAGTAAATTTATAGATCTGAAATATAATCTTTTTGTGTAAATGATTCAAGGACTAAAATAATGAGAAAATTAATAATAAAATAATATTAGAAAAAAAAAATAAATAAATCGTAAAAATGCATTATCTTGTATTTTCAATATTAAAGAAAATTAATAAATCCATTATGAATGCTATTTAATAATGAATGCTAATATCTAATTTTAATCTAACTGGCTTTATTATCATTATTTCCGCAATTTAAATAGAAGTTTTTGATTTAAATTGTTACTTATGCTTCTTTTTTATTGTTGTGTGGCTATTTTTGGATCATTAATTAACTGCTATTAATTTCTTTGCGGATCTTACTATAACTGTTTTGTTTTTTTTTTGAGATAAGATTAAAATCTTTAACTCTCCTCAAACTTATTTTGTAAATTTTAAATTCCTCTAAAAACAAGGGAAAATGGAGAAAACATTTTGTGGTGAAGATTCTTTCCATCATAAACGGTTTAAATAAAGCCAGCTTCAACACTTTATTTGTTTTATTCATTTAGCTTTAACTTTTATATTATTCTTGGTTGAAAATTTATCCAATTTTAAGTTTAGAAAATAATTTTCTTTTTACTGATATTATGATGCAAATTTGTGTATTTCACATTCACATATATGCTATTCTATGTTAAAATATTGTTATTTGTTTTAAAAAATATTGCAACTAAACAGGACATACTACATGAGCTACGCTTTAATGAAATCTTATCCAACCTAAACTTTTGGAAACCCCAATTATTTTATTTTCACTGACATTTTTATATAATATTTATGTATGTATATGTTAGAAATTCTAATGTATATTTAAAATGTTATTTTTTTTTATAAAATTTTGAAAAATATTGCAGGTAACAGCACTCACTGCGTGATGTAACGTTAGATGAAAAATTATCCAATTTTAATTTTTGGAACCCCATAAGTTTTTTTTGTTTATACTGACATTTATGTATGTAACTTTGTGTATTTGACAGATAGTTATACTATTTTCTGTGAATTATATAATGGGTATATATTTTGATAAAATTTTGTAATATATAGGTGCTGAGTCTCTTTGAGTGAAAAATTGTAAATAAAAATGTACTCATTTATGAAAAATGTACTCATTATGTAACTTTTGTCAGCGGTAAAATTTCAACCATATTTCTAACGTATAAATTTTTTATACGTTATTTACAAAAATGGTAAAAATTCACTCAAGGAAGTTTTTCGTAAATATTTTTTTGTGGATAACTTGAGGGTTAAATTTATATGAGGCAAGTATTTCGGAAGAATAAATTAAGAACGTATGTAATTTTATTGTTTAAATTAACACGTTAAACAATAAAATTACATACATTTATACTAATATTATAATTTTAATAGGTATTAATATTAAAATTATAATATTTCTAAATAAATTTATTTTAAAATTATATTTTTAGAATAAAATTAAATGCAATTATTGAGATTTTCATTTAATATATTTTAGAAATATTTTATAATTAATTTAATAACATTTAATTTTAGCACTTCTATCAAAATATTTCACTAATATACAATATTATATATTATCACAATAGTGATTTATTTAAATATTATAAAATGTTAATACTTAACTTAACAATTTAACTTTAATCAATTAACATTCAACACATTTAAATATCATGCAATATAAAATTTAATTATAAATATTTTCATATTATATTGCATTGCCATTGGCAATAATATCTCTAGATATTTATTACATTCCTTATATGTACCTATATAAGTAAAATTATTGCTATATTAAATTTATAATAATTTTAATTAAATTCACTATCAGAAATTATTCAATTGTTGCTGCTATTTAAGATATTACAAAAAAGTAATCTTTTTATTGAAGGGGACGTTGCTTTCTTTATGTGAACTTTTATTAATATATTAGACGGTTATTATTATAATAACTAGCTATATAACCGACTACTTACATAATAATATGATATAAATATAAAATACTTCAAATACTTCAGCCATTAAATAGATATTTTCCTGTCCATTATTAATCAGTTTATAGACATTTTATTGATCATTATCATCATTTCCATTAATATTATAATTATTATTATGGTTTTTATTAAGTACGGAAAATACAGTTTTCGGAAGTTTTTCTTTTATTCATTCCTGAGTTATTTAAAGTGTAATGAAAATACAACAAAAAAATATGATAATTTATTAAAGTATAATTACATATGTATATATTTACAGTAGAATATCGTTTTAATTTACGTGATAACAAAATATCATATACCAATATACCAATATACTATTATTTTATATTTTATTAATTACTCAAGGTTTAAGAGTATTTTTAACGGTACAGTGACAGAACGCCAGAGAAAATAAAACTAGCCCATAATTAAAAGGAATTGAAACCCGTGGGCTTTAATTTCTTTTGAATTGACCCACACTATTTTTCGTTATTAAAAAAAGAGAGTAATAGAATATGTAGAGCAAACGCATTAGAAGGGATTTTAGAGTTTTGGATAAAAATTTGGGTATCTCCCTTTTTCCAGAATATATTTTTAGAGTTGGTAACAAAATAAGAGTTATACGCTTTTTCCAAAATATGTATATAAGTAATACTCCTATTGTTAGGGTTTGGAAGGGATTTTAGAATTGAATTCAAAACCAGAATTATACGCTTTTTACAGATTATTTAGATATATGCATATGCCAGTTTTGAATGCATTTGCATTTGCGAGCCTTCCAAAATCCCTGAGGCCTAACAATGAGAGAAAAGTCTTATGGAACTTCTGACGCATTGAAGTGAGTCAAAAATCCCAATGGTACTTCTGACCATGGAACTTCTAACATGTCACCAAATAAAATCCAGTCAAATGGAATACAGTCTCATGATAGTAACCTTTGTGTTACTCAGTGGGTTTTAATTCTTTTTCGAAATGGACTTAAAGCCTACTACGATCTAGTGGAATTAAGACCAGTGGGCTTTAATTTTTTTGAAAAGGATTTAAAGCCCATAGGCGTTAATTCCCAAAAGTTTTGGAATTAAAGCCCACGGGCGGCTATATTTCCTTTGGCGTTCTGTCACTGCATCATTTTTAACCACTAAGTTCTACAAACATTTTAGTAGTAGTTAAAATTTTAGTAGTAATTAAAATTTTAGTAGTAAAAATTTTAGCAAAAGCTGAACTTTAAGAGTACGGAACTTTTATATGTATTTTAACATTTCATATAGGCATTTTAACAATTAATTTCTTGTAATTAACAAAGACACATCGTTTGCTGGGAAGATAATTTGTTAAATATTCTGTATTTTCAAAAAAAAGTCGTAATATTGTCATTATTTCAAGAGTTTGCTCGAGTTTGAATAAAAAGAAAATAATTTTATTATATTTTTTAATTATTACTAAACATTGGATTTTTAAAAAGGTATAAATACTTCTTTATTACTTATTTGATAATAGTTTTCTCGTTTAAAGTAGCTTCTCGTTTTTCTTGTTATCAGATTAAAAAAAAAATTCTATTTTGATAATTAGGTGGACTTCTATTGCAAAAATTAAATATTTTCTACGCTGACCAACTAATCTAAAAACTTACTTAGTTTATTTGACAATTTCTTCTCATAATATATCAAATATTTTGAGTGTAGCATCCATTAAGGTTCAGTTTCTGCAATCATTAATTTCACTAAATTGTTGATTATTCGGCTGAAACGCATTATACAAATGTTTTTGTTTAATTGCCATCTATTATCTTATACAAGAATTATTTTATTTTATTGTATTATTTGATATAACATTATATAGTATTTTTTAATTTTTGATTAATTATTTGATATAACATTATATAGTATTTTTTTATTTAATTACATTATACTTTATTATAATATAAGAAAATTCTTTATTATTCATAGATCATAGATATAGAGATTCATAGATTTGATTCAGCCGAGGTTAGAATCAAAGTGCTTAGTCTTAACCACTAGCAATATGAAAGGCCAGTTTTAACCACTGACTAATAATGTAAATAACACCATTGACTAATAATGTCTATTCTAAATATTACGAAAAATTAAAATAAATGTATTGTACTAATGTTTATAATCTACATTAACTTAACGTGTAGATACCTAGTATATCTTAAAATATATACCTTATGTGAAATAATAAGCATTAATACAATTTATATATGGTAATCTTTAATTCATTTATTTTTTATTGCCTAACAATATAGGGTTTACTGTTTATTTGTTTTTTCACATGATCGATTTTTTGATTCTTCGAGGCAATTTTGGGATAAATCCCCATCGATCAAATCCTAGAATTTTGAACTGCTTAGAAGATTATCTTACAATATTGTTTAAGTCTAATGTTCAGTTTAATGTTCTCTGTTTTTCCTTTTTATAAATAGTTGCTGTTCCTAAAGTAATTTAAATCATATCCTGTTACATTATCTAGAAAGAGAAGCAGGTTGTTGACAAATACGTGATATCAATATTGATATCGCTTCAGCGAGCCATATTTCACACTATATTGACGATACTATATTAAAAAAACTTAAGTAAAATAGAAGTTGTGTACAGAACAACTTAAAAAGGGAACTTAAAATGGAAAACTTGCAATTAAATTGGAAAAATTTTTTCTTCAAGTACAAGACGGTATAACTTTTACTAACCTCAACCTTAACTTGACTAAAATTAAGAAAAGTACTAAAGTAGTTATAAATGAGTAGTTATACTTAAGGAAGTGTTCAAGAGATGAATATCATATAATAATTAATTAATTAATAATATAATAATTTAAAAATTT
Source organism: Poecilobothrus nobilitatus (assembly GCA_947095535.1). NCBI lineage: Eukaryota > Metazoa > Arthropoda > Insecta > Diptera > Dolichopodidae > Poecilobothrus > Poecilobothrus nobilitatus. The sequence goes on from OX352774.1 coordinate 201,148,964, forward strand.
TCTAATTAAATATATCTGATTCAAATTTGATTTTACTGTATTAAACATAATATACAACAGTAAATAATACAATTTTATATACTTGATCAGTTCATATATACACAGGGTGTCCCGAGTTAACTTTCACATAGAGCAGGAGATTATGGGGAGCATCACAATGAACAAAAAATTCGATGGGGAGAGGTCTATTCTGGACCCCTTTACGAGATATGAGGGGTTAAAGATGTTTTAACGACTTTTTATAAAAAAATCTATAATTTTTGAACGGCTTGCTATAGAGAGATAAAAAAAATTCATTTTGTAGAGTGAGTTGTCAGCTTTAATTTTTGTGTAGGTACTAATGATTCCCATATGATAACAGTTACAAAGTTATAAAGGTTCAAAATGATTTAAAATGAAAAAATGATGTTTCAAACTAACTTTTCTTTTGAAACACCCTGTATTTGGGATACTTCTTTTAGCATACTCCGAAACAGCTTTTCAAGCCCTATAAGTAGTACTCAATAAATTTTTCTCTATCTCTAACCGTTTTTGAGATATAAAGAATATAAAAGTGTATTATTTTCGATCACAACACAATAGAAAAGTGTGTTATTTCCAAAAGTGTGTTAACAGATTTTGTGTGTTAAAACACACTTTTATATTCTTCATATATTAAAAACTGTTAGACAAAGAGAAAAAATTATTACGTGCTAATTATTAGGCTTGCAAAGCTGTTTCGAAATATGCTATAAAAAGTACCACAAATGGGGTGATTCAAAACAAAATTAGTTTGAAACATATTTTTTTCATTTTAAATTATTTTGAACATTCATAACTTTGTAACTATTGGGTATATGGAGATCATTACTTAAAAAATTAAAGCTGATAACTTATTCTACACAATACATTTTTTTAATCTCTCTATAGCAAGCCGTTCAAAAGTTAAAGATTTTTTTATGAAAAGTCGCTAAAACATCTTTAACCCCTCATATCTCGAAAAGGGTCCAGAATAGACCCCCTTCCCATATAATATTTTGTTAGTTGTGATGCTACTCATCACCTCCTGCTCTATGTGAAAGTTAACACGGAACACCCTGTATACCTTTACATAATAATAATATAATTACAATATACTAATCAAACTTAATTCAATATACCTATATGTTTGCATACGCATATTTATATAATATATAGCTACATACATCTCAATATAAATAATAATAATCTTAAGGATCAAATCAATTGACCTGCTTTTATAAAATTTTAAGATTTTCATATTCAGATTTTATATATTTTCCCTGTTTTTTTTGCAATAATTTTCCACATTTCAAATAGATCAAATCAACTTCCAAGTACTAAGTTACCCTAAAACTGTATAAGAATTTGTACTATAGTTATATTTTCTTTGTGTTTGTTTTGTTGTGTTGTATCTTTAAACACTATATGAAAATTTATTGAAGTTTATATAATATACATAATAGATATACATAACTATATATGTTGCATTACATAATATAGCAATGCATTGTATTTTATATTTGAATTTAGTATCAGTTGAATGAATTTTTAAAATAAATGATTAGCTTAAAATACTGTAAAAATGTTGAAAACTGGATAAATACAATGATGAAATAAATGGTTGAATGAATAATTGGTAATTTCAGTATACTTAACAAAAACAAAACAAAAACAAAAAAAAACAAAAACATAATTTACTTTTTACTTCTTATGTTCATTTGAAAGTTTATTATTGAAATGATTTTAACAAAAGATTTCATAAAATCTATTGTAAAATTTTATACATATACATATACATATTATGTACATATTACATATTATTATTATTTTTGTTAAATTTCTTTGATTTATATATCTGTTATTTTTAAATATTATTTACTTTTTAATCTTTAAAATGTTAATCACACAGATTCATTAAAATTGACTGTTACGCTCATTAATTCCAATTTACGTAAATACAAAATATCTAATAATCATTAATTCTAATTTTCATTTTAAGATTAATAAAAAGGGGAAGGCGTCAAAGATATTATTTAAACAATACTTATATTATAGGTAGGCATATTATGTTGTAGGTGTAAAATTACTGTTTACGATTTAATGTAATGGAAAATGCATTCATTGAATTATTTTTGAAATTGAAATTTAACCCGGTAAAAACTGATTGAAGGCGAAAAAAAACAAGGTTGAATGTAAACCAACAATTTTTAAAAGCGTATATTTCCAAAAGAAAATACAAACTGTTTAGAATTGTGATTTGCACCAAAATTTGAAACATTCATTATAAGAAAAAATGCGAAAATAGAACTTTTCTTGCAATTTTGAGGGACTGTAAATCCGGAACCCTATATAACTAAAAAAAATCGTTAGCACACGTAAAAATATATTACTGAACCTTTAATTTTTATATCTTGCCGAAGAAAAATTTGTACAGGTTCCTAAGTTATAGGTGTCTATATAAAAGAATTTTTTTATTTTTAAGCCCTAATAGCTTGTAAACAGAGGGTAATACAAAAAAATTTTCTGAGAAAACTTAAATTAATTATAAAAGTTCTTTTCTTGTCTCATAATTTCAAGACGCTAAATAGTTAAAAATATAGTTAAAAATAGGGTTTATTCAAAGTTGGAGCGGCTGCAGCTCCGTAATAGATGAGTCTATATGAAAATGTTGTTTTACAACATTAATTTTTTTTTTGAGACCTACCCATGGTTTAAATTGTTTTTATATATCTTTAACGGTGTAGAAGTTTTGTAAACAGACGGACTGACGGATGAACAGAGTGAAACTAATTAGCACGTTTTTTCAAAACTTTTTTTGGAAATGTGCTAAAAATCGGTTTTTAAGCTGAAAATTGAAAAATTTGGTTATTACGAGTAAGAAATAAAATAAACTAAAGTTTAAAAAATATTTCTTTTATAATATGTGGTCGTAAAAGTTCGAAAAAAATAAAGAACATGTTTATAATAAAGATGCAAAGGAATAATATCCGAACCACATTGCCACAAGGTGTCTAACAGCCACGGGGTATTAAGTAATAATCTCTAAAATAAAATTGATCATGTAATAGAAATACTCGAAAAAATGGGTTAGGAGGTTTTAGTATTTGATATAGTAGAAATTTAGAACAAAAGGCAGGCGGATTCACATTTTTTTAATGGGAAAGTGTAAATGTTTAAGAAGTAAAAATGAAATTTTTTTAGACTAACAGAATTTGCCTAATTTAAAAATTTTATTTACTACAATATAAGATAAAGATTGTTGCTATATAAATTTTTAAAACTTCCGCTTCTTGTGTTAAAATTTGGGTTCTTAATTTAATTGTGTTTTATTTCAAATTAAACTTCTATCATTTTAAAAAAACACTCGTTATAGTGTGTAATAATGACCAATTCTAGGAAACTCATGAGCTGGGAAACGATTCTATATATATTTGCAATATTCGAACCCCGAACGAATTTTCATAATTCGATTTATGTCATCTGGCAATTTGCTACATAGGAGTGGACAACAGAAACTCTCCTTGTTTCTCTTTGGAAAGCTTTGACTGGCGGCATTAAACTTTTTATATCATCATAATAAACAAACCACTCTTATAAGTATCTGTAAAACAGGGTAAGTTTCCATGTTAGGCGGCTAAGACCAAGTGGTGAAATTTATGAAGTCTTATCTTTATGAAATTTATGAACATTTTTGATATATACCTGTAGGAAAATTGTCCATAGAAGAAAATAGAAGAAAATATACGGAAAATTTGTAAAAAAAAATTTAAAAAATTTCAAACAAAAAAATAACATCAACAAAAATAAATGAATACATTACGTAATTGAATATGTAGATAATAACTAGGTGGATTTTTTATTAGTTATAATCTAAAATTAAATCTTCTCAATTTCACATAATTTTTTATAATAAATCTGTAAAAATTGTGCATATCCTTTTCCTTAAAAATGGATTTGTTTTAGTTCATTTTGAAAAACAATGAAAATTTTACCTTTTTTCTTCCTTTTAAATAGAAAAAGGATTTATTATCATGATAACATTTTAGTAATGCATTTTATGTTTTTGTTTTTTTTTATTGAAAATACATTTTATATACCTAGGATAATTTAAAGATTTTAACATAAAGTTGAGAAAATTAAAAAAAAATTTCATTTCGTTCCACATTATTTAAGTACATCCTTTTTCCACATGTATTTTCTTAAAAAAAAAAAAAATGGCTTGTTTTTTGAAAATGATAAAAAATATTCTTGAAAATTACTAAAACATGTATTTGTACTAATTTGATTTATGTTATGATATTTTATTGTCGGAATATAATGGAATACTGTAAAAATTTTTAAGGTTATAAGTATGTAGGAATTAATTTAAGGACGAAACATTCTTGTAAAGATTTTGTGCAAATTTCTCGTAATAAAAATCATATTTTAGGAAAATCTTTTCTAAGCACAAACTTCACATTCATTTTCGTCAGATCATTTTATTTTTTAATAAATGCGACGATGACTGAACTAACAGAAAATACAGTTTAGTTTTTTATTTGTATTTTATTTGTTTTATTTGTTTATTTGTTCAGGTTCGTCTTCAACTTATCGATCAACTCTCCTTTTCAATCCTATTTCCCTTAAACTTCTCTCTCTATTACTCAAACCTACAATAATTTTGTATAAAAGAATTCTTTCCTAAAGTTTGGGTAGTGGGTAAAAAAAAATTTAAAAAAATAATTAAATTAAAAATATGTCGTTACCCTTGGTTGGATCCTAAAACATCTCTTTCTACTTGTTTATTCCGAAATATAATATGTAATTTTAGGAATTTTAAAGTAAGTATTAAAAATTTACTTAAAAATTTACTATACTTATTTACTTAAGCATTTATTATAATAAAAATTTATTTAGCGGTTTAAAGCTTGCATTATCTTTTATTTTACCATTTTTTACACATATGCACAAGGTTTTTGTCATTGCTCTGTCCCTAGTTTAAAAATATATAAAATTCCTTAAATGAATACAGAATGCCTCAACACTTTTAAGACTGTTTTTAATAATAATTGGTAAATTGTTGCAGTTTTTCCTACTGTATTTTTTTTTGTGTTAATATAAACTCTTCATTTTTAAGCTTCGTTTTGAACGATATCCTACTACACTCTAACAATTTTTTTTGTTTGATCGTTATTTGATAATACATAATTATATTGTTTTAGATAAGACACAAACCTCTTATATTCGTTTTCAAATCTTATTGTCCTTTATTTACTGTTTATATGTCCTATATCTTTTTTATGGATTTAATTTTTAATTTAAATAATTTTAGATTCGAACAATTTTATTTTATGTTAGGTATAGCTATGTAATTTATTTTAAAATGAAAAATAGTTCAAAATGTCATACTGGTAAAAAAATGTCCTTTTGGAGCAATATTATACACTTAGGAATTTTTATTGCTTTTAATTGTCTTTTAAATTTTGGTATTGTTCAGTTTTTTATTATTATTTACCTTTTTATTGTTTTTTTTTTTTTATTTAATTTGTTTTAGAGAAAGCATTTTTCATTTCTCATTTTTTGATTCTATAGATTTATCTATAGATTTTTAGATATTGTTCTCTAAAACAATTCTTACTTTTAAAATACATTTTTAGTAATAGGTATATATATTATATCTATATATGTTGTTGTATGTATATAAGTAATGAATATATATCTATATAGTATATTATAAGTTTTTTTTTAAAGTGTACTTGACATTTAATTGTAATTCAAGCGTAAAATTGAACATTCTCAAAATTAAATGAACATACGTGCTCATATTAAAACATACAAATATATATATATATATATATATATATATATATATGTATATTGATTTCTATATTTATAAATATATATAATTTTTACATTATGATAATCTGTTCAGTATTTTTCAAAGAAATGTACATTTCCAGATAAAATATGTATCTATAGATTTATTTATTCTTTTAATTGTATAAGCCTATAGAAGAAAAAAAAAGAACAAAATTCTTCAATGTAATTTAAAATTTCTAAATAATTGTAAAAAATCTTTTATATATTGTGAATTATCATTCACAATTATTTAAAATTAATTTAAATTTTCTGTTTTTTTTTTTTGTGAAGGACTTTTATGAATGCTTATAAAAATTTTTTTGTAAAATTTCTGAAACCTCAAAAAAATACTTGTAGAACATTCAATGAAAATTTTATAGATTAGGTATTGTAAATTTTTAGTTGTAAAATCTGTTATTTTTCTTTTGTTTTTTTTTTTATTTCACTTCAACATTAAGTGAATTCAACTTTTTTTTTAAAGAAATTTTGATTTAAAAAATAAATGTTTTATTAAAAAATTTTTTTTAAAAATAATTAGGTACCTAAGTTAAAATCTGCTTCTGATGATTTTATTTTCTTTTAAGATTCATTTCTACATTTAAGAGTGTGTTTAGTTTTATAGAAGACATTCATGTTCTTTCTTAAATTTTTTCAGTCTAAGTATTGCTTAATATCAGTAAAAAAACTTTACCTTTGAAGTTACTTTGTGCATAGTATTTCATATTGCGCGTCACTTAATTTTTTTCAGTTTAAATTATCATAAATCACTTTGGGTTACTATCACAAAATTGTATTTCATTTTATTGTATGTCACTTGCCTGCATTACCATTTGACTGTTTTTCATTTAACAGTTTTTCATTTGATTGGATCTTATTTGTAACCAACTCAACAACAAAGCATTTAAAAGATAGGAGCCCCCACTCTTTTAAATGCTTTGTTGTTGTTCCCTGCTAAAAAAATTTTTGAAATTCTGATTTTATAACCAACCTTAAAATCAAATACTCTGTAATTATATGCTTTACTTACAATCATATGAAACCGTATGATGAAATTCAGTCAAAAGAAATAGAACCAAATGATAATACAGGCAACTTGCAAAAAAAACAATGACACTACAAGAAAATGAAATACAGGCATATAAATTATAACACGCTTTTATGACTTCTCTGGAATTTTTCGTTAGACAACAGTAAAGCACTGTGAGACCGTTTCGAAATTAATCCGAAGAACTATCAGAAAACTATTAATTTTTGGTTGGTTTTATTAAAAATACTTCTAATTTAGAGCAAATCCATTGAAATTGTGTTAAAGATGTATAAATGATATTATCATAGGCCTTTTAGTCTCCAATAGCAATTATTTCTCGATTATAAAAGTGACATATCTAAAGATTCGATTATTTAACGATTCATTTTATTAAACTTAAATTGCCCATTTTATACATTTCCTATTTAAATTTTTAAAATTCTTAAATAGAAATATAAGTCTTAATTGCAATCATATTGTACAATCTATACTTTTAAATTTCAAGTTGAATGAACAACCTTAAATTTGTTTTTAAAACTGAAACTTAAATATGTCTTTATGTAAGGTATTTGCAAAAAAAAAAAAGAAAAAAATCAAAAAATGCTTTTCATTTCAATCGAATAGAATGACTATAAAATTATTTTATTTTTTTCGGAATAAATTTCAAGATTTACGATATGTGATTTCATTAATTTGAAAACATTTATTTATTACATTTTTTTTTTTTTTTTGTTTTTCATGAGATTCTTAAACCGATGATAAATATTTTTAGTGAAAATTAGAATGGACTTAAAGAGTAAGTTAAAAAAATTATTTAAGAACTTATCAATAGCAGTTTTTAAATACATATTTTGGAAGTTTTTTGTAATGTAATATTAAAACCGACCCAATGTTGTTATGTAGAACTCATAAGTATAGTAATATATGGAATTTTAGACCAGTAAATTTAAATAGAATTATATAGAGCAGACCAAATTAATAATATATTAATTGAATTAGACCAACAAATTCTAATAGGAAACACTGTCTTAGAAAATTTTTTTAGATTCATATATATAATATTATATTTTACACATATGTAAAAAGCGTAAAAGTGCACAAATAAGAAAACCTAAATCGTTGCATACACTACCACTATGTGTGTTACCCGATTTATATGAACAGTAAAAATTCAAGAAAAGAGGCGTCTTTTTCGTTTTAAAATACCCATATAATACCCATATAATACCTATATAATACCACTCTCGTATTTTTAGAAACATTTCGGTATGTCTATCTTATGCTACCCCATTCCTACTCCCTAGGTACTATATTGCAAAAGCCGTCTAATATCACCCCATTATATTATCTAAAAGGAATGGTGTAGGTATTTACTTTGTAAAAATTGCATTCTACTAAGTGGGTATAAGTTTTTTTGGTGTTTTTTGAAGATTCACAACTTTCTTAAGACAAAAAGAAAACAAAATATTATACTTAAAATATTTTTGACCAATTAAATGCTTTAACTAATCGTTCTAGCAAAATTTATTGGATATCTGTAACAGTCATTTAAGTTGAAATCAATTTCAAAAGAATAAAACAACTGGACAAACATAAATTAGACAAAATGTTTGAAATGTTTGAAAAATCCTAACATATTATCGGAAATAAGAAAAAAAAAAAATTCTTTGAAAGGATAATTCGTTAATGTAATTTACTGAGTTTTTCACCTTGAAAAAAAATTTTTTTTTTCACAATAAATATTCAGAATCTAATATATTCCAAAGTTTTGTATAGATAGTATGTACTTAATAATGTACATTTATAAGGAATTGTATACATATATTGTGTATATATTATATAAATTTTAAATGTATTGTATTGCTATAATTGTTATAAGTAGATACATATATGACTTTAGATATATACAATATTAACTGTATGTACCCATATGTAAAGTTAAATACAATTTATTTTTTATCTGGTAATTTTTCGCTTAGGATAAAAGTTTATGTTTGTGTTGAAAAGTAAATAGAGTGGATATTAGAATTTCTTTTAAGAATGCAATAAAAATCTATGAAAAATTTCATAAAAATTTAAAAATTTCATTATTTATTCATTTCATTAAATTTCATTAAATTAAGTAGAGTCCTTATATGCGTTTCCGTGTAATCAGATAATATAAAAGTAAAATTTGTAATGCAATCGATAATTTTCTTTTTTTTGGACTGCACAACGGATCCGCACAAAAACAACAACAACATAAGACTTTAAGAATAAGAAGCATTTTAAAATATTATGAAAACAAAGTTTAATAAGACACAATTACTGCGTATTCAGAAAAAGAACTTCCTTAAGAAGTTAAATGTATAGCGCTTCTTTTCTCAAATAATTTTTAATGTCTTAAAAGGAAAATTGTTACAATTAATTAAAGCAAATAAAACCTTTCAATATTGTCGAACTTTGGAATTTTCATTTGGCAAAAATATTATTAAATATTTTATATGGTAACACTTTATGTCCTGTTGTCATATACGTACCATCAAAATTTGTTAGGATTAGATAGAAAAAAAGTTAAATTCGTTTATTTTAGTTAAGTAATTTTTGTGTTAGGTTTTTGGTTTTTGTGTTACCGTTTTTTTACTCATAGAAATTCAAATTTATACAGTTTTCAATACTTTTTCTTTCTTATGTATTTGCAAACATAAAATTGAAAACTAATATTGATTGATTATTGATTCCTTGTAGATATATGAAAGAGAAGAATTTTTTTTTTTTGATTTTTAAGGTCTAATAATTTTGGTTTTTACTACTTTTCGAATAAAAAAAACCGTTATTCTTAATATTACATAAATTATTTTTTGAACAACAAATAATTTAGAAAAAAAAAACCTAACCTATACCAATACAACTTTCCTTTTTTTCTCGAATATTTCCATTTTATCAATTCATGTAAGAATTTGTAATGTTTTACACAAAAAAATTTATTATAAGTAAGTACACATATAAATATATAATTTTTTTTTTTCCGTTCGTTCATTTTAATAATATTTTCTTTTATGTAATATTTTTTTTTTTGTTTTGTACGATTAAATTTAATTTTCCACAAATTAAATAACAGAAAATTTAATTTAAAAAATTTCGAAAAATTTAAAAACTAAAACAAAAAAAATTTTTTTTTTTTGTAATAAAAAGAAAAACAAACAAAATTATTTCATACTTAAAACGACATAACGGTTCACCTATAAAAATTCCGTTAAAGTACATATAATAATATGGTAAATAGTATTAAAAAAAAAAAAGAAAAGTAAAAACAGGAATAACGGGACAATTTTTATAATATTTTTTTACAAAACAAGTACAAAAAATAAACTAAAAAAAAATGAGAAGAAAATCAGAATATGTTTACATAAAAATATTAAATAGAGTAAAAAAAGAAAAGGAAATAGTATGGAAAATAGTATGGGGAAAAAAAAAAAATATCAATTTATCTTTTATTTGTTTCCTTTGGTTTCGTTATAGCGGGTACCCACAACATCAAATTTAATACCGTTATGAGGATATTTACCTAACTGTACATATTAAATAATTTGTGTATTTTTGTTTTAAAAAATTTTTCTAATTTTACCTTGATGGAATGAAACAAAAAACATTGAAAACGAAAAAATTAGTTTATTTTTATAATAGATATTTTTTTCTCTTTCATACTAACAGCAACAGTTTATATAGAGCTTAGAAATTAAATAAAATCTAGTAAAGGGTCGTAATTTTTTTTTCTTTTTTTTTTTTGTTGGTATATGCTTGAAAGTTTTTGTAAAGAAAAGAAAAAAATAAAATATTTTAAAATTCACTATTCTGCCCTCTATTCATCATATACTATGTATATACATACATAAATATTTATACATAACATTTATGTTGAAATAGTATATTGATGTTGTTTATATCATTATGTTGTCGTTGTTATTTGAAAAGAAATATAATATTAATATACCAACAGTTAAATACGGTTTAAAACAGATGTTTAAGCATCAAGATAGTTGTTTTTTTTTTTTTTTTTTTTTTTTTTGTTTTTTAAGTTAGAGGAAAAAAAAATTGTATTTTCCAGTAAAATAGTTATAAGATGGAATTAAAAAAAAAAATATATATATATATATAAAAAAATCCCTTTAGAAATACACAGTAGTAATTTTAAATGAAAGAAAAAATAGAAACTAAACTGTAATATAATTTTGTTGATAAAAATAGAAAGAGGACAAAAATGAAAATTTAAAAAAATTATAACACAAAAGTAAAAAAAACTAGGTTATGTTAGTCATAACTCATAATATAATTTTCTTCAATTTATAAAATACAGATAAATGCAAAATTACATATATACCAACATAGTTAAATATTTTATGAATGTTACACTGTACATACATGATTGTGTATTTTATAGTATTTAAAAGTAAGGTTGGATTTTTTATTGTAATATACCTAACTTATGATGTAAAGTTTGAATATAATAATATGTAAGTGAAATAAGTTCACGGTTTGTTAGAATTTTATAAAAGATGATAAAAAGAAAACAAAAAAAAGAAAATAAGAAAAACAAACATAAAATTCAATTTAAACGAACAATTTTGACAGTTGGATAAGTTTTTGATTTCGCGAATATGAAATGTGTTCATTTTCTTTTTTTTTTTTTTTTTTCTTTAAAATTAAATTTCTGGATATGGTTGACTTCATATTACTTAATTTCAAGAAAAAAAAAACATACATACATAGTACATACATATATGATATAATATAATGTGTATATTTTAGATGTATATAGATATAAAGAAAATGTGCTGAAAATTATATAATATATCTACAGATATTATAAAATTAAATATTATTAATACTGCAATAAACATTTTGCAAACAAAGAAAAATTTTAGATGAAAATTTCCTTTATTTATTTAATATAAATTAATTTTTAGTTAAAAATTGAAGTTTTTTTTTTTGATTTATTATAAGTATTGTTTAATTATATATGTACCTATGTTCAAAATATTTATAATTTAAACATAAAATTAAATAGAAAATATAGAAAGTAATTATTATTAATTTAATAATTATACAATTTTTTACTATAAATGTATCCTGTAAATAATTAAAATATATTAATTAAAACGAAAATAATTTAATAATATGGAATATAGTTTGCCGCTGGAAGTATTCCTTACTAAAATTGAAAATCATAACGTGTATGCTATTGATAAATTCAAGAAGAATTACATTAATAACTTTGTGCTAAATAATCCTCCCAACATCCTTTCTATATTTTATATTTACCTCTCGCCCTTATAATATATTTCCTATATTTCCTAATTTCCTTAATTCCCATTTCTTTATTCCTTTTTTCTCAATTCTTAAACCAAAAATATATATACATTTACATACATATACATAGGTTCTAACCTAATGTTTGGATTAAAAGGTGGCTTCTAGTTGGTTAAAGTCAAACACCAGCACTACCAAAGAAAAATTCGCTCATTGATGTTATTGGTGTTTTTCAATATTCCCACCTACCCTCGCAAACAAAAAAGCAATATGGAATTAACATTTTGACCCGTTATTCAATTTTAGCATAAGTTGGAAGATTGGTTTTTTTCACGATTTTCTAGTAGATATGTAATTTATTCTAAGCTTTACCCATTCTACACTGCAATTTTATTCTGTCTAAACGACAAGAAAATTAAATTTTAAAGTGAACATCCGAACCAGGAACTTATATTATAGTTTGCGAAAACCCCTACTATCAAAATTTTAAAAACTAATTTCACAAGCAAATTTGGGTTTTTTTTTTTTTTAAAATAAGATATTTTTTTTAAATCTTTCCATTTCAAAAAATTTTAAAGCAAACAAAAAATTTATGATGATTCTTGTAGTTGATATCTATTCATTTAAATATTTTTTTTATATCTCTAAAATTTTGTTGTCCTTTTTAATTTTTAAGTTTTTATTTTTGTAAAATCCTTTTAATGGATTTTCTATCCCTTTTTTTACTAAATTTTAATATCTTTTTTGAATTTTTTTAACACTAATTTAGAACAAAAACAAAATATTTGTATTTGCTGGTTTTATACAAACCATTTCTTTCAATTAAATTTTAATCCTATACTCATTAATTCCTTGTTATTAAATTTCTTAATCATTAAAAATTCTTTAACTTCTTATGACAACTTTTTTTCTGGATAGCTGGATAGGTGCAGTACTCTACTCTTTTTTTTTTGGTGATAAACTTTTAAGCAAAAAAAGAAATCTTTGAAAAAAGTTAATTAATTTTTAAAGACATTTAATTTTTTTTTTTTTTGTTTTATAAGTAAGATACAAAATTATACCATGTAATTACCAAAATTTCAGGAAGGAACTTTTGAAATTTTTGTTTTCTTATAAATGATGCGAATAAAAAAATGCCTTATTATCAAAGTTTTTTTTTTCTTTTTAGATGCAATCATTAGAATATAATAAAGAACATTATAATATCTCTTTTCCTTGTCTTTCAATATTCTTTTTTCTTACAACCTTCTAACTTTTTTTTCTTGCCGCTCTCAACAATAAAAAGAAAAAAAAAATTAAATTCTAATTTATTTCATAAATTCTTAATTTGTTTAAGGCATTCGAAAATCGTCCGCTCTTCTTCTGATCTTTCGGAAAAAAAAAATTGTTTTTATAAAAACTTCGATTTCAGAAAAAAAAAAGGCAAAAAAAAAAAAAAAATTTCTTTAAAAGCAAAATAACAAAATCAAAGTATGTCCTTAAAAAATCCTTAATCCTTTTGACTGCAAAAATACAAAAAAAAACAAATGTAGCAAAACCAGAAGCAAAATAAAATAAATAAAAAGTTTAAAATTTGTTTTTCGATTTTTTTTTTTTTCAATCTTATTTATCAGAACAAAAAAAGAAAAATGTAACAAAACATAAAACCGCAAAAAAGAACCTTGCCCTAAGGAAGTCCCAAAAAAAACAAAAATATAATAAAAAATATACAATGATCTCTTATCATATGCTTAAAAGTTAACCTTTTAAGACCAAATAGCATAAATTTATAGATTTTTTACAATACAAAAATTCTAAAATACATTCGAAATTTTAATTATTAAAGACGATTTTTACAGTTAGCTAGGAAATTTTACACAACAGATTAACACAATAGTATTTTACAGGAATACTTTTGGGTAACTCATTTAAAAGTTAGGAAGCAGAAATTAAATTACTTTTCATCTGGTTCCGTTTTTTTTTTATTTTGTTGGTGAAAAAAATTTAATATTTCCTTAAAAATGTTAATTTTCATCATATTTTAATGATAAATTCCAACCACAACTAAATTTTTCATTGAAATTCTCATATTATATGCTCTATGATTACTTGCACAAAGAAAAAATTGCGACCTAATGGGATTAACAACAGTATAACCAAAACAAAAAAAAAAAATCTGTTGTTTTTTTTTTTCTTCCTTTTATTGTAATTTTCAAGCCAGTGTTATGATGTCCTTTTATCGTAAGGATCCTTTTTAGTAAATAAATTTCTTTCAATATTAAAACTCACTTTATACCTACTTTCTTTTTCTTTTCTCTGTTATTTTTTTTTTTTGAAATTCTTAAATTTTTCTCTGCAGAAATATCCTGGGTAAAAACTTTTTAAAAATTCAATAATAAAAAAAATAAAATTTAAAAAATTAAAAACCAGATGAGAAAGGAAGTAAACAAAAAATTGAAATTAAAGAAAAGTCAACAAAACAGATGCTACTCTGCTACTTATTAACTTTAAAATAATTTCTCTAAAGACCACTATTAAAAAGTTATTTTTAGTGTTATCGGCTAATAAAACGTACTTAAATATACGTATCTAATATCAAGAAATGGACAATAATATTGTTAAAGTATAACTTGAAATACACTATTTTATATTAGGCTACTACAATATTTTTAATTTTTTTTGTGCTTCTTTTAAAATTTTATATTTAGTATTTTATATTTCTATCGGGTTGATTTTAAGAATACCATAAATAAGCAACCATACCATTTATTTCATAATTTGTAACATGTTGTAACAAGTTCATTCTAACCTTAAAAAACCATAAAGAAAAAATTACATGAAATGAGAAAAACATTTTTTTAACAGACATTACGAACGAAAGTTAAAAATTCATAGATCATAATCCGAAATTTTCAAAATGAATCCACACAATCAAAATTAGGATTTCCTGTTCTTAAAATTTTATTTTGTTTTTTTTTTTTTTTGAAAAACAAAAAGGACATTCATAAAATTAAGTAGCCATATCTGGAAATAAAAGAAAAAAAAATTTCAAGGGCGAAGGATAATGTTTTTGTTAGTTTATTTGAATATAAATAGTTTATTTTTTGTTATCTTTTATTTTTTTAATGTAAAAAAAAAAGAGAAGTATTTAAAAAAAAAAAAAATAAACCAAAAAGATTTCCACCTTTTTTTTTTTTGTTTTAGAATTGTGTCAAGCACTTTAAGTTGAAAAAATTTAATTTATTTCTTCCAAACCAAAAAAAAAATGACTGATTTAAAATTACTTTAAAAATAAACTTTATACCTATAGAATTTGAGAATTTTTTTTTTGTATCTAAATTAAATGTGTAAAAAAACAATAAGATTATATTTTTTCAATGGGATTCTACAATTTATAGTGTTTTAAATTTCAAAACAAATAAATATTCTGAAAAAAGGAAATATCCTGTTTTTGTTACCAACCATAAAATCACTCAAAATCTAGCATAAGAATATTGGTATATATTATATCACATCATATAATCAAATTAGCCAAATCTTTTAATTGAGTAATAAAGCCTTATGGCCTTATTTTAAATTATGATTAGAAATAAGACTTTTTCGAGAATGAGGCCTAATTTCGCATCTAAATGTGAAATTAATCCTTGAAGCATTTATTGCACTAGGCTTTGTAGCACCCCACCGACAGATATATGTTGAAAACGTCATTTGATCTGAAGTAACCGCCAATATTATTAAACATTTTATATGCTTAAATAACAATTTATAAAGGTTCCTCACTGGCCTATTGGGTAATACTTACCAGCCACTCCTGAACAGAAAAAGCTGTGCAATTTCCTGGCCACATTTATGTGAAAGAGAAATGCATTCAAAAAAAAAAATTATAATAATTTATAAAGTAGGTAAAGAATTCGAATTGTTTATTATTTTGAAAAATGAGTAAATTAATCAACAGATACTTTCTTCAATTTAAAGGAAACTCTGTATAACTGAAAAAAACCTATTTTTATATTGAGAAAAGCCTATTTTGATTTTATTTAACTTTTAAAAAATTT
Organism: Poecilobothrus nobilitatus; assembly: GCA_947095535.1. Taxonomy (NCBI): domain Eukaryota; kingdom Metazoa; phylum Arthropoda; class Insecta; order Diptera; family Dolichopodidae; genus Poecilobothrus; species Poecilobothrus nobilitatus. The sequence goes on from OX352774.1 coordinate 201,165,152, forward strand.
GTATATTTGGAACCTGGAACCTATAGATAGTCTTTTCCTAAAATTTTTGGTAAATTTTTAATTATATTGACTTTTCAAAACTTTTAAACACAGAGTATTTAATATTTGTAGATGTAAATTAGAAGTAACAAAGTTTCAAGTCTCTAAATGCTGGAATGCAGACTATACTGGAGTATATATTTTTATATAGTATCTATATTTTTTGCAAAACTCAAAATATTCTTATTAAATGCGGCTTGTTTCCTAAGACCTAAGACAAACGTAAGAAACTATTCCTATCGTTTAACGTTTTCATACTAAACAAAAAAAAAAAAAAAATTCTAAAAGACACCAAAACTAATACATAAAAAAAGGTTTTTCTAAAAAAATTATTTTCATTGTTTTATGTCAAATATTATTTTATTGTTTTATTTATAGATAATGATCACTGCTCCCCCAGAATTTAGAAGAAAAAATAAAAAAGCATTTTAACTTGAATTTTTATAACAATAGGAAGAAAAGTAATTTCCTATTCCGATGTATAATATTTCCTACTAACATTTCAAATAATTTTTTAAAATGATAACTTTCAAATGCATATTTTCCGTTGCTAATGGAAATTTCTTTTTGTTATTATATAATATTTTCATTTTAATGGAAATTTTTTCCCCATTTTACAAAAATTATAAAAATTGACTGGAGTCATTTCATTTTTGTTTTTTTGAATTTTTCGAGAAAATTTTTTTTTTTTTTTTTTTGTTCTTGAATTGAAGGATAGTTTTTTTTATATTTTTTTTTATTTTTGTTTCAATTAAAGAGAATTTGAAATTTTATTTTATGAAAAAACAAAATAAAAAAAAAAAGTTTCTAGACACCCTTGGGTTTCTTTTGATTTTGAAATTTTATAGAAATACTTACCAGCAGATTATAATAGTCTGGAATAAAATTTGAATTCTTAAAAATGATTAATTAATTTTTTTTTTGGTTTATTTCTTTCAGTTACAAAAAATTCTGTGTTGTAAAGGTATTTTGTATAAAATTTTTTTTTATGATTTTTATAATTTATCTTGATTATTTTTAATTTATACTTTTTGAAAAAAATGTTTAGGTTTATGACTCTGAATTTTGAAAAAAAAAAAAAGTATCATTTGATTTAATAGAACCTATCATATTATAGGTTCAAAATTTTATTTAATAGATTTTTAGATTTTCAATTTATTTCATTTCTTATTAATTTGGAAACACTTTTTGTTGTTAGTCTGATTTTATCGCTATTCATGCAGGGTCAGCTAACATCAGCTAAAGTAAGCGGAAGACTATTAATACTTTACTTGTTTGCTTCCTTATAAAAAAAATTTGAGTTTCATTCTTCTTTATTTTACTTTATATCATTTTTGTAATAAGATTTGACTTTTTGAATTAAAAAATCCGATTCATGTTTAATTAAAAGTTGTCATTTTTATTTACCTTTAATTATTATAAGATGGTGAAAAATGCCTGAAGATCTTAAAATCTAAAATGTCAATATAACTTTATTCTTTTTTAATATTCTTAGGTGCAATACCAGCTTTCAATCTTTTAATTGTCTTAAAAATCTTACCCAACATAAAATTTGAACATTATTATTTTCTTTGATATAAATCTGTAAAAGTATTTATGATTAGGAATGAAATGTAACCATAAAGTTCATATTTCTGAAATATTATTTAAAAAATTTATGTTCGGGCACGTCGCAGCTGTCCGTACCGTAAATACTTAAAATTCAACTTATTTTCTGATTTTTGTTAAAGCTAACTTTATTTCACAAAAAATATTTTAATTACGATTGGGAAAACCTGTGGAGCTAATATAAATTAAAAAACAAATCTCAGATTCTCAGAAAAAAAATTTCAATAAAACATTATTTAAAGTAATGTTATCCATTTCCTTGAAACATCCTCTATTATACATAAAATACATTTTTCTCCAATAATTTTAAAGTTCTAACATTTTATAATAAAGGATTAACTTATAAAAAAAAAAAGGGTAAGCATCTATTGATCAATACCTTTATTAAATTCATTTTTTATCTTATAAACAATTTTTTATATCATAGTATTGATTTACCTAGACACTTAAAAGAGATTTCTTAAACTTTTAATAAATTATACCTACCATAAAATTTACATTTTTAGTTTTTTGAAAAACCCAATATCCTAGATTTTCTTTTCTATTTACGGATATACAAAATATATGTTTAAAGCGATTTTTTTTCTCACCTTTGTTATGCCACTCAATATATTTATTGACTTTGTCAAATCAACAAAGAACCTTTTCTTTCGAAATATTAAATCATAGACCAAATTTATATTACGATACCTCCAGTAAAGGATTTTAAAACGATATCCTTAATATTTTTGATTTGGTTGCTTTTTAAAATTTTCTAAATTATCCTTTTCAGTAAAACAGAAAAAAAAAATCTGATTAATTTTTTATCGTCATCATCAGTTTTATTCAGTTTTTTCTTTCAAAAGGATAAAATTTAACAAATTTGTAAAAATTGAACCGATTTCAAGGACGTATTAACACGGTTCTAAACACAACTAATACTAACATAAATAAATAAATATATATATTTTTTTTTAAATCACGGTTATCTCATATTTAACTTGTATTTAACAGAAATTATTTGGTTCCTTTGATTTTTTTTTTAAACGAATGGTTCGAGATAAATCAAATAGTCTTTTTTTTCCTCTTTATGCTTTTCTTAATATTGTCTGCTTGTCATTTCTTCTAGTAAGTAAAACTTTGTTATATTTAAGAAAAATTTGATAACTGAGTAGGTACCAAAAATTATTTAAAGAAGATCAAAAAAATAATATTAAATTATTTGTGTTTCCCACTTAAGAAGAGCAAATCATAGTCAAGGGTATGGGAAGTGTTTTTACCATTATTCGGGGGTTAATCAAACTATTTTTCCTTCTAATTCCTTCTAAATATGTTTGGAATCTGTGCAAAAATTGCAATTGCACTGCCTTTTTTAATATTAACAACGAGGCCCGGAAACCAAATTGCAATATTTTTTTTTTTTTTTTTTTTTTATTTAACTTTTATTTAATAATTTACATTCTAATTTAACCTAAAAAAAGTTACTACAAAAAAAATATTGCAATATTGTTTATCAATTTAACATTATAACAGATTGCATAATTTTAGGATCGAAAAAAAAAATTCTAATAGAGTTTTCAATATTTGTTAGGTTATTTCGTAATTCGTCAGATTGCATAATTTAGGTGTTAAAATTTTTTATTTGGGTAATTTAAATATTCTTCGCTTGAATATTTAAACACTTTTTCTGTTAATGTTCTGTTTTTGCTCGAGATTTGGAGAAAAAGGAAAGCATTATCTCTTTTGTATAATATTTATCCGTTCCGCACCCAAATATTTGTGTTGAAATAATATCTAATATATTAAAAAAGTTTTGTATTTTTTCCCCTTTTGTATATTAAAACATTTTATTTATGACTATGAATTATTCAAATGTCCTTCAATGTGTATATATTATATATCTGTGCATCTTATTATATATTTATATTCACATTTCTTTTCAACATAGAAAATAAGCAAAATATGCATATATTATGAACGTTCATTACATATTGTGTTGATTATTTGATACATATACACTAATAAAAAGGTATTTAACAGACATGAGAAAAACCTCTTTCAAAGCTAAATAAATTCTGCTTATACCACCGTTACCCTTACTATTTATTATCTTTAAAATTGCTTGGTTGCCTATTCAAGGTCGAAACACTAATTAAGGATTTTTTTTTTATTTTTCATTAACAGTTTGGGCCACCCTAAAAATAAGAAAAATGGGTTTGAAAAAATAAGTACCGTTAGTTATAATAATATATAGTATTTTTCTAGTCAGTTGTTTTTTTTTTTCTTTTTTTTTTTGGAATAAAACGGTTTGAAAATATAATGGAAAATGGAAAAATCACAGAAAAGGTTAAGTTTAAGCACAAAAGAAAGAAAATGCTTGCGTATATAAAGTATTGAATGTATATGTAGATGTATAATTTGGAAGAAAAGGAATATTAAGTACTTTGTTTTTTACAATTATTTGAACATAAAACCAAAAAAAAAAATTATGTTAAAATAAAGGATTTTTATGGTTTCTTAGGAATTTCTTTAATAAGAAAATCTACAAAAATTGTCATGAATAGTCAGTAATATCTTTTATAAATGATTGCTTAAGATAATAACAATATGTATTAAGAATTATTAATTATATAAGATTTGAGAAGGATTCAACACCATTCATTTACAATAGGATATTGTAATTATTTTTAAATAAAGAATTTTAAATAAAATCTTCACAACTACAGCATTTTTGATTAATTTTTAATTCTATCTACTATATTAAAGAAAAATTTAATTCTTATTTTCTTTTGCTTTTTCTCATTTTGATTTCCGTTTATTGGATAAAACAAACCTATAAAAATAATATTATAATTTTATTTTATAAATCCAATAATACAGTGCAGGTTATAAAAACCTCGACTAGAAATAATTGTCCTGATATTGATTGCATTGCAGCTCTCTTATTACTCATTTCATAGATTTTTCTTCTGTTCGTATCCTTTTCAGTTATAGACCGTATCCTTTTCAGACTACAAATAATTGTTCCTTTTTCGTATTAGTTTTGCACCAAAACATTAGACTAACTGATATTGATCGCATTGTAGCTCGCTCGCATTTCTCATTTCATAGATTCTTCTTCCATCCGTATACTTTTGAGTTATTTTCTTAATCTAAATTCCGTTTCTGGTAAGACAAAATATTAGAACTTTTCAAGCTTAGAATTTGAGAAAATAAAAAATAAAATAAAAAATACAAATGCTTTTCAAAGTAAAAAATATGTCGTATATAATAGTTACTCTGAATAAATTGTGAGGTTTATTATTTATTTTAATGTTCACACCATTTTTTTGGGTGCTGGTGAAATATCCATTTAATTTCTATTGTATTTTTACTGTAAAAGACGCAAAGTATCACGTCACAATCAATATTATATAATTATTATGTAAAAACTTATTATGTAACTTTTATTTTTTGTTTAAACTACAATTTAAAAAACTTAATTTTATTTTATTTAAAATCTTATTTTCAGATTTTATTTTTGGATCAAAAGATATCGAAGAAGAAGGGAGAAGGTAAAATATTTTCAATTTTTATTTCATTTTAAAAATATAATTTTTATTTTAAAAAGTTTACAAATTTTATTTTACAGTAAATAATAGGTATATATATATATAATATTGCACATAAATGTTTCATTTAAAGGAGCAGTCACAATATGCTCTAGTAGAAAAAAGTGTTAAAGAGCTTTATGAAAGAATCCAGAACAAGCAAAAGATTTCTTGTGAATAAATGATCAATTCTTAATAATTTTTAAGATTTCTGGTGAATAAGTGATCAATCAATGGTTTTTAAAGTTAATTCAAAATGATTATTTATAAAGAATTGATATTTATAGTAATTGATAGTAAAAGTGAGAACTTGAAAACTCATTTCACCCAAAGATCTTATATATCTTAATAAAGATCTTATATATCTTATATATCTTTAATAAATTTTTCGATTTTAAAAATTTAGAAAGCATCTCATAAAAGAAAATACTCATACTATACAAAATAGAAATCACTATTTGAAAGCATTATTCAAAATTTCAATTATATCAAGTCTAATAACAAGTTCCAGAAGAAAGTCTTTGCTAATTTTTGAGAACCTTGACCAACTTTGTAATGATAACCTTCGACAGGCAGAAACAAATTTTGCATGATTGCAAAACAGAGAAGCGGAAGTGAGACTAATATTACTTTTAGATATTGTATCTTACATGGTTATATACTATACTAACTATATGATGTTTGGTTGTCCTCGCATCTAAAAGTCAAAATTGGTTTTTTTCATATACCTAAAAATCAGTTTTAGGGAATTTTTTTAAAGTTAACAAATGAATTGCACACTAAAATTTTAATCAAACGAACTTTACTACAGTGGAAACAACAAATTAAATCTTACCATTTATCATATTATTTAAGTTATGAAAAATCAATAATACTGCAAAGTCTTCTCGTCTTGTTCTAGATAAATAATAAATTGATTCATTTTTTCAAATTTAAACGTTATTCGAAGTTAATGTTTTAAAAAAGTTTTTCCGGTTTTATTTTGCAAAGAATTGTATATATATAAGGAAGATGTGTATTAAGCAACTGAGTATAAAAGATTCAAAAATTATTTTTAAATATATTTTCAAGATTTCTGCTCCATTTTTTTTTTTTTTTTTTGTATTCTCTTTTATTATCTTTTGTATTCTCTGTTATATTAAGTTTTTTATTAACTTTAATATTTTGTTGTCGTTATTGTTTTTTATTTTTTTTTTTTTTGTATTTAATATTTGAAAATGGAAAATGTTTATGCTAATGATTCTGTAGTAACGTGATAGACATGAAAATTTGTATACTTATCAAAATTTACACATATACCATTAATAAATATTTTGTTTTTCTTTTTTATGTCTCTTTATGCATATTTATATATATATGTATATACATATATTATATTATGTATATTATAGTATAATGGAGTGAATAAATTTCATTAAATTGAAAGTTTTCGAAAAACATTTTTTTATTTGCCATAAAATATTGATATTATGCAGAAAATAAGGTTCAAAATATCTTTTTTTTTTTATCTTTTCTTATGAATCCTTTTTGTTGCCTTTAATTTTGTGTGTATGTTGTGTGTATATTGAAGTGAAAAAGTGAGAAACTGTCTTTTGAAAAAATGAAAAAGGACATGTATAAATATATATATATAGGTCAATCATAAGTTTCATAATATTAAAATAAAACGAAATTAAGTATTTTAAGTTTTCTTGGTTATATAACCTTGGAACAAAAACGAAAAATTTATAAATAGTTTCCAAAAATCTCAACAAAATTATATGCCTTTAAATAGAAAAATAAAAATTTATAAAAAGATGTTTTAAATTATTTAAAATATTACCTACAGGCTTTACCATTTCTTTGCGTGTTGTTTTTCACGTCTCTACTGGCAGTTCTATACTGACAAATACACAAAATGTGCCTACAAAATATTATATATCAATTTAATATTTATAGAATGGACGTTTTCTTATATGTGAAAAACGTCTTTTTTTATTGTTATTTTACACGTTACCGAAACTCTAGCAAAGGATTTCTTTGTACAATGTTGTTATTAGTTAGGATTACGTAAAGAGGGCATGAGTAGAAGAGGGAGGGAGGGAGGTGGAAATAGGATGATAAGAGATAGTTAAAATGTAAATTGAAAACGAATCTGTACATATTCTTTTTAAAAAGATTAATATTATGTAATGGACTATATCATAGTCACATGGAAACAAATTCGATGAAAGGATATTCCACGGTTCACACAATAAATGAGTTTTTATAATCAGTTTCAAATAACATAGAAATTTCCAAGATATAGAAAAGAGCATTCAAAGCCTCTCTAGTGTTGTTTTTTGATTTTGGTGTAAAGGTTTCCTAAATAATAAGATCGTAAATTAAGAATAAAACGCGATTTTGAATTAATCAGATAACCTAAATAATGAAGATGAGGATTGATATGTGGAAGTTATATTTCATCTTAAGTAGAATATTTATATCCTTTATAAATTTTAGCAATTTTCTTCCCAAATCAAAGATAAGCTCATTTTATATAGCATTTTTTGATTTAGCTGCATAGCTTTCAAAACTTTAAGTTGTTTTCTATTTGAAATCGAAGGATTGGTACGAATTAATCTATTTGGAAAGAAATTAAACAGCTTTAATTTTGAAAATTTTGAATAATGAACTCTATTATTATGCGTTGAACTTGATTCTTCTTGAAAATTTCCTGAAAATATTATCCGTATTTAAATTTTTTTTTTCCACAAAAAATAGAAACACAAAAAATTAAAAAAAAAACTAAAATGAATAATAAATTGTAGAAATAAATTGTAAAATTAAATTGTGGAAATAAAATGTAAATTAATAACAGAATAACAGAGTATAAAAATTCAATTTTTTCTTTTCAGCACAAAACCAAAAAAGGACTTTTATATAAGGACTTTTATATAATTATATTAAAAGTCCTTATATAAAAAATGTACATACCTTTATGTTATATAAAAAAAATTCGAAAATAATATTTTAATATACCATTTATTTACTTTTATTTTGTTGAAAATTAAAATACGGTTTGTAAAAAATACGTTAAAGTATTAATAAAATAATCTCGTTCCAGATAATAAAAGATAATATTATTTTAATTATTATAAAAGTTTATTCAGTTGCAGAAATAATAATTTAATAAAAATTTAAAGATAATCATAAACGATATAGATTAACTACTTATCCTTTGTATGTAATCAGAAAAGTTGGATATTAATTAATAATAAAAAAAAATATCAATGTAATTCGAATATCTGAACCTTAATATTATAATATTTTTTTATTGATTTTACCCTTATTTATTAATTTATACCGGACATTCAGTCGTAAAATATTAAATTACAAAGGAAGAAATATAAATACATGTTTGAAGACATTAACAGAATTAACATAATATTGATTGGTAGGTACTAATTATTGTTTTTATCTAAAGGAGTTCTATCTTTCCTTTTTACGGGGGTAGGTTGAAATCATCGGTAGACGCTAAAGAGGTGCAATATAGGCACGATTTCTTTACTAACGTGAGGAATTTTAACCCACTTAACATCACCTCTCTTGTTGATCAAACAATATTTATATACTATCCTTTAAGACTACCTTTAATACCTTTAATACTATTCTACTGTTTGGGCAAGAGAAGATTTCTCCTATGGAGCAAAAATAGATTTAAGCTTTATAATGAAGGAAGGTGTTGTCATTCTCGACTACGAAGGTAGGAACGACGGAGTCTCTACTATAATCCCTTTTGAAAACTTTGACTTTAAATTTCATCATTTCCCCTCCTCCTACTAAATATCTGTGAAAAAAAAGTAAGGGAACCTAATAAAAGTCTGAGGTCCAGTGGACGCCCATCAATGAGGTGGCATCGAAATTGTTTAGTAAACCAGTTGCTCTATTTTACACTTTATCAAGAAAATCTAATGCCGTTTTAAAGGACCAAATATAGGTATCTATTATACTATAGCTGTGGTCGTATGAATGCTTTGTAGATATTAAGAAGACTAAAAGATACGAAGAAAATTTTACTTCCATACAGCAAACCAATACATACAGTTTATTCAACTTAATTTTTGATTTAGCTCACCAGTATGTCAATATGTTTTCATTTACCAGAACCGTTAATCATCAATTTCATAAAAAAATTTTATTTATTTTAACTTTCCCATTGTCTCTTTCTTTGTCATCCTATAAAAATGGTCAGACTATACAAGTATTTTAACACACTTCATTATTATAGTGTTATTCAAATATAAGTAAATTATATGAATATGTTTGGTATTAAGTAGATATCTATTTCCTACAAAATAAATTTAAAATGCAAAATCAAAGAAAATATAATGAATTATGTTATTTTGTAAAAAAAATCGTTTTTATTTTTTTTTTATGATTAATAACATTTTTTTAATTAGATACAATTTCCAATATTCAACAGAAAATTAATATTTTATCAATAAAAATAAAATGAACTTTGATACGTTAGTCGGAAAATCTTATACTTTAAGTTGTATAATATTGAAATCATTCGTTTCATATACTATCTACTGCAAATTGTTTGAGAAAGAAAAAAGACGATTCTATTGTGGATTTTGCCTACACTTAAATTAAAGCTGAAGCTCTTTAGCGCATTTTTGCAATAATTTTTAAATAATATCGTAAAACAGTACAAATGGCAAAAAATAAAGAATTAAATGCTTTGTTATTGTAATATTTATGTAAAAAGAATAATTAGAAGGATTTCATAGTTAGTTACAAAATCAGAATTCTAATATATTATTTTGAGAGAGTTTGGATATAGCATAACCTCTACTATTTTAAATATGTTTTGTTGAAATTATTTCAAATGCTTTGATATTGATTTATTTATGTAAAAAATAAAAAATTAGGAGAGATTTTAAGACAGTTTTAAAAATCATGGTTTCAATAATTTATTTGGCAGATATTTAGGGGCGTCAATCCCATTATTTTAAATATTTTTTATTGAAATAATTATAAAAGCTTTGATATTGAAATATATGTGTAAAAAGCATAATTAGAAAGGATTTTAGAGTTGATTTCACAATCAGAGCTATACGCCTTTTTTTCAGGTTATGTACATATATGCCATATTTTAAATTAGAAGGAACTTTATATTTAGGTACAAAATCAGGTTTTAGCCGTTCAAAAATGTCTAAATAAATCACTCATATCAAAACAATATTCAAACTCATAAATATATTATATGTATTTCTTATTTAATTAATGAAATACGAAAATGGGTGTTCAAAATTGAGGTATCATTTTGATTTTGCCGCCATTTTTTTTTCTACCTGGAATTTTTATACGAGATTTCTTTAGGTATATTCTAAATACATTCCGGTTAGTTAATATGGAACGTTACACGAAGGAACAACGTGTTTTTGTTATTACAACATTTTTTGAAAATGGTAAAAGTTTTCAAGATGTAATTAGGAAATTTCGAACAAAATTTTGTAGAGAAAATGCTCCAACAAATCGTGCCATCAAGCTGATGGTTGATAAATTTCTAGAAACTGGATCTGTTCTTGATAACAGAGGCAACATTTATCAACGTAGTGGCCGTTCAACTGAGAATGTAGCAGCTGTGAGCAGAAGTGTTGAAGAAGATCCAAAAACTTCCATTCGTCATCGTTCGCAGCAATTAGACATCAAACCATCCACATTATTCAACATTTTGCATCGTGATCTCCATTTAAAGGCTTATAAGATCAAGAATTAAAACCAACTGACCATGCATTACGTCGGCAATTCGTTTCTTGGGCAATCGAAAAACAAGAAAAAAATGAGAATTTTTTTAACAAAATAATCTTCACCGACGAAGCTCATTTCCAGCTCAATGGCTACGTCAATAAACAGAATTGCCGCATTTGGGGTGAAGAGAATCCAAGGGTTATCTTAGAGCAACCAGTACATCCACAAAAAGTTACGGTTTGGTGTGGTTTGTGGTCAGGAGGAATCATCGGACCATATTTTTTTGAAAACGCAAATGGAAATGCGATTACGGTCAATAGAAATCGCTACAGGGAGATGATCCAAAGCTTTTTGTGGCGGGAAAATTGATGAAGAGCTTAAAAACAACATTATCGAGCCGATTTCAACCATTGAGAACAGTTTATTGAACAACGTGATTCAGAATTTTGGTAAAAGATTGGAAGCCTGCCGAAGTAGTAGAGGGGGCCACTTGGCCGACATAATTTTTCATTATTAACCGGAACCTATTTGTAATAAATTAAAATAAAAATATATTTAATATTTCAAAAAAAAAGTCTTTTTTTTATTAAAATTAAAATGATACCTCAATTTTGAACACCCTTTAGAATACTGTAAAAAAAATCCCAACTATTAAAAACCATCGGAGGCTCTGATTTTAATTTTGTGGTGTTTTGATTTTGGTTTTTTTATTTTGTGAGTTGGGATTTTGCAGGGAACCAAATTAAATAATATAGTTTTTTTGTTAGCACGAGATTTTGGGACACAAGTTTTTAAGACACATGATTTTAAGTTGCGGAATTTTGTAGGCAACCCTATTTGAACATACTAAAGAAATCAAAAAATTCCGACGTATTGTTAAAAATTTTTCTAAACTAACATTAAAAGAACAAAATTGCATAATTCACCACTAATTATAGATAGTGTTTTAAAAATTTTAATTTTAGATTTTATTTACGTTTTTGCAGAAATTTTGTTTAATTAAAATCTTGAATAAATTTAACTCTTACTTTCTTATCATATAAATGCAGATTAAAAATTTTTTTTATATAAAATAATAATAAAAATACTAATATTATAATTTAAATTAATATAAAATTCATATTATAGCATACTCAATAATAACACCTTCATTGTAAGTGTTTCACTGAGTCTTGTTAAGAGTAGTACTAAAAATCTTAACAGGTCTTAAATTTGATTTTTTTTTTTTTTTCAAAACCTAAATAATTATTCTACCAAAAATGGAGTACAGTTTTTAATAAAAATGATTAAAATGAGTTAAAATTCGAATAAAAATCTAAGAAAATCATAAAAAAAAGAACACTTCTATAACTTTTTTGAAGTCAAGAATTAAAATATGTTAACTTCGAAAACAATTCGAAAATTTTTTTAATTAATGTTAAAAATACTTTATTTATTTTAAATTTTAATAATGTTAATGATTTGCAACAATATTGTCGGTTGACGTCATATTTGCTCTATCCGCCAAAGAGTACGTTTCGAAAAAATTAGAAAAGAAATTTTTGAGAAAATAATATAATTACCTTTGCTCCATATCCAAACAAATGTTATAAGTTGTTTAAAATTATTTCAAATTAAAAAAAAGGTTCCATAATTAGCGGTTTATGTGTTGTACAGGTTTCTAAAGTACAGGGTGGGCCAAATTGGACTGATTGATTTGAAATGCTTATAAATTTTATATTTTAATTTTTTTTTTTTTGCAGATAATAAAGAATTTGATAAAATTTTATAATGTCATCATGCTCAGTGCAAGATCGTGTCAAAGTTATTGAATTTTACTATTTTCCGGACGATCAATTTTTTGAACAATCTCATTATGAGCGATGAAGCACAATTTCATGTAAATGGATAGATATTTCAATAAATAGAACTGTCGAATTTTCGGCACGAAGAATCCGAGAACAGTGCATCAGCGACAATTACACCTTCTCAGATGCACTCTTTGATATGGAATTATGGCTGATAGAGTTATTGGTCCATATTTTTTCGAAAATAAATCTATGAGCATCCAGAAACCGTTTCTAGGGAGATTTACCGGACCATGTTGGAACATTTTCTTATGTCTGGTAGTTCTCAATAATAATCAAATGCCATATGGTTCCTACATCTCATACAGCGAAAAAGACAATGTGCGATTCTGCAAGAAATCAGTCAGTTCAAGTTGGCCCACCCTGTATACAACGTAAATAACAATTCACTAACACGCATTTTTTTGTCTCATTTCTAAAGAATTGGAACCATAGTAGAAATAAGAATTTACGACGAAATTTCGTTATTTTTCACATAAATTTAACGCAATTAACAAAAAAAAATGTCATTTGAAGGAGATAAGAAAACAAGAAAATCAAAATGCTGAAGCTGATAAAACCATTAGAAAAATTAAATTCTAAAACATGTAATATAGAGATTGCTTGTTAAGTCTAAAAATCAAAAATTGGCGTTTGAAGCAAATCAGAACTTAACCAACGATATTAAATAATAAAATAAATAGGAATGAAAAAAATTTCTTTCCTAATACTATATGCTCATATTTGTTTTTTTGTTCTTTTATTTCCGCTTAATAATCCATTCATTTAATTTTTTTTATATTATTTTTTTTCACCACACCACTTATCCACCTTTCTTTTAAATTCATTAATTCCAAAATCAAAACAAACGAAAAAAAAAAAACAAAACAGCAAAACGTACAGATTTATTTTAAATATCTTAATTACTTTTAATTAAAGCCTCATTCAACTTTTAAGTTACTCCCATAAGTTTATTTTAACCACCCTTTCACCCATAGTCATTATCCCATAAATTTTCTTTTTATATTCTTTAAAATTATTCAGAACCGCTATTAAAAACAAAAGTACCACCAAATATATATATATATATATATATATGTATGTGATATGTATATATATAGAAAATTGAAAAAAAAGTTTGGTTTTTGTGCCAAGAGCATTCTATGTCAAAATATTATCGACATAAAAAACAGATGAATAGAAAAAAGAAAATAAATCTAAACAGCTAAATCTAAACATTCATATTTTATTTTATTTTTTTCTAGAGTACATGATTTCGCCACACCATATACCTTCTTAGTGCAACACGAAAAAAGAAAAGTAAATATCCGTTTCCGGGTTGACTGTTTCATTTTTGCTGACATGTAAAAAACCAAAAAGGATGTGTAAATCAAAAACTTCTGCTTGGATCTCTTGCAATTCTTTAAAATAATTTTTAATGTAAATAATCCGTTTATTTAATTTATTTTTTTTTTTCTTCAATTTATCCACCATACCTATTTTATGTTATTTTTTCCTCTTGAATCCTTATAAAAAAAAAACATCATCATCAAAAGTAACACACATTAGGCGCTCAATTTAGAAGGCAAAAAAAAAAATGATCTGTTTCAATCCTTTGACTATATAGAATAAAATGTAATTATCGCTTGTTTAATTCATTCCACTCGCATTGATGAAATGGTGAGTTTAGATACAATATTACTTTTCTTTTATATAACTTAAAATTTATAATATAAAAATATTTATAGACAGCACCAGTAAAAATTTAGATAATTAAAACTGAATTGTCATGGTGGTTTTATAGTATAGGAACAATAATATTAAACTTTAATTTTATCCTGTAGAATATCTTTATAAAAGTAAACTCACAATACGGATCAACAATTATACAAAGTAAATGTTCTCACACTTAAAATTAGATTTCAAATTGTGTCATAGATATGGTATCCATATTCAAATGGTTTCAGAAGAAATAAAAACTTTTTGAATTTGATTTTATATAGAATAGAAACACCATATTATACATTTTACGGATTAATAATATTAACTTTTAGGCATTTCATTTGGGTATAATAGATGTCAAGGGGATGATATATATAATGATTTAGATATTTGGTTGGATTCTATGAATTTCAATATATTAATTTATTTAATGTAGAATCCATAGTTTCTAAATTCTCACAATAGACAATCCATTTAATGTCTATTTGTGATTTTATTCAGATCAGTTCTTTCTATTTTTAATTGTCAGATTTTCTCTGATTTTAGGTTATTATATTATGACACTTATACTACAATATGTATCCTGTGACTTTTTGAAGACTGTGACTTTATTTGCCGACATTTGGGAAAGTTTTTACAATATTTCAATATTTTTTCTTCGGATTGCACTGAATCTTAATTTCGAATACGATGGCTCCTTTTATTATTACTTCTATTGAATCGGAGACAAATAAACGATCGAATAGCAAATTTGGAACAGACAAATAATAATAGCTGTAAAAAGAAAAATCTTATCTTTCCTAAATAAAATCGTACCGTGCGATGATTAACTCATTTTACAGACATTTTTAATATACAAATTTTAAAAAAAAAACTCTACATTTATATCTAGATTAGAAAAGTAATGATTAGAAGTATGAAAATTAATTTAATTATATATCCTAGATCACAGTTTGAAAATTTCTGAATTTTTTTAAATAGTCCATTATGTGCTTTATAATAAATGATAACGTCAATTAACCTAAAAATTTTCTTAACTGTTTAAATCTTTTTTTTTTTTTTTTAAGTATATAACTTTTCTTTAAGTTTCCTTTTTCATTTTCATTTTACTTTAACCCTCCGATCTTTAGTATGTAAGTGTAAAGCTTAAAATTCATTTTCTTTTTTTCGTAAAAGTTAAGGAAAATAAAAAGCAAAAGAAAAAAAAGAAAATTATTTCAAAGGAAACTGAGCAAATTTCCTTTGAAAAGAAAGTAAAAAAAAAAAATTGTTTTTGTTTTTGTTTTTTTGGTTTCTGATACACTAAGCATATCTTTTGTATTGTAAGCTTATGCTTTTGTATATATATTTTTATCAATATATATATATATATATATATTATGTAGACAGATATATACACAATATATTAACAATATGGGCAACATATTGTAAGTCTATAAATTTAATCCTTTGAAAAAGATTTATTTACTCCTGACAAACACATAATTTAAAAAAAAAAAAACGAAGATGTTTAAGAAAATATTTTTAGAATAAAAATAACAAAAAAAAAAAATTCACAATAAAATAAAATAAAAAATAAAAAAAAAAAATGTAAATATAAAAGAATCGAGTTGATAACAAAAAAAAAAAAAAAATAAAATAAATAATGAAAATTTTTTTTGCTTGAAGGCGATATTTCGGAAAGTTAAAAATTTGAATAAAAAAAGAAAAAAAAAGAAAATTGTTTAATAAGCGAAATAAAAAATATTGAAAAATGGTAAAAGAAGTGTATGTACTTTGTATATTCTATATATTATAGTAATCAACTTTTAATTATGTAAAAGGTTTTATTTAATATTTTCATTTTACAGTAAATTAACACCCTGTTTCAGTGAGTTTTTAAACATTGAGTTTAGTGTTATTTTGAACTTTATCGAATATTCGATAATATAATTTAATTTTGCACAATAAATTACAGATACGTAAGCTACTTTTTATATTCCATTGAATTTTTGTTTAGGCTTCAGGATAACCTTTGCATTCCCTTAAATCTTAAATCGTAAGGATTTTTTAATATGAACACATGATAAGATATAAGCCGGACAGATGAAAGTTAAAACTTTAAGGCGTCGAAAAATATGGGATTGACGAGAACATGCTAATAAAAACCAAAATTTTAGGAAAATTTACTTTTCTTTCTATACCTAACATTCTTTCTTTGTTAAATTATGAATAAATTTAGATTCATAGGGGTAGAATATCTTATTTCCATAATAACTTTATGAAAGTTACACAATGTGGAATAATTTGAAAATTCTTCAACGGGCATTAAAAATTTTCTGTCAATAAACCTACAAAATATTGCAAGGAAGAAAATGTATGTACTGTGAAAAGAAAAACCATAAAGCTTTATGAATGTTGCCCTCTTACTTAGGAGATGCCACTTAGGTTAATCTCTTTTTGGCACTCTATTTCTATATGATAGGATTAGGAAGTATGTTGAGAGGAAGTGTATGATATATTCTACGAATAGGAACATGGTGGAATTTACTTAATATATAGTTAAAAACAAACCAAAAAATAAAACAAATGTTTTGCTTTTTAATAATAATCCAGTTTTTAAGGTAAAAAATTCCTCTTTTATTTTAAAGGAGTCCAAAAATATTTAAAATTAAAATAAAACTCAACTTTAAATCTTATGTTTCTAAAATTTATCTTTAAACATATCCATATAATATTATATGTATATATACTCGTATACAGTAATAGTATATTTAAGTTATAAAATACAAAAGTAAATATCGCACATAACCATTCCATGGTTATGTAAAAAGCCAGTTATTTTAAAGTGTATATTATCAGACTCTATATTGTATTATACAATATAATACATGTGTTTATGTGTTACATAAGGTTAAGATATCAAAATATTGTTTCACTCAATCCTTTTACTTATAAAGCGGGAATAAATTTATATAAAGCATTATTTTGATACACAATAACAATAACATTACCATCCATATATCAAAAATAAAAATTTAAAATCAGAAATTTCGAAAATCACAATATCTTATTTTCACTTTTGTTGTTATAATGGTAAACCAAAAACATAAGGAAAATCACATAAAAGAATATAGAGTGTGTGTAGTAGAATATGTGATCTATAGGATACCCACACGAACATAAGATAATGTAATACTGTTTCGATAAAATTTAATCATCTTTTACAAAATTTTCAGATATTGGATTTATATAGTATCAAGATGTATTTATGTAGAAGTCGAAGTTGTATGACAGCTACTCGAATACTGAAAGGTGTAAAAAAAACCGGTTAATTATCATTTTAAGGAATTAGATATTGACAAAAGATTCTTATAAAAATTGACAACATTAACCCCCCCTATTTAGACACTGGGCTATTTTCATATGAAAAAAAAAACCCTGTACGATAGCTACTCAACCCAGCAACCAAAATTATGTAATTTTAATCATAAAAATTTAACAATCGTAAACATTCGATATAGTTATTAAATTCGATTAATATATTATTTTTATTCGATTAATATATTATTAATAATATCGTAAACATTCGATAAAAAATTAAAAGGTAAAAATTTCAAAATCTTAACTGCATTATTGTTTAAGTTGTGCAAGCACAAGGACAGACGAAAAGGCGCACGGAAGGATGCACATAGATTAATCGACTCAGAAACTCAATCCTTATATTTATAATTTCTATATATTATATTATCTCCTCTTCTTCAAGATGTTACAAACATAAAGGTAAATTTATTATACCCTTAAAATTATGTTCCTACGTTAGTATAAAAAACAAAAAATAAAAAAATAAAACGGGGATTTATTTAAGTACATATTCATAAAGTTAAGTGTTAAAAAGAGAAAAGTAGGTTTTGAAAAATTTTCGCCGCGAGAAAACTGTTACACAATAATAATAATAATATACAATATATTATATTATATATTGTATATATATTAAAATTTAAGTGTAAGTTAAAGTGTACACAATATAATAAGTATAATATAATGTGAAAATAAGAAAGGAAATTCTTATATCCTTTCCAATTTTCCTCTATTTTGTGAACAAAAGTGAACAGATATGTTATAAATTTTAAGCTAAATCGACCCTAAATTCCCTTTCTTTACACCTATACCACCACTACTACCATCATCAACTCCATCCACCACAATATAACTAAAATTAAAATAAATATATGATGAAAATATATTAGATATAAAGTAGAAAATAAGTGAAAATGAAAAGATCAACTATACAGCATATAAACATGAATTATTTTATTAGAAAATAAAAAGAAATGAAAAATGGATTGAAAGGCAGTGAAGAAAATATCACTAACGAAAAGAAAAATGATTTCACAGTTTTTTTATTTTATTTTTTTTTTTATTAAACTAATTTTAAAAGTCGTAAAAAAAAATTTTTTTTCTTTAAAAAAATATAGTAAACAATTGGAAAGAAATTTAGAGAAAATTTAACTAAAAAATAATATTTTCATTTAATTTTTGCTGGTTTTTTTTTTTTTTTTGGAATATTAAAAAAAAAATTAAGTATTTTGCAAAAAAAAAAACAAAATTATAAGTTGGAAATTGTGAAAAGTAATTGAAAATATTTTCTTTTTTACATTAATAGACAGGACTAACAATTTTTTTTTTTTTTTTTGATTTTTCGAAGGTGTTTCAAAAAATCTTTTCATATTATATGAATGATATGAAAGATAAATTTTATATTTAGAAATTTTAATAAAATTTTGAGAAAAGAATTTAAATTTATACTATTTATAGTGCTAAATAGTTTTTTTATTAAATTTACAAACTTTTATATTATTAATAAGTTAAATTTTTAACGTAATTTTGTTTAGTCTTATGCCAATTATTTTAATTAAGGTGATAATTGACAGTTTCTAAAGCGATATAATTTATAATAGAACAATTTTGCTGTTTATGTATTATATTTTTTTTTTTTATATAATATTATATTATATTAGGGACATTAATAATTATTATTTTATTTATTTAAAGGACTTTTTGATGAAAGTCTCTTATAAGAATTAGCAACATTGGCCGGATGAAATAACTCGACTCGAAATAACATTGCAACTGATATATAAAATTATACCGAAAAAAATATCTGTATTTTATGCGAATTTGTTTTTTTATTTTGTACGGTTTTATTTAATTTTTTCATTATGAAATAAACCTAGAAATCAAGATAACATTTTGCTCAGATTTATAAATTATTTTGATGTAAAGTAATAAATAAAATATAACAGAAGAAGAAGATTTCATTTTTCATATATTTTTCTTCAAATTAAATATATATCAAATAAAGTATGACGGACATAACAGCAATGTGATGTCGAGGGGCATAACATCAACATCAATTTGATGAAAAGATCTTTTGGAAAATGAGCATAATCCACTTTAACCAAAAGGTTTTTTTTTTTTTTTTGACAAATCAAAATATTAAAATAATATTATGTAACGTGAAATATAATATTATATTTGAATGGAAGCATTGAAGCATTAGAACTTTGACTTCTACACTATAAGAACTTAGAAAATTCTAGTAACTTTTATAAATTTATAAGTTTAGTTAAAATGAGTCTACTGACTATTCAGAATAGATAAACACTATATTAAACCACAGATGAAACTTATTAAATTGCTGATGCATTTAGATAAAAAATTCGTGTTGCATTATAAATAAAATTGCATATAAAAAAAAACAAAAAAAAAAAATATGAAACACATATTCTATTATAATATTATTATAATATTATATTTTGCGATAATATAAAATATTTTCTTTTGATTTTCTGTTTACTTCGTATTTATATGTAAGAGGGTATTCATCCACCATTAGGTACGACTATTCATTGATTCCCTCGTGGTTCGCAACTCTTTATCAAACAAATCTATTTCTTACGAGATCAATTGATTTGGTCCTTGTCGTGTTCTTTCTCACCTCAAATAAAATCTTCCAATATTTCTCTTCCATAGGTCTCCTGCTTTGGAATTCTGGAACCGAATTGTTGTTCTTTAATGTGTAGTACAGATTCTGCATGTACTCCTACCATCGGATGTCCCATGTTAATTACGATCAAAATTTTATCTTTTTGCTGCCTAAATCGTCTCAGAAATCTTTCGTATGTAAAAAATTCTGTGGCTGAAGCTAACTGAATTTCACAACGGTTTAGATTTGGCTAAGCGTTTTCTATCACGTTTTACCATTGAGTGTGATAATCCTATTTTAGCTCTATTATGTCTATTACTTTACACTTGAAAGTTTGAATGCAGTTTAATAAGTATTGAAAATCTTATTTATTATACCCTACACCTAAAGTATAGGGTATATTAACTTTGGTATGGTGTTTGCAACCACCAAAAGGAAGCGAGTTAGGTATAGACATGTATATATATTCTGAATCAGGATCACCGCCGGAGTCGATTTAGCGATGTCCGTCCGTCCGTCCGTCCGTCCGTACGCACGATAACTCAAAAAATAATGATGCTATCTTGATGAAATTTATATAGTAGGTTACTAATTACGAAAGAAAGGCTAAGTTCGAATCTGGACAAAATCCGTCCATGGGTTCGGATTCTGGAAGCTTCCGAATGATTCCAGCTTTTGGAGATAATCTCCGCAAACGAGATTATCTCCAAAAGCAACAAAGATAGAACCTTCAAATTTTGTACAATGATGTTTCTTCCCGTTCGATTTATGTCTCTGAAATTTAAGAGGATTTGGTCCATGGGTTTGGGTTTTGGAAGCTTCCGAACGAGCACCAGAGCAAATGAAATTATTTCCAAAACCAACAAAGATAGAACCTTTAAATTTTGTACAATGATGTTCCTTCCCGTTCGATTTATGTCTCTGAAATTTAAGAGGATTTGGTCCATGGGTTTTGGATTTGGAAGCTTCCGAACGAGCCCCAGAGCAAATGAGATTATCTCCAAAACCAATAAAGATATAACCTTTACTTTTGGCAGAATGGTGTTCTTTCATGTATGATTTAGGCCTCTGAAATTTAGGAGAATTTGGTCCATGGGTTTGGATTTGGAAGCTTCCGAACGAGCACCAGAGCAAATGAGATTATCTCCAAAACCAACAAAGATATAACCTTTAAATTTGGCAGGGTGGTGTTCTTTCATGTTTTATTTAAGTCTCTGAAATGTGAGAAGATTTGGTCCATGGGTTCGAGTTTTGGAAACTTCCGAACGAGCCCCAGAGCAAACGAGATTATCTCCAAAACCAATAAAGATAGAACCTTTAAATTTTTTATAATGATGTTTCTTCCAGTTTGATTTATGTCTCTAAAATTTAAGAGGATGTGGTCCATGGGTTTGGATTTTGGAAGCTTCCCAACGAGCCCCAGAGCAAATGAGATTATCTCCAAAAACAACAAATATATATAACCTTTAAATTTGGCCGAATGGTGTTTTTTCATGTTTGATTTAAGTCTCTGAAATTTGAGAGGATTTGGCCATGGGTTTAAATTTGAAAGAATTTGAACCATGGATTCGAATTTTGGAAGCTTCCGAACGAGCCGCAGAGCAAATGAGATTATATCCAATACGAACAAAGGTAGAACCTTTGAATTTGGTACAATGGTGTTCTTTCGTGTTTGATTTATGTCTCTGAAATTTAAGAGAATTTGGTCCATGGGTTTGGTTTTGGAAGCTTCCGAACGAGCACCAGAGCAAATGAGATTATCTCCAAAACCAACAAAGATATAACCTTTAAATTTGGCAGGGTGGTGTTCTTTCATGTTTTATTTAAGTCTCTGAAATGTGAGAAGATTTGGTCCATGGGTTCGGGTTTTGGAAACTTCCGAAAGAGCCCTAGAGCAAACGAGATTATCTCCAAAACCAATAAAGATAGAACCTTTAAATTTTTTATAATGATGTTTCTTCCAGTTTGATTTATGTCTCTAAAATTTAAGAGGATGTGGTCCATGGGTTTGGATTTTGGAAGCTTCCGAACGAGCCCCAGAGCAAATGAGATTATCTCCAAAAACAACAAATATATAACCTTTACTTTTGGCATAATGGTGTTCTTTCATGTATGATTTAGGCCTCTGAAATTTGAGAGGATTTGGTCCTTGGGTTCGGATTTTGAAAGCTTCCGAACGAGCCTCAGAGCAAATGATATTATCTCCAAATGCAACAAAGATATAACCTTTAAATTAGGCAGAATGGTGTTCCTTCATGTTTGATTTATGTTTCTGAAATTTGTGAGGATTTGGTCCATGGGTTCAAATCTTGGAAGCTTCCGGACGAGCCCCAGAGCAAACGAGTATATCTCCACAACCAACAAAGATAGAACTTTTATTTTTAGTACAAAGGTGTTCTGTTATGTTTCCTTTTCTGTAAAATTGGAAACTGACATTTGAAAGAATTTGAACCATGGGTTCGTATTTTGGAAACTTCCGGCCGGACGAGCACAAGAGCAACGAGCATATCTCCAAAACCAACAAAAGTAGAACCTTTAAATTTAATAGAATGGTGTTCTGGCAAGTTTTCTTTATGTTCCTGAGATGGATTCGATGAATTGGAGTGGCAATTCGGGTAGCTGACACAAACATCCCAAGGACTACCAATCTCCGAAAATAATTAAGATAGAAACTTAAAATTTTATACAAGGGTGTCAAGCATATCCCAAGCGGATGCCTCTTTTACGTTCTTGAAATTCGAGTTGAATAAGACAGAAAAGGGAAGAAGTTCAAGCAGCTGCCAAAAACACTTATGGATTGTTAATTTAATTCGAATTATTCAGGTGTAGGGTATTAATAAGTCGGTTGCATCGACTTACTGTTACATTTACTTGTTTTTAAATAAAATTTGGTTATATATTTTACTAATACAATTTAAATTTTACATAAAAATATTCAGTCAACTTCAAAAATGATATAAGTATAATTAGTGATAGATTATACTCATAAAAAACTTAAATTTTACAACTATAGCTATATGTAACAATCTCAATGATCTTTTTCTCCAATGCTTCTTTTCAGTGATTTCTATTTTGATTAAAATATTACCCACTTGGTTTAAAATAACAAATATTTTCATGTAAATCTAATATTTACTAGAATATTTTTTTGTCATTATAAAAAAGTTATTCAATATTCTTATCTCCAAAATTTATCCTAATTTCCATAAAATAATATAAAAACTTTTTTAATTTTAGTTTTTCTAAATTCTAAGTTTTAATATTAATTGCAATTTATTTTATTTTCTAGATTTTAATTTGATTTTGACCTGTTTCATATCTAAATTTAAATAGTTTAACTAATGCAGTGTCGTGTTCAGTTTATTTTACATTTTACATAATTTTCATTTTAGTTTTTTAAATACAAGAACAACAACATAATAACGATAAAAAAAAATATAACGGTAATAATTAAAATATAACTTAATGTTAACTAGTTTTGACAACTACTTTACCGTTAAAAAATAATTGAATTTTGTTGGTTTTTAATTTTTTCTTCCTTTTTGTTTTTTTTTTTGAAAATTCTAATTTTTTAATTAAAAAATTACTTACCATAACATATCCATTGGTAAAGGATAATAGTTTCCTGTTTACATTTTGGTATATAACACGCTTTAAATGTAACATTATTTTAATTCCACATACGTTTGAGATTTTTTGCAATATTTTGTTTTTTAAATTACATTCTAAACGAAGAATTCCTTGAATGGATTAATAGCAATTAAGGAATGTTGCAGTGAAATTTAAATTTAAGAGAAAGCGAAAGGCAGAATTTTTATAAAATTAATCGAAAATTTATGAAACTTTTTTAACTTCGTGCAGACACCTATCAAATCTAAATAAATTCTTGAATTTACTTGCAAAAATTAAAAAAATACAATCGTCAAAAATGTGAACCCCGACAAATAACATTATAATATAATATTACACATTTACTGAGAACTTTTTACACTACAAAAGTTGATATTATGAAGGTATTTTAGT
Organism: Poecilobothrus nobilitatus; assembly: GCA_947095535.1. Taxonomy (NCBI): domain Eukaryota; kingdom Metazoa; phylum Arthropoda; class Insecta; order Diptera; family Dolichopodidae; genus Poecilobothrus; species Poecilobothrus nobilitatus. Next base: position 201,189,625 of record OX352774.1, read on the forward strand.
TATTTTTCCTGCGCGAAGCGTAAATCTTCAAAAGACAGCAAGAAAATCTAAGGCCACTAGATAGTATGAAATTTTAAATAACTAAAACCACTTCACCCCTAATAAGATAATCATTCGAAGTACAAAATAGTATAATGTCTGAGGAATATGATATAAATTTCAGATTGTTCCTCTGAAAATACATTTTCAAATTAACGTATTTCCATCATAATCCTTTTATAAATGAGGATTTCATTTCACTTCATATCATATAAATCGGATTTTTTTTTTTTTCAACCTGTTTACAATTCTCTAATACCCTATAAAATTGTTGTTTACAATACGACTAATGTATATTAAAACTAAAATAAGTAAACAAAAATTAAAACTTTTAAATTTCTAAACTTAATTAAAACTAAATTTCAATGCAAAAATCCACCGTTTTTATTTAAATTTAATGCATCAGTTAAAAAAAAAAAAAAAACATTAAATAACGGTCTATATATTTACATTATATATATTATAATGCTTTTCATTTTTAATATATTATACCGTTATAATTAAAAAAAGAAATTATGGTTAAAAGTTTTTTTATAAAATACATATCGTGATACTTGGAACGTCATATAAGTCCTGTTATTTCGTGACTGACGTAATTTTTCTTTTTTTTTTTTTATTAAAAATTTATTGTTTGTATTTTTTTACTTAACTTAATAAAAAGAAAAAAAGAAAAGAAAAAAAAAAACGTTAATTCATTTTTACCAGATTTATTTATAATGACTTCAATTTACACAATCAAATTTCTTTTGTTAGCAATAACTAAATGTCAGAGTGTGTATTAAAATGTTATTGTTTCGAAATGAAATTTCTAAAATTCATTCTTTAGATAATTTCGTTTTTTCTCCTAAGTCGTCAACTTCTTGAATACCCAAAAGGAACCAAATGTTAAGTTATTGCATTTTTTTTTTTTTGTATATGAAACTTTCAATGAGCTCACAATTTGATTATGATGCGTTACAAAATGTTTCATTATCATAACACCGTGCAGTTACATAACATAACACCTGAATATCTTTGATGAAGTTTAACCGTAATTGAATTCAAGGATAATTTTAATTTTTTGAAGAAATTCTTATTTTTAAACTTTAACCAGGATTATTCTTATATATTATTTTTATACTTTCTTGGGACTTTTAACTGCCATCAAAGCCGTTTCGGTACTTACTTTCCAACTCTAGCCAATTTCGTTTAAGAAAGACTTAAAATTATTTTTGTTTGGAATCTAAGATTTTCATCTTCTTTTGAATGCACTTTTTATACTTTCTTTTTTCTATTTTACTGCTCTTTTATTAGAATAATACCGTTTCCAATTACTACAAATTCACCTTTTATGATTTGATTAGCTAACAGAAATCCTTTTTCTATTCTCATAGAATATCCATAGGCTCTTTAAATTTTTTATTCTATGGTCTTGTGAAACGAATATACCACAATATTTTCTATTTAATTTTAAATCAAACATAGAATCATTAAAATAAAGTTTTTATTTCTTATTATCAACAAAATGGGACAAAAAAAAAAAAAAATAAAAATAAACAAACAAAAACAAATAGGATAGAAAGGAAAAATCTAATTATATAACGATTCTCGACTACAAATGAGGACGTCTGGATTGTTTTCCTATTATTACTATGATTGCTATTTTTTTTTTTTTTGTTGTTGTTGTTTTGTTTTTATTAATTTATAAAGTTGTAGTAACAAAAAGGAAAATTATTGTAAAAGAAATGAAAAACAAAAAAAAAAAAATTGAATCATTTCGTGACATTGAACTTTTTTTAGCATTGTAATTTTATTTTGTATTTTAGTCAAAAAATTTTCGTCTCAATGTTTATTTGTATGCAAAAAAAAAAAAGTGCTTACTTTTATTTTTAAGAGTGGGTAATAAATTTAAATTGTCTTCAACACAAAAATTTAATATTTCCATTTCAAAAGTAAAAAATATAATTAAATTTTTGTAGAGAAAAAAAAAAATCATAAACTTGAACTTTTTTTTAATGAAAATGTCATTGAGCAATGAAAATGTTATTTGACGAGTTGTTGACATGTAAAGAATTTCGTAATTTTTTTTTTGGTTTTGTTAATATTAAATTCGACAGTAGGATTTATTTTAAATTTTTGATTTTTAATTTTATTCGAATAAATGTACCAATATGAATCCTAGAAAATCTTCAAGATCTTGGAAAGGAAATTTTTTATTAGTTGCATTTTTTATTTTACTTATTACTGCAATGATAATTTGATGTAAAATCCAAAATAAAAATTTATAAAGTTAATAATGAAGTTAATAATGTCCTGTAGGACCTACTTAAGTAAAATTAACAAATATCAAAACCGATTTTTAACAGTAGAGTGTAATATTTTTGAAGAAACGAGTTTATCAGTAAAGAGTTTCATATGGTTAATTTTACTGTGAAATTTTTATAGGTTATATATTATAACCAATTTAGTCCTAGGTAAAATATAAAAACAGTTAAAGATAATTAATAATCTTATTCAAAATCCACTGTATAGAACAACAGTGAATAAACCAAGTTTCTTCTATCACTGCTCGATCTGTTCTATAAGCATATAAAATCGTGGCTTTATAATAAACCATTGTGAAAATGGTTTTATCATTTCGACCAATAATAAATTGAAACTGAAGAAGTTAAAAGAAAATCATAATTATGTACCTACATATTTAAGTTATTTAACAAATATCATTTTTACGTTTAAGTAGTAATTCTCCAAACATAATATCTAATGAAATATTAGAATGAAATTCTTGGAAAACTCGTTGCCGGCCCAATTCGATTAAAATAATACAACTAGATAGCAATTAAACTTTTAAATTGTTAAAATTATGTTTGCAAAAAAAATAATTTGGAAGGTCTTTAGAGGTAATTACAAAACCAGAGTTTTAATAATACGTTTATTTACTATTTTTGGGGTTAGTTGCAAAATCAGGGTATTGCCTTTTATGTTGATATAATATGTATATAAAAATGAATAAATAGAATAAATAAAAAAGATGTTAGAGATAAAACAATAAATTCCCCCTACCCAAATACCTTCAACTACAAATCTTAAATTTAGGGACAAACGAAAACAATGTATACTTGCTATCATTGTACCGTTAAGTCAATAAAAAATTTAATATTTTTCTCCATCTAACTCTTCCGAAAATATCTATAAAATTCTTTGCGGTTAATTTATTTCATAAAATGTCACTCAATTAAAAGTAACTCTTATAATAAGAATAATCAATTTTAACCTTGTTTATTGTTTTGTCCGAAATTAATGACTTTGAAGAAAATTGAAATTTATCATTATTTTTATATATAACATACATAAAATATAACATATGACTGAATAATATTAGCCTTACCTAAAACCCATCAATAGAATACCAGTAAAAATTTCAAGTTCTTCTACTACTCTACAGTCTGATATAATATACTTAAGTCCAGTACTAAAGTCAAAAAATTTTAATCAACAGACCGTTATAAATATTTTATAATAAATCATAGTATAATAACAGTTTTGAAAAAACAAGATGTCATTTAATTTTAGAAATGGATCTGTCAAATTTGCAAGCAATTATATTTCTATCATATACATATATATGTTCGCAATATGTTTATATATGTATATATATATGTATTAATAGGACAATAAAATTTTTTAATAAAATTTGTTTTAAAAATAATTTAGTAAAAAAACAAAAACTGATTTCATTAATTATTTTTTTTTTTAAACTTTACAGCATACCATTAAAAATTAAAATATAACTGTTTTTTTTTTTTTTTTTTATTATGTCAAACATGACAATAACAAATGAATTAAATTAACACGTGTAAATCTTTAACAAAAATAATAATAATAATATATCAGATGTAAACAATTTGTTGTTTAACATGCACTTATGGTAATGTTATTTTGTGCCATAAGAGTTTTTGACACATTTTTTTTTTTTTTTTTGTCATATCAAATTTACAAATTATCATGTCAAGGTAGTTTTAATCATTAAAAGTATTTTTTTTTTAGTAGGTGTGTAACATCATTCAGAAATTTTTAAATAAGATTCTTATTAATTTGAATTTGTCCAATTGTCCATCTGTGTATTTAGTTTAGAATATTTGAGATAAAACAATGAAATTTAAAGAAATAAATATATTTCATATATAATTTTTTCTTAATTCAGTATAAAAAATTTACCATTATGTAAAACAATAATTTTTCAAAATGTTCTTAAAGAATTTTTATATTCTGACTTAATTAACAGCTTTATCTAAAAAAGAAAAAAATTAATTTAACTTTTTTTAGGAGAGTCGGTACTTCAAACATCGCACCCAGAAGAATTGCACGTGATTCTTCCAAATATTCTTGAACTTTAATCAATCAAAACTACCCCTTTTTAAATCAATCTTTAAGTGGGGACCCTTAATACAAGTGTACAATTTAGTTTAAGGATTGAAAAAGATTCTTGAGGAAAATGGAATTTAGCAAAAATGTAGGAATTTGTAGAATGGGTAAAAAAAATTTGAGGAACATCAGGAACAGGAAGGGATGACTTTGATCTATGATCTTACAGTTACTATCTACCTAAGAGAGACTTTCTTTTGAATTCTCTTCTCTTCCTTCTTTTAAATACTTTCTAATTCATTCTCTTTTCTTCTGCTGTCCAAAACTTTTTATTGATGTAATCCAAACACTTAACATTATCACTTTAACAAAAAACAGAAAAAAAAAAACGCTTTTCTTTACTAAATATAGTTAGAAAAAAATAATCGCAATTCAAGGATATTCTTTTAACAAACTGCCTTGTGTTTCAAATTAATTCTATTTAATAATAAAAAAAAAAAAAATTAAATATGTCACTTGACTTTTTTATATTAAAAATAAAAATTAAAATTACATGTTTCTAAAAAAAAAAATTTGATAAAAAATATGTCAAGAGATTTTGATTTTTATATTTTTTTAATGCGAAAAAAAATTCAAAATACTTTTCATGTTAATGTACAACCCGTGGAGTTATTAATATACATATATTACTCTTAAGTATATACTACGTACGTAAGTCAAAAATAGAATATAATTATTGTTGTCATGAGTCATGACAATGAATTGTCATAATAAACCTTATTTGCAGTAACTGATAATGGTCAGATTTGAAATTTAAATTTTATTTTTTTTTTATTTAATTTAAGTTTTCACCATATACTAATGAATTTAAAATTATTCGAAATACATACCTATATTATATATTATTAACTGTATTATATACTGTTAGGAAAATATTTCTCAAGGTAATTAACATTCAATATCGAATCATTCGATATATTGAATTTTGTTATAAAAGAACAAGTTTTCATTGACAATATAAGGTAAATGTTACATGAACTCTTTACGTTACCCAAATAAATCAATAAATTCAACATAATTGAATGGCATGTTATCTATATAATCTTAAAAATTTGTAAATATTAAGAGCAACAATCTATATACTATCAATCACAATGTAGCATATATCGCTCCCATAATAAAATTTTTTGTTAGGCTGACCTAATAATCTAGACCTAATAATCTAGTCATAATATAACTTAAAATTATAATCTAGTCACTGTTTTTTCTTTAAAGCGTTGAAAAAAATGATTCGTTTAAATTTTTACTTTTGATTAGCCAAAGAAAATCATTTCTTTTTACCAAATTGGTTTTTTTTTTTATTAATCACTTTTTGTAGTATTTGGATTTTATGGGACACCATTAAAACGTTTCTAATGTTGACAATATATGAAAGCCCCCGCATTTCCACAATATGGCAAACTTGACCCTAAAACAAACTTACATTATTTTTGGGGACTATAAAAGCAAATATCTGAAATTTCAATTCTTGATATTCGATAAGAGAATGGAAGGGAGAGCAGAATGAATATTCTGGTTTATATAATTGATTTTATTTAGAAGGCTCAAAGTGCCGAAATCTGCTTTTAGAATAGATTTTTATAAGATATAGAACAACGAAATTGTAATTATATACATCAATCTAGGAATCTAGAATCAGTCATCAATCTAGGAATCTTTGGGAACATATTATAATATTAAATTTATTTGACTTGATTATTACTTAATTTATAAAAAAAAATTTCATAATTTTATAAAATTTTAAAATTTAAGTAAATTTATTGCAAATTCTACACGATTCTCAACTTTAAATTGAATATAAAAAAAATTCCAAAACTAACGCAAAATGATAGCTTTTATGTACGTACTATCTATTTAAAAAATAAAAATATCCCTATTACTTACATTATAATTAAAAAAAATTTTAAAATTCTTTTTAACTTTGGTATTTGATGGTATTATTTAAAATAATTTCAAAAATTTTTGAAAAAAGTTTTTTTTTTCTTAAAACATAACCACAATATTAAAAAATGTTATTTTTTTAAAGAAAATTTTTCAATTCATTTAAAACATTCTTTTCATTTTCTGACAATTATAAAATTTGAAGTTAATATTAAAGTTTGAACATTTAAAAAGGATATAACCAAAATCCCTTTATTTTTATTGACCGCATACATTAATGTATAAGGTAGGTATTGTTTTCATACTAAAAATTTGAATCCGAGATTTTGGCCAATATGCACTACTCCGGTGTGGAAAAGGCTGTAAAAAATTTTTTTGCATGATGTCCGTCTGTGTGTGTGTGTGTGTGGGTATGTCTGTGAGCACGTGTACAGCTTAAATGACTGAGCGGTATTTTTTGTTATTTCATATTAAAGGTTTTGACGTAAATATATCGGATTGATAAGCTTTTGGAGCAAATCGGACAGCCGCAAGTGGTAGTTTACTAGTGTACTTTTTAAGTTTTTTTACGAATATTTCGTAACAGAAAAATTTTATGAGAAAAATTACTAAGAAAAAGTTGTTACACAAGTAAAGAGCAACAACTTTGCCATAGAATATTTTTTGATCCAGCTAACTTTAACTTTTATTTAATTTTTTTTTCAAAAGACCAAATTTCATACATATTATATTAATTTTTTTTTCTTTTATTTCTAAAAATTTACGTACATATGCACTTATATCTATACATATTATTCTTTTGTTGATGACATAAAATTAAAATGGTAACATTTTTGTTAACAGATTCAATATTAATCTTATGTTTGTTCTGTATTTGTTTACAGTTTTTATTATTTTTTACTTCTAATATTTTGAATGAAAAAAAAAATCATGTAGAGGTACATTACATAATAATGTAAATTGATGTATGAATGAATGCACATAAGTATATTTTCGATTTCTTTGCTAATTACTGTTATTGAATAAAACAAAATGTTGTTAAATTATTAGAAATTATTTTGCTTTGATATAAATTATTATGTAAAAAATTTATAAATTTTGACATTGTACTTTTCATGTAGTGGCGGTCGGTCCTGTGGTGGAGATAGCTGATTTTTTTTTTGTTTTGTTAGAAAAAATCGAGTCTATTTTTTTATAAAAATAATATTATAATGAATATTATAAACTTTTTTTTCTCATAATAATTTTCTCATATTATTTTTAATTAATTTAATTTTCTAACAAATTAACTCTTTTTTCAAAAAAAAAAAAAACTTCTCAAAAAAAATTCTAAAAGAAAATATTCAGATCTAAAACATCAAAAAAAAAAAATTTTTAATTCTCCTTAATTATTTTAATCCAACAAGAAAAACTAAAATTCTTTACAAGTAAAGTAAGTGTAGATGATGTAAAAATAAGTTCACTTTTAAGCAGAGAAATTTATACGTTTAGCTAATAAAGTATCTGATTTTTAAGTAAATAAAAGTTTATCAATTTTTCAACAAAAATCTGATCAATTTAAAAGGGTGAAGATCCTAAAATATCTCCTAGACATATCTTAGAAATTTTTGCTTAAAGATCATCAAACGATCAATATGCGGTCATTAAAACTTTATGTATAACTTTCCATTAATATTTAAACTAATATCTAGTTTTTTTTTCTTGTTAAGTTTAAAATTCTAAAAACAAAAAATTTAGGACATTTTCCTTTATTTGGGACAAAAAGTCAATTATACTTGATATGCTCTCTTTCAACTTTCATTGAATATTGTGATTTGACAACATTTCATTTTAAATATTTATTGTAAATATTTGAAATAATATTTTCACTTTAGGGTTAAAAATTAACAGTCGATAAAATCGATTTCACTGAAATCCTAACCAAAATTAGAATTAAAATGTATATATAAAACTTAAAATATACTGCTGATAATCTCTGTAGGCAAATTAATTTAATTTTGATAGGTATATATGTATTATAATTATTTTACATTACAAAATTCCAAACATTAAATGAATACTTTAGCAGACAACTGTACCTATTATTTCAAAATTCAAAATATCACAAAACAAAAAAAAAAAACATTCTAATTAGTAGAAAATTATCTTTAAATACAAAAAAGAAAAACTTATATGGCTTAGTAAAAAATACAAAAAAATTTTTTTTTGTTTTTCTTTTATCCCTATTGGAAAATTTTAAAAGTTTTAAGATTTCTTTTCTTTTTATTTTTTTTTGTTTTTGTTTCTAGTTGAATGAATTATAAAAATATTCCAATAAAAAGATTAAAAAAAAAAAAAAACTTAATAACAAGAAAAACATTTTCCGGAAATTGGATTGTGGTTTTTGACTCTTCCTACAAGATTAAAATTATGTTTCAAATCGGGATTAAGAACAACGAAAGATATAATTATATAAAGGAAAATATGTATTACAACAATATTAAGGGGTATTATTTAACCAAATAACTAAATAAATTGTTATTTTTCAGAATATGTATATAATTTCTAATGAAATTTTTTTCTAATGTCCTTGAAGTCCTTTTTTCATTTTTAATCATTTTTCAAGTAATTTGAAAAATAATTTTTAGTGATAAAAATGAATTTAATTTTTTTGTGAAACAACTGAATTTTTGATAGTTTTAAGAATTTGAGATTCACTTGAGATCATTTCAGAAGCATCTGATAGCATCAATAAGCATCAGTTCAATTTTGTGCTGTAGAAACTTTTGAATTTATTTTTCTTTTTTTATTCTCATACATAACTTTGTATTTTTTATACAAAAAATATCCTATAATAAAATTTCAATAAATAAAAATTTGTACATATAGATAATGTCTTGTTATCTTATTCGACCTTTATTTTGTTATTTTATGTATAACAATATCGAAGATTTTTTCTATTATCAGTATATAACAAATCTAAAAAGTAAAGAAAAGTATAATAGTAATAATAAAAAAATATTTAACACAACATCTAAAATCAGTAAATATTAAAGACATGAAAGATACAAAATTGATTAGATAATCTCTTACTAGGACATTCGTTATCATGAAATGCTGGAACATTCGTTTTTATGACAAAGACAATATGATAACGATGATTTGTATAGGCAGCATTATAACGGATACTGATTTTGGCTTCAAATAAACAGCTCTTCATATTTTTCTAACTAAAGATTTTAAAATACAATTTATTACATTTGGTATAAATTTTTTTTGCTGTAAATTATTTGAAAGTAAAATGGACACTTGGAAATGGATTTGTAAGGAAATCTGTAAATGTCACTTTTAAACGTAATATTGATATTTATTTGGATGAAATTGCAACACTTACTATAATAAAATATTAATTTTGGAAAAATTATTTTGAATTAATTTAAATTATCTTGCTTCAATTCCGATCAAGACTCAAATTAAGGTTTTAATTCATTAATTAGAAAATACCAAAGGTACCAAAATGTTAAAAATTAATTAAATTATTACATTTGGAACTATTACCCGAGGAAAATTTTTTTTAACTAATCTGTAACCAAATTTATCAGTTATTAAAGTTGTTATATAATAATATTGTAAAAGTCAACTTTTTATTAAATTCCAATTATTCATCCTAATTGACAAGACCATATGCTACCTATATGATCTAAAGTTTTTAATGACACAGGTACAAATTATTGTAACATGATGTGATTTAATTGTGGGTAAGCGGTAATATATTTATGAATATCATATAAATACCTTTGGAATTATTTCTTTAGTCAATTTTAGTAATAAAAGTATTTTACAATATTTTGATCTAAAGATCAATTTTGACACTCTTGAAACCAAAAAATACCAGGGGCTGTTATAAGATCAGATTCTTCTATAAAATAACTTAAATAGAAAACTCATTGAAACTTATATTCGTATTTAGTATTTCCAAAAGTTAGGCTGATTGCAAAACCAAAGTTATTTTTAACGGTTCATTTCCATTTTTATCCACATTTTCTAAAAGACATAATAATAGCCACAGTTTAGAATACTATTACTTGAAAACAATTTCAAAAATATTCTCAGAGTTTTATATGTAGGGGCCTCGGCGGCCTAGTGGGTAAGAGCGTATAAAACTTGGGAGTGTGCTTTTGAGTCCCACACACGTCGTAAAAGTTATTCCACCTTACGACATTTACAGCCATGCCTAAATAGAAAAAGCTGTGTAATTTGCTGCCAACATTTATGTGGCAGAGAAATGTATTAAAAAAAATAAAAAAAAAACAAAAAAAAACAATTATATGTAAGAAAAAATTGTGGAAAATTAAAAGAAACTTTTTTCAATTTTAAGGAATAAAAAAGCCGTTAACATGTGATGTAAAATTATAATGTTGAAACTTTAATTATTGCATTTTATTTTTGAGGTCTCTAAGAGTACCAGTATTTTAATTTTTAATCCCTAATAGGTCTTAAACTGGAGGAGTTACAAACAAATTTTTCTGAGTGAATTTATGCTAATGCTGAAGGATTTTTCTTCTATAAATTTGAAGAAGTTTCTAAAAAATTCACTTTGAAAACTAAATATTAATATTAATGATAAGTAGAAAATAAAATATTTTTAGAGAATAGAAAATAAAATAAATAAAAATATCTACTAAAATTTTATTTAAAATTTTTTTTTATAAATATTTTAAACAAATTTAAATATTAACAAATTTAAGTTTACAAAAAGCAAGGCTTTGTTTTTTCTTTTATTGAATTTTCAATTTTTAAATTTAAAACAAAGAATCTTTTTATTCTTTGCAACACTCCTTACAGTTTACATTTAATCGTTTTTTCTTCTTTTTTTCCTTTTCAAAATCGTTAATTATTTAAAATATTTAGACAATTTTAATTTGAAGAATAATACATAAAAAAAATACCATTTTTTTTTTTCAATTTTTATTCAGTTTAAATACACAAAAAAATATAAGGAATTTCTTCGAACGAACTAAAACGTGCTAAAAAAAAAGGCAAAAAGAATTTGAATATGGCTTAATATCAAAATTATTTTGTTTTTATTTTTTTTTTTAAATTATTAAAGGAATTTTAGAGTACTTTTTAAAATAATTAACTTTCAAAAATATTTTCTCTAGAAAAATCTACAATATAGAATATTAAATGTATATTTTTTTTGTTCTTAACAAAGGGTCAAAGGATACTTTAAAGTACACTTATAAATAAATATTATTAATTTTTAAACATTTTCAGACAATCATTGACTTTACAATATATTTAGTATATTTTTATTTTTTATTTTAAATTTATTATGTTTCATAAGTATATAATATCTAAGAGCATTATAATTTAGTCTCAATAAATAAAATATATTAAAAAAAAAAAAAACAAAAGAATTAAAAACAAAATTCCTAAAAATATGCAAACAATTTTATTTATTTTTTTTTTTAATCTATAAAAATGAGAATGGGGTCCCGGTGGCCTAGTGGATACGAGAGTATAAAATACGCTGTAAACACCGAGTGAGTGTGGATTCGAATCCCACACACGTCGTAAGAATAATTCCATCTTACGACATTTGCAGCCACGCCAGAAAAAGAACGGCTGTGTAATTTCCTGTTCACATTTATGTGACAGAGAAATACACTAAAAAAAAAAAATTAGAGTATAAGGTAAGGGATATAAAAATTATTTTTATTATTTCTCATCTCATTAATTAACACCTATACGCTAAAAATATTTGTTTTATGTTCAATTTAATGTCCACCCTAATGATAAATTTATATGTAAGTACTAAATACAAATTTTACTTCCTTTTTTCAACAAATTAATTCTTGTGGTCATTATTTTTATTTCTATTCCTATTTTCCAAGGACCCTAATACATTTTCATATATCCTTTTAATTGTCTTCTTTTTTTTTTTTTTTTTTTAAACGATCAAAACATACCTTTCTAATAAACATATTATTATGTTTATAATTAATATCCCTTACATTATATTCTTTCAAATTATAACTTTTTGGAATATCTTTAAAAATTATGAAAAAACAAAATGAACGTAAAATAAATAGGAAAAATAATAAAAAGAAAAACATTTAAATTTATTATCTTTAACCACAATTTTAGGAAAAGGAAACGAAAAAAGTAACAAAATTAAAAAGAGAAGAAAATCCACCCTCGCTAAACTCACCATATACTTATAGTAAGGAGATTTTAGATTTTTTTTTCGAAGTAATGGCTATTGTTTTTTTTTTTATTTTATTTAAAACCACAAAACATTTAAATAAAATGATCATAGAGTAATCAAATAAATTGTTTTTTATTTATTACAAAACTCGTGTTAAGAATTTGAAATGATTTTGTTGATTAAAGAGGAAGTGACTTCTTTAGATAAAATCTTATTTTGTATACATACAATATATTATAATTTTAAAATAAAATATGCATGAGCTTAAGTATAGACTCATAAATAAATTAAAGTATCTACAATAAAATATTTAAATTTAATAAATTTTATTATGTCGGATGTCTTAATAAAATAATATTTAATGTAAGCATCCTACTTTAAATATTATATATTAAGCGATTATTACACGATACAATGGTTGATTCCATTTGTAAAACTCCATCATACAATCCATTTGTAAGACTCAAACAACTGTTGAACAAGCGTTCTATAGTATATGTCTACATATTCTATTGTATTTTTCTACATGCTACAACTATACTTCAATGCCTCAATTGCATAATGTCTGTATTACGGTTATAGAATAATAGCATCATATTAAATTAAGGTATAAAATGTTTTGATATCGTCCAAAATGTTCCCCGCTTTATTATTTTCCAACTATTCAATATTTATTCAAGCTTCTAGTATTTAATTCCATTACTTGTAAATTTGATCCCCCAAACATCTTTGAGAATGGCATTTTTAACTTGATGATTTTTATTGTTTGCTCCCGTTATCCTAAGGGAATAAAGTTTTATTATTTGGAACTTGTCAATACTATGTTTACATTATTCTAATATGGTATTAATTATACCATAAAAAGTACAGTCACTGCTTTAAATTTTATGAAAAACAGATAACTTTCGAATTAACTTTACTTGTTTATAAATGCCGCATGTAACAATCATTATTACAATCATCAGCATGAACATTTTTTATTATCATAATAAAATATAATACAATCACTTGTATTAAAATCATAATTACTTCAGACCATTTTTAATTTATATATAAATTAGTATATCTATTTATATGTATATAATATACACACGCAGTATCATAATTTATTAGTGTATCCTTAAACATCTTTCAATAATTGTATAAAAATGAAAAAAGAAACCAATATATAAAAGACCTTGAGCCTACTATTTATATACATATTAAAAAAGCCGGAGGAATATTTTAAAGTACAGTCTTTTAGTGATTTGATTTTCATTTATTTTGTTTTTTTTTTAGGTTTATGAGTGATTTTTTAGATTTTTATTTTTGTAAATTCAGTGCGTTTTTATTAAAAACTTTAATAAAAATTTTTAGACAAAAAATATATTGAATACAGATCTGTAGAAGATGTTTAAAAATCATAAAGAGGTTTAGATATGAACACAATTAATAATAAGAGATGAATTCTTTTTTAAAAGTTTTTATTGAAATATTCGGACTTGCTTGATTACATATCAGTTAATATTAGATATACCTACAACAGTATTATTATTATTTAGGCACTGTCCAGTTGAATTTTTATATATGAGTTAATTTTGATTATACATTCACGTAATTATAAATAAGTTTTTATCATTAATATATTATATTTGATCATAAATAAATATGAAATGTAAACAAACAAATTGAACTTATATCTTATAACTCACAGATAAATAAATATCTTAATGTTAACAAACAAAATAAACAAATATCGTATATAAACAAAAAAAAACTTCCACCTTTTATTTAAATAAAAAATTATATCTAAATTCAAAACAGACGTAATAGTATCAATTCCATAATTCATCTATTCGACATGTCATCAAAACCAGTATTGCCACTTGTACTTAAAAACTAATTATATTAACAAGTGTGATTAATTCTAATAATAAGTGTATATTTCCCCAACGTCTTGCCATTTTTTCTATCCGTTTTCTTAGTATAACTTCTAACTTGCTCCAGTAATGATTCAAACGGACTTATTAGCCTAAAAAAAAATAAAAATAAAGTCCTAGGGCATTAGCCAGGACAAAGAAATTAAAAGAAGAAATCTTTTCAGCAATCATCTTTTTTAATGGATTTGTATTAGCTGCTTTTTAAACATTTTAATCATTACTGTACTATAATAATTATAATGAGAAAACTTTCCATTATAAATAAAAATTTAAAATTCACATCGAAATGGAAATACATTACACGGATTACTATAAACTGTTGTAAGCTGGAAATTGATGCAAAGTTACTTCACCACCCACACATTTTCTTTAATAAATTAAAATAATTAATTATTAAAATAACATCATTTTATGTATAGGCAACTTAAAAATAGAAATTACTTTACCTTTTTCTGTTTTTCTTATAGTTGACCAGATCAACAACCTCCTTCACCTTAATATGTTGTTTCTTTTATGTACTCTTAAATAACGTCAATATTTAATAAAGCTTAAATCAATAGCCAGTGTTTTAAAATGTCAAATAATTTACTTGTGTCTTTTTATTTATGTATGATTGTATTAAAAAACAAAAGTCTCCAAAGACATTATTACAAAAGAATAAAAAATAAATAAATTGTAGAAGAAAAAAATATCAATTCATTCATTTTTAGCACATCTTTCATAAAATTTTTGAAAAATTTACTTATTGATTTTATTTTGCTTGTCTCTGTGTCCGGTTGTTTACAAACTTTTATACCGTTTAAGATGAAGGACTGAAATTTTAACCATAGTTAGGTATTTTTAAAAATTGATATTGTGGGTTATAATTTATTCATGTAACCCCGACCTTTGCAGAGCTACAGTTTTTAAAAGTTGAAAAACGTCCTATTTAAAAATGTTTATGTTTGAAATTCTGCTTAATATATTATGAACTTTATATGTCACTATTAGTTAATAAGATTGTAAATTTACCGTTATGTGGAAAAAAAGTTTAATTCTTCCGTATCTTTAGATTTAGATCATTTCGGTTAGACAAAAAAGATTTGGAAATCTCTTAGTCTTTTTGAAAATGTGCGCCTTTAAAAACTAGTTTAATATTTTTTTTTTTGTTTTTTTTTTTTTTTTTTTGTAAGGACTTAAAGAGAATTTGATCACACACATTCACTCATACAAACATGATTCAAATAATATAATATATTATGTATGTATGTTTACTTAAATGAATTTATGTCATTTATTTTTATTTTCAGACAAAGTATTAAAGATAACTGTAAATTTATTAAAGCATAAAAAAAGAAAATGAAAAAAAAAACATAAAAAAAAATGAGAAAATAAATGTTACGCAATGTTCACATAAAGCTCATCAAAATTTATTTAAGTACTTTTTTTTTTCCTTTTAAAAGAAAACTTTCATATAAATAAACAAACACAAACCAACATGTACAAATAAAAAAAGAAAAAAAATCATATTAACAAGGATTCAAATGAGCACAAAAAAAAACCAAAAAAACAAAGAGACTGAATATGAAGAGATTTTGAATAAACAAAAAAAAAGGATAGATAATAAGTATAAAAAAAATTTAAAGGAACAACAAATAAAATGTAATAATCAAGGATGATAATCATTAAAATGTTGATTAGTATGATGATGATGATCATTATCATCACAGCCATGATTATTTTTATCCTATAGTTTCAATTAATAGTATATTTTTGATGCTACTTAAAGCTTGTTGATCAAAAGAAAATTTTTTTGCTTTTTTTTTTGGAAACTATTTTTAGTCCGTTTCTACCAAATTACCCTCTAATAAAGTTAGAGTTATTGCCAAAGTCAGTCTTTTCATATGTACCAGTGTTCTACAAATAACACAAGTAAATAAAAATAAATAAAAAAAAAAAAAATACTCTCATTTGAAAATCTTCTACTTTTCATTTCTTTTTATGTCTGACATTAAGCCTAGCTAATTCGATGTTCATTTGTCGACAATTCGCTATCTATTTGTTTTTTTGGTTTTTTCATTTATATTTTGATATGTTTGTATACTTTTAGATTTTATCAGCATCCTTTCTTTAGAAAAAAATGCAACTCTTTAAAAAATTTTTGGATGATGCATACGGATTTAGATAATAATTGCTAATTAAATTTTTATACCCCTAATATTCACAATTTTCTATTATAAATAAATTATGTATATAATTGTTATCCAGTAATTCATGCTGAATGACGAAAAATACCTTAATATTGAATAAAGAAATATATTCAAGTTTCGTTTTTTTTAAACAAAATTTGACCTACTTTAGTATCAATTTATAGCTAGCTATCTTACCATAATCTCACCTGTTAATTTTTATACCCGTATGAACAATGTTCAAGGGTATAATAAATTTTCCATTATGTTTGTAACACCTTAAAGGAGTCGAGCTAGATATAGTGTCAAAGGTATGGATCGGCTCATAATCGAATTCTAAGTCGATTAAGCCATGTATGTCCGTCCGTCCGTACTTCCGTCCGCACGATAACTCAAAAAATAAAGGAGCTAGGAAGCTGACATTTTTTCACGTCACTTTTCAAAATTGTTAGTTTTGTTATTTAAATCCAGCATTTTCGACCGCCGGGTTCGAGTAGCTGTCATACAACTTCTTTCTTTAAATCGAAATAACTAAGTGTCTATTCAAGCTAGGTATCTGAAATTTTGCAAATGATGATCAAGTTTTATGGCAACAACTTTTGTAAAATTTGGTTGGTCTACAGCAGCTGGTTCAGTCTTCTTGCACCTCTTAGAACTTAATGAAGTTAGGCGTCTGAGATCTTACAAATGATGATCAAGTTTTATGGCAACAACTTCTGTAAAATTTGGTTGGTGTCATACAACTCCACAATTTACATAAATATATCTCTGTTGTTAACGTCGGTACTAAAACATCTGAATGTTTTTAAAAGATGATCAAGTTTTATAGAAATAAGATATATTACGTTCATACGGGTATCCCAGAGTTGACACCGTCTACGTACTCTATTGCACTCTTCCTTGTTTTTTTTATTTATTCTATATATTCTATATTATAAATCTTCACTGGCTCTCATATTTTATTTCACTCCATTCTCCAGTTGGTCGTTTTTAAAGTTTTCTTCGTTATTTTTAAGATTTTAGACTAGTTTCTGTGATTATATTGGCAGACGAAACTTCAATTTCAAACAATTATGCTATGTATATCAATCAATATATGAAACTTACTGTAGATTAAACTGATTATAGCATTTTCAATGGTAAAGACAACGAAATAGACAAAATAAAACAAAGTAATTTCTCACTTAAAATATTATAAAATTAAACAATCCAAATAATATAATTCTACGAAAAGGATCTAAATATGAGTTACTTAGTTAGTCTTCGCGAATACAAGTTGTTAAAAAATTCTAAAGTATATAGAAAATTTAATTAACATGCAAGAAAAATTATTTGAGTTCAAAATTAGAATTAGAAATTATTCAACGTAACCGCGAAATAATAATCTTCAGCTCTTCAGGTCAGATTCATCTGTATGAATTTAAGGTTAGAATTATTAATTTAACATGATTTAGCATAATTATAATACAGAAACTTAAAATAAACATATAATAATCAAACCAAATAATAAATGGCCGACATAAGTTCTAGTATTAATACATCATGAAAATCTGAAAGAGCATGAGAAAAATATTAATTTATGAATTAAAAGAACTTAAAAAGCATATCATTTAAATGAAGATACAATAAAGAATAATAAAAATACAATAATTATAATAAACTTATGTTAACCCTTAAGTGGTGTAGTGGACCATTGTGAAGTGGTTAAGAAAAAAAAACGTTAAGTACTGAAATTCGTCTGTGAGACGAAATAAAAATATTGTTTTAAAGTACCCAATTCGTATTTCCTAATGTGTATTATCTATTAGTTTACTGTACCGTCAATTTAAGTGAATGCCACATCAATACACGCCTTACAACATGCTGTATTTTTATGGTGTATTATTGTGAAATTATATTTAAAGGTTTACTACTGGGGAGGCGCCGTAGTTTGAGTATACATATAACTTTAAAATCCATAATTTATTTATGAAAATTTTTGAAATTTTTTTCTTTTATGGATTGTTATTTTAATTTAAGAACATTTTTTATTTTGGCACCTTTTGGAGATAAAATACTTGATAAGTACTTTCAGTTTTTATATTTTTGAATGTTAAATTATATGTTAAACTTTCAATTAAAAAATAAAAAAGTATAGGTATAATGAATTGAAATTTTAATTTTTTAGTTTAAAATAAGATTAAATTGTTCGATTGTTTTGGTTGAATTCTACTTTTGAAATAATAATGTACGCCTTTAAAACATTCAGTATCCATGTGACAAAAATTAAATGTCAGTATACCTAAGGTTAAACTTGTATTATGAATTTAATACACCAAGTTCCCATACAGTGGATTAACTGTAATGATTTCTAATAAATTGTATTATTATTTGACAGTAGGTTCGAGACAAAAAAAAAATGTGAATCTGCACCTAAATAGGTATTTAATTTTCTAATAAGAGCTAAAGGTACTGTCATTCCAAGAATGAAAACAATATTTTATTATTTATTTTATTTCTTATTTTTTCGACATTTCCTGTCTAGCATTATATTTTCTTTTTTTTTCTTTTTTCTTTTCATATTTTGTTTTATTTTCTGTAAATTATATGTTTATTATTTTTTTGTTTAACATTTTATTTTTTAACGTTTATTATTGTTGTTTTATATTCTTTTAAACATTTTCATTTTTATTTTTCGTGGATAATGATGGTAAAATTTAAAGGAAAAAAAAATATTACAATTTCTGTTTTACTTTAGTTGAACTAATTTTTATACAAGAGTATATAAAAAATGAATCATGTAAAAAATGAGTTCATCAGGATCAAAATACTTTGTAAAATTTGTATCTGAACAGCTGGACGTATAAAAATGAAGGAACCTTGAAAATTTTCTTTTGAAAATTATCTCAAATTAAAATTTTCAGAAAAATAAAAAAAATTAAGCGTAATATTTTCGGTTAAGAAAAATAAAATAATGTACAGCTATAAATTTCCCAAAATATAATAATATTAAAAAAAAAAAGAATAAAGGACTTTCGTTTTTTGTAATGCATCATTACAAAATATCATAATTTATTGGATCAAATAATTTAAAACGAAATAAAATTATTAAAGATGAAATTCATTTTTATTGTAAATATTATTTAACTAATATATATTATGTAGGTTGGAAAAAAATATATATTGTAAATTTTCATACTTTCTATGTAGGAGTAAAATAACAGGAAATTGAAAAAAAAAAAACATTTTTTTTTTTGCTTGGTTACATTCAGTAAATATCAAATGTACGAAAATATATGGAAATTTTTTAAAAAATTTAAAAAAAAAATAGGTAACAAAAATTAATTGAAAAGTGAATACATTTTAAACAAAAAAAAAATAAGAAAAGTATTTTAAAGGTTATAATTATTTGAACTTTGTGAAAATAAATTAGACAAACATATAATAATTATCAGTAATACTTTTGATAAACTTATTTTTAATTTTACAAATTTTATATCTGTAGGTGTGTACTTAAGGTTCATTGCATATGCCTTTATCTAAAAAAAAAAATTAAATAAAATTATCTGTATATTTTATTTTAAATAATTTTTTTGATCCAATAAATTATTATATTTTATAATGATACAAAAAAAAAAAGAAAAAAATGTCCTTGAAGGACTTAATTCTTTATTTCTCTTGGAAGTTTATATCTGTATATTTTTGCCATTTTAATAAATAAAAATTTCACGCTTAATTTTTTTTTTTTTAATTTTAATTTTAGATAATTTTCAAAAGAAATTTTCAAGATTCTTTCATTTTTATTTGTCTTTTTAAAAGTGATTTTAAAATAAAGCAGTATATGTAAAATCCAGCATTTTTAAAGGCATATATTTTCAAAAATTTTAACATAATATTTATAATACATTTCTGAATAAAATTAAATTTTATTACCGGTCTTTATTAGTTTTCACTTAAAAATTGAAGATAATTTATATAAAACTTAATTTAGATTTTTGCAAATTTCATTTTTTCCGAATACTGTAAAGCACTAACAATATTGTTCAATAATGAATATTTAAAAGAATGTAAAAGTTATATACCTAAACAGACGAAAGTACGGACGAATAGACTGAAGAAAGGTGAGACAACTACTACTGAAGCACATATTTTCAATTTTTTTTTTTTGGAAAATGTACTGAAAATTGAACTAACAATTAAGCGAATTCTGGATTGCAGATATCTTAAAGAAAATTTAAACTGTAGAGCTAAGAGATAAATTCAATTTTTTACCTAACAATTTGAAGATTCAAGATTATTATTAATAATTATTTAACAATTTAAAATTTTTAATTGATTTTAATCGGTTTCAAATTGTTCCTTCAGAAAAAAACATCGGCAAAAATGTATTTAGATTTTGTTCTAATTAAATTGAAAGTTTGCCTGAAAGTATGCAATTGGTTTTAAATATATTAAAGAAATTAAAATTTATGCGGAGCATTGATCGTATGATTAAACACATGTCATATTGTCGTATGATGGATCGTATGATTAAACACATGGCATGGCATAACCGAGGTAGTGCAGATTCAAATTCTACACAGGTAACAAGTGTTTTTTTTTATTGAAAACAAATCCTCTTTGCTATAGTTGCTATACCAAATATGGCATAAATATATCGTAGTCATCAACTTATAATCAATTTTAGTAGTGGATGATTTAGTAATATTGCATTATCCTATGTAATTGTATAATATTTGAAATAACTAACTTGTGTAAAACTTTTTCTTTTTCTTATTTAACAATATCGTTTTATTTTTAAAACAAATATCTCCACTTATCGAAAATCTTATATATAAATATATAGATACAATATTATAATAATATAAAACACCATAATAATATATAAGTGATATATTATTCCCACAATATAATATAAAAGTGTCATTGACTAGTTTGAACGGATTCCTAGAAATTCAAAACAATTATCTAATTTTTTACTTAAATAATTCCTTTTTCATTTCTCATACCACACCTATAAATTTATTTAGAAAGAAGTTCATTCCCATTAGAATATAAAATAAAAATTTCCTACTTAATATAAAAACTTTTTTATTTTTTTTTTGTTTATTGTAATTTAATACATAAATCTTTTAAAACGTTTAATATCTTTTTTTTTAATTCCTTAAAATTTTATTCAGAATTACATTAAATTTAAAAAAAAAATTTTTTTTTTTTTACAAGAGAATGCTTTTAATTTCTTTTTACAAACTTTTATTTATTTTAGCTTTAAAAAAATATGTATGTATTTTTTTTTTTTTTTAATTTAAAATTAAATATTAAAGTATATTTTTATTATAGATACTAAAAATTACAAAAATTATCCTTATGTTTTCCCCAACTAAGTTTTAAATTAGAAAACCAACCCGGTCAATACCACTTAGGATTTTTAGTTCTTTGACTCGTTTGTTCTTTAGTTTGATTATATTTTTTGTGTGTTTCTTGTGTGTCTATCTTACCCTTCGTCTCAATTCCTCAATTCAGTTTTTTTTAATTTATTGGAGTATGAGAATACCAACTTAACGGAAGTTTTAATACAATAAAAAAAAATAGGAAAAATTTAAATTAAAAAATTCAAAGAAAAATAGAAAAAGTTTGTTGTCCTCTTTATTTGTTTCTTTGTAGGATGATAACAAAAAATTTTTATTTTTCAATTCAAAAAAAAAAAAAATTATTTAATTTTAAAAAAATTTTTTTCCTCTGTTATTTTTTAAATTTATTACTTTGTTTATTTGAAATTCAAAATAAAAAAAAAAATAAAAGTTTTTTCATGTATGCAATTTAGATCATAAGTTAAATTGAAAAAACCCATCAACAAAAACAAAAATTTCAAATCTGTTGAAATTAAAATTAGTTTGAAAAGTTTTGATTAAAATTATTTAAAAAAATAAACAAGAAATAATTTGATTGGATTGAAAAATATAAGACTTACAGAATAATTTTAGTTTTCAACAGAGGAATATGAAAAAAAAAGTGATTTTTAGATATATCGGTATTATAATAATATATTGATGTTCGATGTATCATTAACATAAAAATAAAAAATAGAGTTTAGGATATTCTATTAAACATATTTTATCGAATGTATTAGAATCGTTTGAATGGATTAAATTATGGAGACAATCATAAAACATATTAATAGTAGAGTTTTAAACTGGAGATCAATAACACTGACATTGTCACAATATTCTGATAATTAAGTAAAAGTTGTGCTCAATAAAAAAAAATTTGTCCTGAAAATATGTACCTATTTAGAAAAGGCCGAAATTGAAATAAATTTATCAACTATATAATATAGACCTTTATTACAAAGTAATTAAAATAATGTAAAAAAAAAAGTTTTAATCGAATTGCTTTTATCGAAAGAAATATAATCCCCTGAGAAATAGAAAATAAAATTGTTGGTAGATCTTGAGCAACAAAATTTTTTATAAGATTTGAGGTTATGGTAAAATAACATTCATCAAAATAACCTCAATTATTTTCTCTCGTTCTGTTATTATCTATTTGCGGTTTTTCCATTTACATTTAACAGCATTACGTCACTCTATGTCACTCTAAAAATATAACATACCTACATCATTCGTTCAAATAACCGAAATTTCAAAAATTACTTATAATGCTTTTAACAATTTTATTTACATCTCAAAAAAATTTGTATTTCGTTTTTAATATGCGTAAAGTAAAAAAAAAAAGACAAAGAATATTTTGTACTTCACATATGCAGCTACTAACAACATCAGACGCTTCTTTTTTAAAGATGAAGAGCGTTTCCCCTTTGAGAAAAAGAAGAAAGTTGTTATTTAATTGTTATACGAACCGCAATTACGTAATTGCATTTTGTTCTAAATTAAAAAAAACGATAAATTAAAGCAATCAAATTTAAATAAAAAAAAAATGAATCAAAATACACATATAATTATAAATGTATAACAAGATCCACATATAATTAATTATCTGATGTTGCCATAATTACTATAAATATTGGTGAATAATGCAAAAATAAAGTAATTATTTTTTGCTTCTGTCAAAATATATATGACATAAAAATGTCTTAAGAATATGTGTTAACGTGCAGGAACCTTGGTGGCCTAGTGCATAAGAGCGTATAAAATACGCTATGGACACCGAGGGAGTGTGGGTTCGAATCCCACACACGTCGTAAAAGTTATTCCCCCTTACAACATTTACAGCCACATCTGAAAAGGAAAAGCTGTGTAATTTCCTGTTCACATTTATGTGGCAGAAAAATGCACTAAAGAAAAGATGTGTTAAGGTAATTGATTCTGACTGTGACTGATTCTACTTCCGAAAATTTGTTAACTGTCATAAATTTTAAATCCGAAAAATTCTAAAGTGCGAAATATAGGGCAAAAATAGTATTAAAATATAGTAGAAATCAAATACTTTCGTAAAGAGTAAGAGCAAGTGCATGTGCGTCAAGTGTCAAGTGTATGCGCGATACGTTCGATTACGTCCTAAAAATTACTTAAAAACTATGTTTTAGAAGTATATTTTAAGTTATCCTGAAACTATATTATAGTATTTTTCATAAAAGTTATATTTTTAGTCAAAAAACGCACAAACAGTGCTTAAGTTGGTGGTCTTTCGTCGAAAGTGTTCCGGTTTAAAACCTTATCAAGTCAGATCTAAATAAATAATACATCTTCATAACATGAATAATGATAAAAGACCAACATATCTAACATTCAGAGTATTCATGAAATATATATCGACTGCTACTTATTAATACTATAGATCGATATAAAATTAATAAACAAATACACACACATACTAATACAATGTTATACTAACATTTATTTTTACATATGTAAAAATTTATGTAAATAAAACAAAAAGATTGTTAACAATAAAAAACTGATAATATATTATAGATACTTTTATTTTTATTATTCTTTTTTGTATATATAGCCTTTTTTTTCCAATAGATTTAATTTTTATATTTCTATTAAATTTTTCTGTGAATTTCATTAAAATTTTTCATCTTTTTCTTTTCATTTCAGAGTTTTTGTTTTTTTTTTTTTTTGTTTTTTGGTTTCAGAAAACGATTTCATCAAATTTTAATACAAAATTATCTATAGATACATTGAGGTAATAATTTACTAAATAAATAAATTACTTATATATAAACTTATATATATGCTAAAGATATTATCTATAAATGTTACTCTATATTGAATTTGTCTATTGTCTATTCTTCTACTTACTCTTACCTTAACAGTTAAAAAAAGATTGTGTTTTTTTCTTAGTTTTCCGCTAGCAATAAATATAGAAAAAAAAACAAAAAATATCTAAAGAACAAGAACAACAATAAATTTCAATGCCAAATAACATTTGTTTATTTTTTCTTTCCCATATCTATAATAGACTTAGGCATTATTGTATTTTTCATGTATAATATTATATTTAAATGTGTTTGTATATGTTTTCCAAATGGTTTAACCATAACAACATAAACCGTGATAAAAAACCATCAAAAAATACTTTATCACAGCACTTAACATTTTTAGAAAATGATCATATTACCCTTAATTTAATTTTGCGTATGTGTGAAATGAGTTTATTTGTTTTAAAAAAATTGACAACAGTTGCGGTTAAAAAAAAAAAACAAGGGTATAATATAGTTGATAAACAAGATATTTACTCTATATAGTTGATAAACGAAAACAAGTAATTGAAAGTATGCATAACAAATTAAGTATATTAAGTATATCTACGGTAGAATGGATTAAAATTTTCAAATATACATCAGCAATGCTCAAACATAATGTTTCCGTAGATTTAAGCAATAGACAACGTTTTCTTTATACTAACACTATACTATTATAACCCCATTCCTTAATTTAAGGGAGATTTTTCCTATAATACTCCATCCTTACTTATTAGCTAATTCTAGAAAAGCATGTTAGGATAATATTTTTAATGAAAATATTTTGATTGTGTAGATTATAGGAGGATAGGATATGACAGAAGATGGTAAAGGAAATTTAAGGAGATTTTCAAAAAAAAAATAAATATAAGTATAGTTTTATAATTTAGTATTATGATAATAACCTACAGTATTTTCTGTTATTTTAATTCTTTTTCATATCTCATTTTTGTCTTTTTTTTTAAATTATGTACTTATGAAAAAACTAAATGAATCGTAGCAAGCGCAGTATCTTCAGCTTGACAGTTTAGTAGATACATAAAAGTTTTTTTTTAAATCATATCAAAAACCTAAAACCATTAACAAACATTGCGTAAACCATTTCTTTTTTATCAACTTTATGCTGGCTATGTAAAAAGATGAACTTAATTAGTAAAAATGATAGAAAATAAAGAATTAAAGTTTTTTTTTTAACATAATGTGGATATTAATAACTTTAAACTTTTATACATCTATAAATTAAATTTGTGATATATTTTTGTCTATATATGTAAGGAGTTTAAATTTTACTTATGACGATTCCTATAATATAAGACTTATTTGCGAACTTTTTTTTGAATTTCGGAGTTTTTTTTTTTTTAGCACATTTCCAAAAAAATTTTGAAAAAATGTGCTTATTAGTTTCACTCTGTCCGTCCGTCCGTCCGTCCGTCCGTCCGTCTGTTTACAAAACTTCTACACCGTTAAAGATAGAGAAAAAAAATTTTAACCATAGGTAGGTCTTATAAAAAAAATAATTTTGTGGAACAACTTTTTCATGTAGCCCCCCCCATTACGGAGCTACACCCCCTCAAACTTTTAAAAAGCCCTATTTTTAAATGCATATATCTTATGTTCTGCTTAAGATTTTTTCAATCTGAAAACGTCATTCGACAGGTATTTCTTTTATCTTTGTAAATTAATATCAAAATTATACAATTTTTTTAAATTTAGTATTTAAATTTACCGTTATGTGAAAACCAAATTTTGCATGATTTTTCTACTTTCATAACTCCGGCACGCTTCTAGATATAAGCTTGAAATTTTGAGGCAAGAAAGAACTTTTAGAATTAGTATAAGTTTGCTCAGAAAATTTTTTCGGACCACCCCCTGTTTATGAGCTATTAGGGCTTAAAAATTGAAAATTTGCTATTTTTAAACACCTGTAACTTAGGAACCTGCACACATTTTACTTCTGCAAGATGTAAAAATTAAAGCTACAATAATATATTTTTACGTGTGTGAAAGGTTTATTTTAATTGTAAAGGGTTCCAAAGTTGCAGCTCTTCAAAATTGTAAAAAAGCCCCATTTTCAGATGTATATATCTCGGGCTCTGCGTAATAGTTTTGCAATCTAAAACCGGCAGAAGATCGAAAATTTTATTATCTATATGAAACAATATCAAAATTATGTAATATTATGTAATTTACGATTTAAATTTACCGTTATGTGAAAACCACATTTTGCATGAAATTTCTTTTTTCATAACTCCGGCACCCCTTTAGATAGGAACCTGAAATTTTGAGACAAGAAAGAACTTTTAGAATTAGTATAAGTTTCCTCAGAAAATTTTTTGGTAACGCCCCCTCTTTAAGAGTTATTACGCCTCAAAAATTGAAAATTTCCTATTTTTAGACACCTGTAACTTAGGCACCTGTAAAAATTTTTCTTCGGCAAGACATGAAAATGAAAGCTACAATAATATATTTTTACGTGTGTGAAAGGTTTATTTTAGTTGTAAAGGGTTCCAAAGCTGCAGCTCTTCAAAATTGTAAAAAAGCTCCATTTTCAGATGTATATATCTCGGGCTTTGCGTAATAGTTTTGCAATCTAAAACCGGTAGGATATCGAAAATTTTATTATCTATATAAAACAATATCAAAATTATGTAATATTTTGTAATTTACGATTTAAATTTACCGTTATGTGAAAACCACATTTTGCATGAAATTTATTTTTTCATAACTCCGGCACCCCTTTAGATAGGAACCTGAAATTTTGAGACAAGAAAGAACTTTTAGAATTAGTATAAGTTTCCTCAGAAAATTTTTTGGTAACGCCCCCTCTTTAAGAGTTATTACGCCTCAAAAGTTGAAAATATGCTATTTTTAGACACCTGTAACTTAGGCACCTGTAAAAACTTTTCTTCGGCAAGACATAAAAATTAAAGCTTCAATAATATATTTTTACGTGTGTTAACAGCTTTTCTTAGTTATATAGGATTCCGGACTTACGGCCCCTCAAAATCTCAAAAATGTCCTATTTTCAAGTTTTTTCTTATTACATGAAATTTTCAAATTTTTGTGTAAGTCACACTTCTAAACAATTTGTATTGAGTTTTGGAAATGTGCGCTTTTAAAAACCGTTGGTTTACATTCTACCTTGTTTTTTTATATTGTTACTATTGTTATGTATGTTGTTAGAATTAACTATAATGATTTTTAAAATTAACTTAATTGGTAAAATCTCATAATTATGTAAAATCAGTTCTTTCAAGTCAATAAAATTAACATTTTTTTTCGATTCCCACTCCCACTTTAATTTCAAGAAGAAATTTTGCAAAATGCTGATGAGCTTAACTTGGACATGGAGCTAAATCAAAAATTAAGTTTGTCTAACCGTATTTTTTTTAAAGAATCCCAAAAAGCAATTAGCTTCTGTTACCCAACCTATGTAGTTCAAATTCCAGATGGCATAATTCGGCTTATGGAAATTCCTTTGTATAGTACTAACATTACGAATGTGGAACCATCTCCCACCTTCGGCTTATGGAAATTCCTGTGTATAGTACTAACATTACGAATGTGGAACCATCTCCCACCTCATATGTTCCCCAGAATTATTGATGATTACATTTACAACGTTCAAATATTCAAGGTAAACATTAACAACTGTGTTCACAATATGCCTGTCAATTTGAAAAAAATCTTCATTCCCTAACTCAAATGCCTTTGACCAGGCAGTACATGAGTATTAAAGGTCATATAACCTATTGTTTGGTCAGAAAAAGGTAGGTGGTGTTTAATGGGTTAAAGTCCCACACACTTATAGAGGACTTTCACTTTTTATTTACGTTGCACTCCTCTATAATGATTGATGATTCCCACCTACCCTTGTAAAAAATAAATATAAAATTAACGGTAACACTAATTATTTTAAAATCAATTTTCATCTTGTATTTAATATAAAATAAATTTTAAAATTTTTTTTTGGTACAATACTGTAAATTACTATTTTTAATTTAATTCAGTTAGGATATGAAATCATTACCAATTTTCAGGCATCTTTTGACAATATTCAATACAATCAAAATCAAACAAAAAAAAATAAAAAATAGAAAATAAATAGGAATAAAAAGGCAAATCAAATGAAGACAATTTGTCGCAGACATTTTACTTTCATTTCTATTTTTTTTTGGTTTTCTATTTCTTTGTTTTTTATCTTTTTTTTTTTATTTAATTTTTTTTTTTTATTTTTCGCTTTACAAGTTTTCTTTTTGTCTTTTATTCGCATTTTCATTTTGATTTTATTTTAAATGTAAACAAACACATTTACAATACAATAAATAAAAATAAAAGGAATAAAGAGAAATTATACCGTTAATAAAATATAAAAAATTGCACATAATCATAATATATAAATGTATATTTTTTCTTTTGACAAAATAAAAAAAAAAAATAAATAAATCGGTTTAATCTAAAATTATCCTTTACGATTATTTATTATCAAATAAGTAATAATGTTATCTTGGCTCATTAACCAATTGATTTTTTTTTTTTTGTACATTCATACATACATTATTATATTTCGATGTTATGAATATTGGTTCAACGTATTCAAAAATTTATTTTAACGATCTTCAACGTTATTGTAACAATAATAGTAATATAGTTTTATATTTGTTTTTATAAAATGAAAAAAAAACAAAAATATATATATATAAAAATTTGATTAAAGATGTCTCGAGGATATAATGTCTAACAATATTTATGTTTATTAACGATTATCTAGTATAGAAAAGGATAAAAAAAAAAAAGAAAAATGGTGGTGGAGTATGTGTAGCTTTAAAAGATAAATTAAAAGAATTTTTAAAGTATTCAAACTTTTCGTTTTGTATACTGTCTGTTTAATTTTTTACTCAAGTATTAGTCATATCTTCCGTTATAAATTACTAGTCCTATCTTTCGTTATAAAATTATCATCTTTTTCTTCATATATAACTCAATTTAAAGTTTTTGTTTTTTTTTTGCTTCTTCCTCCACAGACTTAGATTTACTTTTATATAAAATATATTTAAACCATATTTTATGTAAAAATTTGGAAAACTAAATTAAGGATAATAAACACAGACAATTCATAAGATAGAATTAATGTAACATAAGCAATGAAAAATAATTCAAATATACCTTTTAATAAGAAAGATTTTCACTTCAATGGCACGTATTCCGTTTTTAAATGCAAACATTATTCCTTTTCAAATGTAAGTTATCCTTTTTAATAGCAAATAGTACTTCCTTCTCAAATGCAAGCTCTTGTATAGTTTATTTTTTAAAAACTTTACAGCTCAACAAAGCCTTTGCATATTAAAGATGGCTTAACAACCTAATTAAAAACACTAAAACTAATTAGAATTAGAAGTTGCGATTCTGGAACTACCAGTAACGCCGATAAACAAAAGAATCAAATGTCAAAATATTAACAACAGCGCCAGCACTCATAGTTGTGGTAAACACATCAAAATACACAGCCTGGGGCAAAAAAAATGAACGATTTTTCGAGACTTTGAATTTGCTAGAGTTTTATTTTATATATATTAATTTATTTCTATTGTAAAAAAAATACCCCACATTCCTAACAGGATATAGGTACCTATGTAGGAGCTATAGCTACTTGTCACATTTATGTACCACGGTACCTGGATTTAAATAAATAAATAAAAGATACAAAAGTTGAAAGTTATGTTTATACTTTTGTCACAGTCTCCGTGATAATAAAAACATTAACTTTAAAAAAACAAACTAGACAAAACTAGAAAAATTTAACAAAAAATATTTTTATAATATAAGACCCTTGAACAGTTTCTTAATTAAAAATAATTAATTTTCAACAAATTAGATTAGATTATCATTAGGTTTTTTTTTATTTACAAAGCTTTGAGTAGCTTTGAATATCATTTCAAAACTTGCATTTGAGAAGGAAAAATACTTTCAATTGAAGTGGAAATCCTTTTTATAAAAATAAAAAAAGTTTAAAGGTAAATCTTGCTTTTTTATTTCAATAAGGGACTGCATATCCTTAGTGGAGTTTGATTAAGGTGAACTAATTATTGCAATAACTATATTCACCTTTCACAGAAATTTTTTTGACAATCATTTTACTCAGTCAATTTATATATTATGTAAGTAAAAAATAGAATTCCTGCATTACATTCTGTTCCCACTACTATTGCTTTATCATATCTTTTGATTCGTTTCGACTCCAGAAATTAATATTACCTAATATGTGTTTCCTTGAACATATAAATCGAACATGAAAAAAAACCAAAAGAAAAACACACGAAAAAAATTACAAAATAAGTTTAAGGAGTTATCCAAATTTTCATACGTTGAAGTTTTTTATTTTTATATTTTATTCATTTCACCCAGTCATAATTTTTCATTTATTCACGCTATAGAAAATATTTACCTATACAATGCAAAAAGATTGAATGTTTATATTACCTGAGTATTAACGTTATTCAAACTTAACATAACAGTTGTAAATGTGTTGCGCGTATATCTACACTACAGTATCTTTCGATGATTCTCACCATCCTTACCCAAAGAAAAAAAAAAAATAAAAATTCAAACTTAACGATAGGTAGGTCTTCAGAACACTTTTAGTTTGTTTAGATATTATTATAATAATTTTTGGCAATTTTCTCAATATTCCGTATCCCTTCTGGCCTGTATATTCTGGTACCATAATTTTTACTCTTAACATAATATATACAACTCTTGGCTACAGTCAGAGAACAAAATTTTTATTGTAATTTCTACAATATTTCTTAATATAAAAGTGGACGCATATGACTATTAATCAATCGCTTTTTAAGTTTTTTTAATTAATTAAATATTTTTTTTTCATTTTTCAAAAAAAATTTTAAAAATCCCTATAAGTAAAATACCAACTACAGGAGTTGCAAATTCATTCTATCAAATATTCAAGTGTTGATTTACTTTGAACAGCATAACAGGAAGATCTAGAAAAAAATGATTTTGTTTTTTATTTTCAAAATTAAAATCTAAAGTTTAAACAACTTCCTTTTGCAAATAAAAATTTAAAAATTACATATTTTTTAATTAAATTACTTTAAAGATCGTGTTAATTTTTATGTTAATCTAAAAAAAACAAAAAACCAAAACGAAAGATAAAATAATATTAAAGTTTTTAATATTACAAAACAAAAAAAAAAAATGATACACAGAAAATCGTAACAGAAAAACGAGAAAATGAGTGTAGATAACAGCGTAAATAAAATTAAATTTCATAACTTTTTATAACAAAATAATAAAAAATAAATAAAAACAAAAAAAAAAGAAAAAACAGTATTTGAAAAATTTTTTTTTTTTTGTTAAAAATTTACCATTATATCAGATATCCTCTTAAAGTCCTTTTTCTTGTTATTCAATTAAGCTGCTTTAATTTATATCATATACAAGAACTTTTATATAAACATATAAATTTAATTATATTTCAGATCTGTGGAACTTAACGAAAAAAAGAGAGTATTGCGTAGAAATTTTAATATTAAGCTTAAACTTAAAATTATCTATCTAAGATTAAAATAATTTGGCGAAAAATTAAATTTTCAATCGTAATCATAAAACTTTGTTTAAAAGCCAGGAGATACCATTTAAATTAACTTGTAATTAATTATGAACAATGTTGGCTGACATCAGAACCCTTCATTATATGACTTTTAATTAAAAGCATACAGTGTATTTTCTTCTTTTGAAATGATTGTAAGGAATACACACGTCGTGAGTTTAATGTAATATGTGATATTTAGAGCGGTGCAGTAATAGAACGCCCGAGAGAATAAAAAAAATCCAAAAAATTTTTGAAAAAATGTGCCTATTAGTTTCACTCTGTCCGTCCGTCTGTGTACAAAACTTCTACACCGTTAAAGATAACCGTCACCGTTTGAGACAAGAAAGAAATTTTAGAATTATTATAAGTTTGCTCAGAAATTTTTTTTGTACCACCCCCTGTTTATGAGCTATTAGGGTTCAAAAATTGAAAATTTGCTGTTTTTAGACACCTGTAACTTAAGCACCTGTAAATATTTTTCTTCAGCAAGACATGAAAATTAAAAGCTCAATAATATATTTTTACGTGTGTTAACGTGTGTTACGTGTGTTGTTTTTTTTAGTTATATAGCGTTCCAGACTTACAGCCCGTCAAAATTCCAGAAAAGTCCTATTTTTACGTTTTTTCTTATTACTTGAAATTTTCAAATTTTTGTGCACGTCACAATTCTAAACAGTTTGTATTGCCTTTTGGAAATGTGCGCTTTTAAAAACGGTTGGTTTACATTCTGGTTTGTTATTAAAAGAAAAGAGTAATATAATATGTAGAGCAAGCGCGCTAGTACGTTAGATTGAAGATATGAGACAAGAAGAAAATAATTATACTAAATTTATAACAAATTTTAGGCTTATTTAAGAGCATAAAGAGAACGTTTTTTAAGTACAATATATTTAAATTTTAAGGTGTATGATATTATAATATAATCATATATCTAAGAACCAGAAGCTACATATCTAGTCTTATAATTTATTGCTGCAAAGAGCAAAGCGGTTATATATATGATTTCTTTTTTTTTTTTGTGCATTTCTCTGCTACATGAATATGTGGACAGGAAATTACACAGCCTTTCCTATTCAGGCGTGGCTGTAAATGTTGTAAGGGGGAATAACTCTTACGACATGTGTGGGATTCGAACGCACACTCCGTCGGTGTTTATAGCGTATTTTATACCCACTAAGACACCGAGGCCCCTTATGAATTTATATGCTTTGTTTTTATCATGAATTTAATTTAAAATAAACTGAAATCACAAATTCTCCTACTTTTTTATAATTCTCCTACTGACACTGACTGGTAATGGAGCCTAAGTTAGATTTATAACTATTTTACTTATTATTTTATTCAACTTGAAATTTCAACTTTTATGAAATTCATACCTGTGTAAATAATAAATTTAAATAATAACAAAAAATAAAAGAAAACTTTATTTTTTGGTACATGTGCTGTTTGTTCACTTCCCCTGCTTTATGTCAGAACTCATGACTGTTAACAATTTTTTTAGTAAAATTTTTTATTTTAATTTTCTTGGAAAATATTATGGTTATTTTTTGTTTTTTATGAAAATGAAAAATTATTTGCTCATTTTAATTTTGCCGATATTAGACCCAATTAATTTACCCACAAATTTTATTTTATTTTTATATTATATTGTCGTCTTTATATTTGATTCGATAGGATGATGAAGGACATCCCAAAGGGTATTAAATTTTTTGAAAAAGGAAAATAATTGTTATTAGAAAAATAAATATTTAAATTTTGCGTAAAAAAATGTGTTACAGTTTGTTTAAGGGTTTTTTTTTTTTTTTTTGGTATTTTGCAACATTAAAACGTTAAACTGGAAAAATTGGAAAGTTAAGGGGACAAAAAATAAGGATAAAAGTTTGAATAAACAATTTAATTTTGATAATGGCATTTAGTTGGAATTTTAAAATAATTTCGAATAAGGATTCGAAGTTTTGTAATTATCAAAATTAAAAGATTATTATTTTCAAGTTAAGAAAGTCATTTAAGACTTTTTAAATGTTAGTAAATTTTAAATTATTGTTCAAAATCATTAAATTTGTTAATTTGAGAAAATTCATTTTTAAAATGAACAAAAAATTTGAAATCGAAAGTTCTTATGTCTATATAATTTATTAAATGAACAAAATAAGAAAGCCAACTTAATATTTAGTTCGAAAATTTTTATGAATAAATTATTGAGAATGTTTTTCATTTTCGAAACCTCTTAGAAAGAAGAAAGAAAGAGATAATCATATGTTGTAAAAAGTAAAACAGCCTAATTAAGTGTCATCTTAATACTCTCCTCTTAACCTACACTGTCAATCAGAAATACTTACCCTGTTTTATAATTAATATCATGTGAGTATTTGTACTTATTTTGACAAGAATAAAAGTCTGATAGATAGTAACATTGAAATCCTTTTTAAGAGAAACAAAAATACCTTCTGGAAAGTGGAACTATTTTCCACTCCATGTGCATTTCTTAAAATTGACAATGATTATGTACATCATTCAAAAATTTAAAGTTAATATTAATAGCGTCGTTCATAATACTCCTAACAATTTTTAATACTATTTTCATTAACTAACTTTAAATTCCTTTATTCAAATGGTAAATTACTACTAAAGGTCATCTTATTAACAATAACCTATTTTTTGGTCCAAAATGGGAGGTAATTAAAGTCTTAGATACTCATAGAGAATTTATGCTTGGTTTTTATAGTGCCTTTCCGAAATTTCCACCTTCTCTCAAAAACAAAAAAAAAAAATTTATAATTAAAATATTTGTAATTCTATCACCAGAATTTAAATGATAGCTCCATCAAAGATTCCAAAAGTTTAGATATCATATTTTACCCTTTTATTTAATTAATAATTATGTTACAAATTAATTTATTCTTTAGACAAAATTAAAATGACGATCAAAATTATTTGTTTTCGCCAAATATTAGTTTGATAATGACAGTTGCGGTGTGTGGCGATAACTTCTACCTTCAATATAATAAGCAAAATATTTGCGACAAGTTATATAATTATCTTTCAAAGAAGATAATATTCTGAAGAAGTTGACTAAATTAAAGTAATGTAAATAATAATACATGTAATGAATTAATTTTAATTACCTCGAGAGAAGAGAAAATGTGAATGGATTAGAAAAACCTTTTAAGTAATAAAATAAGGAGCTCTTTAAATTTGCTGATATATATTCAACACTAAAGTATCGAACAAAAACACTAAATATTACTTTCAACCATACGGAAATAAAAAAGTAAAATATTTATTGTTTGAAATTACAATAATAGCACCACCTTGCAGTAAATCGTCAAACTTCTGGAATTAGAAATTTATCAATTTCTGTAAAAAACTTGATTTTAGTTTCCTTTTCTTTCATTTGGCATTTAATTAAAGGCAAAGATTTCGTAAAAAAAAACTTATCAAAACTTACAATATTTATCTATAATATGAGTCTTGCCTACCTATAGAAATCTTTTATGTTAAAACTTTACTAAGATCTCTATCATATTTAACCGTATTACTTTATTTCCATAAAACACTTTACAATCCTTACATTTATTAAGTTTATTAATGTAAGAAACCAATCATTTTAAATTATTTAACGTTGTCCTATAATAAAATACCACAAACAATATAGAGTGTAGACTCAATTTTAAATATTTTCATAAAATTTTTAGAAATATAACGGTTAGTGGGGCTTCGGTGGCCTAGTGGGTAAGAGCGTATAAAATACGCTGTAAACACCGAGGGAGTGTGGGTTCGAATCCCACGCACGTCGTAAGAGTTATTCTCCCTTACGACACTTACAGCCACGCCTGTACAGAAAAGGTTGTGTAATTTCCTGTCCACATTTATGTGGCAGAGAAATGCATTTAAAAAAAAAAAAAAAAAAAAAATTTTTTTTGCAGTCATTTTTTGTCTCATTTTTTTTACTGAAATAAATAAATTTAGAGTATAAAAAATCCAACTTTTGATTATATTAAAAATTTATAAGAATATTATTCAAATTTTATAAAAACAAGGTAGAATGTAAACCAACAGTTTTTAAAAGCGCACATTTCCAAAAAACAATACAAACGTTTAGAATTGTGATTTGCACAAGAATTTGAAAATTTCATATAAGAAAAAATGTGAAAATAGGACTCTTCTAGAATTTTGACGGGCTGTAAGTCGGGAACCCTATATAACTAAGAAAAACTTTTAACACACGTAAACATATATTATTGAACCTTTAATTTTCATATCTTTCCGAAGAAAAATTTGGATTTGATGGGACTATGAATGGGACTACATGAAAAAGTTGTTCCACAAAATTAATTTTTTTATGAGATCTACCCATGGTTAAAAAAATTTTTTTTTATCTTTAACGGTGTAGAAGTTTTGTAAACAGACGGACGGACGGACGGACAGAGTGAAATTAATAGGCACATTTTTTCAAAATATTTTTGGAAATGTGCTAAAAATTACCAATTGGTTACATTAAAAATAAACATTTTAATTTAATGCATCAATTGGTTAGAATTTTTTTACCTTTTTTGTTTGTTTTGTATCTGTTTAATACTTACCATATCTATAAATTTTATAAAACTGGCACATTCCTATCCCTTTCTTATTTTTTTGTTTTTTTATCTTATTTTATTTTTTTTTATTATTGGCGCAAATATTTTTTTTGTCATATTTTATTGCATGCTTTTGTGGTCAATTTTATGAGAAGATAAATTGAATTTTACATCGTCATTCAAACAATAAAAAAGAGCCCATTAGAATAACTGTAGAATAACATTAAAAAAACAAAAAAAAAAAGCAATTTTTTGGAAAAAGACATAAAATCAAATAAAAATTTTCCACTTCAGTTTTTACAAACGAAATATAAAAAAAAAAGCAAAATAAATAAAAAGAAAAATTCAGCATTTAAAAAAAAAAACAAATAATAAAATAAAAGCAAAAACTAAAATATTTAACTATAAAAAATATCAAACTGACCTTTTTGCTCTTTTCCATTTAACAATTTTTTGTCTTGCTCTCACGAAGCAGAAAATGTCAGCGAAATAGCAACAAAAAGGACAAAAAAGAAGAGAAACTATTCAACATAGAATTTTTTTTATACACAATATTAAAATGAAAACAGATAACGGT
This sequence comes from Poecilobothrus nobilitatus, assembly GCA_947095535.1. Taxonomy (NCBI): domain Eukaryota; kingdom Metazoa; phylum Arthropoda; class Insecta; order Diptera; family Dolichopodidae; genus Poecilobothrus; species Poecilobothrus nobilitatus. Next base: position 201,227,180 of record OX352774.1, read on the forward strand.
AAACTATCCAAAATGACACAAAAGCTAACGAAACCATGACATAAATAACAAAAAAAAAAAATCAAAAATAAAGAGAATAAAATCAATTTTATTGATACTAAATCTCTATTGACAAATAATGTTAAAATTGGTTTCATTCTTCCATAAAGAACCTAAAAATTACTCTCGGCTGGTTGACACAAAAAATAAAAGAGTAAAAATGTAAACAAACAAAAAAATATAATATTTAAAGAATAACAACTGGTCTGGTTAACTTTGAGATGCATACAGATATATGTACATACATTAACTTCAAATAAATTTATTCATTTCACAAAAGTCGCTACCTATTAATATTTGTATCTCATTTTAATGGTTCTCTGTTTAGCTAAATTTTAAAATTTAAGCAATGTTATGGATTAAAAATACCATTTCCTTGCATATAACTAATGCTATCTATAACAATTATGTACTCCCTTTATAATTTTCTATAAGAAAATTTAAATAACGGATTTTTTTAAAATAGGTTTTCAGAGAACCGCTGTAAATTACATCAAACTTTTTTTTTTTTAACGCATTTCTTTGCCAGATAAATGTGGACAGAAAATTACACAGCCTTTACTGTTCAGGCGTGGCTGTAAATGTCGTAAGGGGGAATAACTCTTACGACGTGTGTGGGATTCGAACCCACATTCTCTCAGTGTTTACAGCGTATTTTATACGCTCTTACAAGTGAGAAAAATATGTATTATCCAGATACAGTCATTCGCAAATATTTTCTTTAGATTCTTCTCTTTTTTCTTTAATTAAAAAAAACAAACGGGAAAATGATGTATTAACTATCATGATTACTATTTAACAGTTATCTGATCAATGGCGTAGAAAATATGTTGCCGATTTTTAATAGAAAGGTATTAGGTTCACACATCGATAAGGCCAACATCCAATGATAGGAAATTTATAACATAATAGTTAGCTGATATCTTAGTATAAAATAATAAATAAATAATCCCTATCAAATAATAGAATAATAAATAAAATAAATAAACAATATACAAATGTTATACTTGCGTTTCACAATCAACAATGTAGCTACAATCTAACTAGAATAATCAACTGCTTAGTGAATATGATATTTCAAAAATACTGAATCTCAGTCTAATATAATAATAATAGGATGAAAACGAATGAAAAGGAAAAAAAAAACTATTTAACTGTTATTATAAACAGTTTTTGAAACTCATCACAACTTCACTCAATATTATTTTAACAAGTAGAAAAAAAAAAATAATTTTAAGAAAAGAGAAAAAATAAAAAATGTAGAAAAATAAAACAAAAAACATTTAATGTGTACATAAGAAAGGAAAAAGAAATAGTAACATAAAAAAAGATAGCTACAAAAAAAAGTTATAAAAAAAAAAAAAAAAACAACAAAAAGAGTTAAAGATTGACAAATGATGCGATTCGCAATAAAAAAGGCAACAACAACAAAAATAGCAAAGCAAAATTACAAGAAATGATCCTTGTAACGATAATCATATTTACACATTAGATAAAAAGAGATGGATAAATTGATACTGTAAAATAATATAACTGTTATATTATACAAATATATTATATATATTTTATTATACAAAATTACAATATATAGCGATAACATTTTTAGTTTAAAAAAAAAGAAGCAAAATATATAGATATGTAAAACTTTGATCAAACAAAAAAGATAGAAAGAGAACGATAGATAAAAATAAAATTATCCTAATGACTTTTAGTAACGCCGTTTTTTTGTATTAAATTCTTTGTATTGTTTTAAACTTCGTAGCATTTTTTTCCAGTTATTTTATTTTCTTTGTTAATTTGTTTTTATTTACTGTTAAAAAAAAATTAAAATTAAGATAACTGTTAATAAAATTGATTGATTTAAAGATTGTCAGTACATAATCATAGCATTTTTGTTTAAAATTACGTTTGATAATAAATACTTAACCTGATACTAAAGCAATAATGTTTGCGTTCCTTTTACAGAGTAAACTATTCTTTTCTACTCTCAACGGCTGCCAACTACACTAACTTTTAAGAAAGAGTAGATAGGAGTAAATACGATTATGTTAAGTTAGCGTTCCATTTACCAACTTCTCCCAACTACTCTTTTCGTGTAAAAGAAACGCAAACAATGACATTATAGCTAGTAGCTAACTGGTGCAATACAGTCTAATCAATGGTTTAGTAAAAATATGTTGATTATAATAAAGGACTTTGAGAATGCCCCACAATTTTTATAGGAGTGAAAAGCCAAAAAAAAAGTAAGGGGCCTCGGTGGCGTAGTGGGTAAGAGCATATAAAATACGCTGTAAACATCGAGGGAGTGTGGATTCGAATCCCACACACGTCGTAAGAGTTATTCCCCCTTATTACATGTACAGCCACGCCTGAACAGGAAAGGGGGTGTGTAATTTCCTGTCCACATTTCTGTGGCAGAGAAATTCATTAAAAAAAAAAAATCGAAAAAGTGTGTTTGAAAACAATAATTATTCTTACAAAACTCTTTTTTCTATTCTGATATTTTTCCCAGTTCACTTTCCAGAAACGTGGGGTGAAACAAGCTCATACAAAGTCTTATTCAAAAGTAACTATAGAATATCTCTGACATAATATCCTGCTTTACCCTCTGTTATTTGCTGACAGAAATAATTGTTTTATATCCAAGCAAAGCTAAGTATTTATATAATGGGTCAAGTGAGTAAAACTGAGTTTGAACTTAAATCTCACTCAAAAATTCGGTCTGTCTTGGAAGTTTCCTTGTAAAATTTAAACAAAAACAGCTTTTTAATTAAAAGGAAGATTTGGGGTCAATCTTAGTTTTATGTATTCGACCAAATATTGTGATGGCTGAATAGTAATAAAAGTTTCCTCGATCATTCCTTTTTATTGTTATTAGATAAGTATTAAAAAATTCGTTTAAAACTTTAGAAAAAAGGACATTTAACTATGTATTTTTTTTTTTTGTTTTTTTTTTACTTAACTTATGACAATTTTTTATGTTAGTAAAAAAAAAAAAAAAAAATAAACAAATTATTAAGAATTTTTTTGCTCTTTTGCAAGTCACTTTAAAACAATTTGTTCAATAAAAAAATTTTATTGTTTTTTTTTTGGTTTTAGGGAGAGAAAATTTTTTAATGAAATTTTGTGGAGTTTGGGGCTAAATAACAAAAAAATTAGAAACAATAAAGAAAATAACAAAATAATAAAGCCAACATTATTTTCCTTTTATTTTATTTCAATAACTTTTTTATTGTAAAATTTTTTCATAATTGTTTTTTGATTGATTATTTTTTTAGAAGAATAAGAAAAGAAAAAATGAAAAAAAAATAAAATATAAAAAAATGTAGAGGAAAAACTGCACAAGGAGGGCATAAATTGTTCATTTTCCGCAAAGTATGTATGTATAAGCATACAACAAAAGAATTAAATAAAAAAAAAACAATTTTTTAAATTTATAATAAATAGCCATTTACCAAACTATAACAAAAAAACAAACCATCAGTGGTAGATTAAACATTTTTTCATAGTTTTTAAAATTATACAATCTAATCTATATTCAAAAAACATGGTACATTGAACATTGGTATATGACTAACACTAAACCTATTAAACTTATTATTATTATTGTAGATACTTTTTTAATACTCCTCTATCACCCTAGCCTTGGACAATACAATTTATCTTTGTGTAAATATTATTTTAATAAAATGTTTTTAAGAATACCTTAAATCAATAATTTCATTAAACAAAATTTGTTCAATATATTAAAAACTTTTGGTTTTTTTTTTCTAAATGTCAATTCGGTATATTTTTCAACAATTTTTTTAATTTTTTAAAAAGGATATACGACTTTGGAGGAAGGAACACAATTATTTGGTATAAATAGAGAAAGCTTAATAACGATCCTCTTTCTTTCCTTTGAATTTTTAAAAATTTTGTGTAAGGCATTAAACTTTTGTATGAAAACTTATATTTCATACCTTTGTATATAAAAAGAAATAAGAAAGTAAAATTAATAATTCCAAAAAAAAAATTTATTTAACAAAACTCAATTTTTTTTGTTTTTTTTTTTTTTTTTTAGTTTTTTCCTCTTCGAAGCCATTTCTTTACTTGTTAATTTGTTTATTATTAAGTTTTTTTCTAATTATTGACACTACAGACATAATGACAGCTAACTTCTTTTATTAATTATTTTTATTTATATTTAACTACATATGTTGTATCATACATCATCAGATGGTCTACCGGAAAGCAGTGTCAGTTTATTTTAAATTTTCAATCAAATTTAATAGTTTTTCTTTGTTTTTTCCAAGCTAACCGATTTCACCGTTTGAAAAATATTGTTACGTATTTTAAATAATATTGTAGAAGTAATGTTATGTAATCAAAAGTTTTTTTTCAGTATATATATAGCTATAAACATATCTTTTTTAAATGGCATTAATTTTATCAAACTAACATAAGATCGAACGATAATAGAATGCTTTATAATTGACATGATTAAATATTATTAGTGTAAACGTAAAAGTTAAATATTGTTTTAAACCTAAAATAGAATTGTTATTAGGTAAAATTTGAGTCCATTTGGATTCCACATATTACCGATGGTAATTTTTCAAAATTTAATGGATAACTTATATGTATTATCTTCAAAACCAAAGTACATACATGCATCCTTTTTAATTCTAGCCATAATCAATAACAGACTACTGCTTGTAAATGCATCTTTTTTTCTGTTTTTCCTACCGGAGCTGTAAATCTTCATAAGACACCAAGGAAACGTAATTGGCAGTGTTTAAAACACTTCCCTCTGTAGCCAGTATAATGGTATAATCTGCCTAACTGCAAAACAGTATAATGGCTAAGGCATAGAATAAGAATAGCAAAAGGAATAAGGAGGCGAAGCAATGTTATCGATTAAAGTATCGATTTATAGGAGGCCGCTTCATTTAAAATTGAAATTGAAGTAAACGAGTTTTTAATTGAAGAATTCTTGTTAAATTTCGATATTTGTTTTTTGAAATTGGAAAAGGGAGGCTATATTTTTATCTAAAGGCATACATTTTAAATATACAAAATTAAACTATTCGAAGTAACTTAGAATAAGTATTGTAATAAATTATCAAGGATCAATGTTGTAAGCTGTGATAATAACTAGTGGGATTAGTAATTTTCAATAAAAAGTTATTGGATTTTAAGGTCAAAGGCTTCCTATTATTTTAAATAATTTTCAATTCGTAATATAAACAAATAAAATAATTAGATCTATTTTTTTTCTCAATTAATATTAAAAATAGAAATGAAAAATGAATGGAAAAATTGTTGAAAGATTTTTCTAATACTAAAAATATATAAATTATAATAAAAATTTCAACATTAATGACTAATAAAATATAATTAATTTTAAAAAAAACAATAAAATGAAAAAAAACTGACAGAAATTAAAAAAATTGGGATAAAAAATAGTGATTGTGGACAAAGTGAGAAAATATTTTTTTTTTGTTTTTGTTTTTTATGATAAATTGATTATTTGTCCTTTTAAATTGGAAGACAGAAAAATAGGAATATTAAACAAAAAAAAAGAAACGAACAAATTTTGGATGATTTATTAATCATTTGACCTTATTTTCTTGTATTCATTAAAAAACATGAAAAAGATATTGTAGGAAATAATAAAAGAAATGACATAAAATATAATAGGAGGCAGAAGAATGTTAAAAATTTAAATTAGGTCAATAAAAAATACAATTAAAGAAATCGAGATGAGTTTTTTTTTTTTTTTGTTTTTAAGTATTTTAAATTAATTAAAGCTTGTTTCCAAACACAAAAAAAAAAAAAATTTAATATTATTTAAAATGAAAATTTTTTAAAAATATTAGATTACATATATAATAAATTTTTTTAAGGAATTGAACATCATGGGAACGTCATGAAAGAGATGAAAACAAAAATCAAAAAAAAATATTTCATTGCTAATTTTGTAGAAATTACAGGCTCTACAGCTCAAATAATCTGGTTAAAAATAAATCATATTTTAAAAATAAGTCATTCATTTTTGTCTTTTTCGAAATTTCCTAACCTAACCTCAAAAAGAAAAATATTATTCTAGTTCTTTTAAAATTTATTATTTATTTTTTTGTATTTCTAATCCTCAGTTCTCAAAATTAGTTCAATACGAAGTTTTCAAATTTCAAAATAAAACTTTAATTCAGTAATTAATTTCTGACTTCTTTATTTTATTTTTAAAGGGTTTTACGAACACTTAATTGAATCATTCTTTTTCTCATTCTTTAGAGACGTTTTCAAATACAAGACTTAAAGGTATTTTGTTTTTCACCTAAGGGAGATGAGAATCTTCCAAAGGCACCAAGAATTGTCAGATGCTTAGTAACTAAACCTCCTCCTTCTCCTCCTTTGATCAATATAATGGGATGAAACCCCTAACTGTTAACGCAGTATGTAGACTAGGGAGTAGGGATAGGAGGGGATAAAACAAGGATGCGGAAACATTAAATTGGAGGTGGCACTGAAGGAGAATCCGCAATATTATTATTACTATTTATGAATCCGCATATTATTATTACCATTTATTGCTAACAGTGACCTATATACCATCAATAATTGCAACATGCAGTAGTATATAACACCTTCCAGCATGATATATTCAAAACCCCACTTTAGCAGCTATTATTATAAATTATACGGTATACATTATTTACGTTATAAAATTTCTACATATTATTTATATGACCTAACCAGAGTTCGAACCAAAGACGCTGCCATTAAAAGGCTGGCGACTTAGCCTATGAGTCAGATAGATCAATCAATTAGTCTGATAAATTTTTTTCATCGGATAAATTTTGCCCTTTACTTTTCGCACAGAGTGTATGTCTATAGGGTACTAATAGTTCAATATGGACACAGCAATTACAGTTACTGAACGGATATCGAATTTTAAGTAGGTATAGTATATTTTATTATAGATTAGAAACTATTGTTAAACTTTTTATTTTACCATAAAATTTCGTTCTAACTCAGCCAAATCATATGTTTTTATTCAAAGCATATTTTGCATTTGTTCTCATTCTAAATCAACAAAAGAACAAAATAAATTTGATTAGATATAAGTTTACACTTTCCAAACAGACAAGAGAATTTTAAAATTTGATATGCTCGCAACACTTATTATGATTTTTAGATAATAAAACATTAATAAGAATAAGATAATAAAACATTTCTTATCTTAGCAGTTCTCATCCAAAATAATTTTTAATAAGCAATTATTTTAACTTTCCTAAAAATTTACTCACCACAGAAATCTCTTCCCTGTTACATTAAAAGTATTTAGAAGGATTAATTTAAGGCCTCTACATTTTTAATTTACAATAACATTCAGAGTCTTATTAAAAATTAAATTAATATATTTAAATATAAATTTGACAAAATTACATATTATTTTCTATATTGTATAATATTAATGTATTCAATTAAAATAAATTAGAACAATTCAATAAATTCATTAACTAGCTACTCTTGAAAAATAAATAAATCCACTTAACCTTTAATTAAAGAAATCAAAGTAAATTAAATACATGGATACTAAGAAATTTTATTTTCATCTTCAACTCAATTAAATTAGAGAAACTAATTTTAAAATGATTTTTTAAGTTCAGTAATATCAAATGTATATAAAGTAATTCTATCTCAGTTTAATGTTGATGATATCCAACAGTTTTTTTTAACTCTTCTGCACTAGAAATTATAAAAAAAAAAATTAAAAAAAAAACTAAACAATTAAAATTGTATTAAATTGTATCGTTTTTATTTTAATTATTTTCACATAAGAGTTCATTGAAAGACGAGAAAGCGAACAACAACCAAAAATAAAGAAGTCAAGTACATAACCATCGTATTACTTGTTCATAATATAATCCTTATTTTTTTTTATTCATCAGACAATTTTTCAACCGTTACGATTTTTTTTATCTACAGAGAATAAAAAAAAAACTGTCTTGACAACCAATTTGTTCACTATTATATTATTATTGCAGTTAAACCAATTCAGACATTATCATTCCACAAAACATCACTATTATATAATGTACTACTTAGCTATGTGACAATATTGTACTATAACAGTAAAATTAACTGCAAGTATATTTTGTATATACTTACATAAAAATCCGTTATAAAAAAAAAAAAATACGTAACCATGATATCAATTTAACGAACATTTTTATCCATCAAACAGGTAAACAATATTATTATCATGTATCTCAAGTACTTTTATTACACCCTACCATATATGTATGAATTGTTACAGTGATGGGAATAGAAACTGTGACATATTGAAAAATTTTAATTTAACTTTAAAGTTTGGAGCAAAAACTAATAGAAAAGGATGCATTTTTTTATTTAAAATTTATTAACAGACGTTAATTGACATTCTTCAAAGTCAAAATTTTATATTTATTGTTCAGTACATACGTTTTTAAAAAGATTTGACATCATCTTGGTTGCCGAGGGATTATATTAACCGAGATAGTACTAATTAAAATTTCGCACAATTTGCCATCACTCTTTATAAACTGTCGTACGTTTAACTACAATTGAAATATAATTGTACTAGAATTTATTATTTTTATTGTTAAGTTTTTTTTTAACTTTGTTTTTAAGAAAGTCGAAAATTATTATGGACATTCTTAATATTTTTAGTTCACTCAAAATATTTTAGTGACTTCTCTAAATTCTCTCTATAAATAATCAAATTCAGCAAAATGAGATCTATCTATATTTCACTCTCTTCCACAAATATTTTCATGTATTTTAATGTATAAATATATTACAGCAGAATGCTTTTACAACGATCCAACACTCGGGAATACCAAAATACATCGTGACAAACTGTTGCCACTATACACATATAAGTATTATCTAAAATGTAAATTGTTAGGATATTTTAAAAATTATGTTAGTATATACTGGCATTATTTAGAGTTGGGTACGAAATTCCAAAAAAAAAATTCATTTTTCAAAAATCCAAAAACCAAAAATCTAAAAATAAATTCCAAACTTCAAAATTTAATATGAAGCACTTTAAATAGTACTAAAACCTTCCTCTAAACAAATTATTGAAACCCTAATTTTAAAACAAACTATAAAATCTCTCTTAATTCAGAATCTCACACATACACATTTATACATATTCTGTTAAAGGTGTGTAATCCTGATTTTGTAACCAAATTTAAAATTCTTTCCAATTCTTTTATTACTAATATATTTTAATAACAATGAATTACAAATAAACGGAGCTATAGCCCCCAAATACAATTTTATTTTGGCACAGTATAAATACTCCCTCTCCGACTAATGAAATTTTTAAAGTTTGAAGTTTGAAAGCTTGCTAAAAAACTTTATCATCAATTCCAAAGAATATATTTCATTTTGTTGACTTTTTTTTTCAATATTTTGGAATTTTCTTTTTAAGAATTTTCTTTTTGGAATTTTTTTTAGCTTGGTTTGGTATTTTGAAAATTCGATTTTTTTCTTTTGGAATTATGATACCATCCCCATTATTTATATACAATTAAAATGGTCTGTATATATTATACGACTCAAATAAAACTAAATAAGAACTTTCGTCGCTCTACAAAAATTCTATAAAACTTTTTTGTCACTCGCAGCAAATTCACTCGCTTTCTCGCGGTCTACGTCATCGCGGGCTTACAAAAAAAGCCTCTCAATATTGTTCTCCGGATAATTAAAGCTAAAGCTGAAGATAAGATAAAAACGAGTTTTATTAAATTTTAATAATGTTATTACATTAGAATCTAACATTAATTGTTCCGTATTTAATTGTACACTACTGTCAGTATTAATGCAAGAAAAGCAATTATATATGTATATATTAAAAGAATAAAATTAAATAATCTTAAAAACGTTTTAAATAAAAAAAAAAAACAATGACAGAATATTGTATAGAAAATAATAATAACATTTATTTTTATTTTGATATCCTTTTAAACAATTATCATTAACACAAATAATCACTTTTATTGTTATTATTTTGTTATGTTTATAACAAATTGCGATTATTTAAAATTATTTGTAAAGATACATTTTAAAGATACAAATGGTTATGAATATTAATTTTTATTGAAAATATTTTATGTATTCTATTCTATTGTTTTGTTGTATACCTAATCAATTTAATATTGAATTTTGTTAAATAGAAATTAGAATATTAAATTAATATAATAGATAAGTATATAACTTATATAATGTGAATAACTGTTATTTATTAAATTGCATAAGCATTAAACACTGAAAATTTATTGTTATATAAATAAAATAATGATAGTGATATATTTTCTATTTAAAGGAAATCTTAATAAAATATTTGAATAATAAAATAATCATTGAAGTGCAAAATACAGTTTAATTTTATTAATTATATATATATATATATATATATATATATATATGTATTGAGAACTTATTAATGATTATATAAATGAAAGGATTTTAAATTATTATGTTTTAATATCATATGTAACTATATAGATACTTGTTAAATCGTATTCTTATATTCTATTCTAGTTTAAGAAAATTTTGTTATATTTTTTTAATTTTTAATTCAATCAAAATTTAATTTTTAAATTGAAATAAATTGGAATTTTAAATAGATAACTAAAACATTTAATGTTAATCGAACATGTTAACTTGAACATGTTAATTTTGAACTTGAACAGAAAAATAGGTTAACGGTATAATTCTATACTATGAAATATTTTGTTTTATTTATTTTGTTTTTGTGTTCGATCATGTCATAACTCAACGACAAACAAGTAAACTTATAACCTAAGTCTTATAAGTGAAACGTCAAACAAGCCTATAATTTAAGTCTTAAAAAGCAATTATAGTGAATCAAAAATTATAATCTGCTATCTGAAAAAGCATATGAAAAATTATTTTGAAAGTTAATTTAAAATAATGGAAAATATCAATGGGAATCTTAAGATTATAAGGAACATGACAAATACACAAAACAAAAAACCGGTATAACATCATTTTTTATGGCAACTTTTTAGGCTTACTTTATAAATGTCTTAAAACCCCAATTTGATTCTGAATGAGGAGGCCGCAGTGACTCCCCTGACCCCCTTGTATATAAGTATATAAAATACACTGTAAACACTGAAGGAGTGTGGGTTCGAATCCCACGCACGTCTATTATTCTTATCTTTTTACGACATTTATTTGACATTTGACATGACATTTATATTGATGACATTTAAAAACAATTTTAACATAAACTGGTGAGAAAAATTGTTTTAGACAACCATTATAACATCTTTATTTATCTTTTTCTCATAATTAGTCTATTCTAAAATTCATTTTTTACATCTGAATTTCTAAGAATTTCAAGACACCTTTATTCCTTCAATGCATTTTATTTCGACATTCAATTTATTCTCGGTGTCAACCTAAAAAAAAATTTGCTGAGAAAATGTTTAAAAATAAATTTAATATGAAAAATTTCCATTCATCGAAAATTTTGTATTTTTTTTTTAATTTTCTACTTATATATTTTTTGAAATGTTATTTATAAATTTTTCATTTAGTGTTTTTAGTAAATTGAATTTGTTAAAGTTTAGTTAAAATTTCAAAATAATGAACAGAATCTTTTGTTATTTCTTGTTTTTATATTTTTTTTTTTGTACACTCTATAAAATTTTAAGGTTACTACAATACGATACTATTTAAAAAAAAAAAAAAACAAAAAGAAAAAACATATCAATTACCAATCATAACTAGATCCTTATAAAAACGATAATATTTCTAAATTTTTCTTTACTGACATGATAAACAACACAAAAAAAAAAAAAAATCTGACAGATATAACATGTAGATAAAATAACAAAAAAAACGAGGAAGAGTGCAGTAGAGTAGACTGTGTCAACTCTGGGATACCCGTATGAACGTAATATATCCTGTTTCTATAAAACTTGATCATCTTTTAAAAACATTCAGAGTTTTAGTACCGAACTACAGAGATATATTTATGTAAATTGTGGAGTTGTATGATAGCTACCCGAATCTATTGCGCCTAGCTTCATTAAGTTCCAAGAAATGCAAAAAGCCTGAACCGGCTGCTTTAGACCATTCAAATTTTACAAAAGTTTTTGGCATGCAACTCGACACTTTTTCACTAAATTTCAGATAGCTAGCTTCAATAGACACTGAGTTATTTTCATTTAAAAAGAGAAGTTGTATGGCAACTATCCGAACCTGTCATATCATCACAACAAAATTTTACAGAAGTTGTTGCCATAAAACTCGATCATCATTTGCAAAATTTCAGATACCTAGATTGAATAGACACTGGGTTATTTCCATTTAAAGAAAGAAGTTGTATGGCAGCTACTCGAACCCGGCGGCCGAAAATGCTGGAATTAAATAGCAAAACTAACAATTTTGTAAAAGTGACGTAAAAAAAATTGCAGCCTCCTAACTCCTTTATTTTTTGAGTTATCGTGCGTACGGACACTGAGTTCTTTCATTTAAAAAGAGATTTTGTATGGCAGCTACCCGAACCCGTCACACCACCACAACCAAATTTTGCAGAAGTTGTTGCCATAAAACTTGATCATCATTCGCAAAATTTCAGATACCTAGATTGAACAGACACTGGGTTATTTCTATTTAAAGAAAGAAGTTGTATGGCAGCTACTCGAACCCGGCGGCCGAAAATGCTGGAGTTAAATAACAAAACTAACAATTTTGCAAGAGTGACGTAAAAAAAATTTCAGCCTCCTAGCTCCTTTATTTTTTGAGTTATCGTGCGGACGGACACTGAGTTCTTTTCATTTAAAAAGAGATTTTGTATGGCAGCTACCCGAACCCGTCGCACCAGCACAACCAAATTTTGTAGAAGTTGTTGCCATAAAACTTGATCATCATTTGCAAAATTTCAGATACCTAGATTGAACAGACACTGAGTTATTTCTATTTAAAGAAAGAAGTTGTATGGCAGCTACTCGAATCCGGCGGCCGAAAATGCTGGAGTTAAATAGCAAAACTAACAATTTTGCAAGAGTGACGTAAAAAACATTTCAGCCTCCTAACTCCTTTATTTTTTGAGTTATCGTGCGGACGGACACTGAGTTCTTTTCATTTAAAAAGAGATTTTGTATGGCAGCTACCCGAACCCGTCGCACCACCACAACCAAATTTTGTAGAAGTTGTTGCCATAAAACTTGATCATCATTCGCAAAATTTCAGATACCTAGATTGAACAGACACTGGGTTATTTCTATTTAAAGAAAGAAGTTGTATGGCAGCTACCCGAACCCGGGGACAGAAAATGCTGGAGTTAAATAGCAAAACTAACAATTTTACAAAAGTGACGTAAAAAAATTTTCAGCCTCCTAGCTCCTCTATTTTTTGAGTTATCGTGCGGACGGACACTGAGTTCTTTTCATTTAAAAAGAGATTTTGTATGGCAGCTACCCGAACCCGTCGCACCAGCACAACCAAATTTTGTAGAAGTTGTTGCCATAAAACTTGATCATCATTTGCAAAATTTCAGACGCCTAGCTTCATTAGGTTCCAAGAGGTGCAAGAAGTCTGAACCGGCTGCTCTAGACCAAACAAATTTTACAAAAGTTGTTGGCATATAACTCGACACTTCTTTACTAAATTTCAGATTCCTAGCTTCAATAAACACTCAGTTATTCTCATTTAACCGGATAAGTTGTATGGCAGCTACCCGAACCCGCTGCACCACCACAACCAAATTTTACAAAAGTTGTTGCCATAAAACTTGATCATCATTTGCAAAATTTCAGACGCCTAGCTTCATTAGGTTCCAAGAGGTGCAAGAAGTCTGAACCGGCTGCTCTAGACCAACCAAATTTTACAAAAGTTGTTGGCATGTAACTCGACACCTCTTTACTAAATTTCAGATTCCTAGCTTCAATAAACACTGAGTTATTCTCATTTAAACGGAGAAGTTGTATGGCAGCTACCCGAACCCGCTGCACCAGCACAACCAAATTTTACAGAAGTTGTTGCCATAAAACTTGATCATCATTTGCAAAATTTCAGAAACCTAGCTTGAATAGATACTGAGTTATTTCTATATAAAGATAGAAGTTGTATGGCAGCTACTCGAACCCGCCGACCGAAAATGTTGGATTTAAATAGCAAAACTAACAATTTTGCAAAAGTGACGTAAAAAAAATTTCAGCCCCCTAGCTCCTTTATTTTTTGAGTTATCGTGCGGACGGACGGACGGACGGACAGACGTACATGGCTTAATCGACTCAGAATTCGATTCTGAGCCGATCCATACCTTTGACACTATATCTAGCTCGTCTCCTTTAAGGTGTCACAAACGTAATGGCAAATTTATTATACCCTTGAACATAGTTCATACGGGTATAAAAATCCCCCTCCAGTATTACTAACTAACTTTTCGCTTTTGTTATAAATTCCATATTGTGTTCATCATGTATCAATGTTTTGTATTTTGTACATTGCATAAAAATATATAAGTATTTATAAAAAGAGAGGTGGTAGTAAATGATGGCGTTTTTTAAAGAAAACAAAGACAGAAAGAAGTGTTTTCAATAGAAATCTTTTTATTATGTTTTTTTTTTGCCCCTTTTTTTTTTTATTTGTATATGAAAAAAACGCTTTATAAAGCATTTTGCGTACTCTTTTGTTTTGTTGATATCTAAAATGTTCTTAACAAAAGGTTCAAATTACTTCGGGACAAAAAAAAACAAATAAAGACAAACAAATCCCAAGTGGTAGATAGAGAATTTTATTTGTGCAAAAAAAAATTTAAATAAAATATTCGATATTAATATTGTTTAGAGATAATGTTTAGTAAAAATTAAATTTTTAAACAAATAAAAAAACTTAAACAAAAAAGTTTTAAAATTTTTATTCTAAATTGCATAAATCCAAAGCTTAGATGATCATTAATTGCAGAAAATTGTAGTGTTAAAATTAATTATGTTGCTACACACTTTATTTTTTTTTTCAATATACATATGTATCACAAAATATTCTTAAGAACATTCTCTTACTTTATTTAAAAATTAACTTTATTACACATCATATGTCTTTATAACTCACAGAATGAAGATTAATATGCACCCTTTAATAAATAAAATTTTATATGCACTCTTGAAAATAATTTTTTAATGAGATTCACAAAATATAGGTGATTTGCATTATGAAATACATTTTGTAGATGATGATGTTTATTCTACTGAAATAAAATCTCTCCTTTCTCGAAAAACTTTTTAGTCAGAGAAACAAATAGTATCATCCTTAAACGGTCGAAAATCTTAAATAGAAAATAATTATACGTCTTGAAAACTCCTCTGTGTGTGGAATTATTTACCAACATATGTATTTCCAGTTGAAAGAGGTCAATTTGAATAGAATATGAAAAAATTCAAAAGAAAATTAAAAAAATTTCTTTAATCAATACCTTAAAATTTCTCCCTCCATGTTGTTATTATTATCACCTCACCCCTGTAAAAAATAGCAAATAGCAAACTAAACAAATAGCATTTTGTTTTAAATTAGTATAAAATATACCGTACTAAGTAGGTACTAGAAAGAAAACGTTCCAGTTTAATCTAAAGTTTATCTAAATCCCATCCTTTATAATCCATATTCATTTTACCAATAAGTTTACCATACAATAATTTTATTTAGATCATTACCAATTTCGTTTTGAAATATTTATAATATTTTGTCCTCCATCTTATCTTGGAAAATACTTAAAATATCTGTATTTAAAATATCACAATACATTAAAATTAAACCTATATTATGGACCTGTTAAAAGTATCGGATTGTGACAGATCCATCTAGAGGTGGATAAAAGGGTGAAAAATGCAATACGTCATTACGATGTAATGTAAATAATTTTCAATCTCTCGAAATTGAAAAATTTAAATAATATTCACTTCAAATTTTTCTAAAACTACCATTATTAGAAAGTATAATGACATTGTGACAAAATCACAAAAATAAATGACTTATTTACAATTTATTTTAAAGATATTTGAAACTGTTATTGCATAAAATGTGAACATGAAAATGACGAAAAAAATGTTTGTATTTTTTTTTATACTATTGTTTCCCTTCTTTTTGATGAATATAAAATTATGTTTATATATGTACAAGAATATACATATATATATATATTTATATATTTATAATCAAATATTGTTCTAAGATCAAATGTTTTTCAAAATTTCTATTGTATTTTAACTAAACATGTTCCATAGAAAAGGAAATTTCAAAGAAATTTCAATCTTAAAGTATATGTTCGTAAAATGCTGTATTGGACAAAAATTTCTGTGAAAGTGCAATTAAAAAGAAACAATTGAGAAGTTTGGGTAACTCTACTAGAGCTTTTAAATAACAGCACGCAAATTTACCATAATTTTTCCCTATGTTTTTTTAGGGGAAAAAACAGTGGTATAACGGAAACTATGCATGCATAAAAGTTTTATGCATAGATTTTACATTCTATATGATATCCATATAAAATTACCATTAAATTACCACATTAACTACATTAGGTAAACAAACAAGAACTTTCCAAAATAAGGGAGCAAATGAAATAACGCAAGACATAAAAGACCCAGTTCAGTTCTCAGCTGAGTATGATATTTAAATTACTCGTGGATTACTTATTTATATTTCTTAGAGTGGCTAGAAGTTGTTAAACCAAAAATTATTAACTTAAGCTCCGTCGAGTTTTTTTTAATAAAATTTTTTGTAATTTTGACATGTACCCGAAAAATAAAGACACGCATTTAAACACAAATTTATTATATATTAGATCTCTGCCGACTTAGATCCTCTTGCTCATTTCATTCCTCTATAGTGTCTTTCGATGATTCCCACCTATACCCTAGTAACCCTTGAACTACCTACCATAGAACCTCATATAAGTTAAATTTCTTTCAGTTAACCTAATTTTATACAACACTGTTTCTGTGTATTATATCATTTAATATTAAGATATATGTACTAAATACATAATGTAGATTGTATCTTATCAGTTTGATTATTATTATTATTACTCTTATTATGATATTACAACAGTTATTCTTTTCTTCACTATAAACACAAAAAAAAAAAAAAATAATATCATTTTGAAATGTTTAGTTGAAAATATAATGGTTGTTTATAAGTGAAAATGATGGTATGTAGGGAATATATTGTATAGCTTAATTTGTTTTTTTTTTTTTTTGTTTTTTTTTTATACTTTTAAGATATTGAATGGGACAATCATGACTACAGTTATTACTCCCCATATAAACACTAAAGATACTCACTTGAGTATATTTTTATGGTAAGTACCAACTACCTATATATAAAATACTTTGTATTTTTACGAGTATTAGGTTTTGGTAGACGTAGAGTACATATTTAAGATGATTTATAATAAATTGTGTAACATTAGAAGGTAATGTATATAATTCTTTTAAAAGGAACAAAAACAAAAAAAAAAAAAAGTAAAGAGTTTTAATATATTTAAACAATTTGAAATATAAACTAAAATTTTTGTCTTAAATATTTTTTTAAGTTGATGGTACTTTAATATAAATAAAATAAAATACTTACAATGAAATTATTTTAAAAATTTATTTTATTGATTGGAATTGTTAAAACTAAGTGGATGCTCTTGAAATATAGTTTTAGAAGAACTCTTCAGGTAATAGTATAGACTTCTTCAAGTCTTAAATTGTAATTCTTCTTAATGTTCAAATGTTGGATGGGAATTGGTTGAACATAATTAAAATTTTTTATACAAACATTTAATATTTAACAATTGTTATCAAAGCTGAAGAAAAAATTTCCAAATTAAATAATTGTAAAAATCAATTTTAAAACAATAGGAACTAAAAGTAAGGAAATTAAAATTAAAAACATGAGTATTGAGTAATATAAAAGAGAACAGGTAATTTTTTTTTAAAGAAATTAAAGTCTTTTTATCTTACAAAATATAAAAACTATTGAAGAATTTCATAGTAAATTTTTTTTTAAGAACTGCCATCGTATTCCATCATAAATAAAGGACATAAAACTAAATCCAAAACCTAATTATCATTTTTTATCATTTATTTATTTATGTATAGTGGTTGTTTTTTCAATTTTCATATTTAGATCGTAGTTTTTTCAAAATTTATCTCTTTAAAAACCTATTTTTGTATGTGGATTGTTAATGATGGGTTTGTGTCCTTTATATTGCATTATTTAAGGTTGGTTTGTGTCTCGAATTGAATTCGCCACGATTCTAAAAATAAGGAAATTTATTAAAAATGTACAGCATTTTAACGTTAAATATTGAACATATTAAAGACAGAAATCAGATATATTATACAAAATTAAGTTAATTTTGAAACGAGTGTAAAAGAAAAATTGAGTCAATTAACAAAAATTGACAATATTTTTAGTGATATAATATTTCCGTTAGTCTTTCCTAAATTGTTAGTAGATATATCTAACTTTTTTACATCCTGTAGACATTTTTGACGTATAATATAAATATTTTTTTGGCTTAAAATTTTCCGTTTTCAATTTATTGAATTCTTAAAATCAGACAATAAAAATAAAAATCTTAAAGTTAACGAAAATTTGTAAGAAAGAAATTTATATACAACTTTTATTTACTTTAATAATATACCTAGTCTTAAAATTATTTCATATGTAGTTCAGATTTTTTTAACTTTATTTTTTATAAATTTATTCCTATCAAATAATTGACTTATAAATAAGTATAAATTTTATTTATGCAGAGAAACTGTAGTTTGCATGTAAATATACATATATGATATTATGTAGGTATGATAGTGACTGTATAAAACATTCTAACATTATGTGGGTACCAAAAAACTATAATAAAAAAAATAACAAAAATTATCTTATGTTGTTGTGGCAGCTCAATAATGCCACTAAACATTTTTTTAGTTGGTTTTATTAAAATTTCTTTCATGTTTTTCTTATTACATACATTTATATGTATATATATTGTATTCTGTTATGTTCACTCTACCATTATCCTTAATATTTTTTTCCTCCTTTTATTTCATTGTTTATATATAGAAGTTATTCATAAGAAAATCGATTTATGGTTTCGTTATTTTCTCTGTTACCATCATTTGATCTCATAATATTATTTAAAATATTATATATATACCTAATATATCTGTAAATATACAGTCAAGTTTCGGTCATGTTAATAATTATATGCTAAAAAAAATTTTATTTTTATGTTCTGGTTTTAAATTATTTTATTTTAAAATTTTTAATCCTATAGAACAATTTTATACTACTAACTAGTCATGATTTATAAATTTTTAAATGACAGAAAAAATTAAATTTAAAAAAATCATTGACACCGTTCAAAATCCCAGTAATATACATAACTATTTTCCTCCCTTCCGCTAATTGAAGACCACAAAAACGTTAGGTAAATCTTATTATAAAGATGCTTAAATAGCAATAACAAATAGCATCTCTTTTTATACGGTCTGTTATAAGTCTCTTTGACGTAAACATTTCATATGTCAAAATAATATACATACTTTATTTTAGTTGTTTAAGACTTAGCTATTACCTATAGGAACTTTTAAATTTAGCATTACGTTTTACTGTTTACTTAACAGTATTATTAACACTAATTATAAAACTTTTTCAAGTTTCTAAAGAATTTTTTTTATAAATTGTTCTGTTAATATGTATTATTAAGTATTAGACTGGTAATGTATTTTCCCTCTCGTTCGTATTATATTAGACTGGGAATGTATTTTCTCTCTAGTTTGTATTATATTAAACTGGTATTCTCGGTATTAATAGTATTCTCGTATTCTAGTATCTCGTAGTACTGGTATTAATAGTATTCTCGTATAAAGTGTGCAATCACAGTTCTTCCAGTAGATCTTTGACCTATTCTTTAGATACATATATTCAAAAATTAACATGTCAAATGTTATTGAGACACTACTGTATATAGCATATCATACATTAAAGCTGACATACGCACACAATATAATTAAAGATTTAATTCTGCATATAGTTTTGTTGTGAATGGAAATGAAAGCCCTGGTATATTGTAAGAAAACCGTACACTATACATCTATATACAAAAAAAAATAATGACAGAATAAAAATATTTAACTAAAAAAAAAAATGTTTTGCTTCATTTTCGAATATAGTTTCTAAGTTATAAATAAAAAACTAATTTTATTTTTCCCTAAAAAAATTATTTTTACATACAAAATGTAGGATGTAAACAGTCATATACATAGTAAATAAATATCCTTTATCCCTATATTAATGTTGCGTGGTGAAATATAATAAAAACAAAAACAAAAGCAACACAAAAAAAAATACAATCAGAAAAAAAAAAAATAAAATAAAAAATAACTTCTCAATTCTCATTATGTTACTGTCTAGATTGTCTGTTAGGCTGCTGAGTTGATGAGAATTTCTTGCGTGAGCTTTAATAGGGCTTTCATTTCATTCAATAAAAATAAAATTGTTTCGGAATGGGAGGTTTTTTTTTTTTTTTTTTTTTTTTGCATTCTTCGTAACCAATTTAGTAGTTGAATTGGATTGGAATTGAACAAGTTAACTGAACCACACTGTGATAAATTGATTTTAGTATTCTGTTTTTATTTTAACCAAAAAAAAAAAAAATCTAAAGGGCTAAAAGTATTTTATATTTATAGTTTCCTGAACTGATTTTTTTCTTTAATTTTTTTTTTTTTTTTGTATATTCTGCCTTTTTTTTTTGAAGTTATATTAAATGCTTTAATTTTTATATTTGATATATGTATATTATATATATAATATATATTATATATATATATATATATATATATATGTATATATATATTGTTATATTATCTTTGGTTTTTTTTTCAGTGTCTGTAGGTCTGTTGAGATTTAATTATTGGCAAGGACGTAAAGTATTGATGATATTGACATTTTACATCGACCACTTCCTTTTGAATGATAAACCAAAACAAAAAAAATAAATAAATAAAAAAATAGTTTTTTTTTTTTTTTGGGGGTATCGGATTTCCAGAACAAAAAAAGAATATGAAAATAATTAAATTTTCCTCTTTTTAAAGTATTTGGGTAGAAACTTTTTTTAATTAATAGATCTGTTATCAAATCAAGAGTTAAATATTTGTGTAAACACTTATACATATATGAGGTTATACATAATATTAATGTGGAGAATTAAATTAAATTTGAAATAAAGTTAAATTTTAGTAAATGGGTTACAAAAAGGATTTTAATTGATTTTTAATAAAAAAGAAAATTGGACGACTTAATAAAAAAAAAAAATTTTTTGTGTATTTAAGTATGAATTAAATTGGAATGAATTTATTATGAATTAAATTGGATTTGATATATATTTTATAGATTTAATTGTTTAAAAACAATTAATAGGTAAGGTCTCTTATGTACATTTTTGAATTAAATATCGATTTTTCTTTTATTATGCAAATAAAATATATTAATTTTGGTATTTAGACCCAAATATAATTTAAAAACAAAATGAAAATGATTAAAAAATCACAAAATAAATAAATATTTTAGCTGCTGGCAAGATATGATTATTATTATATTTTATTTACTTAGGACTTATATGATATTAAACAAAAGTGGTTTGTGTGAAGAAATTAAACGAACAAAAATAATAGCATTAGCGCAAATACTGTAAAAGAAATACTAAAATATAGAAGTATCAAATTATAAATTATCAAGAGACACGATTAGTTAATGATATGTTATTCGCTATTACGATCTTTGCTATAATGTAGAAACATCTAAAATAAAGCAGGTTAATAAAAGGAAAATTAAAGGCTTTGAAAACTTATTATACATATTATTCAAGACAAATTTTTAATATGCTGGTCAAAACCAATTTTCAAATATTTAACAAATACAAAAATTATAAATATTGAGAAAAACTAATGAAAACAATAATTTATTCAATTCTATTTAGATTTTTCGGTCACTAAAAGAAAAAGTGCCAGACTAAAAGAAAAAGTGAAATTATTAAAAATACTTATTTGTTATATAAATATACCAATAAAGGATGGGTATATTTTATATACCGAATAAGGATTGTGTTTTGTAAAAACTTAACATAAAAAAAAATACTAGATGGAAGAAAAATTAATCCGGCAATATTCAATACTTATGGTTTAATCTCATACAACATTTACACTTTACATCTTTCCAAACTAAATTTATTTCTGCTGGCCTGTGTCGATCTGACATAAAAAATAATTTATAAAACCATCCTTTTCTACTTTTTTTGTATATCGAAAACTGGTAAATTGAATAAAAGATTAAAAATTTTAATGCTTTGTATTTTACACAAAAATGTCAAAAATCGGTTTTTGCTACGAAATCTTCTTGGCAGCATAAGAAATAAACTAGGTTAATACCATTAAATATTTTAGCATATTTTTACACTCAAAACTAACTTTTAGGCAACATCGATATATATATATATATATATGAAGCTATAGATAAAAGAAGAATATGTGTAAAAGTACTTTCCTGAAATAAGGATAAGAAAATAAGGGCATTCTGCTCAGTTGTCAATTAAATATTAATATTCAAAACTATTGTTCAGGCAATTTTATTATACGATTAACCTAGCGAGAGGCGCATCTACTGCTAAATTTCACGATAAAGCCAACATGGATCCTATTATGACTAAACTTGAAAAATTTAACTGTAAATTCAATCTAATGCCTCCTCTACTTTAATTTTATTGAAAATAATATATATAAGACAGTTTTATTCACGCGAATATTTATAAAAAAATAAAAATAAAAATTCGTCCTTTCACCTTATTTAAATAATTTTAAAATTTTTTTTTTTGTATAGTTTCCAATAGTCCTTAGAATATATAATATGAATAATTGCCCGAACGTAGCTTTAAAGTTCATTAAAAACTTCAAAAAAAAAAATAAAAAATTACTACCTATTAGTAATTGTTAACAAGGATATTTACAATCTTTTCTAAAATTTCATTTATATTCATAAAATCTTCAAACTTTTATTCAAAATTTTTAAAGAGAGGTTCAAACAATGAACCAAGTTCACTTAAATTTTTTTTAATACACGAATATAAATTTCAAAAATTTCAATCGTTTAATTATTCAAATTTCATTTTCCACTTTTTTTTTTGTTTTTTTTTCAAAATTTTTAAATTTGAATTCTGACATTTTTAGAAAAAATTTCCAGATCAAGCTTTTCTCTGAATAAAAAACACAAAACAAAAAAAAAAAACAAGAAATGAAAAAAATATTGACTTATTCATTTCATAAATGTGTACCTAAATTTTCAGAATGTATCATGCGATATTTTTCTAGGTCATGAAATATAAACCAAAAAAAATTGAAGTGAATTTTTTTTTTATCGAGTGATTTTTTTTAGGTGATTTTTTAAGTGCCAAATTAGAAATGTGTGGCCTAAATTTTTGGTGTTTGTTTTTCAAATTTTAATTCATCTTATATTCAAGCTGTAAAAAGGTGAAATTTTTTATAAGACTGTCAGACACTTATTTTTTTTTTTTTTTTGATCGGATGTAAATTTTATTCTACAAAAACAGTTTATAAACTTTTAAGTATTTGTTTTCTTTTCTATTTTGTTTTTTCTATAAATTTGATAGATCATTATGAGAGGCGGCCTAAATACTTTATTTTATCGAATTAGTCCATAGTCAATATTATTAATATCAATTTAGTCAATATAAAAGATTATGTTTGCATCATTGCACTTGGAATAAAATTTTTTTGTGTATGTACCATGTTTTTCGTTAGAACAATAGTTAGAAACTATTTTACAAGTGGTTAATAAGAAAATAACAATGAAACGTTCTAGCATAATTTTTTTTCTTCTTTCTCATTCCGTTACGTAACATGGGGCTTTCGCAAAACCTCTTTAATTTTGCACCATTTTCCATCTTTTTTTGGACACTTCTTTTTCAAAGTTGCTCTAGGTTTTCCCACGTTCCTTCAGTCCTGAGTATTCCAGTCGAATGCTTGACGTGCCATTAGCGTTATAATATTAGTTATTTAAAATTAAAATAATTGCATACTTTTAGGGATATATATACATTTTATTTTTTTTATTAACACTGTCTTATTTAAAAAAGAATAAATTACTATTTTGTCAACGAAAATAATTCGTTTTTATTAATTTTTTTTTTGCATTAACCTTGTATAGTTTAACGATAAAACGATATTACCTCTGTTCAAATTAATTTTATAGCGTGTATTTCAAAACAAAAAGAAAATTCTGAATAGAATGCCTAATGGCTTAAAAGAGTTATTTATCATATACAACACAGAACAAAAAAATTTCTTTCACACTACACAGAGTGTTAGAAATCTTTCAATAGAAATTTTTATATGTTTCATTAATTCATATTATATATGTATATTATTATGTGTATTATAATAATATGTATATATATAATATATATATTTATTGTATATACAGTATTCAAAGTAAATATTTGTATTTTCACAGAAAAACGAAAAAAAAATATTGTAGAAAGAAACAAAATGACAGAATTTGAAGCTTCTAAATTTAGTCACCTACTTAAAAATTTGTTTCACTTCTATAAATGAACTTATAGAGTACATAATATTATATTCTAAATTTAAATTCTTTTAAAGGAATGGAAAAAAAAAAATGTATTATCCATTTCATTTAATATGTCAATGTATATATGTCAATGTACATGTTTATTTTGTATTTATTCTATGAAATGATGCTCCTTTCAATAAAATTTCTTATCTATCCCTTTTTTCATTGAATTTTTCTTAAATTTTATTTATATTTTTTTTTATTTTTTTTTATATTTTTTTATTTTTATTTTGGAAAGAAAATTCTTTTTCAATGACGCCATCTAGTAAAGACCTAAATAAATATTAGACTAAATAGAAATTGAGTAAGCATGACAAATAAACAAAACACAACAAACAAACAAAAATTAAAAATCTTAACTCATCTCGAAATCACTTTAATCTGAAATAAATACAAGAGGATTTCATTTTCTGTTTTTTTTTTTTTTAAATTTTCAAATAAATAAAGGAAGAGATAGGAAAATATGAAATAAAAAAGAAAAAAAACATACCGAAAAAGATAAGAATTAAGTATTTCAAAATTGTTCACACATTGATGACCGAATACTAAATGATAATATGTGGTAGGTATATAGGTATGTAATATTAACTATAAAGTTTTTATAAGCTCATCCTTAAGCTTCTTAAAATATATAAGTAGTAAAACCGGATATCAAGTAAATTGATCCCTTTTCAATAAAAAATTTCAAAAAAATAAAAACAAAAGTAAGAGACTTTCTAAATATTTACTTTTTAAACAGTTATGCTTTTGTTATCCTTAGAAAAAAATTTGTTTTTCTTTCACAATGAATACATTATCCCTTTTATTATTCTGCCAATTGTAAAATGAATCTTTGAAAATTTAAATGAATAATTTGACCAAAAAAATATAAAATGTTAGATAGGATTACAGAGATTTTTAAAACTTGAAATGTTAAAAAAAAAAAATTTTTCATATAAGTATTATATAAACAAGGAAGTTTTAACGAAACTTTATGTATTTTATTGTAAATATTTTTAAATTAAAAAAAAAAAAAAAAAAAAAAAAATAGAGAATAGAGAATAAATCAAAATTGCGTAAATAAAAATTTGTTATTTATAAAATATTTTTTACAAAATAAAATTTTTTTAAATAAATAAATAGATTTGTCTGAGTTTTAAATGATAAAATAATATATACATTATATACAAATGCATATACACATAATATACAATAAACATAATAACACCTTATGATCTTATACTTAAAAGTTTTACTCATTTTATGCTCTTAAATTTAAAAAAAAAATAAAAATATTTTTAAATTATTTTTTTTCTCTAAATTTTATTTTATAAATATGTATAAATTTAATTTGGTCTGCAGTTATCACTTTTTAAATATTATCTAATAATCCTTTTTCTTCCAAAAAAACATGTAATACAGAATATATAGAGTTTGTTGCAACCCTTTCAAAATTCCTCTGTGTCTGAAGTTGTTTTCTGAATAGTTAAAACAAACAGCTTTACAAAAAATTTCGTTTTTAGATCATCAATTGTTTTGTTTGGGAACAGGAACTATATTCTGACACAAAATAAAAATCTGATGGTTCCATACAAAGTTTTCCAAAGAGAAACAAGGATAACCTTCGTTGTCCAGCCCTACATAAATCAAATCCCTAGATGACATAATTTATCAAATGGTAATTCGTTTGTGACTCTAATATCGCGAATATGGAATCATCTAATACATTTTCAATTTATATGGGTTTAATAAGAATCTCAACTCCTTTGTTCATTATATTCCAGCAAACCTTAAATCAATTTTTACTCCATAGAAGAATTCTTCTTTTGCCCAAACAGTGTACAATTATAGTACTAAAGTTCTACCCTATTATTTCATCAAAAAAAGTGGTACAGGTCCTTCATGTTAATAGAGGAATTGTACTTAAACCGCTCCTCTTTGCCGTCTTTGGGTGAATTCGACCTACCCCCTAAAAAAACATTTTTCGTATTTTTGAATTGTATTGTTTAGATTTTTTGACAATTCCCAAGAGGATCAATAAAGTTTATTTAATATTTTGTGTATATTTTCTATAAGCGCCCAACAAAAAAAAAAAAAAAAAAATCATTTTAAAACTAACCAAACTATAATACTTTCGTTTTCTTATTTTTATTCAAATTTAGTTAATGGTAATTAGTTGATAAGAGTAAAAATTAATGAAAATTTTCATATTATTAAAAGAAAATGGGAAATTAGGAAATTAAATACAAAACTCTTAAGTAATTTTTTTAAGTTTTCCAATAATTTTCTAGAAATAATAAAAAAATTAAAAACAAATTAATATTTTCTATAAAATTTCTTTAAAAAAAAAAAAACTTAAAAAAAATTTTTTAATTTCTTCCTATTTCCTATTTCCTGTTTTCTTTTTTTATTTTTTTCTTTTCATATAATAATACAATTTTCTTCAATTTTGTCTTTCTCCTTGAAAACTTAAATTAGAAAAAAAATAAATTTTTTCATTTCCGAAAAACTTTTAAATTTAATTATTATAAAAATGAAAAAAAAACAAAATTTGAAAGTTTTTGAGTTTTGGTCAAATTTAAATTAAGTACAAAAATAATAATAAGGTAGACGTGGAGTGATATTTCATGGATTCTGAAATAATTTCATTTTTCAGAGTAAATATTAAGAACGGTTTACTAAAATTTGATGATTTTTTATTTATACTTAGTTAAAAACTCTTTATTAATTGGACAAATGAAAGAAAAATGTAATAGGTTTTAAAAATATCTGATAAAAATCAGTAAAAACCAAACGCAAATAAATAATATTTAACTTAAACAAACCAAAAAACGAATATAGACAACGTAAACTACATAAAAACGTGCTGTATGTCCAATCAAATGAGGATTCTTTAAGGTTTACATAAATAAAATATTTCCCATAACATAAGATAATTTCCCTACTGAGCTACCCTCAGCTCGCATGACTAGTGGAAAACTGCTATATTTCAAAATATTGTAAATTTCGGTCAAATTGCAATCAAAATTTTAAGTAATTTTGTATCGTAAAAGGAAAACTGCAGTATTTTGCTTAGTAGAACTTTTACATCTAATTACTATTTTGTGTATGATATTGCCACCATGTAAATTGTGGCAGTATTCATCCGGAATATTATGCCTTGTAAATTTTAAAAATACTCAGTCGAATATAGTGCTACAACTAAAATTATGGCATTAGTTTCTTAATAATCACAGATTTGAACTGCTAAGTTTTAAAATGAAAACTCATGAATTTTACAACTATACTTAATTTTAAAATATCAAAACGCCACAAATCAAAAAAATAAAAAACAATTTTTTTTAAAAAAAAGTTCTGCATAAGAAAAAAACTGCCACAATCGTAAAATATGCAATAGATATATTTCTTAAAATCTAGTAGTTATTTCAGACAAAAGGGTATATGAGTATAATAATAAGGGTATTAACACAAATGAGTCAGTCTTTCATTTTCACCAAAAATCTCCATACAAAAAATAGTTGATACAAAATTGTTTGATAAAAAATAGGGTACAGCGGCCAATTTCTTAAATTATTTTTACTGTAGTAAACTAAAGTGCAAATAATAAAACTATGAATTTTTCTGCTATTATAACTTGTTAGGTATATAAATATTCTAGATTATGATTTTCGAAAATTATAACAAATCAAGGTATCTTCCAAAAAAAAAAAAAAAAGAAATCTATGAACTGCAGTTTAATAGTTAATATTTAAGGATTAATTCTTTTGACTATTTTGTATCTATATTTCGTATTGTATCTTTCGTATCGCTAAAAAACCAAACCAAACAAATTTGAAATTAACTATAAGTATACACTCGTAATACCCCTCTCAGTTCTAATGATTTAAATAAAAATAATGGTTCACAAAGGCCTAAATGGAAATATTATGTTGGTATGTATTTTGAAAAGAAAAAGAATTTTTTTTAAAAATTTAAATACCATTTTAAAAATTCTTTTTTTTTTTTTTTTAATTTTTTCTTGTTGTTTTAACAGTTTTTTTGTTTTTTGCTAAATACCAGGAATAACTATGCATTTGAAAACTAAAGAAAAATCAAATTTAATTTCCTTGAAAGAATTTACAAATATAAATATTGATGAAAAATTTAATGTTGTTCTTGTTTTTCTTGTTTTTCTTGTTGATCTCTTTGAAAAGTAGAAATAAAGAAAATTCAAATTATTATACATATATTTTTTTTTTTTTTTGGTTAAAAAAATAAAAATTTTTCTAATAAAATAATTTTTATATTTTTTTTTCTAGGAATATTCTGCTTTCGAAGATCGTCAAAAATCTGAAGTTTAGACTTTTTTAGTCCATTCAGAAGTATATAATACAAGAAAATACATATATAATAAGCATTCGTATGGTTTGGCGGTAACACTTAATTTTTTTTTTGTTCAATTACCAGTTAAAAATTAATTTTCGTTTATTATTTCGTATTTTTACTTAAAATGGAAAACAAGGTAAGAATATCAAATTTTTATCATGTATGTTTTAATTAAATTATAAATATTATAAATAAATATTTTGAAAATTAATTTTTTTTTTTTAACATTATTTGGCATAAATCTTCTTATGATGATGTATAATTTAATATGTTATCGGACATATTATAGTTTTCGTTATAAATACACAATAGCATAACAAATGGAGAACTAATGAGTAAAAGAATATGATATTGCTATAAAAGAACATTAATAATAATAATGAAATGTTGACTGTCACAGCAGTTTATATTTTAAAAAATTTTAACATTTTAGTTATTTGAATAATTCCAAAGAATTATTTCAAAGAATGATGAATGGTGAATGATCATTCTATTATTGCCATCTTAAAATATTTTTAATCATATTATTTTAATTTAATAATCAGTTTCCAAACCTGTCTAACTAAATATTACTGTAATGGGTCTTTTAGATTCATATCTGAATATCAAATTTTTCTTAGGTATGTTATGTTCAAGAATTTTCATTCATTGCAACATCTGCTAATCTTTTTATTTTAATGATCTAAAAGCTTCTTATTCAAATTTCTTTGAACTCAAACTTTTTTCACAAGATTTGTGACAACCTAAAGCTGGTGTTAACATAATCATTCTTAGTTATAATTACTTTAATGAAAATAAAACGCTAAGTGACTGCGATAAATTTAAAATATGAGGTAAATTTGATGTACAAAATCAATCTGAATTTTGTATTTACTCAAAAAAACAAAAACGTGACATTATACTCTTTCTGTACCTGTCAAAAAATTGATGAAAAAAAAAACCAATAACTCATCCCTTCGGGATGAATAGCAATTGCATAGTTGAATATCTTCAAATATAATACTTGCCTTATCACAAACATAATATAATACTTTACTTCCTTTTTTTTTTTGTTGTCAAACTTAAGGACCTACCTATGTCTGTACAAAAAATCCTCGTTTCTTCCATTTTTAATTTTATTGTTGGAAGCACAAAAAGAACAAAAAAATCGAAATTAAAATATGCTTGCATTTCACAAAAATTAATTAAAATGTCATTCGGAATTATTGGTTTGTTTTATTTGTTCTTTTTTTTTGTAATTTAATGGGAAAAAATTATTCTCTACATTTTTCTTCTCTTATTTTTTATTTTTTAATGTTACAAAAGTGTACAAAAAGAAAAAGAAAATGACAGCCAACTGGCAAGTCTTTCCATTCATCAAATATAATCATTATTTTAAGAGAGTGCGGGTTTTATTTTATTTGTTTTTGTCTAAATTGAAAATAACGTGAATAAAATTAAGTATCTTTTATAGACAATATGAATAAGATAATGAGTTTTTTGTTTTTTTTTATAATTTATTTTCAATTACAAAAGAAAACCCTTTAAAAAAGTTATTACTTTTTTAAACAATTAGAGAGAAAAGAGAATGAGTGTCTGCTTCTTTTCATTTCAATACAAAAAGATCGGTTTTATAAAAGAAAAATATAATATTAGATGAAATTCAGAATTTTGAACTCATCAAATTACAAAATTTTTTTTCCCCCTAAAAGAAAATTAAAATATACACCTGAGTTCTTTAACAATTACGATTATATGGTGAAAATAATTACTATCTATGGTGTATTATGTAGTTAGTAAATGATTATTTGAGGCAAATAGTTTTATTCTAGTAAATTTTTAATAAATATATGCTTATTTCCTATATATGTATATATCCTATATATATATGTAATAAATTTCAATATGATTTTGAGTTTGGCTTCAAAGTTAAAACAAAATTATTAGAATAGGTTTAAATGCAGTCCAACATATCAGTACACCGCAGCCTGTCAAAATTTCAATTAAAACAAATAATAGAGTCTCGATTTATTTTTCATATAATTTTATTGGCATATTTACGGTACAAAGTTACGATATATTAATTAAAGCATTTTAAAAGCAAAAAAAGCTCGTTTTTTTTTGCATTTTTACGTTTTGCCCATTTGAAATAAATCGGTTCTATTATGAATTGAGGATATTTAAACTTTTGGCTTTTCTTTTGGGGGTTTTCACGTATTTTATCAATCAAACCTAAAATATTAAAATATTTAATCTAAAACTAGACTAAGACTTAGCCATCTCTCTTTTAACTCATTGCTAATAACTGTAATTTTGGAACCAAACTCTAAATCGTATCAAAGTTCCATAAAAAATGAAAATATTTGCTTAAAAAAAAATTATTTGCATAAAATAACCATTTGTCTACCATATAATACAAATAAAAGAAAATTTTCATAAATTTGAAGCATTTAATTATGAATATAAATTGGACTATACAAAATGGTATCAGTAAATAATATGAAGGCAATACAATGAAGTAGGTACTCATAATATAAGCTTTTTTTTGTTTTTTTCTTTTTGATATAGAATGAAGAACAGAACTTACTAAGTGCGTAATTAAAATATTATTCTTTTTTTAAATGAGTCTACATTATGTACCTTTTAGTTCAATTTTAGTACAATTAGAAGATGCGAAAAAATATTGAAAAGTACATTTGAGCGTTTTAACAAGAATCATATTGTTATTATTGTGTGCGTTATGTTGAAAATTTTAATATCTATTATAATTGTTAACTTTTAAGAGCATTTCGTTTTATTAAATGTCTAAAATTTTAACTGATACAGACATTGTAACAAAAGAAAATATAACGAAGTACTTAAATTTTATTGGAATTTAAAATTGAAGCAAATTTCATTGTATATAAGCGACTGTTGTAATTTAATTCCTCAAAAAACGATAAAATTTTTATTTTTTTATTTTTTGAAAAGAGGTCAAACAATTATTCGGAATTAATTGAGAAAATCAATCACTATACACACTATCAAATTATACTCTAGAAAACCCTAGTGTATTATTTTTTGACATTCTTAAAACTCTTAATTTCTTTGGTCTAATGTTTTTGGTCTAAATGTTTTAATATTTAATGTCGGTGTTAGATAACGAAGGAATAGCAAACTAAGTAATTAAGGCATTAAAATATTCCTAAATAATCTTTGAGATCACTACAGTTTTTGTAATCATAGAAAACAGAATAAGAAATGGTATATGTGAAATCTGTTTAAAGGAAGAATATAATATGGAGCAAATTCTATATACAATATAGCTTTCCTCAAAATTCTTTAAACACTTTTACAAATCAGATTAACCTTTTCCCAAATCAAACATCCTTCATGTTATTCAGAAGTTAAGTTCAGAAAACATGTCAAAATATTCTTTACATTTATGTTGCAGTAATGGCAAATATTTAATAGAAAAATATTTCTCATTAAAATATTTAGGGGTTATGCAAGCATATTACGTACATGTTAGTTTTTAACAACAATTTAATACAACAATGCTACATACAACAATATAATATATGTAGTCTAGTTCATCAGTGAATATTTTTTTCACTATACAACCAAAAATGTATCCTTAAAATTTTTATCTAAAATATTATCTATAACCTTTTTAAAATGTTTGAAAACTAGCAAATCGAGAAATGGATTTAAGCTTGCTGAAAATATGATGATCCTTTAGAGAAATAGAAATGTATATGCATCTCTAATCTTAGGAAAGTCATACAGATTTTGGGTTTTTCTTTATATATCTATAAACCTACCTATAATATTATATTAAAAAAGATATTTAGACATCAAATCAAAATGTGTTTAATAGTCGGTTCCTTCATTTCTGACTCTATCGGGCAGAATCTATTTCGAACATACATACATCCAAAGACACTTTCTACTGAACAAATTTTTTTTCGTATTATAATAGCAAACCGATTTTTACTTTCATATAACCCGAATAAAAGGAAAACTTAAAGATCTACTTATTTCCAATTATTTACTAATCTTTAAGTCACATTAT
Source organism: Poecilobothrus nobilitatus (assembly GCA_947095535.1). Lineage (NCBI taxonomy): Eukaryota > Metazoa > Arthropoda > Insecta > Diptera > Dolichopodidae > Poecilobothrus > Poecilobothrus nobilitatus. The sequence goes on from OX352774.1 coordinate 201,260,307, forward strand.
ACAAATGAGTCCAGAAAAGGTCATTATCAGTAATTCGATTATTTCAATTGATTTTTAATTTGAACTCAATATTATAAGAAGATTATTATATCTATTGTTTCGAAAACCATTTGTTACATATCAATTTTCATACATACTCAATATAAATTTACATTTCTTTCAAATGATTTTAATTTTTAATTTTCATTATTCAGATTTTAATTACAGTTCATTATGCAAAATTATTGAATTTTTTCGTAAATTATTAAAAAAAAATTAAAATTTTACATATTAAATACATTTAATGAACATTTTTTAAAACCATTGGGAAATTATTATATTTTCACATATTATTAAAAATTAATGATTAAAGAAATTCCTTAACAATCTAGAGACCATGTTTTTAAAGTACTTTTCAAATGAAATTTTTATAATTTATAATATGGGAAAAAAATTCTTGGATACAGATAGAATAAAAACTTTTTATTTTAATCAAAAAAAAAACAAAAACGAGGAAAAATCTAGAGTTGACTATATGTACTCTGGGATACTCGCAAGAACATAAGAAGATTTAATATAATATTTAATATAATTAAATACGGAAATATATTTATATAAACTGCGGAATTGTGTGACCCCAGTTGCACTAAACCGACTAAATTTTACTAATTGTTACCATTAAACTTGACAATCTTTTAAAAAATTTCAGATGGCTACACCTTTAGTGCCAAAAAATATGAGTATATAAATTTAGAAGCTATCACAACCTATTTTGCTATAGATCAAAAAAAAATTTGCAGAGATCAAACTGATTCTAAATAATTTGACACCACTTCAGTTCAGTATATCTATAGCTTAATTATACACTGAGTTATGGTCACATAAAAAAGGAAGTTGCAACAAAAAAAAAAAATGCATTTATATGAATTGTCGTTTAAATAAAAATGAAATTTTTACTTGAGAATCCTAGCTGAATTATTTTTTAATATATTGTACGGACGCACGAATGGATGAACGGATGAACATACATAGCTGAATCGACTCTAAATAACTCAATCCTTAGCTAGAATATAATATTTAGAGCTAGAATTTATAAACCTCATTTCTTTTAAAGTGTAATAAATGTAAAAGCAAATTTATTATTATCCTTGAACTATATTCGGACGCGTAAAATATAGTATAAGACGTATAGTAGCTTTAATTAAAAATTTTTGAATAAATTGTCTATTGTCGAATTTTAAATTAATGCGAAATTAAATTTCATTTAGGAAAATATTTCTTTTTTAAATTAGTACCTGTCTCAGCTATAATTGATTTAAAATTTTAATGTCATTATTTATTAAAATAATTATACAAATAACTAAAATCTTTTAAGATTATTCTTTCTTCAATGAAAAGGATAACACAAAAGAATTATTTAAAAATGGGTATACTTTAGTAGAATTGTTCTGTTTCTGTTTTATTTCCTGCTCTAATTTTCATTTCAAGTAATTTGATTTTGTTAAGGGATAAGGATACAAAATATTTTAAAGTTTTAATATTATGTTAGACAACATAATAAATAAAATGATTGATTCAATGTTTCAAGATTACGTAAAATTTGAAATAAATAGGAGACGCAATTTCCAATTGAATAATGAACTGCGAGCTTCAAATATAATATCTACTAACACATCAGAATTAGACAGAATGGCAATAATACCTACATTTTAAAAGCAGCATTTGTACATAGACTTATTAGGAACATTAGTGTATAGACTCATTACTTATATTATTTTATTTATAAAATAACAGTTCTAAGCATCTTCTGAAACTGATGGCTAAAAACCTTATATTACCTTATAAAATACACTTATAAGTGTTAATTATGAGTTTCCACGAAAATAACGGTTTTAATAGTAATTCATAAACACAATTCACAATTCAATTAATATTATTTACTTTCTTTTAAAAAAGTATGGCTATTATATATTAATTTTATTCCATTTTTTTACTACTCGCTACTAGTTTTTTTTAAAAAAATATTTAAAAAAAAAAATTTAATTATATTTTTAATTTTTACATAATTTATGATACAATTTTCTTTTCCAGATGATGTTATTTAAATGGTTTATTCTGTGTCTTGTACTGCCAACAATAACAATAGGTATGGATAAAAAATATAAATGTCCTGAGGAATGCACATGTTCCATAGTTGATGGACGTTTACAAACATTTTGCTTAAAAGGTAATGATTTACGAGTATCTACCTAAAAAATAAAAAATTATGTTATTATAAATGTTTTTTATTATTTAAATTATTTCATTTTATGATATTTTATATCATCCCAAAAAAAATAAATATTTATTTTAATGCATTTCTATAAAAAATATTTGTTCAATCAATCATAAAATAAAATCAATCTATTATGAGATAGTGTCATTAATTATCGTCTCCATTATCATATGATAGGTATCGGGTATATTAAAATTGCTGCTTCTTTAAATATTTAGTTTTAAAAGAGTAGTTTAAAAGCAAAAACTAACAGAACTTTTCCTATTTTTAATCATAATAATAAAAGATAATATTGTTATTAACTTCAGTTCTTTCCACAACCAATCGTTATGAAATCGTTTCTAAATGCGATTTGAATATTAAAAAAGTTATTACCTATAGATACTATAATTTTCCAGTTTAAACATCTTCTTTTAACTTGTCTGGGCCTATTAAGAAAAAGACTCATATATGTTTACAGTTCTTTTTTAGAAATTTGAGTGTTTTCTCGATCACGAACGTTAATACGCTTTTAAAATTTTTTCGGTTAATATCGTCGTTCAATATCATCCTGATATGAACTATAAATAAACTCATTAACCGTCCCTGTTATGTAAAGATTCTATCTCCTACGTCTAAAAGTACTGTTTTCCGAAGTGCTATTTTACAACATAGTTAAAATTCTTAACTGCTGCCTTTTCCTCCTATATCGATCACTTCAAAATACTCTAAATCTTCTATATCGATCACTCTAAATACGAAATAAGAAAAATAAATAAGAAAATAATTATTGTAAGAAATGATTTTTATTAAATATTTGTAATTTATTTCACATTAAGGTGCAATATTGTAAAATATTTAAATTACTTATCTGAATAATACTAAAATAAATGCCAACATTTTTTAATGCAATTGTTGACAAAATTGGGACAATTTTACCAGATTTTAAAATAGATTAAATTTTATTTTTAAGGGGCCTCGGTGGCCTAGTTGGTAAAAGAGTATAAAATACGCTGTAAACACCGAGTGAGTATATGTTCGAATCCCCCCCCCCCGTCGTAAGAGTTATTTCCCCTTACGATATGTACAGCCTGGACAGGAAAGGCTGTGTAAATTCCACATTTATGTGGCAGAGAAATGCATAAAAAAAAAAAATTTTTTTACCGTAACTGTTTATTATTTAAACAGTTTTGATTATTAAGGTTTTAGAATCTTGCTGTACATTATTTACCTCCAGATTTTTTACGATAATAAACCCAACAATATCCTTAAAGGAAAAGTAGGGATGAATTTAATATCTATTAGAATTTATACCTTGTGTAGTGTTTCATTCTGTTTGATATAAAAATAGTTCCTAAGTGAATTATGTATAAAAGCAAAAATACTAAAAGTCCAACTTTTTTTTTTTACATGTTTTAGGTATCTGGTGGTTAGGCGAAATATCTATATAGTAAACTTTATAAAATATTAGAAAAGTCTTAAATATCCACTTATTTTCATATTTAAAATTTAGACTTAGAAACAAAAGTTAAATAAGTCCTTTACCATTTTTATTTTCAGAGTAATAGGTTTTTATGTTTTTCTCGAAAACATAGTTGGTGGACTTTTTACACTTTTGTTTCTAGTCTCCTCAATTATAGTCGGCTACAATATAAGGCTTCCAGGAATTTAGCCCATAAAGTTAGGCTGATTTTGTAACTCTACTTATCCTAACAGTACTAAAATAAATACCAATATTCTTTTACTGGTTCTTTTATATTTCTTCTACAGCTCTTCTTAATGAAAGCTCTTCAACCGCCAAAAAAAATTGAAAATGAACAAAAAAATTGAATGAAAAACTGAAAGTTTAATTGATCAGAAAATGTTTCATTAGTTTTTGAAAGAAAGTTCAGTTTTTTGGATGATGCTTTAACAATACTTCTAAAGTCTTTTCCTTATTTTCATTTTTGAGCTTTATAAAAATTTTATAACGTTATTTATACTATTTTGAACAAAACTGACCAATTCTCTTAACTGGAGTTTTCCCTAAAAATTTTCTTTCCGTAATATCCAGAGTAATTTTGATACAAACTTATTATTTCTTTCATATTAAATTGTAGAATTAAATCACCATGACACCATTTTTTTTTTAAATATTTACATATATATATACTATGACGAATGAGTTTATATATTATATATATTTATATATAATATTATATAACCATTCTTGTTCAGGTGGTAAAAATAATCCCATTAACTAATGTGTTAATAATTTTTAATAAATTTGTCAATGTAATATTTTAATTTAATTAACACTAATATTAAATAAAAATTAAATTCATTTATTTTCCTTATTTCCATTTTTAATGAAACAAAAAAAAAATTTTTCAAGGTACGAGAAAATTATACTATCGGTATCACAAACACCAATTTGTGGGAAAAATATCATTAAAAGTGGGGTTTTGTAAAAATTTTCAAGTTATTTTGATTGTTGCAATTCGAATCACTGCATTCCAAAACTAATCTGTTTTTAAGGTATATTATTTTAGTATAGTTTTACCTAAATAGGCTGACATCGTATGCTATCACCTTTAAGGCTGAACTTATTCATTTTTCTATATCTAAACCTATTAAGCTTCAAATTCTTTTCTTAAAATAGTAATAAATAATACTATCACTCTATACTTATAATATTATAAACAATCTTATCAACATTTAGATTTTAACCTAAAAATTGTTTCAAAAATATTGTGTGGGAATTTCATGACTGACTTTAAATTTATTTAATTTTTTGAGTTATCGTACTGGCGCACCGACACATATTATACCTAAATCAACTCAGTTTTTGATACTGATCCAATCCATAACGCTTGATTCTATAAAATATCTATCAAGCCTATTTCTGCGTATTACAAATTAAGAAACAATTTTAATACCCATGAGCTATCGTTCGTATTATAATGATGTTATGACGCTAACGCTTAATTTTTAAATTATTTTCTAGAATTATTTTTATTTCGCATCTCTAAAAACTAATATTTTGAATATACAATAATGTAATTTCTGGGAGAAAATTTATTTCATTAAAAATAAACAAAAAATACATTAACAGTTAATTAAAATCATAAAACATTTCAAAAATCAAAAATTTGCATAATAATGTTAAAAATACGATAACCATAAATGAAATTTCATTGGCATATACTTATGTAATATATATGTACATATTATGAACTTATGTACATATAATTTTCATTATAATTGTAAGGTCATTATGTCATCTGATTAAAAATGAAATTATTCAATAAAATTAGTTCACAGTGTTATTATCATAATATTCTTTTTATACACAAAATATGTATATATTAAGTTGTATTGTAATTATATTATTGCAACCATTACTAATAAATTTTTGGAGGATAAGTAGGGCATAATGTTTTTTATTTTCTTTATATAATAATAATCATATTGTGATTTGTGAATGCAATTTGTGATAATTTTTGGGGATTTACCGTTATATTTAAAAAAATTGGAACATATAATATTATTAAAGCGTTAAAAAATAAAAATACATATCTTAAGTAAGTCAAAGCAAACATAAATAAAAAAAATATAAAATACGCAATATAATAACATAATATACAATGTTTCTATAGAGAATCTATGAGTTATGAGATTAACTACATCAATATACTTCAATTTCAGATTTATTATCTTCACCATAATACACCGTAAGTCATAAAGTAAAGTTTAGGTACTATATAATTGGATTTTTAGAAAACCAAAGCAAACTTCTGATTGTTTATACTTTTCAATCAAAGTTTTTGTTTTCTTTCCTTTTCTATACCCTACGGGAACATAGGGCATCTTAAAGCCGCGCCATCTGATTTTTCGTTTTGTGCTATAGATTTTACTTGTGCCTTTTTTATTCTACTTTATTTCTAAGCTTGCTTATTTTCTGTTTTACCTGAGAGTTCCAGTCTAATTCCTGTTTAGAAATGGAGTACCTCCTTAGTATATCTATGGTTTATTTAATCTATACTTTCCCCTTCGTATTTAAAAAAAGATTCTTACTTCGTTATTAACTACAATTCTTCATTCGTTTTTCGAATGTCTTATATTATAATGTGAAGATATTTTGTTAATGAAAACCTACAGCTATTAATATCGCGTTTCAAATATATTACTATATTCGAATGAAGATAATTATTACGATATAAATTATTAATATTGAATATGACCTTCAAATACCGGCGACTTAACCACTACATCATTAGTCACATACCTGACTATAACGAATAACTGGAAGAATTTAATATCCGTCATTATTGCAATATAGGAATCAATAAAATAAAATCTTAGAAAGGTACCAAATACCTTACCTTACCTTAGGTATCAAATTCAAATTTTATGGTATAAAACGTGACCTGGTTGGTACCAAAACCTACCAATTAAAAATATCAATGAAACTTACTAGTAAACTGTATTGATAAAATTAATCTAATTCGACTAAAATCTAACTAAGAAATTATTTTTATATTTTTATCCTTAATGCTTTTGTTTTATTGAATACCAAATGTTTTGATTGAGTTAAGAACCATATTTTTAATGTTTTATTGCTTTTACCAGTCGTTCTTTTGCATTATACAAAAATTAATGTAATGATATTTAAACTATTTTTTCTATTTCAAAATGTTAATACTTTTAATTTTTTAAATAATTAAAGTGTTTGTACTTTAGAATCAAAAAACTTCAACAAAGATATTATAACTAATTGCAGTAGCAGCTGTTCGAATACTTTAATAATTCAACTTATCTTATAATTATATAAAAATTTTGGATTAATAACTGCCAGAATTTAAAAAAAAAAAAAATTCAAAAAGAAAAAGTTTAGCTTAATTTTTTTTTAACAGAAAATTTTAAAATAAAATAATCCAAAAAAAAAATTAAACTTATTTTTATGCCAAAATTTAATCTTTTTCTTTAAAAACTGAATTTTTACCAAATTAATTTTGATCAGTTTAAAGCCGCAAATATTTGACTTCAAACTTTAAATATAATTTAATAAATAAAGTTACCTATAAAATTAATATAACAAAATATCAGTATAAATTCTGACCTTAATACTATCTTAACTTCATCGTAAAATTTTAATTCCTCCGATTTGATTGCTTCAAAAACCAAATGTTAACATTTAAAATTAAACTAAACTTATCGGACCTAAAATTTCAAAGTTTTAAAAACTCATTGCGGAAAAACTACAGAAAAAAAATATAATACATATAAGGTTATTATTCAAATTATCCTATTTCAAAGTTTTTAAACTTAATTTTCCTTATAGAAAAACTGCATAATACAAAAACAAAATTTTAAATGAAATTATGTTTAAATTTAAAACTTTAATAATTTAACCAAAAAAAAAAAAAATAAAATGTTTTTAGACAAGTAAAGATACTTTTTGACAATTAAAATTTAATTTTTTTCTTTTTTTTCTAAGAAAGAAAAATAATTTTTTCTATAAAAGAAAAATAATTTTTTCGTCATTTTAATATAAAAGGAATGAAAAATTGCTTTCTATTAAAATAATTATGAATAATTTAACCTTAGAATTTTTATATAAAATTGTTTTATTCTTATATTGTATATAATGTATATTGTATACATAATACATTCAAAATATGCATGTTTCATTAAAACAATTCAAAATATTTGTGTTTTTTTTTTTTTTGTATTCTTTATCTTAAAATACAACACTTCAAAGAAAAAAAACAAAAAACAAAAAACACTTAAAAACATTACACCATGTGCTTAATACATAACATATGTTTAATATTTAAATGCTATAAAAAATATAAAACGTCAAAAGACAAAAAAAAGAAATTTTTAAGTACTTTTTTTTGCAATTATATCATCCTTCAAAACACTTTTTCATATACTATACAATCCTAAATATATTTTCATGTATCCTTTTATCCAATCATTTATATTTCAATATACATATGTAGATACATATACAGATTGAATCAAATAAACAAACAAATTTAATAATGTAGTGGAAGAACGAAGCAACTATAATTATATTAAATTGATTGTGTGCTTCCTGTAACAAAAATTTAACGATTTTTTACCGACCGCATACAATTATGTATAAGATAGGTATTGTTTTCATACTAAAAATTTGTATCCGAGATTTTGGTAAATATGCACTACTCCGGTGCGTAGAAGGCTGTAAAAAAATGTTTGTGTTTGTTTTGTCTGACAGTTTTGTGTGTGCGTGAGTGCACGTGTGTGGATGTGTGGGTGTGCGGGTATGTCTGTGGGCATGTGTACAGCCTAAAAGACTGAGCGGATTTTATTTTTACGATTTCATTAGGTACTTATTATTGTTATTGAATAAAAAAAATGATGTTAAATTATTAGAAGTTATTTTGCTTGGATATAAATTATTATGTAAAAAATCGAACAATTTTAGCTTTATACTTTTCGTATAATAGCAGTCGGTTATGTGATGGAGACAGCTGATTTTTTTTTATCGCCATTACATTACAAGCAATTTTATTTTAAATTAATTTAGAGAATTATTTAAATAAATAAGTAAAAATTGAAATAAAAATTATTTCATTAAATCATAATCAATTTCAGTATAATTTTAATATTAATATTTAATATAATATGTATACATATACGTTTATTTAAACACAGTGCCTGTCACTGCTCATAATGTAATCCAGTCATATACGAGTTATGTATATAATCTTTTTTAAATTTAATCATTTTTCTTTTCTTTTACTTTCTTTATATTTTCATCTCTTCATCTAACATTTTATTTAAATAGAAAAATTTTTAATTTAAACCAATATTCTGTTTTTTTTTTGTTTTTGTTTTTGTTTTATAATTCAATCCATTCATCCATAAGTTTAGAACTTGCTTCGTTATTTAAATGCTAAGTTATTACAATTTTTTGAATGTATTTTCTATTTGTTTATCTTTGTCTCACCTGCCGTATATATTTTTTGTTTGAAAAAAAAAAAGAAAATATCACATATTATAAAGTAACAGTGTTTGTCCGAAATTTTACTATCAGTCTTATAAATTTAAAGAAGAAAATCTAAAAAAATTATATATGTATATATGACAAAGATATATGTACAAGTAAGTGTAAAATTCAAATACTTGTTAATAAGGTATTTATATGGTTCGGCTTTTGGTTTTTTTTTAATTTTCTGTCAATTTAAATTTCTTTTTCTTTTCTTAGATCTAAGAACTCGGAGCTTGTAATTTGTGGTTTTTTTAATTTATCTAAATTAGAAAATGCTCAGATACTAGACGTGCTCAGAAGAAAAATTTCAAGTGCAATTTTGAGTATAATAAATTGACAACTATACATTTTGACGTTTGTTTAAAAAAGAAAAGTCGAAATAATATATTTTTCTTTGTTATTTTATTCATTAATTTTTATTTTTGCAAAATTATTATTAGTTATTCATTTTATTTATTCATTTAAATTTTATTTATTTATTTTTAATTTTAATATTTTCACCAACGTTTGTTTAATAATGAAAATAAAAGCTGACAGTTTATTTAAATTGTGTTTTTTTTTTATAAAATCTGTGCAATATAAGCGCACTCTTTGCAGGCTTTGCTCTAGTCTCTAATTAAAAAAAAAACGCTTATTTTTAAACATTTTAATTATTTCATTGACCAAAAGTTATTCTATTTAACTAGTTTGATTTCTTTCAATCCAAGCATGTAGGTAATATTAATAAAAAATGGTATAAAATCCTTGGTCTTGGATTTTCATTTTTTCACTGTATTTCTGTGAGGATTTCTTAGGTATGATTTTCACGTGTTCGTGGTTTTTGATTTTGTTTTTTTGTTTATTTTGTTCATTTGTTCAAAAAAATTGGCCTTTTTTGAAAAAGAAAACTGACCATGTATCTGTAATTTCTTAGTCTGTACGAACTGCGTCACGAAAAACATACGGTCTGATTTATTCGTTTTACTGCGATGAAAAAATGTAGCGACCATTTTTTTTAACTGGCTGTCAAAAAGAATATGAAAATTTTTTCGTCTTAGAAAATAGCATTCGTAATGTTTCAAGTCAACAAAACTATAATAATTGTTAAATGTTAAATTTTAAGCAATTATTTTTGTTATCTATCCGATAAGATCGACTATTTTTTTAAAAAAATTACTTACTTTCAAAACATACAAACATCTCTAATAAACATGTAATGCAAAAATGATATGAAGGATATTAAAAATTATTCTGACTTATTCTACAAACAACCAAAAGTACATGCAGTCTAAAAGAGAAAATGGAATTTGTAGTAGGCGGTCACATCAAGGGTGATAAGCGGATGTTTATAAAATAAATTTTTTTTAAGGAAGAGTATTTAATATGTGCACCATTTAACATAGAATAAACAAAAAAAAAAAAAAAACGAAAAAGTTAAAAATTAATATTAAAAAAGAAAGTTGCAATTAAAAATAAAAATACTGAGAGCTCAGACACGAAAATTATTAACATATATATAAGGTTTTATTTTTTTTTTTTCTGTATTTTTTCCTGTTTCTCACTATTTGTTTTGGTTTTCCTTAAAATGGCAAAGTGAAATATCCTTATGATGTAATAACAAAAAAAATAAAAACGAAAAAAGGATGTTTTTGCAATTTGCAATGTGCTTTGTCACCAACAAAAATGAATTAAAATAACAGATTTTTAATACGAACAACACTTTATATTTATATATTATATAGCGTATCACATAATGCACATAAGAACCTGCTTATGTGCTTATGTGCTCATGTTTTAATAAGATTTATATAATATTATCTATATGTGTAGTATTTAGATACAAAATAATTACATTTTTAAAGATATTTAAATAATTGAAAGAATATATTTACTATATTAAATATATGTAGTAAAATTACTACAAATATTCTTCAGCTGCTACAATGAAATCCAATTTTACGCAACTAAGAATTTAGCTCTGTCAAAATAAAATTGAAATCGAATTAAAAATGTGTTGCATTAGAAAAAAGCTTTTATCTTTTACGCACTCATAAACCAACGCGTTCATAATAAATCTCATTTAACCTCTCTTAAACGTTTTCATTTTGATATCATTGTGTACGCACCCTATAATGTCGTAAATCGATCTAAAAAAAACTCCTATTATAGCCAAGCCCATAAACTGTTATGCTGTTAATACGCATAAAAAAAAGATTGACAAATTCTTATTGTAAAAAAAATATTTTAAAATAATTCCATCAATTTTAACTTTTGTCGGTACACGGTTAGTATGTAGTTTTTTATTCTAGCAACATTTCATTTTCGCATTGACGATTTATCTAGTTACATTTTTTCTTGTAATGTATATAACCAGCTAAATAAAATAAATGTTTTGGTTGCAAAATTTTTTTTTATAGAAGTTGTACGACTACGAAAATTAAGGAAGCATGTCAAATTCTATAACATCACTATAATAATATTATTATGTCAAAATTATATTCATTTTTTTCTTGAACTTCTTCCTTTAGTTTTTATTTTTCGCAGTATATACTAAGTTATAAGAAAAAATATTCTAATTAAAAAAAAGTTTTAATCATATCACTATTAGATATATTTTATATATCAAAAATTCGATTTGAATATTTGTAGCATTAGCATTTTATTTTATTATACAAGTAAGTATCTTTCATTTATTGACACAAATAATATTATATCTACATCTACCATTAAGCTTATGATTAATTCGCCTATATACTGTCAAATACAAGTAATACCTTTAGATATTTTATGATTTTATAATGCTTCCCCTAATAAAAAAAACAAATAGCATAATGTTCTTCTATTGGCAGATAAAATAATATTAATACTGACTCCATTAGATATTAAATTAAATAGTAATTCTTTATCTGTGTCAGTAGCCATGTACCTAATTATTTCAAATCTGGTTTTACTGGAATATAATGAATAAATGAAGATATAATCCTTTATAAATAATTATAATATCGAACCATTTAATTACTTCATTCTTTTGTATAATTTCATATTAAATATATAATTGACAACTACCTTTTGTTGTAACAAAAAACGGCAACACTTAGCCATTATACATAATATATTTACTGCAATGTTAAAAAACAAATGTTGGATTTCATCAACTGAAAATTTTTATGTAAAAAAATTTAATTTCTTTTTTTTTTTTTTTTTGATTTTCATTACAAAGTAACCTTGAAACAAAATATTCTATATCAGAACATTTAATCCCATTTGAATATTTCGAATTATGAGTATTTAATTTGATCCTTGGTTTTGTAATGGTTGGTTTCCAAAATATTGTAATAGTCTTCTTTTTTTGTAACTGAAATCTGAAAATGAAATTAAATTTTTTTTTTTTTTTTTTTTTTGTTTTTTTGGAAAATGTTTTTGAAAATGATTCAAGGTTTAACATGGGATTTTTTTTCCGCCGAAATAAATTTAAAAAATTCGTGTAAATTTGAATTAGCGTATTATGTTCAATATAACCGTATAAGATGCAAAATTGTGCAATAAAATACTGAATATAATATTTTAGAGAGAATATTTTTGTGGTGAATTATTAACATTGTTTGTTTAATATAAAACGATAAAAGGACTATAAAAGAAAAGACAAATAAGTATCAGATAATAGAATAAGTCCGGATGAAAAAAATTATTTTAATAAATATTTTTATTCTTTGATATGAATGAAAGTAAAAATTAAAAAATGAGTTTACTTTAGGCTAAAAATTATTTCATTGTATATGATTATGATGAAAAAAATTTTCTGAAAAAAGCTATTATGAAAAAAAAGTTGGATGTACCTTTCTGTGAAATTAAGTAAACTCGTCTTAAATTTCTTTTATATTTTTAAGTTTTTTTTAAATTTCCCAATCAAAAAAAATCCTTTATTTTATTATGAACCTTTCATAAGTAACATTGATGTCATAACATTGATAGAAAATTCTTATACCTTTTAGGAATACCTCAGGATGAGCTAAAGTGAGTGAGCAAAAAATTAAAATAAGCATCGCAGCTTGATATTTTCTCACGTCATCAGTCTCACGTATTCGTGCAATGTTAACCAAAATATTGTTAAGCCTTAAAAAATTATTTTGTTGTAAACCTGAGTGAGTCGTAAATTATAATTTTTATAAAACTAATCGTTTGGATTTAATATTATATATATTAGTGAGGATCAAAACCTTATACGAAAACTTTATTTATAAAAGAAAGGCTAGTATAATAACAAATCCTTGTTTTATACCGAAAGCTTTGTTTGCTATTAAATTTTACGTTCCGATAAATTGAAGTGATCATTTTTGAATTTGTTCGTGCTATAAAAAAAATAAAAATACAGAGTGACAAATTATTACAAGAATCAACTTAATCCTCTTTCTCGTTCTCCTCCTGAGTACACTTGATTTAATATTTACCTCTGTATACGCGTAATATAATTAGGTTTAAAAAATTTTCTAAAATTTTAATCTAAAATTTTTAAACCTAAAGCCAACTATATTTGACATTGTAGCCCTGCAGAATTTTTTATATATTTTTATATCTTTAGTTTTTCTTTAAATAATTTTCATTTTGATAATTTTATTTAAATAAATATTTTTTATTTCAGGTGGAATGAAAAAGATACCAATAGAAGAAATTGATGAGAATGTTAAAACATTAATAATAAGAGGACCAAAAAATAATATTAGTTTTGGTCCAATGTTTCGTAGTGCACATATATATTTAGAAATAATTAAAATAATTGATTCAAATGTACCAGCAATAGCAACTAATGCATTTTGGGGATTAAAAAACTTAAAAATTTTAGGTAAGTTAAAATTAAGAATTTTATTAACTATTATTTTAAATTGAATTTTAAATTAATTTATTAAGGATTTCAAAATTTATTTTTCTTGAAATTTCTAAAAAAATTTCCAATATCTTTCTACACACCTACAAACGTCAATAAGTTTCTATATAATATATTTTATTCACAATAATATCCTTTAAATACCTTCAGTATTTAATCATTATTTAAAAAAAAAAAATTATTTAATCCTAATTCAGGGTCTACTACAAAATTTAATTTTAAAAAATCTTTTCATTTCAAAAATTTTTTTTTTCACAATCTTCTTTTTCAAAATATCCTTTATTTTTTTACCAATACCTATACGTATATATTAAAATACCAAAGAATTGAAAAAAAGCAAAATCAAAACCGAAAAAAATAAATCGGCAAAAAAAAATTCTTACTTATATAATATCTCTGCAAATTTAGAGTCTCACATACATTATCTGAAAAAAGCATATAACCCTGATTTTATAATCAACTCTTAAGTACTCCTAATTATTTTTCATACATAGGTACATATTTCACGAACAAAGCATTTAAAACTGTGTGTAAAAACATATAAATTGTGATTTTGAAATTTGTGATTCCTTTTCTGAGAGTTATTGTTTTCATATTTTGTGATTTATTCTTTAGTGGCATTTTGTATCATTTGGAGTCACTTTTTTGGAATTTTGTTGAACTCTCTCATACTTTTATTAAAAATGAGTTTTTATAGCAAAAAGGAGATATTCTTAAAGAAGATTAAAACGAGAACGATTTTAGGAATTAGGAAAAGGAATTTTTTGAATAATTCTGTAGAAGAACTTCTGAAGTTCTACTCTACTACAAAATACAACTTATTCACAGACTATTGTTATATACCGATAATGCTCGAGTATATTTTTATATTTTTTTGTTGTTATATTTTTGCTTTGAAGCATATTTTTCTATGTCCACCAATTTAACATCGCACTGAACGTGTTTCAACTTACTCGAAGGAGTAATTTTTAAAAATTATGATGAATTGTAATTGTGTTTCGTAATTGTATTTTTTATTGTATAGAACATTTTTCAAATAATTTTCCTACCTTTACTTTAATTATAATCCTACAAACAAAAGATACTAAACTAAACTAATGGCTGATCTACTCTAAGTAACATTTTGTCAATAATTATATTGGCAATCTTTGTTATTTTAAGTGTAAAAAATCAGTCAATTGTCATATTGTCACTCTACTTCAATTATTGTCAAATTGTACATTAACTAAAATTAGTTGTCAAATTATTGACAATTATATAATTGGTTACATGTCACTTAGTGACTTAGGAGGCTTTAAACATTAAGATAAATTGTTTTCGAAACTTCTATTAGGAAATTTAAATAATTATATTGTCAATCTTTGTTATTTTAAGTGTAAAAAATCAGTCAATTGTCAATTGTCATATTGTCATTCTACGTCAACTACCTTAACTAAAATTTTTTATTAAATTATTGACAATTATATAATTGATCACATGTCACTTAGTGACTTAGGAGGCTTTGGACACAGTGATATTAATTCTGATTGTTTTCGAAATTTCTATTAGGAAATTTCTTAATGTTTTAATTAGTAGATAATAATTAAATAAATTACAGTTATAATTCACTCTTTAATTTTAATCATTTGTTTTAAATAAAGTAAGAAGCTGTTTAAATTTTATTTTGAAAAGAAACTAAAAATAAAATAAATAATAATTCTATGAATTAAATTAGATTTTTTTTTTTGTTTTATATAAAACTAATTTTATCTTTCATTAAAATCATTAATTAAATACATATGTACTTCTACATATTATAAAAAATACAGGAAAAAAAAATGTTTTATTAATTCTTTTTATATTTCTTATAACTATTAATTTTATTCATTAGTTTTTCTTAACTTTTAATATTGAATTGAATTTTTTGAATATTCATTACTACAAATTTTTTTTTTTTTTGTATTTATTTTATTATTATTTATTTATTTTTACTCAAGTAAATAATTAAATTGCCTTGTAATAAAATATATACAATATTCAATTAATTTGCTTTTCTTTATCCTTTTTTTATAATAAAAAAAAAAACTATGAAAATAAATTCAAATAATAAGTTTTTTTAATTATATTATGTACTTCATTAGTAAAAAAGTAAAAACAAAAAAGAAAATTAAAATATTGAAAAGGCATTAAGTGATTGGTTGATTGATTGATGATGTATCTATAAGAATATAGTATAAAATAATAAAAAATAAAAATTGGAAAAAAAAAAATAAATAAATTTTCATTATAATTCCTTGTCTATAGTAGGTATATAATATATCTATTATATACTCAAACTTATGATAATCTATACTGCTATTTTCTGTTTTACCATTTCAGTAGTTCAATTTTTATTTTTTCAGATTTATGTTTCCTAAAGAAGTTTTGAGTTAATCTTTTAAGTAAGAAATGACAAGAAAATATTTTATTGTAATGAAAAACTGCGAAGCCTTAGAGTTATGCAAATAAAAAATGTGAACATAAAAGTCAAACCTCATGTCTTTTCATGTCTTATCTTCAAAAGCAATAGTTTTCTTACGGTCTTATGGGAAATTTGAAAGTTCATAATACGCTTCATATATTATTACATATAAGGTACAACAAAATATCTTTTTCACAGAACTTGTCAATATTCTATTTATATTTTTTTAAATAATCATAATCTAATTATTAAACAATATAGAACCAATTTATTTTATTTGTATAATTTCCCTTAAATGAATGACATCACAATTTCGATTTTAAATTTCTAAAATTTTTTTTTCTACGTTTGAACTTAGACTAAATGAAATTTGTATTTCGGTTACGGTTTACCTTTGAGATATTATAATTTTCAATAGATTTATCTTATCAGATTTATCATTAAGATAGTTCACCATTATTTCAATTGGGATTCAAGTAAATACAGAGTACACGAATATCTATATATACACCTATCTAGAGTGATATAAATATTTCATCCTGATTTATCTTCTGAAATTGCAATTAGTTATGTATCCTAAGCATTTTTCACCTTAAGTTTTATTGAATTTTCTTAATAAAAATTATTTTATTAATGAAAACAATTTTGAATAAGAACAGAGCGCATTAATTAGATTAAAATAGCAATCGCAACTCTGCTTATTCGAGTTTGGGTGGTTCTTTATCCAGTAAGTAAAATAATTCCAATAATTATTTCTTTGATTTCCCAAATTATTTTCAAAAAAAAAACAAAATATAAATGGTAGTTTTGTAGCTTTTTTGTTAACAAATTTCAAAATTTCTTTTGGAACAACCAAATTTTTTCTTTCCGAATTTTGATTAAAAACCATTTAGTCTTATATTTCTGAAAACTATTAAATCAAACAACGGTAACCAAGAAAGACGACTTGATAAAAAAATTAAACTTTTATAATCCTTCCGCCAATGAACGTCTGGCTGAAGAAATTATAAAGCGAGTTATTATAATACAGTCATATATCTAAAAAATTTTTTCATATCGCAAACTTATAGAAAAATATTTGCTTCTCAAAGTCTTATAATTTGAAAATGGTAGGATTTCAATTATTTGTACAAAAACCACTCGCATAAAGTATTTACTTTTGCTTAACGCAAGGATTAAAGTTTTTTATTTATTAAAACTTTTCCTAATAATTCTCCTACTGAACAGGTGCATATTTTTGTATAAGAAAAGCCTTTTTCTTTTTAATCATAATTATGATTATCACTGCGAAATTTTAAACTAAAAGAAAAGAAATAATATGGCGCAGTATTAAGATTATTGTTGTTATCATAGAAACAATTTAATTTTTTCATTGATATTCATTCAATAATGAAAAAGAAAACAGAACACAATCCTAAAAAAAAGTACTTAATATTTTAAAGTTTAAAAAAAAAAAAAATAAAATAAAAGAAACGGATTCAGTGATTTTGTTAATGAATGAACAAAAGGAAAAATTTCTCTACACCAAACCTCAATTAATTAAATGGGAAGTGAAAAATCAGAATGTTGAACAGGAAAGTAAAATTATTTTCATTTAAATTAATTCAATGTTCGATTTCTTTTACGTATTTTTAGTTTTTCTTTTTAGTTTGCTCTTCATTTTGCTTTTTTGTTTTTTTTTTTTTTTTGAAATAAGGTCATGATAACTGACATTCTACAACAAATACATGGATGGATAAATATGTGAATGAAATTCATGTGTACACAAGAAGGACTAAAATTTTTCATTCATTTTCATGTTCATTCATACTTTTTGAATTCCATGCTCTAAAAACTATTAAAACTTTAAAAAGTTTACATATATGTTTCTTTAAGGGCTGTAATTATAATAAAAGAAAATTTTAAATTTTAAACGTTCTTGCAATAGGTTATTTTTTTTTTCTTTTTAAAATGGAACATAATATTATTTCTAAATGATAGATTAAAAGCATTTTGAGTGGTAATTTGTAAGACGAAGATTGAATTTCAAATAAAAGTCGGACACTAAAATATTTATATAGCTTTTTACTTTTTGCTTAACGTAATATTGTAATCAACAACAGTTTCTTAACTGTAAGTAAATTATTTAACATTTTGGATTCCATTTAATCTGCGCCCTTTTATTTATGAAGGTTATAATCTACAAAATACATCAAAAAATTGCAGACTCCCTTAATAAGTTAGATTTTTACTCCCTAAATTCTTCTCACCGTATTATAATAAGGGTATGAACATTTTAAATACCTGTACATCGTATATTTCAACAATATCAGAAGATAAAAGTAAGCAAAATGGAGAAATAAAAGGGATAAGAAAAGAGAGAAAGTTCTCAGGATGGCAGATTAAGATTGAATGAAAAGTTTTAAAGAAAAATGTTAAATCTTTCTGAGTACATATGTTATATTGTTTATATTTTGTTCTTCTTGTAAGGAATTAAATAAGAAAAATAATATTTTAAGGTTCTGGTTTGAATATATGCTCTTCTATATATTATATAGTTATATATATGAGATTGAACTGCTAGTCTGTAAGTATTACGTTAGGATTGGCTTATAATATTTGTGGAACATGTAAATAACGTGTAAATTAAGTAAATCCTTAATATTAAATGTGTTTTAAGCGTCATTGAACAAAATTAATTTTTTTTTTATTAATTTTTTAAACATTTCCGTTTCAAACATTTTTTTTTCCTTTCCAAAATTTCACTTTATTTTCAAAATTTTATAAATTTTAAACAAGAAAACTAAATGCGACTGACAATACATTACATGGTTTTAACTGTACAACAGTCAAAACAGAACACAAAATAAAAATTACTTTTAAAACAAACACAAAAAAAAAAAAAAAAACAAAAGTATGAAACATTTTTTATATATTTTTTTTATGTTTATAATACCTATCTTCTTTTTTTTTTTTACATATATTATTATAATTTACCAAGCTACCAACCACTATCATTTACCATTATTTTCTATACTTTATTCAATTCAAAAGCTTCCACACAATACAATCCACACAATGTCCATTCTCCTGAACAAAACAACGTCAAGAACATAAATTTTCTCTTAACAAAAAAACAGAATTTCCATAACACACATTTTAGTCTGTTTGTTGATTTTTTTTTTTTTTTTGTCTCATACCTAAAACCAGTCAGCTACTGATGAGATATAGTATGATGGTTATGTTTGAAAGGAAGAGAAAATATAAGAATACAAATTTTATTTTCCTTCTCATCAATAATGAGAACAAAAAATGTAACCTTTGGCAACACAACAAAAAAAACAAAAAAAGAAATAAGAGCATTTTTCTATAACATTTTTTTATTTTCTTTTGTGTTATTTTTGTTTTGTGAGTTTTGACAAAAAAATTCACTTTTGTTTTGATTTTCATCCTTTACATCCTTTTTTTTTTATCTTTAAATGTATAAAATTTTCATGGTTATAATTTTGGGATCAACTAACAAAAACGAAAAAGAAAATTAAAGAAACAGAAAAAATGTTTTCCTTGCAACAATAAAATAAACTAAAAACAAGACAGATGCAAATCAAAAGATTTTTAAAGGTGCACATTATCAAGATGAAGGCATTCTAGAATTACGATTATTTTAAGATCAAATTTTTTTTTAGATTTGTTTCGTGAAGTAAAACTTGTGAAAATCGATTTTAAAGAAACCGCTGTTTAGATATTTTTTATAACCGTATTCATTTTTGCGTCATATCTTTAAGAAATTTCTACAGGTTGCCTGGTTTGTTTAAAAATACTAAATTTTTAATTTAAAGAGTTCTTAAAATAGTTCTTAAATTGAGAATATAAATCTTTTTTTTTTTTGGTACGTCCATTATCCTTATATATATCATGTGAGTTCCGATGGTGTACAAATTTTATAAAATCACGGACAGACAACCGTATAAACAGAGCTGATTTAAAAACAAAATTTTTTGAAACTGTGCTTAAAAACCAAAAGAAAAGAAGATTTACAAATGAAATCATCAACAAAAACAATAATAATAACAATAAAAAAAAACAAAAAATATTGATGTTGATTATGATTGTTTTAAAAAAAAAATATCAATGATGATGATGACATGATGAAATTTTACGGTTACAAAATCATAACGATTTTATTTTGTACTTGTCGTTATTGTGTTTTTTTTTTAGCTTTTGAGATTTTTTTTAATATTGTCAAGTATGTCATTACTAATGTACGTCCGAAAGAAAAATTTAGATCTTGGAAAAGTTTGTTAGATTTATTTCGTTCATGGAAAAGTTAATTCACAAATTACAAGGTTCTATTTTAGACTACGATACCCTTTAAGGCGTATGCATTGATTTTTAAGACGAATAATTATTGTACAAAAAAAGAAAAGATAAATTGAGTTCTCACAAAACAGGAAAGACTGCTAAACAACAAGCTTGACTTGAAACTTAACTGAAGTTACTGACTAAAATTTATTTAAGAATGAATAGAAAATTAAGTGTCATGTTCAAAACAATACTGGCAATTCTTTGTGCCAATAAATCGTAAATTACAGAATAATAATATTATAATTTTAATGGTTACAAATAGTAAGAAAATATTTTATATTTTTTCCTAAACTAAATTTCATATAATTAAAAAACATATTTTCCATTATTTGTATTTAAAGCCTTCTTAACTTTTCAAATATTTAACCAATGACATAGTAATTAAGAATTCGGCATTTCAACTGAGGGATTTTCGCTTCAAACCACAGCCAAATAATTTTCAATACCTAGTTGTAGTTTAAAGTAACTGAAACTAACTCAAATCTTAATAATTTTGTTAATATCCTATATGCTCCTTCAGTGGTTAAAAAAAAGTCTCTAAATATTAAAATAGTAAAAAGTTTAAGAAATAAGCGTTTTTTTTATGTCAGTATCTCTACTAACATTTGCAAAGATATTTTGATATTTTGAGTGTGGCATTCCAATCTGACTTTTAATAATTCTTTTCCTTTGATTAAATTGTTATATATCCTTTTTGTTTTTAAATATTATATAACTTATTATTTTTATTCTATCATTTCTTTTTGTCTCATTGAAGATCTTTCAAGGAATAATATTACGAAAATATACGACAATAATTTTCGTGGTCAGGATAATCTTCTTGAACTGGATTTGTCAAAAAATAAAATTTATCAAATAACAGGAAGTCAATTTCATCACTTAAAAGTAAGTATAAATTTTTTTTGTTTTACTTTTTGTTATTATTCGTTGTAAAAATTATGTATGTAGGTATGAAGGTAGGTGTGGGTGGATGAATAAAAAGATAAGTAAAATATGTACCTGATTTGTATTTGCAAAATTGAGTCCTTTTTGTTTTATGATTACATTTTTTGTGTATTATTTTTTTTTTTTGGTTATATATAAATAATAATATAATTTTACTTAAAATATAAGTAAAATTATATTATGTATATTAATAAGCAGAGATGTATTATTACATACCTATATTTTGTTTGTGTGTATTTTAAAACCAGTTTGCAATGATTTATGAAAATTTTTTTTTTTTTGGTTAGTATGAAAAATCTGATATATTCTTTTCAGTATAGGTACAATAAAATGTTTGAAAAATAAAAAAGTTTAATGAAAACATTAAAACATTTTTTGATGCAAGATTTGATAAAAATGTACGAGATGATTTCCAAAAGTTTTACTAAATTTTTTAATAAATTTTGTTAATTTAAAGATATTTCTAGCTTGTAAAGATTTAATAGCTTGGTAAAGATTTAATATTTTCTAATTACTTGCTCCTAAACAAACCATGAATATTTCCAAAAAAGGGTATAATATTTATAAGCATAAATGTTGGTCAAATTACAATGTTTCGAGAAAAAAAATATTCAAATTTTAAAATAAATTTATTTTTTTTTTATTCAATACATCAATATTATATAGAGTAACACTTCAGTTTTACGGTAATTTTATGAAAATATTGACGTCATAGATTTAATTAAATTTAAGACCATAATCGATTAAAAATTTTTATTTTATTCTAAGATTTTGTATAAAGAGGCTTTTCTCCAAATGATATCAAAAAATAATTTGTAAAGATTTACTACCAATTTATATTACAACTCTCCCTTATCATATTGTTTACCTCCAATTCTTCTCTTCTTTACCATAACTTTCTAAAAGTAATACTTATTTATTAGAGTTTGGGTAGCGTGTAAAAAAAAAAACATCTTTAAATGTTAATTATAACTTTAATTTTTAATTTACTAACTGTTAATGTTATTTTATATATTTTCTAATAAAATTTTATTAACGAATTAATTGTAATTTTTATTATATTATTATAATATAAAAAATGTTGCCTTTCATTTCATATACAGGGTGTTTTCTGAGATATTATACTACTATATACCACAGTTTGTATCTTAAATAGTATAGATAAAATTTATGTGTTAGTGTTACTATTTAAATTGTTTTTTTAAAAAGCCTTTTAGTAATTTTTATTTTTTAAATTTCTAAAAACAATTCTCATGTTACTCCATGTTATGTATAACAAAATATAGGTTTAGCTCTTGAAGATTTAAAATATTGTAAAATTTAAAAATACTGTCATGTTATATAATTTGAAATATTAGTGTAAAGCAGTTAAAGGAAAAAATAATTGAAGTATTTTAAGTTTTAAAATGCTATGACTGTGGATTATGACTGTGACAGCTTTTAAAAATCTAAATTTCTTATTTAACCCTCTAATATTTTATATACCTAGCTACTTTTAAATCTGTTATTATTTTTTTTTTTGATTTTTATTTTTTTTTGATGAAAACTAAGTAAACGCATCAGTAATCACTAAACTCTGAGTCCGTAATGCACTTTCAAAACATAAGAGAACCTAATCGATAAGAGTTTTTCTAGATTGATACTACTCTAACAGAAGAAGTTTTTAAAATTTTTGAGATTCATGTCAGAAAGTTCACCTAAATCTTGGAAAAAGATTTTTTCTTGAGAAACAGAGACAATCGCAAAGAAAGTACTCCTAGCTCTTTACAGCGTCAATTTCTTTACCTAATATACAGTTTAAATTTTCATTCTATTATGTGTTATTAAGAAGACAATGGCTTGTAATAAGACCAACCAATTTTCTTAATTAAGGTCTAGAGAGAGCGATTGGTTACACTGCGAGTTACGAGCCACCGATGTTTGACCAATTCAAAAAATTAAATTTTAATTCCATATAAAAATTTTATTGACTAATCAAAATCCAGACAGTGTAATTTACTTTAGAAACAGCCTGTATTTTAAAAAAAAAAATTAATTTATTTTCAACTTAACTTATTTTTACAGAAATTACTATATAGTTACTTTGGTGATCACTGTATAATCACCTAATTTTAATCTAAATTTTCTTTCTATTTTTTGTTTTTTGTTTTTTTTTTATAATTATTATAGTTAATTTATTATAATAAAGTCGTTTTCTATTACCGTAGCTTTTTTTTTGTTTTAAATTACCAAGAATCAAAAATCCAATCTTATTTCAATTTTTGTAAACAACGAAAGTAACACAATTTGTATCTAATTTATAAATTCTTTTCATTCAAATTGAAAATAAAAACAAAATCATAATATTTAGATAACAAAAATTTTGTAGAATCTTATTAAAGAATTTAAAAATTTTCTTTAAAGTAATACTATAATATTACTTTTAATTATTTACTTTAATCTTTTAACAAACCTAAAATTGGTTTTTAATTCCCTTGAAGTACAAGGTAGATATAGAATATAGATACCTATTATACTTTTACCTATATATAAAATTTTCTTTTAAATAATAACGTTTTCTGTTTATTTTCATCCTAAATTTACTATACAAGTAAATAAATAATTCTACTCTAAGGACATTTGTTGTTTTATTTTATAAATAAACAAATAAAATATTAAATAATTTTCTTAAAATCATTTCAAAAAAAAATTTTTTTTTTTTTTCTTATTTTTTTTTTCGTATTTTTATTTTCTTTTTTTTTAATTTTTTTTTTTTCTCCCAGTTTGAAGACCAATGTACTTAATTAAAAAGGACCTTGAAATAAATTTCTTTTATATAGAATTTAAGTAATTCATTTTAATTTCATTAAGAGGTTATTTACGATTCCTTTTGGAAAAATCGGACTATATATGTATATAACTTACTGTGTTCTATATACTATTATAATAATTATAATACTGTCTCTTTTACACAATACGATTATATTATTATATACTAATATTATGTTAAATGAAAAACAGGATAATAAACTTTTTTTTTTTGTTTGCTATAATATAATAGTATAGTATAGTATATAGTGGTATACAGTATGGTATACAATATTGTATATGTATTATGTGTATATATATTCTATGTCTTTAAGGCAAGAAATTTTTTTTAAAATTCAAGCATTCATTTTATTATAAAATAATAATTATTCGAGGAAAATTTCACATATTTATATTTAAACACAGATGTGAGACTACAAGAATATGTAAACAAAACAAAAGACAAAATACAAACTTTAAAGTCTATCTGATAAAAACTAATAAATAACAATAGTAGTAATTATATTTTACAACTCCTTATGGTATGCTAAATAATAAATCAATTTTATACAAAAAAATAAAAAAACAAAAAACAAAAAAACGGAGAAAAGTAAATATAAATGTAGAACAGAATACATAGAAAGAATAAAAAAATAAAAAAAAAAATAAAAAAAATTTTAACTTAACAATTTATAGTTTATGAATTTATAAGAGGGAAACCAAATGTACACATAGTTTTAAATAAATCCAAAAAAAACAAAAACAAAAAACAAAAAAAAACAATTTATGATAGTAATGTAAGACTTTAATGGAGTAAAAAATAATACACTTTCAACAAGAAAAAAGTTTATAAATTTAAATTTAATTTTTTTTTTTTTTTTTTGTATAACAGCTTCAGAAATTATTGTAAACTTTAAACATATTTTAAAGTTTTAGTTGTGTGTTCACCTACAAACTAAATCATTAAAATTAAATTATTGTATTGAAAATTTATTTGAAAATAAACACTAATGGAAGCTAAAGGAATTTCGGAAACTAATGGAATATTCAATTATTTTTAAAATTATAATAAATTAAAATGAAAATAAAATAATTTTTGTAACTTTGAAATAGAGTTAGCACAGTTCCCAATAAAAAAAAATTTTGAAAAAATGTGCTTATTAGTTTCATTCAGTTCGTCCTTCCGTCCGTCTGTTCTTGTCCGTACAAAACTTGTACATCGTTAAAGATAGAGCAATATAATTTTAACCATTGGTAGGTCTCATAAAAAAAATTAATGTTGTAGAAAAACTTTTTTATATAGTCCCATCCATTATCAAATTATAGCCCCTTAAACTTTGAAAAAGTACTATTTTTAAATATAGGTGTCTCAAGTTCTGCTTAACATTTTTTTCAATTTAAAAACGCCATTCGACAGAACGATAAATCAGTATAAAAATTACATATTATTTTTAAATTTAGTATTTAAATTTACGGTTATGTGAAACAAAATTTTGCATGATCTTTCTTACTTCATAACTCCGGTATGCTTTTATTTAGAACCTTAAAATGTTGTGCCACCTGTTTTGTACTTAAACAAGGATTTACGGACTATTAGAACTCAAAAATTGAAATTTGCCTATTTTTGAAGAACTGTACATATTTTTTTTTTTAATTAAAGGCATATTTCCCTTAGAGTTCCCTTAAAATTGAATCCTTTTATTTTTCACATTTTTTTTTTATTATATGAAATTCTAAGAAAGTTTTAGTGCAAGTTACAATTAAACTGGATTTTTTTTTCTAGTTGAAGGTAGTACTTGTAAGAAATGTATTTCTGAGAAATGCGAACTTACACGAAACTGCCTATAGTCCCCGAGTTGGTAGATGCTTGTGGTTGCATCTGTGATGATATTTTATCTCCAATTAAATGACCCACAAATTGTTCACGAAATGTCTGTAATTTAATTTTTATATCATTTGGTTGGTTGGAGTACATAATATATGTATTACATATATTAATACATATATGCATTACATATACATAATTTTAAAATTTAAGTTCTTTTTTATAAAGTTTTTTATAAAGCAGTTACATTTTGAGATGTGTTGAAGTTTGATTGTAATTTTTCCGAAAATAACTTTAAGATGGAAATAAAATAGGAGAAAAACTCCTTTTTTTTCGGAATAATAATAATTTTTTATTATTCCTAATATATATTTCGTGCGCTACATACAAACTATATCAAGCTTAATTTTTTCTAATAGAAGACAAACATTAAACATTACAAGAAATTAAGTTTTGATAATGTGTGTATGTAGCGCACGAAATTATTTGGTGTAATAAAAAATTATTATTCCATCTTAAATTACATTTTAATTATTAAAAAACAAAAATGTAATTATTCAAAAACCTGTAAAAGGTTATCTAAAAACAAAAAAATATGCAATAAAAAGGATGTACGAGTTAACTCGTACCTGGCAATGGAAATACCTTTTTTAGTTCTCATTGCCACCTACGAGTTAACTCGTACATCCTTTTTATTATAAATACTGATTCTTAATTTAATTTAATATATGCACAAAAAATCCTGTGCTTTAATTTTCCTTATTTAATGAAAAATCAGAGTTGGCATATAGCGTTAATACAAGAAAATCAAGTGGGCAATCAACGTGATAAAAAACATTGATTTACATTCTGTTTGTTTATCTTTTTTTTTGTTTAAACTATGTATCTAAAACTTTTATTTATTGTAGTAGATACATAATTTATATTTATAATATTACTATAGTTATCAATAATATTAATTTCTTCTTTTTTTTTAAAGCTTTCAGTATGTTTTACAAAATTCTCATTATATAAATCGAATACCACTCATCTATATCCTTATTATATAAGTCTAAAGCCACTCATCTGTGGTAAAATTTTGTGGCTTTAGACTTAAAAAAGTGATAAAAAAAAGGCAATAAAGCCATAGGGCCTTAATAACAAATATAAAAGTGAAGGTGATTTTGGTCAAGGAGAATCTGATACTATACCACAGAAATATTTTTGGTAGCTTTGGAAAATTCCCTCTTCCCTTAGGAAAAAAAATATTTTTTAGGTGAATTGTATAAATTTTCATAAGATTTTCTCATTATATTTCCATTACTTGATAAACGTTTGCTGGACTAATTTTCTTTAAATGAATTTTTAATTAAAGTTCCCATTTTAACTCATAAGAGGTTTCTATGAATTTTGATATATACAGCCACCAATAACCTCCACTCGTGAATTCTCTTTGATAGTGTTGGACTTTTACCAATCAAACGCCAGCTAAATTATTAAATTTATTATAAAAAGATTAACCAAATTAATTAACAAAGATATTATCAGATTCAGTGACCGAATAATTAAGTAAATGATGTATCAAATAAAGCAGATTGGTTCCATTCAAATCCTGGAAAATTAAAAAAAAAAAAAAATTTTTCCTAACAAATCCTCACTGTGACCTATGTAATAAATATACTATATATACTATGTAATAAAATGTTGGACTAATTTTAGTAGTTTTGGACTTAAACCAACTAAACGCCATCCCCCTTTTAAACTAAACATTAGTTTAGAACTTATATGGTGAAATGCACTGTTTGGTTGAGGGATTAGGAAAATATGAATAAATGAATATGAATAAAGAAAATTAGGAAATATAGGAAGTTATTGGATATTGGGAGGATAATTTAGAACAAAAATGAACAGATGTCATACACGTTATGATGACCAATATTAGGGAATACTTCCGGCGGCAAGCTATTCCATATAATATGTAAATAAAATAAATAATATGTACACCTATTTTTATTTAAATTAATAATAGCATAAATTAATAATTAATAAACGAATTAAAATACTGCAAAATCCATAAGAATTTATAAATAGGAAAGAATATTATTGAAAAGAGAAATTTTAGATACAAATCCCCTCTTTTGAATATTATTACCAAAATAAATATTGAATTTTATATTGGTACTCAGTCCAAAATGAGCTGAGATGCCGAAAATGTTATTAATATTAGTAGGACCTATACATATATATATGTATCAAATATGTTTAAATTAAAAATAAAATACATATGAATATCTAAAGATAAAGTTTAGAAAATTTTTTTTAATTCAAAAGCTACCCGATAAATTTATTTTTTTAATATTAATTTTGTATAAATAAATAAAAAACTATCAATCTAATTCAAAAATTCCTAAAAGTTTCAAAAAGTGTTTTTTTTTATTTTTTTAAATAATTTATAGAAGATATATTTTTTTATTTTTCCGAAATTGAAAAGTAAACAAAAAAAAATTTTAGATACCTGAGTATTTTCTATACCTAATATTTTTAGACTTTTTTAAAATTCTTATTTTCAAAACAAAGAAGAAAATTTATTTTCTTTTGGTAAAATTATTGCATGAATTCCTTTTCTTTTGGGTTCTTTACCAAATGATTATGTATTGCAAATAGATTTTTATGTTAAATTTTTTTTTTTCTTTTTTGAATTTTTATTTTGAATTTTACATTTTTCATTTATTTTTTTTTTTTTCTATGTTTTGGAAATTTTCCTGTTTTTCTTCATCTTACATAATATATCTGATGATGGATTACCATCTCTTGAATAAAAACAATTTATTACAAGAATAATATGAATGGTTATTTTCTAAAAGAAGAGTTTATCAATAAGTGGCCCGCCAAATGTATAAATTTCGTTTTATAAAATTTTCTGGTTATGCAAAATAAAAAATTGAAACAAAAAGTTTTATTTAAAAATTTGGAATAAAGGGAAGAAAACCTAATTTTGAAAAATCATTTAAGATGTTAATTGCTAAAAAGTACATGAAATTTAATTAATTTAAAATTAATATTTCTTGTTGTATAGCTTATTCAATTCCTTCACGCTGTATAAAAATTCAACTCCTTCACGATCTGGCTAATATTTATAAAGCGTATATTCGATCTAAGCTGGAGTACAACTGTCATACATAAGCTGCTTTTCTCACTATTCATTAGATTTCAAAATGGATAGAATACAAAATCGCGCCTTATACGCCTAAGTGACGATCTTATAATTCACATAACCGAAATATTGAAGCATTATCTCTCCTTTATAGGAATCTGGTGTCGGTAACACTTGTTCTACTAAACTAAAATCGATAATGCCTCTCTTTAAACAATTCCAAGGCAATATTAGGATTTGCTACAAATGCTCGTTTCTGCACTGTGTAAATTTCTAGGTGCTTTAAAACTAGTTATGGAAACTTATTTATTGTACGAATCGTTAGAACGTACAACATGTTTTCATCCATTCCGTTCCCGTCTGATAGATAGTCCATAATAATACGATTTGCAACTTTTCAAAAAAAAATTTGTACAAATTCGAAACCATTTTTTTTTTTCAACTCTCCCTTATTATTATATTTCTTTTCAATTTTCCTTCCCAATACCTTAACTTAGAATAACTTTACATTAAAAAATCCTTCCCTTGGCAGCAAGTAAAATAAATTTTTCTCTTGAAATTACATAATCGCAGATGTATTATGACAAAAATAATTGACTTTTATAAGATGTTTATGTTATCACACACTGGATTATGAAAGAGAAGTATTTTATGATGAATGAATGAATGAATATCTTAAAATGCCATAACGTGGATCTGAATAATTTTATACAACTGTCCTTTAAAGGAGTATAGTTAAAAGCATATATCGCAATTGCCAGAAAAAAAAACAAAATTTATTGTAAATTACAATAAAGGAATTAAAGAACTATACTACGTTAAACAATCCATTCTTTTTTTGTATACTGGGTACTGGCTCGCATGAAATCACCTTTATCAATATCTGCTATAAATAATTTTCACCAAGAAAAATAAAATAAAAACTGTTTCTGTTAAGAAGAATTTTTCATATTTACAATCGGAATGAAAAAAAAAATTTTTGATACAAATTATGTATAGAAGATAAGTTTTTTCTTTTAGTTCAATTTTTCTATATAAAACATTTATATTTTTTATTTACAAAATATTTTTTTACAACATAATTTTTTTTTTTTTGAATAACTTCTGGAAAAAAAAAATCCTTAGAGAAGTAATGGTTTTTTTTATTTCCATTTCTATCAGTTTGTATATATATATATTTTTTTTTTCATTATTTTATTAAAATTGTTTTCATCGAACTTTTCTGGAAAGTTTATCATATTATATTATTATATGAGGCATCAACCCATATTGTATCGTCTCATGTAAATATATTTTTAAAACCATGGAACTGTTGGGATTTCATTGATCTAATGGATCAGTTTTGTGTTGCTACAGAAATTTTTACATTCATAGGTAGATATCTTTTTTTTTTTTGGAATTTCATGAATTTTAAAGTTAAAAATACAATAAAATTTAAAAATCTACTTTTGATAAAACAAAATACATAATACATAATAATATTATGTTGCTGTATTTATTTTATTAACTTTCAGCTATATAGATATTTTATATTTTATTTACATACCTATATATCTACTTTGTAAAAAATTCAAATTTAAAAATTTGTTATTGTTATTATATTATATTTCATTATTTTTCATAATATTTATTCAGTTTTTTTTTTTTTCGTTTTTATTTTAGGATTTACGTAGATTGAATTTAGCGGATAACTCAATTCCAGAATTAGCTTTAAGCGCTTTTTATTTATTATCAAAATTAAAATATTTGGATTTAAGCGGAAATCCATTAAGAGATTTACCACCAAATGCATTTCGTGATGTTCCAGTAAGTATTTTTTTCTAAACTAATTTTAAAAATTATATCAAAACTCGCCCTGTGCCTCAATAAAAATTTTAAAGTGTTAAAACTTTAAAGTATAAATAAAAGCTAAAAGGTAAAAGGAAAATTTGAAAAAATGTATAAATGAATTACGAAA
Source organism: Poecilobothrus nobilitatus (assembly GCA_947095535.1). Classification (NCBI taxonomy): domain Eukaryota; kingdom Metazoa; phylum Arthropoda; class Insecta; order Diptera; family Dolichopodidae; genus Poecilobothrus; species Poecilobothrus nobilitatus. Next base: position 201,291,853 of record OX352774.1, read on the forward strand.
AAAAAATGAAATAATTACAATATTTCGAAAATCTATAGTTTTTTTAGAGCTTTTTCTAATCTCTGGGCTTAAAATAATATTTAGTTGTATTAAAAGCTTGCATATTAGATAATCATACTTTTTTATAATGGATGTCTGAGTTAAGAACTCTTTAACTCTTCTATATATGTAGAAAATCCTCCAGTTGGAGCCATGATAGTAATTGTTTGAGTCTGAAGAAATCATTAAAGTGTTCCAGTTGGATTGGTTACGAAATCTTGCGGTTCAAAATCTCGCATTTTAAAATATCAAAAGCTTGTGTATCAAAATCACGTGATAAAATCAAATAATTTTTTCCATTAATTGATACTCTTTAATATTATAAAATAAAACAAAGCCGAAATTAACTTTTTTGGTTTTATTCAATTTCACATTAGAAATAAAGCCAAAAATGTTTTCGCTTATGGTTACATTTTTAACAAAGAAATGAAGACAAATTTTAACTTTATGGTTTCTTTTTATACCCGTACGATAACTATCGGATATAATAAAAGTACTCCTCCGTTTAATAAAGAAATAAAGTCAAAATTAAAAAGAAATAAGTTTAAAAATATTTTTTCTAGGTATTCTTTCATAAAATTTTAATTTTTTTTTTTTTTTAACTCAAAAATAGTTCCTAATTAGATATTTATATTATTATTAAGACATTATAAGACATTTAATAGAGATGTTGCTACCAAATTCCTGTTAGACAACTTATTGGAACCGTGACTTTGTATCCAATTCAATAATCCAATGTAATTTATATATTTTATATAGGTATATGTGATTGATTAAAGCTGATTTTGTGACAAGTTCTGAAATAAACTTTGAAAAAAACTGATGAAATTTTTTTTTTCAACATAGAAATTCAACATTTTATTTTTAAAATATTTTGGTTATTCGGAATTTTTTGTTTCAACAAAAAGAATGACCTCCGATAATTCGATTATTTTTTGCATTTTTACATTTTCGCGCGAAAATACTATATTTTGAGATACGAGATTTTGACACACACGTGATTTTGAGAGAGGAGATTTTGGCACACGCAATTTAAAAACGTGAGATTTCAAAAAACGAGATTTATAAAAAAAAAAGCACGAAATTTTGAGACACAAGATTTCTATATATACGTCCCCTTTCCCAGTTTATTTTAATTCCAGTTTTTTCTCTTGTGTAAAAGTGCATTTTTGTATAAGCAATTGTGTATTCCCAATGAATATGCCAAGCTTTGTTCTCTATTTATTTCTTATGGGGTTTAACCTTTGGGGTTTTGTTGTTTTTAAAATATCAAACAAAACAAAATCTTAAATGTTATGTATACATTGTATATGTCTATACAATCTATAATTTAGATCACAAAAAAAAAAACATTCCATATTTAAATTAGTTTTCAAATTTCATTTTATTCATATTTAAAATTATTTTGAAATTATCGTAAATTAATCTTTTTTTTTTTTAAATCGTTATTATTTTTAAAATTATGTAAAAAAAAAAAATCAGCTGTCTCCACCACAGGACCGACCGCCACTACACAAAAAGTACAATGCCAAAATTTATAGATTTTTTACATAATAATTTATATCAAAGCAAAATAACTTCTAATAATTTAATAACATTTTGTTTTATTCAATAAAAATAATTATATGCAATGAAATCGTAAAAATATTTCATTCAAAAAATAATATTAAAAGTAAAAAATAATAAAAACTGTAAACAAATACAAAACAAACATAAGATTAATATTAAATCTGCTAACAAAAATTTTACCATTTTAATTTTATGTCATCAACAAATGAATAATATGCATTGGCATAGATATAAGTACATACATATGTATGTATAAAATTTTTTAGAGATATAAAAAAAAAACAAATAAAAATTGTTCATATAAATTCATTTTACGTATGAAATTTGGACTTTGAAAATAAATTAAATAAAAGTTAAAGTTAGTCGGATCAAAAAATATTCTATGGCAAAGTTGTTACTCTTTACTTGTGTAACAACTTTTTCTTAATAATTTTTCTCACAAAATTTTTCTGTTACGAAATATTCGTAAAAAACTTAAAAAGTACACTAGTAAACTACCACTTGCGGTTGTCCGATTTGCTCCAAAAGCTTATCAATCCGAAATATTTACGTCAAAACCTTAAATATGAAATTTCAAAAAATTCCGCTCAGTCGTTTAAGCTGTACACGTGTCCACAGACATACCCACACACGCACCCACACACACACACACACACAGACGGACATCATGCTGAAAATTTTTTACAGCCTTCTCCACACCGGAGTAGTGAATTTTTGCGAAAAACTCGGGTATAAATTTTTAGTATGAAAACAATACCTACCTTATACATTATTGTATGCGGTCGGTAAATATGCAGACATAAGATATACAGATTAAAGAAAATTTTTATTTTATTTTGGGGTCATTATCTGGAGATAATGGTTATTTCTGAAGGAAATTTTGTTTTAAACCTAATAAAGAAAATTTTATAGTGAAAGGATAATAAATTATAATTTCTTAAATTATTCAAATTCTATTCTAGTAAAAAAAGTACATAGAATATAAAGTAATCTTCCTCAAGGCAATTAATATAATGAAAATTATGTTAAAACAACCACATAATCATATAGAAAAAAACCAAGTTAAATAAAAATCATAATTAAGTTAATTAAATTTTTTCCAGCCAATTTTACATTTTACTGTTAAATAAAATCTAGAAAATATATTCAGAAGATTTTTTTTTATTTAAAAAAAAGAAAAATTTTAAGAATTTTTCAAGTTTTACATCAAGGTTAATCCTGTATTGTTATTTTTGATTATTCTGGTCCATTAAGATAAATATATATTTTTTTTATTTCTATATAATTCAACATTTCCTTAAAAAGAATATCATCTTCTTGAATCCTTAAAGAGTTTTTACCATTATAACATAAATTTGAAAATTTTTTTTATGAATATGATTTTCACTAATGCATTCTGAACATTAAATTTAATCAAGCAATCACAAAAATTTGAGAATTTAACTATAGGTACTTGGTAATAATTTGTCTATTCTCATTTGACTTGTATACGTGTATATATAATTTTTTTTTTTTTTAAATATAGATATTATGAACAAAACGTAAGTTTTATCAAAGCTATTGAATCCAATTCGTTTAAAGCCAAATTAAGTGAGAACATAAGATATTTTTATTAGAATTAAACAAAAATGATAATTAGATATCCGTAAAATATCTCCAAGTTATCTAACCTTATCGCCGTATCGTCGGTAAAATTTGAGGAAGCCGCTACACCCCCATATAATAGATGTTGAAGGAGATGTAATGTTTATTTCAATTAATGCTAGACAAAAAATTTTAACTTTTTTAAACAAAATTTTCAACATATCTAGTAGTTAAAGTATTTTTTGTATTTTTTGTTTTTTGAAAATGAATCTACCAATTATTGTTATCTTCAGATTAGACTTTATCTTTAGATACAATAATACATTATAATAAATAGGTAAATAATTAGAATTACCATTTCTACTGTCTTATACTGTTCGCAAATGTACATCACATTTGTGTCTAACATACATTCCAATTTTCTCCTATCATCCTATTTATTTTTAATTGTTCTAGTCGCTATGCAAAATCAACAACAATTTGTTATAAACGAATCCTTTCCATATCAAAAAAAATAAAGTAATATGTATTCTTAAACCCCCTTCATTTTCCTATTAAAAATTGTTAGTAGCTATACATAAAATTTAAAATATACTGAAGTAACAAAATAAGTACCTTTGTATTTCAATATTAAAAGCATGCATGATAAACAATAATTCTATCAAAATATCAAACCACAATACATATATTTATATTTTTTTATTAGAAGTTAAGAATCTTAAGTTCCATTATAGATAGCTTCTCTCAGAAGTTAAGAACTACAATATTTTGCTGCTTTTCTTTGTTTTACACACAATATTTTACACAACAAAAAATTTATTAACAAAGTTCATATTTTCTAATTATTTATTTTATACATAGCTATATAACTTACATATTATTTAGTTTAAAATTATTTTAATATTATATTGTTTTTCTTTTTTTCCAGGAATTAAAAGTTCTCAAATGTCGTAATTGTCAATTGAAAAAAATTAATCCACAACTTTATACATACTTAAATCATTTAGATGAACTAGATTTGGGTCGTAATGAAGTAAGTACTAAATTATATTTTTTTTTACCTAAGTAATAAATTTTTTATTTCTTCTTTCCACTCCAATAAGAAGCTTTGGGCATCCACTAAGTCATTTATTATTCATATTTGACTAAGTTTCACTTTTTGAAATGATTAATTTTACTAGGGCGTTGATTACTCAACTGCAGTATCTATTATACAAAAGCAATATTGAAAGCAAATAAATATTTTTTATTTTTTGCGCCATCTATTATCTAGTACAAGAATTATTTTTATTTTTATACATATTATTATATATTTCGATATGATATTAATTTTATACAAATATTACAATAAATTATAAGAAAAATCTGTATTATTTTTATTAATCTATATAACCCAACCGAGGTTTGAAATGTTCTAATCACTACACCATTCATATTATAGTACTAAATTTTACATAAAATACCATTTTTCCATAATATAAAATTATTTAACTTATGGGAGATAAGTACTTTTCGGGTATATTAATTGTTTCACTACTGTTGTTTTTCCACTACTGATTTTCGAAAAATATAATCAGATAATTTGTTCCCTATAATTTTGCTTCTGTTCCCTATTTAATTTCATTGGTCACTTTTTGTATAGTTCAAAGTATTCAAATTTTTTCCAGAATATTTAGGTACAATCAGTATATATAGTATATATAGTATACTGTATAGTTTTTTTTTGGTACAATTTAAAAAAAACAAAACTATTTATTTATTTATGAAACTTTAAAAAAATTTAACCTAGGTACCCTATATTGAAAACTTTTAAAATTTTTTTTTTTTTTTTCAAAAAATTTACAAATTAATAAAAGTAAAAATTTTTAAAAGTTCCTTAGAATAAAATGTTTTTCTTGTTATTAATATGTACATACTTTAGTTTAAAAAGAAAACTTATTTCAATTCAAAATATTTTCTAAAGAAAATTTTCTTTTTTTCAAAATATAAAAAAATTGTTTTTCTTCAAAATTTTGTTTTTAACTTTTCACTCTGCACCTTCCACTCGAAAAATGGTTTTGTTTTTTTTTTTTGTTTTAGGATCAACTAACTATCTGTAAATAAAATTTTCATGTCCCTAAGCTTCTACTGAAAAAAAAGAAAAATTCTTTTAATTTCATTTTGGGGTTTTTTTTTTTTTATTTTTCATTAACTATTTTAAGAAAACTCTCTACCATTTTAGGTTAGAAATAAATTTTTTTTTTTTTGATTTAAATTAAAAGTTTTAATTTTTGATTTTCTTTTTTATAGTTCGAATTCCTATACAAAGATGAATTTCAAGACTTAACAAAACTAACAAAACTTTCATTGGATGGAAATCGTTTACCCGTTGTTGTTGATGAACTTTTTCGAATGCAAAAATCATTACAATATCTTGGTAAGTATTACAATATAATACTATAATAATATATTATAAGTCTTTGTTTGATTTTAATCATTATTTAAAATATATCTACCTAGTTTAGTAAATACAGCTATGACCAAAAACAAAAATATACACTTGTTCAAGTTTTTTTTTATAAAATAGCTCTGAGACTTTAGAATGGACATAATTTAGTAAATTGTAATAAGCGTGTTGTGTTAAACATTTTGTGTTAAATTTTTAATATCATTTGCAAATCCCTGAACTACACTTATTAATTGCGGTCTTGATTGATTTTCCATGGCAAATGTTCCATAAATAAAATTTTATTAAAATTAAAAATAAAAATCTAACAAAAAACAAAATAAGGCAGAATGTATAAAACAAACAGTTTTTAAAAGCCCACATTTTCCAAAATACAATGAAAAAAAAACTGTTTAAGATTGTGACATACAGAAAAACTTTTTTACAATCTTTTAATATATGAGAAAAAAATTATGAGACACTTTCTTCAATTTTAAAAAAATCCGCATATACTTAATTAAGGAAAGCCATTAATTCAACATGTAACATTCCGCCAATGTTGAAGCTTTAATTTTAGTATTTTATTTCGAAAAATATCTTACAGTTGTCTCAAAATAATAAAAATAGGAAGAAGTATTGAAGATTTTCTGAGTTTATTTATGCTAATTTTGAAAAAATCTTCCTTCTTTTAAAATTTCAAGGTTCTAAGCAGAAGCGTGCCGGAGTTATGAAAAAAGCAAAATCTTACAAAATTTTGTTTCCACCTAACAGCAAATTTATAAAGCTAAAATAATGTTCTGCTGTTTGGTGTTTTGAGATTGAAAAAAAGGTTGAACAGAAACTGAGATATTCATATTTGAAAACAGTGGGTTTTTCATTTGAAGGACACTCGCTTCGTAATAATTGAAACTATATAAATATGTTATTCTACCACATTCATTTCTTTAAGAGACCTATCCATGGTTAAAATTTATTTGTTCTATCTTAGACGGTGAAGAAGTTTTGTAAACAGACAGATGGATTGACAAAGTAAAACTAATAATGTACTAAAAAGAAAAAGAAAGCCAAGATTAGATACTGTGGTGAATTCGATACTTGATTAGTAGGTACTAAAAAATTTAAAACTTAAAAAAGTAATACATATAAGATATGTCAATTTCAATTTCATGTAATACAAGTTTAATTTTCTAACGGTATCTACACATGTCTCTTACTTTTAGTAGATTTTCTTTCATTTATTCCAATTGAAAAATAAATTAATTCACTTGATATTTTTCAAAAAAGTTAAAATACTTATACCAAATATTTTTGTGCCCCTATTATTATTTCTCTAACTGTATTTATTTCAAAATATATGTATAGGTATATATTTTTCACGTAAAGGTGAACTATGAAAAATAAAAACGAACAATATTTCCTCTGTTTGTTTATAACAGAGGTCAAACTTTCATGGTTAGAATTAATTTGAATTGACAGTATATATATATATATATATACATATATATGGAAAATAAAAATAAAGGTGTGAGTGTATTATCAACAAATTATTCCTTTTTTTCTTTTCTAACATTTTGTATATTTTTTTTTCTATTAAAAATTGCATAAATAAAAGGTAAAATATAAAAAGTTAAAAAAATAAGTTTTTACTATGTTATGAAATGAATCATTATATCAATCATTCACCTTTTGTGTAAATAAAACTAAAAAAAAGCACAATAAAACAAAAAACTAACGACACGAACCATTTCAAAAACATTGAGTTCGGTCAGGTGCAGGTCATTGACTAAACTTAATTTGATAGATGTAAAATAACAACTGAATGTTCATCATATTATTGTTTTTTTTTCTGTTCTTTTTTTACGGGAAATAAAAAATAACATTGAAAATAAATCTCTTACAAAACACATTAAGGATATTTATCATTATGGAAATTCATTTGTCGTAAAAATTGTTAAAAAAGTACAATTTAACTATATTGTCCATTTAGGTTAATAATTTATTCTGCAGTAAACATGAGCTATACAAAAAGTTTCTCAAAGTATAGCTAAAATTAAAATCATGCCGTTATTTTTTTTCTATAAGTTTTTAGTGATTACACAAAATATTAAAGTGTAAGATTTAAGGGTAAAATTACTCAGATCCGGTAAAATATTAATTTTAGAGACAGGTTGAAAAAAATCATTGAGCAGGCAACATTGTTTAGCATTAAACCTAACAATCTAGGTTGCTGTAACATTACAAGTTTTGAATTGAAAAATTCGGGGTCTCACAGTCTGCAATCTAAGACTATAGCACTAATTTTTTTCTCCAGTGCTTAATACACTGTTATTTAGAATTCAGAATAGATATTAACAGTGCAAAAGACTGATGCAAAATCGGGATTATAGTTTGAAAATCATAAAATAACTTTTAAATCAACTAATGTATTTTAAGACGATGTAATGATTCGCTGCTTTCTCTTAAAAGGGCAAATATTAAAATGATAATGGGTTTAATCACCAGTCACTACCTAATAGGGAAGCATGCCAAAAGACTTGGCTTATCCGTAAACGACTATAGTAAAGCCTGCAAAGATGAAGAATAGGAGGAAATAACTCTTCATCTTCTTTACACATGCCTAGCCTTGTGGGATAAAAGAAACATCCATTTGGGATATTATCTCTTCAACAACTTCATCCATATAGCAGGTAAAAATGTAAAGAGTGGGATAGAAAAGGTAAAGGTTTTAACGAGTGAGATAGAAAAGTTTCTATGTCTTATCACAATGTGTCTTTTCGGCAGCCACTTTAACCTAATATATTTCGAATTTAGGGTTCTAGTTAAACACAAATACTCAGTATAATGAAATCTAGATCAGCATTAACATTAAAAGTGATAACACTAATCCTGATTATATGAGTATTTCGAACAAAATATAAATAAATTAAGCTTTTTATAATTAAACTTTTTACTCAAACAGTTTTTTGTAATCATTTGGTTCGACCGAAAAAACTTATTACAACAAATTTTAAAAACAGTAAAATAAGCAAAAAAAAAAAAGTTTATTGCACGTAAATATTTTTAATTGGTCTAATAAAGTTTTCATGTTTATTTTTCTTTCTCTGTATATAATAAATGAAAAACAAATATTACCAATAGACAAAAATTTTCTTCATATACTTGATATCAAAAAAAAAACAAAAAAAACAAAGCTTTAAATAATTAAAGTACATAAAAACGTGATCACGTTAATAATATCCAAAAAAAAACAACAATATTCTGCATTGATGAAAGTTTTTTTTCCCTCCGAAATTTTGTTTCTCTAGATTTGTTTTGAGAGCGTTGAATTTAAACATTTGAAATATTTTTTGGATGCAGTAAAGAAATATAATTTTAACCACTGAAATATTTTTAAATAAATTTTTTTTTATTTTTTATCAATGATTTTGATTTATTTTATTTTTTTTTTTTTTGCTATACTTCATTTGCTGTAATTTATCTCATTTACTTTTTGACTAAAAAATATACGTATCACTTTCGTTTTGTATTAAAAAAAAAACGAGGAAGAATACAGTTGACTTTGTCAACTCTTAGATACCCGTACGAACCGTTAGTATGTTCACAGCCTGTCACTCTGCTCACAATATTATTTTTTTAATATTTTAGTATTTTAAAATAATTTGGGTGAATTTTATAATTTCTAGAACTTATGGGTTGTACATATATTCAAACTATATGTTTATATGTACATTCTTCTAAAGTAGATTCTAACCTTCCACATAACGATTATCAATCCAAAACTTTTTCAAATATTCTATAGTACCATTTAATACTAAGCGGTAAATGTATATTAAATTTACTAAGTACAAAACAGTAAATATAATTTTAAATATTATATTATATTATATTTAAATATTCCATTGACAGAAAAATTTCTTATAAGTACAATAAAATACATATATGTATGTAAATACGGCGCTATATAAAATACATCTATACTCTTATCATTCATTCATCAGTGACATATACGATATGTAAATAAACATGATATTATATAAGTATGTATGTATATCAATATCATATAAATAAAAATTCTTCAAGCAACCGTTATGTTGTTTATTTAATTACATTTTTTTGTACTACGCATTATATCCTTAACAATTTCAAATTATCGAGTAAAATAAAATGGAAAAAATTCGTTAAAGAAATTTGTTAGAAAATTTGAAAAAATCAAGTAACACTTTCGTCAATTATAAAGTAACCCTATATTATTAAAAAAAGTTGTTAACAGAAATAAAAGTATAATGTTGGAGCTTTAATTTTTGTGTATTACTTCAAAAAAATTTTAACAGGTGTTCAAGTTACAGGTGTTTAAAAATAGGAAATTTTCAGTTTTTGACCCCTTACAGCTCCTAAACGGGGGGTGATACAAAAAAAATTTCTGAAATGACTCATACTAATTTTCAAAGATCTAACTTCTGTCAAAATTTCAAGTTTCCAACTTTAACCGTTTAGAAGATGAAAGGGTTAAAGGATTTTGCAAAATTTGAGTTTTGCATAACGGTAAATTAAGACACCGTATGCCAAAATTATATATTTATTGTATATATAATTTTAAAGCTAATGAAAGTAGTAATCATTTGGCGTTTTCAAAATGAAGATATACCTTATACAACTTGTGCTATAATAATTTAAATATGGAGCTTTTTTGAACCTTTGGGGAGCTGTAGCTCCGTAACGGGTGGGGCTACAAAAAAAAGTTATAAAAAATAAAATTAATATTTTTGTGAGATCTATCAGTCGTTAAAATTTCATAGCTCTATTGCAAAAAAAATGTGGGGATCTAAAAGTTAGGTGTTCGAGAGCTACCCTAAGGCTTGGTCCAAACTCAACCAAAAAAAATAGGGAACCTACAAATTACTCCCAAAATATTTTGTGTAAATTTCAAGATTCTAGCTTTCTTAGTTTTTGAGTTAGCGTGCTGACGGACGGACGGACGGACGGACATGGCTCAAAAGTCTTAGAATTTTTTTCTGATCCGATCCATACCTTTGAAGGTATATCTAGCTCGCTTATTTCGAGGTGTTACAAACGGAGGAGTAATTTTATTATACCCGATCCTATCGTACGGGTATAAATATTGTAAACCATGGGAGGAAGAAAAGGGTACCAAAAAGAAGACTACAATAGAATTGTATGAAGAATGAAGATGAATGAAAGGAAAGAAAAATAATATGGATTTAATAAAATTTTCTCAATTTTTTTTTGTTTTTGAGAACAATAAAAGTTAATTACTACTTTGAAGAAGTTATTGCAACAAAATAACAAGAAATTAAAAAATTTATTTCAATAAAAACTAATTTAATGACATAAACTATACAACGAGAAGAAAAACTTATTAAGTGCTTTACGTTAAGAGAATAAAAGTTTTTTAATTTTTTTTTTGAGATTAATAACTTATTGCTTTTTAACAAACCACTTCAAGCTTTATATTTACCGTATGCCTCGTACCAAGCACAAAGGTACTTCTAAAGTTATGTTTTCATAAAGTATGTGGTTCAAGCTAGAGGCATAATGTCATTTTAGCGTGCTCAAAAATTGTTTGCAATTATTAAATCTGTACTTTAAACTTAAAATACCTGAGAGACTCCAGTTTCAGACACTCTATTAGTAATACTATGTTTAGTGTATCCAAAAGAATTTTAAAAGAGAGAAAGAGAACGAGAAACAGAGGAGAGTTTTAAATTGGTAGAAACTGATTCCAGAAAAAATTATCAAAACTCATTATGTATACGAGTATTACCTCTTAAAATATATAATATGTAGGTTGTTTTCTGCTTATATTATTATAAAGGTGCTTTCTCGTCTCGCTTTTTATTTTACTGCAAATGTAATACCATTTACCAATGTACAGATTTCTCATATTTCTCAATTTCTCAAATTTTCTCAGATGATCTCAGATCATCGGTTATACACTTTGTGGCATTACGGACCATATTTCGTACTAGTGAAATATTGGACTGTAAGAAAAATGTTATTTATATGTACCTGCAAGTGATACACGAGACAGAATTTGCTAATACTAAAAAACAACAATATGAAGTATTTACACCTTTCTTATCTGTTTATAAAAAAAATGAATACCACTTTGAAACTAAAATGAGAAATTTAATAAAAATATAATATCAAAAAATAAAAAAAGACTCTAGAAATGATAGATTTTATTATTTTTCAAATGTTAAAATGTTCAAGTTTTTAAACATTTTATTGACTGGCTATATATGAATTTATTAATTTTTAAGAAAAAAATATAAATTTAAATATTTTCAGATTTATCATATAATCGTTTAGCAAAAATACCAAATGCTGCATTCTCCAGCCTATCAAATTTAACATATCTGGATTTATCCTATAATAAGCTAGTTAGGTTGGAACCGCAAGCTGTGCAACATTTAACGAGACTGAAAACATTAAATATTAGTGGTAATATACAAATGGATTTGCTTGAAATGCGTAATTCATTTGAGGTAAATATAATTTTTAATTTTTTATTAAATTTATTTTAAATCCTATATAAAAATTTTATTTTATCTTTTTAATTTTTTTCATTAAAACCAAATTCAATTCCCTTACAGCAATTTTCTACACTATAACAGTTTCTGCGGAAACAACAGAATATGAATCTCCTCAAGATACGTTTTCTAAAATGTTACATAAAAAAAAAATGTCCAGAAGACATTTGAAAAAAAATCTTTAAACCATTAACATTAATCCGCCTCGAAGTATGCTAGATTAAAAAAACATGTTTAAAAATATTTTCTATTAGCACCTTTAAAAGAAAAACTTAACAATCATCATTTTAAAAACAAAAAAAAAGTAATTAAAAAAAAATTGTATTTCAATTTTAAAATGATTCAAAAAAATTCCAAAATATGGATTCCGTTTCAAAAAAAAGTAATCACTTCTCCAGAAGAAAAAACTTAATGTTTTATTCATTATTTTCATATATGAAATTATCGTAGAAAGAAATTTTTCACATTTTCTAAAAATAAATCCTACATATTTCTAAAAGTGCAAACATGAAAGATTCAACAGCTGTGAATTTGAAGACAACGCAAAAAAAATAAAATTCTTTCAAAAGATTCATAAGAAAAAAGTAAAAATTAGCCAAAGATTCCGATCATTTTAAAAACAAATTTTTGCTTCTTTATAAATTTCTTCTTTCGAGCGTTACTCAATCAAAATCCAAAATACCATAAACTGATACAAAAAATTAAAACCCTCTTTTAATAAAAAATCCCATATAATGACAGACCATTTGATTAAAAATCCATTTAATTAGCCACAACATCAATTTAAATTTATCCTGGAGGAAAAAAATTTTTACACAAAAAAAAAACGAAAAATCTTTAATTTTTCTATGTATCTTTCAGAATGAATGAAACACAAATGCTTGTAGTGCAATCTGTAGATCTGTCAAATAGAATTCATTAAATTTTAATAACTGACAAATGCGTGTTATTAATATAGTCAGGCAAAAAAAGAAAAACAAAACATTGCATAATTTAAATGACAAGACATGATTCAATGTTCATTTTATTTTTTATATCTTCAGATATTTTGTATAAGTTTTTTTTTTTCCAATTTCTTCCATAACCATGAAATTAAAATTTTCTTCTAAAATAACTTTTTTTGTTTTTTTTTTTATTTTTGTTTATTTTGCAGCTTATTTCTCATTTAACAAGTTTAGCTGTAGCTGATATGGGTATTTTACCAATGGGTTTATTGGTGCCTTTCAAAGGACTTCGTTATTTGAACATATCTGGAAATCATTTGGACAGCATTCAAGTTATCAATCCATGTCCTTCACTAGAGGTATTTGAAAAAAAAAAAAAACTGAAATAAATTATTTATGTGTTTGAATTCGAAAGAATCAGTAATTTTTTTTTGTATTTCAAACGAAAACAATGTTTTAAGGCGATTTTAAATTTTTTTTCTTTTATATTATTTTTTTTATTTTAAATTGAACGAATGGTTACAAATAACCAAATTCTGTGCATTTGTCAAAAAATATCTAAACAAAATTTATAAATAGTCTTTCATCCAATTTAGAAAATCAAAAAAAAAAATTTAAATGACATTAAAATAACCATAAGAAGATTTGTTTGATTGTTGTTTTTTGAAAAGTTTGTAGGTTTTTTGAAAAGAAAGTGGCAGAATAATATTATGCAAAAAATTTCAATAACAATTTTAATAAATTTTGAGGCATTAAACTATAGGTATAGAAAGGCACATACTGAAAGAATATGCAGAGTAGACACAGCAATTTGTAGAGTTTGTGGGTAGGTGACAGTAAACGGTATTACACGTAGTTTGCGAATTCCTGACTCTAGAAGGTTGCCAGATCAAGAGTACGCACTGGGAATATTTCTCCGATGAAAAGACACATGATGAGGCAACCATCGTCTGATTCTTTAGTATCATTGAAAGTCTCAATCAGCGACTTTGATAAAGAAACGTCTTATGAAGATGGTGTGCATAATCGGTCGCAGAGCCTAGATGTAAGGATAGTTGTAATATCCCCTAATAAAACAACAACGCAACAAACTATAATATATAGATGGAAAAATGTTTTATTATATAAAAACAAACCATTACATTTAATGAAAATGCAATTGAATGTCTTCAATATTACCTATATGAGAAGAAAAATAACTTAAAATAGAAATATTTTATGTTTAACTAATAAGGGTTTCTATAGTATTATGAAAAATCTATTTATTGATATAATCACTAGTTAATATTATTTTATCAATATTGCTAAGTGGTTCTTTAATTTCTGATAAAAATTTAAACTTTTTAAATCGTTTTTGTGAAAGCACCAAAGAAATGAAACAAAAATGTTAATAATAGATCATTCAATCACAGGCTAAGATTTGAAACTTTTATATAATTTTGTCAACTAAGTAATTCACTAACGTAGTTTAGATAATATTATTTTATGTAAACGCAATACAGTAAAATAAATATCAAACATCTATTTATATATTAAAAAAAAATCAATTTTTTAATAAAATTCAGAAAGCGACAATTTTTAGTTTTTTACATACATTATCTCTACTAATCAATCTAATAAAATTTCCACATAACATGCTATCACTTTTACTTAACATTAATTACATGTTTGTTTGTGTGTCTTAATGTATTCTAATACACAAAAGTTCTTTTTGTCACTATCAAAATATGTTAAAATTTTACACATAATTAGAATTATCTTTAAATTGGCATTTTAATATCACAATACTGTCAAAATATTTCACTTCTTTATTATTTTTGTAGAAAATTTTCATATATACAAAGGAAAATTAATGTTTGCAAAACTTGATTTCGATTTGGTCAAAAAAAAAATGTTTTGTTTTCCAACAAATCTACAATAATGTTATGTGGAGAAACACACTTTTACTTTTCAATTTGAATAAATGTTAAGTTCAATTAAATATTGTGACAAATATCTAAATATTTTTTTATTTCCATGAGAGTCTAATAACAGTTATTTTGTTCTATACAAATTCCAAAAGTAAAGTTACCAAAGAATTCTTTTTTTTTTTTATAAAAAACAGTACAAATTACGATATAAGAATGTACGTCTTATTTAAATTTAATTAATAAATTGATTTCTTGTAAAAGATCGGTACAAAATCTAAGCTGAACAGAATGTAAGTTTAAACAGAGTTTTATTAAAAAGAGTTTATTTAAGTACTATGTCTCTTTCAAATAGGATCTTCTAAGTTTGAATGTTCAATATGAACCTAAAGTCTAGTGATTGCTGACGTGCTAATTCAGCTTTTATTCTTAAAATCACACACTCAATAGATTACAAAGTTCTTTTTAGCACATTTTTTTTTTAATGCATTTCTCTGCCACATAAATGTGGACAGGACATACTATGCACACAGCCTCTTCTGTTCAGGCGTGAATGGTACATTTCGTAATTGGGAATTACGCTTATTACGTGTGTGGGATTTGAACCCACACTTCCTCGGTGTTAACAGCGTATTTTATACGTTCTTATCCACTAGGCCAACGGGACCCTTTTACCACATTTTTCAAAAAAATTTGAAAAAATCTCATTATAAGATTTACTCAGTCTGTATTCGTTCTGGTTACAAAATTTAAGCCATTTTAATTACACCATTTAAGATTGAGTAGTAAAATTTCCAAAACCACGAATAGGTGTCATTACAAAGTCAATGTTGTTGAACAATTACCAAACTACATTCCATTAAAAAACTGACAAAAACTCTAACAAAACTTAAATATTTGTAAATATTTGATTGTCATTAAATTTTGTTATCACATGTTTCATTTTAAATATCATAACACTTTCATCAGCTTTAAATTTTATAATCTGTTTTAATTTCGGTTAATCTTAATAAAAAAAAAATCAATCATTCCAATTTTCATTACAAGGTTTCCTTCAACACTTTCATTCTCATTTTAAGGCTATCTTAATTCTCACAAAGCAAGAAAAATTATTGAAATTTTTTTTTGTTGTTCTTACGAAATACATATTTTTTCATAATATATAATTTTCTTCACTTTGGAATCTATTAAGTATGTAAAATCTCCCTTTCTTTTTAGTTATTAACTAAATCTTCTCAATACATCACTAGAAAATTAAGAAAGAGACTTTTTTATAACATTGATTATTTATAACTTGATCATATAGTACAAATGTGATAGTGTATACTGTTAGAACAAAATGGGAACAGTATTACAAAGAGAAGTTATCAACCAAACCACTTAAATATACAATTCAAACATGAAAAGTATTCAAAAATTTGACAGTCAAAATTAGTTATTCTTTTAAATGTCAAAAAAAAAAATATTAAGTGTCCTAGGGTTATTTATAAGTTTTCAAAATATTTTTTTGTTTTGGTAAACAAAACTAATCTTTTCAAATCATATCTGCTTTCTTTTCAAATGTCAAAATAATTTTTCTTATTGATATATTTTATTCAATTTACAAAAAAAGATACCTCATACTCCAAAACTAACAAACAATATTTTAAATTGTTTTTTTTAATAAAAGAAATATAAAATAAAAAAAAAAATAAAAATATCCATTCGAATTTTAAATAACTGGAAAAAATGATCTCAATATTTTCCATCGCTAACCAGAATTTAGAATCAGCTCTCATACTATAAAATTATATATGAAAAATTTTTCAACTGTCATTGTTATAATTGTTTCTTTGTTTGTATTGCTTTTACTTATTATGTTATCCTTTAGTCGAATAAATATAATATGTACACATATATTTAAACAGAAAAAAAAAAAATTTTAATAAAAAGAAAAAAATTTCTTTTCTTAATATTTTGTTTCCTTTTTTACAATTTATTTATTTTTTTTCTCTTCTAATTTTATTCAAATATACTATGCACCATTCATTGAATACGTGTTTTTCGTGATGGCATTTTAACAAAAGTTTATAACAATTTTATAAATTGTTTTTGTTTTTTTTTTTTAAACTGTTTTAAAAGCAGAAATAAACAAAACGAGGTTTTGATAGTAATCATGTTAGAGTTTTTTAGTTTTATCGGGATGATTTAAAAAAAAATCCTTTAAATTTATATCAGTTTTACATTCATATTATATTTTATTTCAAATAATTAACTTTGATTCTGAGTAGTTCCCTTACCTTACGAATGTAGGATCTTAACCTGGTATTTGATAATCTGTAACTTTGTAATATTATTAATTAATATTTGATCTTCATCTTAGTTTAATATTTGCATTTTCTGGATTCTCTCTCTACTAATTCTGATGTACCTAGGATCTGTTGACTTAATTTGTTCAGTTCATTGAGTCTTTACGATGAAAACATTTTTGTTGTATACCCCATTTTTATAAGAATCGTATATATAGTTATTGCCAGCACTATTGTATGCACTATAAGAATCTTCCGTTATATCTTTATTTGAAAGGAATCTATAGCATAATTATTTTATATTTAATCATATTATGCTACTCCACTGATATTTCTTTGAAATTTCATTGCTGTTATAATATAGACCTTATGTTTTTTGATTTAAGTGGCCTGTGTGGTGAAATATGTGTCAAATTTTAATATTACCTACCAAGAACACAATTAATAGATCTACATCAAAAGATCCCATCGTTACTTATACCCCTTATATTGTCTAATATTTCTACTATATATTAAAAATGAACCCATTTAAAGCCTGCTTTATTAGGCACCACGGATACAATGAATATCCTACTACAGCGAACATATTTTTGTATTTTATAAGTGATTTTCTGCAATAAACTGTTCTACTTTTAATTTTTCTATTAAAAAGGAAAAAATCCATAATGGTTTCATAATTAATTTAAATAATTTGAAGAACAATTAAACAAGAAGTTAAAACTACATCTGAAAGATATAAAGTGACAGAATAGATATATTTTTAAAATTTCATTGCCTTCATTTCCAGTTATATTAAATTGCATAATCTAATGAAATTGAATATTTCAATAACGTGAATTTTGAAGCCTGTTTCACACAAGAAACCTTTGACTGTATCATAGATATTTTTTATGCATGCCAATAATACATGTATACTGTATAAATGAAAAATTTATTTATTTTTGGGTGCTATATTATTAACTAACATTCTTATTATTTTCTTTTTTGTGTATTTTTGATTCATTGTACTTTTAAAAATAAAAACAACAACAATAACAACAACAATAAACAAAAAAAAAAAAAAAGTTTTTGGATTTGTCACGGAATCAGTTGAAAGGAATAAATGATGATTCTGCCCTAAGGATTAAGGATATAAGAAATGTTAGGCTTGACAACAATCCACTAATTTGTGATTCATGTCACATGGGAACATTAATAGATATCGTTAGAAATGTAAGTATTTCTGGTGTTTTTTTATTCATTTGCTCAACTTGTATATGTACATTTTTTTTTTCTATTTCTTTTATTTTCTTTCTAAACAACAAAAATCTTTTTTCTTATTCTATTTTTTTTTCTTTTTTCCTCCTTTCTTTTTGTATTTCAATTTCTTTGTTTTTTTTTTTTTATTCATTTAATATATTTTCTCTCAAATTGTATCAAAACATTATTATCATTATTATAATCAACATCATCATCATGACAGTTATAATCATGATAGTAGATAATAATATTATAAATATGTGTGTTAAACAAGTTAAAATAAAAATATATATATTATCATTTTACATATCCATAGATACCAACATGTGTATATTATTTTATTGTGTATATTATAAATACAATTTGAATTAAATACACATGTGTTTGCTCCTATCATGACATTTACAATCTCAATGTCATGAGATATTATTTGAGGATTTTAAGAAAACAGAGAAAAAAACAAATTTTTTTTTTTGACAAGACTTTTCGAATTTTTTAAACTAAATTTTATTTTGTAATATATATTGTAAAATTTGTTTTTTTTTTTGTTTATTTAATAACTGTACATATATATATACATAATATTGTACATATATTATATTATTTTAAAATATTCATGTTGTTATATAAAATATTTCAAAATGTAGCTGATACAATATTATTGCAAGATGAAGTACATGTGATCTATAATAGATATTTATTTCGGAAAAGAAAAAAAAAATAAAAAAATTGAAGATAATATTATCATTACTTTGTTTTACTTATTAGAACTTTTGAAAACATAAAGTTTTAAAGATCTTTTTGAATAAATGTTACACTGTTAGATAGTAATATTGTAAATGATGTTTATTTTTTGACATGAAAAAAAATGACACGAAAAGTAAAAAATTTTTGGATTTTTGATATATACATACATATATTTTATGATAAGAAGAATTTTAAATTATATTTAAATTTGAGTTTGAATATCTTTTTATATCTAAGAAAAAAACTCCTATTGTTAAAGAAATGAAAAAGGTTTTAAGTCAAAGGAGAAAAATTTACTTTTTCTTACTTTACTTATTTAATTTTAAAATTTAAAACAAGGCAGAATATAAACCAACGGTTTTTAAAAGCGCTCATTTCCAAAATATAATACACACTGTTTCAGAATTATGACTTGCACCAAAACTTAAAAATTTCATATAAAAAAAAATGTGAAAATATACCTTTTTTGCAATTTTAAGGGGCTGTGAACCCGGATCCCTATATAACTAAAAAAAAAACCTTTAATACACGTAAAAATATATTACTGGATCTTTAATTGTTATATCTTTCCGAAGAAAAATTTGTACAGATGCCTAAGTTATAGGTGTCTAAAAATAGCATATTTTCAATTTTTAAGCCCTAACAGTTTATAAACAGGGAGTGGTACAAAAAAATGTTCTGAGGGAACTTCATTCTAGTGCAGTATTCATAAATAATAGTAATTCTAGTAAAGTTCTTTCTTGTCTCAAAATTTCAAGTGCCGGAGTTATGAAAGGATACAGGATATTAGGATATATGAAAGGAGTTATCAAAGCGTGCCGGAATTATGAAAAAAGAAATATCATGCAAAGTTTGGTTTTCATATAGTGGTAATTACATAATATTGCATAATTTTGATATTGTTTTATAGACAAAGAAAATTTCCGGTCTTCGAGTGTTTTTATATTATAAAACTACGCAGAGCCTGAGATATATACATCTGAAAATAGGGCTTTTCGAAAGTTTGAGGGGTGTTAATAGTTCCTTGATGTATGGGGCTACATGAAAAAGTTGTTCCACAAAATTAATTTTTTTATGAAACATACCTATGGTTAAAATTTCTTTGTTCTATCTTTAACGGTGTAGAAGTTTTGTAAACAGACGGACAGATGGGCAGACGACGCACAGAGATGAACAGACTGAAACTAATAGGCACATTTTTTCAAAATTTTTTTAAAAATGTGTTAAAAAGTCACAGTAGCATCTTTTAACCAAAAAATTAAATTACTTAACTCTTTATCTTTAACTCTATGATCGTTGGATTGAAATTTTGTTTTAAGATTCTTAAAGGTTATAAATTCGATTCGGCATCGGTTTCTCAAAACTTTTTCAATTATTTGTTGTTGAAGTATGAAATTTTCGAACGTACATTAACACCAATTAAAACGTGAGTCAAAGTTGGTTATTATAAAGAACAAAATAGTATATACATTAGGTCACATGCATAAAACTGAGCTTGAAATCAAATGTTACATTTTCAACTTTTTTGTGTTTGAAAATGTTAGATTTGAGTTCAAGTTCAATTTTATACATTTGGTCCACTATCTAGAATAATAATGTTGAGAAAACCATTTCAATAAAGATTTCATAACATTAATAATATTGACCGAAATCGAATGATCTGCTTCTTCCTCTTACCTTATCAGCCACTTACATTGGATTGAAAAAATTGATTGAAAGTATTGTGTTATTTGTTAATTCAATTATATTATTGCTATTACTAAAATTATTCAAAATATCAATATTTTAATATATTGGTTTGGTTTCCAAAACAACTTGGTGGTAATTACCTCGACATCAAAAACAGAACCTTAAAAATAAACATTGCCATTCCTTTTGTAAATATAATTTAATTTTTTTTTTTTCGTCGTAAGGTATTATATGCAATTCATTATTTTGTATCTTGTAGATTTTCATAAATTCTCACAGTTTCACTGAATTTTAGATCTAAGCAAATAATAAAAAATGAAACAAGGAAAAAATATTTAAATGAAAAGGAATTTATTATTAATAAAATGAGATTTCCTTTTCTTGTTTTAAATGAAACTATAGCAAGGATATACCTAATATTAATCCTAAATTGTACAATAATTTGATCTTCTTATTCATTATTTTTATAAAAATTTCTTCAGAACTCTTTTTTACTTGGACATTTCATTAAATAATTCTATATATTATAACCATATACGATATATATTATAATAATATAAGAGTTCTGTAATATTATAACCACTTACACATATAAATAATATACATATAAATGTTTATAACAAAGTAATCCAATATAATAACAAAAATGTAATGTTTTAATCCTTAGAATTTATATACTCGTAATAGTATGTGTCATTTTTATCCTTCTTATTATTATTCAATTAGTGTCTGTTTTTGTTTTGGTATTCATTAAAAAAAAAAAAAAGTTCACTTAATTCTTTTTTTTTTTCATTTTCTTAACTTTTTGTTTTTCTTCTTAATTTGTTTTAAATTTTCTTGTTATCCTTTAATTTGATTTTTTCTTAAAATTATTAGATACTATGAGTATAAGCCTAAAACTTTCCTTTCTGTTTTTTTTTTTTGTAATCATTGCATTCCAGTTGTATTAGAGAAAATTTTATTCTAAAGTTGTCTTTGATATAAATGACTATAATAAATATATGTATATGTATACGTATATAATAAATTACATGTTATATTATGTACAATGTTGTACAAAATTGTAGAATTTTTTTTTTCTTTTGGTAATAGAAATAAATTCAGTTGTTAAACTGTAGCATAATTAAAAGTTAAATACTATAATAATTGAGAGAATTTTGGTTAAAATTTAATTGAAGGCTAAGGGATAACTTTTAAGAAGGTATCAATTTATTTTTACTATCTTAAATATATATTTAATTATTAGAAGTTTGATATTTCAATATAAATGCTATAAGTAAAGCAGGTTGAATATTTTAAGGACATTTTCAAAAACTTTAAAAAAAATATGCTCCACACTATCCGTCCGTTTGTCCGTCCATTCGAATGCCTATTTCCTAAACTTCTACAACATTTTGAAATAAAGCAATACAATTGTATAAATTTTCAATTTTTTAAATATCAAAAATTGGTAGAACAACTTTTTAATGTAATCCAATTTATGATGATGCTATAGCCTCTCAAAAATGCAAAAAAAAATTCTGTTCATCAAATTTTATCTTAACTTTTGGTTTTTATTTATAATTTAGTATATTTAAATTTACAGTTATGTGAAACGATTATTTGTAAAAATTCATATTGGACAACTTAAGATATTTAAGTTAGCATCTTAAAAGTTCAAGATGTGGAAGATGTGGCTATTTGAAAATAAGATACCCCAGAAAAAATGTTTACACGTCCTAACGTTTAAGAGAACGACAAGAATAAATTACTAAAAGAGGACGAAAAATTGAAAATTTATTTTAGATATCTAACAATTAATCTTAAAAATCTAATCAAATTCGATTAAAGAATATATTTATTTTTCAATGACGCAACTTTCTAAAAACAAAGTAATTTTTTTTTTTGTTGAAGATATTGGCTATATTTTTGCTCAAGACTGTTTTCAAAAAAATATATTTTGCAAACTAAATAATTATAATATATTTTATAAAATTTGATGTAATTTCTAAAAAATTTTTAGATTTCATAGATAGTGTCTTCTACTTGTATCCATTTTTTGAAAGTATCTCAGAACAGAAAATTTTTATAATGAAAATTTATGTGCATTAGTATATAATATTAGTTTATATATTAAATCTATTTCAATAAGTTCTTATTAAATTTTTTTTTTTTTTAATTGTAAAAAATTTATTTACTTTTGTTTTTTTTTTTTTTCGTTTGTATCTCATAGTAAATACATTTTTTTGTTTGATTATTCAAAGTTTAAGCTAATAATATATGCAATAGATTTAAATTTAATTAAAAAGGAAAAGCAACTGAATATAATATTATTACTTAAAATAAAATATGTATCTAAATTTTTTTTTTTTTTAATTATAATGAAAAGTTTTATTAAATTGAAAAAATGTAGATCTAAATTATATTTTACTTTTCATACTATAGATACTTCTGTAGGTTGGTAGATACTTATTCTCTCTATGATTCGTTTTATTAAAGTATTAATTTTTGTAATTCGTGGTTTAATTGCATATTTCTAATTGCATATTGAATTTTATCATATCTATTTCTTTATTTTTATTAAATAAATATAGAGAGATATAATTCTCTCATATTTTTTTTTTTTATATTATATTATATAGTTCAGATATAAATATCTGCCGATATGTTTAGGTCCCTTTTGCCTTAAAGCATGTGGGCCATCTCGGTAAAAGTATTCAATTATAATTATATTCAATATTTTGTTTGCATTATTTTATTATATTATTTATGACCTGACCTGGATTTGAACCGGGGACCTTCTGTCTGAAAGACCGGTGACTTATGCACTGCACAAATGGTCAAATGTATTTAATATTATACAATAAATTGTATTGATATTAATATAAGACCCTTTAATACAAAGGTCATTTTTGATATTAATTTTTTTTAATATTTTAAAAAAATATATAATTGACTATTTATAGGAGTTTCTATTATCTAACAATATTATAGCATATATTGCAAAGCTATAACAGACTTAAAATTTACAATTTAGTAATAGAAAAATTCTAAATATCTAAACAATATAACATTTACATTTTTCTCTGTTTCCTAAAACTGTTTTAAGTTTTCAGTCTCTTGAATTTTTCATTCTAACTACCAGCAAGTTAATTAAATTTTATATTTACAAGACATAGGTACCTATTATAGCTTTTGCAATTAAATAATATATATTTTATAGAAAAATTTCCTTCATCGGTTATAATAATATTAAAAATACAGTGCTTTTCAGTAAGTGATATGGCTAAAATTTATTCTTTAACATTTTGAGTCTCACACTCAGCGATGAACACAAAAATCAACTTGCATTAAGTCCCACATGTATCATTGGTGAACATAACTCAAATGTATTAAATTTTCGAGTTCACCCGTGAACACAAAAGTAAAGTTTCATTAAGTCCCAACCCAATCTATCATCAATGTATATTTTCAAAGGAAAAAAAAATATATTAAATTAATTCGGGAAATTGATACACGTGGGACTTAAAGTAATTTTTTTTTTATGTTCACGGGATTTTGAAATATTTGAATGTTGTTCACCTCTGATACACTTGGGATTCATTAAGTATTAAATTTATTTCGAACGCAAGTAGAAGGAAATTGTTTTCTTTGTAACTTAATATCAACAATCAAAATTCAGCCAACTATCTAATTATTATTAATATACAAAATGTCTTTAAAATCAGTAAGGCATTGGAAGACATTGAACATTTTATAATATAAAACATTATAATTGTTCCACTATTAATCGCTTAACTTTTTTACTTTATCTTTAATGCTTCTCTCTAAACACTTTAATTTTCTTACCACTAATGTTGATAATTTTTAATTTTTTTTATTTTTGCTATATTTTCATAAACTATTCCAACATGCCACGAGAGAGGTAGCTAGTGCTTATTTCTACATTTGTGGAATTATTTCTACATCATTCTGTGGAAATGAGCCCTGGTTGTGTAAACTCATTGCAAAGTTATGAAACATGCTTTCATTCTGTGTGTTTCCCTTTGACAATAACGTTCAATTCTACAATTTGCAACTATTCAAAAATAATCTTCTTAGGTTCGTTTCTACTTTACCCTTCAACTTACCTTTAATATTCTATTTCCTTTCCGTTATATATGTGCCATTTAGTTAAATCTACAAATTGGTATAAAACAATCCGTTCCTATAGTCTTCAGTTAGCATATAAAAAAAATATAATAACTATTTATCTTATATATTATCACAAAAAAAAAAAACATCAAAAAACATATTTATATCTCATATTTATTCATAAATTTTTTTTTTTGTTCTAACAAAACTACAATAATATGCAACAAATTTAAATACACACAATAAATTTACCACATAAAAACACAAAACTCAACACAAAACTCAACACAAAATGTAGCAATTATTTAATAATTCCAAACTGAATTTTCATATTTTTTTTGCAAATATTTATTCTTCTATTACTACAACTAATAACTTTTCTTTTTTCTATTATTTTTTGCTTTTTTTTTTAATTTTAATCTAACTATAGTAAAAAAAAAAACTAAATACAATTTTACCGTTATAGAACAAAAAAAAAAAAAATTAATTTGTATATATATTTTACAGTTACAATGGGATACATATCCGATATGTTTTTTGCCAAAAAGTTTACGTGGTGCTGAAATAACTGATCTCGATTTAAAGGGATTGGATACGTGCCTCGAATTTATAACAGATGAGGAAAAAGATGCCGCCAGCACGTCTTATAACTTTCTTGATAAAGGTAAAAAAAAAATTCAAAGTATTAAAAAAAAATTTCAATATTTCTAAATGGTTAGTAATAAAGAAAATACCTACAAAAATATATACAGATTAAATACAAAAGTAATCAGTATTCTTTAATGATTTTTACTAAAATTATTACAATAATTATACAAAAAAAAAAAATAAAAAATAAAAATCCAATTTAATTACAACAAATAGTAGTTGGTGGGATATGTGTAACCAAATAGAAACTTTTAATATTTAATTAATCGAAATAAATCGATAATATAAGAATAAAAAAATATTGGGAGAAAAATTTGATGGACATTTTTGTCCTTTCATGTTATCCACAAATAATAAAAAAATAACACTGAGTTTTGGTTAAAAACGTTATTTGAGGCTTAAATAATACAAAAAAAAATTAAATTTAATTAGTCCTGATAGAAAAACTTCTAAGATCCTTTTAAATTTCATTTTTTAACTTATAGCTATAGTTAAAAAATGAAATTTAAAAGGATCTTAGAAGAAAGGATCTTTTAAGGATTCGACAGTTAATGCATACATTTTTATAAAATTCTTTTACAATAAAGATTCCTAAGACTTCAGTTGATTTAATATTTCTAAAGTATCTTCAGTACAGCGATATTATTGTAAAAGTAATTGATTGCAAAACATGTTTTTTGCATCATCCATTCTTTTAGGGTTTGTCTACAGCAAAAAAAATATATAATTGAAACTGGAAATGCATTAAATATTAAAATATTATCTATATAGAGAAATGCATGTTAAATATCAAGAAGATCCCAATGTATAGTTTATCTCTCTAGAGCTGAAAAAAGATAATTGATGGATACATGCTGGAAGAATAGGTATGCATATGCATCATAACTGTAGATTTGCAAAGAAATTCACAATATAGAGAGTGTAGGACACTTTCTCTTCACGTGTCTTAGTTTGTCAAGTAAAGGAAGGAAATATGTCGATAGTTTCTTTTTTCAAAATTTAGATGAACTCTCTAACATGGATCTGAAAAACTTTCAAAACTTCTTCTGTCGAATTACTATCATGGTGTCATAAATCTATGAAAACTTAACACCAACTCTTGTTGAATAACCTGTGCAACATTTTAAAAGTGTACTACGGACCTATATTAGTTTAATGATTACCGACGCGTTGGTGCAGCCTTTATAAATAAAAATAAAAATAAAATAAATATGAATTTAAAAGGGAGGGATTATTTAATCAACATCAAAACTTTTTCGAACAGCAAAACACTCTTTATAAAAACAAAAACATAAAATATTAAACATAGACTGAGGCAAACACTAATAATTATAAATCACAATATATTATCCTTTTTGCAGGAAATGCAAATAAATTTAATTGTAGATTATTTTTAAAATTAACTAATATTATAATAATAAATAATCTTTTACTTACTTTTTTCATTAAATTTAAAAAAAAAACTTTTTATATTTATATCCTGTACCAGGTGGCCTTAATACACTCGCTATATTGGGTGGCATTATATTCGTATTAATTGCTATAATTGTTCTTGCAATGGCAGTATGCTTTTCCAGACATCGCGCTCGTTATTACACACAGGAAGAAAAGCGTAATGGAGGTAAAAAAAGTAAAAAAATATTTATTTTATATTTTAAATTGTATCTAACTTTTTTTAAGCATAAAACATTTTTTTTTTTTTTAGTTTTCATTATTTTTATTTTATAATTTTTCTGTGTTCCTAAAGTTTTTACTCCTTTCTTCATTAATTGCTTCAACAAATTCACAGAAAATTGACACTCTAGAATTATAATGTCAATTTATATATCTATGTGTAATTTAGTTGAAAAATCGATTTTTCTCGATATTTTCTAGGATTTAGATCGATTAACAATTGATTTACTTTTTAATAAATTAAATAATATTTTTTTTGATCATATTTTTGCGAGGTTTCAAAAATGTTTCTTAATAATACACTCGTTGCCTCCAAGAATATCAGCATAAATATACTTGTGCCTAAAAAATAATTGAAGTGGAATCGTATAAAGTTAAATTATCTAAAAATAAGTAGATATGACCTGTTCAATTAAGTGCGGTTATTATTTGATTTATAAACCTAGTTTAATTTTACAAAAGTTTTTTTAATGTATTGCAGATTTTTTTTTTTTTTCAGAATTCAAAATTTTGGAATCAAACATCCCAAAAAATTTAAAAATATGCAAAAGTCCTTTTAATTTAAACACAATGAATATCTTTTAAATCTTTAAAAAAAAAAATTATATTTTTATTCTTTAAAAATATTCTTCAAGATACATAGTACCCTATTTAATTATTTTTTATATTTACATTTACATACATATAAATCCTTATATTTGTATTTACTTTTTATATATACATATATATAAATCCTTTTTTTTTTGCTGTCCATTCTGTTTTTTTAAAAAATTTTAAATCTTTACTTTAAATGAAATTTTCATCTATACTTTTTTTTTAATACTGTATTTTTTAGTACTGTCCAAATACTTATGTTGTAAGGACATTATATTTTTTTACATAATAATATATTATATAGAGTTTTATTTAAAATACAAATTTTATTTCTTGTTAAATTTCCTCCCACCCAAATATATCATTTTTATTAATTTTTATTATTTTTGGCTTTTGGCCTAAATAATCTAAAAATTCAATTGACTAACAAAAAAAAGCTAACTCTTAAAATATAACCATAGAATCTATCCTATATGTGTTGAGATATTTATTTAAATATTCCTTTTTAAACTTAATGTTTTGAGAATATTTAATAATTAATTTTACAATAAATTTAAAAAAAAAAAGAAACAAAATATTAAAGAATATCTTAATTTGATTATTAGAAAAGTTGTATGCAAATAATTCATGTATACATTTTTGTCTATGTGGTTATGTTAAAACAAAAGAAAAATAATACAAATAAAATAAAAAATAAAAAATATTGAAATATAAAAAATTAAATCCTTTTTTTTATAAAAAAAAAGAAAATATGCTACAGAAGAATATTTTAACAGAAGGGTTAGTTTTTTGTTTCGTTTTTTCAAATAATAATTTCTTTTTTCTGAATATTTTCATTTTTATCAAGCTCAAATAGTTAAAAATGTTTTTCGTGTGAAAGTAGTCGTGAAAGCAGTCGATTCAAAAAATATTAATTATAAAAAACACTTAAACGCTATCTTAAATTTTTAAAGGGATGTATCTATAGGGTGTTCAAAATTGAGGTATCATTTTGATTTTGCCGCCATTTTTTTTCTACCTGGAATTTTTATACGAGGTTTCTTTAGGTATATTCTAAATACATTCCGGTTAGTTAATATGGAACGTTACATGAAGGAACAACGTGTTTTTGTTATTACAACATTTTTTGAAAATGGTAAAAGTTTTCAAGATGTAATTAGGAAATTTCGAACAAAATTTTGTAGAGAAAATGCTCCAACAAATCGTGCCATCAAGCTGATGGTTGATAAATTTCTAGAAACTGGATCTGTTCTTGATAACAGAGGCAACATTTATCAACGTAGTGGCCGTTCAACCGAGAATGTAGCAGCTGTGAGCAGAAGTGTTGAAGAAGATCCAAAAACTTCCATTCGTCATCGTTCGCAGCAATTAATAGTTCAGAAAATTTTATTTCAATACAACAGACAATAAAAAAAAAAAGCTTTAAGTTGTTTTCTTCCAGTAACGTCTTATTAACGTATTATTAGCAAATACATTTACTTTAATATCCAAAATCCTTTATTCCTATACATACTTTACATCAAAAGTCTAAAAGATTTTTTTTAAAATTACCAATAAAACATAATGTTATATTAGTCTTTTTATTTCCGATATTTGTATTGGCGCTTATTTTTAGGATTGTATACTAAATAGTTGTTCCATCATCATTTCCTTTCTATTTAAAAAAATTTTCGAAAGTTTTACATTGTAATATATTTTTTATGTTATTTTAGTTTTAATGTTAGATATATTAATATATAATTTGAAAATAAGTATTGGTCATTCCAGAATAAAGATAAATATGAAATAAAACAAAAAATTGTAATAAGAACTTGCTGTAGTGGTTATGATGAAGTAGGTAGCATGTGGGTCACAGTTCGAATCCCAAATTAGATTGATTTTTTTTTTTTTTTTGGAATGGGAGTTTTCAGCATATATTGCTTTTAGAGTGCTAATTTATTTAATTTAGAGCATTTTAATAATTATTAAAAAAATACAAGAATGAATTTTTCTCAAAATAGGTACATATAATTTGCAAACTTTTCATCAGAATTTATTTAAATGCTTCAAATTCAACCCCTTCTTTATCATAAAATTTTTAAATATTAACGAAAACCCTTTCGTGTACAGCTCTTTGAAAACAAAAATTTTGTTTACATTTTTCACACTTTTCAAAATAAAATTTTAATATGGAGAAACTTTTAAATAAATCCATTATTTGGTGGTTGTAGCGGACTTATAAAATCTATCGGAGTTAATTTTTTAATAGTTAAATTTATTTTTTTTTTTTTTTAAGCTTTCATTTTTTTAAAATCTATCAATTTTTAAAAAGGATTCCAAAAAACATTTTTTGAAAATTTAAATAAACAACTAAATATTCTGTCACCACCATAAGTATTATAATTTTTTATTAATTTGTTCAAATTGTAAATGGTAGATAGTGAATGCATTTCTAAAAAGACTAATAATTTATTTTATAAAATATTTTACTCATTACGTTCACTTAGTTAAACAATTTTGCAACTGCAAAACTCTAAAAATTTGTTGAAATTCTTAGCATCATGATATTAAGAACCACATTTTTCTTTTCATAATTACTGTCAATTATTTATATCTTGAGATATAATAAATATTTCTAACATCAAAATATATAAATTAAATTTTTTAAAATACATACTCCATTCCTTGACAATCTTTGAACCACTTAATAAAACTTAATTAAAATTTTTAACCAATATCTTTATCAATTTATGTTTAAAATATCAGAAATTTTTAATACAAAAAAAAAAAAAATTAAAACTCTAAACGCAGAGCAGATCTGTAGATATTATCTTTATTTCGACCCATTTATTTGGTTTTTCTCCCTATTTACAAATAAATGTCCTTCAAGACAATGATTAAACTAATTTTTCTATACTAAAAAACCATTCGTTCTATTATTTTTTTTTTATTTTTTGTCTACATATACTGGCTGATATATCAGTTCTCATCATCACCAATAAAATTTATTGTGAACATGATAAATAATAAAATTCAAAAAATTAATAAATAAAAAAAGTGTACATAATATATTACATAAAAATATATGGATAACAACACAAAAAATAAATAAAAAAAAATCCACATATTGTGATATACAACCAACTAAGAAAATATTATGAGATCTAAATATTACCAAAAAAAAAAAAAAAATAAAAAAAAAAAAAAGAGAAATAAAAAAATATGTCCGACACAATTTTTTTATCTTTAAAAATATAAAACTATCAAAAAAAGAGAAAAAAAAAAAACAAAAAACAACAACAAACAACAAAAATGTTATCATTGTGGCTTAAAATAATAAACGAACATTGCCACAAGACCACTTTTAAACCACACAACTACATGAAGAACTATGAAATTTTTTTTATATATGAATGAAATAAAAAAACAAAAAAAAAAATAACTTGTTTGTGTAGTATTAATGATAGGATGTGGTAACAATGGATAATACCAAAAATACATATTATATACAAAAAAAAAAAAAAAAGTTTCTTTTTTTTTTACTTTAAAAATTTAATTATTTTCATCAGAAATAAGAACATTATGTATCACCATATTTTGTATTGCGGTGAGAATTTTTTTTTTTTTTTTAGAACATAATAAATAATAACATTGTTCTTCTTTTTTTTTTATTTTCTGTTAATTTAATAAAGAATTGGAAAAATTATTGTACAGGACATGATATTTTTTTTTTTCCCTTCCAATAAAATATTTAAAATTTTTTGAAATAATATGTATGTACATAATGTGATTAAGTTTAGACTTATAGTTTTGTTTTCATTTTTGGAAAATATTGAAAATTGAATCGCCAAAATTTGTTCTAAAAATTTGTTACAGGATATTTTTATCTTTTTTATTTTAAACTTTAAAAGAAAAAAATAAATTGCAGTGATGTATTAATAAACAGATTTTATTTTACAATACGTTTTAAAAAATTGTAAATTACAATAAGTAAAAATAGGGAAAAATAGGAAAGAAATAGTAAAATTTTAATAGAAATAATATTTGTAGTTCTTTAATATTCTAAAAATTGCCATTCATTTTTGCTTGAAAATTATTTTGGTTTTTTTTTTAATCAATCACAGTTTTATGATATTGATAAATGGGGATGGTTTATGCATTATATACCATTTAAATTATAAACTTATAATCATTAAAACTTCCTGACAATGAATTAAAATAACAATTTAGATTTTGTTGACGGAAGTTTTATTTAGCTTCTTCTTTTTTCGTAAGGAAGATGGGAATCTTCCAAGAATACTAAAAAATGCCTCCTTGGTATAATCAAATTCTTACGGACTAAAATCCACCTCAACTTTTAGCTAATAAATTAAAATAAAACCTGTAACTGTTAATGCAGTATATTCGCTAGAGAGAAGGGATAGCAGAAGATACGACAAATATTCGGAAACTTTAAATTGGGAAGTAGGACTGGGAAGGAACAATCCGCCAAAACAAGGATTAATCCGCCTATTCTTATTACTATTTTTTTATTAGTGACGATTATTAGATATTAATAATCGTCACTAATAAAAAAATAGTAATATCTAATATTTATTAGATATTAACAGTTGCAACATGCAGTAGTATATTACAACTTCCTGCATGAGGTAATTATTGAATAAGACAGCTCCTATCACTGTAACAGTTATTTATTATTAGTATTAATTATTGTTACTAATTTCTACTGTTGATATTTTATTTACTGCTGCTAATAATATATTTATATTTATTATATTTATTTTCTATTCAATATTATTGAATTTTGATCTTTTTATTGATGCAAAGTCCGATTATTTCATATCCTTTAAAATACTAAATCCATTCAAAGTAAAATTATAGTAAATTTATATAAAAAAAAAAAGAAAATTCCAAATTATCGTTTTAATTTATTTATAATTTTTCCTTTTCTTTAGATCTTTTTCTTCTTTTTTCCCATTAAATCTACATAAAAATTTTAATTCCTATATTACTATGTAAATTACAATAATGTAAAAGTTCCATTTATTTCTTTATTTCTATTAAATACAAATTGGTCAATTATATATTTGCCAGAAAGATTTAATATTCAATTACTAAAAAATAATGAAAATAATTCTTTTAAATTTGACTTCTTGATAATATTTATCTACTCTTAAATTTAAAAGGTCTTTAATACTTAAATTCTTTAAAAAGAAAGTATATTGATTTTTTTTTCTAATTTCAGATTCTCTGTTCTTTTTCCTTAATTTCATAAATAACATATTCGAAAACATTTCATATATGTAATCCAAACATTTTATTCTATTAAAAAGGATGTGCAATGGGTAGGCAGATCAAAGAGATTTTGTAAACAGTTTTTTATCTCTATTTTTTTTTTTTTTTTTTGAATTACATGTGATTTAAAAACATTTGTTTTATCTTTTTACTAAAAGAGTATTACTATAATTCCAAAAAAAAACAAAAAATAAAAATACATTTATAACAGTTACTGTTAATCCACATATGTGTGCTTTAACTACAAAAAGTATTTACATATAAAATAATGTCTAAATAGAATAAAAAAAAAAGTCATATATATTTTTGCACAAACATGACATATAATCATTACAAAAACAATAAAATCCAAATAAAAAAAAAATATGTATGTAATAAATAATAATATGCTACCGTTATTAAAATAAAAGTTAATTTCTTTATAATTCGTATATTAACATAAGATCTCCTAAAAATATGCAACTAAATAAAAATGGTTGAAAAGAAATTATTATTTTTGCCCTAAAATAAAGTGGCCATAAAAAATTAATACTCCACTTTTATGTATAAGAAAAAACTTTGTTTTAAAGTTAAGGACCAGTTTGCATAGTTCATAAATTTTGGAAATCCAATAAATTCTTTGTACAAATTGAATATGTGTCAAATAATAGCTGGTATTTTAAGAATCTGTAGTGAACTTTAAAAATACTTTTTAACTTTTTAAAATATCTTAAAATTCTTTTTTGGTGTAAATATAAAGTATTTTAATATAACCGTCATATATTTTGTATATTATTTATTCTGTCTACAATCGACAGACAAACAATATTCTCAAGTTAAAATATTTTATTTGTTAATATAAAGGATCCAACAATGTAAATATAAAATCAGAACATTGAAAAAAAAAAACTATATTTATGTCTAACATATACATACAAAATAAATAGGCAATAGTAAAAACTATAACTAATATTGCATGCTATATTATCATAGATAATAATTGATGGGCTTTTATCCTTTTTATCCAAAAATAAATAAATAAAACAAAGAAATACAAAAAAAAAAAATATTAATTTTTTTTTTTTATTTCTTGTACATTAGTGACACAAGTGAGTACAAGTAGTCAAGAATAAACATTGACCCCAAAACTACATTTGTCAATTTAAAATGAGAACAACAATTTTTTATTTTTGTTTTGTTTTTTTTTTTTTTTGCTTTTGACAGACACCAAAATATATGAGATATTTTTTGAACAATCTACAATCATAATAAAAAATATATTGATAAAGATATAATATATATACAATAAATATAAGTTGTACAGTGAAGCACAAAAACAGACTTCGCAATTTTAGTTCGTTGTTTGTTTCTGTATTACTCCAATTTAATACATACCCAAATTAAACGAAACCTTAACAAAATATTATTTTGAAGAAGGATGTATGTTCCATGAGTAAACTTATTCAGTCAAGAAAACTTGTTTAAGTTTTGTGTTTTAGTGTGCTCAAAATTAAATACTTTTACCATGCTCGTAATGTTAATTATCCGGCCAAATTATCTCATAAAAGTTTTTACCTTTTTTATTACCCAGTATTTATTCCTTTTATTTTAACACTTTAATGACTATCATTAAACGAAAAAAAAAAACCTTAAGCTTTTTTTTATCTTATCCTTATCTTATTAACTTCTTATTCTCTTTATTCTCTTACCCTTATCCACTCTTCTCCCGTCATATTATTTCCATTTCTTTAGATACATAATTGTATCATCAATGGTGTAAATTTTAGTTACATCAGTTTAATTAATTTAAATAAATTTAAACGAATGTTGCCAATTTTTTTTTGCATTAACGAAACCTTTTGATTTTTAATTATGGTAAAACCAGAACTGTATAAGTATTCTAAATTAGGCTTAATTTCAGTTTTTTAACTCCATTTTTCTGTTGTTAAAAAGTAGTGAAAATATGTTGAAAAAAATATTTTCTTCAAAATCATGAACTGTAAATCTTTTTTTGATCATTTTATTCATCTATACGTAATCTATACGTAAATCTATCGTAAATCATCTATTTTGGTCATCTATACTTAAAATTGATCTCACCATATTTAATGAAATGCAGCCTTAGGTCTTTTATATCTCTACAGAACATCAATTTAATGCCAAGTACTCAAAGGCATTAGATCTTTTTATTTTGATGTGCTTATGTTTTTATATTTTGATAAAACATGAAAAGGTATAAATACATACGAGTATTATAATGTTTGCGTTCAGTTTACACAGTAAACTACACTTTTTTCTACTTCCAACTATATCAACCTTGGAGAAAGAATAGATAGGAGTTAATACGATTATGTTAAATTAGCGTTGCATATACCAACTGCTCCGAACTACTATCAACTACTCTTTTTGTATAAACGCAAATACGCAAATAACAAAATATGTGAGCTATTAATAAACTCAAAAGTAACTGAATAATTAATTTGCAGATTTTTAATATTTTTTTTTCTCGGAATCTGTTCTTTCTGATAGTGACTGTATATTTTTTGCACACACTTTTACAATCTACATTATGTATATGTTAATATGTAATCTTAATACAACAACACAAAATGATTTTTGATGTTTCCACAGGAAATATATTTTTTATAAATGATCTTCTCAATCTACGGGTTACTATGCCAGACAAGGACAACATTAAAACAATGTAAAAAAAAAATTGCACATACTTTGACAGAATTATTTATCTATGTTAGTTGTTTTCCATTTTGTCTTTTTTGTTTTACATAAATTTTTTTTTTTTTTGATTTTATTTTTTATTCTGTTAATTTTATAGTTGTTGTTATTTTGGTTTTTATTTTTAGTTTCGAATTTCGAAAAAAATAACTACTCGAGAAATTATTTTATTATTTTAACATATTATAGTACCTAATACATTTTATTGGTACACAAAAATGTAAATGAATTTTTCTCAAAGGTAGAATAAAAATAATAATCAGGATAATCAGAAAATATTTGATATTTTGTTTAAATCTTTTTCACCTTCTTTGTATGAAAGTTTTTTTTTGCCCAAATTATAAAAAAAATATTTTTATTGATTTTGATTTTACACTTCTTTTAATTAATTTTAACTCTAAAGGGAAACCGAAAACAGGAAAATATTGTTTTTAATATTCTGACATGTGATTGTATCAATTATTGTTTTTGTTAAATAGTAATTTTGTACAATATTTTCTATTTTTTCATTCAAAATGAACTAACAGATCTTTAATTTAAAAGAGTGTTATTGTAAATTAAATGAAGTTTGTTTTGTGTTTAAAAAATTATTTTTTGAACGTCACTATTTTATTAAGTTTAAAACACAAAATTTCACTTGTCTTTATCGAAGCTTCAGGGAATATTCAATTTGTACTTTTAAGCCTGGGGCATTCGAAAATTTGAAAATTACAGAAAAATTTTAAAAAAAATATAAAAATTTACCGAAAATACAATATGAAATGAAAACTTCTGTTCGTTACATTGAATTTTGGGATTTGAAACTAGGTTTTGAAGACATTTCATTTTATTTGAAGTAATTTCAAATTTTAACGGAAATTTACATTGAAATGGAAATCCAATCTAGGACATAGTTTTTGAAGTTTTTATATTTTTTCCAAAAAATGTTTTCTTATTTTCAAAGTAAAATTTAACTTATCTTTTTCTAACAAATTAATGATTTTTATAAATTTGGTTGCATTTTAAGCGATATTTTGACATTATTATATTTTTGATAACCTTAAATTAAAATGTTAAGATCCTTATTGGATTGTATCATATTATTACCTTCAATTGACCATATTATAAATTTATCTTAAAAACTTTCAACCATTTAAAACTAAATATGCTAATGTTAGTTTTTAGTAGAAATTTTGAAAAAATTTATTTATCAATTTTCTCTGTCCGTCCGTTCTTCCGCCTCTTCTACATCTTTTAAGATAAACAAAAGAAATTTCTAATAAAACAGCAGTTATAGAACCTAATATTTTTTATCTAATCTGATCTGTAGCTGTTTAAACAATCCTCCAAAGTATGAAACAACCCTATATTGATATGATTATAACTCATATTCTACTCAGTATTTTTTCAATAGGAAAACATCAAACACGAAATTACCTACAAATAATACATCAAAATAAAAATAATTTTATTGAAGAATAATAAATTTTTAATCTCTCATATTATCTTCTAATTCCATAAAGTTAAAAACATGAAATTTTTATGTCTCCATAATCTTTAAGACAAGTTATACTTTAAAAATGAAATAATTGCATTTTCCAAATTCAATCAAATAATGATTACTTTCATTAATTTTAATCTACAACTAAAAATAATAAAAAAGAAATATCAATTTAATTATTTTATTAAATTAAACATATTTTATCTTATTTTATTCTAAGATTGTATAACACCAATAAATATTAATTTCTTTTCCACACGTTCCATATTTTCTTTCTTTTCATCTTTTTTTCCTTTCTATTATTTAAACAATTTCGGTATAATACAAGTATTTTTTTTTTTTCCTTTAAATTTTTCATTTTTTTTTTTCATTTCATTTTATGTTCCAGGATTCAAATACTATACCATTTGCCAATTAACCTTGACCATTGTAATAATTTAATAAAATAGAGCAACAAAAAAAACAAAAAAAAAAGGAAAATCCATTGAAATTTTTTTTTTATTTTTACTTTTCTTAGCTCTAAAAATTAATTTTCTGCACACGCTTTGCCTTATACCAAAAGTTTAATATCTGCAATATCATGCTTATAACAATTCGACTTTCTTATAATATTTATATATAAATCTTTCTCATTCTTACAATTTTTTTTTCTTTTTTTTTTTTTTTGATTTTATTATTCTATTAAATAATCGGCATAAAAATTAATCGAATTTAATTTTTTTTAATATAAATGAAAAACGAAGGAAAATATAATATGAAAAATTCAAAAATATTTTTGTATACATTTTTCTCTATTATATTTTCCTTGTTTTGAGGAAAAGGAAGGAATTCTAATAATTATTGTTAAGGACTCTTATATAGTTACTTTCATAGTATTGATGTGCTGTTAAATCCGTTTTTTTTTTTTGTTTCTTTTGTCTTATGAAGTGGTTCTAATTTACTCAATTAATTCTTTTTGTTTATGTTATCTTACATTTCTTTTGTTTTTATAATTATTTTGTTGTTTTTTTTTTTGTTCTCATTTCCTTTCTTTTTCTATTTCGGTTTTTGGTTTTTTTTTTTTATTTTGGTATTAATTGTGAAATACCGACCATTTATTTGACCATTGAAGCTTATAATAAGTAAATAAAAATGAAAAAAATAATAATATATATTTTTCTCTTGTCTCATCTCAAATTTGTATTAAGGTAAAAATTCGAAATAGATGTTTATACATAATTACATAGGGTTGGAAACGAAATCCCATTTCTCAAAATCCCGAACACAAAATCCCAAAAATTTTACTACAATTTATCACAAAATCCCAAGTCACAAAATCCCAAATTTCGAAATATTATTCTCGCGCATTGAAGGGTCACAATTCAATTCCAAAAAAAAAAACCAAAAGTCAAAATTAATTCTAGTTGTAGTCTTAAGTTTAATTATATTCTCAAATGAGGTTTTTTCTAGCCAATTTTCATACTTGGAATTTTGAAATTTGACATTATGTGATTTGGGATTTTGTAATTTTGGTATTTTGTAATTTTGCTATTTTGAAATTTGACATTATGAGATTTGGGATTTTGTAATTTTGGGAATATGTAACTTTGGGATTTTGTTATTTGGGATTTTGAGACGCTCTTAATTACTTACATTTGTATGTTCTGATGAGATGTAGGGGGAAAAAAAAAAACAAGAACAGATATAAGAATGCATAATAATAATAAAAACAAAAATTCTTTTAGGTAAATAAAAAATTGCTATAATTAGTAAAATAAATTTCCCATTTGAAAACGTTTCCATTTGTCTTACCAGAGTTAAAATACGTTTCATTTTTCTGTTCTTTTTCTAAATTTGTCTCTTTCTTTTCAAAAGGAAAAGATTTAACAAAAAAAAAAAAAACAAAAATTGAAAAAAAAAAAAAACACAAATATTTCAGACACATAAGTAATATATCTTGTACAGACATCCGGCTAACTATACATACGTAGTACATACCATAGGTATATAAAGTATATTTTGAAATAAAAAAAAAAATAAATTTTCTTTCTATTCATTTTATTAATTATCTTTAATTACTATAATTATTTACTTAAAAAATATGTACAGAAAAGAGAAAAACAATCTAATATAAAGGACATAACAATTCTAAAGCATTTTATTTTGTCTCTTTCTTAATTTAAAAAAAATACAAAGGAGCAGAAAAAAAAAAACACATTCTTAATCGTCTTAAAAATTTCTAACTTTCATTATTTCCCAAATTAAAAGAAAACAGAAAACAAAATAAATAAAAGAAAAACAAATAGGTATGGTAATAAATTATTTGGGTACAATAATATGTTTTTAATTTGTATTAATTAACGTCTTCACTATATATAAATGCTAAAATAAATATTCTCTAATATTAATATTTGCATATACATATATAATAAATTAGATCAAAAAAATATTTCTTCTTAATTCTTTGAATTTTGTTTACTGTTCAGATTTAAAAGTTCTAATTTTAGACACTCGAGATATTTAAATTTTTTATAAATTCTACAAAGTATAAAATTTCCACTCCACTGCTGTTATTAGGTAGATTGTCAAAATCATATCATACGCGATTTATGCCTTTAAATTTTTTTACCGTTATTTCTATATTTTTTTTATTAGTAATGTAAGTGAAATAAAAGACTAAAAGTCTACACAAATTTCAAAAGTCTATACAAGAAAATAACCATAGGGTTTAGTTAGAAAAATTATAGTTTCTAACTAAATATGTGCAGTTCCTTTTATACATCCTTTCATTCACTCGTTGCTCACATATACATATAATAATTTTTTTTTTTTCAAATTGTTATTTTTATCGTCCTAAAAAATTTTTTAAATTCCATTGAAATTATCATTTTTTACTTTTTATATCCTTAAATTTTTAATAACATCAGTTTGTCCTCGACTTAATACATTATAATATATGTACAATATTTATTGTACATGTATAATATTTTTTTTTAATAGTATTTTTTTATTACAATTCAACTTTTTTGCTTATTTTGTAATTTTTCTTTCTCTTTTCCTCATTTTCTTCTTTTTTTTTTATACCAAAAATAAACTATAAATTTTTTTAAATTTTTTCTTTTGTTTTCTTTCTTTTTTTAATATATATATATATATCTTTTTAATTCTCTTTCATGTTATTCAAAAAAAAAACACAACAAAAGGAGAAGCCGGAAAATGTTTAGAAAAAAATTTAGAATCGACCGCAACAGAAACACCAACAGTTGAATCGGCAATTAAAAATAAAGAAATAAATTTTAAATTTCCAATTGATGATCGTGTATGTACAATTGATGAAATTATATTACCACCACCACCTCCACCACCAACAAAATTACCACCAACAATATTACCACCATCACCAGCATCATCATCATCACCAAAATTAAAAGAAAAATTACAACAACAAAATAAACAGCACCAATTACAATCACTTCAATCTGAATCAATTGTTATGAAATCAAATTTAATACAATTATCACCAACAACAATTACAGCAAATGCTGATGATGATGGAACGGTATCATCAATAAATAAAAAAGATATAAATAGTAAAACATTAATACCAATGCAAACAACAACATTAATGACAAAAGCAATACAACCATCATCAACAACAACAACAACAATAATAACAACGAATGATAGTAGTAATAATAATCAGGATGTTGATTTAAAAAAGGACTGACAAAAGGATACAAAACAACTTAAATGAGTACAGTTTCAAATAGATGATAATATAAACAGATAGGATAGGGATAGGGTAGGTTCTGATTATTTTAATATTGAAATATGTAAATTTTAGGAAATAAAATAATAAAATAAGAAAATAAAAATCAATACAAAACAATGAATAATATAAGAAACAATAAAAAAGAAAAATAATAATAGGTAACTATAAAAAATAGCTTAATTATAATAATAGAATAAATGAATGAATAATAAAAAATAAAAATAAAACAGAAAAATCTATATTAAATAATAATATAATTAAATAGAAATGATATTAAATTAAAAATTTTTATGATGGCATTTTTAGATGGAAAATACAATGATTTTTTTTTTTTTTGGAAATTACGATCTGTTTTTTAATGATGCTATTGTATTTCATCAATTTTTACCTTAAAATAAACAAACATTGTTTAAATTCTTTCTTTTTCTTTACTATATTACATTCACTTGATGTAAAATTTGAAAGAGGTACAAAAAATATGCAAACTTTAATAATTTTGTTACCTTTTACCGTTAAACAAAAAATCTTAATTGAACTATAGATATACTTACAATGTTAGCAAATGTGATCAATCTTCTTTAAATGTGAATTAAATAAGAAATAAGTAAAAAAAAATCCCAATAGGGCTTTTTGACCCCTTCTTTGTGACTATATTTACTATAATTGTTTTAACCTTCGTATATTAAAATCAGATAAAACGTATAACTACTAAAAATACGACAAAATTCAAATTTTAAAAAACGTAATTTTATTTTTAAAAATCTGAATTTATTTTGAAAAAAATTATATTCTACTCTAAAAATGCTATAGACTATATTTTAAGATTATATTGTATATTAAAAAGAAATTAAGCAATATCACTAACACTATTTTCTAAATTTTTTTTTTTTTTGAGATATTACCACAGACTAAATAAACTATACAAACGATCAGCTTCATATAAAAATTTTTAGTTTTTTTTTGGAGCCAGACTAAGCAGTTTATGGAGGAGAAGTATTTTAGAATATTTAAATTATAAAAATAGAAAATACAAAAGAATATTCTATAAATTTTTAGAATATATAAAATATTTAGTCTGGCTCCAAAAAAATGTTCATGCTGGCTCCTAAAAAAGACTTAAAATATTTATATCAAACTGTTCGTCTGTGTAGTTA
Organism: Poecilobothrus nobilitatus; assembly: GCA_947095535.1. Taxonomy (NCBI): domain Eukaryota; kingdom Metazoa; phylum Arthropoda; class Insecta; order Diptera; family Dolichopodidae; genus Poecilobothrus; species Poecilobothrus nobilitatus. The sequence continues at coordinate 201,334,235 of OX352774.1, forward strand.
CTTAGAACATAACTGATATTTAATATTATTTTTATATTTATATTTTTATATTAAGTTTTTTAATACAAAATTTAAATATAATATAAAAAAGAAACTTCTTGATTTTATTTTTACATACTTACCTAATATTATAAGTAATTTAATGTTAAAAAAATATGTAAGCTATTTTTTATTTAAAAGCCTACATTTATCATATAATTATGTGCATCAAAAAGTTACTTGAAATTTTTAAAATGATTTTAACTTACAGATGGCAATTTAAGGAGGTAAATATTGATTATTAAATATAAAACGTCAAGATACAAAAAAAAATGTTTAAGTATTCAAATGGTAAATTATTAAATACAGTCAATTGTCCATAATGAACGTAATGTACATTTAGTAGTCAAAGAGCTAAAAAAAATTTTTTAATACTCAAATGCCAAATTACTAAATATGACTTATACATTTTATTTTTGTGAGTTAGGATAGTGGTGAGGTGAGGTTATGTAAGTTATAACTTTAGAATTTACTTTGATAGTGTTAGATTTGAACCAACAAACGCCACCTCACGATTAAAGCAAACATTAGAACCTATGATACAAGGTATTATTTGGTTTGGGGACAGAGAAATTTATTAATTAAATAAAACATACTTAATTTTAGTTGTGTTTTTTAAGGGAACTTTAATAAGGAATATAATTGTAAAAACATTGTCAAGAACCATGGGAAAGTTCTAAATTATTGTATCAGATTTCAATTAATATCAACAAATTTTTAAACAAAGTAATAGAATAAAATTTTATAAAGGAGGGACTTTTATATTACTTACCTTGCCTTTGTCAAAGGAAACCCAGTAATATACCAAAAAAGTTTAACAAACTTAAGTTCTATATTGAGTATTGAGTATATACTATAAGGTCTAAAAAACAAAATTCATTATTAAGTTTGGTTTTTGTCCAATATCATAAATTTATATTATACAATTTGATTTTGGGCACTAAAATGTAATGTTTAATTCAGAAATTTTCAAAATTGTAAAAAAAAAATAACCATGGTAAAGGATATAAATAGTTCCCTTTGAAATATTAAATAAATATCCTTTACAATAAATACTTATTTCCTTTACAATATTACAACATTTTAATACAAAATAAATTAATTTCAAAACATTAAAATTTTTAATAATGTCAGATATTCAATTATTTTATGATAATTTACTTTTAAAATTAAATTTAAAAAAAATTTAATAAAATTGCATTTCTATAGTAAAAATATTATTTTAATTCTACGAATAAGTATAAAAAAAAAAAAAATAAAAAGGATTTCTTTACAAAACCAACTCAATTTTTAAAAATTATTTGATTAAAAATCAAAATCATATATGGTACATAAATTATTTATATTTTAAAATCAAATAAAATGCAAATAAATAGTAATAAATGCAAACAATGTATAAAATGAATAAAACAAAAAAAAATTTCCACATAAATTAAATTTTCAAATATTTACTAGGTATTCTTAATATTATTATAATATTTTGATAACAAATTTGCATAATAATTATTTATTTATATATTTATTTATTTATTTATTATAGTATTATAAAAATACAGGGTGTCCGCCTCTCAATTGTCTTTCTTCAAATGAGTGATCGCGGGTTGAGACAAAAAAAAAATTATATGAAAAGGAGGGATATATATTCACTCCTTTATATGTTAAGAGGCTTTAATTAATATTTAACTATCAGTTTTAATTTTAATTCTATAAAATAAAAAAAAATAATGAGACAAAAATAATAAAGAAATTTTAGACTTATACCTTTTGTACTTTAACTAAAGGCATATTTTCTTTAAGTGAGAATATTTTTACATTAAGTGAAAATGTTTTACTTAAAGTGAAGACATTTATAATAAATAAAAAAAATCATATGATATACATATGTATACATGTGTATGTAGATATCTGATAAATAAACATTAGATCCAAATATATATATATATATATACTTAAATTAAATATATGTATATTAAATATTTTATAAACCATGAATTAATAAAGTAAGGATACTTCATTGATAATAAAAATGACTTCACATAAAATAAAAATGTCTTCACTTAAAGTAAAAAGTACTTCAGTTTATGTAAAAAAGGTATATTAAGCCACCTTTCTACAGTATTAACAGACATTACTCTAAAGGCCTTTAGACCGAAGTTATAAAGATATAAAATCAAAATATCATTTAAAGACCATTTATGAAATAACTGTGTTAGTACAATTATTTCACTTTTCTTTCCCTATAAATTTTGAATATACAAGCACTCTTAATAGCTTTGTAAGGTATAGAGCAAAAACCATGAATGTTCTGAACAAAAAAACCAATTGATTTCATAAAGACTTTAACAACATTTTCATAAAATCTTGTATTGTTGTGTATTAGAAAAAAAAATATAGACATCCCTCATCATCCATTTGAAGAGAAACAATCGAGAATCGGACACTATGTATATCACATAGTATAATGTAATAAAACTAAACCGCCAGTTGAATGCTATTATTAATTTATATAGTATAAATTGTTTATTTTGTTCATATTCTATATTATAATAAATAAATTTACATTATACGAGTAATATTAGGTAGTAAAGGGGATAAAAAGACTGACTTTTTCAGTCATTTTCCTTCCAATTTAGGGACATCTTTTACTTAAAAAAATTTTCCATTTTAGGTGCAAGCTTTTTTTTTTAAATTCAACTACATATTTTCATTATTAGTGCAAGTATTACCTTTTCAAATGCAAACTTTTATATTTAAGTAGTTTGTAGTAAATAATTTTGTATACATAATTATATATGCATTATTATATTACATAGATTTTTTATTTTTATAAAAATTGAAACAATACACTTTAAATCAGAACCAACTTTTATTAAAATATGGTTCAGTTAACAATCATTTCTTGCACTTTAAAAGAAAAACTTGCCCTAATTAAAAAAAAAAAAAAAACTGATTGAAACTAAAAAAGAAAGGTTGCTTAAGAAAATGCTTGCCTTTAAAAAGAAAATTAAATTGGAAATTCTATTTCTTAAAATAAAAAAGGTATATTATTTTCCCACTTGTATTTCCTTAGATAATTTATTTATTTATTTATATTAATATTACATACAAAAATGTAATGCAATATTATTGAACCATCGGCTACTAAGGCCATTATAGGTTTTATACTGTTATTAAATTATATACTATAATATTATTTATTTTGTTTATATTATATACTATATATTTACATTATATTTGCTTGTAAGAGGGTATATAAAGAAAAAAACACTTACGACCTGTGCAGGGATCGAACCCACACTCCTTCGGTTAATACGCCATACGCCTAACAACCAATCAACAAGACTACCGAAGCCCCTTCCTTAGAAAAACATCATGTAGTTAATTCATTTTATTTTTTACTAGCATATTTTTAGGGGTTTCACATCTATACGTATAAAACAAGTATGCAGCTTTTTTGTTTTTTTTTTTTTTGACACATAACACAATAAAATGAATTCAAATTAAAATAATACAAAAGCCATAATTTATTTTTATCATATTTATAATAGTAATTTTCTTTATACAATCATTATTTATTCATAATTTTAACCCCCAAAACGACAATAGAGCTTATTGCAATCTTTATTTGAAGTTTAAAGATTTATAACTTTATTATTAAGTTATTAATTTTTCTGAAATTTATAAAGTTTGTCAATTTTAATCTTTAAATATTGTAGTAAATAGAAACAATAAATATTTCATCAGTTTAATTACAAATACGATATATTGAAATATTTCATACAATCACAGATTAACTACAGTCACTGTTACTGTTCGTTAACGTTAGTAAAATAGTTTTGTACTTTTTAGGGTTAATTAAGAACCATATATATACGTAATGGTAAAACAATAAATTGATATTTGTAATAATAATAATTTGTAATTAATTTTATTTTAAAATAATATTTAAGTTTTTTCGTAATATTATTATCTTAATATTAAATTAAATATTATAAATGAAATGCAATTTTTTAAATATTGAAAAGCTACGTAAATAAAAGATTTTATATTAAAGTTAATATTGTTCCAATATATTTATATTTTTTTTACACTGTAAATGATCTAGAAATTTTGATGAACAATAAAAAAACATTTTAGCTTTTGTTAGTTTACGGGCCATGTATAAGTTTGCGATAAATTTTTTTTTTTTTAGTGCGTTCCCCTGCCACATAATGAAACAAGGAAATTACACAGCCTTTCAGACGTGGCCGTACATCGTGTAAGGGGAAATTACTCTTACGACGTGTATGGGATCCGAACCCAAACTCCCTCGGTGTTTACAGCGTATTTTATACGCTCTTACCTGGTCGGCCGCCGAGACCCCTTTTGCGATACTTAAATTTTTACCTTAATAAGTTTTATATTAATTTTAGCTTTTCAATCCATTTGAATTTAGAAACTCATTATATATTGCATACGTACAATGCAACAAATTAGTCCTGTAGTATACCTATATGAAATCAACTAATTAAAGAAACTAATATGGTTATGCTGAAGTTCGGTGAAAAAACCGTTCGAATGAAAAAGTCCGTTCCGTATTCGAAAAAATTGGTATGCTATAAAAGTCAATTCGGCTGCAAACACTTTTTGCAGATGTGAAAATCATATATGTTTCTAGATATCATTTGTATCTAGTACATTTTTGGTAAATATTTTTTTTGTATTTGTTCAATATAAAGCAAATATTCAAAAGTAAAATACGTTTAAAGTAATTTACATTAATTATAAATCGATAATGCAAGTAGAATAGTAGAAACAAAATGTAGCTACTTTAGAATAATTTGGAAAATTTCAAAGGATTTTCGTTTGGAAAAAAAATTACTCAAAATATTATTTTTTACCCTAAACAATGAACCTATTTTTAAAAAAAAAAAATTTTTAAATTTATAACTTTAAAAAAAAGACTTATCAAAACAAAAATTATCTTTACTTTTTTTTACATTTAAAAAATAAAAATTATTTTGCACTAAATAACACTTCCTTCTTAACTGCTTGCTTTCGAATGATTAATTGTGTGGAAAGGAATTTAATTAATTTCCATCCATTTTCCACATCTTGGACAGGGGAGTGGACCGAAATCTTTTTGTTTTTAATCTTATGTGGCAAAATTTTATTTTTTCAATATCTTACTTTTTCAAAATCTTATTTTTCAAAATCTTATTTTACAAAATCTTATTTTACAAAATCTAATTTTTTTGTAGTAAATTTTATTTTTCTTATCAAAAATCTTATTTTTTTCCTTTTCCAAAATTCCTTTTTCTGAGAAAAATTGATTTTTAAGAACAAAAAAAATAATGAAAAGCATTTTTTCTATCAAAACTCTTGTATATGCTAATTGTGAACGATGCATGACACTTCACCGAAAAAAAAAATCTCGAATTTAAATTTTTTTGAAAAAATCCCGAATGTTAGCCAAAAGCCTGAAAAATGTCTTGAAAACGAAAAATATCGAATTTAATTTCAAAAATATTTCGGTGAAATTTTAAAGTTGGTTACAAAATCAGAATTTGTATTACAGAATATGTATATAGGTACTTATTATGTATATAGGTACTTTTACAGAATATGTATATAGGTACTTATTATGTATATGGGAGATTCTGAATTAGGAGGGATTATATAGAGTTGGATTCAAAAGCAGAGTTATATCCTTTTTCTAGAATATTTATTTTTATGTATGTGCTAGGTTCTGAATTAGGAAAGATTTGATTATATTATAAGGATTTGTATATTGTTATATTGTTTTTGCATTTATTATAAATTAATGCATTTCTTATAATATTATGTATGTAAAAAAGATATATAAATATTAAGTAGATAATTTATAACATTTTTTTTCTTATCAAAGATCTTATTTAACCAAAATCTTTTTTTTTTCATTCTGTTTTATTCATTCATTCATAAGATTTTGTAAAATAAGATGAAAAATAAAAAAATTTCGGTACAGACCCTTTCGACAGACTACAGCATACACAAAAAAAAAAAAAAAATTTCGAAATAAAAATGACATTTTGCAGCCGTGAATAAAATTCTGATTTCAGCATACCATAATATGGAATTTTTGTTCATCGAAACATTAACCATATAAGTAAATGCTCCGAATATAAGCTAACCATATAAGCTAATGCTCTAAATAAAAGTTAGTTTGAAGCAGAGTAGATAAAGAGAAAAATAAGGGAAAAAAAGTTAATATCCTTTTCATTTGCATACAATTTTTTCATTCCATATAAGTATTACTATACCTAAATTGCCTCCTTTCAAAATAATCAAAATTAGTTAAAATCATTTAGGAATAATTGCTTAAATTTCTCTGTTCCGCATTTATATTATTTTTTAATTTAATAATTTAATTTTTCATAATAAATTTATATTTTTTAGGATTTTAATTATGAATTTTATTAATAAATAAAATAAATAAATATTTTTATTTTTAAGATTCTAATTTTAAGATTATTTGTTTATTTTTTGATTTTATCTTTTTTTATTAATTGTAATTTTTGTAATTTTTTTTAATTTTTAATAGTAGTTTAAAATCAAAATTAGTCTGTAATATTTAATAAAAATTGTAAGTTTTAATTTAAGAATAAATAAATAATTTTTTTTTTTTTTTTAAAAAAGAAAATCCATAATAATTATTATTATTGTAATTTAAAATAAAAAAAAAATGTATAAACAAAAAAATAATAAAAAAAAAATGAAAAAAAAAACGATTTAATATTTAATATTAAAATCATATATAATGATTTATAATAGGTTTCGAGTTATCGAGATATAAATTATATATAAAATTTAAGGACAAGAAAAATAATATGACAAACTGTACTAAAATGTAAATTTATTTGAAATCGAATTCTATATATCTAATATATAATTTATTAATTAATATTATATTTATTTTCATTTATTTCAAAAAAAAAAAAAAATGATTCATTCATTCACTTCTATTTTTATTATATCCTTATTTTGTGTTTATATCCTTATGAAAATGTTCGTACCATATTTTTCTTATACTTGCATAAGACTTTGATAATTGATTATTACTATAAAAAATAATAAATTATTCCTGTAACTTCTCCAAAATTTCCAAAAATAAAACTTTTAGTACTCGTATTAAGTATAATGTTTAAATATCTTATTATTATCCTTTTTTAACAAATAAAAGTTCAAAAATTTATTTATTAAAGTTTTATCTTTTGGTATTGAAAACATTTTTTCTTTAAGTACAATTGGTAATTTGGTTACAGTTGGGAGTACATTTTGAGGAATAATTAAGCTCGGAGATAAAAAAATATTCTTATTAGATCATATTTTTTTTTTATAAAATTGAGGTTATAAAATTGAATATATAAGTAAAATAAATGAGATCTAATATAATATAACGAGATAGGTACCTAATAATGATTCTGAATAAAACGAAATTAATTTAATATATTTTTGTTTTTTGCTAAGACTGGCGAGAATCTTCGAAAAACACAAAAAAAAATACTATATTGGTATTGTTAGATATTTATTGACAAAATCTGTATACTACTTTAGCCTATAGAATGGGATGAAAACTCCTCTAACTGATAACGCCGTATAATGGCTAGGGAGTAGGAACACAAAAGAATAGGACAGAAAAATAAAATGAAATAAAATATTTAATCACCAACGCAATCTTTAGAAAATTACGAAAAAAGTGATAAAAGTGATATTGAGGGAAATTGCACAATAATTTTTGATCGTGGAAAAAAAAACGAAGTATAGAGAAGTATAAACTTTAAAATTAAACCGTTATTAGAAAAATCAATTGACTATTTTTACCATTTTTCACTATCATTATTTAATATATCAACTATATTCTATTAAAGAATTAAAACTCATTAATGAAATTCTTTAAAATAGTCACAATTTCATTATTTTTAATGAAAGAAAATTCTAAAAAAATTCGGTATCTAATTTTACCTATCTGATCGTATGCAATTGATTTAGACTGGTTGTCCCCCCCCCCCCTTCCTTCTTTCTGTTGAATAAAACTATTTGTTATTAATTTAGATTTTTTACAGATACCTAACTGAGGCATTAATTATTGGAAACTAGGTTTGATTTAATGTTTTCTTTACCAAATACAATATCTAGAATAGAATTTTTTTTTTTTTTTTTTGGTTTTTTTTATGCCACAATTGTATTTTATTGACATTTTTATAACAAAAACAGTAAAAAAATCATTTTCAAAATTTATTTAATTTAAAAAAAAAAAAGTTTTTGCCGCAAATAACAATTTTTTCAAATAATGTTATTGTAATTTTTCTCAAAAGTATTATGTAAAATAAAATTTTTAACGACTTTAAACTTATAGATACTCTTTTATTATAACAAATCTATTGATAATCCACAAAAAAAAAAAAAAAGAAAAGAATAAAAGAAACTACAAAATGTCACAAAAACTGACCAAAACTATTAAATTCATTATTATATTTTTTTTTTTTTTTTTTGTGTTATCGTTATCGTTATTATAACAATAAAGAAAGGTTTCTAAAGGATTGTTTCTAAAGGATTCTATTACGAATATAAATTTTTATTGCACATACTTCAAAAAACTTTTCCTTATTCTTTTCATTCAGTAATCCCAATTTCAATAAAACTGAAAAGTTATCGGTTTTACGGTCTTAAATGTTTTAGCGGTGGGAAAAATGGAAAAACAAAAAAAAAAAAAACTTTCCTCACGGCCATCTTTGTTATATGTTTTTTTTTTTTTTAGTATTATTATTATTGTTACAATTTGTACTCAAATTTTATTTTAATACCAATTTGTACCCAATTTTTTTTTTTTTTTTGTTAAAAATTGCTGTAAAAGTAAAGAAAAATAATATTATACAGTTTCGAAAATGAATTTTAAATTTATATTTTGTATATTAATAGAGAATCCACTAGAGATTCAACTCTACTGTCAAAAAGCAACACTATACAAAATTTGAAGTCAATCGATTAAACCGTTTTTATTTTAAAGCGAAAAAGTTTGAAAAGAGCAAAATTTTTAGCCCAGAAAAACACCCCGTACCGAAAAACTTTAATATACAAATTTTTATGATGATCGGCTGAGCATTTTAGGAGTCTATAAATCAGAAACAGACAGAATCAAATTCTTAAAATTTGCGTTCAATAGTCTTGTACAATTTAGCTAGCCGAATAATTAACGGCTTACAGAAACAAATGATTACAGAAACTGAAACTGAAAATAAATAGCATAGTGAACGGCCTATGTTAAATGAAAATGTTTTATGTTTTTTTTCTTCAAATTTCGAAGTTTTTTCTAAACCAATTTTATACTTCTATTTTTTATAAGTTATAAAAAGAAACGTCAAAAAAAGTAAGCTTTATTCCTTATTTTAATTAAAAGGGCATATTTTTAGTTTTTTGAGCGTATATTTTTAGCTTTTTTGAGGGCATATTTTATGTTCATATTTGCAGTTTTTAAGGGCATATTATAAGCGATTAAAATATATTATTTAGAGCATCTTTTTGGTTTGAAGAAAAATATATGGCATCAAACTCAATGACAATTTTATCACCAATCAATAACATTATATCGTCGTATCATATGACGATAAAGAAATTTTCCCCTTAGTTACTCCATATTTGAATTTTTAATGAATATTTTTTTTACTTAAAAACAATATATACATATTTATTTGTAATAAATAAATCCTTATTTTAAGTATATTAATATATTGATAATTTCAATTGTGATCAACATTTAAATTTATTTCTTTTTACACCTCTTAAGAACAAGAGATTTAGAATAAATCTCAATTTGGCACAGCTCCGTACATGGAAATTCATTTTTAATGCGTACAAAGTTCATATAGCTAATCTCCGAAAGTTGGCAAACATACATATATAATATTAATAAATTAGAGAAGAATATCAACATCTTCGTTCTAAACACTCCTCCCAACATCCAGTAACTTTCCATGTTTACCAATTTTCTTTATTCTAATGAACACTACATATATTGTACCATAGTTTCTAACCTAATATTTGATTTAAAGGATGATGCGGTTTTTCATTCTAATGCAATACTTCCAAAGAGAATTTTCAAATTGCTGTTTAATCGTATTAATGTATTTTGAAATTATTACAACCTCGCAAAGAAAATTATAAAATTCTGTTGATTTCTGTACGTTTTTATTTTCCTTGATGTTACGAACAATAAATTACCGCAGAATATTTCATTACAGAATGCAACTTTTTTACTTTAAGGATTTGATTCAGAACTGAATGCACCAAAGTACTTTTTCAGTCATTTAAAATTCCTCTTTATGATCTGTTCCGCTTTTACAGACAAATATAAACAGATATTTAATACTAAATAAGTCAAATATTACTAATTTTTTGTCGGTAACTGTAATAAATACACTATATAGGTAATATTTATAGTTTAAAAAAAAAACTTTATAGTTCTTTCTTCAGTTTTGTATCATTTTTCATTCCAATTGGAAATAAAATACAAATTTTGGAGCAAAAGTTGAAAAAGAATAAGCATAAGTTATTTTAAAAGTGTTGTGGAAAAAAAAAAAAAAACAAGAACACAAGATGTTTTTTTTTTTAGATTTCATATAAATTTTTTTTTAGTACAGCGTCCTTTTTATTCCTTAACTTTATGACTTTTCATCAGTTCGAATAGTTATAAAAAGTTTTTTTTTTTTTTTTTATTTAATAAAAAGTAGGAAAAAAAAACGAAATGTGATAATACTAAATATATGTATATATGTATGTATGTATATATTATGTTTTTGAGAATATTATGTACCTACATAAGAATTTTACTTTTTATTGAAATTTTAAGACTTTTTTTTTTTTATGATACCAATTTTTTTTTTTTTTTCTTATCATTTAGTGTCGGAATCCCATTAGAAAGCATGGAAATGCTTAAGAAAAAAAAAAATTTTTTTTTTGTAGATTGCAACATAAAAAAAAATCGAAAACGGAAATAAATCAATAAAAAATTGAAAATATTTTGATTTTTTATTCAAAGAACTTTGATTTTAATAACAAAAAAAAAAAAAAAATTAATTTAAATTTTTGTATAAAAATAAAATTAAAAAAAAAATATATAGCTATTTATTTAAAAAAAATTTTTTTTTTTTAAAATCTTTTAAAAGATTTACTTCCTGTTTTTCTTTAAGAAAATATAAGAACAGCATATTGTAAAGAATACTTAAGGATAAAAATCAGTTTTTCTTTATTTTTTTAACTCATTGCGATAATGGAATAAATTTCTTGGTATATATTCGGTTTTAGAATAGCATCAGCACAGCAGCAAAGGAAATATTATGTACATTCAAATGCAAATAAAATATTTGACATTTATTCAATTAGTTTAAAAAAAAAATAAAAATTAAAATAAAAATTACCAAATTGATTTTTTAAAGTTAGTTAAAAAGTTTAAAGTTTTCCTATAATAAAGGAAAGGATTGCAAATTCTTAAACAGAAATATAATTATTATTCTTATAATATTAATATTATTCTTTTTAATTAAGATTTAAATAAACTTAAAGTGTTCTAAAATAGACCTAAAGAACGTCTAGAAAAGAATACTTTCCGTGTAATTTATAAACAAGAATGTATACAAGTATAAGAATTGTTTGAAATTCCTCGCTATATTATTAAAAAAAAAATATTTTAAAATTAGATTCTTATCTAATTTTAAAAAATCTTATAAAAGATTTAAGTCTAATTAAGTCTAAGATTTTTGTCTAAGAAATTGGCCACATTAGATTAATATTTTTGAATTCTACTACGTAAATTTTAATACATTAATTAATTTTTTTTAAAAGTCTCCTTCGTTTCATGTTCTGTTCAAAACATTGACAAAAAACTAACCTCTTTAAAACTCTAAATTTATCTATAACTCTAAGTAAATCAATATGCTGAAAGTAATCTTTTTCTAAAATTAAATTACGATTATACTTCAGATAAAAAAACACCTTTCTAATCATAGTCAGCTACTTTAAAATCACAAAAATCATAAATTGGTAATGGTTCCAAATATTACGAACATATTCGATAAATTAAAAAAAGACTATGATTGATTTGGTGGTTTAGTGGTTTAAATAAAATAAATAAATATAAAAATGTTTATTATTCATATCAAAAGTCACTGATTTAAATGGAATGGATCTATAATAAAAATAAGTTATATTCAAATTGGTGAAATCATTATAGGCTATAAATAATCATAGGCTATCAAACAAACTCAGTTAAAATGAATTCTTTTCGAAAATCTTCATTAATTCCTATAAAATTAAAATTCAAAACAAAAATACGAAAATCTAAAACAAGTTTTATTTTTAATATAAAAAGAAAAATCAATTACTAATATGGAATCAAATATCGAACATCATTATCTGACGTAAGTATTGTTTAACGTTTAGATCAAGATGTTTAGATTAAGCAGATTGGTATGTTTAAGATATTATCATATACATAAGTATATTCTAAAACTATAAGTTCTTTCTTAAATAGTTATAACTTTTTAGATCTTGTCTTATTAAGATTATATTCGATCTCTTTTTGATCTTTTCTTTTTTCTTCTTTGTTTTAAGTTTTACTAAATTTTACTAAGTTTTTCCTTTAAATATTTATATTTTTTTTTTAGAGTTTTTATAATCACGTTTTAATATTATACCTACTAATCCTAATTCATTTACCGTAGAGATTTTTTACTAGATTTATATTTTAATTTACCCGCCACACCCGAATGGGAAAGACAGCCATCATTTTAATGTCACATTCCATGTGACAGAGAAATTTTCTTAAACTTAAATAAATAAATATATTTTAATTAAGCTCTTTTGTAGTGTCTCCTGTGAACCACAAAACAATTCCCTATTTCACTGCAAAACTTTTATTTTTTTTAATTATTGTTAATGGAATTAATCTCATTTTCAGAAAAGTCATAAACTTGAATGTGCAAAAAACTAAAAAAAAAAAACATTTCTTACATTAAGAAAATTTTACTAAAAAAACAAAATACGAAAAAAATTTTAATGCATTTAAATTTTTTTTAAAAAAAATTAGCTATAAATAGTTAAGAATATAAAAAATTTAAAAATTAAAAACTTTTCACTACTTAAGAAAGTTTTCCAAAAAAAAAAAAATATAAATTTAATATCAACACGTAAAATGAAAAACTATAAAGTTAATTTAAAATTTCTTAAGATTTTTTGTATTAAATAATTTTAACAGATGGCGTCTGAAATTTTATATGTTCCAAAAAAAAAAAAAATTCAAATTCAAATAAATAACTTCAAATAATACAAGTACCTAATTAAAAATTTTATGTATACGTCATGTTTTCTAATTAAAATGCATGATATCTACTGATTTAGTGGCATCGATTAAAAGTTAACATCAACTTAAATACCTAATCTTAAAATTTTATTATGATTCCATTTGTCACAAATAGATGTCGTAAATGTCACTTTAAAAATTTCATATTACCTGAAATTTAAAATTAATTACATCAAAGTTACAATTAAATTAAAATATATTAAAGTCACATATTTAACAATAAAATAAAATGAAAATTTGCGTTTTAATAATGAAACTTTTAAAATTAAAGAAAAAAATAAAATGGAAATTGTATTTATTATTATAATACAATGAACTTCAACTCCCATTTTAATTTTTCTTTTAAAGTTCATTTGAAAAATGTTCGGTTTTATTTATAATTTTCATCAATAAAAGGATAACAAACATATTCCAAAAGTAAAATCATTATTTTAACATGTGATAAATCATTACAATATCAATAATGCTACATTAAAAACGAGGAAGAGTGTAGAGTAGACTGTGTCAACTCTAGAATATTAACACGAAAATAATATAATGTCTGCTGTTTTCAAAAAAAATATATAATCATATTTTAGAAAATTTAAAATATCTGACTTAATTAAATAACCAGATATACATATATTTATGTGAATTTTGGAGTTGTGTGATAGCTACTCGATCCCATTGCACCCAATCAACAAAATTTTATAGAAATTCTTGCCATGAAACTTGAACATCTTTTACAAAAATTCAGATGTCTATAATTTGCTTTTTAAAGTACCAACACAATATGAACATATTTTGTATACATTTCGCAGATACTCGTACTTATTGCGTTAGACTAATCTAATTGTGCAGATATCGTTGGTATAAAACTTAATTCTTTTGACAAATTTAATAACAAATTTATTATAATCCAAAATGCGTAGTTCATATACCGTACGCGTAATAAATTGCGTACCTATACTGGTATTCTTAAAAAATCTTATGCAATATTCTTGAAGAATCTTATCTAGTCAAAAATTTTGTATATGAAAATTAAATTTTCAATTGTTATATAGAAGTTCTACATTAATTTATATTATTTTTGTCTTTTAAGAGTACAATAAAAGTAAAAACATCAAACAACACATAATTCCAAAGATCTTATTTTATTATGAAAATTTCCTAATTTTGACAGTCAGATTTATGTGTGTAAGTTTTAATAAATACATACATATAATTTTTTAAAAAAGGTTTAATTACTTTCTTCGTACTTGGATTTTACGTAGCTGTTTGTGTTGCTGTCTATTTCGTAATTATTTAAAAATGTTTTAATTATCCGAATAATAATGACATCTAAAAAACTATCAGCTATTTAATAATCATACCAAGTTTCAATATAAACAAAATGGTTTGTGTCTTAGGAAAATTATTATCAATTTTAATTACTATAATATCAGATAATTATGCTATAATATCAGATATATGTAATATTTGATAATAATTTTATTTTTTTAATTAAACCCGGTAATATTTATTTCACTAAAAAATATATATATATATATATATATATATATTCATATAATTATATTAAATATATAAAATAAATGTAAAAAAAAACCATAAACAATACAATTTTTGTAAATAATTACTATAATGTATATTTAAAAACATTAAATAAACTATAAAATCTTGTTATAAAAATTTTACTTTATAAATTTTATATAAAAAACTAAATTTAAAATATTGTTTAAAATACAAAAAAAAAAAAACAATTTTTAAAAATTAAAGAAAAATAAAAAATAAAATTCTAAAAATTTGAGAAAACTAAAAAAAAAAAACGAAATAAAGGAAAATAAATAAAAAATCCATAAAAATAAAAAATTAGTTGTAATTATAGTTGTAAGAAATGAGATTTTTATATTTAGAATAATTAATATTATATTTAAAATATAATAAAAATAAAATTAATAAGTATAATCTATTAAAATTAAATTTAAGATTATCTTATAATATTGTAAAAAATATAAGAAAATTCAAAATGAAAAAAAAAAATATATATATATTATATTAAATAAAAAAGAATAAAAAAAAAAAAAACAAAACACTATAATAAAAGTTAAAAATAAAAAAGTTTTAATAACTGCCTTTATTTAATTAAGTTTTTTTTTTTATATGTAAATTACCTAATAAGTTTAAATTTATATATGAATAGGTAATAAAAATATATTAAAAATTTTTATTTTTATTTTTTTTATTTGTTATTAAAACCGACATTAAATAAAATGAAACAAAATTAAATTTGTTTATTATTATTATTGTTAAAATTAAGTTTTTATAAAATTTTATTAAACAATTTAATTAATTTTTCTTTTTAAAATAAATCACATTTTTAATTAATGAATAAAAAATTTATATAATTGTTTTTTAATTTCAATATTTTTTTTTAAATTTTTGTATAAAGATAATTAAGGTAAAATATCATATTAGAAAGGATAATTGGACAACATTTTATATTAATTTAATTTTTTTTTGTTTTTGTTTTTTACGAGCGTTCGTGGAAAACTCGAAAGTCATCAAGTATGTAACTGCATGTGCTTCCTCAGAGTAGTGTGGAACTTTAACAAACCAAAACCATCCCCCTTTTAAAATCAAACTTAATGGTTTTAAACGTAATAAAAATGTACAGTTTGGTTTTGGGGATAGGGATATAGGAAGGATGATTGAGAAAATTGGAATTAAGAAATTTGGATTATACTATCCCCCATTTGAGATAGGTAGGAAAATTTACAAGGATATTTTGAAGAAAAATGTTAATAATCCTCTTAAACTTAAGTAAATCGTACAAATATGAATTACAAACTTTAGGGAACACATGCGATGGTATATGGTTCCACAAACGGGACGTGCGCATGACAAACGAATTTTCATAAACTGTATTTCGCCATCTTGATAACTCTACATGGTAGGGATGACCATCGGTTGCACTACTTGTTTCTCGTTGGAAAACTTTGATTGTAGGAATTAACTGTTTTATTTTTTTGGAACAGGTGTTAATCCCTACGAGATATCTATAAAATAAGGTCAGTGACCCAACTGTACAGCGATGGCTGAGTGGAAAAAGCATTGAAATTTACACTGGGGTCGTTGATAAGACGAATAGCTTTGTTTTTCACATTATTTAAAATTGAAGAAGTTTTTATTTAAAAATTATAAACTTTGTGTTCAAAAAATTCAATCGAAAAGTAAAAGTACTATCCAACTAATCATTAAGCTTTTATTCTGTTATTTACATAAGCAATTGAATTTTTAGCACATTTTTCAAAAAAAAAAAAATTGAAAAATTAGATTATTGCCTTCACTCTGTTCGTTCGTCAGTTTGTTTACAAAACTTCTACTTCGTTAAAACGAGAGCTATGAAATTTTAATTATGTATATGTATGTACCGTAAAAATAATTATTATTGTGCAACAACTTTTTCCTGTAGTCCCACTCATAACAGAACTATACAAATAAATATAAAATTAAATAGGGTCAAAATTAAAAAATTTGCAAATTTGTAACTTAGGCACTTTGTACTTTTTACTTTTTTCAAAGTAAAACACAAATGCTTCAACGTTATACGTTTACATTTACATAATATAAAATTCTAAGAAAATTTTAAAAACCTTGGTGCAACTCACAATATTTATTGTATTTTGGAAATGTTGCACCTTTAAAAACCTTTAGTTTTACATTCCGCCTTGTTAGTTTATAATTTCAATCACCCACTATTATTCGTTCTTCGAATATTTATCTCTTATTCTTTAGGTTCTTTTATAAATTTGACAACCTTTTCATTTTCCAATAGAAAACTTAGATTTTCACTGCTTCTTATTTGTTATACTTTAATACTCTTTTCACTTACTCTTAGTGAACGACTAAAGTTTCATAAAACTCTCTTAGAATATAATATAATAAATTATAACATACAAATGATTTAACTCAAATACATTTTTGAAACTTTAGGATGTACTGGAATAATTATAAAAGGCTTTGGGATCAGAATAATAGATATTATTCGAAAAGAAAACACTTTTTAGCACTTTTCCAAAAAATAAATTGGATGGTTTCTTGTTAAATTTATTAAAATATGTAGATTTGTATGTTCATATTTTTCCATCGATTAAAATAAAACAATACAACTTTTAATCTCTTTAAAAAATCAATTTTCTAAAACAACTTTTTTACATTTCTTATAAAAAGCCACCAAAAACCAAACGACTAAAAAGATCTACAGTGAATCATAATCAAAATTGTCGACTTTAGTATTAATACATTAAAAAAAAAATAATGATAATATGGTCACTTTACGATGCAATATATTATTAACAAAACAGTACGATTTTGGTTTGTGAGTCACTGTATTTTAAAATATTTACAATTCATGTTCTACTTTATTACTGGTAGATCCCTAACTAATTATTAATGTTACGAAATTTTTAGTTAAAAAGATCCATAATATTAATTGTAAGGTAAGCAGACACACCAAGTTTTTGTGTACTATGGTAAGCAAGGATTATTTTTGTAGGGATGAAGTGAAAAAATGAGGAATCGCTGTTGCAGCAAAGTATGTTTATAAAGATTATAAGCATTGTAATTTAACATATTATGTCATGAGATGTGACTACTTTTTTTTTATATTATTCATATTAAAATATTTGATTTTTGTTTCTCATACAAAAGAAATCGGACAGACTTTGAAAAAAAAATTAAAATAGCTTTAGTTTTTCTTTTATTTTTTGATTCTTAAGGACATTACGCATTTTGTGTCGAAACAAAAGTAATAATATCCATTTTGCAATGCCTCAAAAATAGTTAACTAGAGATCGAACTATTCATGAATATATGATTCGTGAGGGTAAAAAATATGATAAAAAATTTCATATTTGTATTATACTCGTAGATTACTTATCGGACCGGAGCACAAATTTCGAAAATTATAAATTTAATTTAAAATTAATTTTATTTATTTTGTTTTTTTAATTTTTATTAGTTGGTACTAGGTACTATTTTAGTTAGGTATTTAATATAAGCTAAAAAAATAAATGCTTTTACAACCTTTGTACAAAATTTCAGGTTTCTGTCTTTATTAAATTCTTGTTCAGTCTTGAGAGTTGTGTGGGAGATACGCGAACAACCATTCCAATTCATCTGGAATTTTAAGGATAACAGGGATTCAGGAAAAAACACCCTCGTACAAAATTTTAAGTTTCTATCTTTATTAATTTCGAAGATATGCTTGTTCGGTCTTGGGAGTTGTATGGAAGTTAACCGAACCCATGGTCCAATTTCGCCCATTTGCAATCCCCTCCTTTCTTTAGTCATTGTTAACCTACAGTATAAATTTCATCAAGATAGCATAATTATGTTTTGAGTTATCGTGCGTACGGCCGGACGGAAGGACAAGGACGCTAATTAATGTATGCAGGAAATGATCTGATTCAGAAAATATATACATGTCCATATCTATAACTCGCTTCCTTTTGGTGGTTACAAACATCATACCAAAGTTAATATACCAAATACTTTAGGTGTAGGGTATAGAAAACAGATTTTAAATTATTTTAATTAAAATCTTCCTATTTAAATAATGTTAATAAGTAAATTTATTTAATTATGAACATTTTAAATATAATATTTCCATTTTCCATTAGTCCACAAATAAAAGTATATTTTATCTAAATACCAAAAGTGAATTTAAGTATTAAAGTAAAAATTAATATATATATATTTTATTATATCCAAATGTTTTTCTTTTATCTAATTGAAACCTTAAATGTTGTTAATGGTTTAATAAAAATTAGTCAAAAATGTTTGCTTTTACCATTAATTATTAAACTGATTCTATTAATTAACTTTCAACTAAAATATTAGGTTATTTTATTCTTTTTTCTTTTTTTTTCTATTTTTTTATTTTTTTTTTTTTATCACCTATATACGAGTAGTATATGGTATTCAATTGTTATTAAAGCTTTCAATTACCATTTAACCCCAAAAAATAAAACAAAAATTAATTATCAACATTTAGAAATTAACTTTATAAATACTTATTGTAAAATAACGCACCTAAACCTATACAGTACACCATAATATTATAATAAACATTAAAAATCGTAGACTTCTAATGTATATATATATATATATATATACGTGAATTAAGAACTTAATAACTTTACGATCAACTAACATCCCCTTTATTTTATCATATTAATCTATTAGAAAGAAATTTACTATAATAGCAACAGATCCAGATATTAAATTAACCTCCATTTAACTTTTTTGTTACAAATTTTCATTGCCAAACAACCAAATAAATGATGATGGTTAAAGAATTTTTTTTTCTCTTGTTATTTTTTTTGTTTTTCGTTTATTTTCATATTATTTATTTTAATAGATTCGTTTTAATGATTTTTTCACTTTTAGCGCACTAATTCACAACATGTTCGATATCAGAGTGAAAGGAATAATGATAATTGACTTTATAATTTTTTATAGTCCTTTGGTCATGTTATATTGTCTTATAATTTGCAATAATCCTGGCATATTTGAAACTTGCGGGATTGGTTTTTTTTTTTTTTCTCATACTGAACAGAGGAAATATTTTCTTAATTCAAGTATAAATTTTAATTTCATCCAATATTTAAAATAAACTGAATTTGTGCTATACTGAACAGTCGTTTGGATAATGTAATTTGTGTTTAGGCAACACAATCAAAAACAATAATAGAGTAAATGTTTCTCATAAGGAATACAGATACTGTTCCTTATTTTTACGATTGTATTTTACATATTTAAAATGTTATCAGGAAATGTTATCACAAAATACGTTTTACATAAAGCAGGAGTTACAAGGGAATTTCAAAAATAAACTAATTGTTTTATGGGAACAAGGTGTATCTTTTTAACGATATTTTGAATAACGGTATTCACAGTTTTTCGAATATGGTTTTTCTCTATATGTAAAACATATCGGTACATCCTGTATATAAACATTTTTTTCTTTTGAATTTTTTTTTTTTGTTTTGCTCAAGTTTGTTATGTTTTGCACCAATGATATCATCGCGAAAATTTCATTTGGTAGGTAACATTATAATACCATTCACTACATTTTAAACTGTTTGGTTTGGGAAATTATTTTCAATTATTGATTCATACTGTTAAGTTTCTATAGCTTACACCGTTATATTCTTTTTATTAAGTGTGAAAATAAATAAAATATCAAAAATCTCTTACTTTAGACATTTTTAAGGTGAACTAAAAACTGTAAGTAAGTGATACTTTAACAGATAAGTAACTGTAAGTAAGATACTTTACACCAAGGTTTAACACCAAGGTTTAATATTAAAACCATAATGAATACCACCTCATAGTCGATAAACAATTTTTTATAGATTATTTCAAATCCTTTGGAATATTTTAGTGGGATGCCTTTGTAATAAATTATATACTAGGTATTTCTTAAAAAAAACACACACACAGGTCATAATATTCATTAAAAATTTTTGTCTTTTTTTTTTAATAGCAATAAATTTTTACAATAATAATAATCAAAAAATTTTTTAAAAAAAGGGAAAAACAACCGTGTCCATATTTTTAATTCATTATTATTTTCATTTCTTTCAACTATGTTAAAAGTTAAACAGATTCTATAGATTTTTTTTTTTTTTTTTTTTTGTCAATTTCTGATACGGTACAAATTTTATACATCAATTTTCTTTTATTCACTAAATTTTTTTATATTCCTACCCATATACGATTTTAATGTCCGCGAATAACTTTAACATAAAGTTATATGTAAATTATATTAAAGTTATACAGATAATGACCAATTACCAACTTATATATATGTATAAGTAAATATAAATATATCAGTACCTAATTGCTATATTATGTACATTTTCAAATATAGAATGAAAAAGATGAGAAGAGAAAAGTTGGAAAATTCAGAATGTAACAATAAATAAGAATATAAATCAGTAATTGGAAATTTATGATATTGATGGTGGCGTGGTGCCATGGTGAATATTTTGATGTTCATTATCCATAAACATTATTTTTAACATGGAATGTTAACAATTTTGTATGATAATAGCATTTTATAAAATAAAATATCTATTAAAACAAAAAAAAAAAAAAAAAAAAAAACAATAAACGAAAAAAAAATAACCTGAATATAAAACCCTAGTTAACACAATATAATATTTTAGTTATTTTAATGTTTTTTTATATTCTTTTTCTTTTTTTGTTGTTCTTCGTGAATAACATAAAGTTTTTTTTTTTTTTATAGCCTATAAATATGTTAAGTAATATTGAAAAGGGTGTGTAATAAAATAAGTTCAAAAGGCAAAATCTGACCAATTCACATTTTTTTTCTTTATTTGATCATTTTTACTGATTACGTGATTGAACCAAATCACTCTACATGAAAATCTTCAGTGATTTATTTTAATAATAGTCATTTTGTTTATACAGAAAATACAAAAGGAAATATGTATAAAAATTTATATATATATATAATACAAGTATAAGTGAAAAAATAAATTTTAATTAAATATAGAAATTGAAAATTATGGAAATTGTGAAAAAGAAATTAAAGAGAACATGAAGTGGGAATTAAAAAAAAAATATTTTAAAGGTGTATTTAGAAATTTAGTAAATCACTAGAAAATGTAAACAATGTTTTTATAAAAAGAAGGTTTTTTTTTTTAGTTCTTGCCTCATCTTTTCTTATACAGATTGTGCCTCTAATCTTGACAACATTTTTCAAATTCCTTCCTTTGGTTTTCTGACAAATCAAATCTTATGAACTAAATATGATAACTCAAATCTTTACAACACTTTTCAACTCTATTTTCAATTCTTCCCTTTAAATTGATTTTCCCGATGACACCTTCAATCTTTAGAATAGTTTTTACCTTATTTTGAAATTCTTGCCTACTTTTAACTCACTTTTCCAAACAAAATATACAATTATTCCAAATTTCATATTATCTGATGGTACTCTGTTCTTTTGTTTAAGTTAGTTAAAGTTTAAAGCTGACACTAATACCAAATACATGCACTAACATGGTGTACACTAACACTAACTACATAAGCTGGGTTTAAAATTTTAAAAGAAAATTGTTCGCTTAAAATAATTTTAAAATATATTTTCTCTTTTAAATAATAAAAAATATTTTTTTTATATATTGTGTGAGTAAAACTTCAAGAGTTTTTGTTCTTAATATTTTTTATGTTATGATGTCAATCGAATTACAATTAAAGTATGACCACTAATACAAGTTTAGATGGCGAATCATAAGCAAAAAACTGTAACAGTTCTATTCAAATACACCATTTATTGTAACTATGTGTAATAAAAATAATATTGAAGCAAAAAGAATTATATCAGATAACATATGGCTTACATATAAAATTTTAGAATTAATTTCAGAAACCGAAAATTATAAGTGAAATATTCACTATAGATAAGATTTGTATTGCATGCCAATAAAGGATCCATCGTTTTACACAATTATAATGTATTATAACTTAATACTAATTTTTGAATCTGTAAAAGGATTCGAAAACTTAATATCAACAGGACATCCTTTGGACATAAACTTCTTTTAGAAACAAACGAATTAAAGATTCAATTCTGTTTTTTTACTTAAAGTATTGGATTGTATTAAAACGTCATTAAAAAATTGTAATTTAGAGAAAATCGATTTAAATATTAATTAATCGGGGTTCTGAATCTGTGGTCGGCAATTAAAACCCTACGCTATTGGTCAGATTGAAGACAATAATTAATACATTCAAATTTCAGAAAAAGATTTTATAATCTATATTTTAAATATTTGGTCTAATAATATCAGATTTCAGTAATTGATACATATATAATAGCCCTCCTGGTGACAATAACTATAAATTGTAAACAGAACACTTTATTAATTTAAATTTTTTGTGGAAGAAAATTTTTAATCACATTTATTATCACCAGATTTTATATTGTTTTTATTTTATTGAAAATTTTTTTAAGTTAAAACAAAAAAAATCCATTATTATTATAAAATGTGTCAAACCTTTCAATAAAAATGTTTATCAAACCTCATATTGGTAAAAAAAAAATTTTCATTTTTTTCTTTTTTTATTTTTATCGGCAATTATTTTTCTTTCGTTAATTAAAATTCAATATGAAATTAGTCAGCTTTGTGGTTATTCTTTTGACTTGTAACCACCAATAATGTAACTAATTAATTTTATAATTTTATTAAAAAAGATAAAAATTTCTTTTTTTATAGGTACAGTATCGGATTAAAGTTAAGCAACCAACTCATTGAATATTAAAAAATGACTTAATTTAATGGGTTTTAAATGAGGCAATCCGAAAGTAATTTAATTTGAAATTATGTATAGTGAATACTAAAAAAGATGGACAACAATTTGTGTTATTATGCAATTTGATAAAAATGACATTGACTGACTTACATAAATCTAAATCGTCACAGTGTAAATACAGCTTAAATATAATTGACAATATACCCATCAATGTAAATGAGGACCTTTTAGATTAGACAATATGGGCATCAGTTTATGTACATCCCCTTTTAGATTATTTTATTCATAAAAAATCACTTAGTGAAGCCAAAACACTAAGATTCGTGAAAGAGAATTAACTAAATAATAAATTGAAGAAAAAAGTCATATTTTTGAACAACAAATAAAGAGCAACCAAAAATTAAATATTAGCGAAAAGAAAATTGCATCTAGGGCATATTGCTTTACCGATGATCAACTCCCAGCAAAAATTTAGCAATAAACCCTCAACAAAAATTTAAATTCCTAGAATCATTAGGGCTGACAGAAATACTATAAGGGGAGGCAAACACCACAACACGCAGTAATAGGCGTACACAATAGATCTAAAAAGGTCGCAGTCTTATTTATACCTTCTAATATTAATAACTGAAACTACTAAAATTGTTGAAGATGCAATTAATATTTTAGTTTTATTCATTTATGATAATAGAATAAACACAACATTAAAATTTACGATAAGATGCTTTATGCGATACTTATAACATGATTTATAACATTATATGCCTATAACGTTCTTTATTAAATTTTTTTTTTATGTAAATTTGACTCCGCTAAAATTATTATTTAAATTTTAGCACTTTTTTTAAAAAATCATCTAAATTAATATTGCGGTTTGCTGTTCAGCCACAATATTGGGTTTAATATTTCAAACGTAAATGAAATTTATTTTTTTGTAGTTGATAAATTTAATTTTAGATATTTAATTTATATATTGAATTTTTTATATTATAATACAAAATTTATTTTAAAAAAATGTCATAAGTAATCAAAAATATTGAAGGTAACATCTCAATTCTTTAAAAAAAAATAAAGTTTTAGAATCAACATGAAAAAGAAATAAAGAAACAAGTGGCTGAAAAATTACGCATATTAAATAAATTATACACAAAAAAGGGAAAAATTGTACATTATTTTAAGTTAATAAATATTTAGGCACAATTTTAATTAAACCAACATTTAAATGAAAATTGTAAACCCGTAAAAGACGTAGGTTTTCTAGACTCAAGCAGCAGCAGAACAACTAGCAAACAAAGTACTTTAATAATGAGCATTAGTTGCATACAATCAACAAAAGTTTCATGGTTTTTCTTTCCAAAATTTATTCAACATTTATTTTTTTTTCAAAATATGAATTCTCTTTCTTTTCTTAATTTGTGCCTTATAACCTAGGTAGTAGTCATATCAAAAAAAAAATTTAATTTTGGGACTCCAAAGTTTAAGTAATTTGGAACATTATTATTTACAGCCGCCAAACTTATAACCAAAGATTTAATAATAAAACTACATATATTACTTTTTAGGGAGAGATCTTAACTTTAATAAACAGATCAAATAAAAACTTTTTTAATTTTAAATTTTTAGGTTTTAAATTTTTTAAGGAAAATTTCAAAATACAAGGGCTATGTTGGAAATTGTAATCGGAAAAATCTGATCACGATAATTCAATCTCGAGAAGTTATTCTTCTATAGTTAACATTTCTTAAATGATAAGAGGCTAAATACCACTAAATTGTTTATTGACAAGCGAAATAGATTTAATTTATTTTAATTTTTCTGAAACAAGAGCAGAATAATTAATTTCCGCCTAAAACTATGCAATTTATTTAACAAAATATTTTCTTTTGTATTTTCTTTTTTAACTTAACATAAAAATAAAAAAAAATTGCCTTTTTTAAATTTTTTGCAATTAATTAAAACTAAGGAATTAATACATACTCAAAGGTATGATTAAGATAGTGAGTAAACATTCATAATAATTATTAAGACAAACAATTTAACATAAAAAAAAAACATTTTATTTTTACATGTTAATTTTTAAAGCACGAAAAACCTTTTTTGTTAACTATTTTTGTAGGTTAAGTTATCATAAGTATGTAAGCAAACAACAAAATAAAAGTTCAATAAAAAAAAAAAAAAAAATTTTCTTTTTTAACTTAACTTAACAGATTTTGCCGTCAAAATACAAATAAAACAAAGATTAAAAATTCGATTACATAAAGATGTAAAGCCGAAAATTTAATTCTAACCATTTTCAACTACCTCATCATTTATTATGTGCGCAATATTATTTATTTCCACTCATCATATCTATGTACCTAAACGATATAATTCTAAAAAAAAAAAACAATCTCGGAATATAATTAAAAATTAAAAAAAAAAAAACAAAAAACATTTATCTCTATGAATAATTATTCTCGGGATAATTGAAAATAACAAACAAAAAAAAAATAAAAATTAAAACAAAATATAAACAAAAAAAAAAAAAAAAACTAAATTTGAGTTAAATTTATTACATTTAAAGTAAAAATCAATTAAATATCATCAAAGAATAAATTGAATTTATATTCATAAAAAAAAAAAAAAAAAAAAATTACTAAATAAATATATAGAAGGACATTACAAATTAACTTCATTGTTTTATAATTACTAAATAAATTTTTTACAAAAAAAAAAAAATAAATAAATACAATGATGGCAGTATTTTATTCAAGTTTTTTTCTTTTTCCCCTAATTTTAATATTTTTAATTAAATTCATTTACAAATCTATAATTTTTTATAAATTTTCAGAGATATATTCAAAAAACAATAACAAAAAAAAAAATTTATTACAATTTTAAAATATATTATAGTTAATTTTAACAAAATATTCAAGAGAAAATATAAATAAATTCTAAAAATTTTATTTCCCATACCTACCTATACCCATAGTATGTTATGTTATATATAAAAGCTTAAAATGTTAAATTGCCATAAATTACATACAAACCATTTTAAAGTAATTAAAGATAACATTCATCTAAAAAAAAAAAAAAAAAGAAAAAATATACAAATAAAAAATACAAAACAAAAAAAAAAAAAAAAATTGCAATTAAAAAAAAATGTCACGTTCTGCCCGGAAATGAGTATTTAAAAACAAATAAATTAATTCTATTTCCATATTATTATTTTTATATAATTTTTTTTTTTTTTTCGTTTTTTTTTCTTGTACTAATGTTGGTTCCGGGTTTTTTTTATTATTATTATCTTATACTACTTATTTTAAAATTAGTTTTATTTATTTTTAATTTGAAATAGAATTTTATGTTATTTTATTACATTTTAGTTAGATTTTAGTTTTTTTTTTTTTTTTTTTTATTTGAATATAATATTTAAGTCTGGCATGGACGAGAAATAGTAAATAAGGATAAGGAGAATCATCGAAATACAATAAAAGGAAATAGAACGAGTACGAGTCTTTTATCAGTTTATCGCATTTTAATCCACTAAACAACACCTATATTATTATTAATGTACTCGATCAAGGTTAGTTAAGTTTGGAAAAGTTAGTTTTGAAATATCTACGATAACTTTCTGCAATCTTTATATAATTGATTCCATGATACTTAAAAATGAATACATTTAATTAAATATATCTTATTTTTCTTTTCCTCTCTTTTTAGATTAGAGAGTTTTAAATTAAAGCCGCCCAAAACTTCTTTTCGTTAAAACTATTTTTCACAACGAAAATTTCCCGTAAAAGAAAAAACTAAACATTCGATTTAAATTAAATTTAAATATTTTTTTCTAGAAAATCATAGACATATAGTGTGATTCAATCTAGGTTCTTATATCTAGCTACTAAAATTTTTAAAATAAAAAAAACTTGTAATTTTATAGGTAGGTCAATCCTCAGCTTTGTAAAACGCATTATTAGGATATTATGTAATTTAGGAGTATTCAAGAATATAATCATTAATCAATACATTTTTTTAGTTTTACTAAGATAATAATAAATTATGCATATCAACTTGTCAGGGTCGGAGTTTTTATGTAAAACAATTTTTTTTTATTTTATTTAAAAATATGAAACCTACGATTTTAATGATGTTTCCTTTATATGATTACTTAAAAATTTAAGCGCTTGATTTAACACATTCAGTCTGAATGGATCATTAGTGAAAACATGATTTTCTTCAGACAAAAACTGTATTCGTTAAAAAGAAAATCCTTTACTATATTGCCACGTGAATTACCAGTATACATAATATGCAAATAACTTTTATAGTCAGAATTTTATAAAAAAAAAAAAAAAAAACTTTGTTCTTCGAATTATAGCTCATTATAATAGAGTTTGATCCGATCTAATACAAAACTATTGATAATCTTTATTTATTTTTGTTTTATATTTCACATTGCAACTCTCAGATCAGTTTCCTTTGAAAATTCCTACTTTTAATGTTATAATTGATTGTCCTGTACAAAAAACCAAACAACTTATGATGGGGGTCTCGGTGGCCTAGTGTATATAAAATATGCTCAAAACACCGAAAGAATGTGGGTTTGAATTCCACACACGTTGTAAGAGTTATCCTCCCTTACGACATTTACAGCCGCGCCTGAAAAGAAAAGGCTGTGTAATTGTTGTAATCCTGTTCACATTTATGTGGAAGATAGAAAAAAAAATAAATAAATAAAAACTACTAATGATCGTTTAAAGTTTTTTATAAATTTCTATGATTTATATGGCATATATTCAATTAATAAAAGTATAATGTAGCGTATGTATTATAAACGTCCTAGACATAATAGATCTTACGTCCTTAACTCATAACCTGTTCATATTTTATTGGATTTAATATTAATTTTTTTTTTTTTTTTGTTTGGAAGGAATTATTACCCATATATAACAAAATTTTTCGACTATGAACATAATAAACATTGAAATATTTGAAAATAAAAAATACATTCATAAAAAAAAAAAAAAAAAAGCAAAACAAAAATAAAAACTCAAAAGATATCCTAGTTAGTTATAGTAATTAAAATTTTTACTATTGCAATTGGTTTTAATTCATAGTTTATAATAAAATTCAATATTTTGTACATTAAATTTTTAAAATTTTTACAAATTTTAAATTAAAATTTTTAGAAAATGTTTTATTACTGCTCTTTGGGATTAAAAAAATGAGAACGTTCTATATTTTAAATTATAAATAATAAAAAGAAAAAAAAAAGGCATAAATATTAAATTTAATAAATTTTTGTTTGAAAAATTTCCACTAATGTTTTTTTATAGCTATACAAATGATTGCACAATTTTAATGATGTTTTTTTTTTTTCAATAAATTTCATTTGAATTCTAATTTCAAAGGTTTCTAATCAATTATTAAAAAAAAAAAACAAAAACATATAATAATAAAACTTAGTTGGAAAAAAGAACAAAAGGGATAATTGTTAGTTATTAGAAATAAGTTCAAATTTTGAAAAAGAATTTATTAAAAATTAAATTATGGAATATGAATATTTATTATATAATGGAAAATTTGTTGAGAGTATTTTTTGGTAAATCATAATATTATAATTAGGCTGCGGTGCGTAGAACAAAAAATGTTTATTGTACATAGTAATATTTAATTTATTTGTAAATTTTTTTTTAATTTTTTTTTTTTTCCTACGGAAGTTTGAAATCATCCAAAGCAATCAAGAACACCCATTTGAGTATGTCAGATTCTTAATGACTAAACTCATCTCCCCTAGTAGCGAATATAATGCCGAATCAATCCCCTAACTGATAACGCGGTATATTGACTATTAAGTAGGAATAGGAGAGGGATGCGAAAACTTTGAATTGGAGAGCGAGACTGTAAGAAACAATCAATCCGCCTCTTATTTTTGCTACTTTGCTATCATTGACGAAACCATCAGTAGTTACAAAATAGACTAGTATATAATACCTTCCAGTACATCCTTTTGGATGTAATAATTGCAGGCAGCTCCACTGATGTTATTATTGATATTAAGTAGCGTTTGATTTGATATATATTATTAGACCATTGAAAAGTAGGCGACTTAACCACTACACGCCATGAGTCAATTTTGAACTCCACTGATACTTAATTTAACACAATTTACTGATAAAGTTCCTAACAAATAATTGAATAATCTTCCAAATTATATCTACTTTTGAAGCTCCACAGTTAGAACCTCTTAGAACTCAAATTTGCTATGAGATTGTTTTAAAAGGATTATTTTTAAAAAAATTTTAAATTTTTCAATTACATTGATGGTTCTTGATTGATTTAAATATTAATATTTTTTCTAAAAAAACTTTCTTGATGCGAGTTTCCCGTTTATAATTTACATGTTAGATTTTCTTAAATGCAAGGAAATAAACAATATTTTTCTTTTTAACTTTCCATTTAATTTATTTTAAGAAGTCTATACATACTTCTAAACCATTTTACTACATTAGTAGTTAGGGTACTGATGTAATTATTGTATGTTAAAGAATAATATGTAAAAATACTCCACATCTAAAACACTGTTATGGTTTTTAAAGATAACCATTTTCTTTTAAGAAAAACAAAACGAAAAAAACTGTATGTAACTGTATAAAACTGAAAAAATTCTATTTCTGAAGACAACGAAAACATTCTTTATAATTAATACAAATTCAAAAACTAAAATTTTTTTTTTTTGAAATTAAAAAGGGGAAAAAAAATTAACTTTAAAAAGTTTGTTAATAGAAACTCAAAAGACCCTCACAGAAAAGTTTTCCAAAGGAAGTTAATACTTAACATTTCCTTTTCGATAGGAAAAAAAAAATTAATGATTTTTTTCTATTTCCTTCTTCTTTTGCTTTTAATTTTTTTTTTTTTAGTAACTCTTTGTATTGTGATATCGTCAGGAATCTTAAGAAAAATGTTTAACATTTTCTTGGCAAACATTTGCAAATACACATTGAAATCATCCAAAATTTTTTATATAGGAAAATTCTGTACTTATGAAGAAATTTAAAAATAAAAATTGCAAAAAAAAAAGAATTACAAACGATACCTATAGAAAAAGAGAGAGAAAGAAAACAAAATATATATATAGGGAAAATGAAAATAATGAAGGTGAATTAGAAAATCAATTAACTTAATTAGAAATCAAATTAAGAAAAAAAAAATTTCCTTCTTCTACCTGCGGTTTTTGATTTCAATCCAAGAAAAATGAATTGGAATGTTTCATGTCATGTTGGTTGGTTGCTCCAATTATTTTCTTTCTTGTTTTTTTTTTTTTTTTAAAGCATAAAAATATTAATAATAAGGTATAATAAATTACATTTAGAGTAAAGTAATATCTTTACAAATATTTCTTTTAATTTTTAACTGGTATTGCATAACAAAGAAAAAAAAAAAAAAAACAAAAATTATTTTGGCACTCCAAATAGGCGGCATCAAATTGATATTTAACCATGAAGATGATTGTTCTTAATTAAGAAATTAATTTTCCTTCAACCACGAAATGAGTTTAGAAATGACTTTTTAATTTAAATTAAATTTTTTTTTTTTTTTTTTCAAAAGAAAAAAAAATATAAAGGATTAAAGTTTTTAAGGGTTTTAAGTGCTTCTTTAATTAACTACTCATTGATTTAAACCTGTTTAATTATTTAAAAAAAAAGAACGAATTAAATTACCTATGGTTATTTTTTTTTGACAATAAAATAAAAGCTTTTAGCTGAATTTAATTATTTTTTAATTAAAGTGTGGGAAAACTAGTATAATAGCAAAAAAAAAAAAAATTTACTTCAATTTTTGGAAATTTATTTTAAAATAGTCGTCCTTGTGGCAAAATTTTCATAACTCGATGTGAGGTTTTCTATAAAAAACTAAGAACAAAAACCCAATATTGTAGAAATGTTTTATAATATAGCGTATGTGTTTTCTGTCAAGGAAGCTCCCACATGAAATAAAGTTTAAATAAACAAACAAAACAACAAATATTATATGTGTTGTATAACCTCAGCTTATTCTACAAAAAAGGAGTAAAATTTTTTTTTATAAATCTTATCTATAATACATTTTAACTCTATATATATTACATTAAATCATTTAACGATTCAGCTCTCAATTATAATATTTAACCTCCCAATTTCCATTTAACTCTTAATGTATTTATCTTTATATAGACTATTTTAACCAATCTAACCATTTAAGTCTATGTTTTCCACGTAACTCTCCATCAATACATATTACAGTCAGAAGACATTTTTGTTGTTTTTTAAATATTTTACCTTTATTTGAACTTCACTCTGTAGTTAAAGATAAAATGTTGTGTCTGGTCCGAAAAACATCTAATCATCAACAATTTCTCGTTAGCCAGGTTTCAATAATTTAAAACTCTCATTTAACTATAATAGGGCAATACAGTTTTTATCTTTTTAAAACAGTTTTTATCTTTTTTAGAAGACTGCTGATGCCATCACAAATTCGATGACACATGAATGATCCATAATGTTTAGTTCTCTTTCTCATAATTTCTATAAAGTAACCTTCAATCAACAGAAGAAGGGGGAATCATTAACATGGTAAGTTTTAATGCTTCTAAAGCACCAAGTATGATGACAGAGATGTTATCAACTAAAATAAGTCGCACTTTGCCAAATATTTTTTGTTTGAAAATGTAACTATTAAAGTCTCTGAATCTTTAAAAATCTTAGGTAAGAAATTAAATGGAAAAATTTCATTGAACGACCACAACTTTTCGGCCGCTAAAGATAAAGGTACAAAATTATATACAAAAGGAACATTCAGTCAAGACTTGAATATAATTCTAATATCTTTCTTGGTGTCTTATGAAGATCTGCACCAATAGAAGCAAAATAAAAATTAAAACTACAGCAATACCGATCAAGTTTTTCTGAAAGCAAATTTTTCTTTTCTATACAGAATTGGGACATTTCAAAAAAACATTTGATCAAATCAACATTTTAAAAAAAAAAAAAAAATGTCAATATAATATTTATATAAAAAATTGATATAAAACTTATAACACTCTCGATTTTTATACCCGTATGAACTATGTTCAAGGGTATAATAAATTTGCCATTACGTTTGTGACACCTTAAAGGAGTCGAGCTAGATATAGTGTCAAAGGTATGGATCGGCTCAGAATCGAATTAAGTCGATTAAGCCATGTACGTCCGTCCGTCCGTCCGTCCGCACGATAACTCAAAAAATAAAGGAGCTAGGAGGCTGAAATTTTTTTTACGTCACTTTTACAAAATTGTTAGTTTTGCTACTTAACTTCAGCATTTTCGGCCGCCGGGTTCGAGTAGCTGCCATACAACTTCTTTCTTTAAATGGAAATAACCCAGTGTCTATTCAATCTAGGTATCTGAAATTTTGCAAATGATGATCCAGTTTTATGGCAACAACTTCTGTAAAATTTGGTTATGATGATATGGCAGGTTCGGAAAGTTGCCATACAATTTCTCTTTTTAAATGAAAATAACTCAATGTCTATTGAAGCTAGCTATCTTAAATTTAGTGAAAAAGTGTAGAGTTGCATGCCAAAAACTTTTGTAAAATTTGATTGGTCTAAAGCAGCCGGTTCAGGTTTCTTGCATTTCTTGGAACTTAATGAATCTAGGCGCAATAGATTCGGGTAGCTTTCATACAACTCCACAATTTACATAAATATATCTCTGTAGTTCGGTACTAAAACATCTGAATGTTTTTAAAAGATGATCAAGTTTTATAGAAACAGGATATATTACGTTCATACGGGTATCCCAGAGTTGACACAGCCTACTCTACTGCACTCTTCCTCGTTATTATAGAAATCATAAAAAGTAAATTTTGACATACCAAAAAAAAAAAAAAAAGTGATATTCATTTTACCCTTTCGGGAAAATTTTTTATTCAATTGCATTGCTTACTTTCTTTTGACAACAAAGGAAAATTGTGTTTTGTTTTATTTTTAAGAAATCATAAATTTTTATTCTTAAACCCTACAGCAAAAAACAACAATAAAGTCAAAAAAAACAATAATAACAAATTTATAGTAAAAATGCATAAAATAAAATGCTTCAAGTTAGTTACTTTAGAATGTTATCCTGATTTTTAATTTATTTTTGTATTTCTTTTAAAAGAAAAAAAAAATTTAAAAGTAAATATTAATAATAATATTTCCTTTACTTATTTTATTTTTTATTTTTTTTTAAAGAATTCTTTATTTTACTAAACATAAAATTTCTTATGGCAAAGATGCATATAATTTAAAGAAAATAAATAAAATAAAATCTATAGATTCGTATATAGGTACATATATATATAAATTTTTATCAGTATTAATCTTTTAAATAATATTATAATTTTTTTTTTTTTTTTTTTATTATGATTTTCTTTAATAAAAACTAAAGAGGAATTATTCTTGACATTCTCACCTTTAGAATATTTTATTAAAGAAAAATAAAGAAAAGAGAAAAAATCCTTTCAAAAGAGATAAAAAAAAAAAAAAAAAAAAAAACAGAAAGAAAATAAAATATGTATATTTTTTTCTTCTTTTAAAAGTTAATTTTACACCTTTATCATCACCTCTACTGTTCCACAATAAGATATTTGATTTTTATTAACTTTGAGTAATTTTTTTGAGCAACGATATTCAACTGGAACAAAGTAAAATGTACCGCAGAATATTAAGCATTGAAAGTATTACGCATAGAAGCATTCACGCAAGAAAATTTAAATATTCTGAGAAGAATGGTATTTTGATAATCTCAAAATTATATAATAATGCCAAACATAATTATTTCATCGTATGGTATATCAGTTTACCATTCACAATAGTTAGTTGGAATATAAAAACTTCAACGAATTTCATGAGTATTTTAGAGTTTTTAAACCAACTGATATAACGTATAACATTTTAAGATTCTTAAGTATAAAGAAATGACTTAACATAACTCCTTTTGCACGGATTCTAAAAGTATACTTAAATGCGATCCACAAGTTTATAAAAAACGTTGCTTCAAAATGTTATGAAGCTAATTATTTACGAGATTAATTAATCTAAGTTTGAAGTGGTGGTGTATTCTAGTATAATTTTTTGATAGCAGACCATATAGGTTCTCTTAATAAAGTTTTTCTAAATAAGGTTAAAAGTGTTTTGTAAAACTTGCAAAGTTTAAAAAAATATAAAACCTGTTAAAGATAACGTAGAATAATAATTGAACTACAAAACAATTACAAAACAAGTAAATGTAACAGTAAGTCGATGCAACCGACTTATTAATACCCTACACCTGAATAATTCGAATTAAATTAACAATCCATAAGTGTTTTTGGCAGTGCTTGAACTTCTTCCCTTTTCTGTCTTATTCAACTCGAATTTCAAGAACGTAAAAGAGGCATCCGCTTGGGATATTCTTGACACCCACCCCTTGTATAAAATTTTAAGTTTCTATCTTAATTATTTTCGAAGATTGGTAGTCCTTGGGATGTTTGTGTCAGCTACCCGAATTGCCACTCCAATTCATCGAATCCATCTCAGGAACATAAAGAAAACTTGCCAGAACACCATTCTATTAAATTTAAAGGTTCTACTTTTGTTGGTTTTGGAGATATGCTCGTTGCTCTTGTGCTCGTCCGGAAGTTTCCAAAATACGAACCCATGGTTCAAATTCTTTCAAATGTCAGTTTCCAATTTTACAGAAAAGGAAACATAACAGAACATCTTTGTACTAAAAATAAAAGTTCTATCTTTGTTGGTTGTGGAGATATACTCGTTTGCTCTGGGGCTCGTCCGGAAGCTTCCAAGATTTGAACCCATGGACCAAATCCTCACAAATTTCAGAAACATAAATCAAACATGAAGGAACACCATTCTGCCTAATTTAAAGGTTATATCTTTGTTGCATTTGGAGATAATATCATTTGCTCTGAGGCTCGTTCGGAAGCTTTCAAAATCCGAACCCAAGGACCAAATCCTCTCAAATTTCAGAGGCCTAAATCATACATGAAAGAACACCATTATGCCAAAAGTAAAGGTTATATATTTGTTGTTTTTGGAGATAATCTCATTTGCTCTGGGGCTCGTTCGGAAGCTTCCAAAATCCAAACCCATGGACCACATCCTCTTAAATTTTAGAAACATAAATCAAACTGGAACAAACATCATTATAAAAAATTTAAAGGTTCTATCTTTATTGGTTTTGGAGATAATCTCGTTTGCTCTGGGGCTCATTCGGAAGTTTCCAAAACCCGAACCCATGGACCAAATCTTCTCACATTTCAGAGACTTAAATAAAACATGAAAGAACACCACCCTGCCAAATTTAAAGGTTATATCTTTGTTGGTTTTGGAGATAATCTCATTTGCTCTGGTGCTCGTTCGGAAGCTTCCAAAACCAAACTCATGGACCAAATCCTCTTAAATTTCAGAGACATAAATCAAACACGAAAGAACACCATTGTACCAAATTCAAAGGTTCTACCTTTGTTCGTATTGGATATAATCTCATTTGCTCTGCGGCTCGTTCGGAAGCTTCCAAAATTCGAATCCACGGTTCAAATTCTTTCAAATTTAAACCCATGGCCAAATCCTCTCAAATTTCAGAGACTTAAATCAAACATGAAAAAACACCATTCGGCCAAATTTAAAGGTTATATATATTTGTTGTTTTTGGAGATAATCTCATTTGCTCTGAGGCTCGTTCGGAAGCTTCCAAAATCCAAACCCATGGACCACATCCTCTTAAATTTTAGAGACATAAATCAAACTGGAAGAAACATCATTATAAAAAATTTAAAGGTTCTATCTTTATTGGTTTTGGAGATAATCTCGTTTGCTCTGGGGCTCGTTCGGAAGTTTCCAAAAGCCGAACCCATGGACCAAATTTTCTCACATTTCAGAGACTTAAATAAAACATGAAAGAACACCACCCTGCCAAATTTAAAGGTTATATCTTTGTTGGTTTTGGAGATAATCTCATTTGCTCTAGTGCTCGTTCGGAAGCTTCCAAACCCAAACCCATGGACCAAATCCTCTTAAATTTCAGAGGCCTAAATCATACATGAAAGAACACCATTCTGCCAAAAGTAAAGGTTATATCTTTATTGGTTTTGGAGATAATCTCGTTTGCTCTGGGGCTCGTTCGGAAGTTTCCAAAAGCCGAACCCATGGACCAAATCTTCTCACATTTCAGAGACTTAAATAAAACATGAAAGAACACCACCCTGCCAAATTTAAAGGTTCTATCTTTGTTGGTTTTGGAGATAATCTCATTTGCTCTGGTGCTCGTTCGGAAGCTTCCAAAACCCAAACCCATGGACCAAATCCTCTTAAATTTCAGAGACATAAATCGAACGGGAAGAAACATCATTGTACAAAATTTGAAGGTTCTATCTTTGTTGCTTTTGGAGATAATCTCGTTTGCGGAGATTATCTCCAAAAGCCCGGAATCATTCGGAAGCTTCCAGAATCCGAACCCATGGACGGATTTTGTCCAGATTCGAACTTAGCCTTTCTTTCGTAATTAGTAACCTACTATATAAATTTCATCAAGATAGCATCATTATTTTTTGAGTTATCGTGCGTACGGACGGACGGACGGACGGACGGACGGACATCGCTAAATCGACTCCGGCGGTGATCCTGATTCAGAATATATATACATGTCTATACCTAACTCGCTTCCTTTTGGTGGTTACAAACACCATACCAAAGTTAATATACCCTATACTTTAGGTGTAGGGTATAATAAGCATCTTACGCGTTATATTTCAAACAACATGACTTAAACTACAAATGTAATTCTAATGAATCAAATTTTTTGACTATTTGATCAAGTTAGAATTGTATTTTTACTTAAAAATATTGAATTTAAAAAAAAATGTATTTTAAAATGAGCATTTTTAGGTTTGAATCTCATTTATTAGTCACTTACTTTTCAGTAATCAATAGAGTTCAGTTTAATCCTTTCAATTCGTTTAATTAATTAATTAAATATAGATGACACTAAGCACATATCCATCCGCTTTATCGAACTTATCATTTAATAAAACCTTTTGTTTTTTTCATTAATTTTAACACTATTCATCTAAAGACAGTCGGAAGGGAAAAATTTAAGTTATACAAAATAAAACATCCGTTTGGTCTATTAAAAAAATGGCTGTTTTAGGCACTTTTATAAAGGACTTACGTAGGTATAACGTAATATTGATGTAAAAGAAGATATAACTACAATGATAAAGATAAAAAATATATAAGTAAATGAAAAAAGGATTAAAATAGAAAATTTCCATTATCTTAGCAAATGAATCTTTATTTTAAAGATGGTCTTTTCAGTACCTAACTTTTCTTTTTATACATTTTAAATACAAACATAAAGATGTTAAATTTTATGTCTTTATAATTCTTGTTCAAAGAAAACAAAAAAAAAAAAAAAAAAATAAGGAACATTTTATCGAAGGATATTATAATAAAAGGATATTTAAAACAGTTTTAATATTTTTTGGATTTTTTTGTTAATTATTGGAAGGTTTTTTTATTTTTTTTTTGTTTTTAAGTAAAACAAAAGCTTATGAATATAGAAAACTAACATAAATCGAATGTTAATGAAAATTATATTAAAAAAACATTACATTAATAAAATTAAATAAAAGGAAATAATAACAAAAGAAACTTTTGTTTCATGGTATATGTATCTTTATAGTAAAAATACTACGAAGTTATGTTTAGATAATATTTTTAATAGAATTTGTCCCTTTTATATTTCAATTTTTTTGTTTCAGGTTTTACGCTAAATTAAATTTTAAATAAATCAAAATATTCATAAAACTTTAAAAAAAGATTTAAAACGATTTTTAATATATTAAACTTTACATAAAAATT
Organism: Poecilobothrus nobilitatus; assembly: GCA_947095535.1. Taxonomy (NCBI): domain Eukaryota; kingdom Metazoa; phylum Arthropoda; class Insecta; order Diptera; family Dolichopodidae; genus Poecilobothrus; species Poecilobothrus nobilitatus. Next base: position 201,372,874 of record OX352774.1, read on the forward strand.
ATAAGTTATAATGAAATTAAAGCCATAAGAATAAAATTAAAATCGTTTAAAAAACCAACTACTTAACTTCAGACTCCCAACATCCAGTAACTTTCGATATTTACTAATAATTTCCTTTATTTCTATTTTTCGAATATTCAAACCGAACAGTACATTGTACCATAGATTGTAACCTAATATTATTTGGTTTAAAACAGAGGTGATATTTGGATGGTTAATGGCCAACACTACCAAACAAGATTCGCATGTTGATCTAGTGTCTTTTCAAATTCATACTTACCCTCCCTCATTCATTGTCTCTAGAGATTCACACCTATACCCTCGCAAAAAAAAATAGTCAGTTTGAAAAAGCTTTTTTGTTAAAAAAAAGTTTTTTTGTTACAAATTTCAAAGTCATTTTTACACTGCCATAATCGCTACGGAACCGCTAAACCTGAACTTGATATTAAAAATTTTTGATTCTTTCTTTCCAACTTATTGTCTTTTATTCGATTCATAGTAGTATTACCTAAAACTTGTACAATATTTAATATATTACAAATATTTTAACCAGTTTTTGAGGTTATTATTAGCTATTTTTCGGTAATTATTATTTGATTAGATGACATAAACTCAAACATACGATTTTTGTTTTGCTCTTTCTATGATTTACGTGACTGATAAAATTAATATATTTAAATTTTTAGACATAAAGTTCGTGTCACGAGTTAAAATCTAATATTATAAATCTAATATAATAAATCTAAATTTTATAATAAAATTTTAATCATAAAAGTTTGTTTAAAAATGTTATAGATAGCATAATTATAATAAAAAAATTTACTGGTTAAAATATCTTAAGATTATTACAACAAAAATCAAAAATGTATTAAAAAATTTTACTTAAGATATTAAGATATCATTGTTCATAAAATCTGTTCCAGAAAATATAGAAAAACCAAATCCACATTGAAACAAACAAAACTCAAAACAAACTGTTTAGAAGTGTGACTTACACAAAAATTTGAAAATTTCATGTAATAAGAAAAAATGTGAAAATAGGACATTTTTGAAATTTTGAGGGGCTATAAGTTCGGAATCCTATATAACTAAGAAAAGCCGTTAACATACGTAAAAATATATTATTGAACCTTTAATTTTCATGTCTTGCCGAAGAAAAATTTTTGAAAACAGGTGCCTAAGTTACAGGTGTCTAAAACTAGCAAATTTTCAATTTTTGTAACGTAATAACTCTAAAAGAAGGGGTGTTACCCAAAAATTTTCTGAGAAAACTTATACTAATTCTAAAAGTTCTTTCTTATCTCAAAATTTCAGGTTCCTATCTAAAGGCGTGCCGGAGTTATGAAAAAAGAAATTTCATGCAAAATGTGGTTTTCACATAACGGTAAATTTATATAGTAAATTACAAAATATTACATAATTTTGATATTGTTTTACATAGATAATAAAATTTTCGATCTTCTAGCGGTTTTAGATTGCAAAACTATTACGCAGAGCCTGAGATATATACATCTGAAAATTGAGGTTTTTCGCTGCAACTTTGGAACCCTTTACAACTAAAATAAACCTTTAACATACGTTAAAATATATTACTGTAGCTTTAATTTTTATATCTTGCAGAAGTGAAATGTGTACAGGTTCCTAAGTTATAGGTGTTTAAAAATAGCAAATTTTCAATTTTTAAGCCCTAATAACTCATAAACAGGGGGTGGTCCAAAAAAATTTTCTGTGTAAAATTATACTAATTCTAAAAGTTCTATCTTGCCTCAAAATTTCAAGTCTCTATCTAAAAGCGTGCCGGAGTTATTAAAAAAGAAGAAAAATCATGAAAAATTTGGTTTTCACATAACGGTAAATTTAAATACTAAATTTAAAAAAATTGTATAATTTTGATATTAATTTATAAAGTTAAAGAAAATACCTGTCGAATGACGTTTTCAGATTGAAAAAATCTTAAGCAGAACATAAGATATATGCATTTACAAGTAGGACTTTTTCAAAGTTTGAGGGGCTGTAGCTCCGTAATGGAGGGGCCTACATGAAAAAGTTGTTCCACAAAATTATTTTTTTTATGAGACTTAGCCATAGTTAAAATTTTTTTTCTCTATCTTTAACGGTGTAGAAGTTTTGTAAACAGACGGACGGACGGACGGACAGAGTGAAATTAATAGGCACATTTTTTCAAATTTTTTTTGGAAATGTGCTAAAAAGAATATTGTTTCTGAGCTGTAAAGAATAACAGCTCAGTACCGTATTTATTTCATTTTTTCTCTTAAATCGATTTAAGATGTTATATCTTTTGGGTGGGAAATTATTAGTTATCATCATAATAATGATGATAATTATTAGTTAATTTATCCATAAATCACTAATTTGAAATTTTAAGATTTAATTATTTCTAAAGATTAAAATTAAACATTCTTATTAATCTTAAAACCTTTTTACTTCATTTTATTACTTATAATACCACTACCTATTTATTCCAGGATAATCTGTATAATTTAAATATTCACTTAATTTTAACTGTCGCAAATGATTTAGAAAATTTAAAGCTATTTTTCTTTTTTTTTTTTTTAAATGAAATTTTTTTTTTTTTTCTTTTTAATAAAAAGTAATTACCTTGTGTTTGTCAAATTATAAATAAAAATAATTTCATATTTTAATTAAAAAAAAAAATTCAAAATTCTGCTCAAGTTAACTTTTATGGATTGTAAAGAATTAAAAAGAAAAAAAAATAAATTCGAAGAAAATATGACATTCTCATTAATCCATTCATATTTTATAACATATTTTCACATAATTATGATATTTTTCTACATACATACCAACAACATGTTAAAAATATAATATAAAAACAAAAAAATTAAATCATCTAATTAACCTTCCATTTCCTTTGAAGGAAATCAAAAACAAAAACAAAAACAAAAAAAAAAAAAAAAAGGTCAAACAACTGTTAGTAATTATATACAAGCGTTTACTTTACGATATTTTCTAAAAAATTTTGTTTATGACACATACTTTGAATATCATTGAAAAGACAAAACCTTTTAAAATACTTTTTATTTGAATTCTTGCCAAAATGTGATGTACAATCTGATTTTGGTAAAAAAAAATATAACATAAAAATATGATGGTAAAATTTTTAACACCGGAAAATTCTGTTTACATATATAATAACGAAATTGGTGAGTTTCAAAATTAATGTTTTACTAAAAGCATTTTTTTTTTTTTGCTCATTTCTAAATTAAAAGGAAGCAAAAACTATTTTGAAAAAGGCTCGATAATAAGAATTTATGTGTTTCCATAGGATAATCATCTTCTTTTTAAAACCTATTAAGATAATATTATTAGTAATCCATTAACAGTATTTGAATCTATACAAATCATTTGACTTAATTATGTATTCTAAGTACCATAATATAATAATTATTTATTTGAAGGTCTGCATGAAATGTTCGTAAGAATAAAATGTAGGTGACTAATAATATATGAAATTTATCAGGATCACAAAAAATAAACAAGAAAATTCAAAAATTTAACAAATATTTTAATAGTTGCGTTCGCAAAAATAAAACGTAAACCAAATCTAGGTTTGTTTTTTATTTCATTGGAATTTTTATTACAAATTTAAGAAAAATGCAAAGCCACCCCTTTATCATTCTTTTTTTTACAATTAAAAAGTTTTTTTTTTTTTAATTTTTATTAAATACACATTTAGTTTTTTTCAAAATTTTTATCGTAAAAGTCGCATACACATTTTAAATGTTGGGATTGTGTCTATTATTGAATTATTTGATATTGGTTTGTGTCTTAGACAAGTCTTTTATAATACATAAAAAAAATTACAACTTTAATAGCATTATTTTAAATACTAGGTATAATACTAAACATTACATATTAAAAATTATGGTTATGATCTAATATGATATTGAAAAAATTTAATATTAATATTAGGTTAGATTTAAGTCCAAATCCTCACAAAAGCCATATTAAAAGCAAATTATATCTATCTCTACTCTATAATTAATATTGTGTATGAAATAAAATAATTTAATATCGTTTAAAATAAATTAAGAAAATATATTGTAACTAACAGACAATTACAAATATTAAAAAAATTTTGCAAATTTTTTTTGGCAAAAATTTTTTTGAAAAATTTTCTTTGAAATCAAAGTAAACTTAAATATTTCTCTCACTTCCTTTATTAAACGTTTTTCGTTTTTTTTTTGTTTTATGAAAATGATAATATTAAATAAACATTTACTAACACATTACTTAAATCATTCATTTAATGAGATCAGTTATTATATTTATCATTCTTTATACGTTTATTTCCTTAACATTTTTAATTTTTTTTTATTTTCTTTTTTCTTTTTTGTCCTTTATGTGTTTTTTTAAATAACTCATTAAAAGCAAATTTTTTCTTTGTTGGAATGGGAAATTTTACGACTATTTACACTCTATTATTAGTACCTCATGTTTAAAAAAAGTGTTTTTGTGTTTATTTATTAATGTACAAACAAAGTGATAATAACCGCGGTTACAATAAATTATTGTAGAACAAGTTATTAAAAAAATTTAAAAAAATTAGCATCAAAGAAATTAATTTGACATTTAAGAATGAATAGGTACCCATATTGCCTGATGAATATTATTTTAGGAATACAGAAGAAAATATAAATTGATGAAACATAAATAAAAACCAAATGAGGTGCAATCACGCTCTTAAAAGTACTTTTGAATAAATCGACATAATATTATTTGGGAAAGTGTAAAGAATATAACTAAAAATTTGGTATACATAACGACATTAAAGAAAATATTTAACAGCTGAACCAGAAATAGCAACAGCTATTGAATAAATTTTATTAACTTTGTTTAAACCAAGGAAAAGTTTCATATAAAATAGACATTGTACTTCATAAATTCGGATGTTTTAACCCTGGAAAGGTAATCTACGTAAATTTTATTCACACATTTTTGTTTTAGCCTACTACGAAAAAATATATTTTTTGAAATCATGTAACTGTACTTTATTCTTTCATCATATTTTTAAGTAAACAAAAATTAAATAAATCAGTAGTTTGTATTTGAATTTTGAGAGTTATAGACGTTCCAGTAAAAGCCGGTAAGTAAATTTTATTCATGTTTACCTAAATACGAATATTTATGTGAAAAAATGGATTAGTGTTATATATTTTTTTTTATGTTTTTTTGTTTTTATTATTATATTTTTTATGTTATGAATGTTTTTATTATTATGTTTTTTATGTTTAATAAAAATTATTTTTCTAAATAGCTAATTTTAATTATTTTTTAAATATTTTTAATTATTTTTCAATTTGTGATATCGTTTTTACACTTTTATTTCAGATTCAGTAAAAGTGAGTAAAATTTACTCATGTTTACCTTTAAGCAATAATAGAATTGTATTATCCTTTCTAGGGTTAATACAGTTTTAATTGTTTCCTTTTATGAATCTGGTATCAAAATTTTGACATGTTTTTTTTTTCTTTTTTTGAATGCTTTTCTCTGTCACATAAATTTGCACAGGAAATTACACAGCTTTTCGTGTTCGTAAGGGGGAGAGTTGACGTCTTCAGATTTATGCCACGTTCATACTCAGCTATTGTGAAAGTAATTTTGAAAATTTCTAAAAATAATTAAAATCGCGAAAAAATAAAATGCGAAAATATATTCATCTAGACCGGACCTCTAAAAAAAATCAAAATAATCGAAAGCTCAACTGCCAGTGCTAAATTCTATAGTAGTTAATTGTATTAGGCTATTATATAATTTAAATAGATAAATAACACCAATCAATTGTTTAAATAGTTAAAAACTTTAGAAATGGAGCAGCCACTTTTGTACTCTACTTTTTCAGTGCCGTTAATCGTCGTCCTACTTCAAAACTAAAATTGTTTAAATTCGAAGGGGGCCTCGATGACCTAGTGGGTAAGAACGTATAAAATATGCTGTAAACACCGAGAGAGTGTGGGTTCGAATCCCACACACGTTGTAAGAGTTATTCCCCCTTACGTTATTTACAACCACGCTTGAACAGAAAAGGCTATGTAATTTCCTGTCCAAATTTATGTGGTAGAGTAAATACATTAAAAAAAACAATCGAAGATTATTTCGGAGAAAATTTTATGATTAAAATTATTTTAATTAATAAACAGTTGAGTAGGTAAAAAAAAATTATGTTTTTCTTTGATCGTAAAATGAATTTAACTTATAGGTATATTTTATCGTAAAAACGAAAATTATCAGTTATTTAAAATGTTCTTGACTTAAATTTTATTTTATTTTTTTTTAAATATTTTCTAATGCTTTTGTTATTTATTTTCTTTCCATTTTTTTTTAAAAGCTTTTATGTCCACATTATTCTCTTAAAAAAAAAAAAAAATTATTGAACTTAAAATCATAAAGTTTTTCATTTGTGTTTTGATTATAGTGAGTGTTAAAATGTTTTAATATCAGGATAATTGGATTTAAAATTTTTTTGTTTTTTTTTTTTTTGGTGCTAGAAATGATAATAAACCAAAGGAAAATAAAAATTGGCTTCTTTTGTAAAATAAAGTATGAAAAGTATAGGTATATATACTTTGGTATGAAAAGATAAAGAGGAAAATGTATATCCTTATAACAAAAATACTTTGAATTTATTGTAAATTGAAAATGTAATGAAAGAAAAAAAAAACTAAAAAAAAAAAAAAAAAGAGATAACAAAACTTAAGAGGCTAACAAAGTTTATTCTTGGAATCAATTGGAAAATCATGTTTTGAATGAAATGAAAATCAATATTTTGTTATAAGAGATATCCGATAAAGGAAAAACTTATTAATTTTGAATGTAAAAAAAAACAAAATATATAAAAACAATGAGGCCCTTATCGAAAGTAATGGTATAGTCTTTAAGTCAGATGTGATGGATTTAAAAAAGAAAACAAAGAAAATCAAATAACTAGATGAGATAAAAAAAAAAATGTTGTTGATTAAAAATCATTTCTTTCTTATATGCCTTACTATAATGTTTAAGTAAAACCTTTTTAAATACAAAACAAGAATTATTAGATTTTAATACAGATTTTAAGAAAGTAATTATTGTTATTTTTTTTCTTTCTTTTTTTCAATTTTTCTTCTTTACTTTTTATGCAAAGATATTAAAATTTTTGTATAGGTATCCGTAAAAGTATTTAAAATTTTCTCATTTTTTTACAGGCGGAAAAAAAACGTATTATATAAAGAAGTCTAAAAGACTTATTATGTCTAATAAACTTTTAAATCTTATTAAAAATCATTTAAGAATTTTATCTTTCTTATTTTAAAATAAAATATGCTTACAGATGGTTACAAAATGTTTTAATTAAATTAAAATTGATAAATTTAATGTTCTAATGCTCCTTTAGGCTTTAACTATTTGGGTCCTCCTATATTTAAGAATAAAATTACAAATTAATTATATATGTAGGTATATAGTTTTACATAATATAAACAATTTCAAAAAAAACCACATAATAATTTGGGTTAAATTTTCTTCCTGCTTCCTGTATCTCTTCAACCACTTTAAATTTCTCTGTAAGGTGAAAAGTTCAATTTTACGCCTATACAGTTTAAATTTGACATCGTCAAAGTATTTTTGGTAGGCATCTATTTTTTTTTTCATCATTAATTAGTTAAAATGAAAAGGTCTGGTCTGACCTATATATAAGAAATGTATAGAAAATGTATTTTTTCATAGTGAATGTTTTTTATTTTCATTTTTTGATGTAAATATAAACAGTATTTGTCTTATTATTACCTAAATTATTTATAAATATCTTTTTTACGGTGTTCTTTCTAATATTTCGTTAAAATATTTTTTAATAATATTCTTATAATTAAGCATTTTTTTTTTATATTTGAGTGAATACCTTTACAAAATGTATGAAAATTCTGGCCAGAATTTTCCATTGATCGAAATTTTTTTTTTTGTAATTGTCAAAAGCATTGTAAAACAGTTCAACAGCTCATCAATGCATTGAAAAATATATAATTTTTCAAAAAATACATATTAAAAGTTAAGGTCTGTATTTATGTTCCCATGTTAACATGTTAACAGTTTAATAAAACTTAATGATCGAATTTTGTCCCTATAATACAAACTTGAGGATATAACAAATAAATATCTTAATTAAAAATCATAGATAAAATATTCCCAAACAAATTTCCAACCATAAGTTAAATGTGTTACGTTATTCATTTAATTAAATGATAGATTGAAATTACAAGGTTCAAAATATATTTTAGATAATTTTAATTCAATTATATTTAAGCTTAAATAAAACTATATTCAGGTAATATAACTTTAAAATTAACTATAAACTATTATTAATATATTTATTTGTCAAATAAAGTTTTAATTACTGATTTATAAAATTACTTAATATTCTTTAACTTTTAGCTTGTTAGCTTGTCTGTTTTATATTTAAGGATAAAATATCCTCTCATAATATAATATTCTACATATAAATAAGTTGTTTTATTCATAGAAGTGATTATAATGTACTCTAACTAAATCTCATTTACAATTAATCGATTTAACCTTTATTATACTGAATGGGCTACATTTATCCCAACAATTTATTTTATATTTTATTTGTCATTTATTGTCATTCGATCCGAAAGGTACACTAGCATCAAAACTTTTAACATTCCTAAAGAAACTCATAAAACATATTGTATTATGAGTTATTGTTATATTGGTTTTAATTTCAACCAAACGGTCCTTAAACTGTTTTACAACAATTTATACCTAATCAAATTTAAAATGTTACTGATGATGAGAATAAGGGCAAAAAAAAAGGAAGAGAATTATTATAACAAAGATAAAGAAGATAAAAGACATATAAAAAATTTCTTATGCAATACGGCTGATCTAAGCATTAATATTTTTTTGGAATCTATCTGGTAAAATGTTCGTTCAAAACCAATTACCAGCACTTATCGAACTTGCCAAATAGAATCTCTAATACCGCGGACATCATCAACTCTACGAGTTTTTAAAATGTTGCTACCGAAATCTGCCCATATGTAGGCTATTAAAGCTAGCTATCTGCAATTTGGTGAAAAGAAGTCATATTTCATGCCAACAACTTCAATTTGGTTCATCCAGCATAACAGATTCCGAAAGCTGCTATATAACTTGTCTTTTTTTATATGGAAATAACTCACTGTCTATTGAAGCTAAGAATTTAAAATTTTTTGAAAAGAAGTTAAGTTTTATTCCAACTAACGACTCTGACAAATTTGGTTAGCCTAAAGTAGCGGGTTCAAGTAGCTGTCATACAACTGCAAAGTTTATATAATTGGTACTTAATGGTACTTAATTAAATCTGATATCTAAAATTTTGTAAAAGATGATTAAATTATCTGGTAATAACCATGACTTATGTTCGTAAGGGTTTATCCAAGACATATACACTTTTACTCGTTTTGTAATTATTTTTAAATATGTAAAATAAAAATGCAAATACTTTATTATATATTATTATATATTTTACAGAACGGTTACATAGTTGCACCACCTAACATCACTGGTGATACAATTTTGTCCCCCATCCCCTTCTAGTTTACTGCTCCATGGTAGCCACTTCTTACACAAACAAAACACAATTTAAGGCTATGTTCGTAAGATATTCCGTACATAAATTTGATTCTTACTTTTTAATCCGAATCGAAATGGTTTAATAATATGTTAAAAATATTAAAATATAGCCATTTCGACTAATACTTTTTGATACCTTTTATAAAAGTAAAACAAATTAAGTAGATACTAACGGTAATTTATTCATTCCTTATTGTATGATTAAAGACTAATTCTTAAATATTTAAACAATTATTTTCTTGAATGTATGACTTACCATTATTCCAATAACTGTAAAATTTCTTCCAAATTATCTTGAAAATTCCTTTAGTTTCATTTATTTATATTCGGTTTAAAATTACCGCATATCCTGGTTAATTTTAGTAAAACCAAATCAGAAAAACGGATGTGGATGCTTTAGATATAATATTATATACATATTTTTACAGTAATGTTATGGTAACGAAATTTTCTTTTCATTCAGCTCATATTTTCTTTATGTACAAACATTTATTTAAAAAGAAGAAATTCTTATGTACATATAAGCAAACATAAAATCAAACAGCTAACTAGAAAAAAATTTTACTTGTTCTTTTTTTTTTTTAAGTTAAAATATCAAACATGAATCTTAAGAAAATTTTTATTTTCTTGTCTCTTGGTTATAACAATGCATTTCCGCATTGGAATATTTTCCTATTATTCAATTAAAAATTTGAATAGATAAATTCTATTAAAATAATTTTCTTCCTTTATTCATTTTTTCCTGTACGGATCTTCCTTTATTTAAATTTTGCATGTCTTTTGTTAAAAATAATTTCTTTTTGATAAGGTATACTTGTGTGTGCACATCTTAGAGTATAATATGAATGTTATAGAATATGATTTGCATTTAGCTGAATGATTATTATTTTAATCTTAAGTATAATTTTCAAAATATTACTGGAATAGAACGTAATATATGCGTATATGAATATATTTAGATATATTCAGAATATAACAATCTGAGTATAACAAGCTGATTAATCAAAGTTCCTGTCATGTCAGTATGTTATATACACGAATAGTTCATCCAAAATTTTCTTATTAAAGTAATTTAAGCAATTTACTATCATCGCATCAAGGACAAAATCCTCATGATTTACTTTTAATAAAATAGTGATCGATGCATGCTTCAAATAGGAAATACCGTTATAATTTTTAATTAATTCTCAAAAATGGAAATCAGAAGATATTTTACAAGTTAGTTATCCAATTTTACAATATAAACCAGAAAAACTACATTTGAACAGCACATAATCTAAAATTAACCATTACCTATATTAATCCTTAGAAAAAAGACCGATGTTAGATATCCGTTCGGCTATAAAAAGATTCTTATATTTTTGTTTACAGGAAAAATGCCTATGCTACTCTAGGTTTAAACTTTAGACTTATACCTGTAAATTATTTTTAAAAAATAATTATTTATCTATTCTGAATTTTCTTAAATTATAATTGAACTTTTTTTAAATGCATTCCACTATTAACAAGTGCACATCGAGGGCATTTCCACATAAGAAATATTAGTATACTTATTAAAAGTTATTTTTAACGGAATATTTTAATTATTTTCTGTTCATAAAGTGTTGAACATAAATCTAATATACGTATACGAATATTATTATCCTTTTTCCTTTTAAATTTTATATTATCCTTTTAGAGTAATTAATTTGAAAGGTATGAAGTTATACCTATGTATATACCAAAATAGATTTATATTATTATATATTTACATAAAAATGCAGTTATATACGTATTATCAATAATGAATTTTAAAAGGACTTATGATTTTCCAAAAAAACAAGAAAATCAAGAATAAAATATTATTGTTGTAGAATTTAATTAAAGGTATTAAATTTAATAATTACAAGAATAAAAGTTTAAAACTTTACATTATTTTATATATAGCCTTTATGAATTCATAGTTTCTTTGAAATTAATATTCTGAATAATCAAGGTCATGAAATAAAGGGGTAAAATAATATTAAAAAAAAAAACTTTAAAACTTGTAAAGTTGGAAAATTTATTTAAATGCACTAAATTTTATAACTTAGGACAAAAGAAAAATATAATTCTTGAAAAAAACAAGGAAAAGTGTAGAGTAAAGTGTGTCAGCTCTAGGATACTTACATATGAATTCCCGTAATATATAATATGCTGTTTTCATGTTTAATATTGTTTTAGAAAATGTAAGATATTTGACTCAATTAAGTGTCGAGATATATTTCTGTAAAATTTAGAGAGGTGTAACAGGTACTCGACCCCGTTCCACCGAATCAACAATATTTCACAGAAGTTTTTAAGTTTTCGCTATAAAACTAGATCATATTTTACAAAATTTTAGATGTTTAGCTTAATACCGTTTCAAGATATGCCAGCTATCTGAATCTATACAATAACAGACTAATTTTATAGAATATGTTGATATTTAACTTGCGTTCTTTAGAAAATTTCAGATACCTAGCGTCAATAAACTCTGAGTTATTTTCATATAACAAAAAAAATTATACGGAATTGCCACTCGAACCTGTAATTGCACTAGCACAACCAAATTTAACAAAAGTTGTTTACAGCAAACTTGAAGGGCGGACGGACGAGGTATATCGAAAAATTGACTCAAAGTTCGATCTTAAGCAAGATCATACTTTTCCATATCGGCCATTTCGTCTCCTTGAAGGTATCACAAACGTAATCGAAAATTTATTATACTCTGAGAACAAACGTTCGTATCGGTACAAAAACTTCTAGTGATAATTATATAAAGAAGTAGTTACAAAGATTTTAATTTAAAAGGTATATTTTTAGAAATTTAAAGCAAGATGAACAAATATTTCACTTTGAATATAATCGTTCCTAGAAATTGTGCAAAATTATAGATTCTATGTTTAAATGAAGTAGTGGTAAAATGAAAAAAATGGAAAGAGATCTAAAAGTTTTTAATTAAAAATATCTATGTGTGGTAACTTCTTAACACCGTTTTATCAATAAATATTATTTTACTAACAAAATTTTACAAAAGTTATTGCCATAAAACTTGGATCATCTTTTGCAAAATTTCAGATGTCTACCTTAGTTAACTTCAAAGATATGTCAATAAATATTATTTTACATGTATTTAGTTAAAAAAAATGTATGTGTTAAATTTTGAACACCTTCTGGTTGTGGTACGAAATCTCGTTAGAATCCCCAAAACTCTCACTAAATTATTAAAACCTTAATTTTCTAATCGCACTAAAAATCCTTCTAAGTGTTTTCTTAAGCAACTTCCTAGTTTTAACAACACACACTTGTAAACTATTCTAAAGTTCAACAAAAAGAAACCTTACTAGAAGTTCAAGTTAAAGTTCAACAAAAAGAAACCTTACTTACCTTACTAGAAAAAGAAAATTTACTCAGATTGACAAAAAAACCAGATTTTTATAAAAATGAAATTTTATAAGAAAGAAATTTTGTAAAAATTTGAGATTTTCAAAATCAGAATTAAGTATGTGCCGCTGCAATTTTTTCTTTTTATCATATTCAGAGGCACCACTAAAAACATGCCTTTCCATTTTACACTTATAAAGTCCAAGTTACATTTATAAAGTTTTTCTTGAAGAATGAATAGCAAAATATAAATAAGACTATACCATAAATATGAAGAATAACATCAGATTCTTAAAAATTAACTTTCGATTTCACTTTATAAATAATTTTACTTCAATTTCAAAATATTTAAATATTAAATTTATTTTATTCTTTATCGACACTTTCCTTAATTTTACAAAATATTCTATTTTCACTTTTACATTTGATGGTTTTATTTTCAAATTTATCAATTACAAAACTAATTAAATTTCCACCTACATTTTTTCACAAAAAAACTTCCCAAAAAAAAAATTGAAAAATTAAATAAAAAAAAAAAAATACCACCTCTTTTTTGTTCACTTAAAGTCAAATTTAAATCAATTTGTTTCCAATGCAAATAAATTATCTTTAATGTATTTTCTCTAAGTACATAATATATTCATATTATATACTTACAAGGATAATTCATTATTACTCCATCCTTTCGAAATCGATTCATATTTTTTTTTTTTTTTTCATTTGATTAATATTTTAATATTTAGAGTAAAATTTCAATATCACGGAATTTTATTATAATATATTATAAATATAATACGTCCCACCTAAGGCGTCATCTAATTGACTCCTTTTACTTAAGTTCAAAAGTAAAAAGAAAAAATAAAAGGAAATTCATGGAAATGAAAAGATTTTAAAGGGGAATTTTGAAAAAGAAAAAAATAAAAAAAAACACGAAATTCCATTAAATTTATCTTCATTTACTTGGATCAAAATGACAAAATTGTCACTTTAAGTCAGCAAAATAATACGATATGTTTCAATATTCTTTTATTTTTGTGTTTTATTTTTAGCACATTTCCAAAAAAATTTTGAAAAAATGTGCTTATTAGTTTCACTCTGTCCGTCCGTCTGTTTACAAAACTTCTACACCGTTAAAGATAGAGAAAAAAAATTTTAACCATGGGTAGGTCTCATAAAAAAAATAATTTTGTGGAACAACTTTTTCATGTATCCCCCCCATTACGGAGCTACAGCCCCTCAAACTTTGAAAAAGCCCTATTTTTAAATGCATGTATCTTATGTTCTGCTTAAGATTTTTTCAATCTGAAAACGCCATTCGACAGGTATTTCTTTTATCTTTGTAAATTAATATCAAAATTATACAATTTTTTTAAATTTAGTATTTAAATTTACCGTTATATGAAAACCATATTTTGCATGATTTTTCTACTTTCATAACTCCGGCACGCTTCTAGATAGAGGCTTGAAATTTTGAGACAAGAAAGAACTTTTAGAATTAGTATAAGTTTCCTCAGAAAATTTTTTGCTAGCACCCCCTCTTTAAGAGTTATTACACCTCAAAAATTGAAAATTTGCTATTTTTAGGAACCTGTAAAAATTTTTCTTCGGCAAGACATAAAAATTAATGCTTCAATAATATATTTTTACGTGTGTTAACGGCTTTTCTAGTTATATAGGATTCCGGAATTACGGCCCCTCAAAATTTCAAAAATGTCCTATTTTCACGTTTTTTCTTATTACATGAAATTTTCAAATTTTTGTGTAAGTCACACTTCTAAACAGTTTGTATTGAGTTTTGGAAATGTGCGCTTTTAAAAACCGTTGGTTTACATTCTACCTTGTTTTATTCAAATATCATTTGTCATCAATATTATCATTTGGGTATAAAGTAAAGGATTCATCAATTTTAATCCAGATTACTCAGCAAAAAAAAAAAAAAAACACACAAATTCTCATAATTTCTTAAAATTTTTTTTTTTTTTGAAATTTAAAATTATAATAAAAGTTTAGTATTTTCTGCTGAATTATAAAAAAAAAAAAACTTCACCATTCACCATTCTTTAAGGAACTTATAAATTATTTTATACCATAATTCAGTGTCCCAGATTTTTAAATTGAATAAAGGTACCATCAGTAGAGTATTTCAGTTAGAAAAATCTAAGTATTGTAAATTAATTTAACCCTAAATTGTAAACTAGGGGTTTTTATACAATTTTTTTTTTTATATTTCCACATTTTTAACAGTTATACATTATAACATGTTAGTTGTATTCTATATATTTTAGAGCGCAGAGAAATAACTATACACGATATTAACTCTAAATAATATTTAGATACACGTTTGTAAAAGTTAATTTCATCAAATCAAGGTGGGCTTAATTACCCCTAGCAGTTGGTTATAATACCGCTTTTTAATGATAATTTATTTTACTTTTCAAACAAATATAGGTGGAAATTAATTTCAGTTTTTAAAAAGTAACTAAGAATTATTTCTACTACAGCTGAATATGTAATTAGGAAGAATTTTATTTGTTGATTATATATGTATATTCAAAATTATATGTTTTTTCCGCGAGATTTTGAATTACAAGGTCCCGTATATTTGCTTTTTACAAATATTCTAGAAAAGTATATAACCTTATTTTTGTAACCTAACCTATTCCAATCCTATTCGAAAAAAAGGATTTTTTTAATTTTTATGTATCCGAAAATTTGTTAAATGGTACGGTACATAAAGATTATAAAATTGAAAATCAATGTTACCCTCTTTTCCGGAATATAAATAGAGATAAATGAAATAAAGTAAAATGAAAGTCCAGTCAAATGATAAGTCCAGTCAAATGATAAGTCCAGTCAAATGATAAGTCCAGTCAAATGAAGTTTTTTTTTAGTAACCCATATATATATATATTTTTGTTAGTATATATGTAATGTGTTTATTGGTAAGAATACTTACTTATATATTCACTTATACAGGTAGAATGTAATCCTCACATTAGAAAAATTAAGGTTTCATAAATTGGAGAACTGATAAATACATTTAAACAGCCAATAAATGTTTCAAATGTTGGTATAAAAATTTAACCCAAATTTTTTTAAATTAAATATGAAATACTTCACTAAATTTTCTGTGGACTTATTTCCCATACTGTTAGTGCACCATGATTTAATAAAACTCTTTCCCACATGATTGATGTAAATTTTCCATGAGAAGTTAATATCATATGGAAATATTTCCTTGTCCTGACCTATATTTTACTCCTGAATAATGAGGAATAGAAATTTAATAATAGAAATTTTTCAAACTGAAAAAAGGAAAATAATTTCATTAAATCATGGCGGAGTTAATGCCTAACAGTCGGAGAAATAAGTGCACAGAAAATTTAGTAAAGTTATTTAATATTTAATTTTAGAAAAAGTTATTCTAATAAAAATTAATAAATTTCTTGTAAATTTTCTATTTTATTTTTACTAGTGAAAATGAATTATACTACATATAATATTTTTTACATATAGATGAAAATCCATTCAGGATATGTTTTCTTGGGTGCCGTGACAGAAATCCAGAGGAAATAAAGCTTTTAAATCAAAAGTTTTGGAATTGAAGCCCGCGTGAGTTAATTTCTTTTTGAAGTGGAATTAAAGCCCATAATTAAAAAGAACCCACGGACTTTAATTCCTTTTGAATTGGAATTAAGACCCACACTATTTTTTGTTACTAAAAGACGAGAGTAATAGAATATGAAGAGCAAAGTATTAGGAGGGATTTTAGAGTTTTCGATAAAAATTGGGGTATCCTCTTTTGCCAGAAAATTTACTAATATGTACATGTGCAATATTCTGAATTAGGAGGGATTTTAGAGTTGGTTACAAAATTATGTTTATATGCTTTTTCCAAAATATGTATAAAAGTAATACTTCTATTGTCAGGGATCTTGGGAGAGATTTTAGAATTGAATTCAAAATCAGTATTATACGTTTTTTAGGGAATATTTAGATATATGCATATGCGAGTTTTGAATTAGGAGGATTAAATACATGTTCTGGAAAAAGCGTATAATCCTGATTTTGTAACCAACTACAAAATCTCTCCTAATTTAGAAACGAGCATATGCATATACATATTTAAAGATTCTGTAAATGGCGTATAATCTTGATTTTAAATTCAATTCTAAAATTCCTCCCAAAATCTCTGAGGCCTTAACAATTAGACAAAAGTCCCATGAGACTTCTGGCTCATTGAAGTGAGTGTCAAAAGTCCCAATGGAACTTCTGACATATTACCAAATAAAATCCAGTCAAATGAAATGCAGACTCATGTTAGTAACCTTTGTGTTAATCAGTGGGCTTTAATTATTTTTCGAAATGGACTTAAAGCACATAATCTAGTGGAATTAAGACCTAATTCTTTTTTGGAAAAGATTTAAAGCTCGCGGGCTTTATTTCCTTGGGTGGTCTGTCACTGCACCGTTTTCGTATTGTAGTATACGCATCTTATTTTCATATATTCTCAAAATGTTTTTTTTTTTTTTAAAAAGAGAATGTTGCAAATTTGATTAAAATATAAGGTTAAAATATAAAGTTTTAAATTTAACAGAAAAACAGAACAGAAAAATTCTAATATAATAATTCTAATATAAAAGATCTACGAGAAATTTTATATTCTCTTTTTACATTCCCTGCAATCTTCAATTTTTAAGGAAAAAGCTAAAATTTGTTTCAAAAAAAAAAAAAATCGAACCGAATGGTTCTAAAGAAATGATTTTAATTTTGTATTGTTATAAAATAAAAGCAAATCTGAAAAAAAAATGAATAAAAAATTGATTAACGATTACAAATTAAAAAAAAAAAAAAGAAACAAAAAAAAAAATAATGAATTCCCTTAAGAGAATAATTTTGCTGTAAAAGAAAATTCAAAAAAAAAAAAAAAAAACGTAATTGATTTGAATGAAACTAAAACAAATCTGAAAAATTGATTATTTAAAATATATTGATTGAATATATTTTGTGTCAAGGTTTATTTTCAATGAAATGACATGAAATAAATTAAAGGTAAAATCAATCTTTCAATTAAATATAAATTTTACTTATTTTTCAATCCTTTTTTCTTTAAGTATTTTATAAAATATTAACACTATATTTTTTTGTTTTTTTTTTTTTTTTGAATCATCCAAAAAAGAATCAAAAATCCTTGAATCCTTCAAATTCATATTATATATTTCTGAACACTGATTTTTTTAGAATCTGAAAAGTAATATAATAAAATTTTAAGTGTTGGATGAAAAAATTCAATTAGGGATCGAATCTTTGTGAAAATATAAGAAAAAAAACTGCTAAGTTTACATAAAGATTTTATTTTTTTTACATAAAAATTACATTGTCAGAAATATTGTTTTTGTTTGTAAAACAATTTTTCTACCAAAAATTAAATATTAAAAATCAATATAATATTATGCAAGTATCAAAAAACCACTGTAGATAAGTGTTTTGATTTATGGTGATCTAATTTTGAGTATCGGTAAAATAATTTTTGGAAGATCGGTATTCGCGGATCATCAATTACTCATGTTGTTGTATATTAAGATACTCATTTTGATACAGAGGCATCATAGTACTCAGCGAAAATGGAAAATTTCTCTTAGCTATAATTAAAAAATTATAGACAGCTTTAAATGAGCAAATGTTTTAGAAAAACTGATTCTAATAAAGCATCTATTATTTACTATAATGATTTAATATATGTATGTGTATATGTAGATATTATATGTAGATACATATATCTAAAAAAAAGTTTAAAATAGATCATCATAACTATTTCTTTATTAAAATCTTATTAATGTTTTTGAATTTTTGATTATTTTTTTTTTCCTTTTTAAATCGTTTTAGTAAACACCGTAGGGCGTATGGTTTCGAATCCCAAACACGTTGTAAAAATAATTTCCCTTACAACATTTACAATTACTCCTATGGAAAATGAAGATTGTGTAATTTCCTTGTCACATGTATATGGCAGAAGAATAAACTAAAAAGAAAATTATTTAATTGAAGTGCATATTAAAATATTAAAATTTACTTTTTTATACAAAATGAAAAGTTTAAAATCAAAAAATTAAAAATATTTCTAAAATTTTTTAACTTTATCTTATCTATAATTTTTTTTAATTACGCCAAAAACATACAGAAAATTAAATTTGTTTTCAAATATTTTCGAAATTTACATCAATTACAGTCCTTTTTCTAAGCCTAAGGAAAAAATATTTTTTTTTTGTTTTTTAAATTAAAATTCATGTAGGTCAGTAAAAATATAAGAACCCTTTTTATTCTTTTTTTTAATTTTAATAACAAAATTCAATTTCAATTTCAAAATATACCAATTTAAGAAAAAAATAAGTTAAGAAATTTTTCATGTACCAGTAATTTAGTCCTCCTGCTTTCATTAAATGATCCTTTTCAAAAATATGTAATTTAAAAAAAAAAAAAATCGTACCAAAGAAAACGTTTCTTAAAAATTAAACAATTTAAAACCATAATGAAATCACGTGCTAACTGTTTCATTTTCTTTTTTCTTGGTTTTTTTGTTATTACAACCCTCTTTTAATTAAATTTAAATTTGGAAAAGATATTAAAGGGGTATTCAAAGTAAAAATTTATCCTTTTATAAGTAAAAGAAAAGACAAAATTTTTTTTTTTTAAAGGAATATATATAAAATAATTGACATTTCACCTGATTCGTTTGTTAACTATGAATTTATTAATTAAACATTTATCAAGTATTACCGTTAAACCTTTAAAATACGTGCCTTAAGATATATGCCTCTAGAGACATTACTTACTTAATAATTATTATAAGATAAATTTTGAAGTTATTTTAAAAAGATGATATAAAATTGTTAAAAGTTTTCTGTGTATAGAGGGAAAGTCAAGAAAATTTTCAAATATTATTAAAAGACTAAAAAAAACCAACAAAAGTTTTAATTTATCTTGATTCATGACATACCTAATTGTTTATTAAATAAAAAAAAAAATTCTTGGTTTAACTGAAATACAGTAAAAATTAAAAATAGTTAAGAACTTCTAACTAATTTTCATATAAAAGCATAAGCTACTTCTTCTTTACAATAACATATGATTGAAATATTATTGTTCAAAATTAATAATTCTTAGCTATGCTTAGGTATGCTTTATAGTTATACCTAGGTATGCTTTACTATCTAGTGACTCATCAAATTTCTCTATAAATCGTTATAGATATTTGCAAAGGTCTGCAAATCTATATATAAGATAAAATATAGGAGGTATTTCGTTCTTTAACAAATTTCAGTAGGTATGTATTGTTAAATTGCCTAGACAAACTTCCAAAGTCCCATATATAAAAATCTAGAAAAACCGTCCGTGAGTTAATAGAACTAGATCGAAAAATTTCTATTTTTTCATAAAAACAAATTTATAGTTTTCTTTAAATCGTGTAAATATGTAATCGTGTAGATAAGTGTAAATCGGCCCTTCTATAGATCCTTGTACACAATTGTTTTGATTTATGTTTATCTAATTTATTCCATCGGCAGATACAGTGTTAGAAGAGCACTTTTTGCTGATCAATTATTCAAGTTGTTGTGTAAGTTACAGTTTAATAATGAAGGTAAAAGTTTAAGGCCACGGATATACTATAAATGGAGTCAGTATTACAAATACACTTAGCTAAAATAGATATCCCTAGCTTTTTAAAAAATTATAAATAGCTTTAAATGAACACAAGTTTTGAAAAACTGATTTCAATAAAACATCTATTATTTATTAGTAACTTTAATAAAGTTTTTTTGAAAACATTACATTCAAGAATGAGAAATTGAAAACTAAGCTTATTAAAAGTTTAGTTCTAAGATCTTTTATTATTATAACAAACAAGGTGTCTTATCTAGAATTTAATTCTCAATGCATTTAAAAAAAAAAATATTATAACAACATACACTAATTCTAAATAAAAGAAAGCATGTCATAAAAAATTATATAAGCTTTTAAATTAAAAAACCATATTCTATGAATTGTGGTATATTAGCCATTAACACTATATTTGATAGATGAGCACACATTACACCACAAAAGCTAAAAGTTATCATTAACTTTAGTTTAAAATTCACCATAAAATTTTATTCCATTAAAAAATAAAAATCTTAATAAGAAATGTAAAGAAAATAAAAATGTTTTAATCAAAAAATGAACGAATGGATAACGACAAGATACAAAAACAAAAGAATATTAAAAAAAAAAAAATGATAATGATAAAAGAAAATGATAAAGTATTAATGAAAACTAGAATGAAGCAAACGATAGAAGTGTCATCATAACTAAATTAGAAAAATTATTATTAAAATTATTATTTTTTTTTATTCTTGTCTTTATCTGTCATAACCTCAAAGTTTTTTCAATTTTCTTTCCTTTACTTAACACTCACTTAAAGAATTTCATTCCTATACATATAATATAAATAATACATATAAAGAGAAGAAGACAATCAGGGACAAGTTGCGAAAATTATAAAAAAACACAGTGAAATAAAAAAATTGTTTTTAAAATTTTATTTAAAAATAATAAATTTTTGTCACATTCGTGTGGAATTAATGTCACAAGAATCATTTCATAATTAAGTAGTTTTCCATGATTCAAATTATAATTAAAAAATAAACTCCCTTTTTCAAAAAAATAAACTCTTCTTTTATCGAATGATTTTTTAAATAAATTTTCACGACTGTTCTATTGATGAACTACTGTCATTTCATGTTATATCAATTTTGGAAACGTAATAGGTGTTTTAATAGGACACGATCCGATCGGCAGATATGCGAGAAAGTCAGCATTGCAGAAGATATTAAGGTGAAAGAAATCAATCTTCCACCTTTTGTTTGAATATCCGTCTCTTGCTCTAAAAGAAGATAGGTTTAGGAAAGATTCTCCTTAAATAACTTTTCGATTTGTTGGAGGTGAACTGAATTGATTAACAGGCGTTTTATAATAAACTGTAATGGCTTAATTAGAAGAAAAATTAATCCAGGGTATCAGAATGGAGCTAAACCGGCCTAAGTGCACATCTGCAGACTGTTTACATCTACTTAGCTACATGTACCATTTCATCATAAGCTGGAGCAGGATGTAAAATTCAGAAAACAACTTAAAAAAATACGATTCACTGTATAATATACAATAGTATTGATCAATAATTACTACAGTATTTAACAAAGAGACGATTAAGAGGTTAGCGACATTGAACTAACCCCAGTATGAAGAAAAGGATCGGAGTATTAATAGAATTAAGATTGAGAAAATCTTAGATATATTATAGTCCTAATAATTAATACAAAAAATATTCATACAACACCAGATTTAGGATGCAATCATTGGGTTAAAATAAGCCTTTTTATTATTTACCTATTACGTATATTATAGTTTGATTTTTTTTTAACAACTTTTCCGTTATATAATTATCTCATAGTATGGTTTATTAAGTTCACCTTTAGGAAGTAAATTTCACTTCATTCAAAAATTATACAAAAAAAAAATAAATAAAGAAAAACATATAGAGTAAAACATGAAACAAAAACTAAATAACATAAATAAATAATAATAATAGTATCTATAGTAGATGCTATCATTATTATAGAAAGACTGTTATAATCATATTTTTTTTTTTTATAAAAAAGTTTTTTTTTTATCCTTATTCTTGCATTACTCCTTACAGGATTAAAATAATATCAAATCTCTCTGCGAAAAGTTTATTTAAAGTATCAGAACAAAAAACAAAAAAAAAAAAGAGACAAAAAAACAAAAAATAAAATGTCATTATAAACATTGTCATCGCTATTATCACAATAACAAAAATATTAAGCAAAACCGCAGGACAACAACAACAAAAACAATCGTGACAAACATAATAATGACACACAAAACAATCAAACAAACTTTTAAAAAGTATGTGTCAAAAATAAACTATTATAAAATGAAATATATTTTTTTGTGGGTGTTAAATTACCACTTCTTTTTAAATTTTACTTAAGAAAATTTTGGTTATCATTAATGCCATCAACATCATTATAGCCAAAATATTAATTTAATTTCTTATTCTTATGTTTTTCTTTTCTCTTTTTGTTTTTTTTATCTGACAACGTCAAGGTCCTTACTCTTTTATTAAAGGAAAAAGAAAAATACGATAGAATACGAGAATAATTAAATGTAACGCGGTTCGTTATGAAACTTTATTGAAAAAAAAATCAGTTCAACACTGTATATTATAGGCGTTTGTACAATGAACAGCATAATAAAACAAGGCACAAACTGTTATATTTTACCATAAATTCTTTTAACATTTTCTATCACATGTATAGGCATTTTTTAATTTGAGCTCTGGAACTATATAGAGCCTTTCGCATAAAAGTGCAAATATTTCAGGGGTTGGTTCCTGAAGATATAAAACTAGAAAAAAATCATAATGGAGCGATCTATTCGTTTTTGTGATATTGTATTTATTTTGCTTTTGCGTTTACTTTACTTTTATATTTTTAATTTGCTGCATAACTTTTGACTCAAACGTTCTATACAAATTAATTTAATCTTATTTAAAAATTTATTCTTCAAGATTTCATATCCTGAAGGATTATCTTTGTTATCCTGAAACCAGTTACTTTTTAAATTTGAGCTGAAAATCTACGAATATATTATTTTTTTAAATATTTTGTTTTTAAATAACGGATTTTCTTTCAAAAATATCCTATTATTAAATATCAAAAAAACACTAATGTCCGCATAAGTGAAATTATTTTTGTAAAATAATGTTTAAGAGTTACCAAATCTCCTAGAAACTTGGGAAAAATTCGGAAATAAGTCTAGGTATAACTATTAGTTTTTCAGCCTATATCTAATATCAAAATTAAAATATCTAATATCAAAATGAACATTTTAAAAATTTATGATAAATAATTGCTTTTAGCTAAATATGATAGTAAAATCTGACACATTTTTGACACTCACTATATAAATAATTTTTTTTTTTTTTTTTTGTTTGATGCCAAAGATAACATTTTAAGAAGAATTTCATTTTTTAAACATTTTTATTATTTATAATATAAATATTAAATCGAAATTTATGCTTTTTTTAATAATTCTAATGAATGTCCTTGAAAATTTAACTTCTATTATATTTTTTTTTTCATTAATTTATTGAAATTTGAACATTTTTGAAATATAATAATGCTTAAAATATTAAAAGAATTTTTAAGATATTTTTTTGTGTTTTGAAAAATTTAAAAATTTATTTTAATTTAGAATATCGTATAAGGGGCCTCGGTGGCCTAAGGGTAAGAGCGTATAAAATGTATACACCGAGAGAGTGTGGGTTCGGATCACATACGCACGTCTCAAGAGTTATTCCCCCCTTACAACATTTATAACCACGCCTGAACAGGAAAGGCTGTGTAATTTCCTGTCCATTTATGTGGCAGAGAAATGCATTAAAAAAAAAAAAAAGTATTAAATTTCAAATTCTAATACATTGTAATTTTATAGAAATTACAATATAAATATTAATATATTAAAATAATTTAGAGAAATTGTGCATTTTTAGCACAAGTGAGCATGTATTGCGTTGTATAGCTTTTTTATACGATATATCAAGAGTCTAGGTTTGATATATTGAACTTCGGAAGTAAGCAAAATCTGAGGAATGATATTAAAGTAATACTAGGAACCCCTGTTAATATGTAGTCAAATTCTATGTTGAATCCCAATTCATATAATAGACAGTTGCAGTTTAGAAAAATAGAATTTATGGAAAAAAGTACAATTCGTAAAAAATCAGAAAGCAAAACCAAATTCGTCAAAACACTAACTGAAATTATTTTTAAAATAACGCCAAAACAGAATTAAATTGTATAAAGAGCCTGTAGTTGGTGTACGTATATTTAGATTCTATTTATTTATCGAGTTCGAAATAAATGTTTTAAAGGTACGTGGGGAAAACAGAATAGGTATCCGTAAAACATTCGTAAAATGCACAAACAAAGTTTAGTTAAATTTTTTTATAGGCCACGTTGTCTGTAACAATATTGCCGTTGTTCGTTTTACCTTGCTCTAATTTAAACAACTTAAAATCTGAAAAGACCGTATATTTGGCGTACAATCCTTGATTAAGATTGTACATGGTACAGAGGGCGAGAAAACCGTATAAATATTACCACAATTGTACAAATCGTAACTCTGCAAAAAATTGACATACAAAATATTTAAAAATAAAAAATTATTCAAATTTAATTTTGGTTGTAAGAACTGCTATAGGTATACTAAAATCTAAGTACTTATATGAGAAGAAATTGAATTGAAAAAAGAATAAAATTAGAAAAGTTTTCGAATTGCTTCAAATAATACATTGCATATACACATAAATGCAACAATTTAATAGAAAAGTACAAAACCAAAACAATTACATATTTGAATTTTAAAGAGAACTCTGCCCACTGGTCATACATAAGTACATACATACTTAGATACATATTGATTATAATCATCAGTATCATTCATCATATTTTCAAATTTCAATGCATATTGTGATAAGTGATGATTTTTATCAATTTTTAAATTTTTTTCTTTATACATGCATAAGTTAACATTGCATACATATAGCCAAAGAATAATTGAGCTGTTGAGGAGAGCTGTTGAGGAGAGCCAAAGAATAGTTGAGCTCGAGACTCGAGAGAAAAAAAAAATGCACAATTTTAAACAGAGTAAGTGAGAATGTCTCTTATAATTTTGTGTTTTTTTTTTTTGTTATTCTGTTGTGTACGTTTTGCTACTACTACAACTACCGACTATCGTAGGTACCATACTGCTGTAATGTAAATATAAAATGTGTTGTTTATGTTTTATTATTAATAGTATGTATAGGTTTTATAGTAGAAAAATCGTAAAAAATATATAGTTACTGATGTTCAAAGCTTGAAACGGAATTCATAATAGGTATGTACCCAAGTAACATTTGCCAAGAGTAAAACTCTAGAAAATTGGGAAAAGTTCTCATAAGACTCTCATAACACACTTGAAGACTCTCATAACATAATTCTAATTATAGCAAATTAATTTACTCTTATAAAGCTCTTCTTATGAGATAGCAATACTTATATTGTTAAAAATACTTTTACTCTTTTTATAAGAATTAAATTAACTCTTATATAGTACTTATTATAAGATATCAACACTTACAGGGCTAAAAATTCTTTCACTCTTATAGGAAAACTATTTTTATACACTTCCATTAAGCGCAAGAAAATTTATATTCTCATAAAGCCTTTCTTATGAGGTTTCAACTCTTATAGAATTGTGTTCTTAAAAGGATTCCTTTATTAGAATTAAACTTTAATAACTACTTGTAATAAAATTGTTGTTAGAGTTCAAGAATAAAAATAAGGTGTGGAAATAGAAGTCAACAAAACAAAATAGAAGTAAATATTGAAAGATGTCCAGGTAGTTTCAAGTATTTAAATCGAAAGAAAAATAGATCTTTGAATAATTCAAGTATATTTGTTAGCATTATTATCTTAAAAAACGGGGTGATGACATAGCGTTTATGACAAGGATGATAAAAATCAGCTGATCGACAGCGAACTTTTTAAAAGGATGAAGTTTTTAGAACTGATTAAATTACGTTTAACATAAGACAGCTAACACAATAGTATTGTTCGAAATATTTAATAAACAAAAGATTAGATTGGCCGGCGCATTGGAAAGCTTTGGAATACCGTACATTTCTATATTATATAGCAGTTGTATTATTGAAAGATCGTTTACCTCAGGAGATATACAAGCATTTTTATTCCCTTACTTTATACTATTAAGTAAATAATCATATTTTAAAATTATGGCAAAACATAAACTTGTTTTTGAAGTCAATTATTAAAAATAAAACAAAAAATAATAAAAAAAATTCATTAAAAAAAATGAACAGTCTTTTTTTCGACTAACACAATTCAATGTTTAAAATCTAAAAAAAGTTACAGCCTTTTTTTCGACTAAAAGAATTTGACGTTTAAAATCTAAAACACTCGGAAAAAGAATTTAAATCTTATTATAAGAGTTATGGCTTTATAATAAAACTTAAACTCTCATTATAATGAAATTAATCTCATAAGAAGACCAATACTCTTGTAATAAGATCAATATTCTGATATAAGAGTAAAAAGACTTGATTTAGTTCATCAAACATAATTGTTTTTAAAAAATATGTAAAACTAAAAAAAAAACAGTTGCCCTTGTCAACACTAAATATTTAAAACAATTTATACTATAACTTTGCTTAAGTGAGGAAGTGATTGAGGGTGTCAAAACAAGCAAAAAATTGAGATATAGGTTTTAAAGACATTTGTTTCTTCTACCCAATGTGACCACAATACACATTATTACACATGGGTTGAAATTTTTTTATTTCAATTTTTTGTATTATTCATAATATTATGTAGGTCATTTATATATGTATGTATATTTATATGGGGCGTTTTTCTTTTTGTCATCAGATCAATGCTCAGAGCAGATGTCGAGTGCTCAGAGCAAACTTTTATCTGAGCTCTGGCCGCTCTGAGTTAAAAAGAAACGTTCAGAGCACAAATTGTCAATTTTTATCCAAATTATTTTCTAACGTCAGTTTTTTTTTTATTTTATTTCATTATTTTAAATGTAATAATATAGTTTTAAAAGGAATTTATTTAAGAAATAAAATAAAACAAAGTTATTTTACGTAAAATTTCATTTAATTTAAATTTTTTTAATAAAAAAAAAATGTTTATCTATGCACGAAATTTTATTTTGTTGACATTTTTATTATTTTATTCTTAATTTGACGTTATATTTATTGAAAACTCTGTGAAATCTGATAAATTTTTACGAGCTCATAGATCGCGCTCTGGTCACACTCTGAGTTAAAAGAGAAACACAAAATGGATAATCTGGATAATCTGAGCATAAAAAAAAACACAATTTTTTTGTTTGACAGCTCTGAATCTGCTCTGATGAGAAAAAGAAAAACGCCCATGTATAGCACATGTACTCTGACTTTTATATCAAATATTTTTATAATTCAGAGTTTATATTCGAGAGTTATCAATATTAATATAATAAGTTCTATTTGTTACAAACGGAGGATACATTTTTGTATACCTGTGGCTATTGTTCGTACAGGAATTAAGAATACAATAATAATTTTCTGATAAAAAGAAATATGTTGTACACTGAAAAAACATTTTTCTACAATACGTTATATCGAAGAATTTAAAAATTAGTAAAGATAAAAATTTTGCAATATTAGTGTTTTTTTTTTGTATCCGACATTGGTATTAATCCAAGCATCAGTTAAATTGTTCATTTAGTGAACTATT
Source organism: Poecilobothrus nobilitatus (assembly GCA_947095535.1). Lineage (NCBI taxonomy): Eukaryota > Metazoa > Arthropoda > Insecta > Diptera > Dolichopodidae > Poecilobothrus > Poecilobothrus nobilitatus. The sequence continues at coordinate 201,401,313 of OX352774.1, forward strand.
ACAAACAATTAATTATTATTATTAACGATGTGAATAATAATATCCTAACTAATCTGAAGTAATATAAAAATCTTAAAAGCATCAAAAAGAATCTAGCATTGCAAAAAATTTAGATAAAATTGTCATGCTGTCGTAAGAATTTATATAAAAATTAAATTTTAATATAATAATATATAAACTAATATTTATAAATTATGTTTTTAAAGAGATTTAATAATTAAAAACATGAAAAATGTACATCGAAGTCTTTACAAATTTTGTTCTTTAATTCCGTTTAATAAATAATTACTTTTTACAGCATTGCACGAGTTTTTTTAATTTTTTAAAATTTTTTAATTTTATTCATAAATTTCATAAACTAATTCTTGCTTTTTATGAACAAAATCATAATAATATTATTTATAACAAAATCATAAATTTTGTGAACCTCGTTTTATATTAAACTTATTTATAATTTTATTCAATTATGTCATTTTTATGAACAGGATGGCAGTCAAAAATGTGAAAAGTTTCATAAATTATTTCATATTGTGTACCTACATTTTTTTCAGTGTACTTATTCTCATATGAAGAATTTTGTTCTTATAAGAAAACTTATCAATCAGCGGCCATATTATTGACATCTTCTTTATTTTTCTCAATCTTAACCCTTATGTTATTAAGTAATTTTATTAAATAAAAAAATATGAAAAAATATTTATTGTAAAAATGATTAAATTTCAATTATTAAAACGCAAAATTATAGCTTAAGTTTAATATAACTTAGCTTTAATTGAAATTTATATGTACTATTACATTAGTTTTACTCAAATTATCAGATATATGGTTAAAAGTAGAATAATAAGACTTTAAGGGGTTAAAAAAGAATTATTTAAATTTTTTAAATTTAGATTATTTTTAGGGCGCGTTACTTTTTTTCGACCTAAAATGGTTACTTTTATTAATAAAATTTCAATGGCAGTATAATTTTGGCTTATATTCTTGACGAAAAAGTTATTTTAGTTTCCTATAATTTTATGTTCATATTAAATTCTTACATATGTACTTATTTATGATATTAAACACACACATATATTTAATCATACATATTATACTTTGTTTGATCGCCACAATAATTCTAAAAAGTAAAACGGATACATTTATATTATAATATGTTGGTTTCTCTTTCTAACAACACTCATAAGGAAAAACCAGCACTCATAACAAGAATAAGCTACTATTATAACCCCCTTTTGAGTATCTTATGAGAGTTTTTCAATACTCTCATAGTAGTTTTCTTATGAGAGTGATATACTTTTAAAACTCTTAAAATGAGAGCTAAAGACTTGTTATGAGTGTTAATTTACTCTCATAACTGCGCCCTTTAACTCTTATAACGATCTCATAAGACACTTATAGAATTCTTCAAGAGTAAATTATGAGAGTAATACTCTCATAATTAACTCTCATAGCACTCTACTAGAGTCTTATGAGATAAATTTTGTTACTTGGGTAGTGTGTGGCTGAAAGCTACTAAATTATAATTATAGATTATAGAAAAACAAAAAAATTATTTTAGAAAATGAAAAATATAAAAGATTATAATAAATAATATATTACAAATGCTTTTGACATTCATGACATACAAGAAAAATTTTGACGAATTTGGGTATCTAAGAAGATTTTTTGATTTGCAATCGTCTCGTAAGAGATAGTATCATAAAACATTTGTTTACCACATCAATTAAAAGGACTTACTGTAGACCAAATAGTTGGAGAGCTGGACTCAACATTTTAATCAACTCATATCTACCAAAATTTGAACCTAATAATAACTTGAAATGTGTAGTAAAAATACCTTTGGTTAATCTAACGAAATGATATAAGCCCTTCATTTTTACATTTATTATGTATGTATTTTAAAATTTAGTTTTCACAATAACTTTTTGAAATGTTTTAAAATCGTTATTTTCAGATTTTTATTTTTTAAGTTAGTTTTATAAGTACTTTTTTCTACTAAATTTGTTTGAATTTCTTAGTTTATCTCTCATTAAACATTTTCTGCTTTAGTTCGCTTCCGCTTTTAGACAAAATTTCCAATTTTTGCTAAAATACAAATCGTCACTTTAGGTTTTAAAGTGTTTAGTTTTGAGTTTTTTAGCTTACAAAAAAATAAAAAAATTTATTCATAATTTATTCATAAATTTTTTGTTTGTCTTTCAATCCTATAATGACCATAAGGCGACTATATTAAAGTAATATATTTATGATATAATATAATTAATTGTTACATGTCCATCGAGCTACTTTACAATTATATAACAAAGCGCCTCAACTAAAATTGAATGCAAATATGTAACAATAAAATGTAATTGAAATACAAAATTTAAGATCAAAGAAGTCAAATGCTTAATTTACTTAATAAATCATGACATAATTTTTATATCAGGATTTACTACGTTCCGGAATTTTAAATTATCATCGATCAACCACAGGAAGTACAGAATTTAAAAAAAGTAAAAACTCATTATGGATATTAACTTGTTACTTAATCTGAGATCAAAAATGTCAATTAGTTTATAGATTAACACATTATTTATCAATTTTAATAAAAATATTTAGTGATTTCAAGGTGATAATTTTGCTATTATGCTTTTAATAATAATTAGGTAAATCGTTTCTATGCAAGTTTTTTTGTAAAAATAACTACGAAACTTTTATTTTTTTTTGTCAATATCTAAAAATAATTTAGATAGAATCGTCATCTGTCATCAATAAATAGAATTTGCTTTATTCCCAGTTTTATTCTCAAACTCCTGTTTTATTTTTAAGCATATAAGCTTCTATCAACGAAAAAACAATAACAATTAACCCAATTCAAAAAAGGAAGAAAATATAAAAGTAATATTTGGTTCGTTTTTGCAAAAGTTCAAAATCATTTTTATGTCCCCCTTTAAGAAATAACCCTTCAGCATTGTATCTGTTGTTTTTTTTTTTTTTCTTCAATTCTCTTGATAACGAAAACAACGGAAATAAGTTGTAAAAATATTTTTGTTTTTGTTGTCTCTAAAACAGGATAACAATTTTTTTTATAACTCTATCATAAATATTAATCATAAAAATTTTGCTATTTCTAAAAATATGTTATGTTTTTAGCCGTTGTCCTAATTTTTATGTTTATCTATCAAAAAAAAAAAACAAACTTTCAAACTTAAAAGGACAAAACAATCTTTACAGAAATTCGAATTATGAAAGAGATAGAAACAAAACAAAAAACAAAAAAAATGTATTGTCAATTGTTCTAAATATTGTTATTAACTCCCATGGGTAAATTTTCAACCAGAAAATTTTTAAGTTTTTTTCTGTTTTTTTTTTTGTCCCACAATTTCTAACCTAAAGTGTATTGTTTTTTATTTCTGTATTGCTCTATCCGGTTTTTTGTTTTTTTATTAACAATATAAAAATACAAAAATAATAGTAAACCTCTATCAGTAAAAATAACACTCTATTTTTAGATTTTTTTTTTTTACCCCCATAAACAACATTTTCTCACAAAAAAATGTTATATTTTTTTTTTATCACTTTATTTTTTATATGCTTCAAGCTTCTCTCAAAAAAAACCTTGGAAATAATCGTTTCCCATGATTCTAATCAAATCAAAACAAAAGCAAAAAAAAAAATATTATAAAAATCTTTCTGATAATAGTCCTTTTTTTTTTTGGTATTTTTTTTTTTACAAAAATAGGATAATTTGAATTTTATTTCAGTTCAACGTCGATTTGTTTGATGTGTAAAATAGAGGCATGAAAATTATTCTCATAAATCAAAAATAATATCATAGATATTATTGATGGAAGTTTATTGATTACAAAAGAAAATTTTATTTTTAATAAAAAAGCCTAGATTAAATTTAGCTTAAAAAAAAAACAAATTAAATGATTTTATAAAAACAGAGCTATAAGGTTAACTTTAAACTTCACTTATTAGTTATTGAATCTAATACTTTCATAGATTTTAGGGTATATGAACTTTATCTTAAATACTTAAAAATAATTATCATTTCAATCAGTCGCTGTGCCTAGATGTAAGGATAGTTATATATGCCCCCTACAAAACAACAAATATCTCCTTAGACCTCATCAATATGTTACAAACACGTACATAGCCTAAGTATATGAATTGTTGTCTGTTAACCATACCAAACAACTTACCAGCTGAAAATATTTTTCTTGTTTTTTTTTATTCTTTGCGCTGCATCCAACTGACGAACAAGCTCTAATCAACAAAACCTTTAAAGCAAAATATAAACTGCAGTTTTAATTTTGAAGGGTATGTAGTTTATTAAGTTGCAAGCTCCGTGGTTTTATTAAATTCACTAAACTAACTTTTATAACTTTATAATATTCAACATACACGAAACTTAATATACATATGTAAATGTGACTCAGTATAAACGTAAATTAACGATAGGTAATAACAACAGGGTAATAAAATTTAGCGTAAAATTATGTTCGACGTAACGAAACCCAGTTTTCTTTTTAAGAAAAAAAATCCAATTTAGGAAGCCATATTTCTATTAACCTGTTTAAATAGAAGGTCTTTTTTAGGGCTCCTTTATTATCGCAAGTGGTTATTTTCCCAAACGAAAATTTCCATAAGTTTATTTTGTTTAAAAAATTTATTCGGAACTGTTAATAGATTTACATACAATTTATTGGAAAACTAAGTGACATATCAACCCAAAAAAAAATTTTTTTTTTAAATGTTAAATTAATAGTTTTACTATAAAAAAAAACCGTTTATTTTATATTTTTAGTAAAAATTTTATATTAAATGAAAATATTTTTGTATATAGATATCACTTTTTCTGTAAAAACAAATATATTTTCTTTTAATTTTATCTTATATTTCTGTTTTAGTTTTGAATTTTGTACGACCTTTAGCAATAAAGTTGTGATGACTATAAATTATCTGCAAAAAAAAAATTATTTACTTTTTTATATTTAATATTTTTTATATATCTTAAATGATTTGAGCAAATAAAATTAATACATACCGAAATATACATAAGTATACACCTATATACAGGTGTTTCCTAAATAACTACGCTGCATAGACCCTTACGACTTGGTATTTTTTTGTGTTATCAGATTCTTACCGACTAAACGCACCTTTCCCTTTAGCCAATATAATGGGATGAAACTTCTATCTGCTAACGCAGTATATCGGCTAGGAAGTAGGGATAGGAAAGGAAGTAGGGATAGGAAAGCGAAAACCTTGAATTTGGAGTGTGACTGTAATGGAACAATGAATCTGCTTATTATATTATTACTATTTTGCTCACTAGTAACATAATAGCTATTAACAGTTACAACATATAGTAGTATAAAACACCTTGCTGCATGAGAATAATTGAAGACATGAGAACTAAATGTTTATATTTGTTCAGTTTTTAAAAAATGCCCTCTAACTCTGTTTCTAGGCAATGTAAAAAAAAATCTATAAAAGAGAAAAAATTATAAAAATTACATTTGTGATCAATAATATAATTCTGTATTTCCACACCGCATAAGTTAATGGTTTTTATCTCAAACTAAACTGCACATTAAATCTGAAGATTAGTAGTTTTGCAAAATTTTGAAACTTTTAAAGTTTCTATATTTTATAACTTTAGAAGCCAGAACTTTTAAAACGGTAAAAAATGGAAAAATTAGTAGATACTTGCTTAAATATTCTTCAGCTGCTGATTAATTAAAACTAAAAATATATATATGTACCCCTCATACCCCTCATACAAAAAAATTACTTATTCTTAAAGATCTATGCATCGGTACAAAGCATTAATTAGTGCAGTTAGTGCAGTTAATTAGCAAACACACAATATATTTTTTTAAAAACTAGGATTTAAACAACAATATTTTTAAGGAAAACCATGAAAGCGGTAACAAAAATTCCAAAAAAAAAAAATATTCAAACCTTGCAGAAATGATCGTCTATACATAATTCAATGCAGTTTCAAAACTAAGCATCTTTAGATGAAGCTGTATACAAAAATATTTATCTCTTAAAATGAGTGAACGATTAAAATGAGAACAAAACATTATAAAATTAATATGGGATAAGAAATTTGACATCAATTTGACTGGCATAAAGGTAATGCCCAACTGAATACAGCATTCATACAAAATTAAACTCTGTCTACCAAAGGAGGGTAAATTAAAATAATTAAACAAAGTTAAAAATAATATTAATTCATAACACAAAAGATATCCAAATTTCCGAAAAAACAATAACCCATTCACTTAAAATTTAAATTATCTATTTTATTTTTCCATTTAAAATTTTTTTTTTAATGCGTAATGATATCCTTAACAAATCACATTAGATAGATTTTAAATTCTTCTGTTTATATTTTATAGTCATGTATTAATATAACAAGCGTATTAAATCTATAGCCTTAACACATATTCAAAATATATTCACAAATTTTTTATTTTTTAAAAAACCAAATGAGATCAAAATACAATCCACGTGTACTGCTATCGACGTTTGTACCCTTTGTTAATTTTTTTTAATTGTTGTCTTAAACTTTTTCTGTAAATGAAACCAAAAGTAAACTACAAATAAAACACCAAAATATATATTAAGTTAATTACCAGTAATTAACTTTCTTTTTCTATATGTATATTTAACCCTAATAACATATATAGGTTGTTTATTTTTATGATCTAAAAACTTTTTACAGAGAGCCCAGACATAACAATCATTATTATTTTTCAAACCCAAAAAAAAAAAAGAGAACAAAAAATGAAACATCAAAAGTTTAACATATAAATAATAAAGGTTATTAGTATATGTAATGTTATGGAACCTTTCAACACATCTCCGAAACTTTTATTTGTTGATTTTCAAATGATCTTAGTTAAAGCATCAATTTGTTAAAAAAAATATTGTCTGCTTCATACTTAAAAGACCATTCAGTCAAACAATTTCTATTTAACTTCCTTTCATCAATTTGAAACCCTTTAAGTCTAAACAAATTGCTTGATATTTTAGTTGAATTATTTAATTCTTCTTCTTTTTTTTTTTGGTTAACTTATATAAAATGATATAATTCTATAACATTAAATAATTTCTCGGAGTAATTTTACAACTTAACCTCAAAAACAAAAAATAAAAAAAATTAAAACTTTCATAGAATCGTTTACTTTAATTGTAGGAAAATTTTCTAACTAAAACAAAATTTTAAATAGACCTCAAAGTTAAAAAAAAAAAAAAAAATTCGTCCAGATTGTTTTAATTTGCCTTTTCACCAATTTTTCAATCAGACACTTATAGCATATTATACATATAATATAATAGGAAAATGAATCCAAAATAAATATAATACAATAACTGTAAATGATATTTTATGTATTGAAAAAAAAAATTGTAACGCTATTGGAGTTACAGTAAATTGTTATTAAATAATTTTTATATTAAATTCATACAAAAATAAAGTAAGTTTTAAGTTAAGTAAGTTTAATAGTAGAGGATCCTATTGTAGACTTAAAATATTATAAAAATGCAAAAGATCTAATTACACTAGGTATTAAAATTATTAAAAGTCATGCTAAATATTTAAAATTTCATTAACAAAAATTTAAAATCATTGACAGTAAGTTTATGATTTAAATAGGTTCTTGTATGATTTAAATAGGTTTTGCCTAAACGTATGCAATTTATTGCAAATAAATTGTTGAATATAATAGCATTTAAAAAAAAAACCGGCTAGGGACCTCTGTGGCCTTGTGGTTAAGCACTATTAACCGAGGAAGTGCGGGTTCAAATTCTGCACAGGTAGCAAGTTTTGTTAATAGCGCCTTGCTACCAAAGATAGGGTTACCAAATATAAATAATATTGCTGTTTAAATTAATAATGTCTTTAGTTTAAAAATACGATGGTTGTGTAGAAAGAATATTCAATTAAAATCTATGTACCTATCTACAAGTTAAAATTCAAAAAAAGGAACAAATTTTTCTCTAATACCTCTACCTCTTATTCAGGATAACTCTGTAGTTTTTCTTCTAATACTCCAAATAGTAATCTTAATATTTTCACGATCGATCGGAAAATAGATCAGCTTTAAATATTAAACACTTGATTTTTTTCCTCTTTATCTATACTTTATCTTCGAGAAGAAGTTCATATCTTTCTAGGTGTCTGAATTGAGGTCAAATTTAATTTTTTATTTCAACTGTTTTGACTGTTTGTAATAAGTTCCACTAACTTTCACCACAAATCAGATGTTAAATTTCTTATATGCTATAACTTTACTATAATCTTAATCATAGATAATATTTATGAAAATAACAAGATGCTTCATATGCTTCAAAACAATGTCTCTTCATGTCTGTTTTCAAATAACCTTTCTAATTCTAATATATAGATTACGATTATCTTGTATTCACTTGTCATAATTTTCGTTCATTTTTTCCTTATTATCTACTTTGTCTTTATTTTAAGTACGTAATTTTAAAATTGGTATAAATATATAGGTAAGGTAAAGATAACAATGGTACATTCAATAAAAGTAAGGATAACAGACAGACAAAACAATATTTACTAAAACATTATTTCACCATAAAATCATTTAAAACCTAACAAATAGAAAAAGAAGCATGAATATGATGAAAACTTTCATTTATTTAAGAATGGATATTTTGATGAAATTGTTTGAAAGTGGCACAAAACACCTTATTTACTAGATTTTAATTGACCTTCCTTTTTTTTTTTGTTTTTGTATTGCTTGTAATATGGATCGTCTTTTTAAAATTAATTTAAAGAAAATCTTTTGAAAACCAATCGTAGGAGGACTGCAGAGAGAGAGAGAGAGAAAGAGAGAAATAAAAAGAATTTGTTTCCATTGTTTTCCTTTCTTTGTTTTCATATTTTTTGTTCTTTTCTTTGAAATTAAATTAACTTGAGTGCTAATTGAAAGTGTACCCATAAACTTTGGTTTCATTTTTTGCTCTCATTAAACTAGAACAGTAATTAAGAACCGTATGGTACGTTTAGTACACTTTGATAATATTATTCTTCTTCTTTCCTTTTTTTATTTTCTTTTTTTTTTTTTTTACTATAATATTTTGTGAGTGGTTTTTGTTTTAAGATTGAATCACTGGATGGAAATGCCTCATTATGAAGAGAAGGAAAAATGCAAAGTAATTTACATAAAAAAAAAACAAGAAAAGAAAAAACAACTATAAACAAAATAATACCAAAAATCACTGAAATTAATTTTCTTTGAGAATAACAAAAAGTTACCATTAAGATTTTAAAATTTACCAGAGCTTTACCCACATTTACACTTTTGTTATCACCTACATTACTTAAGACTTTTCGGTATCATATGAAAAATTTTCATATTGATATTTAATTTCATTGTAATTAAAAGAATTTAAAGTAAAAATATACCATGTGGTTATAAAAGAGAAATATATAAATACATATATATATACATTTACGGAATATTCTGTATATTAGAATAATTCCTTTATTTTTTTTAGTAGCTAAACACTATTTTTAAATTTTCGGTTGTAAATGAAAAGATATTTCACACCTTATTTGATATGTTATTTGATAAAGAGCGTTGACTTTTATATGAAAGATTTTTTGGTATTATAATTTGCAATCCTAAATAATGATCTGATGTTTATTTTAAATTTATTATTTAAGTTTACAATTAATTTTCACAGGACATAAATTACAAATAGTTATAATCTAACTTTTGTTTATAATCTGTAAATTCAAATACGTATACATTTGAATTTACAGATTATAAGTCATTATTTTCTTTTTGTTTCGGACAACATAAATGGATTACATGATAAAAAAAAAACTTGACTTCACTTCTTGTCAAATTACGATTACCATAATCACTAAAATCTTTTTTCGATCTTAATCGAAACAAATGAAAAATATAAAATGTAACAATTTCGGGCAAATATTAAAGGATGAAGGAACATTTTCATAATTTTTAATAAATATATACCTACACTTTTTTTTTTAAGAAGAAGGGTTTCCACTTTAAGTGCAAGTATTTAAAAGAAAACTTGCATTTGAAAAGTAAATATTTCGACTTACTTGCACTTGAAAAGCAAATACTTGCTCTTAAAAAGGAAACTTGCACTTAAAGTGAAAATGCTTAAAGAATATGTCATCCGAACTTTGATGCACAGCACTCAAATTATATTCGATCAATATAATTTAATTTCTTTGTGTTAGTAAACCACACCAAATTATTTTGATTCCATCAAATACAGCTGGGCATCCCCATTTCTCTCTCTAATCAAGGCAGAATGTAAGCCCTAAGGATTTTAAAATCACCCTCTTTTTAAAAGACAATTAAAACAGTTAAAAATTTGGACTTTCATCAAAATTTATAAATTTTCTTTCAGTTATATATATGTATGAAAAAAAACGGGAACAAAAGAAGGCACGTCTATTTGAGGTAAACCGTACATATACAAGAAAAGCTATTAACACAATATAAAAATATAATGTTGTATAAATTGATATTTTAATTTTACTTTGAAAAATTTGTATAGATGTCGAAGTTACACATGTTTAAAAATAGCTAATTTTCAATATTTGACTCCTAAGTTGTTTCATATATAAATAAATTTTGAAATTACCAAATCTTTAAACCGGCTTCTGTTTGTGGATATGTTGAAGTCGAATACTTTTAAAATGAATGAATTGGAAAAAAATACTAACACTAATAATTTAAAAGTTCTGCTTTAAAATTTTAAATATTTATTAGTTAAAAATCCTTTACTTTTAAGAGAATCTATTATATAAGAGCCGTGAACGTTTGAAACAATTTTCTTTATTTTTCATAGCAAAAACTAATACTGCACATAACAGAAAAAAAGAATAAAAAAAATTGAAAATTTATAGGATTGGGTACATAATCACTAAAGTCAAATTCCAAAATTCAAAATCCCGAAAAATAAATATGCCGAAAATCAAAATCCCGAAATTTCAAAATCTCGCATAAACTCAGGATAACTCTGTAGGATAACTCAGGATAACTCTGGATATAAATATTGCGGAAAAGATCTCTGATTTTGAATCCAACTATTAATACTTACAGTATGCCCACATATACATATATAATAGTACATACCAATTTGATTCAAAAAAAATAAATTTTACAAATTTCTATATGGAAAATAATTAATCTTGAAAACTTCGCATACAAAAGTATTATATTTTGACATTGCACTTAAAAAATAGTGAATTTTATACCAATTTAAACATTTTTATGAAAAAAATATTATTGTTGAAGAAACGGGGACTGTTGCGCCCCCCTACAAAATTTTTCTTTAGTGTTCTTAGAGTTGTCATACGTTTTTACGTTTATTTAAATTTACATATTTTTATTATTATTGTAAAAAGTTAAGTATTCTTACAAACAAAGGGAACATAGCTCTCAAAAAACGTTTTTAAAATAAATAAAAACTATATTGGAACAGAAAGATATTTCTTTTTATTTCATTAAAAAGTTAAGTGACAAAAAACCCAATATTATTTCTAGATTGCTAAAATACCAGTATTATTCCAATATTATATTTCTTGATTACCAGACTGGCGTATATGCTACGCCGGGTGTATCTTGTATTTCAATAAAATAAAATAATTATGGACACAAGTTTTATTTACATTTTTTGTTTCTGTTTTAATTTTTTCATATCCTTTTAAAAATAAAATAATATGTACATTTTTAATTATAATAAAAATTAAAAGTTTTTGCATACAAAGTTAGTACAAACTTAGGACATAATACTACCTAAAAAATTGGCTTTAAATAGAAAATCGATTTTCAATTCATATTAAAATTAAAAATAAAAAAAAAAATGAAAAAAAAATTTAATAGAAATTACTTTTTTTATAAAGGGTTAAAATCGTTTTTTCCATTTACAAAAAGTCACTTTAAAATTACGGAAATGGATTATCCGATTTCCTTCGAATTCTACAGGTTGATTTTTTTTTTAAATATTAAGAATTTTTTTTGTTTTTATGCATTTCTCTGCCACATAAATGTGGACAGAAAATTACACAGCCTTTCCTGTTAAGGCGTGGCTGTAAATCTTGTAATGGGGAATAACTCTTACGCGTGTGTGGGATTCGAACCCACGTTCCTTCGGAGTTTACAGCGTATTTTATATGCTCTTACTAAGTAGCCCCATATTAAGAATTAAAATATTTTTACTTAAACTATCGCTATCCATCCACCCACTTTGGTTTGTAATCGTTTTTGTAATAAAAATATTAAAATAAAATGTTATTCAATTATCCTACGACGTATTCGATTACACTTAAAGTTTTCCAAAAAATTTACAAAACGCTATTTAATTTTAAGACTTGCAATTTAAATTCTGAATTATAGCTAAAGTTAGTAGTAGTCCTAAAATTTTTCAATAAGATTTATAGCCTTATTGAGTGTAATAACCGAAAAAATATATTAATGAAATCAATTAATTTGTAGCCAAACTGTGAACATCCAAATGATGTGTTGCAAAAATACACGAAAAAATGTTAGTAATTATATGCTGTTTGAAAAATTATGCGATTAAACGATCAAAATTAAAATTTAAATGATTTTTTAAATTACAGATGATAAAATATCATTAAGTCAACTGCCATACCATGTCAACATCTCAATTATTCAACCCATATTCAACCGAATGTCAAAACCTTACGAAATAATTTATACTCAATTTATTTACGATTTTTAAAAATTTTATTTAGTAACAAATATTTATGAGATAATGGGTCGAATGCATAAAACTGAGTTTAAACTCAAATTTCACTTTTTCAAAACAAAAACTACGCTTGAATTCGTATTTTTGTTTGAAAAGTTGAGATTTGAGTTTTAGCTCAATTTTATGCATTTGATCCAATGAGTTAAAAATATTTACGGCGGCCCAACCTGTATTGATAAAATAAAAACCTAATATAAAAATTAAAAATCAAATAAAAAATTGAAAATATTTTATTTTTTTTCTAAAACTTGTTTTCGTTTTTTTTTCCTTTCCTACCTCTTTCCCCTCCCAGAAAAAAATTTTTAAATCCCTAATAACGACTTTTTTGTTTTTTTTTTATTATTTTTTTTAAATATACAGATTTTGTTAGAAAGAGATGGAATATGTTTTTGTTTACTTAAAATGAATATATTTTTATTTTTAAATTGGAAAAAAAAAAATTATTTTTAAATTATTTTTTATTTCAAATATTTTGAAATTTTACAAGCAGTTGCACACAACAAAAAAAATTACACAAGAATAAATTTTAAAATAGAATTAAACAAAATGGAATATTCAAAAAACAATAAACAACATGACTTGTTCTTCTGAAAAATAAAAATAAAGAAAGTGAAAAATTATAAAAAAAAAAAAAATTAAAACATTTTTATTAGGTAGTAGATACTATCATTTATCAATTCAAGCAATTCCATTTTACCGTTCATAATATTCGACTCTCAAGTAAACAAAATGAGTGATTATTTAAAAGAATTTTAGTGTTAACGGAATTTTGAATGAACTCAAATTAAATTGAAATTAAACTCAAAGTATAGTCAGTTGAATTAGGTATATGAAAATGCGCTCAAACTACTGTCAATTGTTGATGACGGCTATGGAGTCAAAGTATTCCTATTTTGATTCCCGACTCCTAAGCCCTGTTTTTGATAGATCTTGACAAAAATAAAATTCAGCTCTTAAAAAAATTATAATTTAAAGTATTACAATACAATTGCTAAACAATGCAGAAAATATCAATGACGTAAAAAGTTGGATCAAATAAAATTCCGTTTTAAAATTGTTGTTAAATTTAAAAAAAGTAAATGAGAATTAAATACCCTAAGCAAATAACCTTAAATTTAAAATAAATATTAAATTCATAACAAGTTTAATGCTAATGGAATTATGTTTTTTTTATATTACTTTTTATTATAAGACAATTATGATTGAAAGGATTCAATTATAATTGACAGGAGAACCGATTTTTATTATTACAGAATCAATTATATTTTGTTCTCCCAAAAACTGATTTTTTTGATAATTGATATTAAAATGAAGGTTATTAATTAATTCTCTACATTTTGAACATAAATTTACAGGGAGTAACTATTCATTGACTTTTCATTCACTGAGATGCACAGATAATAATTAAGGTATATCGTATATAACATATCTATTCCAAAACAATACAAATAGTACTAATGGTGCCGTATCCTATTATTTGTTCAAAAACTGTGGTTGTGTTTAATGAATTAAAATTCTATCCTTTAATAGAAGAATAGACAATATACCGTTCCTATTCAATGGCTTTTGATGATCCCCACCTAGTCCTGTAAAGAAAATTTTGGTATATTATTATTATACTTAATGTAAACAGGAATTAAAACAGGTATTTATTATTTTGTAAAATAATAGTCAACTATTTTAGAAAATCTAGACTTTCTAGACTATCTTCTATCTATTTATCTTTTCTAAACTATAATTATTTAAATTCTTTGTATTAAAACTAAATGTCACATCTCGGCGTTCAATTTTCCTTATAAGAAGCTAAAACTTCAGCCAACAGTAATTAACTTTACAAAATTTAATGCAAATGTTAATTTTTTTTTTCCTGAATGTCATTTACCTACCTAATTTTGTATTGAAAGAGTTATCATATTTAGATATACGTACAGTACCTGTCATTATGATATTCTCTTTTAAAAAATAGAAATTTCTAACTATAAGAATAGTCTACAAGTTGAAATAAATCAAGTTTCCATGATTATAATACTTTTCTTATATACTTTGTAGTACTATAAAGAAGGCAAACAATTGATAAAACCACAAAACGTTTTTTTTGGTAAAATAGGATTTTAAGATATTTTTAAGGATTTTAATTGATTGTTAGAAATATTTTGGTGTCTTTTTTTTCATCAACAAGATAAAATGTAAATCTGAAATAATTTTATTTATATTGAATCATACTTGAAATATTTTAATTCTACCAAAGTATTGTGGGTTTTTTTTGTTTTTTTTCGCCAACATTTTATTAATTAATTTAAATAAATTATGAGTGGAATTTGTACATATGGTTACCATATATGTATGTATACAGTAAATTTGAAATTTTTGTTAAATATAATTAATCTGTTTTTAAAATAATATTATAATAATCTGATAGTTATTACAATACTATTATCTCTTTTTGTATATTTCTTAATAAAACTATTAAAGGTATAAAATTATTTCAAGTATCTACTTGAAAGAAAATTTTTTTGAAGTACCTCTGTAATTTTTGTGGTATTGTAATTCAAATGAATAAAATAATAGAAAAAACGAAACAATTCAAAAAATGTTTAAGTACTTTAAATTATTTCCGCACCAAGTTAAATAATAATACGTCTAATAAAATCGTATTAATTTAACATCTTGAATTTAACATACAAATTTATGTTACAAGTAAATAGATCACCCTTTTTGCACAGTGGTAGAAATATAACAAAACTTTTCATATTAAAAAAAAACATAACATATAGACGAGGTTAGATTTACATGTTCAAAATTGCTTTCGGTAAAAGTAAGACCAAATTTTTAATCAAACATAAAAAATATGAAATAAATCATAAATTATTATAATTTTGAACTCAAACCCTTTAATTCACCTTAAGTAAACGTGAAAGGGTGTAAAGTTAACTGTGTTATACAGGAACATAACATATAAATGCTGATTCCATGAAATTTAATTATTTTTTACAAAATATCTGATATCTGACCTAATTAAGTACCGAGATATATTTATGTAAATTTTTAGAATTATGTGACAGGTAATCGAAGCCATTTTCCCGAAGCAACTAAATTTTAACGCAGTTGTTGCCATAAAAGTTGAGCACCTTTTTCAAAATTTCATATTTAGCAATCAAGCATCACAGAAATGGTTGCCATACAACTTTATCAACCTTTTACAATTTTAACTTCTTTTGACACTCAGTTACCCAGCTTAATTAGACACTGAATTATGCTCATATTAAAAAAAAAAATTGTATAACTATCAAAGTTATAATTTTAATTGTAATAGCAAAGACAGCATTTATATAGAAATGAAACGATAAATGGTACTCGAAACTATAATATTCTGTATGGATGCCCTGTATTTTATTATATCTATAGTTGAATACATTAAAAAAAGTTAAAACTTTTGAAAAAGTTTTCCCCATTTTCTTTCCAAAAGAGAATTTGGGTGAACTTTACTTTAGCTCCCGCGTTCAATTTTTTTCTAATTTCACACAAAGATGCTTCTACATGTATAAACAAGTTTTGTGATGGCTCGGATTCGTGATGATTTCATTAAGGAGTTTAATTAAGTCTTCAAAGTTTAATTTTTCTCTTTGTATTTTTTATCATATCTTTTATGGTGTTCATTTTAACAATTATTTACTGTAACTTAAAATCTACTTCAGCTAGAAATTGTTGACCCATAAAAACGCAAGTAGCGTTAGAAATTTGCAGCTATTTGATCTTTATCTCTTTCAATGCCGAATAAAAATAACACTAAAAGTAGTTTTTTTCATGTTTCTTTATTCTATTTTGCACCCTGATAACACAGAAGTACTATTAAAGTAATTTTGCACCACTGAATGGAAGTACTTCTTTTCTACTGAAATTAATAGGAGAGGTTGGAATAATTTCACCACTTTTGCACTAATACATTGAAAGTTTTTCTTCTTCCTTTCCTTTTCCGTTATTTTTCAGTACTGAATGAAAGTATTTCTTTTCAGAAATATTTCGGTATCTGTTCAGTACTAAATGGAAGTATTGTCTTGTAGGGTTTATTTACAACTTTTTCAGAACTCGGTATCCGTACCAAATCAAAAGTCAGATTAAATAAATTGTTGTTATTGTTGTTCCACTAGTTCTGCAGAACTTAAGAATTAATTCAGTACTTTTTGAGTGCTGAAAAATCAGCATTTAAAATTACCTACACAAAGTCAATCTTTTTAGAAAGGAAATATTGAGGACTTTCAGATTAGCATAAAATAGACACACCTGTTACTTCAAAAGGGAAAAACTATCAAGCGTAAAATTAAATTTTTAAGAGCTATAATGTGACTTCCTTAATGACGTCATCTTCAAACCAAACCATAACAATATTTTTATTTATACCCCAAAGATTGGACATAAAATAAATATTTTTTTTATCATTAATTAAAGCAAAATCTCATCTTTGTAAAAATAAAAATATTTTTTTAAATAAATTATAAAAAAACATTTTTAGTGTTAATAAATAAATAAATAAAAAATAACATTATTTTTAGAAATAACTTCAATATTATCTTCGGAATTATCAGTAAAAGATCTTAAGTTTTAATTTTTTAATACCATTATTTTTTTTTACCTTTTACATTAAAAAAAATGCACAAAAACAAAAAATTTTATTTTATTTTTATATTTTATAAATAAAAATTTTTTTTATTTTATATTTTCGAAAAAAAATCCCTTCAAAACCAGAATAGATTCAAAACCACAATAAAAATAATATAAAAAGCAAATAATTTTTTTTTTTTAACTTTCAAAGTAACTTAGAAAAACTATAAGCAAAAAAATTAAGGATTTTTCCTTTCAAGATAAATTTTCATTTCTTATATAATACTATAAAATATTTTATTTTTCTTCAAATTTTGTTTCTGTTTCCTTTTTGTTTTTTTTTTTTTGTATAATGCAATGCAATGACATTACAAAAAGAATTTTAGTGTAAATATTTTTAATAAAAGAAATGGAAAACAAGATAGAAGAGGATCTAAATCCTAATGTAAAAGAATTTTTGTTTTCTTAGTTTTTTTTTTATTTTGTTTGATATTATAAAATAAAATCCTGGACTTCAATTTTTTATGAATTTTTTTTTGTTGGATTTAATGCAGAAAGTTAATGCTCAAAAATGAAAAAAAAACAAGACCAAGAGTGCTTCAATTAAAAAAAAAGAAAATAAAAAATTACAAAAACAAAAAATAATTTTTCAAAGAAATTGTTGCATTCCCAATTTTTCTTTTTCTTTCTTATGGAAACTGAACTTTTTCTGTTCATCTTTTTATTTGAGAGGAAATTAACAATATTTACTAATACATAGATGTACATACATATAAGAAAGAATATTAACACATATTTGATATTATTAATTCCAATATTTAAAGAAAGTTGACGTTACGATAATTTTTGAAACATTTACATACTCTTGATTTTTGGATTAGGAAACTAACATTTTTGTTATAGGAAAGTCTTTCGTAATTTCTCTTAGATTTCTTCCATTATTATTTTTTGAGTAACTGAATGGGGGATTGTAATCATAAAATAGAAATTACCCTTACAATAATAATCTAGGATAGCTTCAGTATGTCTGAGTCCCAAATTTTAAATGACATTCCAACGTAACTCTAATTTTACCATATCTGCATAGTTCTGATGGTTCTACAAAGTCGAGTTCCTTTACTTTTAAAATTCAAAAATAAAATTAGCTATTGCAATTGGACATTTCTCAGGCCCTTTGAAAATTTAATACTAAAACGATTTTATTTAACATATATATTATTTAAACATTTTTATTTTCCCATATTCTGTTATTTCAACGATATCATAAGAATTTTTCATTTAACTGACATCTGACAATTTTTTTTTTTTTTTTTAATGCATTTCTCTGCTATATAAATTCTATGGCTGTGCTGTAAATATCAGGCATGGCTGTATATGTCGTTAGTGGGAATAATTCTTACGACGTGTGTGGGTTTCGAACCCACACTCCCTCGGTGTTTTCAGCGTAATTTATTTGCTTCTACCCAATAGGCCATCGAGGCCTCTTATCTGTCAATAAAAAGAAATAAAATAGCAGGCATGGCTGTAGATGTCGTAAGGGGGAATAAATCTTGCGACGTGTGTGGATTTCGAACCCACACTCTCTCGGTGTTTACAGCGTATTTTATATGCTTCTATCCACTAGGCCATCGAGGCCCCTTATCTGTCAATAAAAAGAAAGAAAATGTTAAAATTTCACTTCCCCCGAGAAGTTTTTAACCAAAACCTTGAAATTTTCAAACGAAAAAACGAAAATAAGAATTAAGTTACCTTATCATAAAATTTTGTGCTCCTGAACTTTAGGGTTCAAAAATTAAAAATCCAATATTTTGAGATATTTATAACTGGGACACCTTTGCAGATTTCTTTAAGACACAAAATTTGTTGTTTATGTATAAGACACAAAATTTTAAAGCTTCAACATTACATTTTGAAGTTAATGTGTTAACTGTTTTTTTTTTTTTGATAATTATATCACAATTAATTTTGAAATGCTATTCTCTTTTTGTCAAAAATGTGTACCTTGAAAAACCTTAAATTTTACATAATGCCCTTTTAAAATAGATTTTCTTAGAAAATGTGTTGCTCAAATTTTCTTTTTAATACGATTTAATTTGAATTTTATTTATAAGTATTAGTATTTATTATATAAGTATTAGTAATAATAGTATTAGTATTATAAGTATTAGTATTTTAAACATGAGCATTGTGGAACTTACATCTTTTATAATACTTATATAGTTCTTAAAATACTGTAACACCCATATGATAATTAAAACACTGAATAACCAAACATTGGACTACTTTCTAATTAGGCAGTAGGTTCATCTTTATTTTCCACAATGAACAAATTCCTTGCTATGTACCTACTCTTCGTTGTAAAATCCACATTCATAATCTAACCATAGAGTTAAAAGATAACTAATAGTTTTATATAACACAAATAGTTTTTAGTGTTAGTAGAAGAGAAATACATTTTTTTTAATATTCGGTAAGCTTCATAAGATTTAATTATAGTATGTACTCTTTAACAGTGGATATGCAATGAAAATAACGGAAATGGAAATAATAGAACAGATAATAAAGACAGTACAAACAGAAGTACAGTTCAGAAGTAGAGAAACAGAAAATTATGGAAAAGCTAATAATATTTAGGGAAAACTAAAAATCTTCATAAAAACAACGGAGACGAATACAAATTAACATTAGCTTTTAAGGATCTATCTATCAAAATTTACTTACTGACACAAAATTACGTTTTTTTAATAATTTTCACTCAATAAAATCATCTTTTTTTTTGTTATAAAAAAATTTTTTTATATCTATCAAAAAATTTTAGTTTTTTTAGTGTTTTTAATAAAAAAAAAAGTTCAGACATTCTTTAATAAAAACAAAATAAACTTTAAACATTCTTAAATTACAAAATTTATAAGTACTAAGTACTGTCAGTTTCTTATAAATTTGCATTTATTATTATAAAGAAAAATAACTTTGAACTTAAAATTTATAATTTTATATTAAATAATTTTTTTTTAAACGATTTAACACCATCTACATCTAAAAAAAGAAAAATCTAATATGGTAGATGTAGATACTCATCACTGAAACATTCATATCACCATAAATGTTTACTTTTTGCAAAACTAAAATACTCTATTTGAAATTTCAGTATTCCTTATATAGGTATTTCCTCTTTTTTCCTTGTCACTCCTATAATGAGCATTGTACATCCAATAAACTATTGATTAATCGACTGTAGCTATTGTACAAGTCTATGAGACGTAAATATTTCTTTTATTCTATTATCTTATCACCATATTGTAAGCAATAAGAATCCATCTATTATCTTATTGCTTACAATATGATGATGATTTATTATGCTATATGGTCCAGCCGGAGTTTGAACCTGAGATCATTCGAATAAAAGGTCGGTGTCTTAAAAATCACATCATTAGTTAGATGATATTTCCTTAGTTATCTTTTAATTCTTCGATTTAATTCCTTACATTAACAATTAGGATTGCTTTAAAATCAGGCTGCTGTGAATTTGCCTTCTTCATTTAGAATTATTTTTCTAGTCGTTTTCAATAAATTTTAAGTATCTCTACCTACATATTATTATCAAATTTTAAAAATATTTCCAAAACTTAAATAATATGAAAAACAACAATCATGACTAATTTTTATAAATAGAATAAAACAGTTGAAACTCACACCTATAGATTAGGTTTTTCATCTTGGAAGTTTGAAATTCATACTTTTAAAAATATTAAATAAATATTAAGATTTTGTTGAACTTTATTAACCTCAAAACAACCTTATAAAATATCAAAAAAAAAAAAATTTCTGTCGATAACAGAAGAAATACCAAAATTAAATTGAAGCAGTATAATAATATTAGAACTATTCATTTATTTGAAATTTTGTGTTTAAGATGGATTTAAAATCATTTGCAAACAAAAGGTTGAATGCATAAAACTGAGCAATCAATCTATCCCTGAACTTGTTGTTTTTTTTTCTAAAAATGTGAGAGTTGAGGTCAACCGGAGTTTTATGCATTCGATAACACAGTGGAAAAAAATTATCAATACAATGTGAACAATTGACCTGAAATAAGTGAGGAAAGTAAAATAATTTTTTTCTTTTATTAAATATTTATTTAATTTTTAAAGTTTCAACATTTAAAAATTGAGATTCTAAAAAATTAATAATGTATGTATAATTTAAAAATCACAATTAAACTTTTCTAAATTCAATTATTAACATGAACCTTCGTGTGCGAGTTTAATATGTTTTCCATTACGGTTTTCACATTCAAGTTCCCATTTATTTCCATATGTTTTACCATCATCTCCACATACTGGTGCCAAAATTTCTGGTACAGGACATGCAACTGCTTGAGTTAAAGCTTCAGTTGTTTTCAATGCAAGTGTAATTATTACCAAGATTCCAAATAAAATTGTAAAGAATTTCATTTTAAAAAGTATATCTTTTGAGAATATAAAACGAATACCGAATCCTTTGATTAACCAAAATAAACTAAAATTAGACATAAATTTTCGGTAGAAGAAATATTTTTTTTTTGTTTTTGGGTAGATTGCAATTTTAATTGATAAAGAAAATAACAAAAACTAATTTTTAGAGTCATACGTTTTGATAATATGCTATTAAAACATTGCTGCCAAACATTGAATTATTGTATTTTTATTTAGATTTTATATAAGTTTGAGGGTAAGATTTTGATTAAAACCATTGCATAGATACAGAGGCACTACTTGTATATTGATTTACAAGCCTTAAGGCAGCTTCCTACCGTTTGATGTTTTTAAATTTGAAATCCATTTATCAGAGCTTAAGATATAAACATTTAAAAAGAATAATTTTTCAAATTTATAGGACTATAACTCTGTAATAGATGGGGTTATATAAAAACGAGGAAGAGTTCAGTAGAGTAGACTGGGTCAACTCTGGGATACCCGTATGAACGTAATATATCCTGTTTTTATAAAACTTGATCATCTTTTAAAAACATTCAGATGTTTTAGTACCGACGTTAACTACAGAAATATATTTATGTTAATTGTGGAGTTGTTTAATCTCCCGAATCTATTGCGCCTAGCTTCATTAAGTTCCAAGAAATGCAAGAAGCCTCAACCGGCTGCTTTAGACCAATCAAATTTTGCAAAAGTTTTTGGCATGTAACTCGACACTTTTTCACTAAATTTCAGATAGCTAGCTTCAATAGACACTGAGTTATTTTCATTTAAAAAGAGAAGTTGACAGCTACCCGAAGTTGTTGCACCAGCAGACCTAATTTTACAGAAGTTGTTGCCATAAAACTGGATCATCATTTGTAAGATTTCAGACCCCTAGCTTCATCAAGTCCCAAGAGGTGCAAGATTTCAGCCTCCTAGCTCCTTTATTTTTTGAGTTATCGTGCGGACGGACGGACGTACATGGCTTAATCGACTCAGAATTCGATTCTGAGCCGATCCATACCTTTGACACTATATCTAGCTCAACTCCTTTAAGGTGTCACAAACGTATTGGTAAATTTATTATACCCTTGAACATAGTCCATACGGGTATAAAGATGCTGTACAAAATTAAGATTTTATAAAGCCTGATAACAGTTAAAATTCGATGCGATCATCCTAAACGGTATAAGACTTTTGTAAATAAACATACAGACAGACAGAAAAAATGAAACTAACAAACGACTTTTCAAAGAATATTTTTTTAAATAATGTTCTAAAAATGGACATCGAAAATACGATAGGAATAAGTAAATATTTTATTCAAAAAAAAAAATTACTTGACAAGCACAGATATTATTTTAGAATACAATTAGAAAACATAGACATTTTTTTTTCAATTATTTTCTAATTTCTTATCAAAGTTTTTTTGTATGCCAAATGATGTAATAATCTGTCAAAAACAATGGGTCAAAGATTAAATTGATTTATTTTTTGTTTTTTGTTACAACTAAATATTATGTTAAGATTTTATTAAAGCTCTGTAAATGTAAGAGACAGAAAAGTCAATTATTATAGTTCAAGTGTCGTTCAATTGATTTTATGAATTAAAAGATCATACAAGTCAGTATATAACCGGGCCTCATTATAATGTGAACATTTTTAGTATTCGAATGAAGACAATCATAATATTATAATATAAACGTTAATTTATTTATAAACAAATGTTTTTGATACACTTAAAATTTATTTCGCTGTGAATTTAAATTTTATTAAAAAAATCTGAAAAACAAAAAAAATCCTAGCCATTTTGTTTTTCTGTTCCATTTTCTTTGCTGCTCTCCATTTGGGTTCAGAATATTTCTGTAAAATTTTATTGCAATGAGAGTACTTGCTTAAAACAAACAAATATTAAAACTGACTTTATAAAGGGGATATGAAGTCTTTCGTAAATGAAACCAGCTTAAATTACCTCTTGAATGTATAATAACATGACATTGTTTTACGCAAACAAGCCACAAAAAAGAAATTACGATAATTTTAACACACTCTAAAGAAACATAGGATGATAATAGTGTAAAAACCCTTATCAATAGAATTCACAGAGTGCTATTAGATGTATGAAGATCAAGTAGTGCATGAAGAACAATCGATTTAGAATTTATTAAAAATCTATAAGAATGAGGAATTTAATAGATCATATTATAAAAGTATGTAAATTAATTGTTTTTATATTTAAACATATATACATAGTACAAATTTTGTGTACCTTAGCGCAGAAAGTTGAAAACTCCAAAATTTTAATTCTATTTTTGAAAAAACATAAATTTTAACTAAGATTGCAATAAAAAAAATAAAACTAAAAAAAAAAAACACTTCATTAATACATTGAGATTATAGCAATTGCATATTTAATAAAAAATTAATAATGTATGTATAATTTAAAAAACACAATTAAAATGAGACTCTTAATATTTATTCCATTTCTTCTACGTTTGATATTCATTAACATTCTCCTTGTTTAATAATTTTTAGATTTCTTCCTTTAGTATTTTCACACTCTACTTCCCATTTATTAGGATAAGTTTTTCCATCGTCAGCACATACTGGTTCATAAATATCTGGAGTTGCACATAAAAATTCTTCTGCTGATACAGTTTCTGACAAGACAAATAAAATTAATGTCAAAATACTGAATAAAATTGCAAAATATTTCATTTTTTCCTTTTATTTTTCTTTTTATTTTACCGCGAATACAGTTATAATGTATTTAATCAATCAAAATACACTAAAATTTAATTTTCATTTATAGTATGACAAAATTTTCTGTTTTATTTATTATCATTCGAAAAACAAATATTATGTTACAGGTCATAAATAAGATAATATGTTATCAATAATATTTAAATAAAACTTGTTTGAATTCTAAAATGTTTTTTTTTTTAAATGGAATATGTGTCAAACCTAAAACAACTACGAGTAATATAAAAAAAAAATTTGAATAATTTATATATTAATTTATATTCTATAACAACTGTCTGGCTGACTAGTCTATTAGAACTATCTGGTTGTTATAAGTCTTTGCGAGATTTATATTTTGATTAATTTAAGTTTAACACTGGATTTTCAATCAAGCAGAACATGAAGATACTACCGTTACTCTTGAAAATTAACATCATTTATTATTATGGCTATAATAACTTCTTAAGACAGTTGAAGTTTTTTGCGTAATTGTAAATTTAATTAGAGCTTCGTGTAGTATATCCTTTAGTTAGACCTTCGTTTTGACCTTTAGTTCTTATAGACCTAATTTTTTTTTTTTTTTCGCAAAACTTTTAACATTTCTAAAGCATTTTATATTTAACCAAGCACATTTTTTAATGATATTTTTCTATAAAATTTGGTTATTAGTTTTACATTGTCCATTGGTTCATCTGTTTACAAAACATCTACACCGTTTAAGATAGAATAATAAAATTTTAACAATGAATAGGTCTCGTATCCATTACAGAACTACAGCCCCTTAAAGTTTAAAGAAATCCTACTAAAGTAAACGCAGCTACAACCTGCTACTAAAAATGTATACCACAGACTGTTTAAGAGTTATAATTAGCGCTCAAAAATTATAAATTTGCTATTTTTAAACACCTGTACGAATTTTTCCAAAATGTGTATATCTCAGATCTTAAAAGTCAAAATTTAAAACTCTAAGATTATGTTTTTACAATTGCTAGCAGTTTTTCATAATTATGTAGGGTTGCCTTAAAATTATAGAAAGTTTCTCTTGATTTTTAACAATTTTTCCTTACATATAAATGATACAAAAGTGACAACATTCATAATTTTTATTGCCTTGTGGAAAATCCAATTTTTTTAAAATCCGTGATTTATATTCTACCTTATTTTATTTTACAGGTAAACATTTATAAGCAAAATAGCAGTATTACAAAAGACATAATATCTTTTTTTCGCCATAATATCTCTTTTTTTTTTACGATAAATAATTTAAAATAAGCATATAATTTCTAAATGATTATAAGGTTGAACTCAATAACCAATTAACATTTCAATGAATTAAAGCGCAGATTTTAGAACACCAATCCCCACCAAATGATACAATTTTGTACAACTAAATATTAAGTTAAAATAATAAAACCCCTTAAAAAAACTTTAAAACGTAAAAATTTTTTTATGCCCTTATGCATAATGAAGATTGTAGACAATACCAAAATGTAACATTACAAACTGGACATTTGCGCATGAAACAAATTGTTGTCTACCACTTTATTAATATAATATTACTATAAATTATAAGAAATATAAAATTTGATACTTTGTTTACATAAAAAACTGTGACTGATAACGTTAATTAGTTATCTATTATATTAATGTTAAGGTTTTTAGTGTTTGTTTAGAACGTTTATGTTTTCACACCAAGAAAACGTGTTATTGAAAATTTAATTTATAACGTTATTTGTTTATCTTAGAAAATATTAATACTATTTGATGTAAATATGCATAGTATGTTTTTAAAGTATATAAAAATACGATTTTTAACACTTCTTCTGTATATAATAGTATAAAATTTGGGATAAAGGGTATATATAGTTAATCATAACTGTACTATCAATATTTATAAATTTTTGATTTAAAATCTGACTTAATAGTTAATAAACTAAAAAATTAATAAAAGAAAACATTTAAACAATAGCGATAATATATGTATATGAATGTATTTTAACATTTAGTTAACTTACGGCAACATAAACAAAAATTAATAGAAAACTTTTCTGCGATAAAACACTTGGCTGCGATTAAAAACCAAACGGATTGAGACATTCTAGAAAAAAAAAATCCAAAAAGATTCAGTCGAAGAAGAAATTTGAAACACAACAGAAAGTTTATGAAATAGTAGCAAGTTTTGTCTGTTATATACCTTACATTGCCTGAGAACTGAGAAGATTATTATAATTTTACACATTTTTATCGAAAGGTTACAGAACTTGGTGAACAGAAAGTTTTCTAAAACTTTTTCTTTTTTTTTTAACACGAAATGTTTAAAATAAGATTGGATATAAAACTTCAGCGGAACAAAATTAAAATCAAAAATTCCAACAAAAAAAATATAGTTTCGGAACTTTATCCAAAATTAATTTTTAAGGCATTCTTTATATATCGAAACAATTCTAATATATCGAACACAAAATTCTAATATATCGAACACAAATATATCATTCTTTATATATCGAACACCCTAAAAAGTAGAAAATAAAATTGGTCGTAGATCTTGAGTATCTCAAATTATTGTAAGGTAATAAAACCTCATCAATCATTTGAGGTTTGGGTAAAATCACATTCATTAAAATAACTTCAAATGCTTTCCGCGCTTTTTAGCACATTTCCAAAAAAATTTTGAAAAAATGTGCCTATTAGGGTTTCTGTCTGTCCGGCCGTCCGCCCGTCTGCTTACAAAACTTCTACACAATTATGTTAAAATTAGAAAAGTTGAATATTCCATTGAAAGTTACAGAAAGCTGTACATTTTGAAAACTTTAATATTATTTAAAGTGTAAAGATAAAAATAATATTTATGAAAAAGTATGTTTTGAAAAATAATCAAAATTTTCAATTTT
Organism: Poecilobothrus nobilitatus; assembly: GCA_947095535.1. Lineage (NCBI taxonomy): Eukaryota > Metazoa > Arthropoda > Insecta > Diptera > Dolichopodidae > Poecilobothrus > Poecilobothrus nobilitatus. The sequence continues at coordinate 201,428,788 of OX352774.1, forward strand.
AGGAGTAATTTTAGTTAAACACATTAAAATTACCACTTTTTCTAAACATTTTTTGGTAAAGAAATATAAAATTGAAATAAAATTAATTTAGCACATTTTTCTTTCTTTTTTTTTTTTTTTTTTTGAAAATAAATATGTTAAACGCGTACCATAAAAAAAAAAATCTTTCCTACATTATATTTTATTAACCCTTTAAAATTTAAAGTCATATTTTAAGGGGTGGTTTTTTTTTTTTTTGTTTTTATAAAATCTGAGAAATCAGCAGAAATTTTTGAAATTAAAAAATTAAAATAAATTTTTTTAATAATTTAATATTATTATAAATTATAATTAATTTACAAATTTAAAACATTTTTAAATTACACTATAAATTATACAACAAAAATTAATAATTTATTAAAAAAATCTATTCATTATTAACAATCTCCTTCTTTCATTACTGTAATTTGTGTTCTACCTTTACGTTTCATATTTTCACAAACAATTTCGTATTTATTACTATAACTGACACCATCACTTCCACAAACTGGTTCATAAATCATTGGTACTATACATGGTTCTTCATCAGCTGTTACTGTTGAAAAAACAATTGCAAAAATTCCAATAAATGCGAATAAAATTGTAATAAATTTCATTTTAAATAAAATTTTCAATAAATAAAGTTTTATTATATAGTAACTCAGATTTAATATTGTCCTATCTTTTCGACTTCCAAAACCTTTTAAACAACTCAAAATTAGATTATATATAAGTAATATTTTGCGATATCTAATCTATTTTTTTTTTTTTATATCTATAAATAAATAATCATTTAAGCATTTAATAATATTATGCAATGTAAATACATTATAATCATTTTCATCGTTATCATGATCTAATTTTGATCGAAATTACAGTTATTTGTGTTTATTCCAATTAATATTAAGGTATTACCAATGTTAATTCATTTTATTTTTATCATCATTTTCTTTATTTTTTTATTACCTTTATAAAATTCCAACAATAATAGATACTATTAGTAATTTAATTAATAAAATTCTTATTAATTTAATTAATAATATTCCTAGTATTCTGATTTTAATGAAATAATATAGAAATCGGATATAATCAATATTGAAGAGAATAAAAAAAAACTCTCCATTTTATTAAGTTTTAGTTAAAATTTAGATAGTTATGTTATGTCAGCTTGGTTGAATTTTATTGGATTTCTGACTAATATATTTGAGTGTATTGCTATTAAAAAATTAATTATTTTATAATTTTAAGTAAAAGAAGCTTTTAAAAATACTACTAAAACGTTCTATTAGTAAATCGCAATAGACCATATTAACACCCCACGAATATATTTTAACTTCTGATAAACAAAAACTTTTGCGGTCAAATCAGATTTCTTATAAAAAAAATTTAAAATGAAAAAAATATAAATTTAACGTAAATTTTAAATTTAATCTTTTTTTTTATACCAGTACGAAATTAGTTTTAATTTTATAATATAAACCATGTACTTCCGATCGATCGTCTGCATGATATCTCAAAAAATAAAAGAGATAGGATTCTGAAATTTTTAATATATCACCCTTGTCCAATTGTTAATTTCGCTATTGAAATCCATCAGGTTCGACCGAAGTAGCTGCCATACAATTTCTTTCTTTAGATGAACATCACTCAATGTATATTGTAGCTGGGTATCTGAAATTTTCTGAAAGTTAAATTTAATGCTAATAACTCCTGTTAAAATTGGTTGCTATATAGAACAGCAAGTTCGGGTAGCTGTCATACAACTTCTTTTTTTATATTTACATAAGCATAATTCATATACTCAGATCTTGGTACCTAATAAAGTTACCACATGAAATTTCCTAAACAATGATCAAGTTTAATGACAATAACTTCTATGAAATATTGTTACGCCGAGTAGCTCTTATACAACCCCAAAATTTACATAAATATATCCCGATACTTAATGAAGTCATATATATTAAATTTTCTAAAAAATTATTATCTAAATTTTGTTGAACAGCACATAATTATGTTCGTGCGCGTATCCTAGAGTTGCCATAATCTAATCTTCCTCATTTTAAGAGCCGTATTTTTTTACAAACTTTAAAGTTTATTTTATTAATATTATTTTGAACTGAAGGGTTTTAGTTATCAGCACTAAAAAATATTATAGTAATTAATTTTATTAGTATTTAAAATATATTCCAGTCAAATGATTTATATTTTAATTTATTTTTAAATTGTTCTCTTTTAAACAAGACAGTATTTCATTTGGCTGAACTGTATATCACTTGCCAGTATTTTCATTTGCCTGTAGACTGTATTTTATTTCACTTCACTTAACTGTATTTCATTTGACTGAATTTCATTTGAAATCAACTCAAAATGCTCCATGTCCATATTTTATACATAGATATTTAAACAACAAAACATATAAAAAAGTAGAGGCTGCCACCGCCGAACCCTGCTGAACAAATTATTGAAACTCTGATTTTTTAACTAACTCTAAAATCTCGCCTAATTATATGTTTTACATATAACAGACAAATTAAATACAGTCAAATGAAATACCGTCAAATGACATTACAGGCAAATGAAATACAGCGCAATACAGGCTCCCCATTTAGATCCTCTCCTATACGAAATTACAAATTTATTAAAACAATTTTTTGATATTTTTAAAATTTCTGATATCATTAACATAAATTAATTTTCAAAAGTTTTCCAACAATTTGACCAAACATTCCCATTTACTTATAGAAGGGTTAAAATAATACCTTTAATAACTTAAGCCTTCTAATCAAAGGTTATGAATTTGACCGCTAGTCAAACTATATCTACATATAATAATAAAATATGATATATTATGATATTATAATGACTGTTATAATATTATAAAAAAAAATTGTTATAACCCTATAAGTGATGTGTTGTCAAATTCAAAATTTTTAGTCATCAATTGAAATATTTTTCCTTAACAAAGACAAATCCTGGATTATCTTTTAATAATTTTAATATGCATACATGTGCGTTTAATTAAAACTGTTTTGATTTTATTTACTGCTATTAATTATTTTATAATATTATTAGAAATAAAATTAATTATAAATAATTTTTTTTTTTAATTTATTGATCGCAATTACACGTAGTTTTTGATAAAGTGCAAAATTATAAAAAAACAAGGCAGAACGTAAACCAACGTTTTTTAAAGGTGCACATTTCCAAAATATAATACAAACTGTTTAAAACTGTGACTTGTACCAAAATTTGAAAATTCTCTTAAAATTAATAAGAAAAAATTTTAAAAATAAAAAGACACTCATCAATTTTAAAGGAATTCTACATAATTGAGAAAAACAATTAACACAAATAAAATTATAAAGTTGAAGCCTGAATTTTTGCCTTTTATTTTGAAAAAATTTGTACAGTTACAGTACAGGTATTTAAAAATAACAAATTTTTAATTTTTGAGCCCTAATAGTTCTTAAACAGGGGGTGGTACAAAAAAAATGTATACTAATTCTAAAAGTTTTTTTTTACGTCAAAATTTCAAGTCCCTATCTAAAAGCGTTCCGGAGTTATGAAGAAAGAAAAATCATGCAAAATTTAGCTTTCACATAATGGTAAATTAAAATACTAAATTTAAAAAACTTATAATTTTGGTATTGATTTATAAAGGTAAAAAAAGACCTGTCGAATGGCTATTTTAAATTAAAGAAAAAGGTAAGTAGAACCTGAGATATACACTTTTAAAAATAGTGCTTCTTCAAAGGGTTTGAGTGGCTGTAGTTCCATAAGGGACAGAGCTATTTTGAAAAAGTAGTTTTACAACATTAATTTTTTTATGAGATTTTTATAAGATGGGGTTGGGTACATAATCTCGAAAATCAAAATCCAAATATTTCAAAATCTCGCATAGACATACATAATATATGGATATAAATATTCCGGAAAAGGGCAATACTCTGATTTTAAATCCAAATAATAAAAATACAGTATGCACACATATATATACCAATTTCATTCAAAAACAATTAAATGTTCACAATTTCATATGAAAAATAATTCATTTTACAATACAAAAGTAATCATTTTTGACATTTCACTTAAAAAATAGTGAATTTTGTATGAATTTAGAGATTTTTATGGAAAAAAGATTATTTTTGAAAGAACCCCCGCAAATCTTCACTACAAAATTTTTCTTTAGTTTTCTTAGTATTATTATCTACGTTTTTACATTTATTTAAATTTATTCTTCTTCTTATTGTAAAAAATTAAGTATTCTTAATGATGAAGGGAACATAGTTCTCAAAAAACGTTTTTAAGATAAATAAAAACGATATTATAACAGAAAGATATTTCGTTTTAGTTTATTATAAAGTTAAGTGGCAAAAAACCAATATTATTTCTAGATTACAGACTTTAAAAAAAGCTTAGATATAGATTAATTTAGATTGATCGTTATAAATTGATAATAAGTTTTTCAAAAATTCTATTTAAATAGTCATTGAAATACCCTTTATGAAATTAAAGTATTTTTCGAACTTGAATAGAATAAATTAAGAAAATATTTTTATTTTCTATTATTTAAAATGAAATTAGTTAAAGTTTTAGTCGCAATTTTTGCAATTTTTGCAATTGTATTTTCTACAGTTGAAGCAGATAACAAATTAAAGCCATGTATTGTTCCCAGAATATTTGAACCAGTTTGTGGAAGTGATGGTATTACATATAATAATGTATATGAGATTATTTGTAAGAATCATGAAAAAAGGACATCAATATCAGTGATGAAAAATGGAGAATGTTAAAATTTTAATTTAAAATGATTTAGTGATTTAATAAAATTATAATTGTTTTTTTTTTTTTTTAAATAAAAAAATTTTATAATATGTTATACTTTGATATAAGATAATTTAAATATTATATATATATGATTTAATACAATAGAATAATATAATTATTATTGAAGAATCGACCAAGTAAATATTAGTTAGAAATCAATTAAATTTTTTGCGCGCCTTTTTTATAGCCGTAGCTTTTTTTTTCTACTCCCAAGTTCCAAATGCACCAGCCTTTCAGAAAAATTAGATGATAAAAGTAAATACGCAAAAATAATAAAAAGTTTGCATTACATTTACCATAACCACGCCACAACTACTCTTATCGTGTTAAAGGAACGTAAACATATTATTATAAACATGGGGTAAAAATGTATGAATGAGTATAAATGTGCCAGATTTTAATTTACAATTAAATACTATATTATTTTCTTCCCAAAGACTATTATCATTAATAATTTAATTAATTAATGGAGAGTGTCAACATTACCAATTCATTTGACTAGAAGAGACATTAGATTGATATAAGAATATTAAAACTGCTTAATTAATCATAGTAGGTTACGTGTATTGAAATCTTCAAGTCTATTATTAAGGTATCTAGACTTTCTTTATTATTAGTCATAAATATATTCTTTATTTAATTTATTTCATTTCAACTAAAAATTTACTCAACTTTAGATAAACAAAAATTTTGCGCAACAAATCATCAAGTTTTTGAGCTTTTTTTTTTGTTTCTTGTCTCAAAAACATGTTTGTATTCTTTTTCTAATTTTTTAATTCAATAAAGTACATAATTCTAATTTCTCATATTAGGGTTCACCTAGTAAAATTTCTATATGACAGAATTTAGAATTGTTTTCGCGCAATACTTGAGTTGCCAGTCGAATGAGTGACCGCTCATTTTATATAATGACCACACAAATTTTTTATTAACTTTCCAAGATTTTGTCTAAATATCAACAAAAAAAAAAAAAATATACAGTAAAAAAAATAACGGTAAAATATACAGACGGTAAACTTGTTACGTCAACATTTGTTGTAACAATTTTTTTCTGCGTATAGTAATGTTTTTATGTTGCTTAACATGTTCGTCGTGTATGAGCGACCCTTTAAACTTAAATTTTTTTAAAACTCAAATAAAAAATTTTCATTTTTAACAATAAATTTTTAATAGAATTGATTTTATTTAAAACGAGGAAGAATACAGTTGACTTTGTCAACTCTTAGATACCCGTACGAACCGTTAGTATGTTCACAGCCTGTCACTTTGCTTACAATATTATTTTTTTAATATTTTAGTATTTTAAAATAATTTGGGTGAATTTTATAATTTCTAGAATTATGGGTTGTACATATATTCAAACTATATGTTTAACAGAAATTTATAGCAGATCTCTCAGATAAGCAGATAACAGAGATAAGCAGATTTTAACATAACGATTATCAATCCAAAACTTTTTCAAATATTATATAGTACCATTTAATACTAAGCGGTAAATGTATATTAAATTTACTTAGTACAAAATAGTAAATATAATTTTAAATATTATATTATATTATATTAAAATATTCCATTGACAGAATAATTTCTTATAAGTACAATAAAATACATATATGTATGTAAATACGGCGCTATATAATATACATCTATACTCATATCATTCATTCACTAGTGACATATACAATATGTAAATAAACATGATATTATATAAGTATGTATGTATATCAATATCATATAAATAAAAATTCTTCAAGCAACCGTTATGTTGTTTATTTATTTGCATTTTTTTGTACTACGCATTATATCCTCAACAATTTCAAATTATCGAGTAAAACAAAATGCAAAAAATTTGTTAAAGAAATTTGTTAGCAAAACTTGAAAAAATCAAGTAACACTTTCGTCAATTATAAAGTAACCCTATATTATTAAAAAAAGTTGTTAACAGAAATAAGAGTATAATGTTGAAGCTTTAATTTTTGTGCATTACTTCAAAAAAATTTTAACAGGTGTTCAAGTTACAGGTGTTTAAAAATAGGAAATTTTCAGTTTTTGACCCCTTACAGCTCCTAAACGGGGAGTGATACAAAAAAAATTCTGAAATGACTCATACTAATTTTCAAAGATCTAACTTCTGTAAAAATTTCAAGTTTCCAACTTTAACCGTTTAGAAGATAGAAGGGTTAAAGGATTTTGCAAAATTTGAGTTTCGCATAACGGTAAATTAAGACACCGTATGCCACAAATATATATTTATTGTATATATACTTTTAAAGCTAATGAAAGTAGTAATCGTTTGGCGTTTTCAAAATGAAGATATACCTTATACAACTTGTGCTATAACAATTTAAATATAGAGCTTTTTTGAACCTTTGGGGAGCGTGCTGACGGACGGACGGACGGACGGACGGACATGGCTTAAAAGTCTTAGAATTTTTTTCTGATCCGATCCATACCTTTGAAGGTATATCTAGCTCGCTTATTTCGAGGTGTTACAAACGGAGGAGTAATTTTATTATACCCGATCCTATCGTACGGGTATAATGATTATTAAAAATAGAAACTTTTTAAACATTTATTAATGAATTCAATATTTCTTTAATAATATCAAATATAGTTTATTAAATGACTTTTCCATTATCATCAGCTATAATCAATTTATTCTACTATTTTCTGTTATATTTTTATCATTTATTATCAAAAATAAATAAATAAAAAATAAATAATTTTTTTTTTATATATATATATATATATATTTTGAAACTTTTTAAAACTTTAAGATTTATATTCGAAACAATATTTCAAATATATATACATATCTATAATATAATACACAAGATGTTGGCGAGACCTTGCCAACATGTAAAAAAAAATATTTTATATCTATAATAAAACACTCACACTGAATGTAAACTAAACTGGCAATGATGATATTTCTGTATATCTAAATATAATAAAAGACAAGTTGCTGCTGCTGATTAGCGTGCCCTCCTGTTATGTTAAATGTTAATTTAACAAATGTTATACTATGAAAAGAAAGAAACGTACATCTGATATTTACCCATATAAAAGATAGAAAACAATAAATATTATAATACTGCGAAGAAAAATAAAAACGAATAGAAAAAAAAGAGAACAAAAATGTTACTTTGATTGTTTTTAAATACTTTTAAAGAAAAAAAGAACTATTAAAATGTTATGATTTTAATAGAAAAAAAACATACGTCTGATATTTACGTACCTACATAACAGATAGAAAAAGGAAAAAAAAAAATGTTATGCTATGAAAAGAACGAAAAGGCCATCTGATATTGAGGTACATAACAGATAGAAAAAAAGAAATATCAAAATGTTATGCTATGAAAAGAAAGAAAAAACAAGGCAGTGTATAAATCAAAGTTTTTAAAGGTTCGGATTTTTAAGTAGAACATTATAAAATTGCAATAATATTTTTATTTAAATTTTGCTAAGTAACATTTTCTTAATTTTTTAAAAATTTTGCCATAATATAGTACAATTTTAGAATCAGAAGTTTAGCCCATAATATAGATATATGAATAAAAATAGGAGTATACATATATTAGATTTATTATAGATTTATTATTTTTTGTATAGGCAACAGTTATTAATATGAATGAATGGACGGTAAACATAAACGAACAAAAAAAAATTCAAAATGTTCTATAGGTTATAATTTATATTTTTTAAATAGACTGTATGTATAAATTTAATATTTAAAAAAAATAAAAGAAATACTTAGCGTACGTAAATAACAGAAAACAAAAAAAAATAAATGTAATACTGCGAAGAAAAATAAAAACGAATAGAAAAAAAAGAGAACAAAAAATGTTACTTTGACTGTTTTTAAATATTTTTAAAGAAAAAAAGAACTATTAAAATGTTATGATTTTAAATGAAAAAACATACCTCTGATATTTACGTACATAACAGTAGAAAAAGAAATATTAAATGCTATGCTATGAAAACAAAGAAACGTACATCTGATATTTAGGTACATAACAGATAGAAAAAAAGAATTAAAATGTTATGCTATAAAAAGAATGAAAAAACAAGACAGTGCATAAATCGAAGTTTTTAAAGAGTTGCATTTTTAAGTAGAAATTATAAAAAAATAAAGCGGTGCGTAAAACCAAAGCTTTTAAAGGAGCGCAATTTAAATTATAAAATCACAATTTTCAATTAAATTTTGAATGTGTAACATTTTCTTAATTTTATGCTTCTTTTATGATTTTTATTTTCTAAAACTTCAACATTATATGCACAGCCAATTTTTATTGTTTTACATAAAAGGTGCGTAAAACTTACGGTGTGAAGATTTTGTAGAGAAAGCGATAGATAAAGAGACAGAATATTATTACGGATAGAGTAAAAATTTGTTTGAAAAATATAACAAAGAAAGTTTTGAAGCATTTGCTATGGCAACCATAGAAAAATATAACAAGTGTACTATCTATCTATCTATCTATCTATCTATCTAATCTAAATATAATAAAAGACAAGTTGCTGCTGCTGAGTAGCGTGCCCTACTGTTATGTTAAATGTTAATTTAACAAATGTTATACTATGAAAAGAAAGAAACGTACATCTGATATTTACCCATATAAAAGATAGAAAACAATAAATATTATAATGTTATGCTATGAAATGAAAGAAAAAACAAGGCAGTGTATAAATCAAAGTTTTTAGAGGGTCGTATTTTTAAGTAGAACATTATAAAATTGCAATAATATTTTTATTTAAATTTTGCTAAGTAACATTTTCTTAATTTTTTAAAAATTTTGCCATAATATAGTACAATTTTAGAATCAGAAGTTTAGCCCATAATATAGATATATGAATAAAAATATGGGTATACATATATTAGATTTATTATAGATTTATTATTTTTTATATAGGCAACAGTTATTTATATGAATGAATGGACGGTAAACATAAACGAACAAAAAAAAAATTCAGAATGTTCTATAGGTTATATGTTAATTTAACAAATGTTATACTATGAAAAGAAAGAAACGTACATCTGATATTTACCCATATAAAAGATAGAAAACAATAAATATTATAATGTTATGCTATGAAATGAAAGAAAAAACAAGGCAGTGTATAAATCAAAGTTTTTAGAGGGTCGTATTTTTAAGTAGAACATTATAAAATTGCAATAATATTTTTATTTAAATTTTGCTAAGTAACATTTTCTTAATTTTTTAAAAATTTTGCCATAATATAGTACAATTTTAGAATCAGAAGTTTAGCCCATAATATAGATATATGAATAAAAATATGGGTATACATATATTAGATTTATTATAGATTTATTATTTTTTATATAGGCAACAGTTATTTATATGAATGAATGGACGGTAAACATAAACGAACAAAAAAAAAATTCAGAATGTTCTATAGGTTATAATTTATATTTTTTAAATAGACTGATGTATAAATTTAATACTTAAAAAAAATAACAGAAAACAAAAAAAAAAAAGTAAAATGTAATACTGCGAAGAAAAATAAAAACGAATAGAAAAAAAAGAGAACAAAAATGTTACTTTGATTGTTTTTAAATATTTTTAAAGAAAAAAAGAACTATTAAAATGTTATGATTTTAAAAGAAAAAAAACATACGTCTGATATTTACGTACCTACATAACAGATAGAAAAAGGAAAAAAAAAAATGTTATGCTATGAAAAGAACGAAAAGTCCATCTGATATTGAGGTACATAACAGATAGAAAAAAAGAAATATCAAAATGTTATGCTATGAAAAGAAAGAAAAAACAAGGCAGTGTATAAATCAAAGTTTTTAAAGGTTCGGATTTTTAAGTAGAACATTATAAAATTGCAATAATATTTTTATTTAAATTTTGCTAAGTAACATTTTCTTAATTTTTTAAAAATTTTGCCATAATATAGTACAATTTTAGAATCAGAAGTTTAGCCCATAATATAGATATATGAATAAAAATATGGGTATACATATATGAGATTTATTATAGATTTATTATTTTTTATATAGGCAACAGTTATTTATATGAATGAATGGACGGTAAACATAAACGAACAAAAAAAAAATTCAGAATGTTCTATAGGTTATAATTTATATTTTTTAAATAGACTGATGTATAAATTTAATACTTAAAAAAAAGAACAGAAAACAAAAAAAAAAAGTAAAATGTAATACTGCGAAGAAAAATAAAAACGAATAGAAAAAAAAGAGAACAAAAATGTTACTTTGATTGTTTTTAAATACTTTTAAAGAAAAAAAGAACTATTAAAATGTTATGATTTTAAAAGAAAAAAACATACGTCTGATATTTACGTACCTACATAACAGATAGAAAAAGGAAAACAAAAAATGTTATGCTATGAAAAGAACGAAAAGTCCATCTGATATTGAGGTACATAACAGATAGAAAAAAAGAAATATCAAAATGTTATGCTATGAAAAGAAAGAAAAAACAAGGCAGTGTATAAATCAAAGTTTTTAAAGGTTCGGATTTTTAAGTAGAACATTATAAAATTGCAATAATATTTTTATTTAAATTTTGCTAAGTAACATTTTCTTAATTTTTTAAAAATTTTGCCATAATATAGTACAATTTTAGAATCAGAAGTTTAGCCCATAATATAGAGATATATGAATAAAAATATGGGTATACATATATTAGATTTATTATAGATTTATTAATTTTTATATAGGCAACAGTTATTTATATGAATGAATGGACGGTAAACATAAACGAACAAAAAAAAAATTCAGAATGTTCTATAGGTTATAATTTATATTTTTTAAATAGACTGATGTATAAATTTAATACTTAAAAAAAATAACAGAAAACAAAAAAAAAAAAGTAAAATGTAATACTGCGAAGAAAAATAAAAACGAATAGAAAAAAAAGAGAACAAAAATGTTACTTTGATTGTTTTTAAATATTTTTAAAGAAAAAAAGAACTATTAAAATGTTATGATTTTAAAAGAAAAAAAACATACGTCTGATATTTACGTACCTACATAACAGATAGAAAAAGGAAAAAAAAAAATGTTATGCTATGAAAAGAACGAAAAGTCCATCTGATATTGAGGTACATAACAGATAGAAAAAAAGAAATATCAAAATGTTATGCTATGAAAAGAAAGAAAAAACAAGGCAGTGTATAAATCAAAGTTTTTAAAGGTTCGGATTTTTAAGTAGAACATTATAAAATTGCAATAATATTTTTATTTAAATTTTGCTAAGTAACATTTTCTTAATTTTTTAAAAATTTTGCCATAATATAGTACAATTTTAGAATCAGAAGTTTAGCCCATAATATAGATATATGAATAAAAATATGGGTATACATATATGAGATTTATTATAGATTTATTATTTTTTATATAGGCAACAGTTATTTATATGAATGAATGGACGGTAAACATAAACGAACAAAAAAAAAATTCAGAATGTTCTATAGGTTATAATTTATATTTTTTAAATAGACTGATGTATAAATTTAATACTTAAAAAAAAGAACAGAAAACAAAAAAAAAAAGTAAAATGTAATACTGCGAAGAAAAATAAAAACGAATAGAAAAAAAAGAGAACAAAAATGTTACTTTGATTGTTTTTAAATACTTTTAAAGAAAAAAAGAACTATTAAAATGTTATGATTTTAAAAGAAAAAAACATACGTCTGATATTTACGTACCTACATAACAGATAGAAAAAGGAAAAAAAAAAATGTTATGCTATGAAAAGAACGAAAAGTCCATCTGATATTGAGGTACATAACAGATAGAAAAAAAGAAATATCAAAATGTTATGCTATGAAAAGAAAGAAAAAACAAGGCAGTGTATAAATTAAAGTTTTTAAAGGTTCGGATTTTTAAGTAGAATATTATAAAATTGCAATAATATTTTTATTTAAATTTTGCTAAGTAACATTTTCTTAATTTTTTAAAAATTTTGCCATAATATAGTACAGTTTTAGAATCAGAAGTTTAGCCCATAATATAGATATATGAATAAAAATATGGGTATACATATATTAGATTTATTATTTTTTATATAGGCAACAGTTATTAATATGAATGAATGGACGGTAAACATAAACGAACAAAAAAAAATTCAAAATGTTCTATAGGTTATAATTTATATTTTTTAAATAGTCTGATGTCTAAAATAGAAAAAGAAATATTAAATGCTATGCTATGAAAAGAAAGAAACGTACATCTGATATTTAGGTACATAACAGATAGAAAAAAAGAATTAAAATGTTATGCTATAAAAAGAATGAAAAAACAAGACAGTGCATAAATCAAAGTTTTTAAAGAGTTGCATTTTTAAGTAGAAATTATAAAAAAATAAAGCGGTGCGTAAAACCAAAGCTTTTAAAGGAGCGCAATTTAAATTATAAAATCACAATTTTCAATTAAATTTTGAATGTGTAACATTTTCTTAATTTTATGCTTCTTTTATGATTTTTATTTTCTAAAGCTTCAACATTATATGCACAGCCAATTTTTATTGTTTTACATAAAAGGTGCGTAAAACTTACGGTGTGAAGATTTTGTAGAGAAAGCGATAGATAAAGAGACAGAATATTATTACGGATAGAGTAAAAATTTGTTTGAAAAATATAACAAAGAAAGTTTTGAAGCATTTGCTATGGCAACCATAGAAAAATATAACAAGTGTACTATATATTATAATTAGGCAAATGCATCAGATCAGTGTAGTTTAGTTTCAAAATTATAAAGTTTGATACTGTATTTTTTCGAAGCGAAAATTTTTGATACTATTGGCAAAAATTTATTTACCATTGGTTTTTAATCCAACCTTTGGTTTTTTAATCCAAAGCTTGACAAAGAAATTTACAAGAGATGAGATTTATTAAATAATCATTTTTATTACATTTTTGAAAGAAACTACTTCACAGCATCATTGAGGTTTTTCATTATTTAAAACACTTTAGCAATAAATTTTACATTTATCAATATCTAAATATAATACATATAAGTATTTGAATAAATTTACTAAAATTAAATTGTTCATAAAACTGAGGAAACTTTCACAAAAGCTTTATTTTTCTACTTATACCCTTTAATAAGGCTTTTTTACTATTTATTTAATAATTTAAAGTTTTATTACCAGAGATACGAATCTTTAACTCAAAGTATTATCAAGAGACGCAAACCGTTAATTAAAAATATAAATAAATTTAGTAAATATTATTACCAGAGACTAAATTTTCCACTAGAATTATTGTCAGAGACACAAACCGTTCATTAAAAGTGAGTACAGTCAAAAAAGGAAAAGTACATACATACTTAAAAAACACATTTTCAATCAAAATAAATTCAGCAAATTTTTAATTTTTAAATTTGACCGCTACGTCCATTATGAACTGGTCGCAGCGGTAAATTAAAAATAAAATATTAATCTTCTGTTGGCGTTTTCAATCTTTGTTTTGGAAAAAAAAAATAAAAATAGGTACTCTTAATAAAATTAAAGCGCCTGAAAGTGAAAAAGTGAGAGTGAGCAAAGTTTATAGTAAACCTCATATTTATTAGAAAAAAATAATAGGCCGATTTTATTCTTGATTTTGTTTTCATTAGTATAAAAGCTGGTGCTTCGTAACAGACTTTAAAATAGTTTTGTTTATTTAGGTTGAAATTTAGATTTTTAAGGTAAATTTTCGGTAGAACTGGTATAACATAAAGTATTCGAAATTTTTTTATTAATATAAAATTAGGCAGACTTAAATAATTATATTTCATAACAGAAGTCAGAAACTTACTAAATATTATAGAAACGGATATTTTTCTTAAAAAAAAAAAGAAAAAAATTACATAGAAAAAGTCATTTTAGACGCCTTCTCTCACAAAAGATTCATAATTTTGTACTAATTTATTATTAGACCATTAATAATATTGTTAGCCATGGAAAAAAATAAGATTTGTTAATCAGATCAGATAATATAATACCTGAAATTAATGATTGAATTTCTGATAATATACACAATATAATGATTATGGTTTAATTCACAAAGATAAAAAAATTTTGTAAATGCATAAAATATATGAATGATAATTTTTACATTTTACACCAGATTTTACAGAAGATTCTGGTTTTCACTAAATTCTTTTAGCTATGACACAAATCAAATATTTCTGTGCTTTAAAATTTTTAAAACTAGCCAGTTTTAGCTGGCCCGTTTGAAAAAAAATTAGTACAAATTTTTGTATGAATTTGTACATCTCTATGTAGTCTCTGATAATACCAATTCACACAAGATATTAAATATCATATAGATATTAATACCAGACACACAAGATGTAAAAAAAAAATATTTTATTTCTATAATAAACCACTCACACTGAATGTAAACTAAACTGGCAAAGATGATATTTCTGTATATTTATTTAATAATTTAAAATTTTATTATCAGAGACACAAATCTTGGACTAAAAGTCTTATCAGAGACACAAATGTTTACTTTTTAAAAAGTACTTTCGACACAAAATTTAAAGCAAATTTTTAATTTTTAAATTTGACCGCCACATCCATTATGAACTGGTCGCAGCGGTAAATTAAAAATAAATTATTAATCTTCTGCTGGCAGTTTTCAAAAGACTCTTTGTTTTGAAAAAAATAAAAATACTCTTAATAAAATTAAAAGACCTGAAAGTGAAAAGAGCAAAGTTTATAGTAAGCCTTATATTTATAAGAAAAAAAATAATAGGCCGATTTTATTCTTGATTTTGTTTTCACTATTATAAAAGCTGGTAAAAGTTTCGCAACAGACTTTAAAGTAGTTTTGTTTATTTAGGTTGGAATTTTGATTTTTTAAGCTGAATTTTTGATATAACATAAAATATTCGAATTTTTTTTATTAATATAAAATTCGGCAGACTTAGCTAATTATATTTCATAACAGAAATCAGAAACTTACTAAATATTTTAGAAATGGATATTTTTCTTAAAAAAAAGAGAAAAAATAACATAGGAAATATCATTTTAGATGCCTTCTCTCAAAATAGATTCATAATTTTGTACTAATTTATTATTAGACCATTAAATTAAAAAGCTGTCGAAAACGACCCACACAAAAAAAAAGGCCCCGAAAATTTATGAAATTACATTATCAGAGACATGAATCTTTTATTAAATATACTAAAGACCTCTTCCAAAGTACATTTAAATAAAATAAATTCAGCAAATTTTTTTCAAGCAAAAAAAAAAATAAACGCAAAAGACTTGAAAGTAGTTTTGGTAATTAAAGTAATTCGCGGCGAAAACAACTGTTTTTATCGACATAAAAATTTTTTTTTTAAACTAAAGAAAAATAGAGAGTCTGGTAAAATTTTAACAAATATTAAAATTATTTCGATTATTGGGATTATTTTAAATGTAACAAAAATAAAAATGTCGTAGCGGTTGGTGTTGGTTGGCTTTTCGCCGGTTTTTATTGTGCACTTTATACATGTGTTTCAAACAATTTTTGAGATATCGGCACGAACTTTTACCCTGAATGTGTTTTTAGCTTGGACCATTTTTTCTCAATGATTAAAAAACTGTCAAAAATTACCGCCACGAAAAAACGGCGTGAAAAAATTAATAAACTGTTCCTAACATTTTTAATTTTATGTGTTCAGATTTGTTTTATGTTTTTTTCTATTACATCAAGTAAGTAAGTGATACCAAAGTTTTTTTAATGTAAAAATGAAATTTTTAGGTAGTTTATTAAGGGAGTCAGTATGATACCGCAAATGTTTTTGAATCTATAGAAATTGTGCAATTGCACAGGGGATTTTCTAGTATATATATATTTTTATACAAAAATAAAACAACAAATTAAAAAAGCGTATCATATTTTTCTTCAACTTTCCAATCGCAAACAGAAAATTTTCCCTACACTTTTTATTATTATTATTATTTTTTTTTTTTAAACCGGAAGTTTAAAATTAATTTTATAATAAAAAAAAAAAAAATAACAAACTTTTTAAATCAGAAAGTATTTAAATTTAATCTTTAAGAAAGTAAATATTAGCAGAATATTTGCTAACTTAACATTCAAAAATATTGCAGGGCTCACACAAAAAAAAAAAAAACTGTAAAGAAACAAAAAAATTAAATTGTTAAGATGAAGGATTTCACGTGAATATAAATTACATAATCACAAGATAGTCTGTATTTCTTTCATTGGTGCTGATTAGAAGTTCAGTTTTTCAGTCAGTTTTAACTGAAAACCCATAAATTTGTTTATTGCATAATGCAAACTGATAGTATAATCACTTTTTGCCTTTTTCACTACTGAAGCACTAACTGAAATACTGAACGTGTAATAGGCTCCATTAGGTGTATTCTTTTATTTTGAAACTTTATCCATAGCTGTCGGGCTTAATGATATTTTGTTCACATATTAAAGTGACAAGCAGTTTTAAATAAGGTTAAATAAAAGTTTGACTAATTTTTTGTGTTGTGCTGATGATTCAGAAGAATTTCTAAATGATTCAACTTATTTCATATGCTTTGTATATTTAGGAAAATAAATAATATACTGAAATTAAAAATTTTAAACATTTTACCTGTGATAGGGGTTGCCCACCTCTGTAAAATAACTTATAATTAAATTATCTATAATACATCCGTCAGCTGCTTAAATTGCAAGTGCAAAACAGAAAAATATTTTGTTTTTAATAAATTCTGTAGGAAACTGCGAGATTATAATGAAAGTAATATGAATTGTATTCTTTATTATAAGTATCTATTTAATAAGTATTTTTTATAATCTCTAATTTCTTTATAAATACATTTTTTACTCTGAATCTAATTTTAAAAGTAAAATTTAATGGTCAAAAAAAAACAGAGCAGGAGAATTTATCTGTAAGAGCAAAGAGTATCCACTAAGCCGTTCATTACTCAGCTGTTAGTAGATATTCCGATTGTGATACACAATAATTGTGCGCCATCTATAATTTTTTAGAAGAATTATTTATATTATTTATTTTATTTTATCACGATATTAATTATTATAATTTATATATATTAACTATTGCGATATAAATTGCTAATATTGGATATGATCTGGACAGATTTTGAACTAATGATCTTTCGACTGAAAGTGGGCGACTTATAATGTGCGCCAATTATTTTAATTGTTTTATTCACTTGAATAATCTTCGTAACTGATAGACAAACAATTTAAGTGACAACTTAAAACTGAAAATATCAATGAATTTTAAATTATGGTAAATAATGTAACTAATATTACAAAAAAAAATTGCAGAGAAATGAAAAATTTAAAAGAAAATAACCTCCCCAATTTAAACTTTTCTTTTTCAAATTTATTTTCTTATTGCTCTAAAAAAGAATCTAACAAAATGAAGAAAAAGTTTTTTCTTTTTTTTTTCAAACTTCATCTTTATTTGAACCTTTTTAAAAATTTTTTTGCTTCTTCTTGTATATATACATACGAATATTTCATACATATTTCTTTATTTTAGAACTTGTTTCATTTTACGTTCTTTGCGTATAATTTATGATCTATGGTCAAATTAAAATTTTTTTTTCTTTTATCGTTCTTCAATTTGTTAGTTTCAATTTAAAATTCTCATGCGATAAAGAAACTTTAATTCTATATTGTTTAAATGTAGTTGTGCTCTTGTTGTTGAAGTTTAATCCTTTCTTGCCAATTGTTTAATTAAAATCATTTTGAAATAATAATCAACAAAATAATAATTACCAACATCTTTTTTAAATACTTAAAAAAAACAAAAATAATAAAGCAAAAGTTTTTTTGTTTTTCTTTAAATTAGTAGCCAGCATTGGAAAAAGAATATTAAAGTAACAATTAATAGAGGAAAAAAGGATATTCTTCTGAAAAATGAAATTTACGTTAAATAACTATCATATTGTGTATTATATGTGCATTAATATCTGATTAATATAATATGAACTTATGAATAATGGAAATAATAACTTTGAACACCTTAATATCTCGATTTATAGACATTGTAATGGAATAAAATTTAATACTCTGAGTTAGCCTCAGTTAGCATAAAAGAAGCCTAAAAATATGCAATATTTTAAAAACTTATTTATTCTACTAACTTCATTTAAAATAGAAGGGGGCTTCGGTAGACTAATGGGTAGGCGCATATTAACCGAAGGAGTATGAGTTTGATCCCCTGCACAGGTCGTAACTGTTTTTTTCTTTACATAACCCCCTTACGACCAAATATAATGTAAATATATAGTATATAATATAAACAAAATAAATAATATTAATATATAATTTAATAATAGTATAAAAACTCACAATGGCCTTGGTAGCCAATGGTTCAATAATATTGTATTACATTTATGTATGTAATATTAATATAAATAAATAAATAAAATTAAAATACAACAAGATAGTATGTTAGAATAGGTTAAGTTTTTTTATCTTAAATAAAACATAATATTGATTTTTTAGTACATTAATTTTTTTTCAATATCAAAAATATAAAAATGGTTAAATTTACATTTAAAATATCACCAAATAAATGTAAATCTACAGAATTAAATTAACATAAAAATTTTTGCTATTAATTTAAATCTTAATAAAATAATGCATAAGCTGTTTTTGTTAAACTTTTTATCAGTGAAACCATTATTTTAAGATTGTAATAAAGGATAAAATAAAGTTTATTTAAAAAAAAAATACAACAAGACAACATCAAAAGCCTTTTAGTACAATCAGCCTAAATATATGTAAATTTTAAAATAATGGCATAATATAGTGAAGTGTTAGTAAAAACAAATTAATATAATAAAGGTAAAAAAAATTAAATGAAAATATAGCATAGGCCCGTAATGGCCTAAGCTATTTATTAATTGTATCAAAATTTAGGATAAATAAAATGACAAAATATTGTAAATTTATAAATAAGTATACGTGTTAAAATTTAAATCGAATTAAAATTTAAAATCAGAAAATTAATATCAAAAAGTTATCTAAGACTTATTAAAAAAGAAGTTCTAAATTTAACTTACAATGCTTATACTATAATCCTTTTGAGCAATCTGATAAAGCTTAATATCAATTTTCTAGGTACATAAATCTTCAGTATCTATTTGCTCATGATTTAAAACATAATTTGTAGACCTAGATACTTTATGGGAAGACCTACTTTATTTTTCTGTAATAACAAATCATTTTGCTTAATCGATGACCGAAAGTGAGCAAATATTTAATAAAATTTTGTTCCTTATTAGTAAAATTTAGCTAATTAAAAATTATGAACATTAAAGTTAAATTAAAATTATTCTAATATTAATCATCAAAGCACTTTACAAGACCTTTTAAAGCAAAATAATTATAGAAAAACATATTATTTTCATCCAAAATATCTAAGGATTATTTAAAATATAAAATCCCATTTGGAAAAATATGATTTTCAAATAATTTTACAATTTTTTTTTTAAAATGGGTCATAATTATCTTAATAATTAAACTTAAATTATCTTTAATAAAAATTTTCGGATACACAGCCAAAATTATTTAAAATCATGGATGTATTACAGAATTTTTCTTTAAAAACTTTTAAAGTAATCACCTTTCAATTTAATTATTTCCATAACTTACTTCAGTAGAAAACTGATTTGTTTTAATTTTAATGAAATGAAATTTTTAATTACTTTTAAAAATGTTTTTATTTTTTTTTGTTTTTAAATTATAAAAAAAAAATCCAGTTTTCTGTTTTATTTTATAGATTTTACGCGTAAAATATATACATATGTATATTGAAAAACCCTATAGGTACCATCTTTTAAAATAAAATTACACGAAGATTTTGAAGTTTTTAAAAAAAAATTAAATATTTTAAATCTTGAATAAGAGAACAGGAAGATGAGAATTTAAAAAAATAAGAATTTTTTTTTTTTTTTATTGAATAAGGATAAAAATGAAAAGTCCACTTTTAATTAATGAGAAAAAGGATAACAGGTGTTCTAGTGTTTTTTTTCTTTATCGGTTTTTTATTTTTTGTACTTTGAAAATGTTTTGTATGTAGATTTTATTCTTAACTTTAGTTAAATGTGAAAAAAATAACAGTATTTATTTAGAAAGTTTTTCGAAATTATTTTATGGTTTATATTTTTCTTAAAAACGTAACCATAAAAAACTGCTGTGAAAAAAATTCTGAATCAGTTTTTTGGTTTAGCATCAATAATTTAATAATATTTAAATTTGTAGTGTTTTAAGTAGTTACTCTTATTCTACATCATTACCTATGTATTCTAAATATATTATTTTTGTTTATTTTTTATAACATTTTAAAATTTTATAAGTGAAAAATTGTTTGCAATATCCTTGGTTATATCCTCCCATATACCATATATTGCAGCTATCTGACGCGATTTTCCAAGTATTGGAGTCATTATAATTCAATTTTATAGAAAACTAAAAAAATAAAGAGTCCTTAAACCTCATTTGTAATGAAAGGCATAAATTCTACTTTCGTTTTCTGAACCTTCAGTAACATCTAACTTTCAACAATAATTTCGTTTTCACTTATGGCAGACACTAAAGGCATGAAAACTTCTTTACTAATATAATAATACTAGAAAATCCCATGTGCAATTGCACAATTCCTGTAGATGCAAAAACATTTACGTTATCATACTGACTCCCTAAATAAACTTCTTAAAAATTTGATTTTTACATCAGCACCATTCAAAAAACGATGGAATCACTTACTTGATGTAATAGAAAAAAAACGATAACACAAAACACATGAAATAAAAAAAGTTAGGTACAGTTTATTAATTTTTTCTAGCCGTTTTTTCGTGGCGGTAATTTTTGACAGTTTTTTAATCATTGAGAAAAAATGGTCCAAGCTAAAAACACATTCAGGGTAAAAGTTCGTGGCGATATGTCAAAAATTGTTTGAAACACATGTATAAAGTGTTCAATAATAATCGGTGGAAAAATGTCGGATTTTTTTTTTCGGCTGAAAAATTTATATTTTACAAATTTTGTAGCGGCGAATATTGTGACATTAAAATTCAAAAAAAATTATTAATGCCATTATTTTAACATTCGATTTGTAGATAGATTAAGATAATAATATGTCATTTGAAGAAAAATTAACCGAGGAAATAATAAGGAAAATAGTAAATTAAATGAAGACACAACATTCTTTTAACTTCAAAAAATGTTTTTCATCCTTTTCTTTTATTTCCATATAATATTTTCAAACGATTTGTGTCTCTGATAATAAAATTTTAAATTATTAAATAAATATACAAAAATATCATCATTGCCAGTTTAGCTTACATTCAGTGTGAATGGTTTATTAAAGAAATAAAATATTGTTTTTTTACATGTTGGTAAGGTATTGCCAATATCTTATTATATTTTAATATTATAAATTAATAATATTAAAATATAATAATTTTATAACAAATCCTTGCTCATTTCACAAAATACTTACGAAACTCTCCTAATACGAGACACTCGATAAAGACACTCTTTTTAACTTTTTAATTGATTCTTTTAATTTAATTTAAATTAACAAAGCATTTAGTCTTAAAGAGTACAATAAATTTTTTATAAAAATTCCCCATTATTTTAAAAACTTTATAATAAAATATTATGGGGCTTCGGTAGCCTAGTGGCTAGGCGCGTGGCGTATTAACCGAAGGTGTGTGCGTTCGATCCCTGCACAGCTCGTAAGTGTTTTTTTTTTACATTGCCCCCTTACGACCAAATATAATGTAAATATATAGTATATAATATAAACAATATAAATAATATTAGTATATAATTTAATAATAGTATAAAAACCTATAATGGACTTGGTAGCCGATGGTTCAATATTATTGCATTACATTTATGTATGTAATATTAATATAAATAAATAAATAAATAAATAAAATATTATAAAATAAGCTTTTCTTTAGTGTATCATCATTTTCAATATAAACAACTTATTTATAAAAAAAAAACTGAATCAAATCCCCATTGTTTTTGACATCATTATCTCAATATTTTTTTTAAGTTTATATTTAAGAACTATTACACTATAATCGATTACAGATTCAGAAGGAAAGTTTATTACTTTACAAATCAATATTCTATCTGTTAACATCAACATGTTCTTTAATAATGTTATTGACTACTGACTTGAATGATACATACCACAACAAAAAAGAAAAACCTAAAAATAATACCTATCTATTTCTATATCTTTCTAAAGATACCAAAACTATTCAAGATAATCGCTATAATTTTATTAAATAAAAATAAACGGAAAAATATGAAAGACTTCTTTATAATATAGATGAAAAACAAACATTATACGCACATAATAAAGTTACTTGTCTATTGTATTGTATATTTTTATAAAAAAAAAAAAAATATTGAGCCATCTCGTAACCAATAGCAATACAACAATACTAAAACTTGACTATTATTTCTTCTAAAAAACCATTCATTCATTTTTATTTTTTCTTTTTTTTTTTGTTCTTTGAAGGATTCAAAATCCTCAATCCCATAAAGTATTATTATATATAATATTTTTTAATATATATATACATATACTTATATATATGTATATATAGCATTTCTATTATTTACTATATTAAAGTATCTTATATCATATAGTTAGGTTAGTTTAAAGAAAAACTTCTAATATACAACAAACAACCCGCAGCGATTCACTTAATAATAAAGTCAGAAAGCATCTGCAATTCTTTTACTCATAACAAAATAAATGTGATGTAATAAAAAAAATATATTTTTTAATATATAGATATATGTATATAATATTATATATGGATATATATATGTATATTATATGTATATGTATATTATAAAAAAATACACATTATATTACATTATAATAAAATACAGTATAAAATATAAAATTGGTTTTTTCACTGACTTAAAAAAAAAATTAAGATGTCCTAGATTGAACATTTTTAAGAATAAAAAATATCTTAACGAATAACCAATAGGAAGATGTCAACTAAATTGTTTCTGTCAACTAAAAGTTTTTTTATTTTTTTTTTAATGCATTTCTCTGCCACATAAATGTGGACAGGGTATTACACAGCCTTTTCTGTTCAGGCGTGACTGTAAATCTCGTAAGGGAAAATAACTCTTACGACATGTGTGGGATTCAAACCAACACTCCCTCGGTGTTATCGCTCTTACCTACTAGGTCACCGAGGTCCCCTCAACTAAAAGTAACATCTGATGTATACTTCCTAATTTGAAACAAATTTAAAGATTTCAATTTTCGAAACAAGGATTTGATAATGAAAATAAGAGCTATCAAATTTCCTACTAAAGGATTCCAGGTATTAAGAATTTTTTCATCTTTGTAGAAGCGAACGGCAAACATTGTAGCAAAATATTTCTGAAAAATTTTATTGTAATATTTCTTTATTAAAATTATTTACCAGAACAATTAAAATTTTCATCTGACCAATGGTGGAATGCGTAAGTAACCGATCTTTCAGGTGAAAGGTCTGGGGTTCAAACCCCGGTCAGGTCAAAAATAATATATAAAATATAATAAAATAATGTAAACAAAATATTGAATATTATAATGGAATACTTGTATCGAGATGGCCCACATGCTAAAGGCAAAAGGGTCCTAAAAATATCGACAGAATATCCTAAAAATATATTTGGACGATATAATATACAAAAAAAAAAAATTTAAACTTTAGATAATTAAAAACTATTCAGAATATATGAATATAATAGGTACATATTTTAATATTAAATTGTTAGGACAATTGACTGAATTTTATATTAATTTTGAAAATTTGGCATGGCGAATTAAATATACATAAGTAGCAAAAAGTAGCATAGAATTCAAACCTTTAATTTTAGTTTTTATGTAGTGATCGGATGAGAACTAAATTGTTTTACAGTGCTTTGTATTAAACTCACAGTGGTTTAATTATTGAATAAAAATTATTTCATAACGATATATCACAACGAGGATATCACAACGGGCTTTAACTGGTTTAAGTGTGTAGTTCCAGTTCCTTTCTATTTACCGCTTATTCTTTCTAAGGAAAAAAACTTCTAATACAAAAAATTGTATAAAAATTTTTTCATCCCTTTTCCTTAGACTAATTTTCATGACAATGTTTTAGAGTCTGGTTTTCTTTCACTACTCTTCTCTTTTTTCGTAATAAAAAAAAATTGTTTGTTCGAGACATGATGTATTAAATTTATTTTATAAAACTCAAACATTGGATAGTTTTTACCAATACTTTTTTGTACTATACAGGTAATAAATCTCAGAAAAAAGCTTGTAAGTTTCTAAAATAAGCTTCAGAATCAATCATTTTACAAGAATAAAAAACCCCTTAGACCCCTTGCTCATCATATTTACAATTTCCAAATTAACCTAACCTTTACTTCCAAATTAACCTTTACTTACCTTTTTTAGACCCCAATGAATTTTTTTTTTTGTTTTTTTCTAATTTGGCAACAACTTTTGATACATTAAAACCGGAATCATATAAAAATTTAACCTATATAATAAACCAAATTTGATATACGAGTAATAAAGATCGATAATTTTATTGACTGAAAATAATAATAGAAAAATATTTTAAATATCATAAAATCACGAAAAGTAAATAGTAACTGAATGAAAAATTATCACAGAAATATAAAAACAATTTAAAAAAAAAAGACATAGTTAACCAAAGTAACATCACATGAAAATAAGTTCGTTTAAAGGATTAACGACGTTTTTTATTCTAACTTAGAAAGTTATAAAAAAACCAATACTATAATTACTTACAAAACCACTTCAATATGATGATCTTAAGTTTCAATCAACTTGATGGATACTATAACAATACATAACAGCATCTATCTATACTTTTATAATCTTTTAAATAAGATAAAACATAAACAATACATTTAGTTTTATTACTTATAGTGTTGCCATATGTTAAAGAAACGAATAATTTTAATTAATTATAGTATTTTTAGAATATTTACTTTCTTTTAAAAAATGCACATATACTTTTCAAATAAAATTAAAACACAAATTATTCAAGTAAAACTTAATAGTAAAATTTGAGATTTAAGTATAACATAACAATTAGATCTTATTCTTATTACGATTGTAATCAAATCTGAATTTCAATTTGATTTGAACCTGAAACTATTTGTAGAAAATAATAAAATAGTATGTAGCTTTTATTTAATAAAAAGTTTCAAAAATATCTTAGCTATATTTTTTTTTACAATATCACTGCTAATAAAAGATTTATTTCATCAACTGCCAAATATTCACTAAGGAACATCTTCAGTTTTATAATATTTTTCTAAGAAAATAAAAAGAGAATTATTTGCCAAAATTTTCTGATCCGCCTCATTAGCATATCTAATAAGGTCCAAAAGAACTTTTGACTTTTAAATTTACAATGAGGCAACTAAAAAGTCCACATTGGAAACTTATACCTATTCACCTTGTAAATGTTTTGAAAGAAATAACGAGTTTTCGTTAAACTTTATTTTAGTATTAATGGGTACAAAAACTTTTAATATATAAAAAAAAAAAATTAGTATTAAAATTTGTAAGTCTTTTAGAAAACTTTTCAATTATGAATAATCAAACATAGATTATCGGAACGTATATTATATTATGAGGGTTCCTCTTTACCCCTAAATGTAAATAAAATAATTAACATTGCTAAAAAAGTTTTTTTAGATGACACATATATTTTTTTTAATCTATCTTGGTTAAATCTATTGTTAACACTTAATTACAATACGTTTTTTAAAACTAAAGAACGGCTAAATAGCACAGTAATTACATTATCGACCTTTCGTTTGGTCACCAACAAGTTCCAACCCAAAAAAAACAGGAAATTTGAAATAAAGTGGTTTTCGACCTAATTCATTTCCTGAATTGTTTCTATACCATTCACCATTTGGTTCTAATTAATAATAATAAAGAATAATAATAAATACTTTATATATCAGTAATAGATAATAATATATTTATCCAAAATAAAAATCAAATTCAATCAATATTTTAATTCTGCCTTATAACTCACAGATATATCTAAATATAAATGAACAATTTGCATTTAACTTTATAACTTAAATATAAAAATTATAACGAATAGAATTGTATTCTAAAAATTATAACGAATAGAATTGTATAGTAATTTAAGCAATATTATACATGTGATTTAAAATCTGTTCTGTCTTAAGTAGTAATTTAAGGAACTTTACATAGCGATGGTTTAGAACGCAAAAATGCTAAGTAACAAATTTAAAATTTTCCACAGGAGCGTTTTGAAAATTTGAGAACTCGCAGAAAAAAATCCGTGCAAGTTAAAAAATTGCACCAAAGCTTTTTTGGTTTTTAGTTTTTTTCTTTAAAAACTACTTATATTAGCTTTTAGCTTCAAAAAAAAATTTTTAATAAAACCTGAGATTTTGTACAGGAAGGTCTGTGTATTTTGTGCACTTAGCATAAAATGCCTACTACAATTCCGATTTTTGTAGTTGCATAATTTTAAGTGCCATACTTAGCATTTGTGCATTTAATAAGTATACATTTATTTGTAGTACAAAAATTCTAAGTAAGCACTTATCATTTTTGTGTTTGATCAATTTATAAATTTTTGTAGTTGCATAATTTTAAGTGCCGTACTTAGCATTTTTGCGTCTAATCAGTATACATTTATTTGTAGTACAAACATTTTAAGAAAGTACTTAGCATTTTTGTGTTCTTCGTCCTTGTACTTAACCTTTTTGTAGCACAAGGATCTCGGAAACTAATTAACGCACACTTATGAGAAGTTTATACACTGAAAGAACATCTTCCGACATTAGTATTAGTGTAAAAAAACGTATTTTGAAAAAAATGTTACTTAGCACTTTTACGTTCTAAACCATCGATAGGATAAGATATGTATACTGTATTATGCAATAGTATTAAATCTATTAATAAAAGTTATATTCTCATAATATATTCATACATATTTTAATACATTTTTATACATAACATGGCTTCATTTTCTTAGCTTATCTTATCTTTTGTTCCGAAATGTACCAAATAGGCAGCGTCGAATTTATCAGCATAAAAGGCTAAATGAAAGAATTAAATAACAAAAATTTTCGTAATTTGGTTATACTAGATTTACATGTAACAATTTTTCATTTTTATTTTCTATAACAAAAGTGTTTTATTTACGACCGTAACACTATTTGATTTTTATTTGAAAATAATTTTATATTTATTCTATTTTTCATTTTGTTATTTTTATTTTTATTTATATAAAATTTATTGTCCATTTTTTTTTTTAGAATGCTATCCTGATATTTTCTACTGAATTTTTTTTATAAAACAAAAAGTATTGATACGTACTTTCTTTTGCGGTTGCTGTTTAATTTTTCGATTAAGGATTCCATGAAACTTTCGATGTTAAAATAAAAATAAAATAAATACTACTAAAAAAAAAAAATATATAAATAGAAATAGAAATAAAACAAATAAATATGTTTTTATTTTAAAAATTTCAATATAACATTTTTTATATGATTCCAAACACAAAAAAAAAAAAAAAATAGACACAAAGAAAAAAACAAAACCAAGTTAAAATTAAGATTGACTTCTGTTGTTTGATTGAAAATAATAACCATTTCTTTGATTGTTCTTTTCTGTATCAATCACTTTACTTAACTATAAAAGATAAGTTGATAGATATTAATACTTTTTTATAAACAAAATAAAAAAAAAAAAAAATGGAGAATTTTTATTGGTTTTTAACCATAGAATTTAAAATCAAAGTAATATTTTATTTTTTTTAGTTTTAAACAGAACTAAGTGCATTCAAGGATATTAAAAATTCTTTTAAAAATTTAATTTGATCAAAAAAATTATAGCTATATAATTCTACTTAATAATACTATATTTTATTTAGTTGTATTTTAAACGGAATTTAATTAAACTTAAATTAACAGTTAACTTAGTTTTAATTTTAAGTTTCTTTCTAATTTAACTTTGAAAGTCCTTTTGCTACATTACTTTTGCTATTTTAAAAGTCCTTTTGCTACATTAGTCCTTAAGCTACATTGAAATTTTATGAAACTTGTAAAGTCAACAAGAAAACTGATTTTTATAAAAGATTCGATAATGTAATTTTTAATTTTGGCGTCGGTAATCAGTGGGTAGAGTAAGTGATAGTCGGTAATCGGTAGATCTCAGTTCTTTCCGAGATATTGGGACTTTAATAGTTTTTGATTTTGTATCTGAAAATTAAATTTCACACTACATTTTTTCATATTTTCTTTTTTATTTAATTATTTATAAACGAAAAATATTATTAATGAAAAAACAATTCTTAAAATTGTTTTGAACAAAACTGCACTTGCAATATTTTAGATACATTGAAATCTGTAACTTTGCAAAAAGTAAGGAAAAATTGGAATAAAGAGCATTATAGGAACAGTAAATGAAAGAAACTGTTTGATTTTTGCAAAAGAATCTACTTAAACCAATCCTGTGAGATTTTTGACTCTTTTTTCTATAGATATTCAGTAATTAACGACAATGCGCTCAAATGAATTAAAATTATTAATGCCTCCTTTCAAACAATCCCAATATAACACAAGAGAACCAGTATGTGCCAATATCTAAACTTAGGATGTTCCTATAGATGGATGATAGATGGTTGAACGTCTGAAATGCGCAATATGCTTTCACTGAATGTATTATCCTTCTGTTAATAATACTCCATGTTACAATTTAGCAATCACTACATTTTGAAACTTATTCAAAAATAATAATTCAAGCAACAAGGTACAATTTAATATTCCTTTCCTAGAGTTTGGCTAGCCAGAAAAAAAAATCAATGAAAACTCTAGGAGAGATAATTCTTTAAAAGAATATTTACAAAAATTTTTATTGGTAAAAGGACCATTAAGCTTAGTGTAAAACAAAAAAAAAATCATTTTCTAAATTCATACTGTAAAGCTGCCGTGGATTTGGTAATAGGAATAAAGGGGTAAGAGTAAGAAGAATAAAACATAATAACAAACAATAACTCTCTTAATTATACCCGTATGAACTATGTTCAAGGGTATAATAAATTTGCTATTACGTTTGCGACATCGTAAAGGAGTCGAGCTAGATATAGTGTCAAAGATATGGATCGGCTCAGAATCGAATTCTGAGTCGATTAAGCCATGTACTTATAAATAATAAATAAAACTAACAATTTTGCTATTTAAATCCAGCATTTTCGGCTGTGGGGTTCGAGTAGCTGCCATACAACTTCTTTCTTTAAATGGAAATAACTCAGTGCCTATTCAAGCTAGGTACCTGAAATTTTGCAAATGATGATCAAAATCTCTTTTTAAATGAAAATAACTCAGTGTCTACTGAAGCTAGCTATCTGCAATTTAGTAAAGAGGTGTCGAGTTATATGCCAACAACTTTTGTAAAATTTGGTTGGTCTAGAGCAGCCGGTTCAGGCTTCTTCCTCCTCTTGGAACTTAATGAAGCTAGGGGTCTCAAAATTTTACAAATGTTGATC
The DNA here is from genome assembly GCA_947095535.1 of Poecilobothrus nobilitatus. Lineage (NCBI taxonomy): Eukaryota > Metazoa > Arthropoda > Insecta > Diptera > Dolichopodidae > Poecilobothrus > Poecilobothrus nobilitatus. The sequence continues at coordinate 201,459,207 of OX352774.1, forward strand.
AAGTTTTATGGCCACAACTTCTGTAAAATTCGGATATGCTGGTGCAATAGATTCGAGTAGCACAATTTACATGAATATATCTCTGTAATTAACCTCCGTACTAAAACATCTGAATGTTTTTAAAAAATGATCAAGTTTTATAGAAACAGGATATATTACGTTGATAAGGGTATCCCAGAATTGACACAGTCTTCTCTACTGCACTCTTCCTCGTTTTTACTTAAAATTTCTTAATTAATCCTTTTAAAGCTTTATTTTCTTTTTTTTAACAAGACAAAATTTAAAGTATCTATTCTTTGAAACTTCTGTTAATGATTCGTCTTATTTTTATTTATGTGTTTTTTGTTTTTTGACTCTATCTTCATATAATTTAGATATCTGTTTCTATTTTTTTCAATTTTATTGCATTCTGATAAAATTTTAAAATTGATTTTTTTTTTGAAAAATAAAAAAAAATCAGTTTAATTTACAAAAGAAAGAGAAAGAATGAATGAATAAAAGAAACACGAAAAGAAAGAAAAAATAAAAGGAGAACGACAAATCAAAAGAACAAGAGAACAATAAGGTATATAATAAAAGTTAAGATCCTAAAGAAAAATAATAACAATGTAACAATAATCAACAACAAAATAAACTTAACAAAATAACTTTGTTAAATTGAACAATGTTTTTTTTCTCCTTTATTTTTGTATCTTAAGATACTAGTTTTTTTCTTTTTAATTTGGTTGTTTTGTTATCAAAGATAAGAAAAAATAATAATTTTGTTATATAAATTACAACAATAACAATAACTAGAGTAAAAAAAATATCTAACAATATTTTTAGTTAAAGATTTACTTTTTTTCTTACCTGAATCTGTATCTTATCATATATTTTAAGGTACAGTATCTACAGTAGGTACTTGAATTTGTTTATATTGTCCGTAGCAAAAAAAAAAAGGTACATTTTTTTATTTGAAAGAATTATTTCGATGTTGTTGTGCTTTGTGTTGTTATTGTACTGCTGTTATATAAAGAAAGAAAAACAATATTAGCCATCAGAAAAAGAATATAAAAAATTCAAATTTTTGTTTTTTTTTTTAATACGCAAAATTAAGTTAAAGATATCCGGCTTAAATAACTATATGTATATAATATCATATATATATTTATCAACTTCTTTTTATATAAAATAAGAAATAAAAAAAATAGAATATAAAATTTAAAATTTAAAAAAAAAAGAAATAGAAGAAAAATTATATTATTGCAAAATGGATTACCAATTTTTCTTTTTTTTACAATCTATTTTTAAACAATACTTTAAATGGCAAAGCTAAATAGCTACTGCAGATTTCACAAATTAATATTTAAAATAAAGTTTTCTTAGTTTATTTACATTCAGTCATAATCTATAGTATAATATAATATATATTTTGTACAAATTTGTTAGCAACTTTTGAAAGAAATATAATATAATTATATAATGTTTAAAGAAAAAAAAAGAATATTTTACTACAGTAATTTTAAATTTATTGTCCTTTTTTTTAGATACATATTTTAGATGCATATGTCGGCGTAACACATCATAAATTCATTTGTCATACGCACGTCGTATTTTGGAACCTTATACCAACACATGTGTTCCCAAAAGTTGGTAATTAAAATTATGTTTATGATACAAAATAAAATTTAAGAAGAACATTAAAATATTATTTTTCTTCAAAATAACTCACGAAATTTTTGCCTTCATCTTCCATAATCCTAATCGCTAAGTTTTTAAGTTTTGTTTAAGAAAGTATAACTTATCTCAAAATAAAAGTTTTAATTTTTTCAATATTAATAATTTTGTATTTTAAATTAAACTTTAAAAACTTTTCATATTTTCATCCTAATTTAAAATACCTAAGTTCTTAGCAGACAAAAAAAAATTTTTTGCATAAGATTAGGAGGAACTCTCATTCAAATCAACTTTTAAGAAATTTTTAATTTTTCAGATAATGAAAAATATATTGTAAGAATAATTCCCCTTTACAACATATACAGTCACGTCTGAAAAGAAAAGGATTTGTACCTAATTTTCTTGTCACATTATTTTATGTGGCAGGGCAATGAACTTCAACAAAAAAAAAAGTTAATCCTAAAATTATGCAATACACATTTTTTGATATAAAAAATATAAAAATTTAACATAATATTATTATTATAAAGTTTCATTTTTTTCAGATTCGAACGATTAAAGTTTCATTTTAACTCAGATTCGAACATTGGCCCAAAGATTATGCAGTTGTCACAAAGATATTTAAGAAATGATACAATTAATGTGACATAATAATCCTTTCAATTTTTATAAGAAATAAGTCACGTCAATTTTTTAATTTAATAAATAAAACGATTTTTATTAAGTGAAAATCAAAAAACTTTACTAATCTCACTTTAAGGTAAATAAGGTAAAACTATGTATTAATTTTATGATCAGTCAGATGAGATTTGTAATATTATAAAACTCATTTTCAGATTAGTCCATGAAAAAAGTTAAAGCTAAAAATTATATTTCTCCCGTAATAGTACATATTTAATTTTTAAAAGAAAGAAGTTTAAATGTTAGATTGAAAAAACTAAACTGAAATGAAAATTTATTTTTTTTTTTAATTTTGATACAATATGAGTATTTATTTTAATAATATCTTCATTCTTCGATTATTTCAACTTAACTATTCCTAATTACCCTTTTTAATTTATTTTATTCAATTTATTTTATTTAAAACTTAAAATGCGTAATACATTTATATTCCACTTCTATTGCAATGATCAAAGTAAAAGCTTATTACTAAAATTATCTTAAAACTAATTCAATGTTTCTTGTTATTGACTTAGGAGCAAAAATCCAGTGGACAGAAAACTTAATTCAATTTGTCTTTTGTTTATATTTTCTTATTTTTTGTTTTAGTCCTTACAAAATTATTTCAAAAATAAATATAATATAATATATGACCAACCCAAATCTAATTTTTTTTTTTCTTTTTATAATATTAACTTTAAATAAGATCGTAAATACAGTATCGAATAAAATTTGTTAAATGAAATATAATTACATCTTTTTAAATGCTTATGACAAAAGCTTAAAAAGCAATAGACTTCATTTTATGTTCTGAAAATGAAATAATTTGTGTAATCTGAATTTTGTTTTTACAAGTTACATATGGATTGTCATTTGACTAATATTTCATTTGTCTTTCAACATTTGACTTCGATTTCATTTGACTGTAATTTATTTAACTGTATTTCATTTGACTAGATTTCTTTTGACTGGATTTGAATGAGTTCTTGGTTTTGAAATGTATGTGAAAAATTGTGAAAGATTTTATAGATGGAAAAAAAAAGAAGGATTAGGTATATGCTTTTTCCAAAATATGTTGATATCTGTATATGCGGGATCCTGAATTAGGAGGGATTTTAAGTTGAATAAGAAATTTATATATATTTATATATATAAACGACTATAAAATTATGATCTAGGTAACGTAAGGACACAAGTAAATTAAATCTAGTAAAATGAAATACAGTCAAATAATAGTACAGGCAAATGAAAATAAATACAAATGACATCCATTCAAATGAAATATAGGTTTGCGTAATACTAACCCACTTTAATTAATAAAATATCAGATCACCTGTACATACTACATCTCGTTTGATTTAAAAGGTTCAGTTAAATAATAAAGAAATATATATATATATATATATTTGTAGAAAATCTCTAAATTTCTTATTACTATCTATTGTAATACGTGATTAATGATTAGTTAAATAAAAGCTTTAAGTATATAAAAGATTGTTAAATTTCTACCCCGAAAACATGTTTAGCACTTGTAGCCTTATTAAATATACGATATTTTTATTTCAAAATACAATTGTTGAAATTCTCTCATCCATTAAATAAAATTTCAATTTAATGAAATCAGTTTAATAAATTTTATCCGATATTCTTAACTTATCCTTATATTTAAAAATAAAAAACTGCAATACAAAATAAAATTTAGAGGTCGACTTTGTTGATATAAAAATTGAATTAAAATGCAAAACAAGAAAAAAAAAAAAAAACTGAGATAACTAAATGAATCTTTATGAAGGTCCTTTCATTTAATTCAAAGAAATTTTATTACATTTTGTTTTCATTTTTTTCCCCTTTCTTAAAGACCACTTAGATCTTAAGATATTTTTGTATTTTATGAAAAAAAAAAAACATTTTTTTTTTCTTTGAAATTTTTTAACCTTAGTACTTACTACTGATTTTCTTCAACGCATTTTTGTTTTTTTTTTTTATTTTTAAATCATTGCAAAATTTTAATCTTAAATTTTCTTAATTTATAGTAAATTCAAGTTTTTAGAAGTAGAGGATTTTGGTTTAGCCTTTAAGATCATTCAAAATGTAAAGAATCAAAATTTATTAAAGGAATATGGTTGTAATTTTTATCTTATATTTTAGTTTTTCTTCTCTGCAGTCCAGTTATTTTTATTACTTACATCATTTTAAACAAATCTTATTCTGTTGTAAAATATGAGTTGTGAGATGCTAAATAAAAGCAAATAATACTAAAACTAAGATTTAATTATACGTTAGTTTCGAATATCTAGCATTTACAAATATATATTCTGGTGCTTGTCCAGAAAAAATTTTTGTTTTAAAATCATCTATTATTCCTAGTCCATCTGTTCTTTCTGCTTTAAATACAAAAAAAAAAAAAGCATTTGCTTTATTAGGCTATACTTTTAAAAATATTACCAGAAATTGTTTAATATGTTCAATATAGTGTCCTTAGTATGTAATAGTTAGATACTAACGGTGACAAGTATTGAGTCTTTCAATTTTTTTTTTTTTTTTGAGTTGTGCAATGTATTTTTAAATATGATATTTTATATCTTAAATATAATTAAAATGTAGATTTTTGAAATGGATTGTCCATTCTTAAGTTTAATTTAAATTTCTCAACATAGGTAAACAATTTTTTTTTTTTTTTTTAATAATTTACATTCATTCCTTGTATTCCTTGTACAGGAAAAAAAAACAACTCAATTTTATATCTATTGAATCAATGCTTGAAATGCTATAAATGAAATGAAAAATAAAGTAAATAGATTCATTTAAGACAATTGTCAATTTTCCTCTTATTTTATTTTATCTTCCTTTTTTTTTTTTTTTTTGCATTTTTTCTTCTCCATTTATTTTCATCTTATCATCATTTCTTTAACATGGTTCATACCATAATATAGTTCAGAACTTTTTTTTTTTTGTTAAATTATGATGCGATTTTAAAATTAAATAAAAATGAAATTTTATTTTAAAAATAATATTTTCATATCTTAATTAAATCTATACTGTGTTTTTTGTTTTTATTTTTTTTATATTTGTTTTACATTTTATATTTCTATACAATTTATTTTATTTAATTGAATTTATGTGATCTTTAGTTCCATAGAAATTTTCCACAAATTATATTTAAAATCTGAAATGAAAGAATATGATCTTAATTTAAAATATTTTTATAAGTATCTAATAAACAATTGATGTTTTAGAATGTTTTTTTAATTTTAACTTTTTTATTAGTTCTTTCTTGAATCCTGTCAAACATGAAAAATTTAAGTACCCGTGTAAATGATGTTTACAAAAAAAAACTTACAAAATATTCCTGTAAAAACGTTTTCCTTTGCTTCTATTTTAAAAAATCCGCAATCATATTAACATTTCCACATTTGATTAAAACAATTACAAATGAACACTCTCGTGGAGCATCGTTAACCTAATGGGTATGAAATACGTTGTAAGCACCGAGGGATTGTTGGTTCGAATCACCATATTTGTTATTATTACAACTGTCCCTTACGCCTTTATAGCCACGGCTGAAAAGGAAAATCTGTGTAATTTTCTTGTGAGATTTATGTGGCAACAACACCCTCGTAAAAACCTGTGTTAACCAAATACAATGTTAAAAATCTACTGAACTTAGAAAATTATAATTTGTTTCAACAGAGAAAAAAAAACAAATAAAAAATATATGGAAATAACCGGATAAATACATTATCCTGAGAAAATATCTGAAATATATCATATGTCTGTATGTTCATTTTTGAATCTGTTTCGGATATTGTACAGGCTGTCTTCTGAGGCTGCCTTTATATTAGAGGTTTGTCGACATCAAACTGCCTCAATATGAAAACAGTTTTTTAAAGTCTTTTAAAATCAAAGCTAATTGTGGATTGAAAAGTAATTAAACATAGTCGGACCAACTGCTAAAATAATAGTGAGCCATCTAAAAAAAAGTTATATCGGATAACTATCCAAGAATTAATATTAATTTTACGTATTTTCTTAAGAATCGTAGTAGTTTTGTAATAATTCAGTTTAATTTAAACAATTATAATATCCGAAACAAGTTTTCAAAAAAAAAATTATTTAAAAATTTCCCCTCCAAAATTCCTTCTAAAATCCATTCCCTAAAATCCAAATCCAATCTATTTCCCAAAATGCATCCCCTAAACATTCCCGCTATATTCTCATACCAAAAACTAACTTTACGTTTTGTCGTAAAAGTTCATCCTCAAGTTTCTTTAAAAAGACAGAAGAGCAAAGAAAACAGTAAAGTTCAAAGTTAAACAGTGTCTAGAGGATCTTAGTGTAGCTACTTTCGATGACTTTTGATGTTTTCCACCGTCGTCTTAAAAAAAAATTAACGTGTTACTTACTTTAAAAAATTACTTATAAATTTGCTTTATACCATAGAATTTAATCAAATCGAGTCTAAATTTAGTTTAAAACATTTTTTTAAAATACCATAGGTATGGTATCAGTTATCACTAATATTGCCATTATACTAACTAAAGCTTTAATTTCAATTATAGAAATTAAAGCTTTAGTTAGTAAGCTTTCGATTTCGCATATATCTATAAACTCTTTTTATCATGGTTTTCCACAACTGGTTATAAATACTTCTGTATTCTGAACTACCTAATTGAATACACGTGTTAAAAAATCAACTATCGCAATGCACTTTTATTTTTGCAATTTATTTTAATTTTTTACTGTGGAAAAAAATTTAATTACAAGATTTAACGTAAATCTTTTGTTCAGTGCACGTTTCCACTATTCATGTTCTATTAAAATTTTTCATCCGAAGTCAAAACAAACACAAAAGAATGATAGGTGATTTATTTTTCTTTCTTTGTTTTCAGGATCATTATTTGTTTTTGTATAAAGATTGCATAAGGGAAGTATAAAAAGTGAAAAAATAAAGTTAGGAAGGAAAAGCTTAAAAGAATCAAATCAGGTCACCAGATTTTTTATATACTTCAAGTTTGGTGGAATTATTGGTAAATTATAAAAATATTCAATTGTAGTACAAACAAAATGTTATAAAGTTAATTTCGAATCGCTATTGTAATAACAGTAGCTTGAACCATACTTGTTTTGTGTTGATACTTAAAAATTATCTCAAAGATATTTAATAAAATTTTTTTTAATTTACAAAATAATGAAAAGTGACTATACACTATACTATAATGAGTCAACTACAGGATTTTATATAATTTCAGATGTTTGACTTAATTAAGTTCCGAGGTATATTTATGTAAATTGTGCTTGAAAGAGTTGTTCGAAAGCTACTTGAACCAGCTGTGCTAAACAAACTGCATTTTAAAGAAGTTATTTCATCAAAACATGATCATCTTTTACAGAATAACAGATGTCTAGCTTATATAAGTTCAGAATGTTCAGATATGGGCAAAATAAATTTTACAGTTGTTTCACAGTTGTCTACCCGAATCTATCGTGCTGGAGTTATCAACCCGACTAATTACATAATCTAATTTATTTAAAGGGATCAAAAATATTTATTAAAAAACTTCTAAGACAAACAAACTAGATGACCAAAATAAATATCATTTTAATGAACTACACTTATAATAGTGTATCAATACGGTGTATATGTATTATGGCGTATATGGCGTATGGTGTATATGGCGGTTAAAAACTATGTGAAACACTTGATATAAATTTTTTGAATAATTATTTTGTATTCTATCTACGAGTATATCATAAATATCAATTTTTCGCAATTTTCTTAAACTTCACATTAACCTCCAAGTTCCACAAAATTCCAATCCTACACTTACCTATTTCAGGATATTCAAGTATAATAATAGTTCAATATTCGGCAAAAAGTTTTAAAACACGATGAAAAAATCTTTAAAAACTTACTAGTTGTAGTAAGACATGTTCTACAGGTTTTAACTTTTCAAATTTTTCAAATTACTTTTATTTTAATATAACCTTCATTTGGAAAAAGGAAAAATATTTTATTGAACATATTGCAAAACTGTTAAAATTAAATCTGAGCGATTAAAATGGAAATTTCCAGATCAAACAATAGAAAGTTTTGAGAAATATTCTTTTTTTTTTCTTTCTTTTTTGCGAGTGTAGGTGGGAATCATCGAAAGACACAATAGAGGAGTTAAAACGAGCACAAGTCCTTTATGAGTGTGTGAGACTTTAACCCACTAACCCTCTTTTCTAACTAAACAATAGGTTATACGACCTTTAATACTCATGTACTGTGCGATAAAAGGAAGTTGATTTAGGGAATGAAAATTGATTTTAAATTGGCAGGCATATTGCGCATAAAGTTGTTAATATTCACGTTGAATCTTTGCACGCTCTCAATATAATCGTCACCAATTCTGGGGAACTCATGAGGTGAGAGATGGTTCGACATTCGCGGTGTCAGTACTACAAACAAATTTCCATAAGCCGAATTATTCCACCTGGGAATTTGAACTACATAGTATTGATATTATTTTGAACACAACTGTATATTTGTATTTTGTATTTCAAATGCAGCAAAAAAAAAATGTTGTTTTTTTTTAAGTGGAACTTCCCGAACAAATAAAAGAAGTGTGTATATAATAAAAAGTGTAAAATTTAATCTTTATTTATTGTTTTATTTTTAATTTTTATGAATTCATATTCAACATTTATACATATTTATACAATTTGTATATAATATTTATTTTTTAAAATGCTTCAACAGACATCAGTTGTTGATTAATTACATTAAAATTTTATATGAATTATTTGTTTATGTCTAGACTTCAATCAAAAAAATATAAATTTTTTAGATTTATATGGTCAATTCAAGATGCCATTTCAAAAATATAATATATAACCAAATGGATATTTTAGTAATGATGTCAATATATAATATTTTAGTCCAGTATAAGTCTAGTATTAAAAAAAAAAATTGTGTCGGATTTTAAGTGGCCATTTTTAAACCGTTATTTGCTAATACATCACTTGTGAGTACGAATTCTTCATTCTCTACAGCCTGTCAATTACCTGTGATGAATAAATTATTTTGCTTTGTGGTTATCCACAATTTAATAGAGAAATTTTAACTATTCTGTAGAGTTTTATTGGACTATGCAAAAGTTTTTTTTTATTTTTACTGGTTATTATGGAAATAAATGTGTCAAAGTGAAAAGAAATTTCCGTATTCGGTTTAGAAGGTTTGTTCCCGTAAAAGGTTTATTCCGATGTATAACCATATCGAATATAAAAAAAATATTTACATAATCTATTAAATTATTACATAAATAAATCAAATCAAATAACAAATTGATAATATTGGTTTTCTTTAATACCTATAATAAGATCTTTTAAACTAAAATATTGAACATCTTACAACTTTCAATACCCTTTCGAATTAAATTTACAACTCAAACATAAGTTCCTCTGAATTTCTTTTTCCTTCTTTAGAACAAAATGTTCTAAAATACCAGTTCCAAAATTTTAAAATCCATATATTTTGGAGAATCTGCTTTTATATTGCGTAATCGACTACCACCAGGTAACATCATTTCTATTTGAACTGTATTGGGCATCAAGACCAAGGTGAAAAATGATTCAGGGTGGAAACTCTTTGCCTTTTCAATTGTGATGCCTCTAATCCTTAAAAGTTTAAGAAAATCTGTATTTTACTAAAAGTTTTTGATTGTCAAAACAATTTATTATAGTTTTTACTTTGTTCATTTCATAGATTCTCCTTTATATTCATTTTCTTACTAATAGGTTTCTGTTATTCCTAATATTAAGGTTTCAAGACTTCCTGTTGCTATGGATGTTAAAACTTAGGCTTATTCTTTAAAACTAATAACGATCAACAATAGAACTAGAATTTGCAATTCAACTATTCTGACAAGACTAATATTCTGACCATATATTCATATCATAAATATGGCTCAGACAAGGAGCTTGTGGAACACTATGGCCCGAAAAGATATCAGAAAATCTAGTAAATAATGGATCTGATGGGCTTCTTGTCAAGACATTGCTGGCTAAAGGAAAAAAATTGGCATAGTAAATAGCGCTAAATGCAGTTTCTGTGAAGAAGAAGAATAATCTTCAGAAACATACACAAAAATAAGCGGAGCTCTCCAAGGAAGATATGTGCACTTAGGAGCAACTTTACAGAATATGAAATCCCAAAAATAAAAGCTATGCATAACATAAGTTTCTTAGAGACGGCAGGACTGATGGAAGAATTATAAATGGAACCAAAATCGACAACAAGTAGTAATAGAAAGAGCACAATATTGCTCTACATCCCCCTAAATAATAATTAAATCTAATCTACTTTTAAGTATGACACCGTAATTCATACATAATCGTGTATTACAAAAGAAAAGTTTACTTACAAATATTCCATAAATTTTAAATTAATATATTAAATCAATCTTTTGTGATTGATTAATTAAAAAATTATCAATAGATAATCTTATTCAAGTTTATTTGGTTTTTCTTTTTGGTTTTACAATTGCACTTTTTTATTATTGAAAATTACATAAAAGAATGGCCAGATGTGATAAATTATTAATTGAATAATTGAATCAATTGTTCCCATTTAAAAAAAAAAAAAATTAAAATACAAACGGAATTAATTCTGTAAATAATTGTTTTCCAGAATATTTTTATTTAATTTTGCCAACAGAAAAAAAAAAACAGGATAACATTTCAATCAAATAAAATTTTTCTTCAAACTTTTTGATTCAAAAAAAAAACTGCCTTTGAGTGTTAATGGGAAAATATTTATGATTAACTTGTTTCAGAAGTAAACAAAAGATTTTTATACATGAATCAGTCAATATAAAAAACATCTTGGCATCATTTAATTTCTGTTATTGGATTATCTTTTCTATATTACATTTCTGGAACATTTTTGAGTGTTTTGCGAAACAAATTTAGTATCCGACATTTTGCTAGTAGTAAAACGTACTGACACAACAGTTTAATATTTCAATCAAATAGAGTCTCACTGTAATAACACTAAAATAGCTTAAGTATTTTAGTATAAACAAATTTGTCGACCTTACCATATTTTTGGGATAATTTTTACATATGAAAGTTACGTTTTGTATTGATAAATAGATTGATATTTTTTATATTGTTAACAATAGATAAATAGAATACAGTTCGATAAATTGAACCTGAGGTGTTACACGTTAGTAGCATTATTTTACACATTAATAGCATACCGTAGGTAGAAGAAATCACAAAGCACACCTAAAAAGCCATAAATTTTCATTTCTTATCATAATTGGACTCACAGTTCATCTAAAAAAATTTTTTTGAATGTGTAACATTTTACGATATAGGATGTATAGAATTGCCAGATATACTACTGCAATTTTATTATAAACTGCGAATTACATGTACCTTCATCAGGCTATTTCGCTTTTCTTCTATTATTTTATTTTTCTATTGGTAGAAGAATACGCTGAACGCAGTGTTCACATTATTCCCTTGCTTTCATTGTTTTCTTTTAAACGCAGCTTTTTAAATTTTGATTTCCCGTTTTTTCTACTTTTGTAACTTTGATCACATATAGATAAGAACTCCAGTACATACATAAGTATTCGATTATTTTTTCACGAAAAAAAAGTCTTAACACGGGTCTTAGTCTAATTTGAAGTCTGAATATAAAAACTCTACTACATATTTATTTTCTTCTTCCTTATTTTTTGTACAAATTATACAAATTATATAACTTTTAAATAATATACCTACTAATTTTATGCCAAAATAATTTTTATAATATTTCAAAAATTCTATTGATATCTATAAGTATATAATAATTGTTATATCATAATATTCGTATACCGTTTTGAAATAAATTCTCAAACCACAAAAAGTTTGTACTTAGACTTTGTTTTAAAAATAAAACTAAGGAAAAAAATTTTATATTAAAACTTTTAATTAAAAAAAATTTTTGTTGAGATTTTCATCATTTTTCTATTTAAATTTTCTTTTATCCACCCACAATTAAGGTTCCATATTCAACAAAATAAACCATCAAAAGTTGGAAACCGCATTATGTTTAACAATTTTTCAAAGAAAATTAAAAAAAAAAAGAAAAATTATATGAATACATTACAGTGATACAATTTTTCCTTCGATTATCCGTATAACAAAATGTGATTAAAATTAATTTATATAAGATTTAATACATATAACGATCTACAATATTGTCTTTCAGAAAATTATTTCGTAATTCAGAGCCTTGAACCAATTTTATATTAAACGAGGAAGCGTGCAGTAGAGTAGACTATGTCAACTCTGGGATACCCGTATAAACGTAATGTATCCTGTTTCTATATAACTTGATCATCTTTTAAACAATTTCAGATATTCTAGTACCGACATTATAACTACCCAGATATATTTATATAGCTACCAAAATCTATTGCACGAGCACAACCAAATTTTACAGAAGTTGTTGCCATAAAACTTGGTCTTCATTTGCAAGATTGCAGAAACCTAGCTTCATTAAGCTCCAAGAGGTGCAAGAAGCCTGTACCGGTCGTATTAGATCAACAAAATTCAACAAAAATTGTTGGCATATAACTCGACACCTCTTCACAAAATTGCAGATACCTAGCTTTAATGGACACTGAGTTATTTACATTTAAAAATATAAGTTGTATGGCAGCTACTCTAACCTATCGCCCCAACACAACCAAATTTTACAGGTGTTATTGGCCTATAGCACAACAAGATTTTGGAAAATTTGAAGCACCTAGCTTCAATAGATACTGAGTTATTTCCATATAAAGAAAGAAGTTGTGTGGCACCTACTCGAACCCGGCGGCCAAAAATGCTGTATTTAAATAGCAAAAATAACAATTTTGCAAAAGTGACGAAAAAAAATGTCGGCCTCCTAGCTCCTTTATTTTTTCAGTTATTGTGCGGACGAACGGGCGGGCGGGCGATCATAGCTTAATCGACTCAGAATTCAATTCTGAGCCGATACATACCTTTGACACTATATCTAGCTGTATTTAAATAGCAAAAGTAACAATTTTGCAAAAGTGACGAAAAAAAATGTCAGCCTCCTAACTCCTTTATTTTTTGAGTTATCGTGCGGACGGTCATGGCTTAATCGACTCAGAATCCGATTCTGAGCCGATATATACCTTTGACCCTTTATATACGATTTATATCTAGCTCAACTCCTTTAAGGTGTGACAAACGTAATGGCAAATTTATTATACCCTTGAATATAGTTCATATGGGTATAAAAATGAATTGATTAACTTGTATTTGTCTAACATATATTTCACTCTTAACTTTCTCAATCTTAATCAGAACAATATTTTAGTTTTATTAATCCTTGGAAAAATGGAAATATAGTCCGAAAATTACGATTTCTACTTAATTTCCTTATCTATAACCTTATAGAGTAATTGAATTCGTTTCTATCCTCATATTTTGTTTCGATGATTAACTACTACAAGAGTAGACTCTTGCATAAACAAAAAATTTTAAAAATCACTTTAAAGACTTTTACGACCCATCGCACTTTGCACTAAAACAGTAGTTTATTCTTTTTTTTTCGAAAGCTCCTAATGGTGTTAAATATATACATCCGAAGTACATCGTACATCGCAGTAAATTATCTGTCAAAAATTTAGTATTATAAAAACCATACAAGATGGCGCACTTCACACTAAAAAGTTTTCCACTTCATAAAAATAATAGAAAATACGCAGGTATATAAAAAATAAAAATCAAAAAAATATGTACATCAAAGTAAACTTAAACTTGAAAATTTAACCCCTAAAAAAAAACACTATATCTTCATTAAAATTAACATTTCATTTCAAAAATGAAAAATGATATATACACATAATTCAAAAATTTTTTACATTTTTTTTATAAATATTGCTACATAAAGCTGAAATAAAGTGGTTTTATGCTGATGTCAAAATCATTCTATAAACATATGCAATGTGGTAATACTGATTCCACTCCTAAAAAATTATTAACTGTCATAAATTAAAACAAAAAAAAAAATCCTGATAAAAATTAAGTGCGATAATCAAGTATTTTCGAAAAGTGCAATACGAAGTGCCAAAATTTTTAAAATATAAAAATATTTCAATCACCCTGCAAAATGTTATGGGGATGATTGAAATGTTTTGAAAAAATAAAATATCACATTACATTATAAACTTCAATTTTTCTACATCCTGTAGTTTTTTTTAGAATTCGGTATTGAAATGAAATTATATTATTTGATTCATTTTTAAATATTAATTAAAAGACTAAATTACTATATTTCAAAAGGTAAGATATTATTAACGGCACCATGAAATAACTCATCCAGAAATAAATTAGCTTAAAATATGTATAAATATTCGATATTCGTTTAATCCTATTTTTTTTTTTGGTAACCATCTCTAAAATTACTTCTTATTACTTGTTTTTCATGCATATTTCTACATCAAATCTTTTTAAAATGTGAAAGTTTCTGCTTTCAAATCCCCTCTAAAAAAAGTTATATAAACCATTATTTTATAATCAACTCTAAAAGCCCTTTTAATTATTTTTTTTCGTATGCATACCATTAATTGGTTTATTAGCGAGATTCTGATTAGGAGGGAAATATCACTTCATCCGGGTTTACACTTCATCCAAAATATCAATTATTATAAATAAGTTTATGCGAGATTCTGCATACATACGTTATTTTCATTACATATTTCCATCTATAAATCTAATCTCAAATGTATGGACTTATTTCCTTCTTGAAATTGCGGACATATTCAACTTTTGATAACTCCTCAAATATTTAAATTAAGGAAAAATTATGATTATGATTGAAAAATGAAATTTTTGTTTTGCAGACTCATTTCGTTCTGTATGGAGTTATTTTAGAAAAATTATGGACTTATTTCATGTTGCGATTATTAAAAAATCATATTTTAAACTTATATACTTTTTATGTATTTGGATCTCATTAGTTTTTTTGTCATTATTTTAGTTTATGAAAATAAAATTTTATGCAATTTTATAATAAAAAAAAATATATATTAAAATGTATCTTATGGCAATATATTTTCCAAGAAAATTACTTTACTTCAAACTGTGAATATTCATACAAAAAAAAAAAAAAAATAATAGTTACTTAATATTTTTTTTTTTTTCAACATAAAACTAAAAAACTTTATAAACATTTTGAATTTTTTGTGGTTGATTAAACTTTTTAAGTGCATTCTCTTTTACATCTAAGAAACGCAATTATCTGCTTCTATGTTTGTCTTTTCTTGTTTTTTTTTTTTTTTTTTTGAAATAAGGCTTTTAATAGTTTTACTTACACAAAAAAAAAAAAAAAAAAAAAAATAAACAAAATTAAACCTTAAAATAATAATGAATTTTTATGTAAAATTTTAGTTTTCATGTGAACGAACAGAAAAATTTGAAGCTTAAGAACATGATATTCTTAAAATTTTTATTACAAAAAAGTAATAACTGCAAATATACAAAAATCTTAAATACAAGTCTAAAAGAAGATATCAATTTTTTTTTAATATTATATTCTTTATACTGTTAAAACTTAAAACTGCCGAATTTAAAACTTTTTCAGACTAAGTTTTTAGACCAAAAGTAGATGTAGTACGTAGATTAAGTAGATATAGTTTTAGTAGATATAGTTCTTGCAGTTCGTAAGTTTTCAAAATATTTAATAGCCCTGACTTGTTCTGGTCTAAAACTATTGTGGTCTTCAATTTTTTTTCTCCAAAACTTGAAATTTCGATTAGATTTTAATCCACCCAAAAAAAAAAAAAAAAACAAATTCGTAACATAAACTAAGAGAATTGCAAAAGGAGAATGAAAATTTATATGCAGATAAATGTAAAAAATCTAAGGCAAAACCTCCGTTCAGACAATATTAAATATATGGTGTAGTCAATATAAATATTGTAATTACACAGAGTATCTAACTTTCAATAGTTTTCTTCAACAAAAAACTGAATTGATGATTCTCTGCTCATAAAACATCTCTTATAGAAATAAAACTATATTGTTTAGTTGAAAAAAAAGTTAAAGTTCTTTATAACTCCTAAAGAAGGATAATGTAAAGCCACGTCTTTTAAGCAGTTAATTTACCCTAACTTGTAAAAGATGAATAAGTAGATCCCCTCCCCTTTTCTCTTTTTCAATACAATTTTTAGTTTGTTCTGACATCCGCGATCACTCATTTCAAGGAATATCATTAATAGCCAGACATTTTGTAATATTTATTATAAGTATATAAACAAAACCACTCGAATGAAAGTATGACAAACAACATCCGAATTAAAATATGCTATTACATTGTATGTGACAGAGAACCACAAAAACAGCTATATATATATATCGGGTATACTTCCATATAGGTCGCTCGAGCTTTTAAAATGACGTCATCACATAACGGTACTTTATGATATGACGGTTCTGAATCTAATAACCACTAATATATCTACATAAAATAAAAGGTGAATAATATAAAAATATAAAACTGGCATTTTACTCAAGAAACAATGATTTACATAGTTAAATAAGTGTAGAAGGCTTTTTGATGTCACATAAATTAAATTTAGCTAATTTTTCCTCTGAAGAAATCATCAAAAACTGAATTTTTGTAATTACTCCGTTTTATAATACATCAGTGTTACAAGAAGTTATCAAACGAACAAAATAATATTGCAAACAAAATAAAAAATAAAAAAAAAAACAAAATGGCATATAAAACCAGTATAAAGTTCCTTGCTAAATTGTAGTTTATCATGAGATAAAGTTTATTACCGCATTTAATGGTTAATGTGGTTAAAAAAAAAAAAAAAAACAGTTCACTTACAACTAAGTTATATAACTTACAAGTTACATTTAATATGTACATTTTTATATGCATGCCCATATATTATTTTAAATATTTAATATAAATTAAATAAAAAAAAAAAAAAAAGAACACAAAAAAAAAATCATAGTTTTAAAAGTCAGCAGTTTTTTTCTACATAATCGTTACTACTTAATTAAAATGAATAATTAGGTATACCATAAAGTTTTTTAAGGTGAAAACTTTCTTTTTTTTTTTATTTTTTTGATTTGTTATTTCTTTTTATTATGTTTATTTTTAACTACCGAAAACTTTATGACATTTTTTAAAAATTTATTTATTTTCACTTTTGATTAAAAATTTATGGCAAGAAAATTGTGGTATTATTATTTTTATATACTCGTATTATATGAATTATTTTTTGTTTGTGCATTAATTTAATTTTCTATTTATTATTAAAAGTAGAAAATTTCAAAATATGAATGATATGATATTATATATATATATACATATATAGATATATTAAAACTTTTTAATTATTAATTATGAAACCAACTTTTTAAAAATTTTAGATCGTAAAATGTTTCTAATATAAACAAATAAAAGGATTCCGCCCCTTTCAAATAATTTCTTTAAGTTTTATTTTTCTAATCTCTCTCTTCTATTTATCAAATTTCTCTTCTTTCCACTCCTATAAGGAACTAATAGGGCACCACTAAGTTATTCATTATTCACATTTTTGACTAAGCTTCTGTTTTTGGAATCATTAATTTCACGAAGCCATTTAATATTATTCGGCTGTAACTATTGTATACGACTATGAAACACGCAAATATTTTTTTATTATCATATAGAAAATCTGCGCCATCTATTATCATATAAAAAAATTATTTTATTATATATTACAAATTAAATTTACAAATGCAAAATATTAAATAAAACATTCAAACTTCCATTAATCCTTTAAATAAGTTCTTCATTCGTTTTATTATAAAATGCAAACTACAATTTTTAAGAAATAAAAAAGGATTTTAAATGTAAAGCAATAATGGTAAATAAATATGCATGCATAGTTTTTCTACTCTTATTCAATTTTAAAACAATATAAATATAAATGCTAAGCACAATTTCTTCTATTGTAATAATTTCTATTAATTCTATAATAAAACCAATAATAATAAACAACTGTAATATACTTCAGGAAGGTTGGGAAAGCAAATAGAGCTAAAGCTATTATTTTCATTTTTAAAATCCTTTTATTAGTACATTTTTTGGAAATTTTGACAAAATATATGCTTTTTAAATTTATTTTGTTCATTTTTCTGTCTGTGTATAAACATTTTTCATTGTAGAAGGAAAACCAATAAAATTACAAATACACAGTTGGTAATTTTCGTTGAAAAATATTTCTTTTATATTTTGTTGCCTAGCTGTAGCAGTTAGGGTGCTACAGCCCGAAAAGTAAAAAAAAAAACAACATTTGTTTAGCGAAATTCTAGAAAGTATTCCTTTGTACAACATTAAAGTTTGACTAAGCAAAAGCAAGTGAAAATAGGAAATATGATGACAGGTGTGAGGTGTGGACAATATGAAAACCAGACTATAGCCAAATTCTAGGAAAGATTCTTTTGCAAACCATTAGTTTAAGTTTGACTGAGAGTAGGAAATATGATAAATTGAAAAAAGAAACTTAAAAATGTTCTTTTTGATGAATAAATTCAAATTGTAAAAGGGAACATTGCTGACAGAGGGCAGATATTTGACGAAGGATGTTCCATATTTTAGCATTCTCACAACAAATGAAGTCTCGTAAAAAGTTTAAATCACTTACGAATTTCATAATTTTTCATAGTTTTAAACACATATTTACATGATGTAGAAATAGACACCTCTTCCAACCACTCTTATGTTACGTTAGAATTATTGCAGAGGAGACATTATTGATTCAAATTCATTTTTCTAGTTTATTTTCAGTTGTAACACCCTTTATTAAATATTTTTACATCCCGTTATTTTATTAAAAATTGCTAAGCAAAATCAAACCATTAAATTTTCAATTTAGATAGTATCAATTTAGTTCACCTCTGCTTCAATTATCGAACTTCACTATGCTCTACTTCACTTATCGAATCTTGTGAATAAGGAAATATTTGAATTATTAGGTCTTTACATTAAATTTCAATAAATAAAACTAAACAGCATCTCACCAATGATGCAGTGCGTAAGTCACCCGTCTTTCAGGTGAAAGGTCTCGGATTCAAACTCGAGAAAGGTCTCGGATAATAAAATAATGTAAACAAAATATTAAATATAATTATAATTGAATACTTGTACCGAGATGGCCCACATGCTAGAGGCAAAAGGGCACTAAAAATATCGGTAGGTATTTATATCTGGACGATATAATATAAAAAAAAATAATGATGCTCTTTTCGTTCAGAATATTTTTTTGAATTGATAATTAAATTTACAGTTATGTGAAACAAAAAAATAAATCACTAAAGGAAAAATATTTGTTTATAGTCTGACTAAAAAGGATAGGAAATTTTCAATTAAAATATAGGTAATATTATAGCTAAATTTTTGGAACCAATACAAGAATTTTTTAAAAATTTGATTAAAAATTTAATTTCAACCGTTTAACATATTGGTTAAACGATTTTTTTAAGTAAATTAGGATTATCTTAAAAGCCAATATACTGCATTCGCAGATAAGGGTTTCATGCCATTATATTGGCTAAAGGGGAAGGTTGGTTTAGTCAGTAAAAATCTGACACTACCAAAGGGTGTGAATCTGATAATTCTTGGTGTCTTTGGCAGATTCCCACCTCCCTTAGGAAAAAATAAATAAACTATCTCTTAAATTTTCACATTTTTTTTTTTAGCAAAATAAAATTTGTTATAATTAATATGAACCTTTAAAATATTTTGTTTTATATACAGCTTTATTTACTCTTATTACACAAATTATTTTTACTTAAATATCTTGTTTAAATTTTTCATCTCTCAATTTCAATTTTACAATATAACATATACCATTTTTTACTGTTATGAATATTTTTACGGTTTTTATGTACCAAACAGTAATCTTTTTTTCTTTTAACTTCATTTTCTGTCGCTCATCTTTCGCTATTCTTTTTGCGTCATATACTCGTACATAAATAAAAAGGACTAAGTAAAAATATAATACAAATAGTATTAAATGGTATTTTTTTTTTTTAAATAACTACAAAAACAAAATGAATGGTGTTCTGTAATTAATAGTAAATTAAATAAATAATAAATATGTATTTTGTTACAATTTCATTATTGTAACGGTCATTCAGTGGAAAATATCAGTATATAAAAACTTTTTTTTTGTGTTTTATCTTTCTCTTTCTCTTTCTACGCTCAAATTAAATTACGATGAATAATAATGAAAGTTTTGGGACTATTTTTAATGTTCAAAAAAATATCTCAAAAGAATGATCGATCAGAGAAACAAAAAGTGAAAAAAAAGAAAAACGACACTTAAAAATTTTATAAAAGAGGAAGTTTCAAGAGGGGTGACCATTTTATTTACTTAAAAATAGTCCTGGCATTAAATATTTTTTGTAAAAACCAACAAAAAGATTAAGAACTAAAAGAAAGAAAAAAAACTTAAACAAATTAAAACAATTACAAAGTAAAATTACCCATCATTCATTTCTTATTTAAATTTAAAAAAAAACAAAAAAACTAGAGAATTCGAGGATGGTATCTAAGCCAATAGCCAGCAATTTTAATGATGGTAATGTTAAGTACTTAACACAAAATCCTACTAGCATCTTTTTTTTTTCTTTAGCGATGATCATCAACAATTTAATTACCATACCGTTTCAACTCATCAACATTTTGTTTGTTTATTTGTTTGTTTGTTTTTTAAGTTCCTTTTTTTTTGTTTTAAATGATGGTTAATTTTAATATTGCGCGTTCTTAATTACTCAAGTTTTTTTCAAATTATTTATGTTTGTTTTTGTAAGTTTTATTTTTTTTTTTTTACTTTTAATTTTACTGTAGGATTTTACCTTATTGTAACATTTTTAACTTTCTTCTTTTTGTAGAGTATCTTATGTTTCGTATTTTGTGTATATATATATATAATTTTAATTTTAGTTTCGTGAAAAGAAATCAACTGAAAATATTGCAGATATGTTTGCTTGGCTATTGTAGAAAATTCTTGATTTTAATCTGTTTTTTAAATATATTCCATGGATTCAATTTTTGATATTTCCACTTTCAAAAATTCAGTTTTCCACGTTGAGTCCCACTCTCACAGGTAAACATAAAAAAAAACTTACGTTAAGTCCCACATGTATCACCGGTGAACATTTTTAAAGGTTTTTCCAAAATTCCATAGCCAAGTAATGGTAAAAGATATTTAATTAGATCTACGAAAGAAGAAAAAAGCTAAAAAAAATTTTTTTTTTGCAATTTATATATATTTTTAATAATTTTCAAAACAAAAATAAAACAAACATCACATAAGAAAACAAAGTAGTACTAAAAAAATAAAATATTCAGAATAACACAAAATATGCGATATATAAGATTGTTCCATTTTTAGCTTTAAACATTAAAATTTTAATTTTTAAATACCCTTCAAAACAGTATAAAAAACATTTCGTTCACTTAAACATTTCATTCACTTAAACATTTCGTTCACGTCTTCAGTGTTCATAAAGATAAAAGAAAGCAACAAAAATACCACATTCGAATTAAAAAAAAAAACGGAAAATTCCAAAATGACAAGACGTTAAATTCAAAATCAATGTTCACTGGAGAGCAAATATTGAAAAAGCTTTTGAAATTCGTCCCCAAATGTCCGATGTATCACTGGTGAACATTATTTTTTATTGTTTCTATCGCCATCTATTTGAAAAATAAGTAAGCTGTCAAAATTTCAGCTTATTGTCACATTAGAAAGTAAATTAAATTGATTCGGGATTTTGAGAACATTCAGCAGTGTTTACCGGTGATAAACGTGGGACTTAACACAAGTTTATTTTAATGTTCACCGGTGAGCACGAAATTTTGAAAACATTTGAGTGATGTTCACCGGTGATACACGTGGGACTCAACGTGTTAAATTTTATACTTGAACCATAAAGTTTTATGTTTCGTATTTTGTGTAAATATAATTTTGATTTTAGTTTCGTGAAAAGAAATCAACTGAAAATATTGCAGATATTTTTTTGCTTGGCTATTGTAGAAAATTCTTGATTTTAATCTGTTTTTTAAATATATTCCATGGATTTAATTTTTGATGTTTCCACTTTTAAAAATTCAGTTTTCTAAAATTTATCATTGAATTATAAATTAAGGATATTCATATTTTTTTTCATTTGAAAATAATACTTCATCATCGGTATCACCTACGAACAAATTCCAACAGATCACAGGTAATGTAAAGTTATTCTCAAAATAAGCAACTTTTTCTTCTTAGTTTTGTTTTATTTTCTACAAATATAATCTTTATAATAAATTATATAAACATTTAATCGAGAAGAAAATATTGATGGGCTACATCAATCGTAAAAATCATGTTAATTTTGGTTCTATAATATAATTTGTACAAAAATAAAATTACAAACGTTTTGAAAACTATAGAAAACTTCTACAGTATAAACATTTAAATAAATTTGCATAATTTTCAGATTTTTTATGATTTTATGTGATGCATAAGTTATAACTATAAATAAAAGAATTAACTTTTCCTTTTTTATCAAGAATAACTTAAAAATTGTTTTTATCCTTATTGATAAAAGTTCATGACTAAATTTCTGATCATGAACCAATATTATGGACACCTTATTTATTCCACGTAGTCGTTTCATTCTTTTAAATAAAAACTTCACTTTGTTCACTTTTAACAAACAACACCACCATCACCATCACCACCACCACCACCACTTAAAAGGGATTCTATTGGGAAAAATTAAAAAAAAAAAAAATTAACAGCACGTACTGCAACAGCGGAAATAACAAAAGAAAAATGATTCAACACCAAAAAAAAATCTAAAAAATAAATATGGTAATTTTACTTTTCTCTTCTGTGCTCTTAATGGTAATCTGTGACTAATAAAATTAAATACAACAAAATGTAATGTTAAGTGAAATGCAATAAGCGCCATCTAAGAAAATTTAAAATAAACTATATAAGGAAATAAAGGAAAAAATTGTTTGAAAATTGATTTAATGTTATTTTTTTCTTATTCTCTATGTTACTGTTATTTTTCAATGGAAAGCTAAGAAACTATAAAAATTAATATCAAAAAGTAGAATATACGAAATAGAATTTATAGTCTTAGAAATAATTTATTAAAAAGTAATTATAATTTTGAAAATATGAATAAAACTTTAGTTATTATTGTTACTTAATGCAAATTAATTAAATATTATTTAATTATAAGGGCCTAATAAAATCGTAAAAGGGTTAAAAGGTCATTAAAAATGTTAATAAATAAATAAATAAATGCTTTCATTTTAGATTTTTATAAGAAATTTCTTTAAATTTGTTATGCTTATCAAGTTAATTTTTTTTTCTTTTAAATAATTCAATAACTAAAAAAGTTGATTTAAAATATATTAGATATATACATATTATACATATATTATATGATTTAATTACATTTTCAACTATCATAATCTAATTCTCATTCTTTATGCCAAATGGCAAAAAAAAATTAACCACTAATTACCAAAAACCCTAACGCAATACACAAACTGATAGAATTCTTATTGTGGTCGGGGAATTGTTGAGGTAAGGTAAATTTTGAGGCAGCTAATTTTCACACATCACAAACTATCAATCAATTAAAACTTAACTTCAAACTTTACTTCAAAAATCTAAATATGAAAACTAATAAATCGATATTGATTTTTCGAAATAAGATATAGATAGGTAGCAGCTGTAAATGCACGTTTAAAACAACACGTTTTGGTGTCCTGGATCATTTTTTCTTCTAATGAAAACCATTGGGAGCCTCTTACGAAGCGCTGTAAATTAATTATGTTCTCCTCGAACAAGGTCATTTATAGATCGAAAAGGTCATTTAAGAAGAATTTCTTCACAAACTTTCTTTTTTTTAAAGTAAGACCTGGGCATTCACGTAAAAGGTTTCGAGAAGATTGATTTCTCTTCTTCATCTTTTCAGTTTTCAGTAAAAGTCATATGAGACCATTTGGAATGTGTGCTAACCGGACAAAGTTGCGTTAAAATTCCTACTACATTATTGATACTGCGGCGATTTAAAGATGAGAGACTAGTTGATGGTTTAAGATCTAACGTAGATCAAGTCTCTTTGGCTACAGCGCAATTATTGATAGAAAACCATCTGCCGTTTGTGATTGTATTAGTTTATTGTTAAGACCAATATTTACAGGTTATAACAGAAATGCCGAAATTCTCCATTTCTTGCAGAATTTGAAGATTTGTAAAGTTCCTAGCGGGTTTATCAGCTCTGAAATTTCTTAAGAAGTCACTATGTTCATGTATTTTGACTATGGGGATATCCAAAACTCGAAATCGTAACAAACATTAACACAATTCTTATATAATCGACTTTTTCTAAAGCTTTTAAAGTTTTCGAATAAATAAATTCCATATTTTTTTGGCGTTATTACACGACCTGAGACTGGTTTGTTTTGCATAGAAAGTTTCAGTCAGATTCATAAAAATTTAATAAATTTAAATATTTTAAATTATTTTTCTGCCCAAGATTTTTAATATTGTAAATTTTGTAGTAAATTTAAAATTTATATTACATTTGCAATTCTCAATTTTATTCAAGCGGTATTTTTCCTTTGGGAAATGTCGCAATTAAAGTCGCAATTTTTTTCAAATTATATCAAGGACTGACTCTAAACCCCTGATATGTTAATTTCTACTCATTAAAAACATATTTTTCTTTTGTAACCAGAATAAACAATGAATCAGAAAAGTTAGAAAACAGACTTTGAATAGACTTTGATCAATGAAATTTGAATATTAACAAAATGCGAACAGAACACATTCAAAAAACAATACATAATTCATTCCCCATCCTACTACGAAAAAAATAAAAAAATAAAAATAATTGATAAAATTTTTTATAATTAAATTATTTAATTTTTTCCCCCTGTAACTTTGTCACTCCTTTATAAATCACCTCAACACAATATATTACGATTTACTTGTGCCAAATTTTAAGTAATTATACCACATTCAAACCATCTTCAATTTTATTTTATTCTAATTATAGTCATAATCTTAATGTAAATATAATTACTATTATTCATTTTAGATAAGTAATCAATTCTGAAATTGAATTTCAATTATAAAAAAAAAAAACAAGGCAGAATATAAACCAAAGGTTTTTAAAGGCGCAAATTTCCAAAAGACAATACAAACTGTTTAGAACTGTGAATTGCACTAAAATTTTCAAAATTTTCTTAGAATTTTATATAATAAGAAAAAATGTGAAAAATAAAGAGCCACTTTCTTGAATTTTAAAGGAACTTTAGATAATTAAGAAAAACAATTCACACATATGTTATATTACAAAGTTGAAGTTTTAATTTTTATCTTTTATTTTGAACAAATGTGTATAGGCGCCATATATGTATATGTTACAGGTTTTAAAAATAGCAAAACTTCAATTTTTGAGCCCTAATAACAGGAGATTGTACAGAAAACTTTCTGAGAAAACTTAAAGATCTTTAAATTGTAAGTGTACAGGAATTATGAAGGAAGAAAAATCTTTCAAAATTTTGTCTTCACATAACGGTAAATTTAAATAGTAATTTGCAAAACATTGCATAATTTCAATATTGTTTTATAAAGGTAAGAAAAGTTCCGGTCTTCTAGCGTTTTTAGATTGTAAAATTTTAACGCAGAACCTGCGATATATACATTTGAAAATAGGGGTTTTTTGTAATTTTGAGAGGCTTTAACTCCATAACGCTATGCAACTAAGAGGAACCGTTAGCATTTCTGTAAAAATATATTACTGGAGCTTTAATTTTTCTGTCTTGCTGAAGAAAAATTTGTACAGATGCCACCGTTGCAGTTGTGTAAATCTAGCAAATTTTCAATTTTTGAGTTCTAATAGCTCTTAAACAGGGGGTGGTACAAAAAAAAAGTTTTGAAGAAACTTATACTAATTCTAAATGTTCTTTCTTATATCAAAAGTTCAAGTGCCGGAGAGAAAAATCATGCAAAATTTGGTTTTCACATAAACGGGATATTTAAATACTAAATGTATAATTTTTATATTGATTTTTAAAGGTGAGGAAAAGTCCTGTCGAATGTCGTTTTAAAATTAAACAAATGTTAAACAGAATTTGAGATATACACATTTGATATGTATACCTCATGAAGAAGTTGTTCTACAACATTAATTTTTTTATGAGATCTATCCATTATTAAAATTCCATTACTCTATCTTTAAAGGTATAGAAGTGCTGTAAATAGATGGATGGACGGACGGCCGGACAAAGTGAAACTAATAGACACATTTTTTAAAAATTTTTTGGAAATGAGCTAAAAAAGAAAACAAAACTTTTTGTCTCTTTTCCTTTTTTTTTTGAAAGTTTTTATCAAAATCATCAATAACATTTTTTTTTATTATCATTATTGATTACGATCATCATCATCATCATCATAATTTATAATTAACCTAAATATTTTTAATGTATTTCCAATGAAAGAAAATTTTAAAGTTCATTAGAAAAAAAAAAAAAAAAAAGAAAATGAGACTTTAACAGTTTTACAATCGTATTCAACATTGAAAATAAAGAGACTGTACAATAAAGAATTTTTTTATCTGTTTTTGTTTTTTTTTTTTTGATTTTTTTATTTAAGAAATCAATAAATTAATTTTCATAATTCAAGTAATAAATTATTAAAAATGCATTGTATAAAAAAGAAATTCATCACACTTTATTTCTTTTTTTTTTTTTTTTGATTTTTAATAATTAATAATTGAAATACGGATTATAAATTTTATAGTAATAGAATATTCATTTCAAAAGATTAAAATAGATTAATGACTACTTGAAATTGAACATTGATTTAGAAAAAAGTCCCATTAAATTTTAATTAATTTAAAATGATTCAATTTAATAAATTTTACTAGTGATTATAAGATTTAGTAGTGATTAATAATTGAACCAGAAACTTTTGTCATAAATCATGATCACTTCATGTCGACAAGTGTACAGTTATTCTTTAAATTAGTTGTCATGCCTGATTGTTTTATAATTTTACTTCGATGAAATGCAATACAAATAATGAACTTTTATAATGATCCCAAATTGGTGTCGGAGTCTTTAAGAGTTTAATAAAATTGAGGTTGTAAAAATATTAATACTAAATTTCTAAAAATAACTATAAATATAAAATATCTCTTGAATTATTAAGAGTATAATATTGGATCATACCTTTTCTTACTAGCACTCATTTCATTAGGATTCATAACTCGCAAGCGTGTAAAAAGCCACCGGTAATTATGGGTTCGTTAAAGTGATTAGCTTGTAATTAATTATTATAATTGTAAATATATAAAAAGTTTGGTATAAAAGGATTTGTTGATTTATCTCACCGTATATAAAATATAAAGACTTGCTTTAATCAAACAGTTTTTTATACAAAAAATATTCTAAAAATATTTTTTTGACTCAAAATTTAAAAATGAAGACACATTTTTTTCAGAGTAATGAATGCATGATATATAAGTGCATCAATAATACCTTTTAATAGCATTTTTTTTTTTTTTTAAATAGCTTATTAATATAATATATAGTTAATATTATGCATATGAAATGTGACATTTCATTTATATATTGAATTAGTTGTGACAGTCATTGATTGAATTAGTTGATTGTCATTGAATGTTGACAGATCAAAAGTCCAATTGTTAAAAGTTCCATAACCGCAAATATCTTTTATAATTTTTAACTCAACTCAATTAATGATGTCCTATATATATACATAGGTGCACATAAATACCCAGAAGGATTTTTGGTATTTTTTCATTAAGACTTTTTACTCATTGTAGTTACTATAGGAACAATTACACATTTTTTTGAAATTTCTTGAAAATTCAAATCTTTATCCTCTTACAAAAACCTTCATTAAAGTTGAACTCTGGTACAAAATTTTGTCGTTTTAATCTTGTTTTAATCTTTTTTTTTTTCATTCCTTAATATAATTTTTCGGGTAGAGTCGCGTTTACGTGGATCAACTTCTAATGCCTGTAAAATCCTTTGTGATGGTGTGATTGTTAAAATTTAAAATAAAGAAAAGGCCAAAGAAGTTGGTTTGTCACAAATTTAAAAAAAATAAAACAGAATAAAAAAAATGTTTGATGGAGATCACAAATCCATAAATTTAAGTGGTCATTGTAATATTGTAAACTTAAGAATCATTGTAATATTTAAGATTGTGTTGCCACCAAATAAAATGATATTATAGCTACAGTTAAAATGTGATATTAATTATTATTTATATGGTTATGGGTTATATGGTAACAAAAATTTCACATTATGGTATGCTGAAATCAGAATTGCTGCAAAACATCATTTTATTTCGAAAATGAATGAAATTGCTTTCGGCACAATTAATCATTCGAAAGCAAGCAGTTAAGAAAGAAGTGTTGATTAGTTGCAAAATAATTTTTATTTTTTAAAGGAAAAAAAGTAAAGATAATTTTTATTTTGTTAAGTTTTTTTTTTTTTAAGGTTATAAATTTAAAAATATGTTTTTTTAAAACCGGTGCATTATGCAGATTAAAAAATAATATTTTGAGTAATTTTCTTTTCCAATGGAAATTCTTTGAAATTTCCGTTTCTTCATTTTCCAATTAATCTAAATCCGCTACAAAATTTATCATCGATTTATAAAAATTATTTTAAACGTATTTTACTATTGGATTTTTTTTTTTTATATTGAACAAACACAAAAAATATCTAAATATTGGATAGCTCATCCCTTTTCCTCGTAAATATAAAATATAGCTGTAGTGTAAATTTCAGATCATAATGAAAAACATAACATTATAAATGAAAAAACGATTTATGTTTTTATGTAAAACATAGCAACTAAAATTTTTAAAAAGAAGACCTCATCAAGAATAGGTTTTTCGAAATAACAATTTTTAAAAAGGAAAATTTTCATAAAATTTCAAAGAAGATTTAAAAAGATAGGATTTCGTTACAATCCTATGAAAATAGTATTTGATTAAAGATTCAATTCTCCTGTTATTTGGCTTAGTCTAATGCAATTTCGATAGTAGTAATTTTCTCAATTAAACTAAAAAAAAAAGTTTTTCATATTTCTAAAAAAATTTGCCTGCTGTTTTTTAACTGAGATGAAATAAATTGAATATTTAATTCAAAATTGTCTTTTCACGTTTAATGACAAGGTCATTCATTAAAGTTTTAAAAAAATTTTCCAACTTATTTTATATTTTTTTTTTTTTTTTTTGTACTAAACTTTTATTATTTTATGTGTTTAACCACTTATTTAAAATTATAGCATTAATGAAATTTTTTCTTTTTACTTTAGTTCAAACTTCATTTAAAATTTTCTTAAATTCACTTTAAACAGATGGGTTGACAAATCAGTTTCAGTTTTCTTGTGAAAAGGAAAAGAAAAAGACATTTAAGAAAAAGCATTTAAGTTAATATCAGGTTTTCTTTTAATCATAATTTAAAACATAAAAACTTAAGTGCAATACAACTTAAACAAACAAAAAAAAAAAACGTAAGCTTTTAAATTCTGTTATTTTTTGTTTTGCTTTTTTTTTTTTTTATTTAATATCACAAGACATGAAAAACATTTTTCCAGACTTTCATTCTTTATTCTATTCATCATTTCTACTTCAAGATAATTTTTTATGTTTCCTTTTTTATTTTTTTAAGATATTCATGTATTTTAAGAGTTTTTTTTTTTTTTTTTTTTTTTTTTTTTTAAACTAACATTTGAAAATTTATTCAACTACGAATTCTTTTAATTATTTTAATTTAAAAAAATTAAAGAATATTCAAGAATTTTTCACGTTGTTTTTTTTTTTTAATTTAGTCCTTTAAATTTTTTTTTTATATTTTCACATTTTTTTTACAAAAAAAAAAATATTACAAGTTATTATACTTTAAAAATGATTTCAAGGACAACAATTTTATTAATAATGTAAATATGAAAGTAAAGAAATAAAATGTAGGAATAAAAGGATAAGAATAAGAAATTCAGTAAATATACATATATGTATATGTATCTTCCAATGAAATAACATGTTATTGCACTATTTATACATTAAATGTTACAGGCGAAGTAACAAAGAAATAAAAATAAAAAATGGTAGGTATACCTACGATATCAGCAAATTAAATTTTTCCCATAAAACTTTTTAAGGTTTTTTTTTTTTTTAGCAAAAATATTTCCTTTCTTTTTTTTATACATTTCCTTTTCTGAAAAATTTTAAAAACTAAGAAAACGTTATTTTTTTAAGTAAATAAATTTTTTTTTTTTGTTTTTTTCCTTTTCGTTCTATTTTACTTTTTTTTTTTATACCAACGACATAAGTATATATACTTGTATATCTATCTGTATGCGCAATTTATAAAAATCGTATATCCTTTAAAACAAAAAAAAAAAAATATTTATTTTTATAATTTTTATAAGTACACACAGAAACAAACAAATTCATATTTAGAACTTTTAATAAATTAAAACCCGAAAAAAAAAAAAAAATTGTTTAAAATCAGTTTTATTATCGGTTTTAAAGTTGCATTGACTTGCATTTAAATTATTTAGTTGGTTTTTTGAGCAGCATGTGTGACATCAGTTATTAATAAGTAGGTAGGTCCATTTACTTAAATTAGTAGTTATAAATTTTGATTTTTAATCGATATCCAATGAAAATATCACAATTCATGTCTTTCGTTCATGCCTTATATGAAAAATTATTATATTAATATTCATAAACAAAAATTTAATATAAAAAAATAAATATTATAAAGCTGCAGTCTTTCATTAAATAGCTCTAAAATTTGTTTGTTAGGTTGCTTTGTTGAAACTTTGACCGCCTTAGTTTCTTTAGCGATAAGATAATTTTAGTTCAAAACATGTAACTTTTCAATTTGGTATATTGTTGCCAAAATTCGTCCATTGTGAAGAAAGAAAGTACAGTAACCCCTCGAACTGTGCGGCTTCTGACTGCGCGGTTTCGGAATTGCGCGTTTTGGTTTTTACAACCAAAATTTCGCATTGCGCGGTAAAAGTTTCGCACCAGCGCGGTTTTTTTTTATCATTATTAACAAGTAAGCAATGATTATTAATAACTTTTTTTTTACAAAACTATTGAAAGAAATATGAAACTGAACAGAAAATAGTTCAAATTAATCAGAAGATGAAAATGAACTGATTTAAAAACTTCAATTTTTATTTTTTGTGTTTAACTGTTACTGTTTAATACTGAATAAAGACTTTATTATAAATATGACTTACTTTAAATTTAATTTTTTTTTGTGAATTTTAGGATTTGAAACGTATCCCCATAATTGCATACAAAATAGGGTTCATTAAAAATATGAGATTTGAGTTTAATCATATAACATTAACTAATTATTATTAAATTTAGTACATTGAAACCATTTTTTTTTAGAAAGTTTTTCGTTTTGCACTCGAACAAACCAAAAAATAACAGTAATTCCCCGGAAATAATTTTTGCTAGATCTTTTTTAAACAAAAATTAACGAATAATGGTTAACTTACGAACAGACGGGAAAAAACTGTTATTTTATTAAAATTTTAATAAAATAAAATCCCCATTGATAATTTTATATTCTTGTTATAACATCATCATCAACATAATCATTTTTATATCTTATGATTGTAATTTCATTTCAAGGAAGGAAATACGGAAGGAAATATTTTCATACATACATCTGTATTTACACACAAAAATACATTCACACATGTATATAATGAAAAAGAAGGGAGATCCGTCGCTATGAAGGAAATGACACAAAAATTGTATGCCTTAATATTTAAAGTAATGAAAATGAAATCCGCACCACATATTTTATACATATCAGACGATAAGATATCAGTTAAGAAAAAAATCTTTACAAGGTAATGGTGCTTGACATTTTTTTTTTCACAAAATTTTACTTTCTATATACTTTTTGTAACTTTTTTTTCATTGTTGTTTTTTTTTTTTTTTTTGCTGGGAAATGCATTATTTATCTTTAGTAAAGAAATGAAAAGTGTACGATGGCTGTTGAGGTAAAATTATGACAAGTAAATGAAAAAAGACTGTATTTGAAAGACACAATACAGTTACAACAATACCAAAAGAAAGAAATTAAAAAAATTATATTCCGTATAATATAAAATTCAGGTACAATTTAAAATCCGTTATTTACGAAGATAAATTGTAGTATTGCACGTCATATTGAATAGTTTAGAAGAGTTTGAGTTGAATATAATAATTTTATATAAATGTGAAAGTTATTGTGGGAGTGATTGCTTAAGAAATAGTGAAGGGGTTGTCAATTTCTCAATATAGAAAATCATAAAAAAAAAAAAACAGTAAATAAAATTTTTGTGCTCTGAAATTAAAAACTTTTACTTGAAGGTTTTTTTTTTTTTTTTTTTATAAAGAAACCTTAAAAAATAAACATTTATGTCAAAAAATTTCGAAATTAAAATACAATTTAAAAAATAAGAAACATTTTATGTTATAACTTTAAAAGATTTTAAATAAGTTTAAAGTTTTTATTTAAGTTTTAATAAAAATTGTATTTTATAGTTGTATTTTATAGTTAAATGTAGGCCACAGATTTAATGTTCTTTTCGATTCAGAAAAACAATATGGTTGTAATAAAGATTATATAAATTTTTAAATAAAAAATTAAGAATTATGTTAACTAATCTAAGATTAGCATATGAGAATAAAAATAAAATTTTGATAATCCATACAACTTTTAATATTGATGGTTAGAATATAAGAAGAAAGTTCACACATAAATGTGGACAGGAAATTACACAACCTTTCCTGTTCAGGCTTGGTTGTAAATGTCGTAAGGGGGAATAACTCTTACGACGTGTGTGGGATTTGAACCCACACTCCCTCGGTATTTACATCGTATTTTATACACTTTATATTTTATACCCACTAAGCCACCGAGGCCCCTATAAAATAATACCCCACGCTCTAACCAAAGGGTTTCAAGAAAATTAAAAAAAAAAAAAAAGTTTATATTGAATATTTTATTGATGAAAAAAAATTAAACTCTTTCAAAATATAATATCTTTAATTTTTTAGCACATTTTCCAAACAAAAATATTAATAATTTCTTTATTAGTTTCACTCTGTTCGTCCATCCGTCAGTCTATTTACAAAACTTCTATATACATAGTTTAAGATAAAGGAATGAAATTTTAACCATAGATTAATGAATTTTGTAAAGCATATTTCCAATATAAAAAAGCCATACGGAAGAACATTTTTTTCAAATTTTATAAGATTTTACATCATATCTTCATATCTCCGTAATGTTTTTAGATAAAACGTTAAAAATTTAAGAGATAAAAAATTTTTCAGAATTATTAACAAATGTTAATTCAGAAGATTATTTTGTACCCCTTTCCAAAAGCTATAAGAGCCTAAATACTAAATACTACCAGTTTTTCTTAATTACATTAGGTTCCCTTAAAACTGAAGCACATATCGCTTGAATTTTCTCAATTTTTAGGAAAATTTTGGTGCAAGTTGCTGTATTCTAAATTCTTTTTATTTTCTTTTTGAAATTGAGCTCCTTTAAAAAATATTCTGCCTTGTATTTATTAATACATTCGCATCCTTTATAATAAGAAAAGTAATATGAAAATTAATCACGATTGGTTTTAATATAATAAACAATTAAAATTTTCCCAGCAACAAATCATATAACAAAGCATTTAGATAAAGAATTTTATTAAAAAACGAGAATAATGAAAAGAAAAAATTTTGTTAGTTTGAACCATGCTCTAAGTGCACAATAGCGGAAAACTTCAAATGGGAAGGTTTTTTTTTGAATGATTGCGAAATCAAAAAATTTGAATTTAAGCTTAATATCATAGCCTGATATTGTTTGTAATAAATTATTAATTACTAAGTAATAATCAATTTATTTTCTTTAATAATAGCAAAAGTTTAATTATTGTATTAAATTTTTTAATAATAAAACTTTAAACTCAGCACTTTCTTAAAAGTTTTATGAAAATTTAATATTCCTTCAAACGACTTTAAAAAAAAAAATTTTATTTTTATTATATTTTAAAAATAATAAAATTATTGTAAATTCATTTAATAGTTATTGATTGTTAGCGATAATAAGACATTTTTCGTTGTTTTTCTTTAATTAAAAAGCAATAAAAATAGTTTTTAATCAGTTTTCCACTAAAAATAATATTAAAAGTTTTTGCTTTAATGACAATTTTTTTTTTTTTTTTTAATTATAAAGAGTTGAAGAAAAAATTTCACTTAAAAGTTTTTTAAAAGTTGATTATAAAGTTTTTAGTTTTTTACTGTCTTAATTTTTTGTTTTTTTTTTTTTTTTTATGGAAAAATTATTAAATACATAAAAAATTATATAATAAACCAATCATATCCTTTAAGTTAATAGTTTAACAGTGGTAATCATAAAAATATTTTTCCTAAATAGTAGATTTACTAAGAAAAGTCATAAAAAAAATAAATGAAAAATTTTTAAGAATAAAAAATAAAAGGATTATTAAAAGATTTTCCCAAATCTCATAGTTGTTTTTAAAAATAAAACGTGATATTTGAAAAGATAAATACAAAATTAAAAAAACAAAAATCTAATCTAATTTAATCTAAAGTTAAAAATTGTACTAAAATTGAACCTTAGAATTTTTGAACGACTTAAGCATTCTGTCAGTGTCAAAATTTTGTCTCTTAAAATAATATTTTCATTTTTTTTTTTTTTTTGATGAATAACAAAATTTAATTTTTTTCTTGCCACCACATTTTTCAATAACAAAAAATTCCTTTCTAGGACTTTTTTAAATAAGTTTTTTTCATAAAAAATTTGATTTTTTAAAGGATTTTAAAATAATAATTAATTTTTTTCACTTAAAAATTTATTTTAAATTAACAAAATTTTAGACATCATTTTAATACAATTATAACAGTTTGTTATCAAATACTGTACATTTATATCGTTATAATTTACTATACAAGATTGTAAATAAAGCATGGTCTAGAGATTTTGATGACCAAAAGATTACAAAATCTCTACATGGGGTGTCCTAAAATCAGAAGTCACGCAGAAATGAGATGATATAGGAAAGGTTGAAATAAACAAAATATTGTTCCGGAAGTGCGGTTTATTCTTAAAGATTTCCCAGATAACGGCCTATTATAACCTCAGTACACCGTTCAAAATCGTTTAGCTATATCGCTGACATTTCTTCTAGCTTTCACAGTATTGAATAAGCTTAGTTATAAGCTGTAAAATATTGATATTTTTAATAACTGTATTTTTTCTATCAAAAACCGTTATTAACATATGAATTTTAACACTTTTCTAACTTTTCAAAATTTTCATAAAGATTAATTATTATTTGAAGTGAAGCAGCACACTGAAATTTTTTTAAAAAAATTTCTTTAAATATTATGGAACGTAAATTATACAATATACGAAAAACTTTCAATACCGTAATCTTTAAAACTATTTAAACAATTTTTTGCTTGTTTCGACGTCCCTTATCACCACCACCCTTTATTCTGCCTTATTTTTGAGTAAGCAAATCAAATATGGTTTCCATACTACCATCAACATATTGTAAGAATTGAAGCAAGGCCTACCAAAAAAATTTTTACAATTTTCAAGCAATTCAAAAACAAGAGATTTACTTTAAAAAAAACTAAATTGTACATATACTAGGGGCCCTGTAGCTGGTGTGAAAGTATATTTTACTGTGACAGCTAAATTAGAAAAAAATCATATTGGAGACAAAATTTCTTGATTCCAAAAGAAAACAAAAAAAATCATTATTCTAAACATACATACATATTATGTATGTTATATAGGGGCCTCCGTGGTCTAGTGGGTAAGAGCGTATAAAATACGTTGTAAACATCGAGGGAGTGTGGGTTTGAATCCCACACACGTCGTAAGAGTTATTCCCCCTTACGACATTTGCAGCTACGCCTGAACAGGAAAGGCTGTGTCCACATTTATGTGGCAGAGAAATGCATTAAAAAAAATATATATGTTATGTTAATGTAGAATTTTTAATAGAAAAATCGCATCCAAATATGAATTTGTAATCAAAACGTACCGGGATGTCATAACACGTAATGTGTGGCTGAAAATTACTAAATAATAATTATAGATATTGCATATTTCCTCCATATGTTGATTGAGTTACATTAACCTACATATATGAATACTTAAGGTAACTAATATATTATTGTGAAATTAATTAAAGATTTTCGGTCCGAAAACTCTTTTTCCATTACATTTAATAGGACCTATAGTAACAAGACCATTAAAAGCATGATAATGAATGTGCATTAATACAAAGCTATGTATGTATAATGAACATACATATTAGTACGGATGTAATAAAAATGATGACTTCAAAAATATTTATCTATTTATGAAATATTTTATTTTGTATATTAACTTCAAGTAAATTATAATTTTTAGCAAGTAAGAATTTTTGTTTTTGTAAATGCTTGTAATAAATAAATAAATTGTTTTGTTAATTTAAATTTTTTACAATGTCAGTCATCAAAAATTTCATATTTTTTGTATACCTGTCAGAATTATTAATATTAAAAAATTTTAATTTTTTACAGTATTTTATGACGCTGTCAGTGTCAAAAACTTTAATTTAAAAAAAATTAAATTTTTTTCATATTTTTAACTGGTCAGTAGTAATAAAAATTTAAATAACAAAAAATTTATTTAAAAAAAATTATTTATAAAATATTAAATTAATTTTCTAAAATGTTTGTTCTCAACTTTATTCATATACATTATGTAATATTATTATGTAGGTTGATCCTAGCTACCGTATAAAAAAAACGAACAGTTGACAAACAAGAAACGACTCAATATCAACACAAGTTACACAAAAGCCAAAATTGATCGATCAAATTCCAATATTTGGATTTAGGTACGTACCTATACACATAAAAGTAAAAAGGTCAATTCAAATAATTTAATAATAATTTGTCTATTGGCAAGGTACGTATCTATAAATATAAAAATAAACCAGATAAACAGTACAAAACAACAAAAAATGAAAAAATTAAGAAAAAATAAAAGCAAAAAGTACAAGTTGTTGCTTAAAAATAAAATAAAACAAAGAATTTATTTTTATATTCAGGGAAAATGAATCAGACTTTCTTTTTTATTTAAAAAATATGTAAATATATAAAAAAAATTAAAAATAAAAATGTATATAATATATATATATATATATATATTATATTATTTCAATAAAGTTAACGTCTAAAATAACAAGGACAACAATAAAAAAAAAATGGAAGGGGTAAAAAACAAATAGAAATTATTTGTATTTTTTTAAGCACATTATTCTAAAATTGGTTACAAACTTTTAAAGAATGTACTGTCAATTTAAGAGTTCGTACAAGTTAATATATACATACAATCCTTAAGTCTGTTATTTCATTTTATATGAACTTATATTCTTTTGTTTAATTGTTACTCCCCTAAAAGCATATAGAATAAAAAAAAAATGGGAATATGATAAATAATTTAGGAAGATGAAAATAAAATGATGAATCTTTTCTTATTATTAGGATTCAACTTAAGAATTACGTGAAATAGTAATGAATAGGTAATAGGTCTTATTAAAATATATGTCGTTTATATTTTGTATTGTAATTTTTATATTTATGTTAAATGGAACAATATTCAATATTTGTTTTTATTTGGCTCTTTAAATATTGGCCTGTTTATATTCGGATACTTGAAAAATAAAAAAGACATCCAGAATGACACGAAAAAATCTCAAACTATAACTTTGATAATGTGAAATTTTCAATCAATAAAATCAGAGTTTTCTTTGTAATCAATATAACGGGATGATATCCTAATACCTTTTGCAATATAGTGAATGTAGAATAATAATGTGACAGAGTAATGATAAACATGCCGAAATTATTCTTAAAATTAAGAAAAGTAAAATTATATCTGTGGTACTGTAATAGAAGAATCTAAATTTTTTCCTTGAATTTTTGAGAATTCCGAAAAGCAAATAATGGTAATGTGTTAAACAATTTAGAGATTCAAATTAATAATATGAGTCTACTTTAAGAATTCAAATAATATATTCGAAATGTTATATGACTTTATTTATTATTTGCTTTAAACAAATTTACTGTCCATAACAAAGAAACGAGTCAGAAACGAGTTCAAATATTTTATATTTTTCTTTAGCATATGATATCGTGACATATCTCGCGTCTGGCAACCTTTATTTAAAAAAAAATCCTTCTAGTCTCTCTGACTTCTATTCATATTCAATATCCAATTTGATTTTTCAAAATTTTGCGAAATTTTTATCTCCTGCTTAACTCGGATTAAAGTAAGCAATTTTTATAAAGGTTAAATAAAAATCGGCTTCATGCAATACGTATAAAGGTATACTAGGTACTTCTAACTAACTCACAACTCAAAAGTGTCGTGTATATGTAATTTTCACAATATATTCTAAATCGGAAAACTTTATAAACTTTAGGAAATGTGCATATTATACAAATTTAAATTTATTTTCTATTATTTTACTTCACACCAAAAAAAAAAAATAAAAAAAACAAATTCAAATTTTAACGATGTCTGTTACTTTTACAGGTTTGTTTTTTCTGTTCTTTTTTGTTTTTTTCGTACGATACAATCAGCCCAAAAAAATTTACAAATATTTTTGGAAAATGGTTAAAAAAACCTTTTTTATTTTGTTTTCTTTATTTTTTTTTTTTTTTGTTGTTTTACATTTTAATACTTTATATTTTGTATTCTGCCAAAAGTATGTTTTGTGCATTAGTCCATAAATTTTCGAATCCGAATTATTCAAAAAAAAAAAATAAATAAATAAATAAAACAGATAAAAGAAAAAATTGTTTAAATTGTACCCAGATTTTATGAAATATATAATCGATTTTGCTTTTGTTTGTCAGGATAAATAATCAGAACTATTGCAACAAATTTGTGCATAAAAATTGAGAACGAAAATTATAAAAATAAAATAAGTAAAAAAAATGGAAAATACTAAAACCTAAAATTAAAATAATTTTTAGAAATGTAAATTTTATTTCGAACTCTGGTCCGTACATTTTGTATTAATAATTTTTTTTTTTTTGTTTTTTTTTTTTTGTGTTACATAATCCATCTTTTTGCCGCACTGAAAAGAATTTTTTTCTATTCTTTACACAAAACCGAATAAATAGAATTATTTACAATGCAATTTTTATTTATTTATAACATAAATTTTTTATTTTTATTTAATAACAAAAAATAAAAATATATACGAGTAATACATAAATTTTAATAAAGTTGTTACGAAGAAGTTCAAATTTAAGAGTAGATTTTACTATTGTCAATAACATAAAACAAACCCAGAAATATAATATTGAATTGTTAATCTTAACAAGTTTTATTTGTTTTCCTATGCGTGCATAAAAGTAAAGTATAGTAATCGGTCAAAAAAAAAAAAATTTAATTTGAAATTTTTAGGGTTCAGAAATAGAAAAAATCTTTGGAAGGATATATGCATTATGTGTGAATGAGTGTGTTTGTAATCACAAATTTTATGCTTACGACATCTTGCATTCTAAATAAAAAGAAAAACCAAAATGGAGGAAGATTCTTTTCGATAATTTCTATGCCTAAATAAAATATAGGCTAGTTCAAACGAGCACAAATGGGGATCTTTCATATAAAATGAAGGTTTTATAAAATATTTTTAAAATGATTAAATCAAATTCGATGAAAGTTAACTAAAAATCTTATTATTTATGACCCGCTTTTCTTGAAATTTTAAACTGGATCCGATGATTGCGTTCTCTCTTTTAAAATAGAAGTGAAAAATACCGTTTGAAGTAACATCATACTTGGATTCGATTATTATTATTAACGGCATATCAGTAACACTACTGTAGATTTATTGTACTCTTCCCATACGTATTATAAATTTTATCTCCACTTATAATATTCTTTTGTCATGTGTATTGTCTCTAAAAAATTGAAGATCTAATGGTTTATTACTGACAGTTCATCTTCGGTAAAGCAATATGATTTCAGATGCACATAAATATTATACTTGTTTTATTTAAAAAATTAAATTTTTTCTTTGTTTATTTTTGTACCAGGTCCGACGACTACATTCAAAGGTAGTTTAGAGAATATGTATTCCAATCTGTACTCTGTCAGAGTATGGTATCTTTAACGTTTAATATTTTGATTTACTTAAAATCAAGTATCAGAGGTATCGTTTAATGATTTAAAACAAAATTTATTTAATACTTTATGTAGTTTGAAAATCAAAATTTTACAAACTCCCCTTAGATCCGATAATCAATTGAAACTATAATGTACCAAAATTATAAATGGTTTTAATGTTTGCCTCGTATTAAATTACAGTAAAAGAAAAAGATGATTTTAAAAAAAAGTATTCTAGGCTACACTTTTTTATGGGAAAATTAGAAAGAAGTCATCACTGAAAAAATTTTTAATTATTATGAAATTTACATGGAATTAAAATATTTTTTTTCCAAAAAATTCAAGTTTTTTTTTTTTTTGAGAAAAATATTCTTGTCCATAATATTTCTGAAAAAGTTCAAAAGTTTTAATTGTTATTAATTAATATTTTAATTTAAAAATTTAAAAAAATCGTTTATTGCATTTTACATTATAATATGAAAATTAAATCTTAACAGTGAAGCATGGATTTACGCAAAGTATATCCGGCTATTTCTTGACAAATAAGATTATACCAAGACTTTGATATAGGTATATCCGGATATATACCATATGACCCTAATATGTAAGCGTTAAAGTAAGTATAGATGACACATCTATTTATAAAATCTCGTTAATTTTTTATTTATTGATCGATCATTAGGTGTATAGTTACTTGGTTGGGTCACTGTTAGCAGGATTTTAAATATTGCTAAATAATTACATGTATTTCGTTCTATATCGTTTAAGTACGTTTAAGTCTATATCGTTTAAGTATTAGAATATTTTTTTATACTGGACATTTATCATACAGTTCCCCATTCTTATTATTTCTTTAGCCATTATTCATGCACAGAAAACCTTTTGCTTATAACTAATCGAATAGTTTGTTAATATTATGGAAGATAATATAGGGTTTTCCAATTTGAGTGATATGATTTCTTTAAAAAAAAACACACTAATTGTTAAGGAAATTTAAATGTTTTTTATTTAATGTGAAGTACAATCGATACAATTAAGTTCTGAATAAAACGTCATTCAAATGGCCTCCACGACTTCTGTTACAGGAACGAATTCGATTAACCCAATTTTCGAGGACTTTTTCCACTAAATCAAGTTGTATGTCATGAATGCGTTCAATATTGACTTCTAAAACTTGAAGAGAGTCTGGTTTATTGCGAAACATCAATAATTTCAAATAATCCCACAGAAAATAGTCTAATGGTGTTAAATCACAACTTCTTGAAGGCCATTCAATGTCACAATTTCGTGAAATAATCGAATCTCCAAACTTTTCTCGCAATAATTCAGTTTTTGCACGTGCTGTGTGGCACGTAGCCACGTTTTGTTGGAACCAGATGTTGTCTTCCGATTTCGGCCAAAAAAGTTGGTTATCATCGATCTATACTGCTCTCCATTGACAGTAACGGTGTTACCAGCTTCATTTCGAAAGAAGTACGGACCGATGATTCCACCAGACCAAAAACCACACCAAACTGTCAATTTAGGTGAATGTAATGGTTGTTCATGAATAATTTGTGGATTTTCTTCGTACCAGAATCGACAGTTTTGTTATGGCATACGACTTGATTTAGTGGAAAAAGTACTCGAAAATTGGGTTCATCGAATTCGTTTATACAAAAGAAGTTGTGGAGACCATTTGAATGACGTTTTATTCAGAACTGTATCGATTGTACTTCACATTAAATAAAAAACATTTGAATTTCCTTAACAATTAGGGTGTTTTTTTTTGAAAAGAAATCATATCACTCAAATTGGAAAACCCGTATTAGCAAATATGGAATATTAAGAAAACAAAATGATCTTAAATAATTTGGATTTTTTGAAAATCTATTTTTAAAGTATAAAAGAAGTTAGTATCACCAAGAAAGGGTTGTGTTGACCACAAAAAATTTTAAGCAAAAATTGGCATTACTGATGAAGTTTGAAATTAGAAAGTTAAATTAGAATTTATTTTTCTTTTTTTCTAAGAGAAATATAACCTTCCAAAATGCCAAAACTAAACCTTGGGTTATATCAAATGGTCACTGACAAAGCCCATCTCCTCCTTTAAACAATATAATAGGATGAAACCTCTAAACTGCTAATGCATTATTACAGGGGTTTTATCCTATATTGGCTAGTTTATTGGCTAGAAAGGAGGAACAGCTAATAATAAGATAACGAAACGGAAACTTAAAATTGCGGACTATAAGGGAACATTAAATTCTCCTATGAAAGGCTCTGACTTTCACCCTTCTTATAAAAAAGACAAATTCCATCAATCAACAAGTAAATTATTTTAAGTGATTATTGCAGAATATTTTTCGATAGATGATTTAATGCCGGAAATATTGTAACTCGTAAATACTTCTTTAGAAAACAAGTACCTACGTACCTTCAAAAAATTAACCATTCATGCCTACTATTTATTTTATACATAAAACAAAATTTATGTTTTTAAGGAGACATGGAAAATAATCTATTCTATATAAGGTAGAAAATAATTTGTTTGTTCGTCATTCTTATTTCATTCCTTCATGCAGAACCCAATTGTAATCAAATTAAGAATGCACTTTTCCTGAAACCCTGAAGGTTGATTTATTTAATTGGAACCCGATTTATGTAACAAATATATTTGAATATTTTATCTTTGTACATTTCTTATTTAATACCGCAACAGTCCAATGGATCGATTTTGATCCAAACTGTTAATCCTTTTCGGTATGTTGATTACATAAAAAAAAAAGAGTTTAAACCAAAAAATTACATTTTCCAAGAACTTTCATAACTTTAGAACGCCCATTTAAAAAATGATAATATAAGATAAAATATATAGAAATATTCGTTTTTTCTTATCGTTTTTATTTTTAATAGAATAATTTTAAGCATTTTATCTGTAAGTTCATATCAATAAATTAAATTAACTTAAAAAAAAAAAATAAAGTTAAACTTTTATTTCAAAAAACTAACAAAATACTTGAATATTGTTAAACTTAATTAAAAATTAAGATATGGTGCCCTGAACTTCTCATTACTGTTAAAATCTTTAATACATATTATATTAGATAATATTTTATGCAGCCAATATTATGTAATTCTATATTACATTCAATTTATCTCATTATACTTACAACATTTCATTTTATAAAAATATTATTTCATTACTGATAGATACTATCTAAGATACTTATAAGTTAAATCTCTTTTCAGTATAAAAGTTCACGTCCTTTTTATTTCATTTCATGTAATTAATGTATTTTAGTTAAACGTAATCCTTCTTAATTTTTTATTTTTTTGTTTTTTTTTTTCAGTAGAATACTTTTATAATTAATGGTTTTTCATTTCAATAACCAAAATCTAGTTAAAAGTAAAAATGAGAAAATTTCTATAATAATATTTTGAAATTCAAAAGCGAAGAACTTACCATCGTTTGATATAAAATTGAAAATTCAGTTATGCAACCAAAATCCACACCATGGGAAATTTAAAATTTAAATTTATTAAAATTAAATTTAAGATGTTCAAAATTTAAAAGCAAATATAACTTTTATAGCGAAATATTATTCATTTCCTACATGACCAAAAAAAAAAAAATGTTATCTATTACTATACGGAAATCAATATATTACATTCATGATCTATTTTGATTCCCTTAGACAAAATTTCAATTTTCCATCCAATTTGAATATGAAATTAATTTTCAAAAAAAAAAAAAAAAAAAAACAACAAAATGAATTTATTTTCTGGAAAATCAGTTGCAATTTTCATGTAACGATGTAAAATTAAGATTTATAAAAGGATATAAATATATACTATTTAAATATTGAATTTTTGGAAAATTTTCTTTAACGAGATAAAATAAGGAACAATTTATTTCATCATTAAAAAAACAAAT
Source organism: Poecilobothrus nobilitatus (assembly GCA_947095535.1). Classification (NCBI taxonomy): domain Eukaryota; kingdom Metazoa; phylum Arthropoda; class Insecta; order Diptera; family Dolichopodidae; genus Poecilobothrus; species Poecilobothrus nobilitatus. Next base: position 201,503,786 of record OX352774.1, read on the forward strand.
TGTGTACCATATAGAAATGAAAAGTTCGATATTAAAATTATGAAATTTTGTGTGTATAGAAAGAAATAATTCAGATCGAAATTTTTTTATAAAGTTGCTACAAAAAATTTCATTGCTTTATTTACTAAATAAATATTTTGAAGTTGTATTAATCGACTTCGTTGCATTAAATACGGTTGAAGAAATTATGTTTTTGGCAATTATAACTTAGATACAATCAGTTATCAGGAGAAAAATTTCACCAAACCTATATTATTATCAATGACATATGATTGAATGTGAGAATTATAGACTTTCTCAATTTCCATGTATGGATTGGGTTGTAAGAAACATTCACATAAAAAAGATTAAAAACAATTCCTGTGATACTTTAATTATATTATGTAATTTCAACTAATCTAGATTTCAGAATTTATGCATCTCTGGGTGTATATCGGAGAGAAAATGTGGTGTTTTTATAATATGTTTTTGTTTTATAAAAGAGTTCTCGTTAGTTATTAGAGAGTGGAAGTTCATAAAGCATTACAGAACATATTATTACATCCAAACATAAGCATTACATCCAAAGTTATTTGATTAGTATAAGAAACAATTTATAGAACTATATAGTAGTTATAAAATTAAAACCACCTAATACCGAAACTCATTCTTATTTACGACTTTAAACTTGAAGAACACATTACTATAATACCAAATATATATTTTCTGATTCATATAATGTACTGAAGTTAATGAAAGGCATCAAATAACTGATCTGATAGAATTCCTATTAAAAACTATCCTTTACAAAACAATTAAAATGCCCGTTCCCTTTATTTTTCATTTCTTCTTCTTTCTCCTTTCCTTTCCCTATTCTTACGAACCATTATAGTTTTCTCTATTTCTGAATTTTATTATCATAATTATTCTGTCAACGGGTTTTGATCATTTCAGTCAATTTTTACTCAAAATTTCGGAGGGGAATTTTACTTCCTTGATTCCTTTTGAAAATCTTAACTTTGGGCACAAGAACAACATCTAGGAAAAATGTCCAGTCAAGCGCACTCATATATTATATGGTTTAAAGTGTAGCACATAAGTTCAAAAAAAATATATATCTATAATTATAATTTAGTAGTTTTCAGTCACACACTACGTATTATGAATTCCGTTTCAAGCTTTGAAACATCAGTAACTACATATTTTGTATGATTTTTCTACTATAAAACCTATACATACTATTAATAATAAAACATAAACAACATATTTACTTTACAGTAGGATGGTACCTACGATAGTCGGTAGTCGTAGTAGTAACAAAACGTACACAACAAAATAACAAAAAAAAATACAAAATTTTAAGAGACATTCTCACTTACTCTATTTAAAACTTATGTACTTATGTATGACCAGTGGGCAGAGTTCTCTTTAAAATTCAAATATGTAATTGTTTTGGTTTTGTACTTGTCTATTAAATTGTTGCATTTATCTATGAATGTTTGTATATTATTTTTTTCCACTCGAGTCTCGACTCTCGAGTCCCAACGATCTCAACGGCTCAACTAATCTTTGGCTATATGTATGCAATGCATGTATAAAGAAAAAAATTAAAAAATTGATAAAAATCATCATTTATCACAATATGCATTGAAATTTGAAAATAATGATGAATGATACTGATCTGATATTTATAATCAATATGTATCTTAGTATGTATGTACTTATGTATGACCATTGGGCAGAGTTCTCTTTAAAATTCAAATATGTAATTGTTTTGGTTTTGTACTCGTCTATTAAATTGTTGCATTTATCTATGAATGTTTGAATATTATTTGAAGCGATTAGAAAACTTTTTAGATTAGAAAACTGCATTTTACGAATGTTTTACGGATACCTATTCTGTTCTCCCCACATACCTTTAAAACATTTATTTCGGACTAGATAAATAATTTGACATAATATTCTTCACTCTATTCTATTTTTCTAAATTGCAACTGTCTATTATATGAATTGGGAATCAATATAGAATAAGACTACACATTAACAGAGGTCCTTAGTATATATATAGTTAATAAAATATCTTAAAAATGTTAAATTTTCAATTTTACAATTCGAAACAAATAAATTCTTTAATATTTATATAACAATTAAAATAAATATTTATATTATAAATTCCCTACAATTTGTTTCTTTTTTAAGTTGAAAACGAAAAAATAAAACCAAAACTAATTCATGAAATATTTGAAAAGAATCTTAAAACTCGAATAACTATAACATACATTTTCAAAAGAATCATAAATTACAAATCGTAAAAATGTTTAAGCAATCTAATAAGTTGTCCATTTTTTTGAAAATTGTTACTATTCAGATTGTAATATATTAGGTTTTTCTGGTTCTACGATGCATTAAATAAACTAAGATTTCTAACCAATATCAATATCTTAAAATTTAACCATTTTTTTCTTAATTTGTTAGTTTTTTTCTATAAGTTATTTTTATCCCTCATTTAATTTAGCCTCAATATATAAATCTCTAGATACATGATCTAACATATTAAATTACTATGTGTTCTATTTCTAAACACTAACACGAAAAAAAAATAAAAAAAATAATTGAAAATTCCTTAACAAATTCTTGAAAATTGAATGCCATAAAGAAATCAATCTGGAAAAAGGCAACAAAAAAACATATATTTTTTGCCGTCCTAAATTTTCAACAATTTTCATCTGAAAATAAAATTGAACAAAAATTATCCTAAATCCTTCTATCAAACAATAAACAAAAAACTTCCAAATTTCTAGAGGGGAACTTTAGCAAAAATAAAATAAAAATAAAAAAAAAATGTACAAATTGAAAATTGCATTCAATGGTTGATTGAACGGAAAAACTTTGATAAAAATTTTCTTTTTTCTTATTTTCTTTTTTTTTTTGTTTTTATTTTTAGTTTTAAAATGTATTGTCGCAGACAAAATTTAAGCTAAGCTAATTGTGAAGAAATAAAATTTAGTATTAAATGTGTGGAAAATTCCCAAAATAAATAATGCATAAAAGAACAAGAAACTCATATACAGAACGCGTATTAAGCAGAAAATTTTATGAAGAACCCCAAAAATATCATGAAGACGACTTCAATTCAAATGCTAGATCTTATTTCATCTTCATGTTAAAAAGAAATCCTAGAAAATTTAAATATCCATTTGTCCATATCCTCAAATTCATTAGTCCTATCATTTTTATTTCAAAATAATTTTCCATTCGTTTTAAAAATTTTACAATTTTTCCTAATTTTAAATTATTTTTAAACTGAAGAAACATGAATCAAATTTAATCCACAACATTTTTTTCACTTTGCGTTCAAGTTAATTGCATTTGTTGTTTAATTTTACTAGAAAAAACTTTAACAATCTTTAACAAAAGGCGCTAGAAGAAAAGCAAATATACTATTCTAATAAATAAGGAAGAAATTCTGTTTGTTTGTTTGTTTGTTTGTTTGTTTGTACCCTTTTCACGTAAAAACCACCAGTCCGATTGCAACCAAATTTTGCAGGAACGTTCCTACGACCCCGGAAAGTGTTATAGGCTATATCGCGTTTCGGTTCATTAACCCATTGCGGCCCGAGAGCCATTTAAAGCCGTTTCGTTTTTTCGTTGTCCTGCCTAAACGGTTTGATCGATTAAGTTGAAAATTTGGACAAATATTCTTCTTATCATTGGACGGGTACCGAAGAAATTTGGATTCAATATTTAACCCGGATTCGGCCCGGCGAGCTTCCAAAAAATTTTTTGTTTCCGATTTATGTCCAATATTGTATGGTGGTTTTATGGTCTGAAAAAAAGCCTGTGACAAATTTTTATGAAGATCCGGTAACCCGTTTGGGCACGAGAGCCGAGCAAAGTTCATTAAATTTTTCTGTTGTCCTGCTAAAACGGTTTGACCAATTGAGTTTAAAATTTACATTAGTGTAGCTATTTACCACAGGAGCTCACTGAGTTGATTTGGTTTCGATCCATTAACCCGTTGCGGCACCAGATGTCAGTGAAGTTTTGTAATTTACTTAGTTGTCGCACTTAAACTGTTTGGCTAATTGAGTTAAAAATTTATCAAAGTGTAGCTCTTTACCGCAGGAGCTCACTGAGTTAATTTGGTTACGATTCATTAACCCGTTTCGGCACCAGGACTCAATGAAGTTTTTCAATTTCTTTGTTGTCGCGCTTAAACGGTTTTGCCAATTGATTTGAAAATTTACAAAAGTGTAGCTCTTTACCACAGGAGCTCACTGAGGAGATTTGGCTACGATCTATTAACCCGTTTCGGCACCAGGGCTCAACAAAAATTTTTAATTTCTTTGTTGTCGCACTTAAACGGTTTTACCAATTGAATTGAAAATTTACAAAAGTGTAGGTCTTTATAACAAAAGCTTTCTGAGTTGATTTGGTTACGATACATTAAACCCATCAGGCTTCAGGCCATGAAGTGTCTCATTTTTTGTTGTTGTGCTTAAACGATTTGACCAATTGAAAATTTGCACAAATATTGCACTTTGGCACACAAACTCATTCAATAAATTTTGTTGTGATACATTAACACATTTCGACACGATAGACTGTCAAAAAAAAATTTTGTTTCTAATTTCGGTCTAATTTGGGAGGATGAATTTATGGTTCTAAATAAACCCTGTGACAAAATGTTTGTTAAAGTTTATTAATCCATTTCCGCACGAGCACTTATTAATATTGCACTTTGGCACACAAATTCATTCAATTAAATTTTGCCTAATTTTGTGTATTGTTATTATTATTAAAAAGATATTTCCAACACTCTTTACTTTTATCTATACTGTTTCTAATATTCCATAAAAACCTTTCAATGCAAATTTCTAATATAGAACAGTAATTAAAGTAACCTTATTAAGTATCTTAAGAATACTGTTTTTAAGTCTTAACAACATAACATTTTCATGTTAAAAAACAGAAACAATCTCCTACATTAGACAATCATCATGTTATCATTCAGAAATGCATTACTTAAATGTTGTCTTTACATGTGGTCTACCTACATAAGATGCATGTGTATAACATGTTTCCCATAAAATATCATTGAAATATGTACATATAGTATGTATAATATCGGTATATTTAAAAATACTATAAACGTAATCAATTAAATTAGAAAACATATTCACATTTCTGTACATCATTTAATCAAAAATGAGTACATACATATTTAAAGAACAGAAAACTTTACATTCTAATCCATATACAATTTTTACACATATTTTTAGTCAATTAATTTGAAAACACAATTAGAAAAAGTAAACTTAAAAAAATTCTGGTAGATTTATAAAGGTAAAAAACAATCATGTATTTTTTATATTGAAAATATGTTAAACAGAACCTGAAATGTACGCATTTAAAAAGAAGTTTTTTCAAAATTTGAAGAGCTGTCAGTGCTGTAGGATCTCCAACGGTGAGGGTATATAAAAACGTTGTTCTACAACATTACTCTTTTAAGAAACCTATGCATAGTTAATATTTCATTGCTCTTTATTAAACAGTATATAAGTTTTAACAGACGGAGGGACAGAGCGAACTTAATAACAAATTTTTCAAAATGTGCTTAAAAGGATAATTCACCAAAACATGAAGTGACATTACTTACAAAAAAAAATTTATTACATTATGGTCTTTTATAATTTAAATACGATTTTATGTTTCGGTATTAACGTATATTAACGAATATATAAGTTTGGAAAACAGACGGAGGGATAGAGCGAACCTAATAGCAAATTTTTCAAAATGTGCTTAAAAGGATAATTCACAAAAACATGAAGTGACATTACTTACGAAAACAAATGTACTACATTATGGTCATAATTGAAATGCGATTTTATGTCTCGGTATTAAAGAATATGTTGTGGAAATTCACTTCGCCGTCATTGTGTACTCAATAGATTATTGATTCCTTTAAAAAATTTTTGTAGAAGAATTGTTTCTAATTCTTGGCTCTGTTTATTCAATTTAACTATAATAAAAATTAGAATACAAACTACTATAAATGCATAAATACAAATATAAATGCATATAAACTACCATAAATCTGTAAAAGCATAGTAATAAGTTAACTATATTAATTAAATTATATTAACGCAGAAACAAAAGTTAATAATTTTTATTTCATAAAGCGAATAAAGTACTCCGGGCAACGCCGGGTACTCTGCTAGTATAATAATATTCTCAAATGTTTGACAAAGTTTGGTATAAAAGTTTAATTTTTAAATTAATAAGCCAATATGTACTCAAATCATACTTCTCTGACAGAAAATTTAGAATGAAACAAATACACTAAGATAAATAAAAACTGGGGTGCTTCAAGGTAGTATTTTATGTCCTATGGTTATATAGATTCAATTTTGGAATTGTGTCAAGGAAACTGTTATATTTCTTGATATGTGCATGTTATAGTGATATTTATAGAGGTTTAAAAATCCCCAAAACTATAATTGAAAGAAAGTGATATGCCATAATATGTAAAATAAAATATAAATGAAGAAAATACTCTGCAATATAGAAAGTCAGATTAATTACTACAGGAAAGGTCAAATAAAATTAAAATAAAATTTCGCGCAAAGCACAGATTTCCAAAGAGAATGTAAATATAAGATAGACTAAAATAAACGTTAGCAAAAAATTAACGGTTAGTTAGTTCAACTAGTTTTAAAAAAGCGCGGGTAAGGTTTAGTTGGTAAAAATCTATTACACATTATGCTATGTGGAATACATTGTATCCTTTGATTTCCAAAGATATCAACCAACCCAAGATAAAATAAAAAAAAATTTACTAGAAACATTTTTTTTAAAACATTTTTTTCTAATACTGTACATCAATAAATACTTTAAACATGCCTAATATTTCTATAATCAACATTCAAAAAATAAGGATAAATATACATATAAGTTTCGCTTTGTTATCGTTTTTTTTTTTTTTTTTTTTTTTATTTTTCTTCCAATTTTATTTCAAAGTTATTTCAATTTCCTTTTCGACATTTCAATATTTTCTAATCAAAATATGTTCAGATTTAAAATGCATCCCTTTTGCATTAAAATGTCTTTCAAAAAGCAAAAAAAAAAAAAAAAAATTGTTTTGTATTTTATTTTTAACTTTTTATAATTTCAAAATATTTCAAACAATTCACAAAATAATTCTTAATTTTAAAAATTACAAATAATACAAAATAATACGTATAAGATTATTATATACCTATATATAGATTAATAAGAATATGAAAAGCTATTTCCAAGAAATTTTAATAAATATTCATTTAGAAATAATATATCAAGATACAAACAGTAGAATTCATTATTCCCTTAGGTTAAAAAATCTTCAGAATGTAATTACGAATTTATGAAGGTTAACAGATGTTTGACATACGATTTAGTATTGAAAAAAAATTAATATATTTTGGAAAAGCCTCTGGAAATGTAGGTTAGTATCTACTGCGAATAAAATACTGAATTTATAAAAGCATTCATTATTCAAAATATTTTAAATATATCCAAATAAGAAGTATTATTATATTCTTTATCTTAAGTAGGTAGAAATCTCAGGGGTTGCACAATAGTCGAAGATGTGCTTTTTTAATACCAATGGATATTTAGTATTTTTTTTAAATAAAATAAATTTAATTTAATGAAATCGAATATCTTTTGTTTGTTATACCAAAAATTGCTTATTCGTTCTATCTTAAGTTTCACAATATTAAAAAAAAAAAAATAATATTTGCGACGAAATATACAAAATAATATCCACCCGTGAAAAACCATAAGGAAAATGAGTAAGGCAGTTAAAATAGGGAGCTTGAAACAAACGTCTAGTTGTAATTCATATAAGAAAACTTAAAGTGTTCAAAACAGTTTTTTAATTGTAAGAATAATTTTTTGTTTGTATCGATCTTCCATATCATCATAGATCTTCATGATCATCCAAATAACCAAACACTAAAATAAAAAAAAAATATCCTTTTCAATCAAATTATTGCATATTTTTAGGATTTAAATTTTTTCTTTACAAAATTACAGTGTTATTAGCTTACCTTTTAAAAAAAAACTACTATAAATTTTTCCTGATTCATTCTTTCCGGATTTTTTTTTTTTTCTGTTACAAAACAAAATATATATTTTAATTGAAACAGAATTTATTTGAACAATTTGTTAAAAGTTTGTACAATAACATTAAAAACATTTATTACACATAGAAAATCAATAGTTTTGTTATTAAATTTAAAAATACATTCATATTTTTGTTAAAAAGTTTGGTTTTTTTATAAAATAAAAGGAAATCAATTTAATTAAAATAAATATATATTAATTTATTGTTCTTTTTGTTAATGGTATGAAATTTTCAAAGTCTATCTATGTATAACAGTAGAAGAGTATTTGACAGACCAGTATTTGATTGATGAGGATATAAATTTTAAAAAGGTCAAGCAGACAGAACTAACATAAACGATCAGTGTAAATATTTGAAATTAATGTTTTAATTTTTGAAAGAAAATAAGTGAGGTCTGTGGCTTATCTCAAAAATAGCAACTGCATTTAACAAAAATTAACCTAATGCTAATTAACTAAATATAACAAATATTTTCAAGGATATTAATAAATTGAACATTTTCTAAAACAAGGCGTATGTATCTTCTGTAAAATTTTAGTGCCTAATAATGAACTTAGAAAAACAATCAATTATTTGCTAGCTTTACCTCCAGGTACTTCGTAGAAAAATTACCTAAAATATAAAATCTTTTCATCAATAAACACCATAACTTTGATTTAAAAAAATTGTAATTATTATAATTTCCAAAATTAATTTTAATCCCAAAAGTATGCAATATGCGTTACTTATATAGATAGGTTATTTTTTATTTTATTTTCGGGGGGGACTTCGGTAGCCTAGTGGGTAGGCATGTGGCGTATTAACCGAAGGAGTGCGGGTTCGATTCCTGCACAGGTCGTAAGTGTTTATTTCTTTATATACCCCCCTCCCCCCCTTACGACCAATATAATTTAAATATATAGTATATAATATAAACAAAATAAATAATATTAGTATATAATTTAATAATAGTATAAAAACCTATAATGACCTTAGTAGCCGATGGTTCAATAATATTGCATTACATTTATGTATATTTATGTGCATCTATGTGTATGTGTATGTATATGTTATGTATAAATAAATAAATAAATAAATTTTATTTTCTCTTAACAATTTAAACTATTGAAATTTATTGATTACTCGATTATACATGAAAAAAAAACATATTTTAAAAAATCCCATTGAATTATTAATAAATAAATGCAAAAGATATAACTATAAATCAATCCAATGAATTTTCAACTATGATAATTATTATATGACACGTAACATTGATACCTTTAAAATATCCATTGTATTTAACATTCAATTTAATTAAATAAATTTTTTTGTTCAATATTTTTTTTCTTTTTTCTTCCTGTACAATATTGTTTAATTGTTAACTGTTAATTTATGTCAAATTTGCATTTTATTTTTATTAAAAAAAGCTAAAAACAAAAAGTCAAAAGTAAAAATGACGTTGAGTTACAACATACCACGATCATGTCACATTAATTCTTTCACAGATTGATTCATGATTCATATAAATATTTATCGGATATAATATGAATTCTATTTATATACGACACATTCAAAGACTTTCACTTCTACAATAATTAAAAAAAAAGAAAAAAAAAACAAAAAATATAATATACATTATGAAGTTGACAATAGTATCATATTACACAAAAAAAAAAAAAAAAAATTAAAATAAGATGAAAGGTGACAATTTACAATACCCAATATCGTAATAAATTTACTTTCACTGATTGCCTGCAAAAAAATCAGAACAACATTTATTTAAAAAAGTGTTATAAATGTACCTACCTTAATAGTTAAAATATTCTGAGAGAATTGATTGGCTAACCAAAAAAGAGGATATCTTTAAAAATTGTTGTAGTGATGAACAACTCTTCCATTAAACTTGACAATCCATTTCTATTGGAGATAAATAAACTTATTTTCTGAGTCGATCTTGAAAACTTCTTTGTTACTTGGTCTATTCTTTCAGTAGATCTTACGTACAATATAAGATTTTAAAAAATAAGACAGAAAACTGCCTAGAAACTACAAAGAAAATCACAGCATATATTACAATATTATCATGTTCCTATTTTCTGTTCCAGTGTAAACTTTTAACAACATACCTTAGACTTTCCAGTTACAACATTCTTTTTTTCATGGTTTTTAATTTAAAATTTATTAATAAAAAAAAAAATATGGAGAAAAATTAAATAGATAACATCAGCTGTTGTGAGACAAAAATTTATGCAAAACAATTTCGTTTTACAAAACCCCCGCCCCCCCAATAATTTGTTTTCAATTATACTATCTGTTAACAATTAAATTATTTTGTTTAGCTTTAAAAGATACTAATTTTGGTTTACTTGTTAGTTAGTCTTTTTAACGTTATTTAAATGAAAACTAAAATTAATGCAGGCCGTATAAAAAAAAAATACAAAAAAAAATTATTCTGATAAGTCTACAAGAGGTTAAAAAATTGGCAAAAAGTGGACCATGCTTTGTTTTTGCATTCCATCTAATATTTGCATTATCAAATTTCTTCAATAAAAATTTTGGTTTTTAGTTCAAAGATAAAACCAAGTTCAAAATTATTAAATTACATATAATTTAAAGTATCCTTACTATTTGCATTAATATTTTCGATTTTTATCTTATTTTTACTTTATTTTTTAATTTTTCCCAAAACCAAAAAGGAACACTTACGAAATTACGAATTTAATTAAAAAATTTTCTGATTAATTTTCATTTATTGTTTTAATTACTAAAAAAAAAATATTTTCTTTTGTAGGGTGGTATTCGTATAGGAAAATATTCAAAAAAGTCATATTGTATTCACAATTGTATAAATTGGTTGCATATTAATATATAAAAAGGTAAGTAATGGTAAAAATAATATACATAGGCAAATAAAATTTAATATTTTTATTTTTTAAACTTTGCAAAGATAGAATTCGAACCATAATTAAAATAAATATTTTGTATACAGTAATTTTATTTCTTTTTATTTATGAAGACTAAGCTAATGTGTCAGTCATCACTAGAGTCATCACTAGACTCTAGGTCCGTAGTGTGCCTTCAAAACGTAGAGAACCTATTCGAAACCTAAGTTTCCCTAGACTTATGCCACGATAATAACACTCTGACGAAAGAAACTTTGAAAGGTTCTCAAATCTATGTCAGATAATGAACCAAAATCTTGGAAAAATAACCTACCAAGATATATTCTTTTCTTTTTCCGGGATAGATGCAGAGAAAGTGCTCTACACTCTCTAGAGTACCAATTTCTCTTCAAAGTCTACAGTTAAGATCCACATGGATACCTAACTTCTAGCATTTGATTTTCGACTCATTTTCTGCAATACCTTAATGCCCTAGGACGCAAATTGAATTGATATTATTCTGTTCTAAGACTAGTTTTAATACTTCTCGACAGCCCTCTATCACCTTAGATTTTAGTAACTCTTGATTCTAAATGTTTGATTGCCGCTAAACTATCAGAGGAGTATGAAATTGTATTATCTAAAAGTCTTAAAGTCAATGTAAAGTTAGCGGCTATATGGTTTGCCATACTTTTGCTTTGAAAACACTGCAAAAATCAGACAATCTGATCGAAAAAAAGACATTTTCTCTAAAAAAAAAACCCAATATCGTGTTTGTCACCTCCTTCAGAGATGTAAGTGAAAATAGATATGTCCCTTTAGCACACAATACTCATTTGCTTAAAACTTGCTTAAATATTCGTTAGAAATTTTCAAAATATTTTGCATTAAACTGGAAAATGAGGTTAGACACAATATTCTTAAGATAAATTTAAATAAAAGTTTATAAGTGATCATTAAACGTTAACTTGACTAAGAATTTATATTTTTGCATCCCGATTCTATTCTATCTCATCCTTGCTTTCTAACTGTGATGGCTGTGAATCTTATTATAGTATTGGATGGTTACAGGAGAAATGAGTACAAGTCTTTCACTACAATATTCTCTTTGTGCCTTTTTTTTCTTTTAAAGATTTATCCGCGGAAGAAGATTCTTAGAGGAAAACTTTTTTATTGAACTGGTTTAAATACATCATTCGAACTAAATCTGTAATTAAGAGGATTCAGAAATTTTAATTTGATTCCATGAAGTTTACCCCAAAGAATTTAAATAAAATAAAAATATGTTTTTTAAATTGTAAAATAAAAAACCTTTGACAATTTTTACATTTCAAAGATCTCAAAAGTAATACGACATCACATCGGTCTGCCATAATAATATGATTTTAAAAATTCAATTTTATTCAATTAATTTTTTTATTATTAAAAATATTTTTTAATGAAAAAAATTTAAATATTTATTGTGAAATTTTCACAAAACAAACAAAAACAAAAAAAATTTTTTTTTAATTACAAAGAAGAAAAAGACAAATTGAAATGGCATTTTGTAGGGTCCTGTAAAATTAATAGTTTTTTTTTTTAATTTGTTTTGGATTTTTTTTTATTTTTTATGAATTTTTGACTTTTGAATTCTGATATGCTTTAAAGAAAAAGTACAGTACTTATTTGCATTTGACTAATACAGAAATAACAGGCTTACGGTCGGGGTTTGTTTGAAAAAATGAGATTTGAGTCCAAGCTCAGTTTTATGCATTTGGCCCTTAGTCTTAAAGTCTTAATCAATAAACACTTTAAACCCAAGTGCAATTCTAGTAACTAGAACCTAAAAAATTAAAATTTATACAGAAAAGGTAGAATTATTCAAACTTAAATACTCAAATACTAAAACTTTCTTTAAAATTTCTTTAGAACTAGGATTCTTTAAGGCATTTCTTCCTTATGACTGCTAAGTTAATGTTTTAATTCTTGTCAAAGTAAACGTAAATATTTCAAAGAACATTAAATTTCTTCTAGCTTATCTTTACAGTTATTGCTCGGAAATTTGTATTTATTTAAATGGAATTAAATGGTAAAGACCAGCTCCATGCATTACAATATATTTGACACAAACCTTGAAAATTATATTTTAAATATTACAAACTATTTGTTAGCATAATAAATTGAAAAACAGCAAAAATTCGCTCTTAATTTTCTTTTTGTAGCTAATGTTAATATCATTTATATTTGGCAATTCTCTAAATAAAATGGACTGTTCCAAGCCCATGTATTTCATATTTTAATTCAAATAAAAACACAAAAAAGTGAAAATAAAAACTTTTGTATTCCATTGTTTGGAAAATAGTGAAAACGGTGATAAATTTAAACAGCCTTTCATATTAAAGAAAAACAAAATGTGTATTTTTAACGGACGTCAAATTCATAATTAATTATATAAATTTTTTTCATTATTAAAATAAACGTTAAATAAAGAAGTAATGAATCATATTAATCTGTTTTTTTCAATTATAATTTTTTAGGATACTTTTCAAAAAAAAATTCAAAATTACTTTATTAGTTTCACTTTGTCCCTCCGTCCGTCCGTACATCCGTCTAGCTGTTCTATAAAACTTCTCCACCATTAAAGATAGAGCAGTTAAATCTTGATCATGAGTAGGTTTCATAAAAAAAATAATGTTGTAGTGGCCTCAATAATTACGTAGCACCTCAATATTTTAAAAAGCCATAATTTCAATTGTGTATATCTCAAGTTCTAGCCAATATGTTTTCAATCTAATAACTCCTACCTACAGGGATTTTATTTTATCTTCATAAGTCAACAACAAATTATACAAATATTTGTAATTTAGTATGTATTTAAATTTACCGTTTAACAAAATTTTGCAAGAGTTTTCTTCCTTTATACCTCAGAAATACTTTTGGTAAAGTCTTGAAATTTTGAGGTAAAAAATCTTTATCAGATTTAGCAGAAAATTTTCTTGTACCACCCCCAGTTTAAGAATTATTAGATATGAAAAATTGTGATTGTGCTATTTTTTGACACTTGTGGGTACCTAATTTACAAGTGTCAAAAAAATTTTTAAATAAAAGGCAATAATTGGCAATAAAAGCTTCAACATTATATAGTTCTACATGTGTTAATTATTTATCTGATGCTGTGTGTTAGTTTCTGGAATAATTTTACTTCACTGGGCAAGGGTGATTAGTCCACCACAGCTATCTACATTGATTTTCATCTATCGGCCCATAGAGAGCGACGTCAATTTTTTGCGCAGTCAGCTGTCAATGATGTCAGTCCGACAGGTGCACATGGTTGATATATAGGTAGGTAGTTAGTATTCTTATAGTTTTTATAAAGCATGAGCATACATACATACAAGCATACATGATTAAAGGTAAATTATTTATAATATTTTATTACTAATTATTATTTTTATTTTAAATATTGTGTATTACACTAAAAATCATATTCATTATAAATTTATATGGATATTAATTTATTATTTTATTTGATCCAGCCGGGGATCGAACCCGAGACCCCTCACTTTATTATAAGTGAGGGTGATGTCTTTAACCACTACACCAATGGCTGGAAGACTTGGGAAGCATATTCCACATAGCATGCCGAACGAAAATTAGAATATTCGAGGCATGTGTCAGAAATAATATACAGAAACTACAAGTCTTTGTAAATAAATGCTTGAGAATAATTTGTCGCATATTTTGGGCAATGCGAATAACGAAGGAAGAGCTCTGCTTAATGGCAAGACCCGATAGCAAGACCCGATATGAGTCCAAATAAGGAAGAAGAAGAAGAAGTGGAAGAGGATTAATCACATTCTAAGGTGCCCGACAACATCAGTGGCATGCCAAGCGCTAGAATGGAACGCCGAAGGTAGAAGAAATGTAGGTGGCCAAAAGCAACATTGAGAAAAACTGTGCAAAGAGAAAGTGACCTATCTGGAAAAACATGGTCAGAAATGAAAATATCAGCGCAAAACAGAGAGAATTGGAGAGGATATGTGGAAACCCTATGTTCCCTAGGGGAATAATAAAGAGAAAAAAAAAACATGTGTTAATGGATTTTCTTAATTATATACCTAGAGTTTCATTAAAATTAAAGAAATATTTCTCTTGATTTTTAACAATTTTTTCTCTTGTATAAAATTCTAACTAAAATATTACAAATTTTGATACATATCACCGAATTCTAAACTGTTTTTATTGTCTCTTGAAAAATCGCTGCCGTTAGAAAACTTTATTTTACATTCTGCCTTGTTTTTCATTTATTTTCGGTTCAATGATTATATTTTCTACTTCAACAGTCTTGAAATATAATTTTAAAGGACTTAATGTCGTTTTTTTTTTTTGAGGTTTTCAATAACAATTTTGGTATTAAAATTTTTGTTTTTTTACAAAAATTAAAATATTTATTAAAATCTGATTTTTTAATAAAAAAAAGAAAAAGCAACAATTTAAGAACAGTTGGTCTTTGGATATTAGTCATTACACTAGTGTTTTTTTTTTATAATTATATATAGCATAGCAAATCAACATTTTTAGCATAGCAAATCAACATTTTTACATTATTTTTCGTTCAAAAAGTACAAAAAGTTTCAGTTCAAATGGTACCAAATAAATTAAAGAATAAGTACCAACTATTTAAAAACAAAGAGATACTAAAAAATGTATGTAACCGATCTAAAACTTAAACGACAGATACTCATTTATGAACAAACAAGAAATTTTGTAGAAAAGATATATGTACATACATTTATTAATTTTTAACGCGTCATTTTAATGAAGATATCTAGCAAAAATTGGTATTTTACACTAAATATAATATTATTATTAAAACTATTTGTCATTTCATCTCTTGACCTTTTTAAGATTTTTTTTTTTTTTAATTTTTTGAAAGAAATATCTTTCGTGTTTTTTATTCCTTTTTTCCATTCCATTCTTCCTTATTTGTTTTAGAGTTCGAGAAAAATATAAATTAATTATTCTGATCTTAAGAATGAGATAATCCGTATATGAAGTCAGTAATTTTTTTAAATATAAGATATATAATATATATATACAGTGTATATATATATACACTGATGTGCAAAATGATAAGTATATTGTAAAGAGCATTACAATAAACTGTAATTGAGTTACATACAATTTTTTGACCTTGGATTTAAGAAAAAAATTTTGAATTTGTCTAATCTTAGAATTTGAAGCCTATAAGTTTTTGCTGAATTTGAAATTTTCTCTTAAAGTTTTTTTTAATTTTTGTTTTCCATTATTTTCTCTATTATAATTTTTTTTTGTCTAAAATAAATATCGAGATCAGTGAAACAATAGCAAATCAATACCAGAAATGAACTCAGAAATTATACAGGATCTTTTAACTTTCTAATTATTGTACCCAGTAATCAGTACTGAATACAATCATATTAACACATACTCCAACTTATAATTTTAATATAACTCTGTTGTAATAATTACTTTATCTCTGTTTGTAAATTAATAATTATATATTATGTGCTTTAATGTCTTAAATTTTTCTTCCTTAATTAGATTATACATAAATAGATACAGAGCTCCTTTAAAGTTTCTATAAAAAAAAACACCCTATTGCTTTAAAACAGAACATCTTCTGGAACTCCGATTAAAAAAATATTTATATTTAAAAGTAACTCATTTTCAGTGATTATAATATCTTGTCACTCATTGAAAATGTGTTCAAACCTCCCTCAAATATTTTGGATATTAATTAAGCTCTGTCGTAACAGCTATTCAGTCCTACCTATTCTATATTTCTTTTGCCTATTTTTTGTTCGTACTAGTGTATGTATAATAATTAAAAACAAAAAAAAAAAAAAAAAACAAATAGAAAAGGATAATAAAATAAAAAATCTATTTCTAAAATATAACATTTTAATTTTATATAACAGAAGATTAGTTTTTTTTTTGTTCTATTGTAAAACTGGAGACATTAAATTAGTACAATTTAACTAACCAACTACTAAATAAATTTAGTATTTTTTTTGTTCTTATTGTTTGCGTTCCTTTTTATAGAGTAAACTACTCTTTTTTACTCCCAACTACACCAACCTTCAAAAAAAGAGTAGATAGGAGTAAATACGATTATGTTAAGTTAGCATTCTATATTTACCAACTACTCCCAACTACTGTCAACTACTCCCAACTACTGTCAACTACTCCCAACTACTATCAACTACTCTTTTCGTGTAAAAGGAACGCAAACATTGTTGTTTTGTTTGTTTTTTTTCTTTTTAATTTCCAAAATAAAATTTTTTACGAAACCAAAACTGTTTTTTTTTTCCTTAAATAGAATAAATAAAAATATTTTTCATACTTCTTCGCCCCACCTTTAACTAAATTATATTTATGTGTACAAAATTGTAGATGGCGCTAAAATAATAATATTAAAGATAAGAATATACTATTATAAGTATATATAAATATATATATTATATATACATAAATAGTTTTATATATGTATATAAATATAAAAAATAATATACAACTATTATAAATATGCGATAGCAATAAAATTTCATCTTATATATAATATATATTATATGTAATGAAGGGTAATTGCTTTATTGGCTGTATATAACAAATATATTTTGTTTGGAATATATGATATAAAAATAGTTATAAAGGAAAACATAGTGGCATCTTTAAGAAATTTTTATGACTTTGTCTTTTCATTTCTTCTTTTATTCCGAATTTTTATACCCTACACATTAAGTATAGGGTATATTAACTTTGGTATGGTGTTTGTAACCACCAAAAGGAAGCGAGTTAGGTATAGACATGTATATATATTTTCTTTTTTTTTGGATCTGAAAATATTGAATTGTTGTACGTGTATTTATAATTTTTTTTTTTTATAAAAACCTGGTGTCCTATTAGCAATAAAAATATAAAACGAAAACCAAAGAAATTATAAAGCATAATAAAGTAGAATTTTTAATTTTAACAAAATATATTAAAACAGAATAATGTGATTTTTGTAAACCTCCTAACCAACTTTCGATATAATACATTGCGAGTAATCGTTAAGAATAATAAAAAGTATTTTTAAGGGTCTTGGTGGCAGCATATAAAAATATACTGTAAACACCGAGGGAGTATGGGTTCGAATCTCACACACGTCGTAAGAGTAATTCCTCCTTACGACATTTACAGCCACGCCTGAACAGATTGTGTAATTTTCTATCCACATTTATGTGGCAGTGAAATGCATTAAAAAAAAATAAATAAATGTTTTTTTTGCAAAAAACGACAATTTTTATTTTAATTGCCAAAATTAATTAATTTTTTGTTGACCGACAGCATATTTTTTCATTAATTTGTCGGTTTCAATATCTGGGCACTTTTTCTTTGAATTATTGAGAACACATTTTGTTTAAAGAACCAAATTAAAAAAATTATCTGCTTTCATTATTTTTTTGATCATAATGACCAATGACCAATGGAAATAATTACCTTAATTTAATTAAATAATATATTCTTTAGATATGCCTGCAGAAGACGAAAAAAACATTTTCTTATCTACTTTATTGATTTTACATAAATAAATAAAGCCTATCGAACCTGATTTATTATATTATACGGTTAAGTTTTTTTTTTCATTTCAAGTTCCCTCCATTCTACAGTTTTAATAGATTTTTAATCAATTGTAAATTTTAATCATCTGTAGTTACTTATTATATCGTCAGCATAATATGCAATTCATATGCCAGGCTCAAACTTTGCTAAATCCACATAAGGACATTTTAAAACTCCAAACCAACATACTTAGAACAATTATTACTCTATTTGAAATGGACTCACGAATTTTCACTAATTATATGGAACCGTTTAATTATTTTTTTTTTTTTCTTTACATTTTCTTTTATGGGACACTTTACATATGTATGTGTAATATTGTCAGGATATTATAATTTATTGACTAACCTAATATAAAAGACATAAAAACCAAAAAAAAAACATTTATATAAATATCAGTTATAGTTTTAGACTAAAATAATAGTATAAGAAGTGTTAACAACTTTTTTACTACTTAATAAATCAAATGAAACACAAAGTAAAAGTAAAAAGTCTATAAATTTAATAAAAAAATTTAAGTTATTCTCAATATAAGTTAAGTATTTTCATTTTTTTATTTATTTAATATTTATATATATTTAATTACTCAAATATTGTTTTATATATACATATATATACATATTTTGTTTTAGAATAGTTAATTAATTAACTAGTGAAATACTTAAAGATTTAAAAAAAAAAGAATAAAATTATTTTAGCCATATTTTTAGATATTTATACGAGATTTTCATGTTTAATTTTGCATAAATTTTGAAATTAATTCAAATGCTCTGTCTAACAATCAACTTTTAAATATTTACTTAAAGAAAAAAAATTATAAACATATAAAAAAAAATGATAATTCGAGTTCTATTAAAGACTTAGGGGTTTTAGACTATGATATGATAATCTTAATTTTAAAGTGCATTTGCGTAATATCATCAATAAAGATAATTCTATCGGAACTTGGTAAGGTAAAACGTTGGCCCAGACAATTTAATCATCCCCATTTTCTCAAATTTTTGTATTCTTGTCTTATTAGACCTAATTTTGAATATGGCTGCCAAATTTGATGAACAAAAACTGAAGCTGACTGAACCTTAAATTAAAAACTTTGAAAACAATACAAAAAGTAGTGGATGTTTTTTTTCCTTTCTGAAGTTATAAAAGGATACAATATTTATCCTCAAATTCTTTACTTGAATTTATTTATGTTAAAGTATCCATACCATTAATTAATTTTGAATTGATACATAAAATGTTGAAAAACATCTAATGACACTTTAAAAAAAACTGCACTAAGTATCATCCAAGTATAGTTTAATTTTGAACAACCAAAAACCAACTCCTTTAAAACAAAACTTTAAGATGGAAGTTTTAATAGAAATTTATAAGTTTGGTTTTGAAGAAAAGAGCCTAGTAAGGATACATTAGGAATATGGTATTAAAAATAAAATATTTATTCAAAATAAAAATGAAAAATGTATAATCATTAATCATAACATTATATTATAAAGAGCTCCAAAAAATAATCAAGTAGCTTAAATAAACTCTTATATATTTAAAAAAAAAATAATAATAAAATGTAAAGATGTAGCGGATACAAGCTAATGAATCGCACACTAACAAAATTTTTCATACTAAGATTATTTGGTAACAATAACGATACAAAATAACGATATTGAATAATAAAAAACAACCAGGTAAAATTAATCTATTGATCCAATTCGCAAGACACTTTACTATCGGATTACTATACTACGATACTACGTAACAATCCAGTCAGACTCCTTCATTACATCCATCCCTAATTTATTTTATAAATGGAATCCTTTTCTTTCATCATAATTATTATATAAAATCATATAAAATATCCCAAAGGACCTTAAGAATTGCATAGGACACAAGGAATTGAAAATTAACTAAAAACGGATGTCCATTCGAAGAAGCCTAATTTTTTATTCTCTATTAAAAGGTAAAAAAAGAGAAAGAAACCTAAATGCACCTGTAATATAATTAATTTCTTTTATTTAATTATAGTCTCCTATTAATTTAATAATTATTATTTTATTAGTGAAAATGTTTTTGTTTTTTAATTTTTCTTAATCTAAAAAGTAAAAATTTTGAAAGTAATAAAAATTTTTCTTTTATTTCAAATTTTTTTTTGTTTTTAATTACCAAAATTATTACCACACAATTATTTTAACAATAATAAAAAAAATATTCAAATTTTCATTATAAAATTAAAACTCATTTTCTTTAATAATTAAATTATTTTTACTTCGCAAACCGGCATCAATCTTTATCTCTTCATCATCATTTTTATGATTATATCTTTATATTTATCTTCTTGTTTTCTAATTCTAATAAATTTTTCAATTTCTTTACAGAATCCTTAGATCTATAATGTATATTTATAGTTAAGGTCCATCTTATTATCATCTATTATTTAACATTTATCATTATGATATTTTTAAAGCAAAAATATTCAAGTTACCACAGGTGTTACCACAGTGTTATTTGGGGTATACTATTTGGTTTTTAAAAAAAAAAAACAAAAACACCAACAGTAAAGTAATAGAAAATAATTGGTATAATCAACAAAATTATGTTACAAATTATTATTATTATTGTTATATTTGCTGTTATCGTTATATTTTTATATTAATTCTGTATATAACAAATTTCTGACCATTTAAATATCAAATGTTCTTTAATGATACTCAATTAAATTATTTGAAAAATTTAATTTCATATTCTTATAGAATAGAGTTCTAATTTACCAATTTATCAAATAAATTTTACACTTTGTAACAAATGAATAAATCAATGAATTTTATCATTATTTATTTATTTATTTATTTATTTATATTAATATTACATACATTAATGTAGTGCAATATTATTGAACCATCGGCTACTAAGGCCATTATAGGTTTTTATACTATTATTAAATTATATACTGATATTATATATTTTGTTTATATTATATACTATATATTTACATTATATTTGGTCGTAAGGGGGTAAAGAAAAAAACACTTACGACCTGTACAGGGATCGAACCCGCACTCCTTCGGTTAATACGCCACACGCCTACCCACTAGGCTACCGAAGCCCCTTTTATCATTAATTTTATCTTTAGAATAAATTTACATGAAAAGTTTTTGCTTTAAGAAATAAGATCCCGTAAGTATGCAATTATTTAAAAATTTTTTTTTTTAACATTATTATGTTATGACAAGCCTTATTAAATGGTGGTGGTTAAAAAATTAAATTGACTCTGTAATAGTTTCATATTAAAGTTTTATTTTATTTTATTTTTTTCTTTTTTGTTTTTTTTTTTGTCATAGTCTAGTAGGTTAAGTTAGTTTTTAAGCATTTATTTTTAACACATAAAAAAATAATTAATTGGTTTTTAGATATGTTTTTTACAATTAGTATATAAAAAAAATTCAAATACATATAAAATTATTATTTGTTAAATACAGAAGAGTAAATTAAGAAAAGAAAACCAAAATTTACAAAATAAAAATTATTATTTTTACATGTAAATCAATTTAAACATTAAGTTAATCTAATTTTGTAAACTTCTTCAGGATGTAAACAGAAACGGAAGGAATAAATATAAAGTTATAACCTAGAAAAAAATTAAGAAAGAAAAAATTACTAACTATTAGGATATTTGTAACAAATTAATTTTCCCATACAGTTTTTTTTGAGTCTATTTATAATCCCCTGTTTAAATTTTTAAAATACGGACATTTAGAAAGAATTTTTGTTTTAGTTTTTAGTTTGTAATATTTAGTTTCTAATATTTCTCCATTCCTTTTCTTGTTTACAATCATTCTAAACTTAATTTAACTATTTTTTTTCATGGCTTTATACCTTCTCTTTACAGAACCTAAAATTTTTATACCATAAACTTCTCAGTATACCGAATAAATTTTTTTCCTAATTAACAATTTAATAAACAAAAACAACGTTTTCAGAGTATGTACATAAAACTGGGTATCGCATACATAAAACATTGTGATAAGATGTTTAATTCCTCTCCTGACATTGTGTTTCTGTCAGAATTATTACGGAATAATAAGATCTTAAGTTTTTTGAGATAGGTACCATCTAAAAACATAGTTTCGTGAAAGAAATATGACCTTTTTTTTTGAAAAATTCATTAACTATTAAAAATTTATAAACATTTTTGACAGTTGTTGTGTTGTTTTACGTATGTGTTCAATTATAATTTATGAGACTATAATACAGTAAACAGGATAAAAAAAAAACTTAAAAAAATGTTTACAGTAATTTTTGAATTCCTAATAATCGAAGAATATATAAATCCATATAGTAATTATATATATACTATTATTTATATGGTAGTCTTATTATTTATATGGATTCTGTCTGTCTGTCCGCCTGTCTTTTTGCAAAACTTATACACCCTTAAAGATAGAGCAATGAAATTTTAACTATGGGCAGATCTCGCATAAGAAAATTATTGCTGTAGAACAATTTTTTTATGCAACCCCATCCATTACGCAGGTACAGCCCCTCAAAATTTGAAAAAGTTCTATTTTCAAATGTGTATATGCCATGTTCTGCTTAACATATTTTCAATTTAAAAGAACCATTCGATTGTATTTCTTTTTTACCTTTATAAATCAATATCAAAATCATAGATTGTTTTTTTAATTTAGTACTTAAATTTACCGTTATATGAAATCAAATTTTGCATGATATTTCTTCCTTCATAACTTCGTCACACTTTGAAGAAAGAAAGAACTTTTAGAATTAAGTGTAAATTTCATCAAAAAATTGTTTTGTACCACCCCCTGTTTAAGAACTATTAGGGCTCAAACATTGAAAATTTGCAATTTTTAGACACTTGTAACTTAGACTATATAAGATATAAAAATTAAAGCTTCCCTTCCTACAGCCCCTCAAAATTTGCAAAAAAAATCCTATTTTCACATTTTTTCTTATTATGTATATGAAATTTTCAAATTTTGGTGCAGAGTCACAATTCTAAACAGTTTGTAATATCTTTTGTAAAAGTGTGCGGCTTTAAAAACGTTGCGTTGGTTTACATTCTACTTTGTTTTCTTTTTAAATTTAAATTACCATTAGGATACTTTAAAACGATAAATTGAATTGAAAACTCTTCTAAAATTATAAATTATTCTTGTAGCCATCTCTAAAGTTTATTCACAATCGTAAGATCCTTTATAATTATTAATAAAGATACCGAATACTTATTCAAGATTTTTCTCCAAAATGAGACACCCTTTAGTTAGTTTTAGCTGATAAATTTCTTAAAAGAAGAATTTATTTCATTACATTTAAATCAGTTCATTCGTTTTAAAAAAAATATGTTTTTAAGATTGATTCATTAACCTTTTAGCTATTTGAATAAAGCAACCTTCTTTTTCTTCATTTTCTGTCCAATTTTTAAAGTAAAAAATAAAACATTGAAAATGTTTGAAATAACACAAAAGATTTGATACAGTTCCTCTTCATGTGCCATAGAGTGTACATATTAATATATATGTACTATAATACATTAAAATAATTTAATATTACCCAAAAATTTACTAAATACAGAAAATATTTTTACGAAAAATATCATTTTTAATATTAGAAATAGATATAGAAAACATTGTAAAATAAAATTTTATATGTTATTAATGATAATAATATGAAATTTTAATGATTCAATTAGGTAATGTTAAAAGATTCTCATATAATATTATATATAAAAATTTGATTATTTGAATACATATTCTAAATATTAAGATTTACTATATATTGAGGTGTCTTATTTTATCAATATTGGTTTATATTCAACAAATGAAACATTAATGTTAATTAATGTATTGTATAACTATATTTTAAACGAGAAATAGATACTGAAATGAAGAATTACAAAGTCGATACTTTAAAAATATTATCAGTAAACTGGTTGTGAAATGTAATCATTCCATTTTTCAAATAAAAACGAAAATGAAATACATAATTGTACAACAATATATCAAATTTTCACTACATAACAAATAATTGAAAATTTTTTTATTATTATAATAAAAATTTCATTATCGAATTGGATTTAAACATTAACACTTTATTACCGGTGTTCCACGTGTATTACCGGTGAACATCACTTAAATGTTTCGAAATTTCATGCTCACCAGTGAACATAAAAATCAACCTGCTCTAAATACCATGTGTATTACCGGTGAACATTGCTGAATATTCTTAAAAGCCCGAATCATTTCAATGTACTGCTTTTTACCTTTAAAAAAGTTCACCGGTGATACATTGGCACTAACCGCCAGTTTGTTTTTATGTTCACCGGTGAAGGCGGAATTTTATTACGAAGAACCAAAAATATCACTGGAAGAAGACAAAGATGATGACTAGATGAATGACTGGATGAATTGGCTGCATCAAGTAATGCTTTGTGTTTATTTGTTACTAATTTAGAAGTGTTGATATAATTTTAGATCATCATCATACAGTGTCATACAATACTACATAATATATATGTACATATATATATACTTCAAGTAAACGCTTTTGTAAAAATTTTTTCGTTATTGCAAAAACTTCCATTTAGAAATAAAAAAAAAAATTTTTTTAACATTCTGAAGCTGTTCTTGGAATTAATCAATGCAGCTAATCAATAAATTATATTTACTCCATATAACATATTTTTTTTATCTGTGTCATACGATTTGAAAGTCTTAAATAAAATTTTTAAATTTCTTGCTCAATAAATAAATCAGTAAATGTTTAAAAAATACTTTTCGATATCGGTCATATTATAAAGGATTAAAAAAGGTGTTTCTTTTATAAATTTTATTGCTACGAGTATATAAATTTTATTAAAACTTTCCAAAAAAAAAAAATCTTTTCATTATATCCCATTTAATTTTTTACTTTTTAAATACATATAGTATCTATTTATTATGAATTTTGAAAATACGATATTCCCGTAGTAGTGAAAGAAAACAAAATCCATATTAATTTGAGATAACACTTAAAGATTAGATTAAAATTCCTATCTAAAGATTGTAATTCCTATCTAAAGATTCTTAAAATATTGATTTATATCTTACAGCTTAATCATATTTATCTATCTTCAAATTATATTTATTGTGATTATATTTTACAAATATTTTATATTAACCCTTCAGTACTCGCTTAGGGGCTTTTTTGATCCAAATATATATTTTTAGAAGCCAATATTTTTTTGTTTCTTAAGCATAATCCTCTTCATTTTCCCAGTAACTGAGTTTTAATAATTTTTGTAATAAATTTTTTGAAAATTTGTTCATATTTTCCAATGTGAAAAACCATCACTTATATTTCCAATTTCCTAAAATCTTTATTTGTTTTTATTTTAAATTTTTTTGTTCTAAACACTATTGTATTGAAAAAATGCGTTTTATTAAATTTTACATATAAGACTGTAAAATTTCATGAATTTTGGTGTACATTTACAGTAATTGCAACAAAAAATTTAACAAAAATGCAAAATATAAGTATAAGATATTTTATGAATATTTTTTATTTTGATACTTTTTTCGTAAATAAATTTATATCTTATATTATTAAGGCATATTTATATATTCCTAAATTTGGGTCAATAAGACCCAACGCAAGTACTTATGAAAAAATTATTGCGCAAAAAATTATTGCAAAATTATTGCATAAGGGTTAAATCAGGTAAAAAATAAGTATAATTTTTTATTATTGAGATTTAACTCTTAAATCAATAAATTGTACAAAAATTAAAGTATTAAAATGTATAAAAAAATATAAAATATAAAAAGAATATCTAACTAAAGAACCAACATGTTATTTTATAGCAGTTTTTTGTTTTGCCTTTTTTATTTTTGTTTGTTTACTGCGAGTTTTACTCAGTTTTTATATGTTTTTTTTTTTGCATTTCTTCATTTCTTCGATTAAAAATAATAAAAAATATTATAAAGATTTTCAATAGGCTTTCCAGATTACTTTGACTTGTTTTACAACCAAGAAAAGATATAAAACCAAAAGATATAAAAATCACTTAAATCCACAGAAACGGAAGCAGAGAAAAAAAAAAATTAAACTAATTGTTAGCTAATAAAATAAAAAAACAGGGTTTTTTTTTTGTATTTAGTACTAAACTCAAACAGAAACAAAAGTACTAAAAATTATATTTAGGAGCCTAATATTAGGCAAATCCTTTTATTACAGTGATTATTTAAAACAGTCCAATATAAAAAAAAAAAGTATCACTTTATTACCGTTATATATTTTCTTTTTTTTCCATTTTTATTTATTATTCAATTGATTTTATATATTTATATATAATATCTATGTATTGAATTTTAAGTTAACAGAAACATTTAGCAGATGATACTAATATTATTATATTATTTACTTTAATAAGCTAATAAATAAATTAATGCTAATAAAATAATAAGACAGCATTTTGAACCAAAAGTTTTTAAAGATGTACATTTTCTAAATGGTAATAAAATGGTATTTTAAAAATATTGTGACTACTTTTACATCAAAATTTGTCATTTTTCTGTGAAGAAAATTATGAAAAATTACCAGACACTTTCTTCAATTCTCTACAAGCAAACTCTAAAATAATTGTTTAAAAAAAGCCATTAATAAATATAAAAATATAATTTTTCAGATTTAACTGTATATTAACTTTGAAAAATTAGCACACTTGTCAGAATTTCAAGCGCCTTTATTTATCAAATTTTCGTTCTCAAACGATGATACCATAAAAATTTTTTTCACAGAAAATTTAAATGTCGAATTGCAAAAAATTATGATGTTATCTTTAGATCTTAAAAAATTTTGGAGGGGGAGGTATCGAGTTTCAGTGTATGGCGGCTACACAAAAAAGGTTGTTTTTGAATTGTTACTTTTTTTTATGAGATCTTACTACTTTTCAAATTTCATTTCTATTTCTCATACCGTGTGGAAATTATTCAAAGAGACGGTCAAACGAACAGACATAAATAGTGAAACTAATAATCAATTTTTTCAGAAATTTTTGTACTAAAACGAAAAAAGTAAAGCTGATAATATTTCTTATTTTATTTATTTTATTTTTTCCTTCTCAAATAAAAAAATAAAAATAAAAAATTTTAATATGTATTAAAAGTTTTATTTTATAATTTTTAAATTACTTAAAATTTACTGTTGAAAGGAGGCTCTTAAGACAAATTTTTCTTAATTAAATTTTCTCTTTAAATTTATTGTCAAGTTTTTTTTTCTATCTAATTTAAAATTTGATTTTCTATTAGATAGAAACTGCAGTGCAAAACTTCTAAAGCTTTGCAATATTTAAAAAAGATAAAAAAAACTCTTATTCGATAGATTGAAAAATCATCACAAGAAATCGGTTCTTTATACTGTACTCGTAGAATTACATCTGGCTTTCTTTTAAACATTTGTTCTTTTTTTTATCATAAGTTTTACTTTATTTTTTTTTATATTCTTATATGTACAATGTTTTGTTTGTCAAGTATGGGAAAACATCTAAAACACTTTGAAGTAAATCAAGGAAAATATTGATCTCACGTGCCGCAACAGGTTAATGGATCGACTAATTATCAATTCTTATTTATGTTATTACTTATATCTTTTCAGTGATGTTAGGCAAAATTTTCTGGCTTAGACTGATTTTTTTAAAAAGTGCACTATTAAATCTAACTGAAATCTGTGTTTAAGCTTATAAAATGTCTAAATCTGGAATATAACTAATGATTTAGACGAAATTCAGTTTCAGTATTTTTTAAAACACAAATTAGAAAGAGAAAACTTGTTAAACATTTGTTCAATGCACCCAGGGAATTTAAAAAAAAAAGAATCACCCTGTATTTCTAATTTTTTGTGTTCCATCACATTTAGAAATAATCAATACCGCAATCATAAATTGTTTGATGAAGGAAGGAAAATATATTTGTAAAATTTGAAATATTTGAATTAATTAAAATAAATATCAAATATTATGTATTAAAATTACCTTATATTATATATACAGTCAATTACAAACTTATATTACATATCTATTTACAATAATTAAAAATAGTATTAAAATTTTTTTTTATATATTATCTAAAGTTATTTCTATCATCATGTAAAAAATATGTATGTAGAAGAAGTCTTTTTTTTTTTTGATTTGAAATGATTTTCGATGAATTCCTAATTTTTTTTTTTTTTATATCACAGATGTTTCAAGAGGACTTGGTGGATATGGTATAGTTGCATAAAGATTTTCTGAAATTCAAAAAAAGGAAAAAAAACATTAATATAATAAAGAATAAAAGCCACCTAATAGCTATAAAAATTAAACAAACCTCTCAGTTCCGCTTCATATAACATACTATTTTTCTGTCTTGGATTATCTTTTCGAAATATAAAATAACAAAATAAAATTGTGATTGCTATAATAAGTGCTGTTAATAATATGACATAAATGAGACCAATTAATTTTAATAAACATTTCTTTGGATATGTCTCACATGTATCTAAATGACTTTCAATACACTGATCATTTAAATCTTTTGAATAACCTTCATTACAATGGCACTCTTCATTAATACAAAAACCATTTAAACAAATTGTTGAATTACAATCTTTTTTCCATAATATTTTAGCATTTTCATTTTCATATATTTTTACACTTGGTATTATTTCAGCCAATTGTATTTTTTCTTTTTCTAATATATTTTCAAAACTTATTGTACTTGAACTATAATCAACATTACTGTTCGTTGTACTCGAAATACTTGTTTCTGACACTGCTTGTATAGTTGTTTCAGTTGTTACAATAATTCTTATGCAAAATTGTGTTAATTCATGTATTTCATAACCAGGTAAACATTCACAATTTCCAGGTGATACACACTTTCCATTAATACAATAATCGCATACCGGATTACATACATGCGGATCATTTAAATCAATTTTATATCCATTTTTACAAGTACATTTGAATGGTTTCGAACAAAAACCATTAATGCACTTCTTTTTACATTGTGGTTTACATTGTCCTCCTTTATCTCTTTTGTAATTTTTCATGCATTCACATTTATTTGGTGCAATACAGTTACCATTTTGACAAGAATCACATTGTGGCTTACATGTACCGTTAATCATTTTATAACCTGAATTACATGAACAAACATTTGGTGATTGACAGAAACCATTCAAACATGTTTGATTACAATGTGGTATACAAGTATTTGTTGAATTTCTCTTATATCCAATATTGCACGAACAAACATCTGGTGCACTGCAATAACTATTTTCACATTTTTCTTGACAAATCGGTTCACATACAGAAACACTTCCAATTTGAAATTTATATCCTGAGCTACATACACAATTGTCAGGAGCTGTACAGAAACCATTAATACAATTTTCTTTGCAATCTGGTTTACAAATTGTTGAACTTCCATCCTGGAATGAATATCCACTGTTACAAGTACATGTGTTGGTAGCAGAACAATAACCATTACGACAAGGTTCTCGACATTGTGGAACACATTGGTTGGGACTATTTGATTTTATAAATCCAGGTAAACAATCACAAACGCCAGGCTCTACACAATAACCATTTATACATCCACTTGAGCATTTTGGAATACATTCACCATCTCGATGATTTCTTTCATAACCGACATTACAATAACATAATTCTGGTGCAGCACAATATCCATTTTCACAATTTTTCGAACATTGTGGCATACAATAAGATTTTTTTATTCTTTCATTAAATTCTGATTGATAACCATTATTACATGTACATGTATTCGGTGCAGAACAATAACCATTCATGCATTCATTAGGACAATAAGGTTCACATTGTCCCGTTTCTGAATTCTTTTGATATCCATGATTACATGTACAAGTTTCTGGTTCGGAACAAAAACCATTTCTACAACCTTTAAAACAATTCGGTACACATGTGTTATTATCAGTTTCAATATCTTCGTACATATAATAACCATCATTACAAGTGCATACACCGGGACCTGAACAATATCCATTTTGACAGTCTTCACATTCCGGAACACATGTATCTTTTTCGTCTTTTGTATAACCAGAGTTACACGTACAAATCTCTGGACCTATACAACGACCATTTTCACAATTTGAGCACTTCGGAATACATCTAAAATTATAACAATAATAATGGAAAATTCTAATAAAAATGTTCTTTTTTATTATTATGATGATTGATTACCTGTGATTATTGAATCTTTGATAGCCTTGATGACAAGTACATGTATTTGGTGCTGTACATCTTGCATTTTCGCATACATTATCACAACGTGGAACACATCGTTTACCAATTCGACTGTATTCCGGACAACATATTTGAACAACTTTAGTTCTAGTCCGTATCTAAAATAAAATTTAAGATTGAAATGATTAGTTAATATAGTAATGGTAGTTGTACGTTATAATAAACAAATATTAAACCTAGGGAAAGTCATTAAATATTTTATTTTAAAAATAAATTTAACTATAACAGATTAGTTTTTCTAAGAAGTTCTTCCTATTACAGTCTCATTATACAAAACAATATGTTCTCTTTAGGAACAACATTTTAGTTTTCATACAATAAAATGACTTAACATTGCTTTCTTGAGCAAATGGCACCTACTTTTAATTATTACTTTGGTCATTACTAAAGTCATTGTGAATATTTTGAAAGGGCTCCAAAGTATTGAAATGTGTATTGTTAGGGAAGTAAAAAACACCAACTAATGGATAGTGTAACTATTATTACCATTTTTTTTTAATCATTTACGGAAATATTGCCAAAAAGATAAATTTAGTTTAGTAAGTGATAAAAAATTAGTAAAAGTAAAGACCAATTCAAAGTGATTTCTGAAAATGTCTAAAAATTGTAAGTTAAGATCAAAGAATCTAGCATCAAAAATATTAATTAAGTCAATTATAATGCCATAACTCAGCAAATTATAATCGCTTAGTAACTGTAACAAAAAAGAACATTCATAGAAAGGGTAACTTGATTACTATCTCTATAATATATAAAAGCGAATGTTTGTCTGTCTGTTTGTCAGTTTCTAATTTATGGACTCCTAAACTGCTCAACTGAACATGATGAAAATTAATATATAAAGCTTTTTGAGTACGGAGAGTGTTTCAGAGCTAATAATTTTGCTTTAACGGGACGTGCCAACTTGTGGTGCAAACATTTAAACTTTGCGCTCTAAAATAAAAACAGTTTGACCGCTTGATTTCAAAATTTGTATTAGTGTTGCGCTTTGACAGTGGAGTTGACTCTAATAACAGACTTGGGATATGTTAACCCATATCAGCAAGACGATTGAGGGATGCAATAACGCGCACTGGGTATTAGCTAGTATAATATAAGTAAGAAATATTAAAATACTACCAAAAATTATTTAATTTTCTTTGGTTTAATAAATAACAAAACAATTTTCGTTTTGAGATGAAAAAAAATCGTTACTGATATTAAATGTTTTCAATATGATTATCAATATTATTCCCTTTATTTTTTCCTTTGCATTTTAAGATTACAACAATCCTCAAAAAAACGCAATAGAAAATAAATATAATATGATGTATTTACTTAAACGCATATAATAATAATATGATATCTCCTAAAAACAACTACCATACAAATTTTCTAATCTTTAATTATGTCAATATTCTTGAGAACAGCACAATTCATTGTGAACCATTTATAACTGAACTGACTGATAAAGACATGTTTAAAGGAAACAAAGAATAAAATTTTTTTTTGGAACAATGCAAATTCATTTATAGATTAGAATTTTGAAAAGATTTTTTTTGTGAATGAAAACGATATAATAAAGATTATATTTATATACATATGTATAGATATTATAATAAATAGGTACTATAAAAACCCTATTATATTTATGATATTTTTAATATAAACTTAATCCAAAAAATTTCTAGCTAATGATAGTAACGGGTTTTCCAATTTGGGTGATATGATTTCTAAGTGACGTTTCGGCCATTTGTCATGTCATGATCTGTCTTTTTTTTTCAATGTATTCAGTAATGTTTACAATTTCATCATGGATCACCGTAAACGTCGTGAATTTGCTGATTTTGTCTTGGAACAACTTGAAAACGATAACTATTTTTTTAAGAATATCATCTTCTCCGATGAGGCTCCTTACTTTCATCTGAGTGGTGCTGTAAATAAACAAAACTGTCGATTCTGGTGCGAAGAAAATTCACAAATTATTCATGAACAATCATTACATTCACCTAAATTGACAGTTTGGTATGGTTTTTGATCTGGTGGAATCATCGGTCCGTACTTCTTTCGAAATGAAGCTGGTAACACATTAGACTGACGTTTATTTGACATAATTATATTTTATGACATATAACATATTGCATAAAACTGATAAGTATTATACTCTATTATTCTGTTGATTTAACCCATTCCATAAAAGGACTGAGTTTTAATAGATGAAAAACAAACATTGGTATGCTACTAAATGATCTTTAAAATCTGATTAGCTATCATAACCTAAAAGTTTTGAATGAACTAAAATTCATTTCAATTGGGTACAGTAAAGGTAAAAGTCGCAAAAGAAAAACAAAATACATACAGAATAGAAGCGAATGATTTTTAAATATAAAGAAAAAATTGTCTTCTTTTAAATAGAGAATAGTAATTTATTTTCTACTAAATTGGATTAAAACAAAAAGGAAATAAATTATTTTAAGTGAACTTTTAATTACGCTAAATTAAAGTCTATAGGATAGAGAAATTATTTTAAGAAAATCAACAAGTGATTATGACATTTCTATGGCTTTTTCTTTTATAATTTTTCTTTAAAAGAAAACGGAAAAGAAAATTTAAATTTCACTCTAATAACTAATAAGTTTTATACTATATTTTACTTTTACCTGTAAAAAATAACACGGTAACTTCAATTAAATTTAAATCTGAACGAGTAATATTATTTAAATTATTCATTCCCATATTTAATTTCTTTTGGTTCTTCTACGTTTTTTTTTACCAATAATAATTATGGATATGAACTTCTTTATTATTATGGTATAACATGGTAATTATATAGTCAATATTTATGTCATATATCGATATTAAATATACCTACTTTCACATAATATTCTACATTTAGATAACTACAGTGCAAAGAGAAAATTTAGTTTCAACTTTAAATTAGAAGATTTGTATTGAAACAGAGTACAGCTTGAAATTTATTTTTATATTTCAATGCATTTTCTAAAGGAGAATGGTTACACAAAATTTTAGAAGCTTAAACTCCAAAAGGTTTAACCTGAGTTTTTTACTATTACTAATTAGGTTAAAATGGAATAATTAAATAAGGTGTCTGCAATAAGGGATGAGATTGCACGACGTGGTTTAAAAAATTGTATAAAGCAAGCAAAAATATTCATAAAAAGGTATGGTATATCTCAACCCTCAATACTACTTAGACCTCAATACTAAGTTTAGTCAGCAAGTTAAAAAAAAAAGTCCAGTTTTGTCAAAAATCGTTAAGAAATCGATATGAAAGCAAAAAACATTAAACATATAACATGTATTCTAAAGTATATAAAAGTTTTTATGTTTATTATTGCTACGCTATGCATTCCTTAATAATGTATTTTATTTGAATAATTTTTCCGAGATTTAGATTATTTCTCAACTTAAAAATAAAAGAACACTAATTTTCCATCGTAACTTTTAATCCGCTCCGGTATGATTGTTGTATTTTTTTCGATTTAAAAACTTTACCATTTTTTTTTTTTAATTTGTTTTAAATTTAATAGGAGGCTGCAATGACCTTATAAATGGTTCGTATCAAATTTTTGTAATAATCCATGCCAAAACTTATTGGCACGTCAGTCTTTGACATATTTTTTTATTGTTTTCCCTTGTATTCCTTTGCATTTGTTTTTATTTAAGTTCTCAAAATTCCCACTATCTCTTCTTAAAAAAGAACTAAGGTATTTCACAAGAAAAAAGCTTAATTTAACCTGAAAAGTTTTCTAATCAAATAAGTTTATTAAAACAATATTTATTGGAACATTTTGTAATCTTATAGTACGCAAATCTATTGTATTGTAGCTATCTATGTTGTTATCTTCTAATGATAAAGCGGGAACGTTTTGTAAATTTCTTTTAAAAATTTGAAACCAAACCAATAAAATACAGAAGAAAAATACAGATTTTTTTCTCCCAGGAATTTATCAAAATTCAATAACATACTTCAAAACTTTTTATCTGTACTGTATATAAAAAAACGATAAATTTATATAAAAAAAAAAACGCTGAAATTTTTTTTATTTATTATCGATTTATCTATATTTACTCTTTTTTGTTTTTTTATTAAATTTTAATCATAATATAAATGAGTAATTAATTTGTTTTTTATTTTTTAACTTTATAATTATATTGTCAATGATTTCATTCAAAAATGCCATATAATATATTTTTAGTCACATTACTTATTTTTATATCTTAGATTTTACAAAAAAAAAAAAACTTAACCCCGATTAAATGCGTTTTCTTTATTATTTAACTAATTATGATCAATGATTCACTTTTAATTTTATTTATTATGTTTTTTATATTTCATAAAATTTATAAATTTTTCTTTTATTAAAAAGTTTTTGTTTGTTAAAGTCTTAAAGTTGTTTTTATTTTCAAAAATCCCAAAAAAAAAAACCAAATAGTAGAAACAAGAAAATCAGCATTGAATTTTACTATACAATTCTTACTGATAAACTTTTTGACATTATTGAAGGTTCAAAAACTGAACCAAATATAAAGAAATTAATGTGAAATTTATATTTATTTATTATACAAAGAAGTCAAAATCAAACTAGAACTATAATAGACATATTATTTTTATTTCATAAGCTATTATTAATTAATCTAAAAAATTAATCACTAAAAATGAAGCGATAAAAATAATAATTATAACAATTATAATTTTTTTTTCATATTGATTAATTAACACTTTTTTTTTTAACATTTTTAACATTAACATCTAAGATAAATGTTGTTTTGTGAAATTTAAAAAAAAATAACACATATATTTACTATATTAGTTTTAATTTCCGCTACTGAAATGAAATATTATAAATATAAACTATTTAAATATATATGATCTGACTGTTCCATTCAGCTTTAGTTAAGTTAAACAAGCAATAAAAAGAGATAGAAACAAATCGGTGTAATGGGACCTCGGTGGCCTAGTGGGTAAGAACGTATAAAATATGCTGCAAACACCGATGGAGTGTGGGTTCGAATCCCACACACTTCGTAAGAGTTATTCCCCCTTACGACATTTACAGCCACGCCTGAATAGGAAAGGCTGTGTAATTTCCTCTCCACATTTATGTGGCAGAGATATGCATTACAAAAAAAAAAAAAAATCATAGTAAGATATTATTACTAATATTAGATTTTAGCAGAAAATCAGATTTGTGTACTATATGCAAAGTCTTTGAGGAGCAAACAGTATAACTTCGAAGAGTGATTGAGCAAGTGAAAAAAATAAAACATATCTCAATATTGGGAGACTATTTTTAACAGTTACTGAGATACTTGGGATTCTTCTCTAAAATACTTTTCTTAATTTTTAATTTATAATTTTGAAACTATTTTACATAGAAGAAAACTTTGTACCACTTATTGAAGCATTTATTAAAGCATTTATCATGAGAAAGCGTTATATATAACAAGATTTTTTCTTGTACCTACTGTTAAGTAAACCATTAGAGTAAGTTAACATGGGATGCATGTAATAGGATACAAACATTTGATTGGTTTATATATATGTAATTAGAAAATATATATCGTATACATGACATGTTCTCCCTTTCGCTCATTTTAGATGCAAAATTTTTTGCATCCTCTATAAGAAGCATACAAGATGCATACAATACAAGATGATTTTGTTTTAACGTCAAAGATAGACGTTAAATCAAACGCCAATAATTTTAAACGTTAAATATTTTGAAGATGCATATAATAAAAAGGAAAAAAATTGCAATGGTTGCTATTGGTTTGCAGTTAATATTTTCATTTCAGGCATCATTTTCATCACAAATTACTTTAGAAGCTACTAATTAATTTTATATGTGTATTAATAAATTATATTTAGTTTATATTATGTCGCCGTATTGCAGGTCGTGAATGAGTGGATGCATAATGGATTCAAAATATTCGTTAATATTACCAAAGATTACACGAAATGTAACCGAAATAATTTTAGCATCTGGATGCATGTATTCCATTTGAACTTACCCTTATATTACATAAATTAAAACAATTAATTTAAAATATTGTATTAAGATAACTTCTTATTACTGAAAATAAAAAAAAAATTCCAAAAACTTAAATGGCTTCTAAAGAATTCCGAATATAAAATGATCGTGTTTGATTTTCTTTTGATATACATAACATGCCATAAAATTTTAAACTTTTTAAAAAATTTATTCTTAAACAAAATTTTTCTATTTCGATTAAATTAGAATTTAAATAATTTTAAATTACAAAAAAAGTTTCATATAGTGTTTGAAAAATTTTTTTTTTTTTTTTCCATATTTTAAATATTATCTCATGCTTTAATTCAATCATCTATTAAGTAATTTTAAATATGTATTAATAATTAATTACTAAATTTAATGATCTCACAATAATTTAAACACCATCATCATAGCTAAATTAATGAATTTTATTTTAAGAATAATTTTTATTTTTGTTTTTTATTTGTTGCTTTATTTTCATTTTTTTTTTTTTTTTTGTTCAAAATTAAAAAATAAATTAATTCTAAAATATCAAGTTTAAATTGAATTAAAAAACACAAAAGAAAAAATTTATTGTGAAAAAGTAATGAAATCAAATAGTATTTTATTATAATATTAATAAATGTTTTCTTTTTAACTTTTCTAACTAACATAAATATTTTTTTTTTTTCGTTTAAATATTTTCACTACGAATTTAAATTTCACCTTGAAAAATTAAAAAAAAAAAAATTAATTTCTATCAGTCAAAAATTAACAAATTACGAATATAAATTATAAATACAAGATGGTAAAATTTTTTGTAATAGAAAATAACAGTAAATTTTATATTATTTAATTTCCCGCCAAAAAACTAACATAGAAATAAATTACTTAATAAAGGCACATTTCTCTCCACACTTTACCACCACTAACAGTATCCCAATTTAATTATTAAATATAAACAAATACCGGTACATACATATACTAAAATTCAATAATACCGTTGTTTTTTTTTTTTGTTAGTTTTTTTTTTATTTAAATATTTAATTAATTAATTAAATATAAAAAAAAAAGAAAAAACAAAAGAATTGGTTTCAATTAATTCAATTTAAATCTATAAAAAAAAAAAACTAAAAAAAGCAATAACAACATTAAATTTATTTATTTATTTTTTTTTTTTTTCTCTCAATTCCACGTTTTTTTTTTTTTTTTTTTGTTTTTATATTACACTATTCAGAAGGTAATAGAATATATTATATTATGTTTTAATTCCATTTTGTTTCTAACACAATATTCAACTCTCACCTCAGGTACATATGTTAATTCGGGTTTTGTTTTTAAAATATAACGACCGGTTACGTTATTATATTCGGTATAAACTTTATCAACAAATTTTTGTATATTTATACGATAACTTTCCGAAATTGTTTTATTACAAATTTGTGATCTGATCTCATTTATGGTGAACACGATTATTATAAAAGCTTTTAAAATTAACATTCTTGTTTTTTTTTTCTTCTTCGTGAGTAATTCTTTAAAAAAAAAAAAAACTTAATTTAAACTTTGATTTTTTTCGTTTTATTTTCGACTATTAATTTTTTTTTTTTTTTTTTCTGTTCTTTCGTTTGAACTTTAAAGACCGACTCTCAGCTCTTGACTGTTTTGTTTTGTAGCGTTTTCGAACAATGATCAAATCATACTAGTAGCATCCGAAAATAAAATAATTATATTACTTCCGTTTCAATACGAAAATATTATTATTTATTCTTTCTTATTATTTGTAAAGTATATTTTGTAGAATAGTTTTGAATGAATAAAAAATATTGTACATTATATATATTGGGTATATGGAAGAAAATAAAGTTATCAACTTATCAAGAATTCTCTGTCTATTTTTGTTTTGTTATTTTTGTTTTTTATCATTTTATTTAAAAGAGAGACAAAATTTAAAAAAAAATTTTTTTGTTTTTTTTGTAGTAATTTTAAAGTTTAAAATGAAATGAAAAATTGAAAGAAATATAATAGTAAAAAAACACCAAGCAGAATTTTAAAGTCTAATAATATCTACACATAGTATAATTGCAAAAGATATTTAGTTTTCGTTTTGGATAGTTAATAATATAATGGAAATTTAATGATACTAAAACAGAAATTTTTTAAAAAAATGTTATTTTTTTTTTAATTTATTTAATTTATTGTTTGGTTGCATTTTTGGCAAAAATATTAAATTTTTTATTATTCATTTTAAAATTATTTATAAATATATTATCTATATAGCAAAATAATCGATGGTTACATAATCAGATAAAGTTAAAATTACTTGAAACCATGAGATATAATCAACACAACCTATGAGTTGTATAAATATAAAATATGACAAATATAAAATATGAGTATAATTCAAAATTAGGAGTGCCGAGCCCCGACTAACATTATCAGATGTTACACAGAGATGGTAAAATATTAAAAGAGTTTTACTACAGTAGTAGCTGTTTTAATATTTTCTAAAGATCATTAAACAAAATAAATCATTTAATAATGCTCTGTAACCTTATTATAGATTTTTTATTAAAGTTTTTGTATTTTTTTAATTTTTTTTACTTATTTTAAATTAATTTTTTATTTTTTAATTTATTTATTTTATCATAATTTAGAGTCATAAATTATGATAATACTTTTTATTTTTAACTGTGAATTATACGAATTTAATTTAAAATATTTTTTGTTAAAACATAGTCTACATTTAAAATTTTTATTTTGAAATATCTGATAATTTACAAATTTTTATTATTTTTATAAACATCGAAAATTTCTATTAGAAATATTTATATTATTTATTTAGTAATTTAGATTTGGCCTATGGCTAAAGTGGGTAAGTAAGTAGGTAGGTCGGCGATTTGTAAGACAAAAACTATCGAGTTTAAGCCGCGGTCGGGGTAAAATATTATACTCGTACCGCAACTACCATCTAGAAATCAATGATTGGTTTATTTCCTCATTGTATGTGATTAATGATTATGATAAAATCTCCAAAGAAAACTAATTTAATGGTCACTAATTTAATATCCCGCAATAAAAGTTTCTAAAAATAATGCTAAACTAAAAATATTATATAATAGAAACAGGTAATTATTTGTAAATTCTAGTCATGAAAGTAAATACAGGGTGGTCCAACTTGACCTGACAGATTTGAAATGCTTATATTTTTTTTATTTTTAAAAGTTTTTTATTTTATTTTTTTTGCAAATAATAAAGAATTTTATAAAATTTTATAATGTCATCATACTCAGTACAAGAACGGGTAAATATTGTTGAATTTTATTATGTTTCCAGGCGATCAATTTTTTGAACAATCTCAATATGAGCGATGGAGCACATTTTCATTTAAATGGATATGTCAGTAAACAGAATTGCCGAATTTGTGACATATGCCCTCATCCTGTACTGTATAATAATCCCATTATTAAGTCATCTGATATTATTCTTCCTTATATTTTTTAAACTAAAATGAAATTGTTGCGTATATTAAATTGTTGCGCTCAATTGTTTATATTGTTGCGCTCATAAACAAATTATAAGTAAATAAAATAACAAGAATATAAATTTTAAAAATATAAAAAAATGTACAATATCTTAACTAAATATAGAATTTTTTACTTCAACATAAAATTAAAGGTTTAAACATTTTCCAATTTATTTACACTATATAATTAAAATTATACCTATTACTTTTTTATATCTAACTAAATTTTAATTCGAAATATAATAAATTTAATCATAAGTTGAAATATTAAAAATTTACATGATTTTTATTTAACTATTAAAATTTTAAATTATCACCATACACAATTCATAATCCTTTAGAATTTTGTCTTCATTAAAAATAAATCTTAATAATTTTTTATTGGTTATATATAGAATGTAGAGCAAAATATCAATAAGCGTTCATCGATGTACCTTTTTAGAAGTTTTGTTTTTGTTATATGCATATAAATAACACTAACGTGCGGTTATACATAAAACTGAACGTGTTAAATCTCGCCGTGATACAAAATTAAAAAAAAATCTAAAGTCAAACCTTTAATCAACTATTTATAAAGCATTAAAAACCCAAATTAAATACTAAAATAGCTTTACAAAAGTCATGACCTTTTCTTAAGCCGTAACGTTACTCATTCGTTAAGTTAAGCATTAATGACACTTTTGAAATCGATTTGCTTTTAAGTATGTTATGCAAGTATGTTATAAATATTTTAAATCTTCTAGGCCAAATTTAAATACTTAATAAAATATATGAGCTCACAAAAAAAAAAACACTTTGAACAAAATTTATATGATATATTAAAATTTTAAGTCATAGAGTCATAGACAAAAATAAACAGAAAAAAAGTGTCATTGCAAAAAGAGAAAAAAAAGCGGGTAGGCAAAAAACATTTATTGCAAAATTTATTTATTTTTTGTTTTCTTGATGTCATAAAAACCAAAACAGAAAAGCAAACAAATTAATTGTATAACTCTTCCATTTAAAAATTTCCAAAAATTAATTATAGGAAATAAAAAGAATTTAATTAATGAAAATGAATCTTATATAACCTTAAAAAAAAACGAGCCAACAAAATTTTATTAAAAGATTAAAATCTTACAACAACACAAAAATGCCTTTTTTAGCCAAATAAATTCTTGTTTTTTTTTATTTTAATATGATCTTTCAACTCTTTTTTTTTTCTTTTTTTATTATCAAAATCTAATATTTTATAATTAATTTAAGTTAAATATTTTTAAATATTACAATAAATTCTCATAAAATTTTCATATTGAATTAATGAGTTCAATATAAATAATATGTATAATAATTAAAAAAAGCTTTTGTCATACGTATTAATAAGTAAGTAAAAACAAGGCAGAATGTAAACTAACGGTTTTTCAAGGCGCACATTTCGAAAAGACAATACAAACTGTTGTGACTCTGTAATTATGAATTGTGACTCTGTAATTATGACTTTTTTGAAATTTTAAAGCGCTGTTTAAGTCTGGAATTCTATATAACTGATAAAACCCATTGACACACGTAAAAATATATTACTAAAGCTTTAATTTTTATGTCTTGCCGAAGAAAAATTTGTACGGGTACCTAAGTTACAGATGTCTAAATTAACTAATATCTAACTAATTCTAAAAATTATTTCTTGTCTCAAAATTTTAAGTTCCCATCTAAAAGCGTGCCGGAGTTAGGACGGAAGAAAAATCATGCCAAATTTATTTTTCACATAACGGTAAATTTAAATTCTAACTTTAAAAAAGTTTTATAATTTTGTTATGATTTATAAAGATAAAAAAAAGTCCTTTGAAATGACGTTTTTAAATTGAAAAAAAAGTTAAGCAGAACATGAGATATACACATTTAAAAATAGAGCTTTTTCAAAGTTTGAGGGGCTGTAGCTCCGTAAGGAGTGAGACCACATGAAAAAGTTATACTACAACATTATATTTTTATTTTTTATGACCGGATGATCCCCACCCATCCCATGGTTGAAATTTTTTTTCTCTATCTTTAACGGTGTAGAAGTTTTGTAAACAGACAGACAGAGTAAAACTGATAGGCACATTTTTTCAAAATTTTTTTGGAAATATGCTAAAAAGTATGTGTTCACATGTTCAATTAAAAAATTTGTAAATATGAATTAAAAAAGTTTTTTTTATTTTGAAAGAAAAAGTAATAAAAAATCGTTAGTGTATTGAGTAGTCGCTCTTTAAAAACGACAAATAGAATTTTCAAAAAGTGTAATATTGTAAATAACGCTTAGCTGATAGTTACATATTTATTTTTAAATCAAATTTTTTAATGAGTTTATTGTGATATGAACAAGAAATGCTATGTATGTATTATGCTTATTATAGCGGCTATGTATGTACTATGCCTATTCTTATAGTGTTATGCTTATTTTTGCCTATGAGTTTTTGTCTAAAATTTTAGTGTACCTATCATATAAATTTTGTTTGAAGTTTTTCATGATAAATAAATCGTCTCACATCAAAATCAAGTTAAAAGTTACAGAATTACGACCACTTGAAAAGTAGAAGAGTTATCATTTATCAGTATCACTAACTTAACATTAAGCATTAATAAAAAATTAACTTTAAATTTCATATTTTTATTACTTTTTTGTATTAGTTAATTTAATTTATTTTAAGACGGGACCTAATCGTATATCAAAATAAAGCCCTTTAACATACTAAAATGAATATAACATTAAATCTAGCTCTAATATTATTCAGATATAAAGA
Organism: Poecilobothrus nobilitatus; assembly: GCA_947095535.1. Taxonomy (NCBI): domain Eukaryota; kingdom Metazoa; phylum Arthropoda; class Insecta; order Diptera; family Dolichopodidae; genus Poecilobothrus; species Poecilobothrus nobilitatus. Next base: position 201,547,010 of record OX352774.1, read on the forward strand.
CACTCTTTAAAAATAACCGATTCTAAAAAACTATATAGGTTATCATTAGTTAAAGAATCATAATATTATTTTATAAATATGTGAGCTAAGATCGAGTTGGATTAATTTGAAACTCAATTCGAACTATCGTTTTATATTCATATGTATATCCAACCAAACATAAACAACTATAAAAATGATCTGCCTTCTTTACTTATTTATTCTCTATCTTTCTATATTTCCAAATTAACATACAGATTAATTTTTGACTTCATCATTTATCTATTTAAAGTTTTAAAATTTTAATATTTATCTATTCACTATTGTATACATTAACTACATAAAAAACAGGTCTATGATTCACTTGAGCGGTTCACAATATAAACTTAATTTTTTGTTATTTTTTTTTTAGCTGACTTCAAATGGTTTTCGCTTTCTTTACTATTCTTTTATACCTATTAGCTATATTTTTTTTTTGTTTTCATTTCACTCTCATTGTTTGTAATTTAAAAAAAAATATTTTTTTTTTCTTTCTCTTTTCTTCTCCCTCATATTTGCAATTTTTATAACATTTTGTGCCAGAAAATAAAATATCAGTTAAACATACAGAACAAAATGATATATTCAAGCTTAGTTAATGATTAACATTTAACAGTAGATACTGTAATCAGTTACATCACACTGCTGGTGACCAATAGATAGCCTACCGGAATAAATTTGCATATTTGATTAAAATTATTAAAAAGAAACAAATGAAAATAAAGAGAAACAAAGTTTTGGCGGTATTGAACTATTAAGTGCGTAAAAGAATAAAAAATAAAATATATGTATGGTATACCTCCAATCATAGAAACCATCAATTTATTTAAAAAAAAATCAGAATGTACTGATAAGTTTATAGTGAATGATATTATATTAAAGTGACCAGACATGCGCAATTAAATAAACGTATTCTAAAACATTTAAGATATCGAGGGCTTAACTTGAAAACGCTATATCCAACATTAAAAATTTTCATAAAAATTTTACAAAAATATTTTGCTGTATATTAAGGTCTACTTTTTCTCACTTTGAAATTTTCCTAACATTTTGTAGTATTTTACTTAAACCGTTATATTTTCGTCTACGATAGTATACAGGAACCAATTTTTTAGCACATTGTGGGATCTACTATTGTCTTTAATAAATATCTTGCTTCGTCATAATCAGTGCTACTGTTTCTGAGATATAGCAGTTCAAACGGAAAATGTTGGTATAAAAAAAAAAATTTCTCTAGGCTTTCTAGAAAAGACTATACTTTATAAATTTTCAAAGACATCCTATATATTGTTAGAAAGGTCTATTTTCACCCTTTCCAACGGTATATAATAAGTATGGTCCGGGTTGGTAAATAGTCCCACCAGAGGTTAGAAATTCGAAATTGAAACAACAATTTTAATAAAAAATACAATTTCATACTTTACATGCTTAAATGACGAAAATATCTCAAAATTTGTTAGATCTATAAATCATTTTAGTCCCAAAAGTAAGGTCTATAAACAATCCCTAAGATGTTATACCTAAAATTATTACAGGTTGTCTCATTTGAGTACAGAGTGTTTAAAACAAAAAAAAATTTTTTTTAATATGCACTTTTTCAATATATCATTTTAAAATTAAATAAAACGGTATCTTTTTTGTGAATACATTTTTTTCTCCCTATTTTTCTCTTTCTAGGAAGCCCTCATTGGTTGCTCTGGTCCTTTTTGTTTTTGAGTTATGGTAAAATTCTTTTGAAAAGAGTAATAAAACAAAGTCAATTTTACCCTAATAATACCCTAAAAACTGATTATAGCCAGTGGTAATGCAAGAAATTTCAAATATTTCCAATAAAATGAAAAAAATATTCTCTAAATTTATTTTATTCATTATATTGAAAATATTTTTAAAATCAAATGTCAGAAATTTAAATTCGACATTTTTTGTTTAAGGAAAGTGGGAACCAAGAACCCGAACCAGGAACCCCTTGATAATGTCAGATTCTTACTGACCAAACCACTCCTCCCCTCCCTTTAACTAAAATAATGGTATACAATCTGTAACTGATAACGCAATAAATTAGCTAGGGAGTAGGAATAGGAAAGGATAGGATAAAAATAATATAATCATGTGTATTATTTTAAATTAATAGTAATTAATCATAAGCGTAAATGCGTTAAAGAATATAATTCCTCACTTTCAACATTATTGTATATCATTGCATAAAAACATTATAAATTTTAACGTTTAAAACGCTGACTTCAAAAAAAGAAAGTTTGCAAATTTCAAAACAACTTATATTGTACCATTTACAACTGAACCTTAACAATTGTAAATGTTTGGATAGTCCCAACTGTACAGTAACTCATAAAGTGCTTACCTTTACCTCTTAGACAAAAACTTTTAAAACGCTTAGATCTTCCTGCTTATTCTAGATCGTCATTTAATTCAAGAACTTTTTTCTCCATAGGCTTTAACAGCTAATTAAGAAAAATTATTAATTAAGTTTTAATGTTATTAGACAACTTAATAGAACGTGTACTAAAGATTCAGCTAAATTATTACCTATATATACTACCTTATACATATGTTATTTTTGTATTCGTAATTTTTCTTAAAAAATTAAAGTAATAAAATAACAAATATTTTTTTCCCCCATTATTTATATGATATGGTCACTTTAAATAAAAATTACAATACGAAACAATATGGAATAGAGTTGTCGTTTTAGATTATTAAAAATGTATTTTATTCTACAACTATACAACAAAATTTTATTTTACTACATGGCAATTTCTTATCATTAATAACAATAAAAACAAAGATTATGTGCACTTTTTTTATTATCAATTTTTCAGTTCCAATTTTTATTTTTGTTATTTTGACGTTTTATTTTTATTTTTTTTTTTCTGTTTTTTTTTTTTTTCTTTTTTTTGTTTTTGATAGCACATTATCAATTTTTGTTTTTCTAATGTTTTCCTTTGATTTTATTAAAGAAATTCTTTTCTTAATGGAATATTAAAAATAAATTTCAAGCTGGTGGGTCGTTATGGTGCATTCTAAAATAACGGAATAATATTCTTATCAATATTATAAACATATACACACAATTTAATATTGTAAAGGCGACACATTGTGCGTTTGTTTTATTTTTATTTTTTATTTTTACATATACTTAATATTACTATAATACATAATGGTGGTGCTATGACCATTTTAGTACATATTGTCATAATTTATAATGATGATTATTACAGAAATATTATTATGTTTTAGTCGGAATGATGGCGATTCTTTATATTGTTTATAGTGTTCATATTAATTTCCATTTTTATAAAATTTTTTCTTTTATGAAATTTATGTTTATGACACTCATAATTTTATCAAATAGTGTGTAACTCTAATATATGTAGAATAAAGATAATACATACTAAGTAATTTCAAAAAAAAAAAAGAAGAAGAATTGTTTTTTTGCAAATATGGTCTGTCAAATATAGGGAGCTATTAATCAATTATTTTACTTTTAGAAAAATAAATAAATTTTTATTATAAATTCAAATTATTTTATTGTTTTTTTTTTTCAATTATTTCTTTTTTTTTATTTAAAGGTATTTGAATTACATGTGCGTATACACATTTGTACATACATATAATGATTTCATATTTAGTATAACTTTCAAAGTGATAAGTGTATAGAATTTAAATGAGATAGAACTTTGTATATTATGAATAAAGCGAAATGATAAATACTTTTGGCATTTTCAGGGCAATAATAATAAAAGATAAGTTTTTCTTATTTTTTGATTGAAAACAATGAAAAAAATTCAAGAATTAAAAATTTGAATCATAAATTGAATTTAAAACTATAATAAAAGAAATTAATTTTTACTTTAAAATATACACTATGGCCCTGATTTCGATAGTCATAAAAAATGAAAAGAAGCTATACTCATATATACTCATTTAAAACGTAAAATTTTCTCATTTTGAAATTATTAAATGAGTGCTTGTAAAAATAGATTTAGGAAAAAATTATAAAGTATTTTATTTATATTTATGTAAATATAGGCATTTTTATAAGAAACCTATGACTATGCGATAGCATAGGTAGCAAGAAAGCCCATTATTTTATGAATTAGAAGTCGTTTCGACATGATTTAAAAAAAGGTACTCACCGATTTTGTATTAAAATGTATGTAAATATCATAAAAAAAATAAAAAAATTCAAGTTTACAGCCCGCCCGAAAAAATTTTTTTTACTTTTTTCTATTACAGTATTGGGAACTACGTTTTTTAAATCATATTGGTATTAGTCCAAATTCTTGCTCCCAAGATACGAAGCCTTCTCGAAAATAACAGCAAGTATTTTTAGAAGTCAGTATTTTTTGTTCTTATTATGCAGACAATATTATTTAATAATTTACCAGCATTTAATTTTTTACTTAGCTTTTCATTTCTTTGTTTAGCCAAAACCTCAAAATAAGAAAAAAAAAATATAAATCATTTTAATTTTAAATTCCATTTCATTTTCCCCGACTATCGAAATCACAAAAAATTATTAAAATTCGAAAAGATAATTTAAAATATCAATAAAATTTAAATTAAAAAAAAAATATTTATTGCAAAAATTACAAATTCTTCTATCAGAAAAAGACCCACTTTTTATAGTTTTATATGTAAACAAAGGTGTGTATTTGTTTTTTCCTAAAGGAGGTGGGAATCTTCTAAAGACACCAAGAATTTCTCCTTTGTGGTATCAGATTCTTACTGACTAAACCCACCTTCCCCTTTAGCCAATATAACGGGATAAAACTCCTACCTGTTAACGCAGTATAAAGTATATCAGAAGCATTAGCAATTTTTCCACATAATTATTGGTATTTTAATCATTGGAACCAAGATTATATTAGAATATTAAAGAGGTATAAATTGCTTTTCTTGAGACTGAAATAAAAAAAAAAGAAATAGCGATATTTTGATGCAGATTATTTGTGCTCTCCCCATATTACTACGCTTTGAGATTTTTGCCTTTACTTATAATACTTTTGTTAGTTCTAGTACCTTTAAGAAATTAAAGCTACTGGCAATTCATCTTCGAAAAAGCAAAATGCTCTTTGGTAGGTACTTATATCTTGCTCGGAGCAAATCTTCATAGTTTTTGAATATGTGTTTTGGAGATTCTTCTTCTTCTTCTTGACAGAATCTGCATCTACCGTAATTCTCTATTCCAGTTTTCTTTAAGTGTCCCTTTAGATTCTAGGTGGTCTAAAGTTTAGAATATAAACTCAGTCGCTTATGCATATTAAACTAAACATTTTAATCATTCACTAAGGTGTTACTTACTCGACTGAAAGAATTGTACAAGACTATCAAACCCAAATATTATACTTTGTACACCATCCCTTATCTTATGTAAGAATTATTTAATTTATTTATTTTATATTACGATAAAATTTATTAAGACATCAATAAATTATTAATATTCGATATGACCTGACTGTAGTTCAAATCCAAGTAACAAGATCTTTCGATTGAAGCTCCATAAGCCATTTAATTTGATACCATCATAATTTATTATTATTTTATTATTATTTAATAGTTTTGGTTAACTTCATTATTCTTCAATGATCAATATGTTTTTCAGTATAATATCCAAAGTGTATCAAATAAGATATATCGAATTGAAAGTAGTCCTAATCAAACGTTATTTATAACTTTATTTTATATCTAACATATTACGTTCTCGTTTTATTAATAACTTTAACTATGAGTCATTTTTTTTTCTCTTTTTTTAAAAAAAAAGCTTCAACTTTTACTTCATACTTTACTCTAAATACATATGTGTTGTATTTAAAAACATCTGTAGTATTATTTTATTCATATTAGATCACTTTTATTTACTTTTAGATAAATATCTAGTTACTTTTAATGTACACCAAAAATAAATAATTAAGTTAATTTAATGTCGTCATTTTTGCCATTTCATTCATTTTTTTCCTAAACAATTATGTTGTATCTTTGGGTATACTGGGATTGCTTTTAGAGTTAATTACCTTGAAAAAGCTTTTCAACTTTACTATAAATGAAAGTAAAAAAAATTTTTTTCTTTAAAAAATTTTTAATAGAAATGTTAAGAATTGATAAAAAAAAAATAAAAATAATTAATTGCTTAAATTTAAAAAAAAAAACTTTTAAAGAATTTTTAATTGAAGTTTATTCGGGTTTTATTTCAATTTGTTTCTTCAAGTTTTAGGCTGATTGTTAAAATTGAAATTCTAATATAGATAAATTTTAGACAATTAAGGAAATCATACAAAAAAGAAAAAAATTTAACCGAAAGTGGTAATAAAAAAACAAATTAATAGATCCGGTATATTCATAAAAAGTACCTACCCATTAAATAATATTAAACCGTGTATACTATTTGAACTGAAGACTATTAAAAGGAAAGGAAGGCTTAAATCGTGGAAGAATTTTTAATTAATTATTTTATCCCTTTAAATAAATTTTTTTGTTAAAGTTTATAGGACTATTTGAAAATTGAAAACAAACATTGAAACCTTATTGTTACGCACCCCTTTTTAATGTTTGATTACCTATGAAGTTAACTTATAAATATATATATATATATATATATATATACATACATACATGCAAAAACTAAATCTTATATTATCATTTAATATTTATTTATTGAATTGAATTGCGTATACCAATACAAATGATTAATTTCCAAGTGAAGTAAAATTAAATTGAAGAGCTTTTTAAATGTAAATAGATTTGATTCTAAAATGGTACAGAAAAGAGATAGATTAGATGCGCTCTAACAGTAATTAAAAATTAGTAAGACAGTTGAATTAAAGGTTTTTAAAGAATCACATTTTGAAAAAAAAAAAAAAAAAGTTTTTAGAAGTATGATTATTTTTTCATCAAAACTTTTTACATAAGAAAAAAGTTGTAAAATTCAACAGATATTTTCTTCAATTTTAAGTAAAACATATATTAAAACATAATGTTAAAATTTTAATTCATATATATTATTTTGCATCAGGTGCCCAAGTTAGGGTTTTTTTTTTTGAAAATGCAGAGTGCATACGCATTTCGAAGTTACAACAAACATTTTTTTTTGTAGATAACAAATATTTGCAGAAATGCCAAAACAAAAATAAATATTTGCAGTAAAAAAAGGTTCTAAGTTAAAGCTACTCCTAAAGCTCTCTATTCATTAATAAAAGAAAAATAATCGGCACTGCAAAATTTACTAAAGTTTTGCAAAATTTTTGTGCAGTTCAACATTTTCAAATAAATTGCAATGGTATAGCTTTTCATTTTCATACATACTTCTTTTGCAGTTGTATCAATTGTTGGTAAATAACCATTACTTCACATTAGTTAAAAGTTAGAAATGCATTTTAAAAAATACCCATATATCTAAAAATAGACTTATGTCTAAAATAATATTAAATTTTTGGGCCATTTAAGTTTATAAACAGAGATGAATACAACATTAGTTTTTTAAAATTTAAAGATTCTGATTAAAAGTGTTCCGGAAATACGGAATAACAATAATTTGGCAAAGTATTGGTTCACGTACAAATACTCAACGAAAACGATAACTCATCAATAACTTTTGAATGTTTCTTTGTTCTTGAGTGTTTTTTTTTTGTTGGAATTAAAACATTTTATACGAATTATGGATCTGGCTTGATGTATTTTATAGATTTTATTAATTTCGTAACTTTTCTAAGAAAAAATTTACCCATTCTATTATAATTTTTTTTATAATATGTAACGTACAATTAATTCTGGGAGCATGTCAGTTTACCTAAATCCATTTCTCAAAAAGACATTTCATCCTGATTTTATTTGACAAAAAGACTTTTAACAAAATGCACACTTCATAAAATAGTATTTAAAAAAACAAAACATGCTTTATTGTTGAAATATGTATATAAAAACAATAATTAGTTAGGCGGGGAATTTTAAAATTAGGCGAGGTGGTTATAAAATCACTGTTATAATCATTTTTCAAAATAAATGTGTACCTATAGTGTTTGCAAAGAAAATATAATTGTCAAAATATTATTTTACAAAGTTTGTCAATATGTTAAATGGAAAGTTGCAAAATGTCACTTTTTTTCAAAATATATTAGGCAAAAATAACGTTTTACTATTTAAAAGTGGCTAAGTGTTCATAAAAGCGTTAGTACTTCTGATATTATGCATAGGTATCTATATTCTTACAAGATTTTTATGGTGTCAAAAATTCTTATAAATCATTTGTATTCCTATGCAACTGAAATCGTAGTTCAAAAAGTAATTGGCAATAGTTGGCCATAAACTTTTATAATTAAAAAGCTAATAAATGTTATTTACATTATAACATTATAGCGCCTTATTTCCTAACTTGTCATATTTATGTATTAGATACTAAAATTATAACATAAATCAAATTTGTTACTCGTTAGCTTAGATAAAAAATATAACATATTGTATCACTTTTTCTTCCTATCGTGTTTTCTTTCTTTCTTTTGCTTTTGGAGGTATTTCCAACAACGTGTTACCATAGTTTTAAATAATCGTATTTCAGCAAGTTAATACACGTTGCAGACTTTTTCCAGCTTTTGTGTCTATATGAGCATAACTCTGACTCATGACGTAGTGGTTAAGTCGCCAGCCTTTCAATCGGAGGATGTTGGGTTCAAACCCCGGTCGATATAAATAAAAAAAAAATGTAATAATTTTATATCGTAATAATGTATAATATAATAATAAAAATAGTAATAATAATAATAGCTGCTACAGTGGAGCTCCATTGAGGTTGCAGGAAGATGTTATATACTACTGTACCTGTTGTAACGGCTATTGTTACTATTAGCAAAATAGCAATAATAATAGACAGATGCATATCGTTACCTTGCATATTTTCACTCCTAATTCAATGTTTCCGTATTCTATTGTTCTTTCCTTTCCTATTCCTACTCCCTAGCCAAAATAATAATATGCGTTATTATGTAGGGATTTTGATCTTATTATATTGGCTAAAGGAGAAAGTTGCTAAAGGTTTAGTCAATCAGTAAGAATCTGACACTACCAAGGAGAATTCTTGGTATTTTTGGAAGATTCCCAACTATCTTAGGGAAAAAAAATAATGGGTTTCAATTTACATTAATCTTCAGTAAATCCATATTTCCAATTATAATATGATATACTATAAACCTTATATGCCATGTAAAATATTAAATATCTTACAAATAACTTTAAATCGAATTCTTGTTACGAATTTAAAATCGATATATTATCGGGTACATTTTTAACTTTAATATTTATAAAAAAATTTCTATACAATTAATAAAGACTTTTTCTTTAATTTATTTTTAACAATTTTAATATTTAATCATTTGTTTTAAAAAAAAAATTTCCTTTTATTATGTTCATCAAACATTTCTCATCCCCATTTTTTGTTTTAAATTTATAAAATTCCAATGTTTTCTACCCCCATTTTATAAAAACCATTTTTTTTTTAAATCAAAATAATTGATATTGCAATTTTGGGAGCCAAGAAGGTTACTTGTCTTTTAAGGGTACCTTTAAATTTTTATACAAACATTTAATGTCAGTTAACATTAAAAAAAAATTTAATATTTTAAAAATGTTCTTTATTCTTTTTTTTCTAACTTTTTTTTCTTTTTTTTTTTTTTGTTTTATTATGTATTATTATTTTCTATTTATAACATTTCCATTCATTAATATTCAGTAGCATTGTTCTTGAATACAGAAAACAGAACAGAATATAAAAGTTTACCACATGCAAAATATTTTTCCACGAAAAAAAAAAAGAAAGTTTTTTCTTTTCCTCATACGCTCGTTTTCGTTCTCATATAAAAAAACAAACAACAAAACAAAACACATTCTTTTTGTTTTTTAAAGTATCTACAATGTATCATTTTTCCATTATTTATCTATATCTAAAGATACGCGGAAAAGTTTATATTCTCTTTATCTTAAAGTTAAAAATTTGGTGACGACCCCTGTTGATGACAACAATATTGAAGAAAAACAACAACAAACAAAAAAAAAAAATAGAATTTCTATTCCCACTTTTTATCAACTTAACTTAGATAAAAAGAAGCAATCAGCATTCATATTAAAATCTATATATACAGTTACATACAGAGCTAGTTAGTTACGTATCTCTAGTTACCTAAGTAGCTAGTTACCTTTTACACAGTTTGATAAGTATCATCTAATAATGCACTGCCATAAATATTCTAGGCACAGCAGGTGAAGAAAAACAAAAAAAAAAAAAAAAAAAAAATGTAAAATGTAAAATTGCCCTAAAATCAAATATTCTATTCATTTCTATAACAGAATAACGAAGACTTTTCATTATCAATGGTTGGTTGATGATTGAATTGATAAAGAAAATAAAGGAAAGTGAAAAATAGGAGAAAAAAATAAAATAAAAAAGGATGAGGTGAAAATGTATCACATAGATTAGATTTTTTTAAAAGGGGAATAATGTAAAAATGGAAAAAAAATTCAATGTCTTATAAGATTTGTATGTAAATTTAAAAATTGTTTTGTTTTATCTTAATTTTGTTGTTTTTTTTTTATTTTTGTTAATTTTAAATTCAATATGAAAAACTTTTTCTTTTTTTTTTTTGTATCACAAAAATTTTATTTAAATTTAATGAAAATAAAAATACAAAAAAGTTTCTCTCCATTAGTATTCTACATTTTCTATAACCTAAATAGTAATTTTCCTATTAAAATATAAGCGAATTTAAGTTCAGTATAAAAAAAATCAAGGATTAAAAAAATCATGGGTATGAAACTTTATAAATATTTTAGTTTTTCTTAGGGAAAACAAGGCTATAACTTTCTTCAATTTAAAGCAAACTTTAATGAGTTAATATCAAAGTATTTTTATACACATGATAATAAAATAAAATTTTAAATTTCTTTTAAAATTTGATTTCTGCGACTAAGTTTCAAAAAATTTATAAAGTCTAGATTTAAATTACGAATTTTGTCACCCCTTAAACTTTGTTTTAAGCTAAAGTATGTGAATTTTCAACTTAGTTTTTAGTTTTTAATGTATGCTATAGTTTTAGATGACGATTTAATCATTTTAGACCTTTATTTATTTTACAAATTAGGAAAGATTATAATTTTTCAAAATTTTGAAATTTCTGGTTTTAAGAGTTCGGAAAATTGACGAAAATTTTCCGAATAAAAATTTTGTATTGTTTTATAGAATTAAAAACTTTTCAAAATATAGTTTTTTAGTTTAATAAAACTTTATTAATTAAATTGTAACTTATCACATTTGTTTAAATATTAAGTTTTTCTGACTCCACATTTTAAATTATTGTTATAAGTGTTTCGACAGGCACGTAAAAATGAATTAAAAAGAATATTTTTTAATTTTTTTTTTTTTAAGTGTGTTTAAGTAAACTTTTCTTATAGATTGAACTTATTTGTAATGAAAATTCGTATAAAAATATTTTTAGTCTAAGAAAAAAACGCAAAAAAAAAAAAACGATTCTTTAGATAGGGAAATATTGATAAAAGGTTTTTTGCTATAGAATGGCTATTAATATATAAAACCAGTTAAAAAAAAAAGATAATATTTAAATATATTTTTAATAAAAATTTATATTGAAACTAGTAGGAATTGCCGTTCATTGGGACGAATTCCAAGCTACTACTAACTGGTACTTGGTTGAATTTGGACAGTATTTTTTAAAATTTTCATCCCCTATAAAAGCAAAAACTTACTTCAGATTACTAAATTGTATGTATGTATATATACAAAACGAGGAAGTAAAACTACTTTTTGTAAATAAACTACATATATTAATAGAAAAAGGGTTGTTTTAAAATTTGTGTTTTTTTTTTTTTGTTCTGTAAATCGAAATAACAAATTACAATCCTCTTATACTATGTTTTCTACGATACTTGTGATCCTCTCGCCAAAAGAACTATTCCTAAAAATATTCCAACGTTTTTTTTTCTTTCAGAATTTTCAACACTTCGTTTTTTATTTTTTTTTGCGAATTGTGACTCAGAAAAAAGTAAAAAATTATGAATATATTTCAAATCATTTACAGCTTTAGAAACACACACACACATTCAGTAAATGAATTTTTTTTTTCAAATCCTAGTAAAAAAGAAAAAAAAAACCCCCCATACCCTGGCCTAGTATAACATAACATAATTTGCTTTGAAAAAAAAAGAAAAATTATAGGTGTAAAACAGAATAATGGGTTTCCTTTTTATTTTTCATTTTCTAATGTTGAATGTTAAAAAAAAAAAAAACAAAAAACGATCGTTAACAAATAAGAAGAAAAAAATGTACAAAATATGAAGCCTACTATTGAAGAGTTTCTGCAAAAGATTACCAGATTTATTTCTAAAAAAAACAAAAAAACAAACAAAAAAAAAATGAAACGCAATAAAATATGAAAATATATTTTTTTTTCCTCTTTTTTTCATTTAAATGAAGTGAAAAGATAAAAAATGAAAAAACAAAAAAAATCAGTTTAATGACACAATTATTTCACGCTACGATACGCTATGGAATTTTAAAATTGGAATTTTACGAAGCGAGTTATGATAGACTGCATTATAAATATATATATGTGTATATTTAGTAAATTTTATAATCAAAAAAAAAAATAAATAAATAAATAAACCAAAAATCAGCAAAGCAATATTAACAATAACTTTAACCTTCAACTTATTTTAATAAACTTAGAATCATATTTATAATCAAAATATTATGTATGTATCCTTCTAACTTATTTCTCATCCAGTCTTAATTCTGCTGAAATTGATTTGAAGCACTGTACGCACTGTTATTAAATGTATCTTTACTGTTTTTAATTCAAATCTCTAAGACAGAAGGTGTGCGAATAAAAAAGAAAAACAAGCCACAAACAAAAAAAAAAAAAACCAAAAACAGAAAAAAAAAAAAAAGATTATAAAATCATCTCAAGTAGAAATTTTTATATTTTAGAAAGAGATAGAATATAAAATTCATATAGAAAGAAATATTTATATAAACGAAATTTAATTTAGGTGAATTTTCTATAACTGTATTACTTTTTTTTTTTTTTTTTTTCAAAATTTTAGAAAACATATAAGCAAAGCGCGGTATATAATAAAACATTTTCAAATTGCCTAAAGAAAATTTTGATTAAAATTAAGAGATAAATTTCTTTTTCTAAATTTTAAGAAACCGCTATGAGATTAAGAAAATATATTTCAGTATCTATAGGATAAAAAGTATCTATAAGGATTAAAATTTATTTAAGTATCTATAAGGATAAAAATTAAATGTTAAATTTTTTTTTTGTTTTCATTTCGGCTTTAAAAATAGAAAAAACATCTTCAGAGCCATCTTGTATTTATTTTCAAATATAGTAGGCTTTGAAATTTTTACTCTATCTATTCCCTTGTAATAAACGAGAAGGAAAATAAACATTTTTTAAGGATAAGTACAAGATATTAATTTTTTAATATTTACACTTTTCTTTAAATTGTTTAATCATTTAAGCCTTTACGACTTAAAACGGTTAAAAACCTTCAAATAACGGTGAGTTTAAATATCATATCACATTTTATCACATTTTATCAATATAAATTTAGTTAAAATTTAATTTCTTTTTCTGTAAACAGTTAGGACTGACAATGACAAAATAATAAGCACATTTTCTTTTTAATTTTTGTTTTTTTTTTTTTTAAACGTGATGAAAACAGGCAGGTAGTTGTTTGGTTTATGATAAATGAATGAAATATCTAAAAATAATTTGTTTTAAAATAAAAAGAAAAAAATGAAAAAGAAAATGAAAAGGAAAAGGAGAACATAAAAAAAATGAAATGGAAAATAAATGAAATTTTCTTTTCATATTTTTTAAAAAAATGGGGAAAAATAACTTTTTTTTTTATATATTTTTTTTTTTTTTTGTTGTAAGGTAGGGTTTTTATTATTTAATGTACAACACATTTCTTGATTATATTCTGATCATTTCTTTCAACAGACTGTGTACTGTGTATGGTAGAAATGAAAATTTTTTAATACAAAAAAAAAAAATGGATAGAATTATTAAAAACATAAAATAAACCTTGATTTTGAACTTGAATACCACTTGAGTATTCAAATAAATAAAGATTAATCTACAATTTTAACTACAATTTTAACTACAATTTTAAATTATTGTATTTTAGTTTTGAAATTTGTTAATAATAACTAAAAATCAGCTTAATATTAAAAAATTTGCTTCTATTTTTAAAAAAAGCTCTGAGTTCAGTTAAAAAATCAATATAGTTTGTAAAACTAAAAGTTTTAAGATTCGGCCATTTCAAAATAGTTATTATGATTGTGAGTTTTTATTTAAAACTAAACTTTATGAAGTTTATGGATAAGGGATTGTTAAAAAAATAATTAACTTTTGCTTTGAAAGTAATAAGAAACTATTTCAGGTGCAGGTAGGTTCATACAAATTGAAAACATTCAAATTTCCGTCCTTAACTAGTCTTAAATGCAGAAGAATAAAAAAAATGTTTGTGTTGAGATATTTTATATTTAATTTCGATAGATCTTATTCCTGCTATAAAACAAATTTTTAATTAAAGACTTAAAACCTCTCAAATTATATACATTGAAAGAATTTTTATTAGAAGATAAAATTAGCCGAAATTAAAAAAAACTAATGGACGGACAACATTTTAAAAATATTGCTTAACTTTATAAAAAAAGTTTTATATATCGGGTTATATATTCAAAATTTTCTTGAATCTTAAACTGCATCATAAAAAATATAAATGTAGGAATTCTCTCAATTCTCAATAACTATTTTATTTTTATAGAATGAAAAATGGAAGATACAATGTCTTCATTTTACCCTTAAAATGTTTCCACACATCAACTCTTTACATTTCAGAAACTCATAACAGTTTTTTTTTTTTTTTGATAAAAGAGCGAAAAATTATAAATTATTATCTTGAATTAAATAGAAAAATAATTAACCGTGACAAATAGCATTTTATTAAATTTATACCTAATAATAATAAATAACAATTGCTTGTTACAAAAATACATTAAATATTATTTATGAACTACCATTAGCATTTTACGCTTTCCTTTTACGTTATGAAAAACTCTTTTTCTTCACAAATTTATTTTATTGTTTCACATTTTAATGTTTATTTATTGTTTTCAAACCAAGTCACTTTGAAGTAATCTTGAACCTTAAAATATTATAGAAGGTGAATTATAGGAAGAAAAAGGTCAACTTTAACTAAACGTAAATCACAATGAAAAGAAAAGGAAAGATTGTCTAAAAACTATAGTTTAATAAGCTAACATCATTGAATTTTTAAACAAAATTTAATTATATCTAATGTTATCTGTATCTAGAAGATAAGAACCATAAGATCCGTATAAGAGGCCAATTAATAAATAATTTAAAAATTTTTTTTTAATTCGTTTCAGTATAAAATTGAACGATGGAATACTTTATTAGGGATCGTTTATCACAATCGTTTTCTTATCAAAATCGTGTTTTTTGGAATTCGGTTTTTTAAAATCCAGTTTTTTTTTAAAACCCGCCGGTTCTCTATATAAAAAACATAATTGGAGTGGATTTTACAATTCCTTTCAAAATCAGGATTATACGCTTTTTGCACAGTATTTATTATGTCTATATGCGATTCTGAATTTGGGGGGATTTTAAAATTTGGATTTTGATAAAACAGGATTATGATAAACCAGCTTTCGTAGTACACCTACTTTATTATGTTTTTTAGCGGGAAAGTAATAATGCTAAGAATGAAAATCATTTACCAAAAATATCAATACTCAGAGTTAAAAATGAAGGATTTTTTTTTTTTTTTAATGCATTTCTCTGCCACATAAATGTGGAAAGAAAATTACACAGCCTTTTCTGTTCAGGTGTGACTGTAAATGTCGTAAGGAAGAATAAATCTTATGTGTGGGATTGGAACCCACACACCTTCGGTGTTTACAGCGTAAAAAATGAAGTAATTGAACACATTTAATAGAAATAAATTGTAAGGTAAGAATAAAACATTAAAGGGTTTATAATTAAAAGATTTATCTAAGGCTTCAGTACATATAATGTAAGTGATACTGTTTAAGGCATATACTGTTTCAAAATAATAAAATTTGATTTTCTTCAAATATAATCACAAATCAATTTTGAATTCATAGTTTTTTTTTTTACGCAAATTTTATAAAGTTTTTAAATAAAATCTAATTATTATATACTAAAATGTTTTCTGTACCTGTATCTGTATTACCTGTATTCAAAGAAATTTCGAATGCATTCTAAATATTTATGGTATTGGTAAAGTTGTATATTATTTTTAGGGGTTAAAAATTTTGAGCTTAAGACTTTAATTCTGAAAATCATTTTTTATATTGAAATTAATAAAAATGGAAGAATTATGATTATAGATACATAATTCAAATTTTAGAACAATATAAGCTAATCAGACCTTTATAATCGCGTATATCAATATATTAATCAAGTTTATGAGTCTGAGGCGCCAGTTATAGCTATCATTGAAATGCTTCCGGAAAAAACGTTACATTGAAAACTTATACTTTTTTTCGTATAGGCGATTATAGCAATCAGAGAAAACTGTCAGTTAAATTATCTATCAAATGGGAAATGAAGGCAAAATAAATATAATTTAAATTGTTGTTAGAGTTTTTTCGATTTTTGATGTTTGCAAAATAAAGTTTTATTATTTTAATTTATTTAATTATTATTGGTAGAAAATGGTACTAATAAAAAATAAAAAAAGATTATTTTATTTAATAATGACATTGGCTGAATTGAGAAGAATAAAAAAGTAAAAATTTTCTAGAATTAATTTTTTTTTACTTTTTTTGAAATTTCCATTTTAAAACAAATAATTTTAAAACTAAACTTAAACAAAATTTAAGTCTAAACTCATAAAATACACTAAATAAACTCATCAGAATTTTTTTCAATGACAAACTGAAATGGGAAGAAATGAAACATATGTCATTGGAACAATTTTGTTTCATTTGCAAAATTACTGATCATTTGATCAGGAAAATTATTACCAATCCGGAAAATCATAAAATTGATTTTTTTTTTAAATATTTAAGTTAAAATTTAAAAATTCGTAGTAGAATTTATTCTTTAGAAATTATTTAATCATTAAATCAACACTTTTGTTAAATTTTATATGTCTTTGATGCAAAAAATTGAAAATAAACATTTTTCGGAAGCATTTCAATGATATCTATAACTGACGCCTTATTTAAATTTTATATCATCAAACAAGTCAAATTTTTCAATATTGTCGAGAAGGATATTCTAATATTTAATAAAAAAAATAAATATTGTTTAATTTTTTTAGTTCAGAAACAATAATTTAAATTTATTGATCAAAATTTTAGTATATATATTAACTTAATACTAAGTATGTATCTGCAACATAAAATATTAACAACAAAACTTTTTATGATTATTCTACGTAGTATTTATTCTACAATATTTTATATTTACCAGAAGTAACATAAAAATTATAAAAAATTTTACAATCATTATTATTCATTTTATATTATTAATAATAAGCTGGTTGTTTATTTTCATCCAATAAATCAATTAATTCAAATTTCGCCATAAATAACGCACTAAATAACGAACAAATTTTGTACAAATAAAATAATCAAGCAATTTTTTTTTATTTCCCCAGTAACAATGAATTTATTAAAACTTTATATTGAAATTTACACTTTATTAACTAATTTTTTAATTAAATATTTTTTAAAGAAAAAAAAACAACATGGAGGAGTGTATAGTTGACGTTGACGTTAAGATATCCGCACGAACATAAAATATACTACTACCATGAAATTTATTTATCTTTTTTTAAAGTTTCAGATATTTCCCTTAATTAAGTATACCCAGTTATATTTATGTAAATATTGAAGTTGTATGACATCTACTTGAACCTGTGACACCAAACCTACAAAATCTTAAAAAAGTTATTGCCATAATGCTTGATCATCTGGTACAAAATTTCAAGTGCCTAGCTTTATTAAGTACCAAAATATGAGCATATAAATTTCTCAGATATCCCTGTTCTGTTAAACTAACAAAATTTTGCAAGTCGTTGGTATGAAACTTAACATCTTTTGGCAAAATATAAAATACCCACCTTATATAGACACTGAATTATTTTCATATAAAAAAAGAATTTGTATGACAACTACCGGAACCTGTTACGCTAGACCAACTAAATTTTTCAAAAGTTAATGTCATATGAAACTTGACTTCTTTTCACCAAATTTTCAGGTATTGCAGATATCTAGCTTTAATAGGCACTGAGTTATTTTCATATAAAAAAGATGTTGTATGTCAGTTATTCGACACCGTCGGTCAAACTTGGTCAATTTAAATAGCACAACTAACAATTTTACAAAGGTAAAAGAAACGGTAAAAAAGAAACCGACTCAAAACAGTTGAGTTATCTTTCGAATAGATGGATGAACACATGTACATAACTAAACCGATTCAGAATTTATTATATGTTTATATGCTAAAATATATATATATATACTTTAACACATAAATCTCGTTTATTATCTCGTTCAGATGTCTGAAACGTAATAGCATATTTATTACAGTTTGAGAACTACGTTTGAACAGGTATAAAAAAAACGTGTTGTGTTTATTTATAATAAAACAACTTTACTTTTTTATACAAAAACTTTTATATATAAATTAAATATATTAAAAAGTTAAAAGCTAAATATTTATTTATTTAATTAAACTTAATTATTTAATTTCTTTCAAAATAAAAACTTTTTAATTGTAAATTTGCAAAAATAATATTTATTTCTCTTCAGCTCAGCTCACTGCAGAAATTTCACAATTTAATTACTCAAAAAAAACAAAAACACATCTCAACCTTTAATACATTCCTTCATATGTAAATAACACCTTTATTTTTCTTAATTCCTTAATTTTTACCTCAAACCATTTTAAATCAAAATATAACTAAAAACCAAAAATAAAAAACAAATGAATGTTTTCTCACTTCTTATCAGTATATTAACATCAGCATCAGATAAGAGTGTATTTTCCACCCTTTCCTATACTAAATTCAGTTTCTTCTGATTATTTTGAATAAATTCTAAGCTTTGTCATTACCGTCTGCTTTGTCATGCCTTGCTTCATTATACTGTAGAAATTATTATGGTGAACTTTAAAACAATGAAAATTGTTTACACCTGCATTAAGACACTTTAATTTGACATTTTTTTTCACTTTTTTTTTTTTTTTTTTCTTTTAATTTTTATATTTTTTTGTTTTGCAGTATACTGTTTATCTTTACCGTATAATCTGTTAACTTTTTAAAGAGTGATCAGGTGAGTTCATTTATATAAAAATGTGTTGGTAAATAACACCTTTTTTTTTTTTTTGTTAAAATAAAGAATTAGTTGATGAGAAACTGTTGATGAAAATAAATTTAATTGTGTGTTATGTTAAAACAGTGACAGAACAAAAGAAATATGAAGTGTACTAATACGAAAATTTAACCAATTTTTCTATTCAATTTTTATTGTTTTCATTGACCGTTGCTTAAATAACTACAAGTCGCTGTTAAATAATATTTTTGTCTAATGATAATTTACTTTGATTGCAACCAATAACCTGTTTGCCATCAATAATGAAGTGGTTATACGTTGGTAATATCAATTTAGGATGTAGAGATATAATTTCTGCACTGGCTGTTAATTTTTTGTAAAGAAAATTTTCTATAAAATAAATTTTGAATTACAAACTACACATATGAAAAAAAAAATGTTTTTAATAAAATTTATGGACATAACTGGATAGATTCAATCAGTTTAAATCCTTAAAATTAAATTATTGTATAATTAATTTATATTGTTCATATTATAAAACGATCAGAAAAATTGGCTAACATTAAAAATCTTATTATGCAAATTAATTAAATTTTTAATATCTTCTTCTTTTTCTTCCTTTTACCTACCTTCCATTTTAATTGCCTATGCAAGTTAACAATAACAATAATTAACCGTATTAATAAAAAACGGTATTTCCTATTTTCAATTCTAATTTGATAATTTCAATATAAGATAAAATGGTGACCCCAAAAAGGTTTATAATGAATATCAATTTACTTGGTTTTTTATTACTCACTTACTTCATTAAATAGAAAAATCAATTTTACTAAAATTTTCCATTTTTAATTTCTCATCCTTTCAAAACTGAGAACTAAGAGAACCTCTTATTTTAAGTTTTTCTTGTTATCTTAAACCTTTTAAAAAAAATATTCTCGACGTATTTTTCTTTTCATAGTTAATTTTTTATTAATATTGTCATACCGTAGCACATAAGGTTTTTCACGTAGTATCCTTTCAGAATATAGTGCTTTCTAGGTATATTAAATATGTATTTCAAAAATATTTCCATATTCAATTCTTGTAAATCTTCATATAGCTTCTTAATTTTATTTCACGCTTCGAATCCTTAAAAAACGAGATAGAAATAAATGTTTAATATATAAAAAAAAACGTACAAACTTTCTAGAGTTCGTCTCTGATATATTAGAATTTACACATCTTTCTATACCTTAATTTTTGTATTATTTGTCAACTAATTTTAAATTAGAAAAAAAAAAAATAAAAAGAAAAAAAAATCGTAACATACCCAAAATTTGAATTTTATTTATTTTTTGTCGTTTTTCTTTTCTCTTTTTTTTTTTTTGTGGAACACCCAAAAAATATTGATTGACTTTTGTATATATCATCAATTTTATCATTAGTGAACGCAAAAAAACCAAAAACCGAAGCATATATATATAAAATTTGAATAATTTCTTTTTTTTTTTTTAATTTGTAATTTTTTATTTAAATTAAAGATAAACAAACATAAATGTTCAGTATAACACAAAAAATCGTTCATTTTTATATTCTATATAAGTGTACATAAGTGACGGGATTATTATATGTACACAGGTAAATTCTTATGTCAAGTAGGTAACACTATACCTTTTTTTTTTTTTTTGTAAGCTTTAGCAATTTATAACCGAGTAGAAGAAAAAACAAAATTTCAACAACTCTTTATTTACAATTTATTTTATTTTTTTTCTTTATTTGGGAACTAAGAAAAAAAAAAGAAAGATGAATTTCAGGTGTGATAGTTGTAAAGTAAAGTTAGTTAGTATCCAAGAAAAAAAAAACTTGTAACAAAAAAAAAAAATTCAAGAAGATAGTTTTTAATTATTCTTTTTTTTTTTTTTGTGTTTTGTTCACAAATTATTGTTTCAGTTTAAATGTTTCTGTATAATTTATATTTTTTTGTTCCATTTGGGGTCATAAAAAATACAAAAAAATCCAGAAAAATAAAAGCAAATTTAACTTTATGAATTTATTGTTACATTACAGCATTGGCATAACATCGTATATATAATACACATTGGGTAATTGGGTAATCAAATGAAATAGACCAAATACCAGGGATGGCTTTACAAGAAAATTCTCAACGATTTTGTGATGCTGGTGTAATGAATTTATTAAAAACCCCATCTTTTTCAGAGGATCAGGTACTTAGTTATTTATTTTATTTTTTCCTATTTTACTCCTATAAAGAGCATTGGACATCAACAAAGTTCGTTTATTATTAATAATTACACTAAACTTTAATTTCTTGCAGTTATATATTACAGAATGAAATGTAAGTCATTACGTTACGTTAGAGCATATAGTGAATACTATTTTTATTTTTAGCCATATACTTTATTAGTGACTAAATATTAACAAGACTGAACTGAATACTGTTTTCCTGTGTATGTTGTTAAGTACAACAATGGCAAAATGTACCTTTTAGTTCATCCAAATATTGAATATAGTAAACACTTATAAGTTTGCCTGATGTATTCCAGTTGCTATTGGGCAAAACGTTAAGTGAGATATTTAATAGAATATTTGCTAGATAAGATTTAATATTAGTCTAGTGACGTGTAACTCAAATTATTTCGTTTAGTATAGGGCTGATATTGAGAAAATCGGTTCATAACTATTTTTGATTTAACGCAAAAATCGATCAAACCTAATTCAAGAGTTACCTGTAAATACATTTTTAATCATTCATTATATTTTTACAAAGTACACTTTAAAAAACTTAAATAGCCAAAAAAAAAAATTGTAAAGTATATTAATAAAAGAAAGGACCTTTTCTCCAATCAACTAATTTAAAAAAAAAAAAACTTACATTGTGGCTTACTGTGTACAACATACATATTCCACCACTGAACTAAATATATCAGTTTTCAAAGTAGGCATACAGGTGAGCATAAAAAGTTTATTTAGGATTCTCTTAGGTCCTCTTCTCAACATAACATAACTACCATTATATTATATGTAGTCTTTTTTTTTCAACTAAAATAACGTAACTACCGTTATATTTCTTCCTTTTTTCATCTGTTATAACTACTGTTAGTTGCTGTTTCTTTTTGTTTTTTGCATTGTAAAATTAGGTTAGGTAGCAAATTTTAATAAAACATAAAAATTTTGTTAACTATCCTTATAATAAAGGTTAGTTAAAAAATTAGACAGTTAAATAAATATAATATACCTACTTATAACATTAATAGTATCTATTATATATATGCATGCAAACATAACATTAGTACGTATGTATTACATAATATATATACATTCATGTATTATGTACATGAACATATATAATATGTATAAATATTTACATAATAAAATATTGTACAAAAAATAAAAATTATTATTAAGCCGTTTTAATTTGGGAATACAAAATATGGTTATGCTATTGTTGTTTGTTGTCTATGTTGGATATTGTGTATGGATGTTATTCTTAAACAAGGACTATAACAAACAAAATCCTATATGAATAAATTTAAGTTTAACAAACATAAAATAAAGATGTAAAAGTATAACATATTGTGTTTTTTTTTTTATTTTGTATTCATAATTTTGTGTTACACCTTGTGAGTTTCCAGAGGTTGTAAAAAAACGTAAAAGTTTAAAGATAACAAGGACAATTGCAAGTGACAGAGACAATTTGTACATGATTGCTTTTTTTTTAGATTCATTATTTTTTTGTTTACTCTATTGTGCAGTTACAAATTAAATTATTAGTTTTAATAAAACTTATTTAAAGAGTCTTGAAGAGCTTACCTGTATTTCGAAAAAATCTACTTTACATTTGACACGGTTCTAAGCTATTAGCAGGACGTATAGAAATCGCATTCTGCCATTACGAAAATAGATTATTCACAATGTTTTATTTTAAAGGCAAACAATACTGGTATCTGTTCAATCCAATTGTTTTTTTACAATGATCTTCTCTCAACTTCTTCTGGGGCATTACAAATTTGAAACTTTTTGGTTAACAAATGACTTTCCCTTTTTTCGGGCTATTGTTTTCCCTATTTTCCTAATTTACATAAAACCTGTATCATATTTTACAAACATAAAAAGGTTTAAAAGTTAACGGGATCCTAAAAACATTTAGAATCAAAACTCTGCCTCGAGACATCAAAATGCAAATATAAAAAGGAGATAACTTTAGATTTCGACTGGCAAGAGAAGATGTTGAAATATTTGTAATTAGTAAGTTCTTATCCTTTCAGTTTTAACATTTTCTTGGTGTTGTCAACCAATAGTTCTTAAATTAGGGAAATTTATACTCAAAGAAAGAATTTAAGGACTACAATATGAGCCCTGCAACCCGTTTTTAAAATAATTAAAACGTCCAGCAAAAAGAGATTTTCTAGTAAAAAAAAACGACTACAAACATAAATACAAAAATTGACGACTAGGTTTTTGCAGTAGGTTTGAAGCTCTGTATCTTTAATAAAGGTATATTACTTGAAAGTGTAAAATCTGTTCATTAACAGTTTTCACCATAAGTTTTTGATTCAAGTATTTGAAAAATGATTTTGCAAAATACATATTTTGTCATTCTTAGAAATAATCATCGAAATGAATAAAGAACACTTTTAATTCTATACCAAAACCTAAATAAGTTGCATCACTGCAGTACCAGTCATTTCAACTTTATTTATTTATTTATATTCAGGTACCATGGTACATAAATGTGCCAGGTAGTTATAACCCCTGTTTCCTGGTAGGAATGTGGGGTGTACTAGATATTATGATATATAAAGTATTTATATATTGCGATATATGAATATTTTTTTTTTTATATTATTATTATTGTACCCAGCCGGGAATCGAACCCGAGACTTCTCATTCCCTTATGAATTAGAAGCGGTACGTCAACCACTGCACCAATGGCTGGATGTCATTTCAACTATATTCAGATTTTAAAGTTAATGTTGTTAAACTTCCACTATAGTAAAAAATTTTAATAGTTGTCTTTTGCAAAATCTTAAACAGATCGGTTAACGCAATTAAGTATTCAACTTCTTCATTTTAATAAATACTGGCGGCAAAAATTCTGAAAGAATCATTAAATAAACTTAATGTTTCATAAATAATTTATAATTCTAATACCAAAAATATATACAAAAATGAATGAATTTCTTCATTAGAATCCTTTAATTCAACCTAAAGTAAATTAAATATCATAAACTTAAAATTAAGAAATCTTATCCGAAAAATCTTAAAAAATATTTTTCACACTTTTAAATTGTTGTCACATTCATTATGGTATCATTGTCGTAATTAAACTTTTTCCTTCACATATTTTTTGTTTGTTTTTTTTGTTTTGTAAGTACCATTTGGTGTTATGTTGGTTTTTTTCCTTGAAAAATTCCATAAGAAGTCATGTTTTTTATGATTATTTCAGTTTGTGTTAAATTTAGCCATTAATTTGTTTGACGTATGAAATAAATTTATTACGAGAACACTTGTTGTTGTTGCCAAAGTGTTTTTTCAACAAATTGCCAACATTTTTATGTACATATGTTTTCGTTTATTTTCTAAATTAAAAATTTTATTTTTTTTTTGCTGTCTTAAAATAAGTGACATTTAAAGAAAATAAAACTTAGTATGCATGGAGAAAAATATAATAAAGATAAAGAAGTGAAAGAGGTAGAGATTTAAATAGATTTGGAATAGAAAATTAACGTCAATTAGCATTTTGTTATAATTTTTAATGTTTTAAAGATAAGTAGTAGCCAAATTGTAAGTAATTTGAAATTTCAACATAAAGAAAATATAAAAAACAAATTAGAAATGGAATTACAATTTAAAAGTTAATATTAATTATAATTAAAATCTTTTAATTTATTTCAATTAAATTGAAAGTTTCCATTGAAATTACAAAAAATACTTTGGATTTTTCACGGTTTTTCTTTTCACGGTTCACCTTTTTGATTTTTTAAGGAATTCTTTTTTAAAATCGTTAAAATTAATTTATAGCGTTCTAAAATTTCGATTATTTTTTTGAAAAATAAAAAATACATTATTTTCAATTTTAAGAAAAAAATATCCTTTCGCCCTTAATATAGCTTTATGTAAAGCCCTTTATTAATTAACTCGCAATAGAGAGATTATTTTTTACAAATTAAAGCTTTCTACTATACATTCAGCCGTTATATGGGACAGTAATTATTGTGCTAATTAGAAATGTCCAGTTTTAAACCGCAGTAAAAGTTAAAACCTTTTATATTTTTGACTTGTTCAGCTTCCATTCATCATTAACTTCAAATAAATGAAAAATACGTTATAATATATCAACAAAAAAATAAACATATATATATAAAAGATAAATTAATAAGTATTTTTAAATTATAGCTTATAACTCGCAAATATAAAAATTGTTAAAAAAGAAATTTAACCAATTTAAATTGAGTGGATCGAAATTTAAGTATTTCTCCAAACGACAAGCTGTAATAATGTCTGACATACTAATTGAGTACAAAATATATTGAAATCAATTTTAATAACAGTAAGAGAATATTTCCAATATCTCGATTATATCTCTTCCAATATTAATCCAATAGCAATCCAATATCTCTTATCCATTATTCATAATATTCCCATTTTTTAGCACATTTCCAAAAAAAATTTGAAAAAATGTGCTTATTAGTTTCACTCTGTCCCTCCGTCCGTCCTCCTGTTTACAAAACTTCTACACCGTTAAAGATAGAAAAAACAAATTTTAACCATTGGTAGGTCTCATAAAAAAAATAATTTTGTGGAACAACTTTTTCATGTAGCCCCACTCATTACGGAGCTATAGCCTCTCAAACTTTGGAAAAGCTCTATTTTTAAATGCATATATCTTATGTTCTGCTTAAGATTTTTTCAATCTGAAAACGTCATTCGACAGGTATTTCTTTTATCTTTGTAAATTAATATCAAAATTATACAATTTTTTAAAATTTAGTATTTAAATTTATTTATTTATTTATTCATTTATTTAGTTCATATAAACTATTTATAATTACATAACATATTAACATATTACAAGATAATTAAAATTTACTTATACATACATATAATAATGCTTATGTACATATATATTTACTTATATATACAATAACTTTAATTTTACTTTATAATGCAATGAATTTTTATTTAAATTAATTTTAAAAACGCTCTTGGACATATAATTTAATTTGTTTTCTGAACATATTTAAACGATTTTCATTTTTTAATTCTATTGGAAGGTCATTATATAGTTTTAAACCTTTATACATTATCATATTTTTTGTTCTTTCATTTCTATAAATATTTAATCTAAAGTTATCTTTATTTCTCAAATTATATTCATGTATGTCTCTATTATACACAATTCTATTACATAAATAATTTGGGTAAAGCCCATTTTTTATTTTAAATACAATAATCAAAATATTCATAGTAATTTGTTGTTCAATATTTAACCATTTTAAAGTAGCCAACATTGAATGTATAGATGCATAGCGATTTAATCTCAGAACAACTCTCATAGATTTGTTCTGGAGTCTTTGCAATCTACCCATCATCTCAGCATTACACATAAAGATAATTGAAGAACAATATTCAAATTGAGGTTTGATCATTGTATTATATAAATTAATTGCACACTTTAAAGATATTTTCTTTCTGATTTTACTAAAAAAATATACCTTTTTGGCGATCTTTTTACAAACATAATTAATATGATTCTTAAAATT
The DNA here is from genome assembly GCA_947095535.1 of Poecilobothrus nobilitatus. Lineage (NCBI taxonomy): Eukaryota > Metazoa > Arthropoda > Insecta > Diptera > Dolichopodidae > Poecilobothrus > Poecilobothrus nobilitatus. The sequence continues at coordinate 201,574,211 of OX352774.1, forward strand.
TAATTTACAATCTATTATTACTCCTAAATACTTTATTTCTTCAATTATTTCAATGTTTTTATTATCAATTACAATATTAAGGCTTTCATTGTTAATTCCATTAATTATTAAACATTTAGTTTTATCAACATTTAATTTAAGTTTATTCATATTTAGCCATCTGTTTAAACTATTTAAATCAATATTTATTTTAGTAAAACATTCACTTACATCAGTAACATATAACAAAGCATCATCTGCAAATTGTATTAATTTACCATGTTTCACTACTTTTTCCATATCATTAATAAATATCAAAAACAATAAAACACCCAATACACTTCCCTGTGGTACACCATATGACACTTCGATTGAGTCTGATAAGTAACCATTAATTTTCGTTCTTTGAGTTCTTCCATACTTAAGGTAAGATTTAAACCACTCCAATTCGTTTCCCCATATACCATACTCTTCAAGTTTAAATAATAAAATATCACGATCAACAGTTTCAAACGCACGCCTTAAGTCTAGAAAAACTGCCATTATTACTTTGTTGTCATGTACTGAAATTTTCCAATTTGTGATAACTAAATTCAATAATGCCTCACAGCTATGCCCTCTTCTGAAGCCCGATTGATATTCAGATTTACCGTTACCGTAAACCGTTACCGTAAAATTTGGTTTTCACATTTACCGTTATGTGAAAACCAAATTTTGATTGATTTTTCTACTTTCATAACTCCGGCACGCTTTTAGATAGAGGCTTGAGATTTTGAGGCAAGAAAGAACTTTTAGAATTAGTATAAGTTTGCTCAGAAAATTTTTTTGAACCACCCCCTGTTTATGAGCTATTAGGGCTCAAAAATTGAAAATTTGCTATTTTTAAACACCTGTAACTTAGGAACCTGTACACATTTTACTTCTGCAAGATATAAAAATTAAAGCTACAGTAATATATTTTTACGTGTGTTAAAGGTTTATTTTGGTTGTAAAGGGTTCCAAAGTTGCAGCTCTACAAATTTGCGAAAAAGCCCCATTTTCAGAAGTATATATCTCAGGCTCTGCCTAATAGTTTTGCAATCTAAAACCGCCAGAAGATCGAAAATTTTATTATCTATATAAAACAATATCAAAATTATGTAATATTTTGTAATTTACGATTTAAATTTACCGTTATGTGAAAACCACATTTTACATGACAAGACATGAAAATTAAAGGTTCAATAATATATTTTTACGTGTTTTAACAATTTTCTTTAGTTATATAAGATTCCGGACTTACGGCCCCTCAAAATTTCAAAAATATACTATTTTCACGTTTTTTCTTATTACACCAAATTTTCAAATTTTTGTGCAAGTCATAATTCTAAACAGTTTGTATTGAGTTTTGGAAATGTGTACCGTTGGTTTACATTCTACCTTGTTCAAAATTACTTCCGAATTAAATTAACACTGCCATCCCTACCTTAAAAATTTAAGGAGAGGTTTTGAAGCATCTTGACGATGAAGCTAAATCAAAAATTAATGTTGTAGAACAACTTTTTTATGTAACCCCATGCATTACGGACCTACAATCCCTCAAATTTTGAAAAAGCCCTATTTTAAATGTATATATATCTGATTTTCTAGTCAACCTTTTTTCAATCTCAAAACACCTGTACAATGAAATTTTCCGTTGGCAAGATATACAAATTAAAGCTTCAGTAATATATTTAAGTTTTTCTTAGTTATATAGGGTTCCGGAGTTAGTTATATAGGTTAGTTATATAGGGTTAATCTCAAAATTACAAAAAAGACCTATTTTCACATTTTTTCTTACTACCTATTATGAAATTTTAAAATTTTGGTGCAAGCCACACTTCTAATCATTGGTTTACATTCTGCCTTGTTTGGTTTCATATAACTCCTCTTTAGCGTCCTTTCGTATAAAATAATTTAAAATATTGATAATATAAAAAATTTGATTAAGTGTTTTATAATGATTCATTATGAATTTATATTATATAAAATGACTTCAATAATATTATGTATATATATGTATATATATTATGTACATAATGAATATATAATGAATATTTTAATTTTTCACGTGCTTACATAATAATCTGTATTTACGTTATTAAAAATTTATAAAACTACAAAAACTGTAATTAAATAATTTTATTAAAATTTTAATTACAATTTAAAAAATTATTATATTGATTTTTTAACTATTCTTAATTAAATAAATATTTCAGGATATAAATAAAATATTTTTAATGTTTTTATTTATATGTTAATAAAATAATCATTTCTGAAGAATATAAATTTTAAATTGAAATTTTAAATAAAATTGAAGCATTTAATGATCATTAATTATTTATTGAGAAATTTTATAATATTTTATTTAAAAGTTTAATAAACATTAATGAAGCATAAAAAGAAATATAGGTATAAATTTTCACCAGAAACATAATTGACATGAAAATTTTATTTTATTTTTTTTAAAGTTATATGGACTATGCTTATGAACTATAGTTAGCAAAATACTAATTAAATGAATTTAAGTACCTATTTTCATTTCTACTTTATTTTAACAGTTGGACAGTTAATTAATTGTCCTTTCGTCTTATATTCAAGGTCAAACTTGTTACTCCAATTCACTAGTCAATAAAGTACGTAGCTACTTTATTTTTACAATTGGGGAGTTAACCAATTGTCCTTTCGTCTTATTCAAGGTCAAACTTGTCATTACAAATCATATTTTATCAATAAAGTGCATCTATACTTTAATTAAACAGTTGAACATACAGAATCAATAGTATTATCATCTTATTCAAGGTCAAACTTTTACTAATCAATATTTTTAAATATTAAAGGATCATAAGACTATTATATCTATAGCCAACATAATATTTTTAACTGAAATGTATGATTATTATTATAATGTAATTTACATTTTTGTTTTTCTCTGCATACAATAAGTTCCATTAAAATTTAGAACATACTCCTTCATAGTGAAAAAGTGAAATTTTGTAATTTTGTAGAATAGTATATTTGTAGATATTTCGAACGTTTTTATATTAACTTCTGTCGATGTCCATTTTAATATAACTTTTAACTTTAATACACTTTTAGCTATTTCACTTACACAGTAACAAAACACTAGAAACGGATTATTTTATAATAATAAAGAATAAGTTGAATGAGAGAGAGGAAACGGGAAGGAAGAAAAAACTGGAAACGAACTTTGACAGCTGATATTATACAATTTATTGTCAGAGGGGGGAAATGATGTCCCACATCTTAGAAGTGTTCACAACGAATGAGTGTTCATAAGCAGTTTTGAACCAGCTACATGGAGAAAAATATTTTTTACCACGGAAATGAAAACACAACATTTGCATGCCTAAACTGTTTAGACATTCGAGCCGCTGTATAATATCTTTCTGAATTTCCAAAATTGGATTGAATTGATTTCTTTCGAAAGAAATAAGACAGCTTTGAGTTTTCGAGTTGTTGAACTGAACTTTATTTTCTTCACTTTAATCAGTTAATTTAAGCTAGATCATGGTTAAGCAAGCTTGCTGTCTCACCAACACATTTGATTTGCTTAATAAATCATAAGATGCAACCAGAGTACCATCATCTTCAAAGCTATGAATTGGACCGAAAGTAAAATAGATCAAATCATTGATGAAGATCAAAAACGGAGTTGGTGAAAGGACTAAGACTAGTCAAACGTCAGTCTTCATTTTATAAATATCAGAAATAAATCGTAGTCGACTATGGCGCGAATAAGAAATTTACGAAAGAAAATTCCCAATCCATTTAGAGACTACATTTTATTTAAGTTTTAGTTTCGGGCCCGGAACTTATTACATTGTGCATTTATTACGAAAAGCCTATTGTTATAACTGTATGAAAAAATTATGGAATACACAGAATCTAAATAAAACAAGATGAATGATTTAACATACATAAAAAGTAAATTATTATTATAAAAATAATGGATAAAATTAAAATTGCAATTAATAAAGAAAACGTTGGCATAAGTACCTAATAACAATAAGTTATTTTAGAAACAAGTAAATGTAACAGTAAGTCGATGCAACCGACTTATTAATACCCTACACCTGAATAATTCGAATTAAATTAACAATCCATAAGTGTTTTTGGCAGCTGCTTGAACTTCTTCCCTTTTCTGTCTTATTCAACTCGAATTTCAAGAACGTAAAAGAGGCATCCGCTTGGGATATGCTTGACACCCTTGTATAAAATTTTAAGTTTCTATCTTAATTATTTTCGGAGATTGGTAGTCCTTGGGATGTTTGTGTCAGCTACCCGAATTGCCACTCCAATTCATCGAATCCATCTCAGGAACATAAAGAAAACTTGCCAGAACACCATTCTATTAAATTTAAAGGTTCTACTTTTGTTGGTTTTGGAGATATGCTCGTTGCTCTTGTGCTCGTCCGGAAGTTTCCAAAATACGAACCCATGGTTCAAATTCTTTCAAATGTCAGTTTCCAATTTTACAGAAAAGGAAACATAACAGAACACCTTTGTACTAAAAATAAAAGTTCTATCTTTGTTGATTGTGGAAATATACTCGTTTGCTCTGGAGCTCGTCCGGAAGCTTCCAAGATTTGAACCCATGGACCAAATCCTTACAAATTTCAGAAACATAAATCAAACATGAAGGAACACCATTCTGCCTAATTTAAAGGTTATATCTTTGTTGCATTTGGAGATAATATCATTTGCTCTGAGGCTCGTTCGGAAGCTTTCAAAATCCGAACCCAAGGACCAAATCCTCTCAAATTTCAGAGGCCTAAATCATACATGAAAGAACACCATTATGCCAAAAGTAAAGGTTATATATTTGTTGTTTTTGGAGATAATCTCATTTGCTCTGGGGCTCGTTCGGAAGCTTCCAAAATCCAAACCCATGGACCACATCCTCTTAAATTTTAGAGACATAAATCAAACTGGAAGAAACATCATTATAAAAAATTTAAAGGTTCTATCTTTATTCGTTTTGTAGATAATCTCGTTTGCTCTGGGGCTCGTTCGGAAGTTTCCAAAACCCGAACCCATGCACCAAATCTTCTCACATTTCAGAGACTTAAATAAAACATGAAAGAACACCACCCTGCCAAATTTAAAGGTTATATCTTTGTTGGTTTTGGAGATAATCTCATTTGCTCTGGTGCTCGTTCGGAAGCTTCCAAAACCAAACCCATGGACCAAATCCTCTTAAATTTCAGAGACATAAATCAAACACGAAAGAACACCATTGTACCAAATTCAAAGGTTCTACCTTTGTTCGTATTGGATATAATCTCATTTGCTCTGCGGCTCGTTCGGAAGCTTCCAAAATTCGAATCCACGGTTCAAATTCTTTCAAATTTAAACCCATGGCCAAATCCTCTCAAATTTCAGAGACTTAAATCAAACATGAAAAAACACCATTCGGCCAAATTTAAAGATTATATATATTTGTTGTTTTTGGAGATAATCTCATTTGCTCTGGGGCTCGTTGGGAAGCTTCCAAAATCCAAACCCATGGACCACATCCTCTTAAATTTTAGAGACATAAATCAAACTGGAAGAAACATCATTATAAAAAATTTAAAGGTTCTATCTTTATTGGTTTTGGAGATAATCTCGTTTGCTCTGGGGCTCGTTCGGAAGTTTCCAAAACCCGAACCCATGGACCAAATCTTCTCACATTTCAGAGACTTAAATAAAACATGAAAGAACACCACCCTGCCAAATTTAAAGGTTATATCTTTGTTGGTTTTGGAGATAATCTCATTTGCTCTGGTGCTCGTTCGGAAGCTTCCAAATCCAAAACCCATGGACCAAATCCTCTTAAATTTCAGAGACATAAATCGAACGGGAAGGAACATCATTGTACAAAATTTAAAGGTTCTATCTTTGTTGGTTTTGGAAATAATCTCATTTGCTCTGGTGCTCGTTCGGAAGCTTCCAAAACCCAAACCCATGGACCAAATCCTCTTAAATTTCAGAGACATAAATCGAACGGGAAGAAACATCATTGTACAAAATTTGAAGGTTCTATCTTTGTTGCTTTTGGAGATAATCTCGTTTGCGGAGATTATCTCCAAAAGCCGGAATCATTCGGAAGCTTCCAGAATCCGAACCCATGGACGGATTTTGTCCAGATTCGAACTTAGCTTTTCTTTCGTAATTAGTAACCTACTATATAAATTTCATCAAGATAGCATCATTATTTTTTGAGTTATCGTGCGTACGGACGGACGGACGGACGGACGGACGGACGGACATCGCTAAATCGACTCCGGCGGTGATCCTGATTCAGAATATATATACATGTCTATACCTAACTCGCTTCCTTTTGGTGGTTACAAACACCATACCAAAGTTAATATACCCTATACTTTAGGTGTAGGGTATAATAATACGGTTTTGCATGTTTTATTAAATGTTCCATAATATTAATTCGAGTGAAGGACGAATATTGTAATTGGGAAATAACTTTCATTATTCATAAACAATTTTTAAAAAAAATTTTTGACATCTTTCAAAAATATTCACGCCATTTTTGACATCTTTCAAAAATATTCACATCTTTTTGACGTCTTTCAAAAATATTCACGCCTTTCTAGCGTCATTTTTTATTTTAATATTAACTTACATTAAAATGCTTAAAAACTAATAAAAAACATTAACTAAATAACTTCACCTTTTTTTTGATGAAAAAAAAATTTTCCAATGATTTCAAAAGAATATAATTTAAAACACCTTAACATCCTTTTTGGATTAACATAATATTAAAACATATTTTATATATTTATGTCTTGTTAAAAAAAAATTTAAATATTATTTAAAAAAAAAAAATTAAATTTTTAATGCATAAAAACATTTTTTTATATAATATACATAAAAATTTCATGTGATATTAAAAAATATAAATTTAATGAAACACAAAATTAAATTTATTTAGAGTTAACTTTCATAAATAATTTTTACTGTGATTTTATCACCTCATATTTTCATACAAATTTTATTTATTATTATTTTAAAATTAAATTTTAACTGAATTTTAATTTTTAATGAAATTATCCAATTCGAGTTCGTATTAAAAAAAATTTTTTTTTTTGTAAATATCACTTCAAAATGAATAAAAATTTATTAAAAGGAGGTCAAATAAGACAAGACCTCCTTCAACAATAAAACAAAGTACATATTATATTAAAATATTATAAAGATTTATTCAATTCTTCATAAGTAGATACCTATATAATATTTCATAAAATGTTTCATAAAGATTTATTTTCTATATTCATTTTAAGACAAGCAACAGAAAAAAAAAAACCAGTGTAAAACAGCGAAAAACAACAAAAACAAAAAACAAAAATAAAAGTAAGTATCTTAAGATACATTTTATGCATAATCTTCTCTTTAACCTACAGGATATACATAAAATAATATATTTATATTATTATTGTAAAAAAAATTGTTGTTTTTTTTTTTTTTTTTTGAATTTTTTAATACATATTTACATATACCCGTTTAGTTTATTAATGTATATCGTAAATCCGTAACGTTAAATAATTCATTAAATAAAATAAACTGAAAACAAAAAGAAAAGAATGTGAAAAACAAACAAAATTCAAAATATTACATTGTTTTTTTTTTTTTTTTTTGGGTTCTTTAACAGACCCAAGATGCAAATTTAATAAAATAAAAACTGAAAAACTCGAAAGCAACAAACAAAAATTTCCACCATTTACTTGATAACAGTAAATTATTATTTTCTTTATTTGAAATTATATTTTTCTTTTGTTTCGTTTACTTCCAAATATTTTTTTATGTTAACGTTGGTTATAATTTTGCATAACATGATTAAATCGGAACTTTAAATAAATTAATTTTTCTTTTTAGGAGATTATGAGTTCAAATATAAAGTTTGAATAAAATGGACAAAACTTCTAATCTGCATATATACGAACACAATATTCTGATATCTAATGATTAGGTACTATTGGGTAGAATTGATAAAGGTTTTCACAAGTTTACGAATTTAAGTTTTTTGGAAAAATTAAACTTGATTTGGTTTTTTAATAATTGTAAAATAAGTGAAACTTAAAAAGTAACAGATCTAACAGAGGAAAACTTTTGGAACAGTGGGCGGAATGCAAACAAAAAATTAAAACTCAGGCGTAGTTCTTGTTTGGAAAAGTTAGATTTCAGTTGATGTTTCTCAGTTTTAGGCATTTGATGCATTGTCTTCTAAAGCCGTTGATATGGTACAGTGACTTGTTTTGAGGCAAGCCGCAGCAAATTACTGAATATAACTTAGTATATTTTTAAAAAATTAGAACTTAATTTTTATAAAACAGGTTTTCCTAAACCTATTTTTTTTTTTATTTATTTTAATAAAACATTTGTGGAGAAAAATTTAATAATTCAAATCCCTTAACCGTGACATAATATAAATTAAACATTGTTTTTAACAATTAGTTTCAAAAACGTAATTGGCCACTTACCGATTAATATTATAAATACAGACAAAAAACTACCTTAGAAAAGAAAGAAATTTTAATTCATTTTTAAATATCACAGATATATTATTTTAGAAAATATAAACTAAATAGAAAATGATTTCAATTGCAATTAGATTTAAATCGATTGATTGTTCTTCCAGAATTTAGTATACAAAAAATTTCATAAGTCTAATCCTAAGAGTCCATTATTCTATAGAATAAATGTGCAGAGCCAAAAAAGTAGATAGTTATTGCATTTTAAAAACGAAAATCAGAATAACATGTTGCAGAACTGCATATTATAAGTGTTGATGGGAATTGTCACTGTTAACAAAATAGTAATAATAATAGGCGGATTCATTGTTTCGTTACACTCCCACACCCAATTCAATGCTTCTGCATTCTATTGTATTATCCCTCCCTATCCCAATCCGTAGCTAATATATTGCGATATAAATTTCATCCCGTTATATTCGCCAAAGATGGAGGCGGGTTTAGCCATTAAGAATCGAACACTACCAAGGGGGAGTTCTTGGTTCTTTCGAAGATTACCATCTCCCTTGGGGAAAAAAAACAACAAAATGGCAATTGGTAACCTTCAGAATAGGTGACATTAAATTTAAAATTTTCCTTATATTTCCACCGTTATTTATTTTTTTTTTTCCTTACTTCATTACATTATAAAATATTTCTCTTTCCTTATTTTTAAAAATTATATGAAATATTCATAATTTTCAATTCAATTTCGAATAAAAAAAAAAAAAATATTAGAATAAAAATAACCAAAACGTAAAAAACAATTCAAAATACCAATATACAAAAAGGCAAAAAAAAAAAATTGTCAAAGAACCTTTTCTTAAGAACGGTTACAGCACTAAATTTGACACTTATTTTAACTTCTTCATTTTTTTAATATTTATTGGTTTTTTATGTTTTTTAATATTTTTCTTTTTTTTTTATAAATCTGTTTAACAACGGTAAGAAAAAAAATTTTAGAAAAAAAATTATATAATAAATATACGTATATTACACGTTTTTGGGTTTAAAAATAAGTAACGCGTACACACTCACACACACACGCAAAAAACTATCTTAAAGATAGTTTGGTTTTTCTTTTTAACTTTATCCTGTTTTTTTTTTTTTTTTGGGTTACTTTTATTTGTATGCGTTAAAGCACAAATCAAAAATTATCAAAATATCAAAAATAAGGGCAAGTGAAAACGAAAGAGAATTAAATAGAGATAGAAAAAAAAAACAATTTTTTTATTAAAAATTTGAAAACAAAATAAAAAAAATTCGAAATAAACATTAAATAGGTATTTAACTTGACATTTCGATTTTTCGTTTGAAAATAAGTTCTATTGTATAAAAAAAAACTATTCCCAGACAATAATAAGATATAAAGCTTTGCAAACACAGTGAATCCAAGCATAGAAAATTTCTTGAATTAGTATTGTATAAATCGCGAGTTAGTATTATATACGAATACAGTAATAGAGAGCTATGTATTCCTAGAGAGTGGTATGGAAATCTCCTGTAGGTACCTAATAGAAATGCGAAATTTATTTTAAATTACATACTTTGACAATAAAAGTGTAGTCGAATCAAAAATGCAAATGTTCCCTTGCAATAAAGTCAATTTTGAGAAAAATGAAAAAAAGCGTTTACTTTGTTAAATTAAAATAATCGTTATAGTAGTATATAGTAATCGTTATTTTAATAAAAATTATCGTATTTTTTGAGTTATTTTATCAAAAATTAAATTTAAACATTATTTGTATTAGAAAATTAAAAAAAAAAAAATATTATAGCGTAAAGGCAGATATTAATTATGCAAATGTTACACTTTGTTTCAACTATTTGCAAAAAAAGCCTTACTTTGTTGCATCCATCGTCATGTTTCGTAAAATAAAAAAATTTGTAATCAGAAAGAAAACAATTTATTAATTATAAAAATTATTTAAGTTTATTAAAAAATAATTATTAATAATATAAAAATAAAATCAAAAATGCTCAGTATACCACTTTGAGCTAATAACAACACTATTTAAGAGATCACATTGTAGGTTTAAAGCTAAATTCTTAAACGTAAGTAAATAACAAGAAGACATTTAGGATTTTTGTTTAAACTTTACAAACTTTTTCCCTCCGAAACTCTATGTTTTCTTGAACTTTTTCGATATCTTTTATTGTTAACATATAATTTTATTATATTACAAGTTATTAAGATGACTTAAAGATAACTGATTTAAATTTACTTTAAACTATTATAATTTATTATTTAACTTTTGCCGAGTATTACAAAGCAAATAATTATTTCGAATAAAATTCGCGCCAAAACTATTGATGATGTAAGCATGACAGATGTAATAGCATAACAATTAGTTTGAAAATATTTACTACTATGATTTTAATGTTCATTATAAGTACTGCAAAAAAACAAAAAAGTTAGAAGAATAATATGTATAATCATCAGTTTAATTTTTTTTTTTGAAAATTCAAAAGTATAGGTTTTGGTTCTACTATTCCCTTGCAATATCTGCACTCTAAAGCGTTAAAATGAATAAAATAAAAATAATTATACCAGTATTAATAGGAATAAGGTAAATTCACTTTTAGCAACTCATAAAACTTTATACGTATTGCCACTTTTTTATGTGATATTTCATCTAAAGAAGTAAAGAACTAATCGTAAATGCTTAAGATGAAAATACTGACATCTTAATAAATAATGATTACACATTTTAAATTAATCGATGAAGTTGTAACTTTTGTATAAAACTAATATGAAACTTTAATGAATATTTAGCTAAAATTTGTAAAAGGTTTTCATATTTTTTTCAATTAAAACCCATTTTTCTATAATTTTCTCTCTCTTTTTAGCATATTTTTCAGTTAATTACATTCTGTGTGTCCGTTTCTTTTTTAATAAAGTTTCTACACCTTTTAAGATGGAACAATAAAATTTTAACCATGGATAAGCACAGCTTTTATAAAAAAAAATTCATTTTGTGATTAATTAATTATTAATCTTGCCTTAACTATTGCGAATGGTCAGCCGATCAAAGTTGGAAAAAGCCTATTTTAAAATGTTTTATACCGTAAGGTCTGTTGAGTTTATTTTTCAATATCAAAACGTCAAACAGTAGGAACTTTTTTAAGCTTTAGCTTTGAAATGTTAAGGAAAATCTTTGAGAATAACCGTAAGTTTCTTCAAAAAAAAAATGTTTGTACTCTCACCGCTTAAAATGTATTAGGAATCAAAAATTGAAAATTCACTATTTCTAGACACCTGTACAAATTTATTTAAAGAAAAACACAATAATTAAAGGACCAACATTGTATTTTTACAAATGTTAACAGCTTGTCTTAATTTTTACATGCTATTTTTTTTTTTCTTTATTTTCCATTAAAACAACATTCTAAACAATTCTTTTAATATCTAATACACTTACATTTCCTAAGTTTAGTTAAATAAAATATCACCTGAAGATAACTACCATCATACATTTATACATTCATTTATACAAAAACACATCAACATTATTTTTAACTTAAAAGAAAACCCTTTTAATTTCATTTTCATTTCAACTTTTTCAAATTCTTCATTCCACATCATGGGTTAAGGTTTTTTCAAGTCCTTTCCTTTACACTTCAGTTCAAATACAAAACAAAATAAAATAAAACAGGAAAATAAAAAAAAAAAAATGACATAAAAAATAAAATAAAAAAATGAATTTTTTTTAGGGTAAAGAAAATCACGTTAAAAAATTTCACATAATGTATGGCTTTTAGCACCTGTGAGATCATAAAAATAGGTTAGTTGACTTTGTGGTTCTTCAATTCTTTTTCCATATTTTTATTTTAGTTCTATTTTAAATGAAATGAAAGGTTACAGATCTAGTAACTCTATATATAAAAATCCCAATAAAGATTCGTGGTGAAAAAAGAATTCTAATATGGTAACATTGTTGCTTATATTACAATTTAACAAAATAAAAAAAAATACCATAATATACCAAATGGTATTGATATCATTGTAAGCACTTTTTAAATGAATATTTATAATTTAGGATGGTATTCTTTCTAATGCAATTGGTTTGGAATATAAAATGTGGAGAGCAATTCTAAATCTTTATTAGATTATAGCTTCAGAACGAATCACCACAAAACTGGTTAAACTGTTGTATTCCAGTTCAACCAGTTTTGTGGTGATCCGTTCTGAAACTGATATATTTTGAGAAAGTAGATTAGGAATATAATATGTGGAGAATAATATTAAATCTAATTTTAATTTCTAAGAGATCAGCACAAGACTAGATAATTTAAGTTGAAAATTGAGAAAAAGTAAAGAAAAGTTGGTCCGTTAAATTTTTTATTCTAACCTGTGAGATCCAGGTTAGTTGACTTGATAAAAAACGGGTTAAACTGAATAAGTTTTGTGAGCAGTCGTTACCATCAAAAATATTTTTTTTTACAGAAAAAACTAGAGTTACCAAAATTTTTTTTAATCCATTTGTCTGCCACATAAATGTGGACAGGAAATTATACAGCCTTTCCTGTTCAGCGTTACTGTAAATGTCGTAAGGGGGAATGGGATTCGAATCCACACTCCTTCGGTGTTTACAGCGTATTTTATACGCTCTTACCCAGTAGGCCACTGAGGCCTCAGTTACCAAAATTTAATCGTCTAGGTCTTAAGATATCTTAGAATAAAGCAAACTTTAATAATAAGCAATTGAAATATTCTTTATAATATTAAAATATTGAACAAACCGCATTAACATGTAGTCATTCCAGGTTCTTAACAATCAAAAGAAATATAATACAACATTTCGAAAACTATTTAAATTAATTTTCAAGCTAAATGGTGAGTATGCAGTATATACCCGGAAAAGATATTAGTAAAATATTAGAATAAAAGAACTTTCAAATGTTGTGAACTTTAACATATAGCTCCTATCTGTTTTGTATTAATTTAAATCCTTCAAATTTTTATTACAATAGGAAACCGAAGTCAGTTGTAGTTATAATATTAAACATCATTGTAAAACTTCCATTGAAGGTTAGGGCCTAGAAAATAAAAACGTCATATTTCATACCAGCAAGAGTCCATCAATAAATCCAATAAGGTTTTAAATGTTTATATTAAATCCTGCTAAAAATATCTTTTAATATACAAGAACAACTGATTCATTCTTTATTTTTTCATTCACAAATGTAATTTCAAAGTGACTGAGAACCTTATGATTTTTCTCGTTATCATTATTTTTTTTTCTAATTCTATTGACCCTCACGTACAATTTTACCTGTACAAGTACCAATATAAAAATAAAAAACAACTCAGCAATTTTTTTTTTTTATTTTTTTTTTTACATTTTTTAACAATTTTTATTTCCATCTAATGGTCATGGTTACTGACTGTATAACAGGAATTTTATTTCTATTTTACATGTAATATGAAAGTATAAAAAAAAAAAATTATTTTTTTTCTAACTCTTTCCATTATCACAAAAAAAAATGATATTTTTTTCATTCTATATCTTTTTTTCTTTTTCTTAATGGTTAAAATTAATAGTCCTGGCACACATACACTTACGCAGAAAAAAAAAAAAAAAATTATGTATAATAAAAATATAATTTATATTAATGCTGAAACGTGAGGTAACCCCAAACAAAATACAAAAAACATATATATGAAAACTATACAAAATTCGATTAGTATGTGATGGGAATCAGTCAAACCCTTTTTCATTCTCTTCTTTAACATCTTTATATCGACATTTTGAAAATTATCCTTATTCGGGAAATGGCATGACATTAAAATCAGGATATGATAATTTAACTTTTTATTTTTTTTTTTTTCTTTTTAAATTAAATTTTTAAATTTTTAACTAGGAAAAATTTTTTTTGGACTTCCTTAAACGACTATTTATTATTTCCACAATTACATGTAAAATGTCTGGGAAAAGGGAAAATTTTTATTTGTTATTCAAATAGCAAATGTTATAATTTTGAATTTTTATATTGAATATTGAGGATTTTAAGGATAAATAAGATAAATAAAGATTATTTAGGGCTCTTAGAGGAAAATAACAATATTAAAAATTATAGTAAAAAATGAAAGAAGTGGATTAACTACTGAAGTGGATTAACTACTAGAAACATTTATCTGAAAGACGCCATATTAAAATGATTTATTTTGGTTAACGATACCCCTTGGTTATCAATACCCCTTGGTTTACATAGCAGCTCTCTTAAAATCTATCAATAGAGAATAATTAGGACAGGCAAGGCGCCGTTTTAACATTATTCCATTGTATTTTTGATTGTCAAATATGTTCTATAACCAGCCGGTAGAGTTAAGAAAGGTTCAATAAAGAACAGAAAAAATAAAGCTGTGATGCTAATATTGTTTAGTAAAGAAACAGTTTTGTATAACGTATACAATAAAGTGTAAATTAAAGGTTTTATAAGATAAGTTTGTACCATTAAAAAGTCTTAAAATCATTTAAGTGGAGTTTGTCCTCTCAACTATCCACATCAATAAGTTAGAAAGAGATAGATAATTTCAAAGAAGGTTTAAGATTTTATGGGATACTGGTGCTATTTAAGATATATTTTAAATATATCACCTTTAAGTAAATTGCGCTTAAAAATATAAGAAGAACAAATGTACTAGCAATTAAATTACATATTTAAAAATTTTATTTTTTTTTAAATCATCCAAAAATAAAAAGGAAAAAAGTCAACTTCATATTAAAATCGAATATTTATTACAATTTATAGTATCCGGTTTAATGAGAGGGTTATGAAAATGAAAAAATGAGATGGGATAACAAAAAAATATTTATAAATACAGAAAATAAAAAAGTAAAAACCGATTTAAAATTCATGAATTTTTACAGGAAATTTTAACTTTTTTTTTTTAATGAAATTTTTATAATCAGTTTAGGAAAAAACTTTTATAATAAATTCGGTTTTTTTATTTTTCCATATAATTTTCTGCATTTTAAATTTTTATAATATTGTAAATTATTATATATTATATTTTTGGTATTAAAAAAAAAAAAACTAAAATGTTTTTAATTTTAAAAAGGAATGAATAAAAAAGTAAAAAAAAAGCGCATAATAACATAAATAACTTTAAATTTATTCATATTTTGAATGGGAGACCTATTTACTCATTATTAAACTTCGTATCGTAGAAGTTGAATTGATTCTTGAAAACAAGTCGCTTAATTTAAATCCTTTAAAAGTTTGTATAAATTTATATTAGGATTTTTAGATACAACTAATGAACACTCCTTTTCATCGCTTTTACTCCTTTCCGCTTCTATAAGAAGCCACCACTAAGTCATTTATTACTCATATTTGGCCTAGCTCAGGTTTTCAGTTTCATTATTTTAAGTATTGTATAAGATTATATCCACTATTTACTAGAGCAAATGTATAAGAGTATCCTATCAAGCCGGCGTTTAATCCCGAGGACTTTTGAATTAAAGGTCAATGTCTAAATCACTATACCATTGGCTGCATTGCTTTTAGTCCACCTAAATATAACTCCTTTTCTAAGAACATTTGCTGCCTCTTTTCTTTTCTACTAAAATTTACTAATTTCCTTTTTTTGTATCTTAGTTGAATTTGGAATGATTTTCTATATACTAATGTTACCTAAAATTGATGACAATTAGTCATAAATTATTATACACCTAATTGAATAATGCAAGAAGAATATTAAAAAATATTAATATTTTTGTTCACAACATTCGAACAAAACATTTTAAATTTAATATCATATAATCCTCTATTTCCTTAGGCAACAAAGGATCTTCAAACAATGGTTTGGTCAAAAGGAATAGGTGATATTTTGTAATTAAAGTCTATACAATATATTTTGATAATTCAAACCTGCCATCGCAAAAAAAAAAAAATTCAATTCAATAAAAATGAAAAAAACTTATAACTAAGAAAAAATTTTTAAACGAAAAATTCTTTCCTTTCTAGTTAAAACTACAAATATGAAAATATACTAAAAACTTTTCATAAAATTATACTCATATGAAATATTGTTGAAAAAATTTATTATTCTTTTCTCACTAGTACCTATATGGAAAAGATAATTTTAAACGATTTTATTATATTTATTTTTCCTGATGATTAGTAAATCCTGTTAGACTCATAAATTTTATTTGTTGAAACTCAATAACAATACCAGTGACAGCAACATGGCAGCAAAAAAAAATAAGGAAAACTATTATAAACAACAAAAAAACAAAATAAAACTTTGCAACATTCATAATCCCAATGAAATGATTGCAAAGTAAAAATTTTCAATACTATTTGTTCAAGGATATCTCATTTTTTTTTAATACTGTATATGCATGCATATATTGCTGTAGTTATACGTGATTATTTATATAAATTTTTGATACCTAGATCTTTTAAAATTTTTTTTTATTATCAATATGATAAACTTATGAACCACAAATTGATATAAAAGTGAATATAAATGTAAAACTTCTAAAAAATATTTACCGTTATTCCAATTTTATTAAGTTAATATCATGTTTTTTAATAAATTTTCAGAAAAAATCTACAGCATATTTATATGAAATTCTAAAATGTTAACAATTTCATCCTATAGTTATGCAATTTATTTAAATTTTAATATGTTGAAGCAAAGAATGAATATTTCAGGGGCTTCGGTAGGCTAGTGGGTAGACGTGTGGCGTATTAACCGAAGGAGTGTATGGGTTCTATCCCTCCACAGGTCGTAAGTGTTTTTTTTTCTTTACATATACCCCCCTTACGACCAAATATAATGTAAATATATAGTACATAACAAAATAAATAATATTAGTATATAATTTAATAATAGTATAAAAACCTATAATGGCCTTAGTAGCCGATGGTTCAATAATATTGCATTACATTTATATATGTAATATTAATATAAATAAATAAATAAATGAATATTTCATTAATTTAAGTGAAAAATTTATATTTTAAATTTAAAAATTAAAAAATTAAATAAAGTCAGATGAAATTTTGTATTTTTTTAATTTTTAAATATTTTTTAATTTTTTTTTATGCCCAACATTTTTAAATTTTTCCTTTACTTATGCATAAGAATTAGTAATCGCTCAAATTAATACTTTTTCTAAAAAAAACTGTGAAACACTTTCTTAAAATAAATCTTACATAAACCTAATGTAGATCAATATTTGATGTATAGAATATACATTCCCTAAATGTCCTGAGAAGAATATTAATGATCAAAAAAACGATTGAAGCATTATGTTCTAGGTACTCTTAAAAATTAAAAGCACAGAACTTGGGAGAAGCTTTTAATACCTCTCACAAATCTTGTAATAAAAATATATTGTAAAACTATGCAAAAATATTATTTGAGTTTGAAGATTGACAAGAAAATTTTAAGAATAATGATAGTCCACTTACTGCTACGACTTATACTAAATGAAAAGAATCTCTTTAGTTGAATCCTTAGAAAAAAAATTAATGAACTTTAAAGAATTCAAAAGAATCATCACTTTGCCTAATAACGAAAGATCTCGGTATCTGTTAAAACATAAATTTACTTTATTCCTTATAAGAATTATATTTTCCTTTCTAAAACTCTTCAATATTTGTAAGAATAATAATCTAAAATGTCCGATAGTGAATTATATGTAATGTAATATTATATAATTTGATATGTTTATTTAGAATAATCAAACGGACAACTAAACGAATCAGCTAATAAAAATACATATATAAAACTTTATCAACATAGTTATAATATATTACAAATATGTAATTCCTGTTTTAGAAGTTTATCATTTGATGTAACAGCACAATTTATAATTCTAATCAAATTTTTGTCCAATAACAAAATTGAATCTAAATTTTTTGATTTTTTTTTTTTTAGCAAAACCTCTATTTTTTTTTTTCTTTTTTTTTTTGTATCCCATGTCATTCTTCAATATTGATTTCTTGGTATTAAGTTAAAACTTTATTTTTCCCCCATCATTCATAGGAAAAAAAAAATAATTTATATTTTTGCCATATATGTACATAGAACATAATAATCATACAGGTTCCATTCGACTTCAACACTAGGTTTTAGTAAATCCAAAAATTGGATTATGAAAAGTTTTTTTTTTATTTCTCTTTAGTTGGTTGGGTTCATTTTCATGTATTTTTCTTTGCTTAGTTTTGTTCTGGTTATCATAAATCAAATTATAGGATATTTATGAATCAGTAAATTTTCTGTCCACAGGTAACAAAAAAAACCACTATATATAATAAATAGGTAACAAAAACAAAAAAATTATTTTAATAATAATAAAAAAAAAAACACAAATCGAAAAGATACGAAAATCCCTTGAAAGAAACTTTTTAATATAAGAAAGGAAAAATCTTTAAAAGAAAATAGAAGCTTCTGATGTATTGTGATTAATCGAAAAGGTTTTTTCATTCTTTCTTCGTCGTGAAAAATTTCTATGATGGTGGAGTATTTGGTGAAACTAGGATTTTGACTTCTTAAATTTATATAAAAAACAAAAAATAATGAAAGATTGGTACATGCACACAATTGAGATAAATAGCAAAGTTTATAAAAAAGGCTCAATGAAAATTTTTTTTTTTTGTTTAAAAAATATTATTGCAAAACTCAACATTTGAAATAAGCAGCAAACTAAAATTTTCATCATGTTATAAATGTATTGTTGTATTCAAAATATATTTGAAAAATTTCTCAAATCCAAAATTCTAAATTTTCTACAAATTTTCAAATATGTGAAGTTAAAAGTTATGTTTCTTATATTTTTACTTTATTAACGCTTTTCAAAAAAATTTTGAACATTGATTCTATTACAAAAGGAAGACGAATCTCAAAATGTATTTTCTTTCGTTTTTTTTTTTGCAATCGTAAAGTTACTTCCTTCTTATCTTTCATAAAATATCAATACTATAATAAATACTATATAGTTTTTTTTTCTATATTTTAAAAATTGCACTACACTGCATTCAATATAGATTACATATATACGAACGAAAAAGGATACGTATAAAATCTCCAATAACTAAATTTCCACTAAGTCAAAATCTCCAGTAAAGTATTAAGTAGCTTGTCTTTGGTTATTTTGTTTTTGGTAGTTTTTATTATTTGAGGATTTTGTCTTGGAGGTTTTAACTTAGAGATTTTATAACCAATCCAGCCGGTAAATATTTAAATTTTTGTTGACTTTCTTCACTCTTCAACAGTATTTTTTGATAATTACTTGTACTTTGGATTAGAGCGATTAAAAAAATTAAATTGTCCACAACTTTTGAATTATTTGTATATCAAATTTTGTTACAATTATATTAAATAATATTATTAATTATAAGGTTAAAAACTTTTCACTGAAAAATCCTTCTCTTCTGTTCGATTATACAATTAATAATATAAACTATGACCGATATCTTGAAATTCCTTAAGATGATAAGTTAAAATTTCATCTTCACTGAAATATGAATTTTACGGCAAATAAAATATTAAATGGAGGAGTGTTAAGAAATTAAGTAACATAACAGTGACTCAAGCTCTTTAGTATTCTTTAATTCAATCTATTCAAAAATACGAATGCATTATCTAACGCATTCTAACGCATTCCAATTCAGCATTCTAACGCATTCCAATAGAATAGAGCCTGTGAAAAAAAAACAATTTATTTGATTTACTTTCAGAAACCAATATGATCATATACAGATTATTGAACTCTTCTAAGGTAGAGTGTTAGACTAAATTTTTTAAACTGATTTCCTTTTTCATCATGCATATAAATACTTTTATCCTGCTTTATTATCGACGTCTAAAAAAAAAAATTGTAGAAAATACCGTTACAAAGTACTTAACATAGTATTTTCCATTAATTTTCATAAACCTTTCATACTTTTAGAACCTTCAATATTTTTAAAATCTTTCAAACTTTTGAAACTTATATAATTAAAAGTTCTCCTATTCTCATCACCTATATTCTAAAATATATTAGAAGGACGTACAAATTTATTGTCTTTTTATTCCATATATTAAATGCGTCGATTTTTCTATTTCTTTTTTTTAGTTTATTTAAACTTAAAGAAGTTTTTCATATGCATTTAATTTAATAAGCATTATTTTTTACATTTTAAACTTTATTACTAAATTTTTATTTACTTAAATATTCAATTAAATTAAAATAACTTTTCAATATCTGTTTATTTTTTATTTTCGTCCTTTTTTTTTTTTTGTAAATTAATTTTAAAAGAATTCTGAGTGAAGTTATTTTTGTGTACTGTATTAAAATTCCGCTTCATCAATTAAATCTACAGCAAAATTTTTGTTTCTCTATTTATTCAGTGGCTTTCATTTATTCAGTTTTCAGTTTTTTTTTTTTTTTTTTTTGTTAACAAATTTGTTAAGTCCTTTCTCATAATATCAACTTAATTGAATTCTTTTTTAAAAGTCTATTTAAATCCGATCAAAATTTATCATGATATTATTTTTTCAGAATGTTACCAGAATATTGTAAAGTTAAATAAAATATGTAAATTTGAATGGTCAGATCAGATCCAATTCATTGAATTGTATAATTCTTAGTAATCCTTTATTACGTTACGAAATAAATTATTTAAAATTTTAACAAAAATTGTTATTTTTAAAAAGAAATTTTATAAAAGATATAAGTATATGTGATATTAATAAAATCAGTAATACTATGATTAATCAGATACAATAAAACTGTGAATATTAATAGAAGATTTCAAATATAATTAGGTATGGAATTAAAATATTTTTATTATATAAAATACTTAATTATTTTAATTTCCTTTTGAAAATTAACATTCGACCAAAATTTACATATCGAATTGAAAGTTTGAAAAAAAACGAGGAAAAATGCAGTTGCCTTTGTCAACTCTTAAATATCGGTACGAACCCGTTAGTATGTTCATAGCCTGTAACTCTGCTTATAATAATATTTTTTTAATTTTTTGGTATTTTAAAATAATTTGCGTGAATTTTATAATTTCTAGAACTATGGATTGTATATATATACAAACTATATGTTTATACATTCTTCAAAAGCAGATTCTAACCTTCCACATAACGATTATCAATCCAAAACTTTTCCAAATATGCAGTACCATTTAATACTAAGCGGTAAATATATAACAATTTATAATATACATATGTATTATATATCATCCATTCATCTGTGACATATGCGATATGTAAATAAACATAAGTTATATAAGTATGTATACTAATATCATATAAATATAAATTCTTCAAGCAACCGTTATATTTTTTATTTATTTCATTTTTTTTTGTACTACGCATTATCCTCAACAATTTCAAATTATCGAGTAAACAAAAAATGCAAAAAAAATCGTTAAAAAAATTTGTTAAAAAACAGCTCCGAAACGGAAATGTGGAGATCTAAAAATTAGTTCTACGAGAGCTGCCCGAAAAAAAATAGTGAACCTACAAATTGATGTAAGAATATTTTGTGTTAATTGCTTTTTTAGTTTTTGAGTTAGCGTGCTGACGGACGAACGGACAGACGCTTAATCGACTCAGAATTTGGTTCTGATCCTATCCATACCTTTGAAGATATATCTAGCTTGCTTATTTCGAGGTGTTACAAACGGAGGAGTAATTTTATTATACCCGATACTTATCGTACGGGTATAAATATATGTACATAAATGCAAAAATTGAAAAGAGTGCATTATATTATATCACTCTTATTTTATATATACATAGTACAAAATTAATATGTTAATTATTCAATATCCCATTTTTGTAACTACTTGTCGGAAATTTTATGTAATACAAAGTATCGATTAATTCTTTATTATTAAGTAAGGCAGAATATAAAACAGAAGGGTTTTAAAAAGTGCATATTTTCTAAAAAAAAAAACAATAAAAATATTTTAGAATATTGTAACTTGCACCAAAATTTATGTTTTCTTAGAATTGTATATATAAGAAACTAAAAAGAGGTAAATTTTCCATTTTTCAACCCTTAATAGCTCTTAAACGTAATTGAGGGCTATTTCTAGCAAATGTTTCTTTTCGCAAAATTTCAAGGTTCTATTTAAAAGTGCAAAGCGGTTCTATCATATTGAAAATATGAAGAGCGAGGAAGAATACAGTTGCCTTTGTCAACTCTTAGATACCCGTACGAACCGTTAGTATGTTAACAGCCTGTCACTCTGCTCACAATATTATTTTTTTAATATTTTAGTATTTTAAAATAATTTGGGTGAATTTTATAATTTCTAGAACTATGGGTTGTACATATATTCAAACTATATGTTTATATGTACATTCTTCGAAAGCAGATTTTAACCTTTCACATAACGATTATCAATCCAAAACTTTTTCAAATATTCTATAGTACCATTTAATACTAAGCGTAAAATGTATATTAAATTTACTTAGTACAAAATAGTAAATATAATTTTAAATATTATAATTTATTATATTTAAATATTCCATTGACAGAATAATTTCTTATAAGTACAATAAAATACATACATGTTTGTAAATACGGCGCTATATAATATACATCTATACTCTTATCATTCATTCACTAGTGACATATACGATATCTAAATAAACATGATATTATATAAGTATGTATATATATCAATATCATATAAATAAAAATGCTTCAAGCAACCGTTATGTTGTTTATTTATTTGCATTTTTATGTACTACGCATTATATCCTCAACAATTTCAAATTATCGAGTAAAACAAAATGCAAAAAATTTGTTGAAGAAATTTGTTAGAAAATTTGAAAAAATCAAGTAACACTTTCGTCAATTATAAAGTAACCCTATATTATTAAAAACAGTTGTTAACAGAAATAAGAATATAATGTTGAAGCTTTAATTTTTGTGTATTACTTTAAAAAAATTTTAACAGGTGTTCAAGTTACAGGTGTTTAAAAATAGGAAATTTTCAGTTTTTGACCCCTTACAGCTCATAAACAGGGGGCGATACAAAAAAAGTTTCTGAAATGACTCATACTTATTTTCAAAGATCTAACATCTGTCAAAATTTCAAGTTTCCAACTTAAACCGTTTAGCAGATAGAAGGGTTGAAGAATTTTGCAAAATTTTAATTTCGCATAACGGTAAATTAAGACACCGTATGCCAAAATTATATATTTATTGTATATATACTGTTAAAGCTAATGAAAGTAGTAATCATTTGGCGTTTTCAAAATGAAGATATACCTTATACAACTTGTGCTATAACAATTTAAATATAGAGCTTTTTTGAACCTTTGGGAAGCTGTAGCTCCGTAACGGGTGGGGCTACAAAAAAGTTATTAAAAATAAAGTTAATATTTTTGTGAGATCTATCAGTAGTTAAAATTTCATAGCTCTA
The DNA here is from genome assembly GCA_947095535.1 of Poecilobothrus nobilitatus. Classification (NCBI taxonomy): domain Eukaryota; kingdom Metazoa; phylum Arthropoda; class Insecta; order Diptera; family Dolichopodidae; genus Poecilobothrus; species Poecilobothrus nobilitatus. The sequence goes on from OX352774.1 coordinate 201,598,135, forward strand.
TTGCAAAAAAAATGTGGGGACCTAAAAGTTAGGTGTTCGAGAGCTACCCTAAGGCTTGGTCCAAACTCAACCAAAAAAAATAGGGAACCTACAAATTACTCCCAAAATATTTTGTGTAAATTTCAAGATTCTAGCTTTTTTAGTTTTTGAGTTAGCGTGCTGACGGACGGACGGACGGACGGACGGACGGACATGGCTCAAAAGTCTTAGAATTTTTTTCTGATCCGATCCATACCTTTGAAGGTATATCTAGCTCGCTTATTTCGAGGTGTTACAAACGGAGGAGTAATTTTATTATACCCGATCCTATCGTACGGGTATAAAAATATATGGTGTAGCTTTGAAGTGTGGGAGGCTATATAAAAATGTTGTTCCATATCATTTTAATTAAGAAATAACACTCTACACTATGGTTAAAATTTGTAAAGTATTGTAAGAGGATATATACAGATATAAGTATAAGAGGAGTATTGAAATAGGGAGACTTTGTATCTATTATTAAAATTTCTAGAGTATTTTTAACGGTGTAGAAGTTGTGAAAACAAACGGACGGACTAATTAATTAGATTAGATTAGATTAAAACTAATAAGCTAATTTTTACAAATTTTTTTGAAAAATATAGTTTTTAGTTCATTCGCTTGCCATACATAAATGTGACAAGGAAATTACACAGATTATTCTTTTCAGGCGCGGCTGTAAGTGGGAATTATTCTTACGACGTGTATGAGGTTCGAACCTACACTCCTTCGATGTTTTATAGTGTATTTTAAACGCTCTTACCCACTAGGCTACCGAGGCCTCCAAAAATATGCTAAAAACTCTTTCTATACATTTGCTTTTAAAAAGTAGGAATGTATCTATATAACAAAGAATAAATCAAACTTATTTATTTATTTATTTATATCCAGGTACTGTGGTACATAAATGTGCCAGGTAGATAACCCCTGTTTCCTGGTAGGAATGTGGGGTGTACGAGATATTATGGTAATATAAAGTATATATGTTGCGATATATGAATATTTTTTTTTTTATATTATAATTATTGTATCCAGCCGGGACCTCGCATTCCCTTATGAATGTGAAGCGGTGCGTCAACCACTGCATCAATGGCTGGATTCAAATTTATTGAAAACTGTTAAAGTGTAAGTTATTTGTAGTTTAGACACATTATGTTTTAGCTGCAAACAACTTTTGTGTGTTATACAATATTGTTATAATAGAAAATTAATTTTTATCTAAAGATTAATTAGAAATTTATTTTTCAACAAAGAATATATTATTTTCATCGAGTCTGTGTGAGCCTTTTATTCAATTATTAAAAATTAATAATTATACATTATAAATTACAGGACGGATATTTCCCGTATAAAACAAAGTGATACTAGCATTTTTACACATGACTTTTAAATAGTTTTTTAGGTTTATAATATCATTCTTTATATGTTAACAGAAATATAGTCATCCTATATATCAATCAATATCATTTTTCAATTATATCTCCTAAGTTTAAGTCTTAATTACCATACTTTAAACAATACTATTGCATACAAAATAATGAAGATTTAACTTAATTAACTAAAATTAGAACATTCAATTTTAAGAACTCCTCAAAATTAAAGAACTATACAAAATTCTACAAATTTATGCATGAAAAGAAGAATTTACTACGAAAAATTCGTTTATCTTAAAAAATTGCCATTTCAGATTCTAAAAAAAAAAAAAAAATAAGGATATTTTGTTGAAAAACGTTTCATGCATTAAAAATTTTTATTTTTAATATACTGCATTTTTTAACAGTAATTTTTTTTTGGATTAAAAATTTTACAATGACCTGTCAACATTAACATCAGTGTTTTTAAATCAGTTTTTCATTTTCTTTTTTTTTCTGTATTTTATTGTTTTTTCTCATTTTTGAAAGAGCAGTAAATTTATACAGTATGTCTACAGTATAGTTATTAATAACAGAGAAAAAGAAAAATCCACCACCCTATGATTTCTTACAGCCCGTTGTTTTAAAAAAGTTAAAAATGTTTAAAATTCATAGAAAGAATAGAAAAATTAAATATGTATGTATATATGTTCTTAATAATACGCCAGTATGATATTTTACTAAATTCAGTTGTAATACAATAAAAAAAATAATATAAAGATTTTTTTTTTTGATTAAAATAACTTAAAATTTAACTAAAACTCAACTCCACACGGAAAAAAGATAAATAAATCCAAACCAAAATAAAAAATAAATATAAAAGCTGATGAAAATGTAAAATTTTACTTTGTTTTTCTTTGTTTTTCGCTTTTTTTTTTTTTTTTTTTTTTGTTGTTTTTAAATAAATTTTACTTACATAAATTGAAATAAATTTGTAGTAAAACTTTACAAAATACAAAAAAAATAACTGTAAACTCTTTTTTGGAACCTTAACTTTTTTTTATGAAGCAAAAAAGATTGCCAAGGAAACTTATGCAACTATTTTTTATCCTGCAGTAATCTTTAGTAAGTTTTTTGTTTTTTTTTTTTTTATTTTCAAACTTTTCATTTAGATACTAACGCTTTTTTTTTTTTATTTTAAAAACTCTAATAACCATTTATTACCAGTACGCTCAGTGTGAAAATATTTTTTTTTTTTTATTCAAGAAAATCTAAAACAATCAGAATATTGCACAAAAAAAAAAAATATTTTATTTGAAAACAATGCAACAACTGTTGTGGAAAAAAAAATGTTATTTTCTTTAAATAAAAGATTTCTAAGTTTTTTTTTTCTTTTTGTATTTTTTAAATTGTTAATATTCACCATAAGCTAAGAAAAAATACAACAGTAAGCGGCTAAGTATAACTGAGAACAAGAAATTTTAAAAATTTAACAAAACTTAAAAGCATTATTAAAAACAAAAAAAAACAAAACATTTAAATTTAAAAACAATTATACGGTTTAAAAGATTCGTATATGTTCTGAGTCAAATTTTTATTTATACTAACAAAGTATATCACAATAGTATATTTATATATATATATATATATATATATATATATATATCATTCCATAAATGTTTCTTATTTTGCTGAAACTTTTATTTTACAAACGTCATTTCTTGACGCTTATTAAAGGAATTGTATTTTACTTTGTGTCGAGCTGCCAAGCTACTAAGCTACCAAACTGCTAAGCTACCAAACTGCTAAGCTTCGAAACACTGATATTTTTAAATGCAGTTATATATACTTTTTGTGTCATCAATAAAATTGTGCAAGCCAAATGGAATATTCGAACTGCATACATTTAAGTGGGAAAAAACTATAATTTTTAGCACATTTCCAAAAAAATTTTGAAAAAATGTGATTATTAGTTTCACTCTGTTCGTCTGCCAGTCTGTTTACAAAAACCGTTAAAGATAGAGAAAAACAAATTTAACCATGGGTAGGTCTCATAAAATAAATAATTTTGTGGAACAACTTTTTCACGTAGTCCCATCTATCAGGGAACCCCCTCAAACTTTGAAAAAGTCCTTTTTTAAACGTGCATATTTTAAGTTCCGCTTAACATATTTTCAATCTGAAAACGCCATTCGACAAGGATTTTTTTTTACCTTTAGAAATCAATATCAATGTTATATATAGTTTTTAAATTAAATATTTAAATTTACCGTTATGTGAAAATCAAATAGAGGATAGATTTCAGATAGAAGCTTGAAATTTTGAGACAAGAAAGAACTTTTAGAATTAGTATAAGCTTCCTCAGAAAATTTTTTCGTAGCGCCTCCCGTTTTTTGAGATATTTCTGATCATTTATAATCATTTTAAAAACACAAAACTAAGGATATCTTTATTCTGCACTTATAAACTAATCTTATGAAAATAAAAAATTTATTTTAAGGCTATTTGATTTTCAAAACTGTGCAAATAGTAGAAAAAAAACAAGTAAATGTAACAGTAAGTCGATGCAACCGACTTATTAATACCCTACACCTGAATAATTCGAATTAAATTAACAATCCATAAGTGTTTTTGGCAGCTGCTTGAACTTCTTCCCTTTTCTGTCTTATTCAACTCGAATTTCAAGAACGTAAAAGAGACATCCGCTTGGGATATGCTTGACACCCTTGTATAAAATTTTAAGTTTCTATCTTAATTATTTTCGGAGATTGGTAGTCCTTGGGATGTTTGTGTCAGCTACCCGAATTGCCACTCCAATTCATCGAATCCATCTCAGGAACATAAAGAAAACTTCTGGCAAAACTTCACCATTCTATTAAATTTAAAGGTTCTACTTTTGTTGGTTTTGGAGATATGCTCGTTGCTCTTGTGCTCGTCCGGAAGTTTCCAAAATACGAACCCATGGTTCAAATTCTTTCAAATGTCAGTTTCCAATTTTACAGAAAAGGAAACATAACAGAACACCTTTGTACTAAAAATAAAAGTTCTATCTTTGTTGGTTGCGGAGATATACTCGTTTGCTCTGGGGCTCGTCCGGAAGCTTCCAAGATTTGAACCCATGGACCAAATCCTCACAAATTTCAGAAACATAAATCAAACATGAAGGAACACCATTCTGCCTAATTTAAAGGTTATATCTTTGTTGCATTTGGAGATAATATCATTTGCTCTGAGGCTCGTTCGGAAGCTTTCAAAATCCGAACCCAAGGACCAAATCCTCTCAAATTTCAGAGGCCTAAATCATACATGAAAGAACACCATTATGCCAAAAGTAAAGGTTATATATTTGTTGTTTTTGGAGATAATCTCATTTGCTCTGGGGCTCGTTCGGAAGCTTCCAAAATCCAAACCCATGGACCACATCCTCTTAAATTTTAGAGACATAAATCAAACTGGAAGAAACATCATTATAAAAAATTTAAAGGTTCTATCTTTATTGGTTTTGGAGATAATCTCGTTTGCTCTGGGGCTCTTTCGGAAGTTTCCAAAACCCGAACCCATGGACCAAATCTTCTCACATTTCAGAGACTTAAATAAAACATGAAAGAACACCACCCTGCCAAATTTAAAGGTTATATCTTTGTTGGTTTTGGAGATAATCTCATATGCTCTGGTGCTCGTTCGGAAGCTTCCAAAACCAAACCCATGGACCAAATCCTCTTAAATTTCAGAGACATAAATCAAACACGAAAGAACACCATTGTACCAAATTCAAAGGTTCTACCTTTGTTCGTATTGGATATAATCTCATTTGCTCTGCGGCTCGTTCGGAAGCTTCCAAAATTCGAATCCACGGTTCAAATTCTTTCAAATTTAAACCCATGGCCAAATCCTCTCAAATTTCAGAGACTTAAATCAAACATGAAAAAACACCATTCGGCCAAATTTAAAGGTTGTATATATTTGTTGTTTTTGGAGATAATCTCATTTGCTCTGGGGCTCGTTCGGAAGCTTCCAAAATCCAAACCCATGGACCACATCCTCTTAAATTTTAGAGACATAAATCAAATTGGAAGAAACATCATTATAAAAAATTTAAAGATTCTATCTTTATTGGTTTTGGAGATAATCTCGTTTGCTCTGGGGCTCGTTCGGAAGTTTCCAAAACCCGAACCCATGGACCAAATTTTCTCACATTTCAGAGACTTAAATAAAACATGAAAGAACACCACCCTGCCAAATTTAAAGGTTATATCTTTGTTGGTTTTGGAGATAATCTCATTTGCTCTGGTGCTCGTTCGGAAGCTTCCAAATCCAAACCCATGGACCAAATTCTCCTAAATTTCAGAGGCCTAAATCATACATGAAAGAACACCATTCTGCCAAAAGTAAAGGTTATATCTTTATTGGTTTTGGAGATAATCTCATTTGCTCTGGGGCTCGTTCGGAAGCTTCCAAATCCAAAACCCATGGACCAAATCCTCTTAAATTTCAGAGACATAAATCGAACGGGAAAGAACATCATTGTACAAAATTTAAAGGTTCTATCTTTGTTGGTTTTGGAAATAATCTCATTTGCTCTGGTGCTCGTTCGGAAGCTTCCAAAACCCAAACCCATGGACCAAATCCTCTTAAATTTCAGAGACATAAATCGAACGGGAAGAAACATCATTGTACAAAATTTGAAGGTTCTATCTTTGTTGCTTTTGGAGATAATCTCGTTTGCGGAGATTATCTCCAAAAGCCGGAATCATTCGGAAGCTTCCAGAATCCGAACCCATGGACGGATTTTGTCCAGATTCGAACTTAGCCTTTCTTTCGTAATTAGTAACCTACTATATAAATTTCATCAAGATAGCATCATTATTTTTTGAGTTATCGTGCGTACGGACGGACGGACGGACGGACGGACATCGCTAAATCGACTCCGGCGGTGATCCTGATTCAGAATATATATACATGTCTATACCTAACTCGCTTCCTTTTGGTGGTTACAAACACCATACCAAAGTTAATATACCCTATACTTTAGGTGTAGGGTATAATAACTATTTTACTTTTTAGAAATGCATATTATAGTATATAAATTTTTTTTTTGTTTAGTTGTGACACAAATGTGACAAGAAAATTACACAGTCTTTCCTTTTCAGGCGTGGCTGTCAATGTCGTAAGGGGGAATTATTCTAACGACGTGTGTATGATTCGAACCCACAGCCCTTCGGTATTTAGAGCGTATTTTATACGCTCTTACCCTCTATGCCACCGAGGCTCCAACTTTCAATGTTTGTACAATACCCTGTTTCTTAATTAAATGTTTGTGACATACCCTTACTTACAAGAAAGAAGAAGACAGACTAATATAATTTAAATTGCAGTATAAAAGATAGTTTTCCTGTATCCTATTTCCAACGAGAACATTTTTTTGTACCAAAATAAAAACATACATCAAGATACAAATAGACATAAATGATTAAAAAAAACTAAGTTCCCCTCAGGAATAAGAGATTTACTGCATTGTAAAACTTGTAGAACACAAAAAAAAAATAACTCGAAAATAAAATTTTTTTTTAATATTTTATTTTTAAGATTTCTAAAAATGGAAATTTTCTATTAATAAAACAAAGTGAAAAGAAAAGAAACAGTAATATGAGAAAAGAAAATTGAAAATAAGAGAAAATTACCTAAATTAGTAATATAACAAAAATATAAAATGAAAAACACAACAAATAATTTCTGAAGACAAAAGTTTTCGTGGTTTTTTAAAAACTTCATTTAGAAAATTTTTCAATTTTCCCTCCTTTTATTTTTTACAATTTTATACAGGAAAATAAAACTTAAATAACAGTAATTCCTGTACCACCAAAACAAAATATTAAAACAAAGATTTTACTTAACATCATCATTGATTGTTTTTACTGTTTGCACTTTGTTATTTACATTAAGTTGCGGACATTATATTAAAACCATTAGAATTTAAAATTTTTGTAATATTCAACTATCACGTTGAACAAGTGAACAACCAAAGAGACATAAAAGTGAACAACCAAAGAGACAAAGAAACACAGAGAGTGAACAACCAAAGAATAGACATTATTCTTTAAGAAATATAAGAATAAATCAAAAAGAGGCGAAAATTATCAAATTTAATGGAAATATGTTGCAGTAAAAAAAAACTACTAGTAAATTGAAGCAAGCTACTAAAAATCTATAACAAGAGGAAAAAATGATGAGCCAGCTCAGTATTTACTTAGGCACTATAACAAAAAAGCATAATGATTAGTTGTAATGATGCATGTCAAACACAAGAGAAATTACAAAACAGAAGTTTGCGGAGGAGAAATTTTCTAATCCTTTATTTTTGAAACTTTTTCCTTATTTTTTCTTTTTCCCTTATTTTAAAATTGAAGATTTTGTTAGCTTTTTTTTTTTGTTTGCCAATAGAACGTTTTAAGGTGGGCTTTCTATTTTGACTAACGCAAATCTTTAATATTGTTTTGTATTCCATACAAAAAAAAATTGCTAAAATCATTTTTAGGACTTAGGATTTTTTTTTAATTTAATCGAAAAATTTAAATCCTTACTAAAAATTGCCCTAAATTTATATTTTAAGAACTCAATTTGTTGTCGATGACTTTTCATTTAAAACTTCAACATGGCATAGAAAAATTTTTTTAATACTCTCTGCTATTTTCATTTTTGGCGCATAAACTTTTAATGAAGTTATCGTGATAATAATAAAACTGTAAAATACATTCAGGAGTAGAACAATTATTATTTAAATTAATTTGTTACATGAATGTTAATTTTTAGCACATTTCCAAAAAAATTTTGACAAAATGTGCCTATTAATTTCACTCTGTCCGTCCGTCCGTCCGCCCGTGTGTTTACAAAACTTCTACACCGTTAAAGATAGAGAAAAAAATTTTAACCATGGGTAGGTCTCATAAAAACTTGATGTTGTAGAATAACTTTTTCATGTAGCCCCCTATATTACGCAGCTACAACCCCTCAAACTTTAAAAAAGTCCTATTTTTACATCCGTATATCTCATGTTCTGTTTAATATTTTTTCAATCTGAAAACGCAATTCGACATGATTTTTTTTACCACTCTAACTCTGTACTTGGGCACCTGTACAAAATTTTCTTCGGCAAGATATAAAAATTAATCTTTAGTATATATATTTTTACGTGTGCTAACGATTTTTCTTAGTTATATAGTAGTCCGGACTTACAGTCCCTCAAAATTTCAAAAAAGGCCTATTTTTATAATTTTTCTTATATGAAATTTTCAAATTTTGTGCAAATCACAATTTTAAACAGTTTTATTATCTTTTGGAAATGTGCGCTTTAAAAACTGTTGGTTTACATTCTACCTTGTTAATTTTGAATTTAAGTGAATATTTATAAATGTTAGGTTTTAATATAATAAATTTATTTTTAAAAATTAAGAATTTCCCCTGATTAAATTTTTATAATAATTAAAATTTTCATAAAATCATATTTTTATTATTAATATTCTAAGATTATTTTAAACTTTCTAATATTATTTAAAAACTGTAAAGAAAATAATTACATTAATTAAACTTATATAGAAAATGACTGACAATCCCTTAACACGGAGCAGAAGTAATTAAAACTCTTATGAATATATTTGAATATATTAAATCTCAGAAAAGGCAAAAAGAAAAGAAGAGAAAATAATCTACTACAGCTGCAATTTAAAACTATAGCTAATAAAGCAAATTTTTATATGCTTTCGTTTACAGATTTATAGGTCTGTTTATTGGTTATATTTAAAACAAAATTGTCAATCTTCACTCTTTCATATTATTTTCTACCTTGTGCCATTAAGACCTTGAAATCGATGAACTCAGCATTTGTCAGCAACTGCATTTCATCCTTAAATAAGCACGACAAAGCTTTAGATATACATTGTGTAAGTCAATATACTCACAAACCGTATAGGTGGTTTTCTATTATTGCTTGCCGTATGGCTAAAAGATCTGCCCTACATTAGATCTAAAGCAATTAACCAGACTCATATCTGTAAATCGCCGCAATATTGGTAATGTAATAAAGTTTTAAGGACACTATCCAATCAGCAGACAGACAGAAAGTTAGAACTTTCTTCAAATGAAGTTTAAACAAGCTGCGATGATGAAGACGAAGAGGAATCAGTTTTTCACTTTTTGTGCAAATATCCAGTTCTTGATGATGATGAACATTCTGAACAAAAGAAGGATAGTAATTAAGCTACTTTGATAACCATAAATTTTTGTTATTTTTACCATGATACAAATATATAAACCTTTCGGAAAAGTGACAATATGCACTTTATTACCAGTGTCGCATCGGAGTAATCACCTTAACGATCTTATTTATTTTTGTGAATAAAAATAAAAATTATTAATAAAAATATTTTCTTTGTTTATAAACAATTAAAGCACATATTTTTTAAACAATAAATTGTTCTTTTTATATTTAAAAAAAAATTTTTTTTTTAAAGAATCAAAACTATACTAAATAGAAAATTTTAAATTTTTCCTATTGATGAACATTTGATTTTTAAATAATATAAAAATAATATAATAAAAAAATACTTCCATCAATATTTATTTTGTTAAATCAATATTAATAAATTTTAAGTGATATATTTTTATTTAAAATAAAAAATATTTAGTGGTTTCAAATTAGTATTAAAATATTGAATGAATGCAGAAATTATAACGTTGTCTTTATAGATATATTTAATTAAATGATTTATTTTTTTTTTTTTTTTGCTGGTAAATTTACTTCATTTCCTCTCAAGCATCACCGACGATAACACAAATATTACCTTTACAGTATATAAAGAAGTTGCCAAAAAGCTTAATACTGCATAAAACTGTGGACACAAAAATTGATAATACATAAAGCTTTGGCCATAAAATTTGATGATAGTTATCAAGCTTTATTATAGTACATAAAGCTGTGAGTCGAGGCAATCAGTTTTCATTTTAATCATAAAGCTTAATGGTACATAAAGCTATAAGCCGAAGTAAACAATATTCTCCCACCGATGTTAAGGAACGTTGTTTTTTAGACTGTAAAAAACCACATACAATTGTCTGTCATTTTTCAGATCTTTAAAAATACCATTATAAATAAATGTTTTAGTAAACGTAGGTTTAATTCCATTAAGTTTTTCAAGTTTTAACTGTTTTCTTTGTGTTTAAGAGTAGTTCAATTACATCTTTTAGTGGTAAGTTAATTAAGATTTGAGGTTTTATAAATAATTTAAATTTTAAAATATTCAGATCCTTTTTTTTTTATGTAAATATTAAAGTTAGAAAATTTGTTTTTCGAGCAATGACGTCATTACGTAACTCTTTACTCTACTCTCTTTGAGTTCTTATATGGAAGTAAAGCTCTCAACGATGGATCGACAAATGCATGAAAATAAAAACATAAAAATTTAAAATTGATTCTGATGATATCCTGTTTTCAAAGCAATTTTTATTTTTTTTTTCCATTATTTACAAAGTGTTTATAAAAAAATGAACAAATGAAATTTAAACAATAAAATATAAATATAATATTTTTTTAATGTTTAATTTTAAATAAAAACAATTCTTTTTTTTTTTGTTTTTCAGAAACTAATACACATAAAATGCAAAAAAATCACAATATGAATCTAATCCTTGATTATATTTTACGTGTCTGTATTAAAAAAATTCTATTTGACCTTCAATTTGAAAACAGTGATTTTATGATTTGATTGTTTTATAAGGAAGACAATATTTTGTTAAATCAATAGTAAGAAAAAAAGGCGCATATTTTCAAACTTATCGGGTTTATGCAAAATAAAAAATCAAACAAAATTTTTTGTTTATAAGTGCTATAAGGATAATAAAAAATTTATTTAAACATTTTCTAAGTAATAACAATTACAATAAACCGAAATTTTAAGAATGTACTTTAATGTTTTAGTTTAAGTAAAAATTTGTTTCAGTTAAAAAAAAAATCAATAAGGTAAGAAAAAAAAAATCATATAATTTCTTCAATTTTAAGGTGTTAAATTTAAAAACTTTTTTTATCAAGAAACTGACTATTCTAAAGATTTTACATCTGCTTAAAATCTCAAATTTAAAACTTCTATTTTCTAGGTGTTAGGTGTTACTCATCATCTCCCAGTAATTTGACATAATATTGATTTAATAATAAGTTTCAGATTTCATATTTTTTGAGATTTTCAGCAGGAAAAAAATATTCAAGGACAGTTCTTAGCGATTTTGAGGAATTGTGAGAAATGCGTAACGGATCGGTAACGGATCGGCGTAACGGTTAGCTATCCAACAAAAGTTAAATTGAGTTATTTTTACAAATATTAATGAAAATTATTAACCTCATACTAAATATATACCCATATCACATAAGACTTGTGATACGTATTACCAAAATTTGTCACCCAACTAAAGCTTGAACAATAGAGCTTTTAATTCTATTTTGACACAATAAGCCTTTTAGCAAGGTTAATTAATTTTTTTGTTTCCAAACAAAATTAAAAGTTTAATAGATAAAACCATAATTCAATATCAAATTTTCGTGATATGCATCACACGTCTAACATTATATGGGTACAGGACTTCAAAGGACTGTTATAAAGTTTAGTACTAATACAAAGAACATTATTATTTCCTATAGTGGTTCATAGTTGGTTCAATATTAAACCAGTTAGAACGTTAAATAATTTCAGAACAATTGTTTGTTAAAATACAATGAAGAACTATGATGTATAGGCAACCATTAATACCATATAATAAAATAATAATAACTGCTACGTACAGTACCGCTTTGTTTCTCCACGCAAAAAGTTGCTATATACTATTGCATGTTGTAATCCACTGATTGCCTTGACCCTGTAACAAACAGTAATAACAGTTAATAATTAATACTAATAATAATAATAACGCAGCTACTACAGTGACGATGAAGTTGCCTTCAATTATTATCTCATACAGGAAGGAATTAATATACTATTGTATGTTGTAAATGTTAATCCACGCTTCGTCAATGATAACAACATTGTTTTAATAATAAAAACTCATTGTTCCCTTGACTTCTCAATTCACTATTTCCGGATCCCTCTCCTTTCCCTTGCTTCCTAAGCAATATACTGTGTTATCAGTTAAATGATTTAATTCCATTATATTATTGGCTAAAGGTCAGGATTATTTTAACCAGTAGGAATTTGACACTATTATGATGGTATTCGGAAGATTATGGTGCCTTCGAAAGATTCTTACCTCTCTTAGAAAAAAAAATTAAGAAGACTAGTAAAATCCTCATATGGTGTAAATTAGACCAAGTTTTTTTTTGACTAAAAACTAATTTCAAATTAATTACAATTACAAAAACGTGGACTAATGGATGAACTGATGTTAATAAATATTAAAAATTCAAAATTCATATTTGTTATTAAAAACGCCATAAGGGGAATAAATAAAAAATCATTTGAAAAGCCGCCAAAAAAAAATTTTTATTCAAAGCGGGGTTTTTTTTTTCTGCTGAATTATTTATTCTATTTTTTAATTGCTCCTTTTTTTTACAGAATTCATATTTACAATAATCAAATATTTGTTCTATTTTTATGAGTTATATGTGAATTTTAAGTGGAAATATGAAAAAGTTTGAAAAAAAAAAAAACGGAATTGAATAAAAAGAAATGCGAATTTTTTTTTATAAAAATTTCCTGTGAAAATTTATTGGAATTTAGTAAACACTGGCAATTTATAATGGAATTATGGTTATAATATCAAATGTTTTTATTTGTTTGAAAAATACTATATTTCAATTTAATTTTTTTTCCTTTTTTGTGTCATTTTTTATAAGTTCTTTGTAATTTTATTAATAAATCCTTTAAATTTACAAGTACAAATGATTTTTTCTTTTTAAAACAGTGATTAAAAAAATCAACAATTAATTAAAAAAATAAAATGATAGTAGAATATTAAATTCGTATATCAGTATCACGGTTGGTTGGAATAATTAATGGAAGTTTCTGCGAAATGAAAATTGTTATTTGTAAATTTCAAAGTAGAATTCAGATTAAGACTTGCAGGATTTATTTTCCGCAACATATTATAATTAACAAGTCATAAAAACTGTTCTCAGATTTATTTTAATATAAAAGGAAGCGAAGGATAAATTTGTTAGTTGTTAAAAAAAATTTAAAGGAATGTAATAGAAAGTGGCCAAATGGGCGCAATGTAGAATATGTTTAATGAATTTGAAAATAACAAGGGATTTTTTAATCAATGAAAATTATCTTTGCTTTAAAATTTAAATTAATCTTTTGATATATAAGGTAGAATTCAATATCGTTGATTGTTGACTTTAGCAAATATATCAAAACTATATGCGTTGTCGTGTCAATCAATTCCCACACAACTCTTCACATATACCCGCGTTCACTTTTTATGAGTTTACTCATTTTATCTTGGCCTTATGATTTAATATAATGTCTTAAAATTTTGCAAATTTTGACTTTTCATTGTTCTGCTAATTATTTTGTAACATTTAGTGAAATTTGTAGTCACATTTTCCGACTTTAAAGCAAAACATTTGAAAAACTTCAAAAGTACAGTGGAGCTTTTTGTATTATATTCTACTGTATGTTGTATCTATTGAAGGTTTCATCACTGGAAAGGAAAATTGTAACAATAATGTAACAAATTCAAAGTTATAGTATCTCTGCCCTACCCTTTCCTATCCCTACTCCTTTGACCATATACTGCGTTAGCAGTTAGGAATTGATCCAATTATATAGGTTAAAGGGGAAGGTGGGTTTAGTCAGTAAGAATGTGACACTACCAAAGGGAATTCTTAGTATCTTTGGAAGATTCTCACGCTCTTTGAAAAAAAAACTAATTTATTTAACGATTAAAAATTAATATTTTTTTGGGGTTCGTATTTACTTGTCTGAATTCTTTATCTACTACTCTATATTATTCATTTAGAAGATGGAAATTTAAAGTAATCGCATCTCAAAATCTTTTTAAATTTTTAACTACGTTTTATACAATCACAATGTTTAATGTAATTTTTGTATTAACAAAATTTTTAAAGAAAATTTTTATCCTTTCAAAAAAAAAAAAAAAGTTTTTTTATATTCCTTTGAATCCTTTTAATATAATAAATCATAACAAACATTTTATGTTAAACATAATAAATATTTATTCTATGAATGAATTCTAATGATGGTTATCCTTTTTTCGATGTTAGAAATTGAAAACAAAAAATTAAAATAAAAAAAAATTGAATTATTGTAGGTTTAAAAAATAAGAAAGCGTACTCTCCACACGAGGACATTCTTTTGAGAAAACATAAAAGATAATAAAATAAAGGTAATCTTAGTACGCATCGATATATAAGATTTTTACTCGTCTACCTTTATCTAATGCCTTTTTTTACCCATCTACCCAAATCTATCTTTCCAGAATGCCAGTTTAATGAAAAAAAAAACCAATTTATAGTTAGTTGAAAGTATCTAATTATAATACAATTAACAAAAGTAATATTCCAATCATATCATTAAAAGGATAATAAGAGACAAAAGGTAGCACCAAATCTGATATATTAAGATCTTATAGAATATATGATTAATAGCGATTTAATGAAGCGTAATAAATTGCTTTTCAAAAGACTTAATGATCACTGCACAAAAAAAATTTATTTATTTAATACTTTTTGTTTGAAGGGACTTCGGTGATCTAGTGGGTAAGAGCTTATAAAATACGCTGTAAACACCGAGAGAGTGTGGGTTCAAATCTGACACACGTCGTAAGAGTTATTCTCCCTTACAACATTTACAGCCACGCCTGTACAGGAAAGGCTGTGGAATTTGCTGTCCACATTTATGTGGCAGTAAAATGCATTTAAAAAAAAAAACTTTTTGTTGATCGTGTACTCGTGTGAGGACTCATACAATAGAATAATAGAAAAGGAAATAAAAGCAAGAGGAAAAATCTTATAATTTTTACATTTTTAAATCGAAATGAAATAAAATGAAAATTATTTGTAATAGAATAATTTCAATTAAATTTATATATACATAATATATACGAATATATTGTAAAAGTTATATTTCACATACATGATTTTATTGTATTATACATGCCTTTCAGTGTTCTTTGAAAATGACAGATATTTAATATATCTTTATAAAATCCAGATATTCAGACAAAATAATGTCTTAAACAGAAATGTTAATGTTGAAAATTTGAGTATTATACCCATAATAATTTTCAATTTCAAGAAATTCTTGTAATGTTTAACATCCATGGTGTACACTGTACATACGAATTTTCATTAAGTAATTTTTGACACATAGTGAATTTTAAGGTATCTACAAAGATGAACATGGTACTTTTGCTTGTTTTATAAATGAAATTTCTTAGTGGAGAAATAACCCTTTTTTCTGGAATAGAACAGGATTTCCTAGCTCCCAAAAACCAAGTAAGTGCGAAATATTCTAAACTAAATATAATGAATACGTTTTAGTGAAAATATAATGTAATATTTATACTAATGCCATGACAATATTGTAAATCTTTTAAATTATCATTTTTGATAAGAATTTATTTAAAGAAATAAACAAATCTTTGTATATTAGACACCAAGATCATTTTTATATTATTTTAGAGAAATTAATCGAATTGAATTATTAAGGAGGTGTTTTAGAAGAGAATGAAGAACAAATTAATGAAGTTTATATAATATGTTACTCTTTTTTACTGATGAAGGCTGAGCTAACACGTCAATAATCCCTAGTCTCTAGAAACGCATTGCACCTTCAAAAATGTACGAGAATCTATTCGGTCAGCGGTGGTGTTCATTTCCTTAGATTTCTACTACAATGATACCTTTCATTCTGATAGAAGAGTCTTTGAAACTTTTTCAAAACCATGTCAAAGAGTTGTGATTAATCTTGGAAAAAAACTACCTAGATATTTCAGTTTTTACATACTAAGATAGATGGAGAAAAAATGCTCCACATTCTCTACACCGTCAATTTTTCTTCAAAATTAGCTACAGTTAAGATACACATGTATATTTAATTATCAAGCATGCTATTTAAAGTTGTATCAAATTACTCGAATTGCACACATTTGTCTAAGGAATGGCTATAAATGAATGTAAGAATATTAAAAATTTCGTGCCGCATAATGATGACTCTTAAATTTCGTTCTTTTAAAATATTTAAGTCAGAAGTTGTAGGAATTGGTTTTTCCATAATCTCGAAATGTTGGAAAAGCTAATTCCAACATTTGCTTGATTCCATGTCCTCGCATGTCTTCAAAATCTCAGTTCGTCAATTTTGTGTTTTGAGTTTAAGATTTAATGCTATATAATAATTACTTTTAAGAATGTTTCTATTTTCCTTAAAACTCTTTTTAAAATATTTTATATTTTTTATAGTATAAATCATCCGCCATGAAGTTTTTACATTTTAATGCTGAGTTTCATCCTCTACTGCTTTTTAAAAATTTTAAAAAGAATTTATTTAAAATTACAAAAAGAAAAAAGAAGGATGAATCTATATATTTTTAAAAAAGAAAATTTATTCTGATATCCAATTATGAAACATGAACTATTTCAAAGTTCAATTAAATATAATTCAAAAAATAAAAATTTTCTAAGCATTTGTTAAAAAAAGCCAAAGTAAATTGGAATCAAAGTTTATTATTACTTTTATAGTAAAGTATTTCCCGATTTTAAACAAATTTACTTGCTTTATTTTCCAATATTTTTAGAATTAGAATTTAGAATATTTTCTATACTTGAAAAATAAAATTTGCTTTACCACCTACATTGTAAAATTTTCCTATGACATTGAACGATCGGTAGCAAGAAAAAAAAACAAAAAAAATAGAAAATCAAGGCAAAGGAAAAATGAAATATTAAAAAATATTTTCCAATTGACTTAACAATTTACTGGAATAGTCTGTCTATAAAAGGGTTGTTTGTTAATAACAATAACAAAACAACACAGAAGAAGGTTAAATAAAAAACAAAAAAAAATTTTAATAAAATTGATAACAAAAAAAAACTTTTCTCATTTCTTTTATTTTATATTTAAACATATAAAGGAATAAACAAACAATTGATGAAAAGATGAGCCAAAAGAAAACAATGGGAAGACAAATATTTAGAATAAAAATACTGATACTTTTTTACAAGTTAACATGACATTGAATTTTATTACGCATATAATAAAATCATTTTTGTTATTCGAATGACAAAATGGTGTAACATAAACTCTTAGATTATTCAACATTTTCTAATAAAAACAACAATAGAGTAGAAAAAATAAACAAAAAAAAAATAAAAAATTTAAATCAAAATTTTTTGATTATTCCTACAAAAAAATTTAACAACAAATCCATATTTCAGACTAGAGGATTTTGCAAAGAAAACTTCTACTGTAAAAAAACACATTCACGAACAATTGCCTTATAGAATCAATGAAGTACTTTCTCCAGCCAAATTACAACTAAAAATTTTTAAAGATTAGCAGACTATGTACGGTATCTTTTCAGAAAAATAGGGAAAATAAAAATGAATTGGTTTTACATTCCGAAAAATATAAGAAAAACGAAACTAAAAAGAAATTACAATGAAGATCAGTTGGGATCAATGATTAATTGTAAAAGCTGATGCGAAATTAACAGGAAAAAAGTAAAAAGACTTTAAGTATTAAGACTTTTTTAAGAATTAGATTATTTTGAGTAATAGATTATGGAAATTATAATGAATTATAATTATAATGTATAAAAAGCTAACAAATCTAACAAATGCCTAAAACCTAGTACGTATCAAAAAGATGAAGTACTTTCTAGATATGGTAGAGATTTGCGGCATTTGATAGAGTTTAGTGTGTAACCATCCAGAAAAATCTGACATTGAAACTTTTCGGATTTAAAGGAGCTATTTAAACTTTTTATTTGTTGTATAGGGATTTCAATATTTATACCCGAGTGTCTTGATGTGTGAAATTATTAATTACGATTTCAGGTCGTCCTGCTTGAGCACTGAGAACGTTTATAAATTCTTAATATAAAAGTTAGCTATATTTAATCATGTGAGTTAGAGTTAGCTAATCATGTATCATTGAAAAAATCTTGGGAGAACTTTTTTTGTAGGTGATAGTTTAAGGTTGTCCTACTTTGATGCTGAGGAAATTTTAAGCTCTTACTATAAAAATCAGCGATACATCTTCATGTGGGGTATAATTAAAAAGATTTTGATAAACTGTGTAGCTTTTGTTTGAGTACCATGGTTGCAAGGGTAATTTATACCTACCTAGTTTACACTTACCTAGTATTTATCTACTTGGGTGCTGAGGTAGTTTATAATCTCGTACTATAAAAGGCAGCGATATATCATCATGTGGAGTATCATTAAAAAGATCTTAAAGAACTCCACAACTTTTGTTTGAGAACCGTGGTTCCAAGTCGCCCTCTTTGGACGCTGAGGAAGTTTGTAAATCCTTACTATTACAATGCTTTTTTTAAATTTCATGCGATATAATCAATTGTTGCAATACGAGCAAATATTACTACTTCTTATATGGAATTAAAACAGTTTAATTACAACACACACCTAAGATTAAAAATAAAAAATAATAATATTGAAGCAGATCTTCTTGATTAAATCTTGTATAAGAATTTTAAATTGACATATTTCAAAATGTAATGTTTCTATAGTTGTATTTCTAGTTTAACTTCTGCAGATTGAATGATATCTGTTGGAGTCTGTTGGAAAATGATTTCATCTAAATAAATTCGTTCGAATTTAACTGTACCATCAACTTGCAAATAATCATCCAAAATTATAAGAAAATAATAAAATCTTATTAGCGTAGGATTTTGAAACTGTAAAAGTTCTGAATTTTTAAATATTGTTCTATGATTCAAGGATAATGGAAAATATTAAGCAATAAATTAGAATTCCATATTTTAAGATAATGAGGGAAAACAGTTATTGGCTATGTATGTAATAAAAAAAATTTCATATATGATACCAGTAAAGTTAACAAAATTATATTATAAGAGTATAGAACAAAATATGAGTTAAAATAAATGATCACAACAAATAAAGAAAACTTACATTCAAATAATTTTCCACTTAACTTAGAGCTAGCACTAAATTTTCATTTAATTTTTCTTTTTAATACTGTTTATATCTAAAGAAAATGTAAAACTTTCAAAATTACATTTAGAAATTTTTGTTTCTTGGTAGTTGATTTTCTTTCAAATTATTTTATTTGGAAACATATTTTTAACTTTTGACTTTTTTTTTAGATGAATTTTCTTTTATTTAATTTTTGTTCCTGTGTTCTTAGAATTTGAAGCAAATCATTGAAAATATTGTCATATTATGGCGCCAATATAAATAATCATAAGAATGTGATTTCAAAGATTTTAAAAATCAATAATATCATAATATATTAAATAAAAATAAATATAATATTGCATAAAAGTATGTTTGAACTAAAAAAAGGATTTTACATTCTGTAAGATGTTAACAGTAAAAAAAAAAAAATTTTTGATAAAATTAAAAAGGAATAAATTTTTTTTTTTATCATTTTGCATTTTATGTTTAAGAAAAATCAATAGTTGCAAAAAAACAAAAACAGAATAGGGAAAAACTTAAAAAAATAATATTTATATTATGATTTATGTAAGGATTTCAATTATAATCATAATTTCGGTATTAAAAATAACTTATATCTGAAATAAAAATCAATCAAAAAGAATTCTCGAAACAAAAGCAAAAAAACTTAAGATTATTTAAGT
This sequence comes from Poecilobothrus nobilitatus, assembly GCA_947095535.1. NCBI lineage: Eukaryota > Metazoa > Arthropoda > Insecta > Diptera > Dolichopodidae > Poecilobothrus > Poecilobothrus nobilitatus. The sequence goes on from OX352774.1 coordinate 201,618,345, forward strand.
TTAAATTGTTTCGTGTTTTTTAAAGATTTGTTGATAGTTTTAAGATTTTTTGCTTTGATATTTTAATACTAATTATTTTTATGATTAGTAAATAAGAAAAAAAGAACAAAACAAATTTGTTTTAACCTTTATTTTATTCATACTTATATTTTTTTTTTCTTTAACTGAAGAAACTTTAACTTTAACTATTTTTCTTTTACTTTAAGTGAATATTTTGTATTTTAAGTGAATAATCTTTACTTCAGTAATTTTTTTTATATTTAAATATTTACATACTAACATATACCTTATTTTCGTCATATACGTAAGTATATATATTTGGGTTTAGTATTTATGTATTTAATATTCATGTATATAACATATTATTATATATATTTTTCAATTTTAATTTTCATTACAAATATTTTCACTTAAAGTAAAAATGTCTTCACTTAAAGTAAAAATGCCTTCACTTAGAGTAAAAATGTCTTCAATTAAAGTAAAAAATATAATATACAATATAATCATATATCAGTATATAGGTATACAAACTGCATTAATATCAGTATAGCCCTCATCTACTAAAACTAGGACTTTAATTTAAAAGAAGAATACATATTTGAGTTTAAAATGTTAAAGTAAAGTTTTTTATTTTTTTTAATAGGGTTAACATTTAAAATTAGTATTTTAATATACAGTGAAAATAAAAAAAATATTTGCGTTAAGTCCCAATGTCTCACCGGTGAACTTCACTCAAATGTTACAAAATTCCGCGCTCCCCGGTGAACATTAAAACAAACTTGCGTTCATATAAACAAACATTGCATCTCAATATATCATCGGTGAACATTTTTAAAGGTAAGAAACAGTTCATTAAATTGATTAGTGCTTTTGAGAACATTCAACAATGTTCACCGATGTTACATGTTGGACTTAACCCAATTTTAAATTTATATTCATTGGTGAGCACAAGATTTTTAAAACATTTAAGTTATGTTCACCGGTGATACACGTGGAACTCAACGTGTAAATAGATTTTTGATTAACCATAATTTATGTGTATTAACAATTTGTTTATGGTTGTTGTCCCCATGTATTCTAACACCGAAACTGTTTAATTTACTTCCAATAGTTTCTTAAATACTTGTTGAGTACCATCTATTTTTCTTAAAAGAGTTAAAACCTATAGTTACTATGATTTGTACTTTATATGATGTAAAAACTCCTATCGTATTGTTGCAGTTTATTTCTTATAGTACTATATAATTATGTAGTATATAGATATTTATTTTTATATATAGACGTAAAAACATAATATTTAAGAAAAATTACAATTACTTTAGTTCAGTTATTTAAATTTTTAGCTTTTATAGAGTATAAGACCTAATTTAAATAAAGAAAACCATACTAAGTCTTATTTTAGTTTGTATACGATGATTTTAAATTTGATACAGCACCACTAAAACGTGAAAAGTATTATCGTAGGGTAACTGCCCAACAAATTTTTGAACCTAGTTTCCATATCTTGAAAACATATAAGACCTAAATAAGACAAAATTATTAAATTAAGGCGTATAGCTTTAAATGCTTTGAAAAGTTAAAAACATAATAATATAAGCAGATTGATAGTAAATTGTATTCTTAAAACTGGGTTCTTACGGCTATTTGTTTAAGAGTTGACAAAAGCAACTACATTCTCCTTGACCTTATAATATTGATATTTATTTACATTCAAAAAAGGAAATTTTGCCTTATAAATATTTAAACAATTATTTAACTCATTATTTTTTTTTTTTTTAATTATATTAATATAAATATATAAAATACGATATAATACGTAAAATATAATAATATAAAATATAATTAAATATCATAATATCAAATATATTATAAACAAAATATATCATAAATTTCAAAAAAATGTTCTTTTTTTGAAATATTATTATCTGCATTTTGTAATAATAATTTTATCTTAAATAATAAAATTATAAAAGATACTTTATAATATTACAACATATAAAAATAATTTATTATATTATATGTTTATGACATAATCAATAACTCAATTTCTTAACTACTTTAAATATTTAGACAATTATTTTGGTCCATTAATAATTTATTTCAGTAATAGAAAAATTCAACATATATAATATATTAAATAAAGAGTATAATAATTTTAAAATATATATATTTACTTACAAAAAAAAAAAAAAAATTATCTACACAAAAAATACATTTTTTTATTTATTTTCCACTGCATAAATTTTGAAATATTCCAAAAACTATTCCCACACAATATCCCATATCGTAAATATAATATATAACATAACATAAATTCATCCTAAATATATGCAATATTTAGTAATATATAATCTTCAAGTACATAATTCTTAACTTTTACTGTCGCAACAATTCATGACTAATAAATGTTTTTTTTTTTTTTTGTTTTTTACATAATAAGAATTTTTACTGTCACAATAGTAATAATGTCGACACCATTATTTTTATTTTTACAAAAAAAATAAAAAAATAAATACAAGAAATTAAAAGGAAAATAAGAAAACTTTTATCTCTAAATCACTGAGAAAATGTTTTTCTTAATTTTTCTTTTTTGTTTTTTATTATTTAAAATGAAAATTATTTTCCATATGTGTGTATTCTATTAATTTTCTCATATTTTCACTTATAACATTAATAAAAAAGTTATTTTTGCATTTATGCAAGTATTTGAAAAATATTTTTCGAGATTTCTATTTGTTTTGCATTCAAGCAAAAACGTATATATACAATATTGTAAAAAATTAAAATAACAAATTTAATATAATTATAATTTTTTTTTTTTTTTTTAAATGCATTTTTCTGGGAGATGTCGTAAGAGGGAATAACTCTTACGACGTGTGTGGGATTCGAACTCACACTCCCCGGTATTTACAGCGTATTTTATACGCTCTTACCCACTAGACCACGGAGGTCCCATATAATTATTATAAATGATATATACGTATATTGCATAAAGTGACTTTTTAAAGCTTTTTTGAATTGTATAAAAAGATCAAATTTTTTTTTAGCAACTAGCAAAGAATTTTCAAACTGACTTCACATTAGCGCAAAAAAAAAATTTAATCTACTATACGTTTTGTAATTTAATTTATTATTTGAAGATTCGTTTGCGATTCAAAATTTCAAAGTAAACGTATGAAAACATCGTAAAAATTAAAAATTATCTATTTGGATATATTGCAAACTTTAATTACGTATGGAAACTCTAAAATCATTTTCCATCTTTAATTCGGCAATAAATTTTATAATAGCTTTGCAAAGGCAAGTACTTTATACCACCTTTTTTTTTTTGATCAAACTGCAGGTTTTTTAGGATTGGGCAGATAAACGGAGGAAAATAATAGTGTAGTTATGTGACTGAAGCTACTGCCAAATTTATTAAGATGTTTAAAGTCAGATTTTAGATTATAAAGTTAAAAATAAGTTATTCCAATCCCTCGTATAGTTATTTCAACATTTACAAGAAATTAAAGCACACACAATATTCTTACATATCGTTATAAAAACAATGTTATTAAACTACAATTGATAATTAATCATAGCTAGAAAAACATTTTTAAGCCTTTCGAATTTAATGATAATAAACGGTTCAACAACAAGGTCTTATATTATAACGTTTTGTCTGTTACCTCAATTACTAAAATATGGATGATGAAACAAATAGATGAAGAAAAATTTTAAAATCTTAAAGATCAAAAAGGTCAGGTGAAATTTATAAAGATCAAGATAAACAGGTTAACCACATTTAGAGTTTACAATTAAAAACTAAGTTAAAGAGAAAAAAATAAGACATAAAACAACATCATAATAGACCTAAAGTTGTCATAATAGACCAAAATTGTCATGGTTAAACAGACCCGATAAAGATTTTAAAACACTAAGAGTAACTATTCAAAATCAGATCATTGTAAATATGTAGATCAGAAAAAGATTCTTAACCGTGAATTATAGTTCAACAAGTGGTGTAACACAAAAGGACGATAATAATCATATAAAATATTTTTAATTTTATTGCATATAATGCCTTCCACACTGTAATGTTTATTTTAATATGAAGGAAAAAATTTTCATTATCCTTTGAGTGTAATTATAGTATTTAAAAATGGTGAAAGAAAAAAAAAAGAAAATAACAAAAAAAAAACAATTTAAAATGAACAATCATATGTGCTAAATATATATGGGAAAAGTTAAACAGTCAACAATGCGTTATAAATATCATTATACTTAAGAGAAATGTAAATATAGGAATAATTTTCTTCATATTTCTGTTTTCTTTTTTTTTGGCTCCAAATTCAAATGTAAAACGTTTAATTACTTTTTATGAATGGTTAAAATAAGAAAAATAAAAGTTTTAGTTTTTTTAATTTTTTTTTTGTATTTTAGAAAAATAACTTTCAAAGAGATTTTTAAGAATCCTTAAAAAGTAGTGCTTTCACAAAATACATTTTTTAGAAAGGTTTCCCTTTTTTTTTTTAAACAAAAAAAAGTTTGTTTTAGAAAATTTAAATTTTTAATTTTAAAAGCAAAAAAAAAAATAATTAGCAAAAAGAAAAATTTAATTAAAAAATTTGTTTCACATCTATAAGTTGAATTTTGGTTGCATTCTTTGCTAATTTTAAAGTTTATTAGAGACTTTCTTTGTTAGTCACATTAATTCTCTACAAATTAAAATTTTTTTTAATCCTTTTTTTTTAATTTTGCATTTTGTTTATATAAAAACTATATTTTATATACGAGTATATAAAACAAAAAATATTTTATCACCATATAATATTTAAGATATTTTGGTGCATATTTTAGTTTTAAACTTAGCTTTAAAAATCATTCCGACAACATAAGTAATATTATAAATAATTTCATCCTGAACTTTGCTGAAAGTTATCTAAAAAATCTTCAGAGCCTTATTTATTTAACTCTTTATACACTTGCCTCGCAAGAATAACATCAGAATATAGTCCTCAAGTTAAAGGGCTGGTATTGAGACAGTAGAGAAAAGCTTTTTTAGATTTGCGTTACAACTCCTGCCATTTTCTAATATCATATCATCTTTATCACGATATGAACATAAACTAAAATAAATTTATTTATGCGCAAGTTAATTTAATAAAATATAATTTTAATCTGTATTTATTTAAAAAAAAAACAATTCTAGTTAAATACTTTTAAAGTAAAATTTAAAACAAATTATATTTAGGGGATATGGTGTTAATTGGTAAAACCTTACACTGGAAGAAAATGCTGGATTAGGTTCTCTATGGTGTTCTTTGGTAATCTAAATCAAACGTAGAAAAAAAAAATCCAAAATTTTTTTCAACAGTTATTAAATCACCGAATTCTAATGCAATTGATCTCTAATTCATTAAAAACACTTAATAATATTATTTTCTTATTCACTTAAGAATAATCTCTGTCGAAAATAATTCATATGAAATCTTTATTTTATGTTTTGGTATCAAAAGTAATTAAGTTTTGTGATTAAGTTCAGGAATGGTTAAAGGTCATTTAAATGTCTTTAAATCTTTATAAAATAAAAAAATGTTTTTGATACATTTTCTATTTAACACGTTGATTCGCACACTCACCAGTGAACATAAAAAAAATACTTACGTTAAGTCTCACGTGTATCACCTGTGAATATCACTCAAATACTTCCCATATCACTCAAATTCCACACTTACAGGTGAACATAAAACCAAACTTGCGTTAAATCCCACTGTATCAACCAATGTACATTTTTAAAAGTAAAAAACACTACATTAAATTCGGGCTTTTGAGAACGTTCAGCATTGTTCACCGGTAATACTCGTGGGACGCAAGTTTATTTTTATATTCACTGGTGAGCATAATATTTTGAAATTTTTAAGTGATATTCACCGGGGATACACGTGGGACTCTAATGTGTTAATTAAATATATAATTTATTGAATAATCACACAATTAACATATAACACACATGAACATGAACATGAACATATTTCATTCCATTCCTGTATTTTTAAAATTTTCATATAACTGTTTTTGGATAACCCTCATTTAATTTTTATAAAACCTCTAATATGATATACTATATAAATCATAATATTTATAATACACATTGCTTAAAATTAAAATCTTATAATAAAACCAAAGCCTAACCAAGAATTTATGATTTGCATTTTTAATTAAAACAAACTTTAACAACATAATGAGTAACTAACTGAGTGTTTTAAATTATAAATCACATAAACTATACACACACCTATAATTTTTATAAAGTGATAACAATTTTAACAGATTTAAACGTTAACACAAAAATATATTTTGTAAGATTAATCACAATGAAATCAACCATCCTACCATTTAAAACATTTCATATTAGTACTTTAAGAAAAAAAAATAACATATAAATCTGTTTTTTTTCTTCCACTAAAAAAAAAATTTAAAATGAGAAAATTAAATTTTATAAATTTGCATAATTTTTTAATATTTTATTTAAATTTTATGTAAATTTGGTAACAATGTAAATTTTAATTTAACAAAAAAAAATGTAAAAAACATTTAAAGAAAATTTTCTTAGTAGAATGTAAAAATATTTCACATCCAATGTTTTATTAAATAAAAATCTGAATAGAATTTTTATAACAAGGATATTTCATTGTTTTACTGTTATATATACACATATATTATAATATATATAGACGTAAAAATCTTTAATTAATAATTTCCTAAAGTTGTTTAGAACCATTTTAAATATATATACTCCTTTACAGCCAATGTATTATAGTTTAAAAACTTCTCAATTAATTTTTCCACCTAAGGAAGATGGAAGTCTTCCAAAGACTTCAAAAATATTCTATTTGTAGTTTAAAATTCTTACTGACTAAACCCATTAGCTCCTTTAGCCAATATAATAGGATGAAAATACTAACTGCTAACGCAGAAAAGCAGCTTAAAGGATGGTGAGACCAAGGAGTAGGGATTGATTAGAAGTAGTAGAAATAAGAGAGGATAGAACAAAGATGGGAAGATTGTCGATTGGCTAGTCAAACGAAAGAAACGTAAGAGAACAATGAATCTGCCTATTATTAAGGTATTGGTATTAATTAAATTATTGGTATTGATTAAACAATGAATCTAGCTATTAGCTTTACTATTAAGGGCAATTTATTACGGGCGGGATATAAGTTATAAGATGACTAGATGATGTCTTAAAATATAAACAAATTTTAATATGTAAAAAAAAAAATTTAAATGAACAAATTGTGATTCTTATTGTGTGTTGTTTGGTAAAGATGATAGACTATATTATCCTTACACCCAATCTTTGTGACCCGTTGTTCATCCCAAGCCTATAAGACGCATATCGAGCCAATCAACTTTTTAACGTAATGTTCAAAACTGAGATGAACCTTATGTAAAAATAAACAACCACTCTTCCTTCTAAACCAAAATCATTTTTCATTACTTAAAAAGAAAATCATCCAATGAGTGAACAATTTACAAAGAATGTCTAATTATTGTATTATCTAATTAAATTTGCCTGAAAATTTATCATTTTACGTAAGAAATTATTTACAAAGAATTTATGACTTTGCCACTAAAAACAATGGAATACACAATTTACTATTTAGCCAAAAAAAAAGACTATTATCGGAAAAATTGTATTTAATATTAACACAATTAGCGCAAAGCAGTGGAAACTTTTTATAAAATATTGAAAGTAAAATATACTATCTTCTACTAAAATATAGATCTTCCAAAAGTAAACTAATAGATTCAACGCTAAAATTAAAATAATTTTCTTTCATATAAACACATTTTTAATTTTTCCGTTCACTTTTCGTTTTTTATAATGCCAGAAAAAAATCTAAGAGGTGTGTTATTTATATAATTTTTATATTTTCTAATCCTTTTTTCTAATCCTTTAATATTACCATTGTAAAGAAAAATCTTTTTCATTCAAATTCTAAGAAAATGACAGGTTAGGGAGTAAATTGTGACATTAAATGTGCAAGAAATAAAGTAAAAAAAAACAAGGTAGAATGTAAACCAACGGTTTTTAAAAGCGCACATTTCCAAAACTCAATACAAATTGTTTAGAAGTGTGACTTACACAAAAATTTGAAAATTTCATGTAATAAGAAAAAACTTGAAAATAGGACATTTTTGAAATTTTGAGGGGCCGTAAGTCCGGAATCCTATATAACTAAGAAAAGCTGTTAACACACGTATAACGTATAAAATATATTATTGAAGCTTTAATTTTTATGTCTTGCCGAAGAAAAGTTTTTACAGGTGCCTAAGTTACAGGTGTCTAAAAATAGCAAATTTTCAATTTTTGAGGCGTAATAACTCTTAAATAGGGGGCGTTACCAAAAAATTTTCTGAGGAAACTTATACTAATTCTAAAAGTTCTTTCTTGTCTCAAAATTTCAGGTTCCTATCTAAAGGGGTGCCGCAGTTATGAAAAAAGAAATTTCATGCAAAATGTGGTTTTCACATAACGGTAAATTTAAATCGTAAATTACAAAATATTACATAATTTTGATATTGTTTTATATAGATAATAAAATTTTCGATCTTCTGCCGGTTTTAGATTGCAAAACTATTACGCAGAGCCCAAGATATATACATCTGAAAATGGGGCTTTTTTACAATTTTGAAGAGCTGCAACTTTGGAACCCTTTACAATTAAAATAAACCTTTCACACACGTAAAAATATATTATTGTAGCTTTAATTTTTACATCTTGCAGAAGTAAAATGTGTGCAGGTTCCTAAGTTACAGGTGTTTAAAAATAGCAAATTTTCAATTTTTAAGCCCTAATAGCTCATAAACAGGGGGTGGTCCGAAAAACTTTTCTGAGGAAACTTATACTAATTCTAGAAGTTCTTTCTTGCCTCAAAATTTCAAGCTTGTATCTAGAAGCGTGCCGGAGTTATGAAAGTAGAAAAATCATGCAAAATTTGGTTTTCACATAACGGTAAATTTAAATACTAAATTTAAAAAAATTGTATAATTTTGATATTAATTTACAAAGATAAAAGAAATACCTGTCAAATGACGTTTTCAGATTGAAAAAATCTTAAGCAGAACATAAGATATATGCATTTAAAAATAGGGCTTTTTCAAAGTTTGAGGGGGTGTAGCTCCGTAATGGGGGGGGCTACATGAAAAAGTTGTTCCACAAAATTATTTTTTTTATAAGACCTACCTATGGTTAAAATTTTTTTTCTCTACCTTTAACGGTGTAGAAGTTTTGTAAACAGACGGACGGACGGACGGACGGACGGACGGACGGACAGAGTGAAACTAATAAGCACATTTTTTCAAAATTTTTTTGGAAATGTGCTAAAAAAAGAACAAGAGATGATTTTAAGTTGAATTAAATATGGCATCTTTGGAAGATAATAAATAACGAAGTAAAAAGGGGAAGAAAAACTAATGATACAGATAAAAAGAAAATTCTCATAAATAATAATTAATGATTATGATTATATGAAAGTAAATTTTATCCTTATTATGTCAAGAGTAGTAAAGTGATTTTGATGGGAAAAGATACAAAAAAAAAAATGTAGTGAAAAACATTTTTTTTGCAATTACTTTTGAATGAAAGAATATTTATTGTCTTTAAGTAATTTTATGGTTTTAAATTATTTAATTAAATAGGTTAAGTTATTAAATTGAACTTAGGTTAAGTTATTATAAAATTGTTCTATGCTCTGTAATCTTAAAATTTTATCAATAAATTTATTTTCTAAACAATAAAATTTACATAGAACAATACAATATTACTACGCCATCAACTACTAAGTCCATATTAAAGATGGCATACTGCCTTTTATTATATTATATTGTAATATTATCTGTTTTTTAAGGGTTTGGTGAAATAAAAATGATTATTTCACTCAATTTTCCTTCTAATTAATAATAACTTTACTATATATGAAGGATTTCAAGCCGCACTCTCTTGCGATTAATATGACATGTGCTTAACCTTCCAACCACCTTTTCTTCTTTTTTCATTTATTTTCTAAAATTGAAACATAAAATTGCATAATATTCGGCAAGAAGATAATATTCAATTCGGACGATTCATTCTACAAAAGTTTTCATAGATCATAAAATCTGTATAGGCACGTTTATTACATGTGGTTAAAAGAATAAGTTTCAAACCGAATGCAACGACGAAAGATCAAAACTTTTGTAGAACAGAAATGGGTTTTATTAGCATAATTATTTGAATTATTTAATATATGTACATAATGTATATAATATGTATATATAATATACGACTAATAGCTCTAAGATTATTAAAAAAGTTATGATCGAAGAGAAAAAACTAAAACTAAAATTCTATTCTATCTACAAATGTACTTACACAAATTAATAGACTTTAGAAACTTAAAGGTTGAATTTATTAACTAATAACGATTTATTTTTTGTTTTAAGAAGGATCGAGTTCTTCAAAATAATTGTAATATTAAAAAAAATAATGGTTTTAAACTTTTTTAGAATAAGGATCTTTAAAAATGTTTGCAATTTGCAATATTTAAAGATCTTGTAGAGCCCATCTATCTAATTTTTATATGTTTATTAAATAATGGACTTTTTATAAACCACTTTAAATCATTATAATAAAATATCCCTTAAATTGAAATTATCATATGAAAACCCTCTTTGTGTTTTTGAAAAACTGTTAAGAAAATAACTTATATTAACCAGTAAGAATATAAGACATAAGATACGGATTTTTATTTTCGGTAAGGTAACTCTCTGATTTTTATGTGTAATATAAAAGCAATGTTCCGCAAAGTTCCCCAAAGAAATGTTCATCTGAGCCTGGAAGCTATTTTTTTTCAGATCGAAATAGCAGTCGAGTACTATCTTTTTTCAATTCGTATATTCCTTTCGAAACAGCAGTTTCCACAAAGATTTTTTTGTCTTGTTCGTCACACACTCTTAAAATTTTTCTTATTTTTACTACTGTTAAAGTTCTATTTTATTTTTAGGACATTTTTCAAAAAAAATTTGGAATTAGTTTCACTTTGATGGTCACTCTGATTGACCGTCTTTGCTTTCTTCATATTTCCAAAACGGTTTTGATTAGAAACTTGAAATATTGAGAGAAGAAACATCTTTTTATTAACTTACCACAAAAATTTTCTTTGTATCTACCCCTAGTTGGGAGCTATTAGGGATCAAAAATAAAAGCTTTGCTATTTTTAGATATTTTTAACTGGGGCACCTGTAAAAATTTACTATTTATATACACCAGCTTTAATTTAAGCATCTGTACAAATTTTGCTAAAGTAAAAGTTAAGAATTAAAACTCCAAAATTATGCTTTTATACATGCAGTAGCAGCTCTTCTTAATTATGTATAAGGTTCCTTTAAAATTGAATAGAATATCTCTTTATTTTTCACTTCACTAAATTGTTTATATTGTCTTTTGGAAAATTGGTGCGCCGTTAAAAAGTTTTAGTATATATTCTGCCTTGTTTTTTTTTTCGTTCTCTTAAAATTTATAACCATTTAGCAGGAAATTAAAATAAAATCCATAAATTTTGAAATAAATGAAAATGCATTTTTTTTTTTTCTGCTTTTCTTTTTCTTATAATAAAATTTTTAAATTTTTCTTTAATTTATTATATATTTTTCCTTAAAAATTTTCTATACATTTTTTTTTTTTTTTGTTGTTTTTGTTTTTTTTTTTTTTAATTTATTATATAAATATTAACACAATTACCCAATTAATTTAAAATACATTTACAAATTAGAAAAATTTGTTCTTTTTTTTTTCATTTTTTATCAAATTTTTTTTTTAAAGATTTTTTTTTTAATTTAGTTGTTTGGTTTTTTTGTTTTCTTGTTTTATTTCGCTTTAAATATATATTGTGGGTGTATATAAAAAATACATATTCATATATTATAATAATATATTAATTTAAATTAAAATAATTAAAAAATATCTATGTATGTATACATATATTATATGTATAATATGTATATATATATATATTTATATATATATAAATGTATATACATTTATATAACATTAACTAATCGTAATAGTACATATACAGCACCAGCATAAAATAAAAATCTTAAAATTTTATCAGCAATAACCATTATTCTATATTTTATTATTCCTTGTTTTGAACATCTTTCAGGTTCATTTAATAAATTCTTTTTAACACCAGTTATACAAATTTTCATATAACTACGTATCTCGAATTTTAAATCATCATAAAAACCAAAATCATCACTAAAAATTTAAAAGAATATTAAAAATTATTATTATTATTTTTTTTTTTTTTTTGTTTTTTATTTATTTAATTTTTTAGTATTGAATTATTCAAAAATGTTTGATTAAAAAAAAACTTACAATTCTTCCTTTGATATCAATCTATCCAAATTTTTAACGTTATCTGATGAAACGTCCCATTGTGTTTGTAGAAATGGTGCAAGATATTTTGAAGATTTATAAACTTTTTTTTGTAATTTTACAAGGCTTTACAAAAAAAAAAAAAACGAAAAAAATTATAAACAATTAAATTAATTAATAAAATAAAACAATGGTTATACACTCTTATATATTAAACTTTAAATCGTAAATTTACAGTTTTGGATAAAATAAAAACAACAAAATTTATCAAATTAATTTTTATTCTGTTTTTTTTTTTATAATATAACTTAGTTGTTAATTTTGTTTGATATGAATATTTAAGATATTTTACTGTTGTCTTCATATACAAATAAATTAGATTGGGAAAAGACTTTTTGTTTTTTTAAGATTTGAGATCACAAAAATTAATTGAACGATTTACCTGTTTTTAATCTCAAAACTTTTCACTGTAATAAAATGATTTGAAGTAGATTAGAATTTTATTTGCTTAAAGAATCTTAGAGTGTGACTTTTATATTTTTAATTGCAGACTTAATTAATAAACCGGAATATTTTTTTCTTAATGATAAAGTAAAGATATTGACTAAAATATTATAAAACTGCAAATTTTTAGACAATAGACTGTTATATGTATTGTAATTACTTGCAATAAAATTTAAAAGAAGAATAAAATAAGGATGCTAACAAAATTTAAAGGTAAATTTTACAATATTTAGCAGTAAAATGCAAAATTTCGTTAACAAAACTAAAACAAACATTTTTCTAAAAACTCATACTTAGTCGATATTATAAATTTGTTGTTTAATTTTTATCCAAAACTTTAAAACATACATCTTTTCTATTATATATACTTATGTGTATATCAAAAGATATCAAATAAAAAAAAATAAAAACTTACAATGGTTTTTGTCCAAATATAAATAACATTAGATCAATAAAAAATGCTGGCAACATTTGATATAAGAAAAACTAAAAAGAAAAAATTATGTAAGATTTTATAAATTCAAGTGCATAATTTTATAAATAATTTCTATAAAAATGTTTAGGTACTTACTCTAACATGAAAGTATAATGGTGATGCTGTCATAGTACTATCTGGTGCCCATAATGTTTTCTCTAATGGATTTTTTTGTAAAACATCAAGACCAACTAATGTTATTTGACGATTTGGATAGGCTCTTGAACAATTATAAACGGGAATTAGATCGTTAAACCTAAAAGTATGCAATCAAATTATTTTTTAAATGAAACATAAAAATAATCAAAATATTTTTATTTACTTTGTTTGTTTTGTTCCTATAGCATAAGCAGAAACTATCATACATTTTGCTGATACATCAACTGGTGTATATTCTGAAAGAACTTTTGGATCTGCATAAAATGTACGAACAATACCAGCACCAATACCAGCACTATAAAATAAAAAATACACATTTATAAACAAACAAAGAAATTTTTTTTTTTTTAATTATTTTAAAATGTTTAAAATAATATGATTTATTTTTGTTTTTTCTTTTTTTTGCTTTCTTTTTTTTGCTTTTTTTTTTTTTTTAAATTTTTATTTACCATAAACCAACTGGTCCATTCCAATTATCAACCCAACCAGGTGCTGGATCTCTATGGACTGGTGTTACTATTGCCGGCCTATATATTAAAACTGGTAATTTATTTCTATAATCATTTACAACTTGTTCAGCTAAATGTTTACTTAACGTATATGTATTATGACTGTATTTAATATATCTGAAATAACAAAAAAAAAAAAAAAATGTAAATTAATATTGGGAGAAAATATATACCAGCAGAGTACCTAGGCTTTAAAAAATTTCAATATTTAAAATAAAGAAGAAAACCATGTATAAAATTGAAGATTTTACTATTTTCACATAAATAAAAAAAGAATTTTAATTAAAATTTAAAATATTTAGAAAGGATTTCTAAATGATTTCTTCTTGTAGCATTTGTATAGTAACATTTTGTACCTTTTGTTGTAGTTGAACCGAATTAAATATATGAACAAAATTTTTAATTAAGTTCGAGCTTAAATTAATTTAAAAAATTTACAATGTAACAAAGATGAGTATTCCTTACAACTTATATTACAGGATATGGAATATACGAATCTACATCATTTTCTCTATTAACGTTCGCCGCTAGCTAGGATCAAACAAAAAATTTGAAGTTCTAATACTTTTACAGATATAAGCCAATTAACGGAAAGTAAAATTAAAGAACTTATTTCATTTTTTAAGCTTTACGAGCTAGTTATGAAATATAGTTGACAACCAAGTTTGTTTCTGCTCTGTAAAATTAAAGTTAAACGGGTAATCAACCAATTTAGAACACTATTTTAAACAAATATTTGCATTAAAAATAAAATAAGTAGACTAACACTATCTATTAACCCTTTCATTGCATACTAATTAATAACTGTATAATATTATATACAAATTTACTAAAATTGTTAAATATTGACATTGTAAGAGATATTAATTTTTTTTTAATGCATTTCTTTCCACATAAATGTGGACAGGGAATTACCCAGTCTTTCCTGTTCAGGCGTGACTGTAAATGTCATAAGGATCTTACGACGGGTGTGGGATTCGAATCCGTCAGTGTTTGCAGCGTATTTTATATGCTCTTACCCACTAGACCACCGAAGCCCATAGTGATATTAATTGATAAATATTTGAAATATTAATTTTATTATATCATCATGTTAGAATTAAGTTTGAACAAAAAACCTATTTAAAATTTTTAAATTAATCTCTTGTTTTTAAATTTTATCCCTCTGCATAAATCCTTGTCACAACATATTATTTTTATTTTATTTATATATATATAAAAAAAAAATTTGAACAAAATTTTCAAAAAAAAAAATAACTTACTTATTATAGTATGCATCTAAAACATTTTGATCATTTTCTAATGCAGCTTTAAGCATTTCTCGCCAGTCTGCATATGGTGGGTAAACCTTCAAATAATTTATAAAATAATATAAAATTTATTATTTTCTTTTTAATTTCTTTACTTATAATCAATCAATTGCTTTTAAATTTTATATATATATATATATATATATATGTATATATACCTTTTCATCCAAATGTAATCTATCCAAATTACAATAAGTTGTTGATACATGAACAATTGCTTTAATATTAGCTAATTTTTCGCCAAGTTTCATTATTTCAAGTGTTCCTTTTGTATTAATTAAAATTGATTTAGAGAGTGGTTCATTAAATCTGTTCAAAAAAATAAATAAATATAAAATTTATTAAATTTTAATTTAAATATTATATTATCATCCATGTTAAATTTGTGATACTTATCATTTTAACATATTTTGTCATTGTATTGAAGGGTTTGAACTATAGAGTTTTTAATTTTGTTTGGGCACAAAAAGCGAAATAACCATGCTAATTTCATTTTTGTCCCAAAATAGAATAAAAAATTCTAAGTTTGAGCTTTAATTTGGGTAAGAAGAAATTTTTGATAACATATATCGCAAGTCTAACATAATAAATAGGAAAATTTTCAAATAGATTAACTTACCTAACAGTTGCAGCTGAATGAAAAATAACTGAAACATTTTCCATCATTTTTTGATCTTCCAAACTTAAGCCAAATTCATTTAAACAAACATCTCCATTAATAGCGGTAACTTTTTTTAATCTTGATGGAAAATCTCTTCGAATAATATCAAATAAATTATCTGATAATGTTTTATCTAAACGTTGTTGTGGTGTTTCATCTTTTTTACCACGTACTAAACAATAAATTTTGTTTATATCCCCACATGATCGTAATAATTTTTCAATTAGAACTTTACCAATAAAACCTATGAAAAAAACAAAAAAAAAAAAAAAAAATATTTCTTAATACATAATAAAATAATACAGTATTTAAAATTTGACAAAAATTCTTAATTCCATCAATTTTTAACATACAAAAATAAATAAATGAATAAAAAATTAATAGCTGAATAACTTAACTTAAGATTAGACATGTTGATAGTAAATAAATTTGGGAAATGGTACAACAATTAGTGGTAAATAAATTAAGGGGAGCTATAAATAATTACCTTTCCCACGATTAAGAGCCCAAAATACGTATGCATATTCAAGAACTACTTATATACATACAAGTGACTTATGAAAGTTATCTCTTTTAATCATTAAATTATAATTCAATTTTTAACATTCAATGGATCATTCAAAATGAAACGTGATTCGGAAATACGATCAACACATTTTACTACTTGTTCGTGTAAGAAATATTTTATATTTAATGATTTAAATTCTCGTACTTTTAACAAGTTAATTATTCAGCGTTTTTTATTAAATTTTAATTTGAGATAACTTTTACATTAAACACATCTGACCAATGGTATAGTGTTTAAGTTGTGGCAGTGCACCATTAGTCAAGTGTGACTAAAAAAGTCGAAATGTTTCGGCTTCAAATCTTAATCAGGTCATACTATTCAAATAAATAATATAACTATATATAAACTGAATAATAGCACCTGGCTCATATGTCATATGTCATATGTCAAGTAATTAAAAGATCTATATAAAATATAGCAAATAGTTAGAATTGATAATAGATACTATAATTACAAAATAAGTAAATACATTTTTTATTTCAGTAGTAATGTCATTTTGAATTGATTTTATAATTCTACTTATTTTGGGATATTCAAAAATAAATCGAGAAATAAGAGAGAATTCTGTCATATGTTAAAATTATGAAGAACAAACATAATTTTAAAATTTATAACAAAAGAAACGAAATTTACCACAATATTTAATTTAAGTGTTGAATTTCTAATACTTTCTATTACCATCAAAAGAATCAAATTTTATCTTAAATTTAAAAAAAAAAAAGTTTTTCTTCACTTTTCCACTGTTATAAACAGCATAGGATATCCACTAAGTCATTAATTATTCATATTTGACTTCAAAGCTTAACTGATTAGCTTCAGTTTCTGCTTTTATTAGTTTCACTAAGCCGTTGATTAGTCGACTTATGCTAACTATTGTTCAAGACTAAAATGAAAATATTTTTATTTCTACGCCATCTATTATCTTATACAAGAATTATTTTTTGTTAAAGACTTATATTGTCACGCACTTTAGAGTAAAATACAAAAAAAGCGAGCATTTTTTTATGTAATAATAACTTGTCGGTGTTACGGTGTCTCTTTGTTTATATATTAATTTGGCTATATAAAATACACTGTAAAACATGGAGGGAGTGTGGTTTCAAATCCCACATATGTTGTAAGAATAATTCATCTTTACGATATTTTCAGACACGCCTGAAAAGTAAAGACTGTGTAATTTCTTTGTTACATTTATGTGGCAGGCGAATAAAATAAAAAAAAAAAGAATTTGGCTACTTCTTTCTTACACTACAGAATTTTATATTGAAAAGAACTTTTAGTATTTTAATTAGGTAGACTTTTTTTGTTGTTCAAAAAGTATGTTACAAAAATGGAAATAAACATATACTATAACCATATCAAGTATCAGAAATTTTCTCTACTTTCAAAATATAATTTAAGCATATTTTTTCAATAGAGCACAAATCAAAACTTATCTTCTAAAAAAAAAAAATTCAATTTCGTATTTGTAAGCCCGTAAACTGCTAAATGTTAAATCGTATAAGTTAAAAAAAATATACATATATTCACCTATTTAGCTAATTTTATTAGTAATCTAAACAGGTATTTAAATCGAAATCATACTTCTTAAGTTATTGTATTCTAAGTGACAATCGTAAGCATAATATAAACATAATAATTTTTATAAAAATGAAAAAAATTTTTTAAATAGTGTAAGTATTATCACAGACTATATTTTAATAATTGTGATTTTACCTAAAATGATTTTTGAAGTTTCTTTTATTATCTTCTAATAATTTGAGTTTCTCAAGATCTACCACTAATTTTTTTTCTACTTTTTAGAGGATTAGATTTGTTTTGATAATAGCATATTATTTAAAAAAGTTTTTTATATCCGTATGAACTATATTCAAGGGTATAATAAATTTGCCATTACGTTTGTGACACCTTAAAAGAGTCGAGCTAGACATAGTTGTAATGGTATGGATTGACTTAGAATTGAATTCTGAGTCGATTCAGACATGTACGTCCGTTAAAAAATAAAGGAGCTTTTTTAACGTCACTTTTGTTAGTTTCACTCTTTAAATCGGCCGCTGGGTTCGAGTAGCTGCCATACAACTTCTTTCTTTATATGAAAAAACTCCAAAGATACTGGAAACTGGAAATAACTCAGTATCTATTGAAGCTAGGTTTCAGCAATTTTGCAAAATGGTGTTGAGTTACAGGCCAACAATATCTTTAAAATTTGGTTGTACTAGTGCGACAGGATCAAGGAGCTGTTATACAACTTCTCTTTTTAAATGAAAATAACTTAGTGTCTATTGCAGCTAGAGATATCTGAAATTTAGTGAAGACGTGTCAAATTACATGCCAACAATTTTTCTACAGTTTGGTTGGTCTAGAGCAGCCGGTTTACACTCCTTACACCTCTTGGAACTTTATGAAGCTAATTTTAGAAAAGATGATCAAGTTTTAGGGCGATAATTTCTGTGAAATTTGGTTGTGACGGAGCAAAAGATTCGGGTATTTGTCAACTGCACTGATTCAAACTGCACAACTGCACAATTCACATATATCTTGGTAGTTAACATCGGTACTAAAACAATTTATCTGTAATTTTTTAAAAGATGATGAAGCTTTATAGAAACAGGATATATGACGTTTATACGTGTATACCAGAATTGACACAGTATATTCTATGTGTACTCTTCCTCGTTATTTAATTATATTATATTAATTATAATATATTATAAGAAAAATCTATTTTTTTTTTTTTACTAATTTATATGACCCAGTCGGAGTTTTATCCTGACACCTTTCGAATGAAAAGGTGGTATTTTAACCCGGATTTATCTAAAACTGGATTTATTTAAAATATTTGTAAGTAAATATAATTTTTTTTAGAGCAAAAGGTTTGTATATTATTAACAGGCTCACTTAAAAACACACTTAAAAAATAAACCATTTACAGTTATGATATATTTAAGTACAAATACGTTTAAGTACAAGAAAAAATTTTATTAAGTACCTATTTAACTATTTTTTAATGAAAAAATTAATACGACGTTTTATTTTTTCATTTTATTGCAATTGTAAATTAAACAATAATTATTTTCTATAAATATTTAACAAATTTTTTACTTAGCTATAATAGTTAACTTTTAAAAAAAAACCAGTCAATCTTTTTTCAATAGAAACGAAAAAAAAAATAAGAATTTAATAAAGAATTAAAATAATTTTTATTAGATTAAAGATTTTGGCGATTTTTTTATGTGACAAAAATTTAAATAATAAATTATAACCTTGAAAAGAAACTTTTTAAATCAAAAATTTCAGTTAAGTACAGGTTCAATGAAGTTATTAAAAAAAAATAATGAAATTATACTACAATAACTAACTTAAATTAATTAAACTTATTTTGTTTAACTCAAAAAATATTTTAAAGTTCCATTAAAATAATTTAAAATTTAATCATGTTTATAAGAACAAAAAATACGCATGAGAATAAAATTAATTTTTAATTTTACTTATCGATTAGTTCAATATTTGATTCATTTTTACCACATTTCCAAAAAAATTTTCAAAAAATATGCCTAGTAGTTTCACTCTATTCATCCGTCCGTTTGTTCATCTGTTTAAAAAACTTCTACACCGTTAAAAATAGAGAAAAAAAATTTTAACCATGGGTAGGTCTCATAAAAAAAATAATCTTGTGAAAAACAACTTTTTTATGTAGCCCCCTATAATACAGAGTTACAGCCCCTCAAACTTTGAAAAATCCCCATTTTTAAATTGGTATATTTCATGTTCTACTTAACATTTTTTTCAATCTGACACGCTTTTAGATACGGACTTGAAATTTTAAGGTAAGAAAGAACTTTTAGAATTAGTATAAGTTTCCTCAGAAATTTTATTTGTATCGTCCCCTGTTTAAGATCTATTACTGCTCAAAAATTGAAAATTTGCTATTTTTAGACCCCTCTAACCTAGGCACTTCAGCAAGATATAAAACTTAAAGGTTCAATAATACAGTGAAACTGTATAACTCGAACTTTCTAAATGTTCGGAAATTGGTTCGAATTAAAGAGAATTTGAGTAATAGGGACTTAAAAAAAATTGTATAAAGCATAACTAAATTATTTTTTTCTTTTAAAGGTAAATATTTTAATTTTCTACCTGACATTTTAATTTTCAAATTTACAACGATCACAAAAAATATGTTATTAACTGTAACATATGTAAACATGTACAAGTATGTACCTACATGCACATCATGTTAACAAATAATGATGAAAATTAAAACAGAAATGAGAGGATGATAACAAAAAAAAAACAAAAAGAATAACAAAAGTTATATTTTGTTTTCAATTTAATTCAACAAAAAGTTCGAGTTAAGGAAAATTTTTTACTCAAAATGACATTAAATTGTTCGAGTAAGAGAAAAGTTCGAGTTAAAGATATTTTCGAGTAAGAGAAACTTATTTATATAAACAATTGCAACAAAATTTTAAATGCATCAAAATGGTTCGAGTTCAGGAGAAGTTCGAGTTTAGGAAGGTACGAGTTAGGGAAGTTCCACTGTATATGTTTACTTGTGTTAAAAGGTTTCCTAGTTCTATAGGTTTCCGGTATTACAGCCTTTCAAAAAAGTTCTATTTTCACATTTTGATGCAAGTCACAAATTCTAAATATTTAGTATTATCTTTTCGAAATGTGATCTTTTAAAAACCGTTGGTTTACATTCTGCCTTACTGCCTTTATTTTGTTTTCCATTTATAAAACACCTTTTAATTTAATTAACTTTAAGTCCTTTTTTTAAGTATTCAAAAAAAAATTAATATTTAATAGTCGAGTTAGGTCGAGTTTTCTTAACAAATATAAAATTTTTATTTTATTTTCACTTCTTAAGTTACAAAAAAAAAAAACCTTAAGTAAAAGATTTAAGATTATACTAACTTGTAAAGGATCTATGATTTAAAAATAAGTATATTGTTCCAAATTTTAAGAAATAAACCGATCATTTATATTATAAGTAATACAAAGAATATATAAAAATCAACTAATGATTACAAAACTATTGATTAAAAAAACTAAATATTAGACTAAGAATATAAATAATAAGCTACTTATTGGATACCCCATATGCAGTAAAAGACTAGAAAGGAAAACATAAATATTGAAACATAATGAATAGATTATATTCTATGTATATGACGAAAGAAAATTAAAAAATTTTTTTCAAAATTTCTTAAAATATTTTCTAAACTCACCAGACAACATAAACTTTCAACATTTCATTCATACTACAACACAAAATTCACCAAAAAAAAAAAAAAACAAACTTTCAACATTTCATATCAGATTTTAACACTAATTTTTAACATAAAACATAAAATTTGAAGACAAAAATTTTAATTTTAAACACTTATATTTAATACTTATGTATAGCTATTATTCATTCTAGTATATATATATATAATGCCATATGCCGCCATAAAACTATAATACTCTGAACACCTACTAATAAAAAATAAAGAAACACTTTTTTTTTTCATTCTCAAATTAAAAGCTGTTTTTTTACACTATACAAAATCAAATCAAAAAATTAATTAAATATTTGAACTTCGTATACATTTCAAAAATAAAAATACTCCAAAACGTGTCAAGTGCTAATTACTTAATTCACCAAATAAAATCATCAACAGCGAGGAAGTAAAATTTAAAAATTTAAAAAAAAAAACGACTAAAAAATCTAAATGAAATGCATAAAGTATAAATATTACAAAAAAATATCTATAGATATATACACATGTAAAAATATTTGTTAATAAATGTTAATTATTTTAAAAGAAAATAATAAAAGACTTTCCCTTAAAATACCAAATATGATACAAATTGGCTAATTCACAATAATTTTTACGTAATTTTTTATTTTTTTTTTCTCAATATTACCATACCATTTAAACATTACGCATATATGCATTTCAATTAAAATAAAAATAATACTTACTTAATAAGAATTACATACGTTAAATTTTTACAGGTAAAATAACAAAAAAAAAAAAAAACGATTGAGGTTAATTCCACGCAAAATTCCAAAAATAAGGTGAAAAAATTTTACTTTATAACACCTTTAATAATTATTCATTTATGTATGGTTTCATACAAATAAAAAATGCATACACATGTTACCTTAATTGAATTACAAATTTTTAACATTTAACATGACAGATTATTTTTTTTTTTTGTTTTTTTTTTTTAACATTTCAAAAGAAATAATTTTAACAAAATTGAAAAGTTGTTTTCTTTTATAGTTACAAGAATAAATTTAACATTGCTAAAGTTCATTTTAATAATTTCTATACCCTCTGTAATCTGTATCACCAGGTATAACACTTTTGTTGCCCTAAATAGTGCCCCAAAAGATAATATCAAATCAATCCAATAAGATCGAATTGGCTTTTATTTTCTTTTTACAGCGGGACGAAATTTTTTTTTAAATTCCGCCTTAATACTGTTTCAAAGGAAAAATAAAATTAACTGGGCATTATTTCGGTTTTCCAAATATTTTGTTTTTTAAATTTTTTCATTTTGTGCCCACACCCACTAGGCCACCGAAGCTCCCATTTTTTAGTTATTCCAGAAAGCTTCTTTATTGTTTTTTCGAAATAAAAGTCTGGCTTAGGGTTAGCTATAAATGTTTGTATAAGGATATATTACTTTTTTTCAGAAGAATTACATAAAATCAATTTTAGTAAATCCAGAACATTTCATGGCAAGCTTTTTAGAAAAAAGAATATATATCTCCTTTTATAGAAATCCTTAAAATAACAAGAAAGATATTAATAAATGTCTTGTTAAAATATGTATGTAAAAAAAAAAATGGAGAAATTTGATGATTGGTTACAAAATTAGGACATCATTCTTTCTTCGTATTAGAATTAAAAAAATTTTTATTTCTTTACATATTATTTAATGCCATGGTTTTAGATAGACTCTAATTTGTGGTTTATGTTTATAAAGTTTAATTACAACACACTATACCATTATTTTAAAAACGAGGAAGA
Organism: Poecilobothrus nobilitatus; assembly: GCA_947095535.1. Taxonomy (NCBI): domain Eukaryota; kingdom Metazoa; phylum Arthropoda; class Insecta; order Diptera; family Dolichopodidae; genus Poecilobothrus; species Poecilobothrus nobilitatus. The sequence goes on from OX352774.1 coordinate 201,641,965, forward strand.
ATGCAGTAGAGTAGACTGTGTCAACTCTGGGATACCCGTATGAACGTAATATATCCTACTATAAAACTTGATCATCTTTTAAAAACATTCAGATGTTTTAGTACCGAACTACAGAGATATATTTATGTAAATTGTGGAGTTGTATGACAGCTACCCGAATCTATTGCGCCTAGCTTCATTAAGTTCCAAGAAATGCAAGAACCCTAAACCGGCTGCAATAGATCAATCAAATTTTACAAAAGTTTTTGGCATGCAACTCGACACTTTTTCACTAAATTTCAGATAGCTAGATTCAATAGACACTGAGTTATTCTCATTTAAAAAGAGAAGTTGTATGGCAACTACTCGAACCCGGCGGCCGAAAATGCTGGAGTTAAATAGCAAAACTAACAATTTTGCAAAAGTGACGTAAAAAAAATATCAGCCTCTTAGCTCCTTTATTTTTTGAGTTATCGTGCGGACGGACACTGAGTTATTTTCATTTAAAAAGAGAAGTTGTATGGCAGCTACCCGAACCCGTCGCACCAACACAACCAAATTTTGCAGAAGTTGTTGCCATAAAACTTGATCATCATTCGCAAAATTGCAGATACCTAGATTGAACAGACACTGGGTTATTTCCATTTAAAGAAAGACTTTGTATGGCAGCTTCTCGAACCCGGGGGCCGAAAATGCTGGAGGTAAATAGCAAAACTAACAATTTTGCAAAAGTGACGTATATAAAATGTCAGCCTTCTAGCTCCTTTATTTTTTGAGTTATCGTGCGGACGGACACTGAGTTATTTTCATTTAAAAAGAGAAGTTGTATGGCACCTACCCGAACCCGTCGCACCAACACAACCAAATTTTGCAGAAGTTGTTGCCATAAAACTTGATCATCATTCGCAAAATTGCAGATACCTAGATTGGATATACACTGGGTTATTTCGATTTAAAGAAAGAAGTTGTATGGCAGCTACTAGAACCCGGCGGCCGAAAATGCTGGAGTTAAATAGCAAAACTAACAATTTTGCAAAAGTGAGGTATACAAAATGTCAGCCTTCTAGCTCCTTTATTTTTTGAGTTATCGTGCGGACGGACACTGAGTTCTTTTCATTTAAAAAGAGAAGTTGTATGGCAGCTAGCCGAACCCGTCGCACCAACACAACCAAATTTTGCAGAAGTTGTTGCCATAAAACTTGATCATCATTCGCAAAATTGCAGATACCTAGATTGAACAGACACTGGGTTATTTCCATTTAAAGAAAGACGTTGTATGGCAGCTACTCGAACCCGGGGGCCGAAAATGCTGGAGTTAAATAGCAAAACTAACAATTTTACAAAGGTAACGTAAAAAGATTTTCAGCCTCCTAGCTCCTCTATTTTTTGAGTTATCGTGCGGACGGACACTGAGTTCTTTTCATTTAAAAAGATATTTTGTATGGCAGCTACCCGAACCCGTCGCACCACCACAACCAAATTTTGCAGAAGTTGTTGCCATAAAACTTGATCATCATTCGCAAAATTTCAGATACCTAGATTGAACAGACACTGGGTTATTTCCATTTAAAGAAAGACGTTGTATGGCAGCTACTCGAACCCGGGGGCCGAAAATGCTGGAGTTAAATAGCAAAACTAACAATTTTGCAAAAGTGACGTAAAAAAAATATCAGCTTCTTAGCTCCTTTATTTTTTGAGTTATCGTGCGGACGGACACTGAGTTATTTTCATTTAAAAAGAGAAGTTGTATGGCAGCCACCCGAACCCGTCGCACCAACACAACCAAATTTTGCAGAAGTTGTTGCCATAAAACTTGATCATCATTCGCAAAATTGCAGATACCTAGATTGAACAGACACTGGGTTATTTCCATTTAAAGAAAGACTTTGTATGGCAGCTACTCGAACCCGGGGGCCGAAAATGCTGGAGGTAAATAGCAAAACTAACAATTTTGCAAAAGTGACGTATATAAAATGTCAGCCTTCTAGCTCCTTTATTTTTTGAGTTATCGTGCGGACGGACACTGAGTTATTTTCATTTAAAAAGAGAAGTTGTATGGCAGCTACCCGAACCCGTCGCACCAACACAACCAAATTTTGCAGAAGTTGTTGCCATAAAACTTGATCATCATTCGCAAAATTGCAGATACCTAGATTGGATATACACTGGGTTATTTCGATTTAAAGAAAGAAGTTGTATGGCAGCTACTAGAACCCGGCGGCCGAAAATGCTGGAGTTAAATAGCAAAACTAACAATTTTACAAAAGTGACGTATACAAAATGTCAGCCTTCTAGCTCCTTTATTTTTTGAGTTATCGTGCGGACGGACACTGAGTTCTTTTCATTTAAAAAGAGAAGTTGTATGGCAGCTAGCCGAACCCGTCGCACCAACACAACCAAATTTTGCAGAAGTTGTTGCCATAAAACTTGATCATCATTCGCAAAATTTCAAAACCCTAGCTTGAATAGATACTGAGTTATTTCTATATAAAGAAAGAAGTTGTATGGCAGCTACTCGAACCCGCCGACCGAAAATGTTGGATTTAAATAGCAAAACTAACAATTTTGCAAAAGTGACGTAAAAAAAATTTCAGCCTCCTAGCTCCTTTATTTTTTGAGTTATCGTGCGGACGGACGGACGGACGGACGTACATGGCTTAATCGACTCAGAATTCGATTCTGAGCCGATCCATACCTTTGACACTATATCTAGCTCGGCTCCTTTAAGGTGTCACAAACGTAATGGCAAATTTATTATACCCTTGAACATAGTTCATACGGGTATAATAAATGAGTACAAAAAATTGTATCATCATTTAAGTGCTATACTTTGCATACTATATACCTTTCATTTCTTTATTGCTAAAACTAACTTTACTTCTTTGTAGCTAGGATACTTATTTGATAAAATCGTAAATTCAATCGCTTAATTAGACGGTTTTTTTATGATTCTAAAGATGACACAATTAAATATGCTTTGCTTTAATTTTTTAAAATAACATCTGTTCAAAGTTAAATCGAAAATCTTTCTTAAATTCATTCACATACCCTATAGTTGTATTTAATACAAGATATACTTACATATATACATATCTATATCATTTATTTCATTTTAGTCTTTTACTTTTACCTTCATAAATTTATAGTTTTATAATATCTTTTTTTTTTTTTTTCTGTTGTCACCTTCAATTATTTCTAGAAGAGATAGATTTAGAAATTTTTTACGCATACTAAACAGGTACAGAATTTTTATCACATCTAGAATTTTTATTAATGTCAAGCTTCAATGTCAGTAGAATTTTTGATATGCACTAATTTAATTGTAGAAAAAAAAGCATAAAATAATGTTATTTTTTTTTTTATTTCTTTTTTTTTTAAACATAAAAAACAAGGTCATCTAGAATATACTATACTAGTATCAATAACTTAATGTTTATTTTTAACTATTTTTTTAAAAAGAATTTTTTTTTTTTTTTCTTTTTCTTTTTTTTGTTACATGAAAATTTATGAAGAAAATGAGAAAAAAACAAGAAAGAAAAAAAAAAAGAATTTGTGTTTTAATTTTCAAGGTTTTTATGTCAATTGCAGAAAAATATCTTATTAAAAGTGGGTCATTGAATTATACTACTGTCAAACTATACATATAGTTAATATGTACTGAACTTTGCATCAGATTAATACAATCAATTAATAGTTATGAACTTTGTAACAAAAAGAAAAACAAAAACAGATTTTATTAATATCTACATATTGATGTTTATGTTATTATAATTTAATTTTTTTTTATATTTTAAATTTTAATAAATCGTTTTGTATATAAATTATAACGATAAATAATGAAAAATAGGTGTTGGAAATAAATAAATACGATAAAAATCTATTAAATTACTCAATTGGATACATTAAAAACAATAAATTATAATATAAAGAACAAAATATTTTCTTTGTTAGTTTTGCAATGACAATTACATAGAAAAAAAAAAAAAAAAATTGGAAATTACTAATGAAAATGAAAAAAATTGCAAGGATAATATCTTTATTTTAGAAAGTATAGAATATAAGATATATGTATACATATAGTTATATTTTTTTTAATTTTTAAGATTTAGTTCTTTTCACAAGAAATGAAAAACCTCGTTTTCTTCAACATAATAGAAAAGCATCTTTAAAAAAAAAAAATATTGTAAATTATCAATACGTAATACGTTTATCCTTATTTTAAAATATTTATATCTGAAATTCTGTTCAATGAATAATTTTTCATTCTAAAAACGTCAAACGACTTCAACCGTTTACAAATAATAATATAAAAATTATATACTTAAATAATTTTTTACACTTTGGCATTTAATGTGTTAACCGTTATATAAAACCAAAATTTTACAATATTTTTCTTCCGTAATATATTCCGATTCCGGAACAAGTTTTAGTCAAAACTTAAAAAAATTTTAAGAGGGAGAAAATATTTAAGAAAAACTATAAGTATATAAGTTATATGTAAAAAAAAATATTGATCCTTCACATTATATTTAAGAACTGTTATAGGAATTAAAAATATAAAATTTTTAGACACATGTAACCTTAACACTTTATTTTTACATATTATATTAACAAAATTTCATATTTATATAAAATATAATAGTCACAATTCAGTCATAAATTCAGATAAATAATCAGATTTTCTTTAATCCGTATATTGATATATTTTGAATTGCTAATTGATTTACTTAATATTGATATTGTGTATAGATATATTAATGTATATATTTACTTATATAATATATACGAAATGAAATAAAATATTCTTATTTCATCTAAAATTCACTTAAGGAATGTCAAAAATATATAAATTTGTCACGATCACGTTTAAATAAACATATCAATGGCATATCAATTATTAAACTAGATAACTACGTTCTAATATGTTTTCTTTCTGTAAATTTAATCTACAGTACAAAAAAAAAAAAAAAAAAACAATTGAGTTTAGTTTTTTTATTATAATCTAAGCTTTAATCTAGCGATTATCTTAACTTAAGATTCTAAAATATCTTTTTTATTTTTTTTTTTATATTAAATGATAGGTATATATCATTGCATTCCTTTTTTTGATATTAAATTTCACTCCATCACTCCTGTTTCTTAATAATCGAATTAAACTAATTCATCCTTCTTTCCACTCATCCTTCTTTTCACTCATTCTTTTTTCCACTCATTCTTCTTTTCACTCATTCTTCTTTTCACTCATTTTTCTTTTCACTCATTCTTTCGGTATTTAGTTTAAGTATTTCAGTACTTGTGGCGATTTAATACTTTCCTGAAAATGCTCTTTCATCCATTTCTATGTGCTGCGTCAGTTTTCTCCAATTTATTATTTTTACATTATAATTTTCCTTTTTTTATGTAATAATTCATTTTTCTCATGTCATTTTGGTTTTCTTTCCTTTTGATTAATTTTCGGACAACCTCAAATTTTTATTCGTACTAGTACTTTTTATCTTTTTTAAATTACACATTGCTTTGATGGAGAATAGAGATCAATCCTTTTCGATTTAATTAAAAAATGTCAAAAATAAGAATGTCTATACTGAGAAATTTCATAATACAAATATATTTGAATATTAATCACTTAAAAGAAGGGCAATACATCGTATAAGAATAATTCTCTCCTCTACGACACACCTGTTCAAAGTCTGTGTAATTTCCTTGTCACATTTATGTGGCAGGAGAATGAGAATAAAACAAAAAAAAAAAAAGCAGCTCAACGAAATCTATCTACGAAAAAAAAAATATAGGAAAAACAATGTATATGAGAATTAATTACTACCTCACTAAACTTATAAAAAAAACTAAACTCAAACTAAAAAGAATGTATAACTATGGGCCTTAACTACCACTTCCACTACTCGTATTACCTATATGTGAACCAACCAAACTAAAATCTATTTTTTATTTATATCCTATAAAAATATTTTTTTTTTTTTTTTGTAGTGAAGAATAAAAACAAAACTATTTTATTTAAATTTAATAATATACTACTTGGTATATAATTAATTTTAATGAATTCAATCTTTTACGTCATTGATTTGATTTAGATGCACAGACGACATTTTTTTTTATATTTATAGAAACATAAAAATTGAATAAATTTATATAAAATAATTTAAATGCACCTAGCAATATATACCTATATAATATTGCAATTGATTAAATAAATTTAATTAAAATAAAACGGTTATCTAAAAAAAAAAAAAAAAATTCCATAAATAGTCATAATGATGACAATTTGAGAATTTATAGAATACCATATTAGATATAAATTCTATACATTTTAAACAAAATATTATCATTATGATCTATTCAAAAATGAGTACTTTTTCAAATTAATTTTAGAATTTGGTTTTTTTTTTCTTTTATTATTTATGAAACATTAATCATACAAAAACAACACAACATCCATAAATAAATATTAATTTTATTCAAATATTATAGATATTGTTACCAAAAAAATAAAAATTATTACTTAATTGGTGAAATTATTCCTTTTTTTCCTTTTTTTTTTTATTTAGAATAAATTTTCAATTATGTCTAATTGAAATTGAAATGCAACAAATTAAAAATAATCTAAAAATGAAATAAATAAAGTACCAAATTCTAAAGTACAAAATTTAAATTAAAAAAAAAAAATATGAAATTAATTAATTATTCAGAAATTATTTTAAATAATACATAATATTTTAAAATTTTATTTTAAATCATTTTAAGGAGATAATTTTTTATATAGGATTTTTAAATAAGGATGTTGAAATTATAATAAAAAATTTAAAAAGTTTATTTTAAACATATACTATAGTTATATTAATTTTATAAACTCCTGTATAAGATAATAGATGGCGCTAATAATTCTGCAAATAAATATATTTATTTGTGTTTAATATTCTTGTATAACAGTTAAAATAAAATAATTAACGGCATATACAGAGTTGCAAAATATAGATATATTAAGAAAATTGTGTATAAACTAATGATTCTATAGAAACTGAATTTTATTCATATATTAATAAAAAATTACTTAGTGGATGCCATATGCTCCTTAAAAGAATCGAAAAGGAAAAGAAAAACAATAATGGACGTTTCAAGAACTTTTTAAAATTAATTTTTATTTAATTTTAAGTTGGATAAATAAATAATGAAAACTGTCATTTTAATTGATTTATTCTAATAAACTACGAAAATTTTTCTGCATTTAAAACAGCAATTGTATATTCTTTTGGTTAAGAATTTCAAGATCTAAAAACTTCAAAACAAGAGCTAAATTTCAAAAAACAAAAATTAAAAATTAACTATACATATGTATAGTATTAATAATGGAAATAATTCTGCATTATATTTTAGGGCCTTTAAAAATTAAATTAACATTCATTTAATAACTAATTTTTGTAATATTACTGTTTTCAGCTCTGTGTTGGTATAAACGCTATAGTACTGACATTTTTTTTTTATAAATTACTTATTATTGAAATAGTAATAAAATCAATTGAAGACACAAACCATATTGATTTTAACATTTGCAAATTACATTTTACAATTTATAAATAAAATATTATGAAATATTTCAAAATTACAACTAAACTACTCTTAATCTAATTCTAAATTTTAATCTTAATCTTAAAACTTTTAATCACTTAAATTTAAAATTAAAAAAAAAAAAACACTTTGATTTCAAATTGTATAATATGCATTTATTAAGCATTTTCTTATTTTTTTCCCGCTATTTTTGACGGAACTAGGTTGCAGTGAAATTACATATACTTATATAATAGTATATAATAAAATAATATTCAATTAAATAAAAATGTTTCTTACTTTCATATTTACCAATTAATTACAAACTTTAATTACAAACAACAATTTATAACAAAAATTATTAAATATTTAAATTAAAAAATACTTTAAGATTCGATATTCTCAACGCACGTTAAAAACAGATATTAAGCGTCTAACGCTTAAATTATGCTCATTTAAAAACCCTTTACATTTTTTTTTAAAATCAATGCATTTTAATAAATATTATTAACTAAGAATACTTTATATTTTCAATTTTTAATATACCCAAGCCATGCATCTATAAATGAATTTGTTAAATTGTTTTTTTTTTTGTTGGTTTTAAAATGATTTTAAACATGTCATAAAAAATTTTTTTTTTATGAAAATTAAGTATTCAGTACCTACCGAAAACTAAACAAACAGAAAAATAAAAAAATTCGTTCAATATTCAAAATATGATTTATGATAAACAATATTTGAATATTAATTATATTATATGTGTATACTTATGTATAGTATGTATGTAAAACAAAAATATGTAGGTATGTATATAAATTTAACTAAATTAAAAAAAATATTAATTTTATTCAATGAGATTTTAATACTTTGTTTAATTTTTGTATGAGATCAAAATAAAATATAATTTTTGTTTCAATTGACAACTACCATTATATTATTGTATGTTAATATTAATACAATTTTTTTTTTTTTTTTTGCAAATTCAAAGTTAAACTTTTGCGAATACAAATTTAAAAATCGCACCTTTATTTGTCAGTAAAATTTTTATTTTTTTTTTTGTTTTTATTGACTAAAATTCTAAATTCCTAAAACATAATGTTTATTACATGTGTACTAATTAATTATTAATTACAAATGGCTATATACAGTCGAAACTGGTTATTTGTCATAAAAAAAAAAAATTCCAGTATAGACCATATAAAACTACAATTGATAATAATAATATACTCTTACCGACTAAAAATGGATTAAGTATAAAAGGAATTCTAACAAAAAAAAAAAAAAAAAAAATTTGCTAAAAAATGATTGCGTAATAAGTGAAATATTATAATATAATATGTATTATGATGATTATAACTGGTTTCTACTGTATTCGATTTTTTTTTTGCTTTTGTTTTTTTGAAAATAATTAAATGAAAATAATTGAAATTCCTACTAAATACCTAAAATACCTTCCTACTAAATACCTACTGGTAAACTGTAAAATTTCTAAACAATATTAAGATAATTTCCGAAACTATCACACTTTGCACTAAATGCTAACAAATTGCATTTATATAATTACGAAAAATATCGAAAATTTTTTATTGCATTCGATAATATTGTACTAAAAGCTGATCGTACTTATCTATCAAATTTTATCTATCAATTATATGTCAAATTTTTAGAGTACTCTTGCTTGACTACACTGGATATTTACATACTAAAAGAGTAAAACATGTAAAAAAAAAAAAAGTGTCAAGTGTCTCTTGATTATTTATCAAATTTTTAGTATACTCTGGCCTACTTACTCTAGATATTCGCACTAAAAGAGTAATGTATGTAACAAAAGAAGTATGTAGTGTCTAGTGTCAAACGCTAATATGATAGTTTTAAAAATGCACTATTTAGTGACATTTCCAACAAAACTTCTTGAAAAGTTAATTTTCAAAATCATTAATATTTGATATAAAGTTCTAAAAATACATACATACATACATATTTTTGCAATACTTATAAATTAAAACTGTAAAATATTTGTAACATTTTTGATAATCACGTGTTGTCTTATAAAAAATAAAAAGTTTACAAAATAAAAGTATACAAAAGTTTGAACAATTTTTACTTAACACAAATTCGATAAAAAAATTACAAAATGTAAAATCAATCTAGATCTAAAATTAAAGTACTGATAGAACCTAATATATTGTATAATATGAAATGTATAAGCTATTGTCTTGTTTTGCACATAATGTCTTTGAAAACTTTCATTCTCAAGAAGTTTTCTTAGTTAAAATTTAATAAAAATATTTTATACCTATAGTAAGGATCTTGGAAACAATTAGAATTTTAATGAGTAAAAAATATTTTTAAATAATTCAGAAATGATTCAAAATAAAATACAATGCATATTAAATATTAAAAATTGAACCCAATATAAAATATTAACACTGTACAATTTCGAAAAACTAAAATAACTATATATAAAAATTTAAATTCAAGAATTGTTTAAGAATTAGATTCAATACACAATATATCGATTTTTTTTTTTTGCCTCTTTGCATAATATAATATGTATATGATATATTATGCATATATGTACAATATTATGCATATTGATTTGCATATGATAATATAATGATCTTCAAATGACATTAAGAAACTTTTGAACATCTCTTGAATTCTGACATTTTTATTTACTAAACTCACCTATATACAGTAAAGAAAAAAAGTTAGAGTAAATTTATATTTCTTCTTATTTTTTTTTTTTTATAATTTTCTTTTCAAAATTATTTATTTTATTTGTTTCACCTATAACAATTTATTTAGATTATCCTTCATACTATTACATAATTAGTCAAGGTTTTTGCAATAGTATGATGGCAAGGTTTTTTGATATTTTATCTAACAAAAAATGGCATACAATGCTCGATTGAATATTAATTTTTGAACTCTAAATTTTAATTAAAATTTAATAATATAATTTAAAATCAAAATTAATAATTTAGTAATAAGGTTTTTTTTTTTAATTTATGATAAATAAATAAAATTTATATGAATAGAACTTTAATCAATTTTAAACTTTTTTAATGAAATACTAAGTATATCATAATATTTAATCTGTAAATGACAGACATTTAAAACTCTTTTACTCAATGATTTACCAACCAACTTTCATTTTTTTAATGATAAATATTCAGTACAGCCATCTTACAAGATCAATATTTTTCCAAAATTTTCTGATTTTCATTAATAATTTTCCATTTTTATAAAAAACCCATGTTAAAAATATACATATGTATCATATAGTATGTATAATCTATACCTATAATATACATATTCAAAAAAGACGTTCTTTGATTCCGTTAAATTTTTGTTTTATTTTTCTTTTCGATTAAAAATTTTAAAATATTGGTTGTATGGTAGGAGTAGGAATTTCACAATATAACTGAATATAAACATTCAGGTTTTAGTACAGCGGTAGAGTGTGGGGTTATTAATAGTTGCTTTTTAATCTTGCAAGTTCGATTCAGTTCTGTTTTGTTTTTTTTTTTTTTTTGGTTTTTTTTTTTATATTTTAAACGAAATAAATTCTTACATATCACAATATCATCATAATATTTAATCTGTATTGATAGACATTTAAAACCCTTTTACTCAATGATTTACCATCTTAGGCTTCTTATAATATATATATAATAGGTATATATTGAGTTTCCAATACTCAATAAATCAAGGGCAACAGGCAAAGAAATTTTAAATTCATAAAGGCTTTAATTATTGAAAATTGTATTTTTACATTTTAAATAAAATCATAAAGAAACTATGCTGTATATACTGTATTGTAATTGCTAATTAAAACACCTCGGGCGTTTACTAGTAAATTGTTTAATTCAGAAATCTTATCCACTACATTAATTAATATTAATAGTCATTTCCTATTGAAATTTATAAATTCTTAAAAATTAATATAAAAATTAATATACATATATTTAAAATCTTCGATATGAACAAGTAATTAAAAGTATCTGTATAATCATTTATTTGTTAATTAAAAATGTTTTTTTTTTTTTAACATAACATATCTAATCAACGGTAATAAAACTTAAAAAAAAAATCCTTAAAATTAATAGTTATTTTACTATGTTATTACTAAATAAAAGTATAATAATTGTAATAAAATACATTGTAATTGTTTATTATTGCATTCATATAATATAATATTATGCAATATGCATCTATAGTTTCATTATATATAAATTCATCATTTTATATATATAACTATAAGAATATATTTTAATATTTAAATAACTATTATATTAAATTTATTCAACATTTTATTTATAATCAGTATCTATAAGATATATTCTGATATAATTTATGTTTTTTTCTGACCAAAAATGCGTAATAAGAAAATTATTTTTGTATTTCCTCAATTTTAATTGTAATTTTAATTTTGTCATTAAATTCTTAAAACGTCTTTAAAAATTTACAAAATATTTTGCAAAAAAAAAAATAACTATTTTTTTTTTTTTTTTAAATGGCCATTTAAAAACAATAATATAAAAACATTCAATCGAAGTTCAAAAACAAAATAAAAATCATTATTAAATAATTTGAACAAAATCAAGGTTATAATACCAAATATTTCCAAAATATTTAAATATATTTTTGGTTTTGTTTTTCTTTTCTCTTAATTTGGTAATAGATCTTAAATTTGCGAAAACGATTGAATTATATAAATAAAATATCTCTTAAATAAAAATCAAAATCATTTACATACTTATAGTTAAACTTTAAAATAATAAAAGTTCTAAAAATGTAAGTATAAAAAAATATATAAGTACCACAAACTAAAGTACTTTTTTTAAGTAAAATTATCCAAATACATAATATTTAAAAATGTTTCAATTGAAAAATTAAAAAAATTTAAAAATTAATTTTTTTTTTTTATTAGTATCTAATCGATTTTATAAAATAATAATTAAGTTATGAGGTGTGTTAATTTCTTATATATATTTTACGAAAAAACAAAAACCAATAAAATAATAAAAATAAAAAATACCCTCTAAATTAGTATTCAAACTAAATGAATAATTTTTAATTTACACATTCTTGACAATTATTTCGATATTATAAGATCATATCTCCTTATATGCAAAAAACAAAAAAAAAATTTGCAAAACCAAAAAAATTTAAATAAATAAATAATTAAATAGATACATTATTTACTTCTAAATTTCAATGATATACAATATAAATAAAGTTTCGGATTGTTTATTTTAATGATGATTTAAAATATTCTTAATTAATTTATAATTAACTCTTTAAGTACTGTAGTCTATAATAAATGAATTAAAATTAAATAAAATTTATGATATTGATACAAGGCGCAGTACTAAAAAAAGTATACAAATAAGAGTATATAGTGATATTATGAAAAGTATTTTTAACATTCAAAAATATGATTTTGTTTGATATTAGAATAATATTTAGAATAAACATATCAAATAAAATTAAAATATGTTTAATTAATTTTTTGTTTCGAATGGGTGACTTTTAATTGACCATACATTTATTGGCCCTACGACATGCTCGACACCCCTATTCTATATTCGCTCGTCACAATTTTAATATGAATAAAAATGATAAAAACAAAAAAAAAAACAAATATATACTTTAACTAATTAAATAGTTAACTATACAGTTATAAGATTAAATCTTAGGAGTAAATCTTAGTTATATAAGTTTAATTTTTAAATTTTTCTTATCTCTAAAGAGTTTGTTTGTTCCAGTTACCTTGTAGTATTATATCATTTAATTACATATACATATAAAAATCAATTTTGATTTACAAAACTTATTTTATAAATTTTAAAGATACGTATACTACATTCTATATCTCTATAGAAATAAAAATAAAACTAGGAGTATAAAAATAAAAAAATAAAAAAAAAATTTTTTTTTAACTAAATATAGTACTAAAGCAATCAAAACTTTGCTAAATAATTAAAAATTGCGCCATCAAAATATAAGTACATATTGTGTTAAAAATGCAGTTTACTTTGTTTTTAATTTTATTTACAGTTATTTTTTTCTCCTTAATTTACAGTTTCTATAGTTATATTATAGCTTAAGTCTCTAATTAATTTTAATTTAAGTATATATCTTTATGAAAATATACTTGACCTTTTATTCTTTCTTATATAAAATACATATTCTAAAAAAAATTTAATAACACTACTTATATTTAATAAATTAAATAACAATATAACAATCAATTATTTTACTTTTATTCTTATTTTATAAACTCCTAATTTATAAAACATTCCTTAACATACATTTTTTTAATTACTATTTAATTATTAATATACAACTTACATACTTTTAAGTTATAACTAATAATTAATTAAATTTATAACCTTTACTACAGAATAGGGTATCATATTCTATGTATGGTGTGCAAATTAATTATAAAAAAAAAAATATAAATAAATAAATGTAAGTAATAATTTAAATTCTACATGAAAAAAAATAAAAATTAATTATTTCAACTTTTTTATTATTACCTAAGTTATAAGTTATTTTATAAATTACATACATTATATTACATACATACACATCTTACAATTTGTTCAATTAAAGAATTTAAAATTTATTCAAAAGAAGATGCAGTTTTTTGAAAAAATTAAAAAAAAAAAAAATTTCAAAAAATGCACAAAGAATTTCGAAAAAATATAATAAACACATAAATGTATTTATAGATACTATAATTTTTTTACATGTGATCTTCTTTCAATTTATAAAATTAAATTAAAAATCAATTGAAATTTTATGAATTTAACATAAATTAAAAATAATTTTTTTTGATCATTCTGCGATAAAAACAAAAATTATAAATACATACCTAATCCTCCTGTTATAAAAATATCCTTTCCTTTATAAAATTCTTTAACTCCTTGAGGTTTATCCATTTTCTTGCTTTCTTTTTATTTTTTTTTATTTTTGCTTTAATTTAAAAAATTCTTTGTATTTATACTTATAAAAACAAAAAAATTTATTTGTTTATAATTTTTTAATTTTTATTTTAATTTTTATTTCTTTTTTTTAGTTAATTTAAAATCTATTTTGTTTTTATTTTTTAATTCAATTAAATTATATAAATTCAAATAATATAATTTAAAACACAATATAATTTTTTTATTTTATTTATTTTTTAAAATAATAAAATTTCATAAAAACATTTTTTGTTTCCTTTTAATACTGTTTATAATAATAATTTATTTATTTATTTAACATCCGTTCAGATTCAACTCTAAAAGTAGATTAAATTTTATTTGAAACAATGTTACTTATTATTTTATTTCAATTTTTTTATTTTTTTTTGTTTTTAAATAAATTATTTAATTTTTTTTAAATAATTAAATCAAAAAAATATGTATATATATATATATACTAAATTATTTAATAGAAATAAATTTAATGATTAATATAGCCTGTTTCTTGAATTTTTGTTTTTGTGAAATCATATAATTAAAACTTTTCTTTTATTACCGTTATTTTTTTTTTTTTTTGTAATTTAATTATTTTAACAAAAATTAAACTTAACCCGACAATAACTGATTGCAAACTGAATGTAAGTAAATTTTAAGAAATAACAATATTTTATTTTATTTTGTTTTTTGTTTTTTTTTTTTTTTTGTACTAATTGAATTTGAATGCCCGCGTTTTAAACAGTAAAAATAATATGTTAGCAAAACACACCAATAAAAATTGTAAAATAGTGATAGTAAACACTCATAATTAATATATAATATATAAATGAAATATAAAAAAAAAAATTAATATTAAATATATTTATAATATATTCTTATAATATATAAATATATTTATTTATTTTTTTTTCTGATAATATACATTAAAAATATATAATATGTATATTTTTGCACGTACAAAATGTTTTTTTTTTTTTTTTATTTTAATAACAATAATAATAATACGATATTCAAATCATTACGTTAAATAACGAACTAAACTTTGTTATATTTAAAATTTCTTTTTTATATCAAAATAATTCTTGACTAAAACTACAAAAAAAAAAAAGAAAAAACATAAAAACTTATAATTAAAAATTGGTATCTACATATAGATATTACAAATTATTATATCAAAATATATGTAATTAAAAAATACATACCTAGTAATAATATATTTAAAATATTTACATGCATATAGGTAAATTAATAATCGATCACTATTATAATTGTAGTTTTAACTTTCGTTATATGTGTATATTTATATGTACATACATATATATTTACATATATATTTTTATTTTTAAAAAATAAACGATATTATGTTAACTGCTTTTTTTTTCAAATTTTAAATACCACTACATTCACTAAACACAATAAATAATAAAAATATTTAAATTATTCTTAAATAAACATTTCTATTCAACCCTAAATACTTACATATACATAAATACTTAGGTACTGTGTGTGATTCCTTTAATATTTTTAAATATTTTAGTTGACACTGACTACTTGACTACTTAACACTTGACTTAACAACAGTATCAAAATCTCTTGAATTAAGGCAAACAAATAATCTTTATGAATTATTTTCACTATTGTGACAGTAATATGCACAGCAATATCAATATAGATAAAAATAAAAATGTTTACTTTCAAGACTGTTACAGTAGAATCAATACACACTTAATTATTAATAATAAAAATAACAAAATAATTTAATTTAGTATTACAAACATGATATAGCTAATAGATAATTTATAATAATACCTATACATACAGTATACACAACTTTCACATAAAATATAATATAATATAATATTTTGTTATCATG
Organism: Poecilobothrus nobilitatus; assembly: GCA_947095535.1. Lineage (NCBI taxonomy): Eukaryota > Metazoa > Arthropoda > Insecta > Diptera > Dolichopodidae > Poecilobothrus > Poecilobothrus nobilitatus. The sequence goes on from OX352774.1 coordinate 201,658,354, forward strand.
GCAATAATATAATCATCATATTATCACAATCCACAGTTATATTTTAAAAATTTTGAAAATAATATTTAAGACAGATGACAGTAATACTGTCAAATAATATGACAATGATTATTGCTGTTATTAACAATATTATTATTTATATTACCAATAGGTTAAAAAAAAATACTTTGTTTGTTATAATATTTGGTTTACTGTTATTCTTTTTTTTTTTTTGTTAACGGGTTTTTGGAAAGCCTAAGGTAAAGTTTTAACATATAATATTTGTAAATGAATGCATATGTTACAAGCATACATACATATGTAAATGTATGTTCATATATATATTTTAAAAATTGAAAGCTACCGCATTGTCAGCACTTTTATTTTATTTGTTTATGTTTTATTTAGTTTTTTTTTTGTTTTTTTTGTTTTGTTCTGCTTATTTGAATTCAATTGTGATGACACTTTAAAATTGTTATTAGTAATACTTACTTACTAAATTTTCATATTTTAGTATAAGCCAAAAAAAAAAAGCAAAAACAAACAATAACAAGAGAAAAAATTGTATTTGACGACACTTGAACAAAAAAAAAAACTATTATATTACAATTTAGGGGGCGTCGTAAATCGTAAAAGAAACTTGATTCATTCTTGAGACAAGTTCAATTTCAAGTCTAGATTGGTTTAATATTTTTTTTTTTATTTTAAATTTTTGTTTTTTTTTTTTTTTTAACCTTTAACAATATGCGAGACTCTTTTATAATATTTTCTTTGAATTAAATTTAAAAAAATATTATTTTAGTTGTTTAGTTATTAGTCGTTTGATTTTTAATAATTTTGCAATTACATAATATATTTTATTTCTGGTTTCAGATAAAATATAAAATTCAAAATTTTATAAAAATTTTAAAATAATTTGAAATACATAATAGATATATATGTATGTACATAGAAATTGATTAAGTTACGTAGATGACAAATATTAAAATTACTTATGTATGTGAATGTCATGTTCTACATATTAATTTTTTTTTTGTTTGTTTTAACTTTATTACAACTTTTCGTAGCTTTATTACAGGAAATATCTGTATCTTGTGCAAAAACATGATTATTACAACTAAAATTATTGATTAGATAATATGTGTTAGCGTTTCATTTTTCGTAAGAATACATTTTTTTCTCTTTCAAAAGTTTCAAAAATTCTTATTTAAAATTTTCCCGTTCGTTTGTGTCATATTAAATGGGAACATAGTGAAAATTCAGATTGCCCCCTGATTCAGGGGCCCGATGCTGCAACGGTGCAAATTAGAAAATTTGACATTTCTCGTGCAAACTTTTAGTTTGCACTGATTTTCAATACCGCAAGAGTGCGAATGAAAAAATTTGGCATTTAGTTTGTACGGTTCAAAGTTTTTTCCCCCAAATATTTATCGGTGCAAATGCAAATGAGAATGCAAACGAGAAATACAGTATTTTTATTATTTATAAAAAAAAAATTAAAAATTATATAGTTATATACCTATGTTTATATAGTTTAATATTATAACATTAAAATTGTTTTGTTCACATTTTATATATTTTTCATTTTATATTTTGTACTGAAATGATAGTCAGCGCTATTTGTAATTCATTCAGCATTTCAGTTTTTATTCACGCTTGCGGAATTGAAATAATGGTGCGAATGCAAAAAAAAGTTTGCACTTACACTAAAAAAGTTTACACCGTTGCAGAATCCCGCCCCAGTACATACTTTATCATTTATCCATTAATGCCATAAAGAAAAAAATAATTTAATTTATATATTTACCATACGCCCTATGCAGTATACACCTACATATAGTAAACATATATATATAACATACAGTATATACATATATATAGTCAACTCACTTTGAAATATGTATGTTCCAAAATTTAATATATAGTACACATACAGTACAATATATATATACACCACTATATTGTGACAAAATAGTTTTTCGGGGACCCGCTACTGTCATAAAATGGCTTGTCAAAAATTATTTTAATTTCCTAAAAATAGCATTTGACAAGAAAACATCCCCTCTATCTCTGAATCAAAATTAAAATCTGCAATTTTTATAGCTATAGATTATTTTTCAAATCATATTATATGTACCTACCTACATAATTGAAGGTTAATTTTATATAAACAGTATAATGTATGTATGTTAATGTAAGTGCGGAAGATATTTTATTACTACGCTTTAAAAGAAAAAGCACATAATATACATACTTAAAATTTTTAAGTTTTGACTAAAAAATAAATATTTGTTCTTATTTTCTATTAAAAAAAAAAAAAAAAAACATTTATTTTTGTTTTGTAATTCATTATTCAATATTTATTTGTTATTTATATTATTTAACTGGTAATTTTTACTTTTATTTAAAAAAGAAAACGTAATAAATGTAGTTAGTTACTTTTATGCACATTTAAATTTTTAAAAGTATATAAAATAAAATTATCAAAAAATTTATGACATCATTGATTCAATATAATAAAAATATATATAAGTGGTTAATTCTCGGCACTATAGATAAATGATTTATTGATTTAATAATATTTTATTAATTATTAAAAATATTATACTTTATACATATAAGGAAATAAAATATTTTAGAATGAGTTTCCAAAGGTATAAACTTTTACTAAATAAAAACATAACCGTGTTACATATAAGTTATATGGTGTCTATGGTTTTATTTTCAGAAAAATACGTTTCGCCTTTAAAAAAAGTCTGTATACGAGTATACATAATTATTTTGAAAGATTTTGGCATATCATACGAGTATACATAATTTATTTGAAAGATTTTGGCATATTTTCACATTAAAAAAAAAGTGGCGTAAAATTTTATTAATGTGGTCTGCCCAAGTTAACAAAAATCATTACTTCATTTTGCATAGAAATTATGTTCTAAACAAACGAATGAACTGACAGACAGCGTGACACTTTGAAAATATATTAAAAATAATAATATAAGAAGAATTTATTTTAATACATTCTTTTATCCTCTACTATTAGTTTTCAAGCTTTCTTTTTGACAAATTAGAAAGTTTTCTTTTGAATCTGTAATTTTCTGAATTTCATAAAATTTATATCAAACATTTAACCATATCAAAGTTATTACTAGGACCTAGCTGTTTTTCTTTATTATACTTATTTATAGCTAGTAAAATTTTCTTTTGCGATCACTGTCTAATAACTGATGTCTAATATTAGTTAATGGTTTCTTTTTTTTTGTCAAATTTTAATTTTACTACAGGGTTTCAAGGTATTAATACTTTGGTTTATTGTACGTACTGAAAATTAAAAGTTATAATAATATAATAAAGTACAACTCAATATGCTCAAACCAGGTTGGAAAATTTTTTTTTATTTTTAAACACCCAGAAAAATAAATATAATTCTATATTTACAATTCTTACTCTGTTCTTTCGGCCTAATACATCAAATTTCTCTCTTAATTACTATTTTAAATATCTAATCAACTTTTAAAGATCTCATACTGTTTCAAATAATTTTCTTTAATTCAACAATCCCTTATTAACAAAAATTGCCCACAGAAAACATTTTGAGGTTTGGAGCTTTGGTGGCTTATTGGCTAAGAGCGTATAAAATACGCTGTAAACACCGAGGGAATGTGGGTTCGAATCCCACACACGTCGTAAAAGTTTTTCCCCCTTACGACATTTACAGCCACGCCTGAACAGGAAAGGCTGTGTAATATCCTGTCAACATTTATGTGGCAGAGAAATGCATTAAAAAAAAAAAAAAATTTTGAGGTTTGGGTATCATACGAAGCCATCTATCAAATCAACAGAAATTTGACAATTCCAACTACGAAATTCTTTTATGCTTTCTATTTATTCAAAATAATGTTTATATAATAATTATAATACATAAGTACTTGCATAGTATATAACTTATACAAATAATTTTGATGAATTTTATTGACAATTATCATCTTCTATATGAGTATTAAATAAAAAGAAGTGTCACACGTGAAATATCACTATTTTTGTTTTTCTCGTTATTAATATTTGAAAAAAAAATATGTAATTTTTTTTTTTGATTATTTTCTTATTTGGAAAATTTTCTCAATATGGAAAAAAAAAATCTCTACCTACATCAATACATCAAAAAAAATTTGTTTTCCATATACAATTTAAAAGTTTTGATTATAGTTTTAATTTATAAAAAAAAAAAAATGTTTTTACAAAATGTTTCCCTTAAAATTTTAATAATTTTTGGTCGCAAATTTGTGTCAAATCATTTGAAATTTCATCATTAGAAATTTGAAAAATTTTAAACGCAAATAAAGTGAAATATGATTAATGTTTGATAGGTGAATGAAACTTTTTAACATTGAAAAATTATTTACGTTTAATTTTTTTATGTAATATAAAATTCAAATAATTTTTCAGAACTTACAAAATAGAATTATATTCAGAATATAATAAAAAAAAAAAAAATGGCCAAACTGTATGCCCAAAATATTCTTCTATATACAAAGTTATTGTGGGATTAGGTTATGGAGAGATTAAATGGTAGGGAAATAGGATAATAAAGAAGAATTAAAAGGAAAATTGGAAGCGAAACTGGTATAGATTTTATTTGAAAAGTTACAAATTATATGATAGACCATAGTAGTTGCAAAACGCATTATGTGACGGGAACACAGTATGTGACAATATTATTGTTACCTTTCTGTATATAGTCCGTTTCCGTAAAAAAAAAATTTATTTTATTCCAAATAGGTTTAGCCAGAAATTTTCCTGTATGGGAACCCATAAACCTTCTTGAATTTCAGTTCACTCTTATTTACAAATCCTTTAGAAAATTACTTCTATATATTTCAATTTTTTTTTATTTCATTCATTTATCATAAAAGTTCTTATTGCGTCATTTAAAGGACGTTTTCTTTGACAGTTTTTGTATTAATTGATTCAATGACGGCTTGCTGTGCTAGTTCTGTTAAACTATTCAACAATTTCATAGAAGAGATGTTTTATTTCATTTATTATCTCATTAGTTAATGAAAATTTCGAAAATTACAAATAATATTTAAAATTCAGTGATTTAATTTTTTAAATTAAAACATACCGATTCTATATAAACATTAGTATGTATTACTTTCGATTTTATTTACTCTTCATTTCTTTATAAAATTTTCTATTATACACTTACTAAAAATAAATTGACATCTTTTTACCTACTTTATAAACTTGAAGTTCGTTAAACTTGACAGAGTGGCCAATTAAGATGATAGGTGGTTTTGACAATATTAGATGAGTATATTATTCTGGGAGAAAAATTTTAACAAGTTCTACTTAACTAAAAACAATAACCACATTATAATCGATAAAAAAAAAAATAAGAAAAAACTTTAAATACATGTTTTAACCAATAATATTATATTTTTTATATGCTGCTCATACGAGTATCATCAGTTGTCTAATCATTTTTTAAAGATCAAGTTGTAAAGATTCTACTAAATATATATATATATATAATATACTGTTTTTTTTTTTAGAACATATTGAATTAATAAATGACACGTTTAAGGAATATAACAGTTATAAACAACATCATCATATTCAGAAACTTTTCTATTTTTGGAATAAGGAAATATTTTTATTATTCAATAATATTCTAATTCTAGCCTTTATAAAAATTTTGCAATTTTGAATTTATAATTTATTCTAAGAATTATGGTCATGACGTTTATACATACTGTTTTAGTTAAATGTTAGACATTTTAAAACAACATTAAAATATTATAAAATTCTTTTTTTTATGATGACTTGAACGACAAATAAAAAATTAAACTAATAAGTGAACGCAAAATAAAAACAATAATAACAAACTTCAAGGCTAAAAATTATTTAAAAAATTAGTCTTCAACACACATTTTTCTTTATTGAATATTGTGTATTGTATCTGAAATTTTTATTATAAACGAATTCTAATGGCATCAAGCGGCAAGCCAATGAATTATAATTGTCTAGACAACTATGGATTATATTTTGTACTAAGATTTTATTAGAAGTTAATTTTTTTTCTATTTTAATATTGTTTTTTTATTTTTTCTTTTATTTATTTTCAGAATTCTTTTTAATAATAATTTTCTTTTAAGAATTCAAGAATCAACCGTTATTATCTTAAAGGTATCATATTATAACATATACCATATATTTAATAAAATATAATATAAAATATAATAAATATAATATTTTGTATGTATTTTTAATAGAAAATATGACAATAGTTTATAATATATCTTTAATATTAATAATAATAATAATGTCATATATATTCTACTATTAAATATACATACCATTATATAATAGATTAATTTTTATTCATTTTTGAAATAAACTTTCATTTTCAATCAGAATTAAATTCATTTTAATATAATAGTGTTATTAATATAGAAATATGTTACAATACAATGAAGAAAATTAATATAGGCTCACCATATTTTGAATTATTGTTTATATATTTTGATTATCTGTTTTAGTTCATTTAAAAGTTAAAACTAACTAAGTTAAAATTATTTGGTATCAGTCAGTTAACATCATTGTCAGTCATTGTTAAGAAAATTATAAAACATAATACCTCATTTCACTCCACGAGGAAGCATATAGGGTTTATATTTAGCATTTTCATCTTATACAATTTCGTGCTGCTGTTTTTGCATTTTCTTATACGCGAGGTTTAATTATTTGAGTGCGGCTCTTATGATGCGTTTTCAAATATTGTTTGAAACGCTCGCGTCTTATATTTTCTTAGGAGTTCGACTCCAAGCCTATGTAGCTTACATTTTTGTAATTTTTTTCCCCCTATATATTACATAGATCGCAGTTACACTATAACATTATTAGAAAAATTTTCCATTTAGAATCATTTTCATTTTTATTATTATGTTGTGTTGAAAACATTATGTTTGTTTAGGATGAGGTGAGCGAAATATTTCTTATATTAGTTAAAGTAAAACATGAAAGTAATTTATTGTATAGCTTTAATTCTTCTTGCATGACAAACCCTCAAATCAAATTAAATTCATTTTCAAACTGTAAGTACATTATTTTTATTTGGAACAAAGAATTTATAAACGAAAAAAGGACGTTGGACATGACAAAATGATATTATTAAAACCTAATAACCTTTTTTTAATGCTATTCAAAAATTAATATCAATAAAAAGATCAAGACATTGTGAAAAACCCAAGGTTTTTTAAAGGCGCAAAAAAACACTTTTGCATCAAAATTTTATAATTTTTTTAGAACAAAATGTTAAATATCAAGCTGCATTTTCTAGTGTCTAAATTTTAAAGAAACCTTATATAATTTTTAACAAATGTTAAAATTTAATATTCTTTAATGTTATCTATACAATTAGTTCATTGGTTTATAAAAAGACAATTAAATAGAAAGAGTTCATTGACCTGATAATATAGCGGAGCCTGTCACATATCCCACATTATTTGTTTTTTTTCTTACAGACAGTTAAACATTGTATCTATTAATAAATTTTTTGTTTTTTAAATAATTTAATAATAATTAAGAAATTCTTTTACTAATTTCAAATCATTTTTTAATTTCACATAAAAAATCAAAGAATGGAAACTGTAAGATTGTTACGTTTGATAAGTTTAGAATGTTTACAAGATATTAGACCAAGGGTTTGTTCAATAAATTAATAAATTAAGCTTTTATATTATGTAAAAAGCCATGTGACTCAGCTACTTTAATTTTTGGCTTTCATCCATACTGTTGTATCCTTTATTAGTTCCTTGTTATAGTTGTTACTTATAGCTTCTAGTTGATAGATGCAAGAATCAATATGCTGCTATATGACATATTTGATTTAAGTTTGTTTTTAGGATTTTGGATGATCAATTGGCCCTCTTTATAACTTTTAGATTTCTACTTGGTTCTCTTTATAACTTTTAGATTTCTACTTGGTCCTCTTTATGGGTTTTAAATTTCTACTTGGTCCTCTACTTTATGGATTTTGATTTTTTAATTGGTCCTCCTAACTCTGATATATCGTACATATTTTTTTATTTTTTCAATCATTGTTACTTTAGTTTAAGTAATTATTTTTTGTATTGTCAACATTTTATAAATAATAAAAGGGAAATAAAACCAGAATTCAATAAAAAAAAAACAATAATTCTTTTATTTATGTTCCTAGAAATATATAAAAATAAAGAAAACATAATTCCATTACCAATTTTTAATTATATATAATTATTTTTTTATTCAAATAAAATTTAATATATTTTAAACACAAAAATTTAATGGTGCCTTAAGTGATATATTTATATTTAAATGCGATTTAACCAAATATTTTTGAATATTTTCCATTAAATAATACAATATTTTCCAGATTTTTATTGTTATATAGTTAATATGGAATGAATAAAAATTTAGTTGCTATGACCATTATCAATATTTTCATTTAATACTATTCGGTTGAATACTTTTGAATGAATCGAAATTCAGTTCAACTTCAAATATAGGTCACTCAACACTTTAATTGAATTTAAAAAACAATAAATAAAGTATCAATAAAAAATTTAAAATCTTCAAAGAAATGAATCAGCAGCATGAATAAAAATAAACAAGGTAGAATGTGAAGTAACGGTTTTTAAAAGGGCACATTTCCAAAAGACAATACAAACTGTGTAGAATTGTGATTAGCACCAAAATTTAAAAATTTCATATAAGAAAAAATGTGGAAATAGGACTTTTCTGGAATTTTTAGGAGCTACACAATATAACTAAGAAAAACCGTTAAACTTAAAAATATATTACTGGAGCTTTAATTTTTATGCCTTGCCGAAGAAACATTTGTCCGGCGCTTAAGTTATAGGTGCCTAAAAATAGCAAATTTTCAATGTTTGTGCCGTAATAGCTTTTAGAGGGTGTGGTACAAAAAAACATTTCTAAGGAAACATACTAACTCTAATGGTTCTTTCTTGTCTCAAAATTTCAAGTTCGTAACTTAAAGCGTTCCGGGTAGAAAAATCCAAATTTGGTTTTCACATAATGGTAAATTTAAATACTAAGCTTAAAAAAAATGTATAATTTTGATATTAATTTACAAAGGTGAAAAAAATAACTGTCGAATGATGTTTTCAGATTGAAAAAATATTTAGCAGAAGATGAGGTATACGCATTTAAAAATAAGGCTTTCTCAAAGTTTGAGGGGCTGCAGCTCCGTAATGGATGGGGCTACATGGAAAAGTTGTTCCACAAAATTAATTTTTTTATGAGACCTGCCCATGTAACAAGACAGACAAACAGGCAGACAGACAGAGTAAAACTAATAACCACATTTTTTGGAAATGTGCTAAAAATTGATTGTCATAAAAGCATCACTTTTATAATGACCTCCCTTCAAAAATTAACATTATAAAACATTAATGCATATTTAAATAATTTTAAATAAAGTGAAAAAGTTTTAAAATTATGGTAAGAAATAAATTTAAAAAATAAATTTAGTATGCTGACAACAAGAGGTACCTACCTACCCCTTTTTAACAAAAGAAAATCCTTTAGCATGGAAGTAATAATATTACAAAATGATATTACGGCATTATATAGCTTTGGAATCTAAAGTTTCTACTACATCAATGTTTTATAATTTTACTATAATTTATTAGTATTACAATACTGCAATAAAAACCTATACTATACCTATAGAAAAATTATGAAATAATCCTACAGTATTTTTTTTTTCATTAAAAACATCGCCAAGCAAAATTCTGTCAGAACACCACATTTCAGAAAGAATTCTATTACTCAGGAGAGTTTCTTAAAAAAAAAAATTGTGGCGCAAAATCAAATCATCAAATGTTTATGTAAAACGCATCTATATACATAAATTAAAAATGCGGGAATTTTTTCTATTTAACGTCATAATCTCTAACATAATATTATATGTTCATTTATCAAAATCTTCTTATCCTTTAAAATTTAATAACGTCATTATACGAGTAAAATATTGATATAGTCACTCCTCAAAATCGTGTTCAAGTTATACGCATTTTATGCAATTACAAAAAACTACAATAGAAAATAAATCCTTAATTTACGTAATATTTATAGAGTTTATTTGTAAAGTTTCTAAATAAAACTTATTTTGTATATAAACAAAGTACAGAGATCAACTTATGTACAAAAACGTTAGTTACTGTGATCTATACTTAATCTTTTATGAAATTTATCTTCTAAACTAATACCTTTGAAATTATTTTCAATTTTCTCAATAAATTTTATTTAAAACGAGGAAGAATACAGTTGCCTTTGTCAACTCTTAGATACCCGTACGAACCGTTAGTATGTTCACAGCCTGTCACTCTGCTCACAATATTATTTTTTTAATATTTTAGTATTTTAAAATAATTTGGGTGAATTTTATAATTTCTAGAACTATGGGTTGTACATATATTCAAACTATATGTTTATATGTACATTCTTCAAAAGCAGATTCTAACCTTTCACATAACGATTATCAATGCAAAACTTTTTCAAATATTCTATACTACCATTTAATACTAAGCAGTAAATGTATATTAAATTTACTTAGTACAAAATAGTAAATATAATTTTAAATATTATATTATATTATATTTAAATATTCCATTGACAGAATAATTTCTTATAAGTATAATAAAATACATATATGTATGTAAATACGGCGCTATATAATATACATATATACTCTTATCATTCATTCACTAGTGACATATACGATATGTAAATAAACATGATATTATATAAGTATGTATATATATTAATATCATATAAATAAAAATTCTTCAAGCAACCGTTATGTTGTTTATTTATTTGCATTTTTATGTACTACGCATTATATCCTCAACAATTTCAAATTATCGAGTAAAACAAAATGGAAAAAATTCGTTTTAAAGAAATTTGTTCGAAAATTTGAAAAAATCTACTAACATTTTCGTCAATTATAAAGTAACCCTACATTATTAAAAAAAGTTGTTAACAGAAATAAGAATATAATGTTGAAGCTTTAATTTTTATGTATTACTTTAAAAAAATTTTAACAGGTGTTCAAGTTACAGGTGTTTAAAAATAGGAAATTTTCAGTTTTTGACCCCTTACAGCTCTTAAACGGGGGGTGATACAAAAAAAATTTCTGAAATGACTCATACTTATTTTTAAAGATCTAACTTCTGTCAAAATTGCAAGTTTCCAACTTAAACCGTTTAGAAGATAGAAGGGTTGAAGGATTTTGCAAAATTTGAGTTTCACATAACGGTAAATTAAGACACCGTATGCCACAAATATATATTTATTGTATATATACTTTTAAAGCTAAGAAAAGTAGTAATTGTTTGGCATTTTCAAAATGAAGATATACCTTATACAACTTGTGCTATAATAATTTAAATATAGAGCTTTTTTGAACCTTTGGGGAGCTGTAGCTCCATAACGGGTGGGGCTACAAAAAAAAGTTATTAAAAATAAAATTAATATTTTTGTGAGATCTATCAGTGGTTAAAATTTCATAGCTCTATTACAAAAAAAATGTCGGGATCTAAAAGTTAGGTGTTCGAGAGCTACCCTAAGGCTTGGTCCAAACTCAACCAAAAAAAATAGGGAACCTACAAATTACTCCCAGAATATTTTGTGTAAATTTCAAGATTCTAGCTTTCTTAGTTTTTGAGTTAGCGTGCTGACGGACGGACGGACGGACGGACGGACGGACATGGCTCAAAAGTCTTAGAATTTTTTTCTGATCCGATCCATACCTTTGAAGGTATATCTAGCTCGCTTATTTCGAGGTGTTACAAACGGAGGAGTAATTTTATTATACCCGATCCTATCGTACGGGTATAAATATTAAAGTATTTATAGATTATAAATAAAAATTGGACCAGTCAGTCAGGTTTATTTATTTTTAATGTGTCAACCTCAGTTGAAAAATTTTATGGTCTAAATTTCAATGGAAAAGTTGGAAATGATCGCAGTATGGCTTAAATTTTATTAAAGCTTTATAAATACTTAAATAGAGACTATTATAGAATTTTTTAAGGAACCTAGGCAAACTTAATTTTTTTTTTCCAATCATTGGTGGAATGTTGGTGGACATTGGTGGAATGTTAAAATAGGATGTGGATTCATTAAAAAAAAAATTCATTTAAACTTCTATACCGTTTGAAATAAAATAATGAATTTTACCCATATATCTTATTAAAAAATAATGTTGTATAAACATTCATTAAGGTAACCCCATATGTTACAAGGGGGTTACTAAGCCTCTAATTTTCTTTAATTTTCTTATAATTTTAAAATATAACATTTCTAGTTTACTTAATATAAAAGAAAATGTTTCTAGATTTTCTTAATTTTTCTTACAAAGAAAATTCTAAGGAAAATTACAAATTTTGTTGCAATAAATAAATAAATACTTTTATATTAACAAAAATATTTAATAGATACTTTATAAATATCCAGATTTTTCATATTTGTGCTTCTTAAAATGTGCTTCTTTAAAAACTTTAATTTTATATACTGTCAAGTTTATTATAACTTTACCGTTTCTGTTATAGTTTATTTAACAATTTTTTTTTGTAAGATTGCGTAATGTTAATATTTAGTCTATACATAAAAGTCGAGACGATACTTTTGCCCAAATTAAAAAAATAGGTTTAAGATAAATTTAACGAACGTTAAATCAACTATGGTATGCAACTAGTACTTATCTGCTAAAAAAAAAAATTTTGTATGGAATTTCTGTTAAAAATTTTCTCCCATTTGTCAAATCTAAAAATTTTTCCAGCAAGTAGTGCGTACCTCAGTACTCAGCTCCTAGAAAAAAGGTCTTTCAACTAGTTGAAAGTACTGCTGTCAATTTTTTTTTTTTTTTTAAGATATATCTACCTGGGTGGATACATTTTTATTTAGCATATGTAATTTTGATCAGACATTTTTCTAGCTGTATAAATTTGAAATGTCAAAATAAATGAAGATGAGGAGGACTATTCTATTTATAATTTTCAAGAGTATTTGAAATTCGAGGAAATTAAAGAAATGAATGTTGAATATAATTCAATTTTGAAGGTGAAAAATACAAAAGTGAAGGTAGCTACCATAAACAACGAAGTAAAAAGAAAGCTAATTACTTTAGTTAAAGTGAGGCCTTTTTTATGAGATTTAACTAACAGTAACTAAGTAAATAAAATACTATGAACCAAAACTTAGAAGGAAATAAGTTCCACTATTTCTTTCCTTTAGATAAGGATTTACACAACATTTTCTTTTTTTTTTATTTGGTATTATTAAAATGATGCATATGTATATATCCAGCGAGCCAAATAAATTTCTAATTGTCTAATTCTATCTCAGAACTAGAAGAAAAATCTTTATCTTCCATAATTTAAATTTATACTTCTTGATATTGTAATAAATAAAATAATCACACTTTTATTATAACGTTACATAAATGTCAAATATTTTTCTGTCAATTTCTTCGTTTAAATTTTTTGTTTCTAGCAGCTAGTACTCACCTTGCATACCAAACTTAATATACGGGCTACAGGAAAAAAATACTGCAGCCCTGTATATTATATACGTGTCGTCACTGAACAATTAATTTAATGAAATTTTACTGCATCGCATTTTTTTTTTTTTTTTTTTTTTATCGGTTATAACATGTCACGTAATTTTCATTAGATTATGTGTATATAAGATCATTATCGATTGAGTGGACTTCATCATCTATAAAATATCTACTGTATATTATTAATAGAGTAAAAAATTTATTTTAATGATTTGTTTTTATTACAAGCTCTTCATATGCATGTTCTAATCACCAGTTCGGTATTTTTTTTTTTTTTTTTTGTAATTTAAATTTATCAAAATGTATCTTTAATTAAATATATATATATTTCATTTCATTTGATTTTTTCTTTCTCAAAACTTAATAGAAAATAAAAAGAGGATATATATATTATATTTTTTATTTTATACTATATTGATTTAACAATTAACAAAACTTAAATTATTTAATTGATTTAAAAAACAAAAGGGGCAAAGTTTAAAATATATGAAAGGTTAGATATATATATATATATAAATTTAAATTATATATTTAAATATAAATTATATTTTTTTTAATGTAAAGGATATTACTTAAGAAATGCATTTGCTTAATTCATTTAAGATATGAATCGTTTATTTATAAAATAAATGCTTTTGTATAATTTAAGTATTTTTTTTAAAAGGTTTGTTTAGAAAAAAAATAAATAAATTATTTGTAGTATTTATTAATTAGTATTTATAAATTATAAATCATGTAATATTATTTAACATACTAATTATCATTATATAGGAAAATTAAAAAAAAAAAAAAAAACACTATTACCTTATCAAGAACGTTCGAAGTAATAAACAATTAATAAGATTTTTCATTATTATTTATCTATCTACAAAATATTTTTGTATTTTTACATCATATATGTATATATGTAAATGCTAGAGATATACATTTAGAGAAAATGAGGGACAGCAGTTAACTGCATCAACTAAAGGATATTTTTTGAGTTATTGTGTGTAGGAATACGAACGCATGTTATACTATTAAACTTATATTTTTATTTTTTTTTTTTTGTTTTTACAATTTTGTCTGTGATTTTGTAATTGAAAATGAAAAATTCTAATATTTTTCAGTTTTTTTTTTCCAAAAAAAAAAAAAAAATAATAATCTTCATAAAAAATATTTATTTTGTGAAAAGATGGACAAATAAAATTAGTCACCGCAATTTAAACCTTTATAAGGAACTTCTTTTTTTTGCAAACCTTTTCGCTTTTATAAAAAAAAAAAAAAAGAAAGTTAAATGGGAACAAAATATATTCTCATTATATGTATGTTTATATTGATTAATCTGGTTCAAATCACATATGCAAACCTAAACATGAATAGTATACTGTTAAAAAGTTGAGACCTACCCGTAGATCGCTTAAAGGGTATTTGTAATAAAAGGTCATTTAAAAGGTATTTTTGTAATGACAGCAGCAAAAGTAAATTTTACAAAAAGATAAATTACAAAGATTATCTATATGCTTTACAAAATGTACATTTGAACAAAATATGATTTACCAAAAATCCATCAAATGCCATATTACAGATATATAGTTGACAGTTTTGTTTGTAAAAATCAGATGTTTAAGTTTTTTTTTCAAAAGAAAACCTTTTATCCGTCGTATATGAACCGACTTTTTTGTTGAACATTATATATATATTTTGGTCAAATATCTTTATTTTTATTAATCAATTTATGAAAACATTTTTCCATATTATCAAATCAAAGTTATTTTTACAATATGACTTTTCATAAAAATATACCCTCTACCCCTTAAAAAGCTTTAAAAAATCATAATATTGAAAAATTCCATAAAATTAACTTGTTCAAACATATGAAAATTCAAAAAATTCTGAATTTAATATTTTTTTAAGGCAACTAGAAAACAAATCAGGTCTGACAGGGTTAAAATTTTTTAATTAACTATTTGTTTATTGTATCAATTCTATTATATGTAACCTTTCAACTGAAAGACAATTTCACTTAAGCATTGTAATATTGTCCATTGACCGAATAATAAAGGATATTATATTCAATAAGATAATTATTTTAATAATATTTCTACAAAAAAAAAAAAGTACATAATGAACAATAACTTATACAAAACACGTAAATCTGTATATAAGAGTTACAAATACGAAACAAAAAATGATTCAAAAAATATACTCTTATTTTTTTTTTTAAATTATTAAATTTCATAAGTTCTATAGTTGATTTTTTGTTTCTAGATATGTATATGTAGGTACATTATTCTTTATTATATACAATTATTTTTTAATATTAAATATTTTTGAAAAAAAAACGTGTTTGGCATTTTAAATCACATTATTTAAGTATAATAAAATGTTAAAAACTGATAATGAGTTCTTTTATGAGTATGAGTATGAAAAATGCAAAAATTTAACACTTTTTGTATTTTTTTTTTTTCTTTTCTTTCTTTCTTGTTTTTTTTTTTTTTTGTCTATGTCTATTCCTCCTTTTCCTTTTTACCGCATTTAATTTCGTTATAAATCTAAAGATTCAAGCATTGATACTGAAAAATCCAAAAGGAAATCATTGAAATTTAAAAAAAAAAAATTTTTGTAATAAAAACAATGAAAAGATGCCAAACCATACCTAAATCATACGTGATTTGTTTGAATAAAAACCAAAAAAAAAAAATTTTTTTTTTTTTTTTTAAATAATCATAAATTATTACCATAATTAATATAAAAATTTAACTAAATTTTCTAAGACTATTCAATCATTATGCCTAAATATGCCCATATATATGTATAAAATAAATTTTTGCTGTTATTCGAATGATTTATGAACATTTCATAATTTTGTTATATTTTTGCGGTTGTCAAAAAAATTGTCAAAAAAATTGTCAAAATAATTAGTTTGTTTTTTTTTTTTTTTTGTGTAAATTAATTAAAACAATTAAAAATAAATGAAAAAAAAAAAAAAATTAAAACTAACAGAACATGATAATAATTTAAAATATAATAATAGGTTTTTTTAGTGTTTTAAGTGTGTTTTTAACTTATTGCACAATGCACATTAATATTATGTTATATTTATGTTATGTTTATGTTATGCGAGATTTTTTTTTTTTTTTTGCACTGAAAGACATTTAATTAATTAAAGAAATATAATTGAAAAATTTATATGATAATTAAAAACCGAATCTATGACATTTTCTTAGAAATAAAATAAAGTTTGACATAAATGATGATTTTTTTTTTTTTTAATTAATTAATTAATTAAATATTCCTAGAAAATTTACTGATTTCTCAGAAAAATAAATTTAATTAAGTTTCGTTAACTAAAAACTTGACGTCATAGTAATTTTTTTTTTAATATATACAGAATACAACCAATAAACAATGGTTTTTCATCATTTTTAATTTGCCATATTTATATTTTTAAATTATATAAATGTTATGATAACATTTAGAGAAAACGAGAAGAAGTGTTATAGTTGACTGTATCAAATCTAAGATACCACACAAATATGATATATGCTATTTCGATAAGAATCATCTTTTATAAAATTTCTAATGTCTATAGCTTTATAAAATAACATGATATAAGAAAATATCATAATATAAATTTCATAGTTGAATGATAGCTAGCGGACTCTGTTGCCCTACGAAACCAACCAAATTCAGAGATTATTATCTTTAAACAACAACACCATTTGGCGAATTTCAAACATTTGGCTAAATAAGACAATGATATATTATATACGAAATAAGTTGTATGGAAGCTACTCGAATCCGATAGTCAAGAACAGGAATATATTATATTATTATACTTTTCTATGTTTATCTCGTCTTCTTTAAGATGTTACAAACCTAATGAAAAATTTTTTATAGAGTTACAATTATGTTTATGCTATACTTCTAAAATTTTCATTATGATTACTTAATAATGTTAATCCAAAGTTTAGATTAGATACTATTAAAGTAATCGGGTATTAACTAATAAAAAAATAATCAATAAATATAAATAAATAATCTATCATATTATTTTACTATTTATTTTTGAATTACTTAAAAATACCCTAAAAGGAATCCATATTTTTTTTCGATTCATCTCGATTCAGTAATCAAAAAAAAATTTCAATTACTTATTAATTATTAGGGATTATTTTTAGATTATTTCAATATAATTTGGAAATAAATAGAACTGTTTACTCCTTTTATATTATATTGTAGTACTTAGTTTATAAAAAAAAAATTTATAAAAACAATCTGAATTATTTAATTAGAAAAATTTTAATTTAATTTTAATAATATTATATTGATAATAATTAATAAAAAATTGTTCAGTTAAAGATTTGAATTGAATTTGTAATATAAACTTTAACACCAATTTAATTTAGCTTCTAACTATTTCCAAACGATATTGGGATATTTTCCAATCATTAGAAAGTAATGCAAAATATTTTTAAATTACTTAATAATTGTAATCAAAAAATTTAAATATGATTATTATAGTAATCTTAATAGTAATTTTCAAGTAATCAATAACAAAATTATCATTAATTTTACAATTCTTGTTCGTACAGATGTATACATATTCTCTTCACATTTAAAGTCTTTAATTTTTTTTTTATTTCCTACAAATTCAAAAGAAAAAAAGACAAGTTTATCAATTTAATGCAATTTGTATCATATGTGATTTATAGGTTAAAAGTTGATTAAAAGGTTAAATGTTATTAAAATAATATATTAACTTAAAATAAATTTTATATAAATCGAATGCCAACTATAATCAAACGCCGAATTTTATTTTCCCGCCGAAAAACGGGAATTTTATTTTCTTATCAGATTGTATGTGTAGAGGAGCAAAAAAAAAAATATGCCAAATATATCAACAACATTTTTTGCTACCTTGTAATTACTTTTACTTCCTGTTGTTTTCAACAACTAAAAGAATTAGATCCAGAGAGTGAGTACTTAGAGTTTAGAGTTTCATTTTATAAATAACTATTAACTCCAAGTGCCAAGGAAGAAAATATATACTTAGAATATATTAATTATTAATGACCCTAGCTAAAAATAAAATGATTATAATTCAATAAAAAAAAATATGTAAAAACCACTTAATATGTAATTAAAAAAAATTTTATTAAAGAAAAAAAAAAATATATTAATTAAATAATCTTAAAGATCTGTAGTGAAGATCAACCTCTTAAGATCTATAGTGAAATACCAGGTATATTGTAGTATCAGTATCTAAGTTAGGTAAACCTATAATTTATAAATGGGTATATTTTATAAGTAAGAATAATAATTGATAGGTAAATGATTTATATAAACTTTGATTGAATTCTTTATAAACGTGCTTTTTCTTGTTGTTTTTTTTTTTTTTTTTTAATAAATTATTAAGAAATTTTTAAAATTATATGTTTTCTAAGACAAATGGAAAATTTTTTTAAATTCATGTAATAATAATTTAAATATAATATATTATATTAATAAAAAAAAAAAACAAACTTGTTCTATTAATTATGTCACTTAAACAAAATAAAAAAAAATTTAAAGATAAAAATAGAGTAAACTTCCCTTCCCTATAATTAAAGGAAAAATACTTATTATTTCAATTAGAGTGCATGAAATGTAAATAAATGAAAGTTTTTTAGTTATAAAATATTAATTGATTATTATTATTAACTCATTATAGGTACCATCTGATATCTGGATGGTTCACAGGTCATCTTAAATATGAAATTGTTAATATACATCGTTATGTTAAATTGAAACTGTGGTTAAGTACAAACAAATTATAATCTCTTTTAATTATCTTTAAATGTTTTTAAACTTTTGAAAAGTTTAATTTAAATATGTACGTAAGAATTCATAGGCTAAGACATGATAATTATATTTAAAAATTAAGCCAAAGATTATGAGATCAATTGAAAGACTAATTATTCGATAAATTTTTCCTAAATCTCTTTTCTCCAAGAACCCTTCCTACATTCGTACCAAACTGTATATTTCGATCAAAGGTCCCAACCTAAAGTTTGGTTTAAAAAGAGAGGGGAAAGCCCTTCCCACATCTCCACCAAACTGTATATTTCTATTAAACGTCCCAACCTAAAGTTTCGGAGGGAGGAGGGGGGTTGGTTTGGTTCATTAAAGACAAGCACTATCGAGAAAAATCACGTACAATTCTTCTGGGCGACTTTTGAAATTTGCCACCGACCCTCGAAAACAAAACAAAAAAAAACATTTATTTTTCCGTTATTTAGGGTAAGTTCACATGGGATGAATGCATCCGGATGCAAAAATTTGATTGGTTGAAAATATATATCGTATTCATGACATGCTCTCCCTTTCGCCCATTTTAGATGCAAAATTTTTTGCATGCTCTATAAGAAACATATAAGATAGAAGCAAATTTGTTTTAACGTCAAATACAGAAGTAAAATCAAATGTCAAATATTTTATAATAAATTTATTTAATTTTAAACGTTAAATATTTTGAATTATTTTTAAAATGGATATAATTTTAATAATTAATTTTATTATAATTTTAGTAATTAATTTTATATATGTATTTAATAAATTATATTTATAATATTAATTAAAATTTGTTCGTACATAAAATAACAATTTTCTCTGGTTTAACCATTTTGTAAATAAAAAATGTTTTCATCAAATGTCAAAACAATACACACATACTAGCCTACTAGGTACTTTCAAATAAAACTTTCAAAATAAAAATGTCGCCGTTTTGCAGCTCGCGAACTAGTGGATGCAAAATATTCGTTAACATTACCGAAGAATACACGAAATGTAACCGCAATAATGTTTGCATCTATGGATGCATGCATATCCCATACGAAGTTATCCTTATACTTAATTTATTTTTATACTCATAAACTTATACTTATCATTTTCAAATAAATTTGAAATTTTCTTAATTTTTTACAAAATACTAATAAAAATTATTAGACTTTTGTAAAGTTTAAAACTAATCGTTCAATATTCGTTAGATCGTTCAAAACAAATCAAATGTGCCGGAATCGGTTAATGGAACTTAATTAAAAATGCATGTACGTAAATGGTTTGTGATCAAATTGCAATTGATGAAATTAATTGAATATAATGAATTAAAATCGGACTTTGTTCCACCAAGTTCAGCCAGATGATACTAAAAAGAATTTGTTGATGGTATCACCTTTGGCAAGAAGTAATATTATATTGAATTTAACTTGACCGAGCAAATAATGGCGTACGCAAATTGTATTCAACGAAAAAGAAACATCTTTAACAGACACAAAGTTTCTATGAAATTAAATTGCATTTCCTGATTTTATCGCGAACAAAATAAACTTTCCGTTCTAGAAAATAATCAACCATTTTCTTTTAAAACATTTGTTATATGTGATAAAACAGATAAATATCTTATATATTATTTTTTTTCTACTATACTATTGATCTAAAAAAAAAGGATTAAACCTTATATTACCTATTGACTACAGCTTTGAAACATATTTTATAAAAAATAATAAGATAATTTAATATTTTCAAACTGTTTAACGAATTCTAAATAAACTTTTTAATTTATATATAGACAAAAAGTCAAAGCGATACGTCATAGGTTTCCATTTTTTTGGTAAATCATTAGAAATAATTTTAATTATGGATTTAACCAAATATTTTTTTTCTGTTTAACCTATACCTAATTATAAATGACATTATTACTACCTATTTGAGAACACATTATATTTTAATAATAATAAAAATACAAAAACTTCAAAATTTAAATTTAAATACTATGGACTAACATTTTTAATCGATTACAAAAAAAATTGTTATTAAATTATTTAAAAGCATGATTAATCGATTATGTTTAGGAAGTCTTAATGTGATTTTATTAAATTATGGAGATTATTATTAAAAGCATATAATATATAACTTCTAATTTAAAAACAATATTTTTTTTTAAAGATTAAAAATTTATTAATATCAGGAAAAAATTATTTGAAACCCATATATTATATTCTTGTTTTAATTGATTTGACTATATATCTAAAAAATCAAAAATGCGTTAGTCCTTAACTATAATAACTATAGATATATTTATTTATTTAAATCTAATATTATACAATTAATTGATATAATATATCAGTAGAACCGGCTACTGAGGCCATTTTGGGGTTGACAGTACAATTTAATGTTTATTAATTTATATTTTCATTTATTATCTTAAGTAACTATAGATAAACCATTTTAAATTATTTAAATGCATTATATTTTATTGCATAACTATAATAAAAAAAATTAATAAAGTTTAAAACGTGGCTAACTTAATAATAAGTTGTATATTTGATAGACCAATTGTTAGAAAAAAGAAAAAACACCCTTTAGTTTTTATTAAAAACGGAGAAAAAATTTTAATTTGATAAATTTAAGTAAATAGATATGTGGTGTGTTAAAGTAAAATAAAATAAATTCAACCGAATCCTGTATATAGAAAGTATATACATAACCACAAATATTGTAAATATGTTCTATGATTTATTAGAACGAATTAATACATATAAAAATAGTTGAATCAAAATTATTAGATACACTCGAAAATATTTACACCAGTTTTTATAAACATACCAAAAGTTTGTAAAACTGAAGTTTATACTTTTGTTAGCGTTGAAATAAGCACTGCGTTTTTGTTGCCAGACTTTTTAATTTAAATATTTATCATATTAAAACTCTGTGAATATTGTTAAGCTATTATCAACAATAAAATGAACATTGATCTTTTATATGAAAAATCGAGAAATTATTTTTAAATCAGTATTTTATGACATAATTGTTTAATTTTCTAAGGGAAACCATACATTATTTAAAAAAAATCAGAAATGTAAACCAACAGTTTTTAAAAGTGCACATTTTCAAAAGATAATACAAACTGTTTAGAATTGTGATTTGCACCAAAATTTGAAAGTTTCATATAAAAAAAAAATATGAAAATAGACTTTTTTTGCAATTTTGAGGTGTTGTAAATCCGGAACTCTATAGAACTAAGAAAAACTGTTAATAAGCGTAAAAATATGTATATGTCAGGAACTTTAATTTTTTATATCTTTCCAAAGAAAAATTTGTACAGGTGCCCAAGTGACAGGTGTCTGAAAATAGCATATTTTCAATTTTTAAGTCCTATAATACCTTTTAAACAGGAGGTGGTACAAAAAAAAATTTCTGAGGAAACTTATACTAATTTGAAAATTTCTTTCTTGTTTCAAAATTCAAGTTCCTATTTCAAAGCGTGCCGGAATTATGAAAAAAGAAATATCATGCAAAATTTGCTTTCACATAACGGTAAATTTAAAAACTAATCTAAAAAATATATATATAATTTTGAAATTGATTTACAAATGTAATTCCTTTTGAATTTAAAAATAGAGTTTTTTCAAAGTTTGAGGGGCTTTAGTTCCCTGATGGATGGCGGTACATAAAAAAGTTGTTCCACAAAATTAATTTTTTTATGAGACCTACCCATGTTTAACATTTTTTTTCTCTATGTTTAACGGTGTCGTAGTTTTGTAAACAGACGGACGGACTGACAGAGTGAAACTAATAGGCACATTTATTTCAAAATTTGTTTGGAAATGTGCTAAAAATATAATGCAAAACATAATAATATATGAAACAATCGGATAATATTTATCGGATTATCTGATTATTAAATAGTCAAAGTACAAAATAAAAATTTCAATGGCATTCTCTATATTATGTTATTTTTAGTTTTAATTTAAATATTAATTTTTAGAAAGTTAATTTTTTGTTAAAATAATTAAAATAAATTATCACATTTATTGTGCATTATTGAAATTTTAGTCAAATTAGTGAAACATTGCATTAAAATAAACCTAGTTATTATCAGAGATTTAACTAGATAGGATTTCATTACCATTAAATTTTAAAACAACAAAAAATGTTATTTTTCATTAAATTGCCATTTTAGTTTAATTTTTGTTTTAATTAAATGATAACAAAAGTATGGAAAAATTAAATTTAAAAAAAAAAAACTATTGTATTATATTAGATATAATTCAAAAATATTAAAAAGACAAAATCTTAAATTTGTATTTTTCTTTCAACATCAATAAGTTTTCTCTATTTTTTATTTTTTCTTTTTTATGTAAACCTTAAGTTTTGTCTACCTTTCTTAGCGTTTGAAATAAGCTCTCGTAGCTTTAGTACCTAAAGGTATGAAACCCATAACTGCCCATTATAACAGTAGGAATTTTTCTTAGGAATATTAATTAAAAAACATGCATGCTACACAAATGACACACTTTTATTTTGGAATTCACATAATGTTTTCAGTACATTTTTCCAAAAAAAAAAAAATTTGAAAAATTTACTTTATGAATGTCCGAAGTTCGTCTGCTTACAAAACTTCTACACTAACAATGACATTTTAACTATGGATAGATTTTTAATAAGAATCCATTATGGGACTATTATATAGAACCTCACAGTTTGGAACAACCCTTTTTTCAAGTTGCAGGTTCTGCTTAATAATTGTTTAATCTAAAAATACCAAAGTATACAACACATTTTTTTTAGCTTTGTAAATCATAATCAAAATTCTCGAGTTTTTTTTACAATTTAGTACCTATTTAAATTACCGTTATGTTAAAA
Organism: Poecilobothrus nobilitatus; assembly: GCA_947095535.1. Classification (NCBI taxonomy): domain Eukaryota; kingdom Metazoa; phylum Arthropoda; class Insecta; order Diptera; family Dolichopodidae; genus Poecilobothrus; species Poecilobothrus nobilitatus. Next base: position 201,682,628 of record OX352774.1, read on the forward strand.
GAAAATTTTGCAACATTTTGTTTCATTCATATCTTCGAAACGCTTTCCGTTTAGAACTTTGAAATTTTGAAAGAAGGAAGAGCTTTTGGAATTAACATAAGTTGCATAGAAAAATGTTTTTATACCTCCCCCTGTTATGGATAAAAATTTAAAATTTACTATTTTTTGACACCTGTAACTTAGGCAATTGCACAAATATTTTTAAAGTAAAATTTATAAAACTTTCTAAAGGTAATTTATTACCGGCTACATTTATAACAAATATTTAGTAAAATACGAGTTTCTAAAAATTACATTTACTATAAGAAAAACTAGATGATTAGAGATGACCTTCTTGATTATATGATTCATATTGGATACAGAACTTTCAATAACTATCCAACCAAATCACTTTTCAGATCATTATAGAGTAGAAATTTCAATTATATTTGTACAAGTAAATTGTGTATAACGGACATAAAACTATAGATAAGGCTACATTAGTTTTTCTTTTGATTCTACAATTTTATGATACATTCTAGGATTTTTGCAGTTACTGGTAAAAAATAAATAGACAAAAGAGTAAATTAAGAGTTAAAAACTTTTCTTCGAAAATAAAGTAATGTCATACAAAAAAGTTTATTTATCTAAAATTAACCACTTTACCAAATATTTCTAAAATAACTTTTAAATGTAAATTAGATGGAAAAATAATGGTTAATTTGTTGAGTCAAATTTTATCTTAAAATTTATAAAACCCAAAACCCAAAACAAAAAACAAAATTGTTTCGGTTGACTTTTTATAAAAAATTTCGATTTTAAATTTTTTCTACAAAAGCTTTTCTGCAAAATTTAAACTAATTTTTAAAGCGTTAAGTTTTTTTTTTTATATCTGATAAAAAGTTTTTTTTCGCACAGTTAACTGATTTTCAATATCTGAAATGAAAAAAATGTTGATCAAAATTGCAATATCTATAGTTTTTAAGAATTTAAAAAAATCAAATAATCAGCATTAAATTAATTATTTAGATTTTAGATATAGCTATAACAATTTTTAACAATAAATCAAAAACTTTTTTTTTATTAAAATACAATAATTATCATAATATCTGTTAAAAGTTTTATTTAATTACCTTTGTTCTGTGTAAAACCAGGTAATTAATTTTATTTGTTAATTTGTCATCTGCAGAACTAAAATATAATTTAACAAATTTTTTTCGCTTTTCTTTTATGTTTTTATCTAATTTTTTTTTTTTTTTGAGTATTTATTTTAGAAACAGTATTGTAAACATATTAGGTACAATTAATTGATTATACTATAATTAAGATTATGACACAAATTTATGACACAAATTTTTACATATAAATTAGCTGGTCTGATAATTTTTTTCAAAAATTAAATTAAACCACGATTACCAATTTTTATAAAAAGTTTAATAGAGTTTTTTTTTCGATTACTTTTATATTTCACAGATGTAAAATATTTTTTAAGTATATATAATTGGGCAATAAAAGTTTGTTTCATATTTTCTCACCAATTAGGACCGTGTATAAAAATTACTGGCACAATGAAAACGTTTTGAACCGCTATAATGACATTTATTATATGATTTTATATTAACTTATTGGTATTTCGTTTTTTGCTTGTCACGTACAAGTTGCCATCTCGTAGAGTACAAAAAAGTGAGCGTTCTTTTATATTAACCTTTCAGTATTTATTTATTTATATATTCATTTGTCTATCTTTTTCTTGTGATTTTACTCTCACTTCATCAGATTTACGAGGTTCTTTTATTATCTAAAAGCAATTTGATTGGCTCAAGATCAACGAATTTTATTTTCTTCTTATTAACGTATTATATTTGTTTCGATAAAAGTATACAAGTTTGTGTGTATCAAAAATAATTAGATATAGATTAGATAAAATATATACAAATAAAATATATAAAAATTCAGTCGACTAAGATAATAAAAAAAAATAAAAAAAAAAAAAGATTTTTTCTTTATAATTCAATAGGTTTTAGGTGAGTCGGCTAATTTTTTGAGTCGTAACGCCAATTAATTGAATTTATATACGTTTCTGGTAAAAAGAAATTCAGCTGCAACCAAAAATGTATAACGTAAGTGGATGTAAATCCATCCTATAGCCCTAATTCCAGCATAATTAATATATTTCATCATAACATCGTTAAAAAATTCAATTTGACATAATGTGAGTTTGTTTTTCTTTTTTCTAAAATGTTTACAATTTTAGCGCCTTTTCCGTAACGAATTCTTTTTAAAAATTAGTTTAAAGTAAACAATGACAAAGTAAGCAGATGAATTGCTAGAAAAGTCTCTTATTAAGTAGTGAATATAGAAAAAAAAAAAAATTATATTAATAAATTTTAAATAAATAGCGAATTAGTAAGTATAATTGTTGAAATTATTACATAAATTTAAGTTTTATATTTCAAATTTTGTATATATAAATGAAAAATAGTATATAATTTATTTAGTATTATTAAATTAAAGTTGAACCGGAATTAAAAACATTAAATATTTAGATTGTATATACATAATTCGATATACAATCGGAACGGAATTCGATACATGAAACGCTTTTCAAAAATTTTAAACATTATTAAACTAAAGAATAAATCTTGCTAAATAAATATTATATTTGAAAGATAATTAAAAGTAGAATATGAAAACCTAATTATGCCCTATACTTTTCCTTATAATTTCACCAAAATAAAATAGATTGTTTTTAGACCGGAATTAGAAACAACTTTTAGAACGAAATTAGATACATAGGATTTTAGAAAATACTTTTTCTAAATTTTAAAGTAAAATTAAAATTTTTCCTATTCTATTTTAAATTTGTTTTTTTCGAAAAATGACAAAATGACAAAATGACAAAAAACAAAAATTATTCAATTTCTACATTAGAAAAAGCTATAGAACTTAAGTCGTTGGTATGATGCTTTTTTGGCACGTTTGACGTTATATTACTAAATGCAAGAGAAATTTACTCCGTTCCCAACATAAGCAAACTTCGTTTCATTAAATAAACAACAAAAATATTAAAATATTTATTTTTACTTTTAGATTTAAGAAAATGAAGTTCCTAAAACGGTGAAATTGTTCTTTATTTGATTTCTTTTGTTTTTTTTTTTTTTTTGTTAATTATTTATTTATTTTTTTGTTATCATACTGGAATACATATAATCGAAAACAATTTACTTATTTTGTTTTAGTTTTTTTTAAATAAAAAAATACACCGAAATTAGGTACACCGTTAGTCCGAAAAGAAAGCCATATGCCTTACATCTTTATTTCGCTTTATTTATTAAAAATTAATTTTAAAATCAATAAATATAGATGGCACTCCAAGAAAAAACCAAAATTATTCATAAAATATAATACATTATAAAGATTTTATCAAAAATTGTTGAAATATATCCAAATTTATTTACCCAAAAACATAGGCAGAGTGAAACATAGGCAGGTGAAAAAGAAGCAAAGCTTTCTTTTAGCTGTTATTTCTTTAAAATTGGTCAAGTAGTTTTTTGCAAATCTGTACCGAAATATTTACATGGAGGAAAATAAGCCGTTTAAATATAGGTATAGATCGTATTTAAAAAATATCTTTTTTACATTATTTTATTTTTACTTTACATATTCTTTATAAGAAATTTAAAAAAGATTGGGATTGATAACTGCTAGATACAAAATTTTTTATTACTTTCTTTAAATTTATGAATGTCTAAAATAATAAACTTTATTAAAATATTAATATTGAATTTTTACATGCTCACAATACCGTCTCTAAATATAGTATATTAATATGTATAATTTTTTTCTCTATATTTAAATGCAAAAAAAAATGAATCCTTTTTATTAAAATATTATTATATTAAAATTTCAAGGTCAATTTATTTCCTTAGAGACATTAAGAGTTATTAAATTGTTTTGTTATTGTATGTACTTTTTAATTTATCTAAAGTTTTCCGATATTATTGAAAAGTTAAATAAAAAAAAATTTTTTATATTTCATTATTTACTTTGATGTAAAATTTAATATATATTATTTATCTTATGAAAAGATTCAATCATTAAAATTTAAAATATTTAATAATAAATAATAATACATATTATATACTTTATAACAAAAAAAATTCTAATATACATTTTTAAATTTGAAAAATTATAAACTTTGATCTTAACCTTTTTTTGTTTCCTTAATTTAGCAACACGGAAATTAATCACGACAAAGCACAAAATTTTATCATTTAAAATTTTTTACCCAGAATTTATTTTTAAATGAACACTTATGCAATACTTTAAACTACTTAAATACACTTTTAGATTTATAATCACTGAAAGAAAAGTGAACGCATCGAAAATCTAGAGGCAGAAAAAATTTAAATGATTTGTCAGATTTCTCTAACTGGTGGTGGTGAAAGCTTGACAAATTTTAGAATAGCACGTATAATATGCATTAAAGTAGGATACTAAGTCATTGACTCGACTGTATAAAACGGAACTTAAACATTTAAACTTTTCAAATAAAAACTACACTTGAAATTCAAGCCAATTATATGCATTCGACCACACTGACTTAATAAAACTTGCATCAATTTTACTACTATTCAGAATGTAATAAAAAATATTATAAAAGTTAATCATATTTCAACTAATAACCATCATTACGCAAATTAAAAGGTTCCATTGTCAAATACTTTATAAGAGCTATATTAAATATAGATTAGTTCTATTAGTGACACATGCTTTCAAAGATTAAAAATGTACACTAAAAACATAGAGCCAACAAAAATTTTAAGGCTAATTTGCTGTCTAACTGTCGATCGATACTTGCAAAAGTAAGAGGAGAATTCTTCAAAATCAAAAGATTTCTGTGAACTAATTATGTCTTAATTTAACTAAGGTTTATAGTTAATTTCAAAATTAGAGAAGTAGTTTTTAGTGTAATGAAACAAGAATATACTTTGGTCACATTTTAAAGCATCAAAATGAAATCGGAAGAAGAAACAGAAAAATTGGTTACTTAAGAATTTACACTTACTCAATAAAAGTTTGCTTTTTTAATCATTTAGTAGTAGATGATAGAGATAGGGGGTAGATGTCACGTTGGCCAAAACATCAAAAAACGATAGGCTACATAAAAAAAAGAAGAGTTATATTAAAAATTTCTTAAGTGGCATGTTTATTGAATTGAACAAAAAAAAATCGCAAATTTTTTTTACAGTGTCACCCAAAATGATCAAATAAAATAAAAAAATTACTCGAATATGACTTTTGTATTGAATATGTATTTAATACTATCAGGAATAAAAAATTGTTAATTGTTAATACAACGAGAAAACCAAAAAAAAATTTTATTTTCAAATATTTATTTTAAACTTAAGTTTTATATTTAAATTTAAATAAACTTTATCTTATACATAACAATCATAAAGGTAAATAATAAAAAACAAAAAAAACATCAATTCTAATTAATAATTAAATGCAATATTAGTTTAAATTAAACAAACAATTAACACTTTAAAAATCAAACAAAATATGGATAGCAACAATTTGAATAATTGAAATATGCATAATTACATCATCGTCTATACTAAACGATTTTTAATTTTATTTTATAATTTTTTAATGCATTTATTAATTATAAAATTTTATTTTATTATGTAGTAAATTTAAAAATTTAATTGTACTTGTATTTACTATTTATTAGAATTTTAATTTTGCCGATCTTTAAGTCACACTAAATATGTAAAAATTCTGCATATTATTCTGCATATGCTTATCTATATGTTAACTAGCTGTTAATAACCCTGTTTTATTGCATCTTTTTATTTATTGTAAAATTTAATTATTGTAAATATTGTATTTATTGTAAAATTTTGTGAACAAAAACAAAACCCCAATATTTAAAATTTAAAAGACCATACAACATTGGAGGTAGGTGTTTACTGCTGTGACTTCAAATTACTCTAGCTTTTATTTGACAATTCAAAGTTGATATAAAAAAAAAATTGCTACTGGCAATTTTTTTGTAACTTAAAACTAAGTTATATAGACTATTAAATTTTAAAATTTACATATTTAGTTGAAATTAGTTTGAATTGAAAAGATTATTTATTAGAGAATTTGAAATATTAAAACAGTTCTACTCAAAAAACTAGAAAAAGTTTTCCAATTTTACTTTGAATTGTAAGCAACTGAGCATTTTCATATTATAACTGCAGCAACTGAGCATTTTCATATTATAAAAGCAATTATTTTTACATAATATTAGTTATAGTATTGAGTTATGTTTTCTTTATAGAAAAAATAGATTTGATTTTACATAATTCTTATATTGACATTGATCGTTGACTGATTCACCTAATTAATTTCATTATTTTCTAGTACCAGTCGTGCTTTATATTTAAAAAAAAAACCCTTTATAAGTTAATCCTCGATTTTAGCTAGAAGAAAAATTTTATATTCCAAAGTATGTATGTATGTATATTTAAAACGCATAATTACCAGAAACTTATTTTTTTTTTTAATTAACTATAAATAATAGGCAATAAATAGTAAATAATATATATTAGTGATGTGTGCTTATGCATTGCCAGCGTTGATTAAATCGCATGAAAAACAGTTGATTAAATCTCATGACATTTTGAAAAAGCATTGTATCGCTGATTTTTATAGTAAGGGCCTACAAACTATCTCAGCAGCCAAGCAGGACGAGTCGGAACCAGAGTCTTCAAACAATAGTTAAGCTCGCCAAGACCTTTTTAGCGATACCCCACATGATAATATACCTTTTGACTTTTATATTAAGGGCTTATAAACAGTTTCAGTTACCAAGCAGGACATCGTAGAGCGATAGTCCCCAAACAAAAGTTGAAGAACTCTCCAAGATCTTTTCAATGATACCACGTGATCATATACAGTTAATTTTATACCAAGGGCTTATAGAAGCTTTCTGAACTCAAGCAGGGCATCCTGGAACCAGAGTCCCCAAACAAAAGTTGTTAAGCTCGGCAAGACCTTTTTAATGATATCGCATATGAGGACATTCGGGTATAAATATTGAAATCCCCATACAACATATAAATAGCTAAAAGGTAAATGTCCAATTTCAGATTTTTCTGGATGGTTACACAAATACCTTCTGCAGCTATTCTCTAGCACATCTAGAAGTGCTTCATCTTTTTGATAAGAAGTGAGTGAGTGGTTTCACGCATTTGTTAGAAGCAGCTTTATATATATAATACTTCAGTTAATATCATATCAAATAAATAGTTAATATCATATTTTATAAAGCTTATCGTGGTGTCATTAAACCGCACCGCAATATATAATATCCTCCATTAATCCTCTACACTGTAATATTCTCTATTAATTTACTTCTTTTTCTTTATATAACTTATTTGTCACTTGTTCGAAAATGAAAATTTGATAGTGTAGTAGTGTCTTATTGTCATCTTGGAACAGGTGACAAATAGATCATACAATCAACTTTTACCTTGCAGGAGAGATATATTTGTGAACAAAAGTTGTTAAGCTCGGCAAGAGCTTTTTAATTATATCGCATATGAGGACATTCGGGTATAAATATTGAAATCCCCATACAACATATGAATAGCTAAAAGGTAAATGTCCAATTTCAGATTTTTCTGGATGGTTACACAAATACCTTCTGCAGCTATTCTCTAGCACATCTAGAAGTGCTTCATCTTTTTGATAAGAAGTGAGTGAGTGGTTTCACGCATTTGTTAGAAGCAGCTTTATATATATAATACTTCAGTTAATATCATATCAAATAAATAGTTAATATCATATTTTATAAAGCTTATCGTGGTGTCATTAAACCGCACCGCAATATATAATATCCTCCATTAATCCTCTACACTGTAATATTCTCTATTAATTTACTTCTTTTTCTTTATATGACTTATTTGTCACTTGTTCGAAAATGAGAATTTGATAGTGTAGTAGTGTCTTATTGTCATCTTGAAACAGGTGACAAATAGGTCATACAATCAACTTTTACCTTGCAGGAGAGATATATCACTGGAGATATATTGGTTATACATCTATTAATATATCTTATATATTTTTTTTTCTAGTTCACTTACGTATTTATATGGTGCATATAAAAAATTCAAAAAAACAATTTTTTCTTCCAATTTTCCAAAGATTCTATTTGTTTTACAGTACGGAGTACGGTTCCCAAATATCTAACTCCATTTTGAAGAAATATAAGTTTTATACCTTGTTTAAGTATTTATTGGGTTAGAAGTTCGAAACATATTTAAAATATTATTGCTCTATAAAGGTGCTATATATCAAATACAATACAAAACTTTTTAAAAAAAATTTCATAATATTTAAGTTTAAATTGATAAACGAAAATTTTTAATTTTCTTCAAATATCCCATAATAATTAACATAAAAATCCCTCCGATATTTCTTACATTAACAGACATGCGGATTTTAAGTGATGATTTTGCAAAAGAATTAACGTCATAAAGAACGTGGAAGACTTTCTCTGAACGTCAAAAAAAAGGTAGATATGCCAAAATTTCACAGTAGTTTAATTTTCCTATAGATTTGAATGAACTTTCGGAAATGGATATAAGAAACTTTCTAAGTTCTGAATAAGTCAGAGTGACATAAATGTAGAGAAACTATAATTGGGCATAAATGTAGAGAAACTTAACATTAACTCTAACGTTATTCTATGTTTCAAAAGTGTATTACTAACCTAGAGTTTATTGATTAGTGAATTTACTGTCGCGTTACATCAGTTTCCATCAAAAAATAAATAAAACAGAAACAAAACATATTTACACACAGAAATGTTAACATTATGTATAACTTTTCTTTTATGTAATTCAAAAATTAAAAAATTATATTTTCATAATATTTAAAAGAAATATTTTTTAAATTGCATTCCAATAAAAATTACTGCAGGTTATAAAATATATTATATAATTTTCCCTTTTTTTTTTTTTTGTTTATTTAATTAAAATGTTTTGTGCAGTGAATGTTCAAAAATTAAAACGGAAGTTAATTTTACATTATCCGCATACCTTTTATATAAAACAAATCAAATATAAGAATATAAATTTACAATTTGTTTATAATATAATTATTTTATTTCGAATTATATTACATACATTTCATATTCAAACTTAAACTAAGTTTTAAGAATAAGTTTATCACGTTTTAAGTATACTAAACATTTTTTTTTTTTTTGTTTTTTTGAAATATTCACGAAAATATTTTTTAAAGTATGAAATAAACATACGTAGGTACATTAATTATGCTTGTTTTATAATTAAATATGTTTTTTTTTTTTTTTTTTGTACTTATCTATCGAAATGCTCAAAAATGTAAATTTCTTATAAAAATGAATCCAAACTTATTGAATTTTATTCTGTTATTAATGTTTCCAAGAAAAAAATAAGAAACATTTTTCAGGAAATCAATTAATAATACGTAATTGTACAAGAATAAAATGAAAAATGTTTCACAAAAGAATTTTAATGAGTGTTAAAATACTTTTATTAAAAATTTTACGAAAAAGTATTGAAAGAAATTCTTAAAACAATCATACAAAATGTATATATGTACGGGTTGGTGACAAATCAAAATCGATAAGTAAAAATCCAAAAGCAAAAATCCACAAAAAGAAAATTCATAAATTCAACAATGTGCAAAAAATATTCTGGAAAGAGCAAAAAACTCAGATTTTGTAACAAATTTTACAGTTCTTCCTAATTATTTTTATTGCATATATTCTGAATCAGGATCACCTCCTGAGTCGATTTAGCGATGCCCGTTCGTCCGCCCGTAAGCACGATAACTCAAAAAATAATGATGATATCTTGATGAAATTTATACTGTAGGTTAAAAATGACTAAAAAAGGCGGGTATTGCAAATGGACAAAATTGGACCATGGGTTCGGATACCTCCCATACAACTCCCAAAACCGAACATGCATATCTTCGAAATTAACAAAGATAGAACCTATAACTTTGGTGCAATAGTGTTCTTTCATGTTTTATTTAAGTCTCTGAAATTTGAGAGGATTTGGTTAATTGGTTCGTATTCTGGAAGCTTCCGAACGAGCCCCAGAGCAAACGAGATTATTTCCAAAACCAACACAGATAGAACCTTTAAATTTGGTACAATGGTGTTCTTTCATGTTTTCTTTATATCCCTGAGATGGATTTGATGAATTGGAGTGGTAATTCGGGTACCTGACACACGCCTCCCAAAGACTAACAAGCATATTTTCGAAATTAATAAAGATAGAAACAAGAGTGTCAATCATATCCCAAGAGAATTCCTCTTTTACGTTCATGAAATTCAAGTTGAATATGATAGAAAAGTGAACAAGTTCAAGCAGCTGCCAAAAAACTTATGGATTTTTAATTTAATTCAAATTATTCAGGTGTAGGGTATTACTAAGTCGGTTTCATCGATTTACTATTACATTTACTTGTTTTTTGTGAATTTTGGGGTTCACTCTATCATTTCTTTAAAAAAAAAAACCAATTAAGAGAATGCAAATGCATTTATCTATATATATATACAATAATATAATATCTTATATAAATATATAATATATTTTTTTAATTTTTATTAACACAACACAACATAACACAATTTTACCTACTTATAATAATTATATTTTTTATAATATATAACATCAAAAACATGTTATAGTAAAACGGAAGTTAACATAACCAGCAGCTACTTGGTATAATTACTTTTATTAATTTTTGTCCCTTATTATGTATATACTATACATTAACTACCCTTATTATGTAAATTAAAATAGTTGACCAAATTTATAGAAAACCACATTTTCTTATTAACACTTGTTAACCTTACGTTACAAAAATGTGTCGTAATTATGTAATCACAATTTTTGTGATCAGTAAACAGTTTTCAGTTTATTTTTTTTTTTGTTAAGTGCTGCTATTATATATTACTCTCAACTCTAGTTTTATATTTGTGATAACAAGGGCAAACTTTAATACAAGTTTTTATCAAATTTTATCTATTATAATATATTTTGTCCATTGTTGAAGTAAAACATTTTAGATTTTGCCATAAATCTTATATTATATTTCATATTATTTTAAAAACAGAAAATTATTCCTCGCAAGGTTGGATCATTATTAAACAATTAATAATGTATGTATATGGAAATACATAATATATGCAAATTACTCTCGATTACTCTCGAAGTAACGACAAAGTAACGTGAGAAAGTTAAATTAATTTATATTTTAACGTATTCAAGACGCTTTGGAATGTCATATTATGTATTATTTTGTTCGATTACAAAAAAAAAAAATTGAAATTTCATTTTATATCAGACATTTATTTATTAGTTTATTAGTATTAAGTTTGTTAACAGAAAGGACGGAGATACCCTTACCCTCACTTCAGAGACATCTCTCAATAGCCCTCTCCAAAAGTTCCTCTTCATTGGTTCCTCAGCATCAGACATTGGCAAAATATGTGTAATACCACTTCTGCCTCCTGTATCTGCTCTGTCTTTTCTTTCAGCGTGTGTCCTTAGTATCAGATGTCCTGGGCATAGAATCTGAGATTTGCCTTATTGATTTAATACAATCTTAGCTACTGTAAATTGTACAGAATAACTACAGAGATGTTCAACGTTCAACGGTTTAACTTATAAGTCTGTCTGGACTAAGAGAACACAAACAAATATATTATGACAACAATATTAAAAACCAATAATAAAAAATTAAATAGGATTGAAATAATTATTATTATCATATGCATATGTAATTTAATTTATTTTATTAAGAGATTTTATCTCTAAATTACTCAATTACACTCAACTCTCTTTTACATTCAATTATTTCGTAAGATTGCTACTAAATCTCATTAAAATATATGGAATGACTGAAATTAAAACAAATACAAACATTATCATCAATATTTGAATATAATTTACTATAATAGGTACCGTTTTTTTTTTTTTTTTTTGCATTTATGAAAAACATGTTTTTTAAAACCATAAATTTGTAACATAATTCAAAAAATGATATTTTCCGATCGGAATTTACAAAATACATAAAATTTGAGTACCTACACAGTATGTATATGTATTAAAATGCAAAATTCAATTAAAGTTATACACATTTACATTGTTAAAAAAAAAAAGGTAAATTTTGAGTAATTACCGTTAGAGTTAATCATAAATACAAATATACTTTCCATCAACAGAAAGTTCACATTTAATATAAAATATTGTACACATACATACGTGTACTGTTAAAAACATCTCAACACCTAAAACCCAAACAAAAAACCCAAAAAAAAAAAAAAAACTTAATTGGTTTTATAACGATAGCCCTAAGTGAACTAACTGCTTTAAATTACATTAATGACATTAACTTTTTTAATATTTTTAATATTTTACATAAATACTTAAAAACAATAAAATCAAAAAATAATGGAATTTTTTGCATTTTTTTTTTTTGTTTTTTTTTTTTTTTGTACTCATGCTTACTTAGTTTACTTAAGAACTAGATATTATTATTTAAAATACATACATATATGTACATATATTGTATAGTTAATTAATTACTACCAAATAAAAAAAAAAAAAAAAAAAAACCTTGAAAAACTGGTCTAAAAATAAATTCAAGTTCATATTCTATATTTGGGTGTTGTCTTAGTTTGTTGTCTTTTCCACTAATCTTAAATTCAAAAGAAGAATAATAAGATTTATTTGTTTTCACAAATTTAGACATAAAAGTAAAGAAGAAGATTTTCTAAAAAATTCTAAAATACAGATTCTATAATATTTTTTATAAGAACTTTTTAATTGCAAGGTAAACTAGAATACAGATAATGTTACATAATATTAATTACATATAAATAATCTTTTAAAAAAGTATAGGTTATAGAATGAAATGACACCGTGAATTATTTAAAGTGCAGAAAAACAACTTATCTAATAATAGGTTATAATATAAAAATGCACAACGACAAATGTAATATTCTACAACTTATTCTGCAAGGTAAAAATTGAAGATAGAAAGGAGTGCTGGAAAAATGTAAATGTCGTGACTGAAAAACCATTATAGGCAGTGAACGATGGGTGAACTAATGTATGGAATGGAGAATATGAAAGAGTTTTCGAAATGTAAATTGCAGACATCCTACGTACTGAATAAGCATGGTTTAAGAAGAAAAAAAAAATTTTATAAATACACATATGAACTGACAGAATCTCAAAATCAACTTAGATACAAGTTTAGTTAAAACATTTTTATAAAGAATACATGGATTAGAATATGGATTTATCAGCCTTGACGGGGATAAACATTTAGTGATATTCAGTATTCTTATATTATATTAAGTTCTATTATGCTATACAGCATCTTTTTTACAAATTTTATGTATTTTTTTTTTTTTAATTTCTACGTGAAATTTATTTTCACTCAATTAAAACTTTTTAAGTTTATTATCCAAATCAAAATAAATGTGTCAAAATTTATTGTACAATTTTATATGATCTGCTGTCATATTTGTTTTTTTTTTATATTTAAATTAAAAAAAAAATTTCGAAAAAAATTTTAGATAAATAAAAATTCGTTAACAGATTTATCTCCGAAAATAAAAAACTTTGAAGGAAAAAAGTTTTCAAGTTGGAAAAAGAAGTGGAAATTTTCTTATTTTCATCTCAAAATAATAAAAAAAATTTTATATCTGAAAACTTAAAATTTTTTGTATAATTGAATGAAATTTAATAAACGACTTTATCAAAGTCATTCAATTTGTGTATAACATTGTTTTTTTTTAATTTTGTATATCTATTCAAGAAAATTATTTCTTCAAATTTTCTTAGTTCATTTGGTTATTCACATTCCGCAATATTTAGATACTCAACAGATGATTTCTCGAATATAATTCGACACTTTGCTTATTGTTTCAAAAATTTTATAACATTTTTAATATATGTAAATTTTTAAACAAATTTGGGAAATTTTTTTTTTACTTTTCACAATAATGGTCTGTCCATCTGTCAAAAAGTGTTTTCATATTTTAAATAAAGAATTTATATTGATAATAGAGTAGAGATAAATAGATCTAACAAAAAAAAGGGTTAGTCATAAAATCACCAAACCAAAATCCCCAAGACAATATCTCCAAAAACAAAATCCACAAAGACAAAATTCCCAAAAATAACATCGCCAATGACAAAATCTCCAATAGCAAAATTACCAAAAGTAATAATGTTTTTAAAAAAAAACCATTAGTTACATTATTTTATTTTGTTAACATATTTATTTTTAATATATTAAAGAACTTCAATTATATTTTGATATTGATATCGGTGATGTATTAAGGAATTTTTTGTGGGATCACTAATTTTTTAAACAACTCTAAAATCCCTCCTAATTCAAAATCACTATATACATATAATAAATATTCTGGAAAAAGAGAATACCCTGATTTTGTGCCCAACTCTAAAATCAATCCTAATTCAGAATGTGACATAAACATACATATATAAATTCAAAAAGCTAATCCTAATTCAAAATCACTATATACATATACAATAAATATTCTGGAAAAAGAGAATACCCTGATTTTGTGTCCAACTTTAAAATCAATCTTAATTCTGAATGTGACATAAACATACATATATGTATATAAATATTTTAAATAAAGCGAGTACCCTGTTTTTGAATTCGACTCTAAAATCCCTACTAATTTAGAATCTCGTATGTAAATAATATTATGCAATTCTGCATAATTGATTATTTTTAATTTTTAAATGCACAAAAACACATTATTCTTTTTAGGTATTTTGTTTTTAGAGATTTTGACTTTGGAGATTTTATTTTTGGGGATTTTGTCTTTGTGAATATTGTCTTAATGGGGATTTTGTTTTTAAGAGATTTTGTAATTATGGAATAGCGTTTTATCTATTATTTTATTTATTTTGTGTTTTACACTTTGCTAAATTTTTGATCCTTATATCTCCAAAATACGTATAGTTAGAAAATGAATTACATTTTGGGAATTTACATTAAAATTTTGAAAAAATTCCCACTAGAATAAAAAATTAGAATAAAGAAACATGCTTATATTCCCTTCCATTCAAAAACCATAAAAAGTGGAAGAAATCAAAAGCTGAAAACTTGCTAATTTTATGCACCTGATGAAAGCTGGACACTATATACATTTTTTAAGCAAAAAAAAATTATGAAAGTACACAAATTGAAACTGAAACATTATATTTTTATATGAAAAATTTAAAATTTTGATGTAAAAGGAGTAAAAATTCATTGTCCTCTTAAAAATATACGCATTTCGTTTTATTTAAATTTTTTTTGTTTTACATACTACCTTATTTATATATCAATTTTATTTTTAATTATTCGTTTCGTTTATTTAACATATAATAAGTCGATTAAATAAAATTAATGGCATTACCAAATATCAACCACATCAAATGAATGGTTTAATTAAACGACAAAATAATAATTAATAAAAGTTAAAATGCATAAAAAATGTATGCTTCAATTTAATTTAAAAATAGTTGAAATTATATATACTTATTAAAGAATTAACATTAATTAATAAAAAGCTTGATTTAATTAAAAAAAATGTTATTTTAAAAATTTTTTTTTTCTTAACGTACAGGGTGGGCATAAAATGGTTAAATACATATTAACATTTATATTTAAATTCTTAATTAATTTCAATGAGAAATTATAGACAATTAATGGTGATTTTAAAAAGCTTTTTTAAATATTTATAATGATAAAAAGAAAATGATCCGATATGATAAAAGAAAATGATCAATCCAAATGATCCAAAAATGTGATAAAAAAAATAATTATCCATCTAGATGGTATTCAAAAAGTATAGAAAGTTATTTCCTTAATTTCAGCTTAAAAAAATCGTTTTTTAACTGCTAAAA
Organism: Poecilobothrus nobilitatus; assembly: GCA_947095535.1. NCBI lineage: Eukaryota > Metazoa > Arthropoda > Insecta > Diptera > Dolichopodidae > Poecilobothrus > Poecilobothrus nobilitatus. Next base: position 201,698,599 of record OX352774.1, read on the forward strand.
TGATCGTTGATTTAATAACGTAAATTTCTCAATTTGAATATTTCTGGAAATAATAAACTAAGATTATTAAATCCGATGGACATTAAAATCATTGCTCCTTGCCCGATTATCTAAAAATTTGATTTTTACCAAAAATCTACTTTAAATTTTACTGAGTTTAGCAGGACATTTTTTGGTTTAAAATTATATCATAAAAAACGTATTACTAAAAAGTAAACTACCAAGATTACGATTACAATATTTTAGTCAACATTTTCCGAATTCAGGAATTTTTAATGAACAGATTAGATATTTTACAGAAAAATTAGCATAAATAATTAATAATGTATTTAGGAAAAGTTTAGAATAGGTATATTATCATATTCCTTTGAAATTTTAATTGCCTGATTTCGAATCCAACTCTAAAATCCCTCCTTACTCAGAATCTCACATATATGTACATATATATATAAATATTCTGAAAAACGTGTAATAACTCTGAAAAAAATAAAATTTTAATTTACATTTTTACAGAAATTTGTTATTTTAACTGAATTTTCATTGTGCAAAATTACAAAACAATCTGACAATATACGCTGTTCGAAGCTTTTGCCATATATTTATATAAGGTCTTCTTTACAATGTTCCAAAAATAAAATTAAAATAAATTGATTTCTTTTACTTAAAAAAATTGAAAAATCATTAAATTTTTAATAAAATAAAGTTTAAAAAATTTAAGGGCAAGATAAAAATTCCATAATATTAAAACTTAAAGAACGCATAATGGTAAACCTAATTAATATACATGAATTTATTTAAAAAATAAAAGAAGGGAATAAAGGTAGAGTTTTGAAATTTTCACTATAATCTAACCAAAATGTTGTTAAAACTGGTTTAGAAAAAAACGAGGAAGTAGATACCTAGATCGAGGATACTGGCTATGTGCGTTGTATATCTATATATATAATAATTGAAGATATCTAACTTCAATTCTAACACTACTATAAGATGTATTTATGTAAATTTTGAAGTTGTAATGACAGCTACGCAATTCCGTTGCATCAAACCAACCAAATTTTACAGAAATTGTTCCCATAAAATTTGATCATCTCCTAGAAAATTTCAAATGTCTAGCTTTTAAAGTACAAAATATTATGAGGATATAAATTTCGTTGTATAGCCGAAGGCCCTGTTAGTGCTAATTGTAAGCAACATATGATAATTAATATAATTAGTTACCATATAATGTAAATAAATAAAAATAAAAAATTTCGTTGCTTTCGTTATGTTAAACTAACCTGTTAAGTTAGGCTAACCAAATTTTGTAGTTGACATAAAACATATTTCTTTTGACAAAAATTTGAAATACCCAGCTAATGTATATAGATCCTAAGCTATGTTCATATATAACAAAAAAAAAAAAAAACAAGTTGTATGACAGCAAATCCAATCCGTCGGTCGAACTTGTTCACTTTCAGTAATGAAATTGGTATTTAGATAAAAATGAAATCATAAAAATTTCTAAATCATATTATCCTCCGTTATTTTTTGAGTTATCGTACAGACGTATATACGTACTATACGTAGGTATGCATACGGACGACCTGACTAATACATGTAAATCATCTAAATCAATTCAGAATCCAATCCTAAGCAAGAATATATAATATACAATATACTTTTCCATATTTATTACATTTTGTGACACCTTAAATGAGACAAGTTAAAGTGTCACAAAATGTAATGGAAAATTTATTATAACCTTGAACTTTCTTTGTACGCCATTTAATAATTATATATTACTAATTTTAAATTTTTTTATTTTATAAACCCTATACAACCCTAAAACAACAATATTGTGATTGATATAATGTATTACAAATTCAAATGTTATAACATTTTTAACAAAAATTTTAAACTGGAAATAAATTTGTTAATAAATTATATAAAGTATCTTTTTTTAATTTAATTGTATTCTTAAATTTAAAAACCATTTAAAAACAAAAAATTTTAAATTACTAAAATATAATAATTTTCTAAAGTCTAAACAAATAAAATTAGTTCCGTACTTAAAATTTTTAATTCGAAAAAAAAAAAAAATATATTTACTTAGAAAACATTAAAAACTACCATGTAATTGAAATAATCAACCACAAAAACAAAAGCGTAACATATTACATAAAACAAAAAAATAAAAAAAAATATACCTAAGCAATTATTGTTATATTATACATTTAAAAAAAAAAAAAAAAATACAAAATATACACCTTACATTTTTAGGCATTTTAAATAAATTCAAATATGATATTACGTGAGATAATCCGGAATTACATTTACGTGTGCGGAAATTAACACGCGTCACAATTGTTTTTATACCCGTACGATAGGATCGGGTATAATAAAATTACTCCTCCGTTTGTAACACCTCGAAATAAGCGAGCTAGATATACCTTCAAAAGTATGGATCGGATCAGAAAAAAATTCTAAGACTTTTGAGCCATGTCCGTCCGTCCGTCCGTTCGTCAGCACGCTAACTCAAAAACTAAGAAAGCTAGAATCTTCAAATTTACACAAAATATTCTGGGAGTAATTTGTAGGTTCTCTATTTTTTTTGGTTGAGTTTGGACCAAGCCTTAGGGTAGCTCTCGAACACCTAACTTTTAGATCCCCACATTTTTTTTGCAATAGAGCTATGAAATTTTAACTACTGATAGATCTCACAAAAATATTAATTTTATTTTTAATAACTTTTTTTTGTAGCCCCACCCGTTACGGAGCTACAGCTCCCCAAAGGTTCAAAAAAGCTCTATATTTAAATTGTTATAGCACAAGTTGTATAAAGTATATCTTCATTTTGAAAACGCCAAACGATTACTACTTTTATTAGCTTTAAAAGTGTATATACAATAAATATATATTTGTGGCATACGGTGTCTTAATTTACCGTTATGTAAAACTCAAATTTTGCAAAATCCTTCAACCCTTCTATCTTCTAAACGGTTTAAGTTGGAAACTTGAAATTTTGACATAAGTTAGATCTTTGAAAATAAGTATGAGTCACTTCAAAAAATTTTTTTGTATCACCCCCCGTTTAGGAGCTGTAAGGGGTCAAAAACTGAAAATTTCTTATTTTTAAACACCTGTAACTTGAACACCTGTTAAAATTTTTTTGAAGTAATACACAAAAATTAAAGCTTCAACATTATACTCTTATTTTTGTTAACAACTTTTTTTAATAATATAGGGTTACTTTATAATTGACGAAAGTGTTACTTGATTTTTTCAAATTTTCTAACAAATTTCTTTAACGATTTTTTTGCATTTGTTTTACTCGATAATTTGAAATTGTTGACGATATAATGCGTAGTACATAAAAATGTAAATAAATAAACAACATAACGGTTGCTTGAAGAATTTTTATTTATATGATATTAATATATATACATACTTATATAATATCATGTTTATTTACATATCGTATACGTCACTAGTATTCATTCACTAAGATGATAAGAGTATAGATGTATATTATATAGCACCGTATTTACATACATATATGTATTTTATTGTACTTATAAGAAATTATTCTGTCAATGGAATATTTAAATATAATATAATATAATATTTAAAATTATATTTACTACTTTGTACTAAGTAAATTTAATATACATTTACCGCTTAGTATTAAATGGTACTATAGAATATTTGAAAAAGTTTTGGATTGATAATCGTTATGTGAAAGGTTAGAATCTGCTTTTGAAGAATGTACATATAAACATATAGTTTGAATATATCTACAACCCATAGTTCTAGAAATTATAAAATTCACCCAAATTATTTTAAAATACTAAAATATTAAAAAAATAATATTGTGAGCAGAGTGATAGGCTGTGAACATACTAACGGTTCGTACGGGTATCTAAGAGTTGACAAAGGCAACTGTATTCTTCCTCGTTTTTTTTTATTTTTCGTCTTGTCACAAAAACAAAATAAAACATTTATATTATATTTTTCTTTTTTTTTCAAATTCTTAAAGTATGAATAAATATATTAATTTTATAAACTATAATCATTATAAATAATTAAAAATATAATTATGCAGTTTCTTAACCTAATACAATAAATTTTATTATATATAATTTTTAATTTAGTGATAATGACATTATCTATACATATATGTTAAATTTAGTATTTTGTAAATTATTGAAATTGATAAATATATACCAAAATTTAGAATAATCTCGAAGTTTTTTTTTTTAAACTAGTTTGACTTCTAATTAATTTTATATTTATATATATATATATTTAATTCAAAATTTAAGTGACAATATTATCTTAATTCTGAAGAAAAAAAAACAATAATAATTAGATATAACCAAACTATTTAATAGCAGATAAGATATTTTCTTAAAAGATCTTGAGTTCATAACCCCGAACACGGCATATTCGAATACATACAAATAAATGATAAGATCCATAATCAAAAAAAAATTAATATATAATATTTAATATAAAATTTAAAGCGTAATGTAATGAGCCTAATGCAGTTAAACAAGTTCAGTACAGTATCGGCCATCATATTTCTTGTAATTTGTTATATGATATTGTTACTTCACAAAGTTTTACTTGATTTCAAAAATATCTCTGATAGAATTAGAGAGTATTTTTTTGATAAAACTTCTACTAATCTATAATAGACTTAAAACACTTTCTGTATTAGCATAAGGGATGTTTAACTGTGTAAATTCAATGGAGATTGTGATTCCTTATTTTTATTGTGACTAAAGGAAGGATTTTAGTAATAAACAGACGCTTATATTCAAGAGGATTAGAATTTTTTTTTTTTTTTTCATTTTAGTTTAATTTTTTTTTTGTTTATTTTTTTTCCTAAGTAAGGGACGAATCTTCCAAAAATTTCCCCTTATTAGATTTTTACTGGCTATACCCACCTCCCGCTTTAACCAATATAATGGGATAAAACTCTTATTTGCTAACGCAGTATATTGGCTGGGAGTAGGGATACGGAATAGGATGTGGAAACATTGAATTGGGAGTGGGGCTGTAAAGAAACAATGAAACCGCCTATTATTATTATTATTTTGCTAACAGTGAATATAGCTGTTACAACACTTACAACATGCAGTAGTATATAACATTTTACTGCATGAGATAAAAAGCAACCACCACTGCCACTGTAGCAGTCATTATTATGTGTATTAGTATTACTTATTAATATTATTATTATTTTACTACTTTTACTTTTACTTTATTATTATTTTACTCAGGACCATCAGTGGATTACAACCTGCAGTAGTAAGTATACAACACCTTCCTGTATGATATAACCAAAGATAGCTCCACTGTAGCAGCTATTATTATTATTATTATTATTACTATTATTAATATTATTATTATTATTATTACTATTATTATTACTATTATTATTATTGTTATTACTATATTAATTATACGATATGAAATTACTACATGATTTTTATTTATATGACCTAACCGCGGTTTGAACCAAAGACCCTCCGATTTAAAGAATGGCGATTTAACCACTACGTCATGAATCAGATGTTTAGTTTTTCCCATAAATATTCCCCCTTCCACATAAATATGAAAAGAAGACTACACGGCCTTTATTTTTCACAAGTGACTGTAAATGTCATAAGGGGGAATTAGTATAACGACTTGCGTGGAAATAGGAATCCGCACTCCCACGGTGTTTACAGCGTATTATATACGCTCTTACTCGCTAGACCACCCTTATAGAGATTTACTAATTAGTTCTATTTTAAAATAATCATCTCCCTGAAGCGTTACCTCCTCAAAACTTTCTAATTGCAAACATTTTGCACATTTTATAGCTGTGATAATTAATATTGGTTATAAATAAGGAAATGTTTATGACAGCAAAAAAAAATACATTTTGAAGATTTTAAGGAAATTTTGAGAAGAGTTTTCAATTTTTTTTACTGATATCAAAAGATTACCTGCTAAGTTTGATGATGAACTCTGAAGATAAAGGGGTATGAGTAGTGTTTGATTGTAAAAGCATTTATTATGTAAAAATAAAAAGGATTCGTAAATATCTTCTATCGTTAAATTTAAAGCAACAAAATTTATTAATCACATATTATAACCTATCTATAAAAATAAAGTAATTTTTATTTTTATATGTTACAAATGTTAAATAATATTTGTATTTTATAGTAAAATGCAATATGTACCTACTGATATAAAAAAAATATGATACCACAAAAAATTTCAAAAGTATTAAATATTACAATCTCTGCAAATGCTCTTTATAGTTAGAATCCATTTCGTAAGCAATTTAAGGTTATTCAATAAAATAAGATTTTTTATTTACTGGTTCAGCTCATTTTAATTTAACACCTAATGTTTGGTTTTATTTTTTATTTATATGGTATATGCCTAAAACTCTTACGAGGGAGAATAACAAAATATGATAAATAAAAAATATTTTGTGTTTCATTCAGCTAATTACAGATTAAAATTAATTTAATTGATGATTTTATTAAAACAGCATTAAAAATTTAATTATTAGAAACCGCAAAGAAGTTTAAAAATAAGGAATACAGATTAATTCAAAAGGAGAGTTCCAGAAATTATATTGTAGTTTTACTTTATATAATGATCCTTTTTTATTATTTTGAGGGGAGTTAACTTCAAAAGATATCAAGAAAATCTAAATTATCTTCACATACGTGATATTTCTTCGCTTAGTCCTTCTATCCTGCTAAACAAAATAATATCTTAATTAGAATGTATAGGAATAATATTTCTTATTTTTCAGCAAAAGAATTTTAGATACTATTATTAAATCCAGCAATTATATAAAACTGAAAGAAATATTCTAGATGAATTAGTTCTAAAAGATCACATGTGTATATTTAACAATAATTATTTTAATAAATAAAGAACAGCAAAAGATTCTTATTAAAGTAGTGTACTGGAAAAAAAATATAGTCGTAATCTAATAATCTGTCAGCCGTCTGCATCATTTGCTAAACATGAACTTGTTATATACACTTTACTACTAGTTTGTATTTTGATAAGTATTTTCTAAATTAGGTTTTTCTTATTTGCATATCATCAATCAATCTATAGTTATCGGGATGTTTTATTTTCTTTTGTCTCCTTTAGAACTTCAAGTTGGCACTTTTTTTTATTTGTAATTCAAACAACATGTCCTACCTATAAGTCTTTTTATTATATTTCCAAAAAACATTTGAAAAAATTTGCCTATTAGTTTCACTCTGTCTGTCCGCGGATACACACGAAATCTTAGTTTTTTTATTAATCTTATTATGTAAAATCTTATTTCTGAATATGTTATTTTTTTCCCAAAAAATTTTATTTTTTACTGTAAATTTTTTTTCTTGTTCATATAAATTTTTTTTTTGTTGTAAAGTTAATTTTATACCCATAACGGTTTTTTTATTAAAAAAAGTCAAGATATTCCAAACATAACCTTTTTCATATAATTTATTATCAAAATCAAACTTTACATATAACAAAATATCAAAATTTACGAGGGGCCTCGGTGGCCTAGTAGGTAAAAGCGTATAAAAATGCGTTGTAAACACCGAGGGAATGTGGGTTCGAATCCCACACGAGTCGTAAGAGTTATTCCTTCTTACGACATATACAGCCACGCCTGAACAGCAAAGGCTGTGTAATTTCCTGTTCACATTTTTGTGTCAGAGAAATGCACTAAAAAAAAAAACTTACGATCCAAATAATCAATTACGTATTATCTTATTATCTTGTTTAATTAATAATAATAATAATAATAATAGCTGCTACAGTGAAGCTATCTTTGGTTATATCATGCAAGTAAGGAGTTATATACTGCTGCACGTTGTAATCCACTGATGGCGCTGACTCTGTAGTAAAATAATAATAATATTAATAAGAATACTAATACCAATAATAATAGCCGCTACAGTGACAGTGGGGGTTGCCTTCAATAATTACCTCATGTGGTATGGTTATATACTAAGGTTATATACTACTACATGTTGTAACTGTTGTAACAGCTATAGTCACTGTTAACAAAAAGTAATAATAATAGGCGGATTCATTACTTCCTTACAGTCCCACTCCCAATTCAATGTTTCCGTATCCATTCCCTGTCCTTTCCTATCCCTACTCCCTGGCCAATATTCTGCGTTCACAGGTAAGGGTTTCATCCCATTATATTGGCGAAAGGGGAGGTGGGTTTAGTCAGTAAGAATTTGACACTACCAAGGGGGAAATTCTTGGTGTCTTTGAAAGATTCCCACCTCCCTTAGCAAAAAAAAAAAAAAACTTAAAACGATATTTACAGAAATCTTTCTCAAAAATTGGAGTTTACTCATTTTTTGTCTTTTTTTTAGAACTTTCAGTATTTTTTCTCTCCTTTTTAAAAGTTTCATTCGTTTAGGAAAACTCTGGCCACCCTGCATCCTTTCAATTCTTGTTATTGCTACTATGAGTTCCGTTCCCATTTCAGAAATAAGTCGAAAGAGTAAAGACACCAACGTGTGATTTTCCGATAACAACCTGTTAAAATAAATTCAAAATATATTAATTCCAAATGTTTCAATTTTAAACGAGAATGTTATCTGCAGACGTCGATAGTATGCTCCTACATTGTTTGAAGTTCTAGGAAAATGAAGCTCTTCAGAGACGGTAACTGACCAAAATCACGCATGGTATTTAGGCTCCACTTTTTTTTTTGAACGTCTACGATAATTATGTAATTTATCTTAAACCATTTCAAAATCACTCGAGCATCTTTATCCTTCTTCAGTTTTTTACTTAGTGCCAAGTAATAATCAGACATTTCATCTACTGATATAAAATGTTTTGATATTTCCGTAGGCACACTTCAACACTGTCTTGAATTTTGTCAGTTATGCTTAAGATCAAAATCTTATTTTTTTCATTCTGTTTTATTTTTTAAATTTGCCCGGCAAGAGAATGAAAAAAATAAGATTTTGATCAAATAGGATTTTAAAAAATAAGATTTCCAGAAATACGATTTTCAAAAATAAGATTTTCGTGAATAAGATTTCGACCCCAACCCGTGCGTCCGTCCGTCTGTTTACAAACTTCTACACCGTTAAAAATAGAAAGTAAAATTTTAATTATGGGCAGGTCTCATAAAAAAATTCATTTTTTAGAACAACTTCTTTAAAGTCTCTCAAGCTTTGCAAAAGCCCTAATTTTAAATGTGTATATCTCATGTTTTGCTAACATTTTTTTAATTTAAGAACGCCATTCGACAGGAATTTTTGTTTACTTTTATAATATAATATCAAAATTATAGAATGTTTTTAAATTTAGTATTTAAATTTACCGTTATGTGAAAACCAAATTTTGTATGATTTCTCTTCCTTCATAACTCCAGATATGGAATTTTGAGGGAAGAAAGAATTTTTAGAATTAGTATAAGTTTCATCTTGTTCCACTCCCTCTTTAAGAGTAAAAATTTAAAATTTCCTATTTTTAGACACCTGTTACTTAGCCACCTGTACAAATTTTTCTTCGGCAAAACATAAAAATTAAAGCTTCAGTAATTATATTTTCATGTGTGTTAACGGTTTTTCTTAGTTAAATAGGGTTCCGAAGTTACAGCCCTTGAAAATTGAAAAAAAAAGTCTATTTTCACATTTTTTCTTATTATATAAAATTTTCAAATTTTGATGCAAAGTCACAATTCTCAACAGTTTGTATTGATTTTTGAAAATGTGCGTTTTTAAAAACCGTTGGTTTACATTCTGCATTATTTCTTTTTACATTTTATTTGCTTTCTGTATTATGATTTATGATACTTTGATTCTCCGTCATATTTATATATTTTTAATTGGGTCTTTGTAATTAAGTGATTCTTAATATATGATTCTTAAAGAGAAGAGAACATCTCTTTAAGAGATTTTTAAAATGCTCAGTCTCTTTGGAAATGTTATTTATAGTTGGGCCTAGCGAAGCCTTAGCTTGCAATATACATAGTTTATCAAAAGAATAAAATTATAAGAAAAAGTTGGTGTAAAATCAAAGGTTGGTTTGAATCAAAATAAAACGGATAAAATAAAATTAATAATTAAAACATAATTATTTAAACAGCTGACATTTAATATATTTTTTTTTTTATTTAATGTTTTTTTTTTTTAATACCTTTACATTTTTTATTTTTTTTTTTTTAATTTTTGTTGTTTTGTTGTTGTTGATGCTTTTTTTTTTTTTGTTGTTTTTAATTTTTGTACTTTTTAATTTAATTAAAATATGATATTTTGTACATTTAATATTTTAATTTATATTATACATAATTTATACATAAGAAGTTCTTTTGATTTTAATTATTCTTAAAAAATTTAATTAATTAATTTTAATATTTTTTTTTTAGTAAAATTTTTTTTATTATAATTTATTTAATAATCAATTTAAATATAAAATTTTGCTAAAAGTAAAAAATATTAAAATTAATTAATAAATAATTAATATTATGTTATTATTTGTTTCCTTTCATATACATTTTGATCTTTTAATCTGATCTTAATAATAAAACAAATATAATAAAAATATATATACATAGATAATACTTATATATATTATAATAATTATAATAATTAATATATATATTAATTATATTTTTATATTATATATAAGTATAAATATATATAAATAAATAAAAGATTTGAAAATCATTTTTGGAAAATACCTATAGAGATTGATCACAATTTAAGTTTTTTTTTTTCTTTGCACAAAATAACAAAAAAATTTTATAAAAAAAAAAAAAAAATTAAAAACCTAAAAAAAAAAAATTAAAATTAAATAAATTAATAATAATAATAACAATAATATTAATATAAATTATTATTTAACAATGAAATATAACGATTATTTTTATTACAATATATTTTAAATAAAAGAAAGAAAAAAAAATACATGTGTATCTTTTATTTGAAATTAAATTTAATACTTTTTTTTTTATTTTTTTTTTTTTTTTTTATTAAGATTTTTTTTTCGCATAATCCATTGTTATATATGTCCATTGTCAAAGTGTCCAGAAATTTCATTGTTTTTGCGGTTATATAATATAAATTTTTCTATATAATATAGATTTATCATATATATAATAATATTATGTTATATATCAGGCTATCAATTTGTTCATTATTAAATGATGAAATAGATAAAAAAAAAAAATATAGAATTAATGCAATATATTTTGTTCTGATATGCAAACATAAACAATATTTTTATTCATCTTCCATTCCATCAGCATCTTCAATATTTTTCATACCTTTAACAGGCTAAAAATAAAAACAAAACAAAAATATTTGATTATAAATATTTATTATATATCAGTACATTATAATAAACTTATTATTATTATATTTTTATAGTATATGCATTTATTTTTATTTATTTATTTTTTTTTATTTACTTTTGATTACAATATAAAATGAAAGAAATAATTTTAATCTTATTATTTTGTGTTACATAATAAAAATATGAGAACAAATGATTTTTTTTTTATTGTTTTGTAAGTTAATTCTAAAGAAGTAAAATAAAAAAATTCAGTAAAATTTTAAATGATTTGTATTTGAAATATAAAATGACTATAACGGTAAAAATTATTAGAACTTAAAAAAATATTTTAAATTGCCAAAATTATTTCTCAAATCAAATCAAATCTTATTCCTTTATTCCTATTTTCCCAATTTCCAAACTAAACAGTTCAATTGTATCATAGGTTTTAACCTAATGTTTGGTTTAAAATGGATGTAGGGTATTAGAGGTTAAAATCCAACACTACCAAAGAGAATTCGCGCTTTCATTGCTATCTGTCAAGATTCTAGCCTAGTCTCTCAAAAAAAATAAGAAATATGTATTTAAATACTCATTTACATATTGAAAAACTGGATTAAGTTGGAATTATTTTTTTTTGTAATCAGTAAAATGTGCTTTAATTAAAAATTTATATAAAATAATAATAAAATATATTTTAATATTTACCAAGATGTCATAAATTGAACATTTGGCTTGTTTAAAACAACCAAGTTATTAACTAAAAGCAGATCAAGAGTATGTAATATTCGTCATGTCATATTATAACTTTTTTGAATGCATTGCTTATGTTAAACACCTGATCAGTAAAAAGTGGATTGACTATCGATAGAAATCTATTTTATATATTCATTGATCGCGTTCAGTAGCATCTAGCGCTACAAAAAAACTGCAGCGCTCGATAAAATGTTCTACTGAACGATTTTTTATCTAGCGCTACATGAATTTTGCAGAAAGAAAATTTAACGCTAAATTATGTAGCGACTTTTTATTGACGTTTATGTCCTCACATTTTAATGTCAAAAATTTTTATTTACAAAATTTTGAGAGAATTTTTCAAGATTTCAAGCATTTTTTTAAAAATTGATAAATTGAGAGATAAAAAATATAAGATTTACAAAACAAAAATACGATTTAAATAAAATAAAAATATACAAAATGTCACACAAATTTAAATGTCATTTAATTTTGCTGCAAATCGTTCAGTACTAACATACAGCGCTAAATGCTACACTGCTGCAATTCAGTATAGCGCTAGATTCTCCTGAACGCGACCATTGACTTGTATTATCCTTTGTGTTCTATTGTTATTGTATTGTCAAAGTGTATAACGTATTTTCTGTATAGATAAGGGTGTTGAAAAGTGAAATTCTTTTAAATATTTTGACTAAAAAAAAGATTAAATATTTTATAATATAATACACTAAATAATAAAATTGAATAGGTATTTATATTTTATTTATTATTTGGCAATTCAAATGGTTTTGGAAATGATCAGTAAAATTTTCAAATTTTGTTATTTGATTAGATGTATACATTAGATGTCAAAAATGACAAACATTTTTTACATTCACACTACATATATTTTTTGTATTGTAGAATTTGTACAATACATAATATTCCAAATCATATGATAAAACACATATTGTGAAGTGACCTTTAGATCTGTCAAACGTATTACTATTTCTACTTTATTTATTTCATTAATTTTCATTTTTAATATTTAAGTTCATTAACAAACAAACAATTATCAAATTATATAAATTATTAAAATTAAAACATAATCAATCTTTTAGATCTAAAACAAAATTTAAATTGGAACATAGTTGAACACTAATTCAGCTTTTATTGCAAGATTACAATTATTAAAAATTTTGATTCTAAATCGCTAAATTTAGTTCTTACGCCGTTAATCAACTATATGATTACATCCCGCAGCTGTCTAACAATTAAAATTCGGCGCCTAGCTGTGCTTTATATAGTCTCTTTTTTATTTTAATTTTTGCAAATGCGCCATTAAGTAAGCATTTTTTAATCCATAAATATGGGTTGACTGGTTTGGTTTACATAGCTGCTCTCTAAAAATCTATCAAGAGCACAAATAGCACATACAAGGTGCAGTGCAGCATTCTCATATTTTTCTTCTATAAGTTGAACAATTTTTGTTATCAGTTTGTCCTAAGCTATATCAAAAAAAGATCAATCTATTAGAATTAAAACTTCTATAATGAACACAATTTAATTGGTTGGTTCGTTACTTTACTAAGGTAAAGTCTGCTTTTATTGCTAGAGTTTATAACTCTAAATTTAATTTCTATGTTGAACGGTTTGCATGAGAGAGCATAAATTTTATAAAGAGTGTACAAACAAATAAATAGCCTAAACAAAAATATAGAGTGTGCGAATTTGATAACATTTTTGGTTATTAAATAAGGATAAGGATTTGGTTATCAAATGAGGATATAATTTTATTGTTAGCAATTTTCAAATTCCACAACCTCAAGTTTTAGAGAAAAAAACCTTAAGATATTTATTTGATAGATTTGAATTGCCAAAACTTAAATTATAGATTTTTATTCTTAAAAAATATCCTAAAAAATTTTGTTCTAATAATTTTTGTTCACTATTGCTATGGTGAAGAATTAGTTATGGCAAATTCTTAAATATTTTAACAAAAATACCAAATAGACAGTCAATTTAATCATAAAAATATTTAATTTGATTTAAGAAAATCGAACTAATATAAAATTATTTATGTTTCATTCAAAATTGATTAAGTATTTTAGTACGAAATCAGAACAAAGCGAATTCTAATGATAAAATAATGTGTTTTTTTCTTTCTTTCATTTTTTTTTTTTTATAATAAATTTCACTATCTTATCTTTTATTACTGAATATTATATTTCTTTCTTTTGTATTTTTATTTTTATTTATTTGTTGTTGATTTCATCTTTAACAACTTTTTTCCTTATACATACGTACACAATAAATTACATACAAAAAGTATTATATGTATTGTAAATAAATATATTGGAAAAAAAAAAAAAATTTAAATATATACTTTACCTTTGGGTGCATTAAAATAAATGGAAGTTCAGCACATAGTTCACCGCCTAAAGCACCAAGAAGAAGTTTTACTTTAACAGCATATGAAACAACAATACCAAAAGCATCACGATTTTCTGGTGTTGATAATCTGAAAAAAAAAAATTAAAAAGATCCAATAAAAACAAAATTTAAAAAAATAAAATATTGAAGAAATAAGTTAAAGAAAAAAATATGTAAACTTAAATCTCACAATGTAAAAATAATGTTTTTAAAACAAATGTATGTATTATAATATTAAAAAAAAAAAATTAATAAAAATTATATTCCCTGTAGATGTCGGGTTGTGCAATAAAATATATTTTATAAGAAAGTTTTAACGTACCTACCTACCTGTTATTTTTTTTTTTTGTTTTTTACATATATATTATTTTATTCTTTTTTAAATTTTTTTTTTCTTTTTGCAATAACGTTACGTTTTTTTTATTAAAAATTTAAAAATATGAGAGTTTATATTTTTGGGAATTTTGAATTGAAAAAAAAAACTATTAATACCTTTATTAGATCATAAAAATAATAGACAACCCGTAAAGTATGCAATTTACATATGAACTGATATTTACAAAAAAAAAACGAATTTTTTGCATACAGTAAGGAGAAATTTATAATTTTATGTAATTTTTAATAGTTTAATTTTTTTTAATACATGAAATTTGTTAAAAAAAAAATTAAATTTGTTCTAATATGTTGCAAAATAATTATAAGATTTTGCACACTTTTTTTTAATTTACACACAAAACTATGGTTCACTATAAATATTTATAAAAAAAAAAAAAACCCTATTATTAATGTTAATTTTATTTTTAATTTTAAAACTAGAAAAAATAACTTACAAAGTAGTAGAAGCCAAATATGTTTCACGTTTTTTAATTTGTCCTTCAACAGCAATACCGAAACGATTTTGATTTGAAATTAATGTTGGTACCAAATACATGACTTTTTGTATACTTGATCCCGGTTGAATTGGACAACCTTCAGTTGTTTCAGATGATGCAATTGTATTCCTAAATTGACCATTTTGGAATAATACAACATCAACACCTTGCTGTACCATAACTTTAACTTTTTTTACCACCTGTTTATTTAAATTGTTATTAAAATTATTATAATTGTATGTATTAATAATTTCCAAAAAAAAAATAAAATAAAAAATATTATTTAAAAATTCACCTTATTCGAATTATTTCGTACACATAAATTAATTGCAATCTTTTCACCATGATGATATAATTGTTTATCTAATGTTACTTCTAATTCCAATTCACCAGGTGATAATAAAAAGTCTTTACGTACAACAGTACATGGTTGTATACCTTGTTTTGTTGGTGCATATTGTACTTTACGTACAGCTAATGATACTGTACTACGTTTATGTGAACGATCAACTTCATTATCACCAGCAAATATTTTAACATAATATTGTACACCGCATGGTTCACTTTCATCATCAGATTTTTGTTGAAGTGTTACCGACGCTGGGCAATTTGGTGACATTTTCAATATAAATGGAAATGCATTTTGTCCCAATTTTTTAATTAAACGATCTTGCATTTTTGTCATATTAATATCAACTTTTTGTTGCGGATGTATTTGTACAGAATCTAATGTTAATTCTTTTTGAAAATTTAATCCCATTACCTCATCTTCTTCACGGCCATAACGGAAATTACATATTAATTGAGCATATACTTTACGATTATATTTAATATATTCATCATCAAGTACAATAATTCCATCTATATTAATGAAAAAAAAAAAAATAAAAAGTATGAAAGAAAGTAAAAAAAAAAAGAAAATACTTTAATTAAATTTTTTTTTTTTTTTTTTGTAGAAATAAAGAAATTAATGCAAAAATTCTTTATATTTTTTTTTTGTGCTACTCAAGGATAATAATATAATAGTATTGTTCTAATAAAGTATGAATTTAAAAAAGTCTTTCCAGTTGTCATTCATAAAAATTCCATCTTATTTTAACTATAGTAAAAAATGTAAAATCCAAAAAACTAATAGGTAACTTAACTTAGTTTCTTTTCTAAGCTTCGTAATGAATTAATTGTTCTTTTTGTTCTTGAGTTAGATACCTGTTTGGTAACAAATAGCTGCCTTCCAAAAAATGTATTCAAACAAATTAAAATTAAAAAATAAGAATACATTGATTTTAAATAGGATTTGAAAAAGAAAAAGAGAGTGCACCTCATGATAAAAAACAACGGTTGTCTTGCTAAATTATGAAACTAATCAAAAACTTTCAATTTCAGATTTACAACCTAGCAAATAATAAAAGAAAAATTAAGGAACTCATAATTGAAAACATTACTGTAAACGGGCCTTTAATTTACTAAACTAAAAATTTCCTTCAGCCAACATAAAATAGAACACTATTGTTATTAAAAAAAAATAAAAATTTCCTTGTCACTAAAAACTTTAGTTAAGTTTAAACAAAAAAAAAAAAATTTAATTGCTCATAAATAAAATATTTCTTCATATAAATAGTATAAAAGTTCATTTATCCTACTCATGTCCATTTTTTTTTGTTTTCTTAATTTATTCTAGTACTACAAAAACTAGTACAAAAAAAAAGACTATTAAAAAACTTTAATTTAAAAAATGTCTTTAAAATTAATGTTTGTTACATTACATTCATGATTGATACAAAATAATTCAAAAGTTAAATATGATTTTCAAAAACAAAAAAATAAATAAATAAATTACAATGTTTTATTACAATTATGGAAAAATCATTAAAAATAAAAATAAAAAAAAAAAAAACAAATCCCAAAATCAAATTGCATTTAATTTGAATTTTAAAATGTCAAATTTGACAAATTTTGGAAAAAAAAAAGAATTTATAGAAAAATACACATTTTTCTTTTGTTTTATATACTGTATATGTATGTATATATATTATTTTTTATTCGGGTAGTTGTAAATAATCGAAAAACGCTGAAGAAGAACGTTATGAACACGATTCTTGTATCAACGTAATATCCACATATTTATAGATATGTATTGGAAAAAAAGTTTAAGTGCATATGTTCTAAAATCAAAATCTCGGAAAATTATGTTGTTAATTATTTTGACAACTTGTATATATAAAATTGATAAACTCCTGGATTTAGATTATATTCATACACGAAGTTGTAATATTTCATTCCCTCCTCTTATTCATAGTATATGAAAAATTAAAGTTTATCATTTGTCAAAATTATAGCGTTTGTTACCAGTTCGAAAGATGAAAATTTTTTTATTTTCATAATTATATTCACTTATTGACTATAATAATTTTCGGCTGCTCAAAAACGACCTTAACTGAGAATATTCTTGAATTCAATTATTATATAAGTTGAAAGCCCAAATAAAATTTTTTTAAATAAATAAATAATTATTATTACACATATAAAATATAAATCGATAAAAGTTACATTCTATTTATATCTAGATCTATTATCACATCTAATTGAAAAGTAAAAGATAGCAAAGAGTGCCTTTTAGAAAATCTCTATACTATTGAGGCTAAATAGTAATGGTCATGTATTAATTTTTTCACTGAAAACCTCAACAACTTATTTAACTATAAAATTATTTAACCTATAAATTTTTGAGAAATTTATACTCAACCACGGCAACATTATCAGCAACATTTAAATTGGTAAATTATAAAATTTATAAAAATTATAAAATTGAACTGGATGGTTAATAATGCCAAAAAAAAAATATCAACTCTCTAGTAAATCAAATACATAGTTATAGTAAAACCCATGTCAGATGAAGAAAGTAACATGAATTTATATTATATAAAACGAAAAGTGGGCACAAAATATTTATCTCTAGTATGACTTTATAATCTTCAAAAGTAAGTTTTATAAGTTGACATATTAATTGATAACTTTTATAACATTCCAAAGTACATAATATATGATCCTATACACATATATCAGAAATAAAATAAAACTAAAAAATTTCAAATTATTTTCGATAAACTGACTGAAAATTAAAATTATTAAACAAAAATATTTTAATTGTAATGAAAGTTCTCGAAAAATTCAAAAAAATGTCATTAAAAAAAATGTTTTTTTTTAATTTAAATATATCGTAAATGTTAAAAAATTTAAAGTTAATAAAAAACAAAAACTTTACAACTCAAACGCGATTTCAATCCTTAATATGAATATTCCTAACATCTATTCTTTTTTACAGTAGAGTATCCTTTTGAATGGCAACACTGAATATAACATCCAAAAATACAGAAACATTTTTTTGTTTATTGACTTTTTTATTCATTTATTTTTTGTTTTTCTGATTTTGTTTTTTGTATGTTGATAAAATATTTGTGTTCTAATTGCATATGAGAATTTATAAGTAAAGACAATATTGTATGCATGTCCTTTATAATTTAAACAAAAACAACAGCAATAAATTTACTACAACTCCTTTCATTTTTATAATAATTCTGGAACGGTATACAAAAACAAAAACAAAATGAAAATGAATAAAAACGGGGATTCAAATTAGAAATAAAAAAAATAGAAAAAAAAAAAAAAAATTATGAAAGAACATATAAAATAAAATGTTTTTTTTTTTTTTGTTCTCTTTTCAACAGCAACTAAAGAAAAAAAAAAAACAAGAAATAGAAAATAAAAGGAAAAAAAAAGGGACAACAGTATAAAATGAAATAAATTGATCTCAAAAGAGAGATATAAACAAGGACAAAAAACAATGAACAAAAGGAACAAAATAAAAAAATAATAAAATTTAAAAGGTCCTTTAGGGAGAACCAGGATAAATAAAAGACATTTGCAAATTGGAAATTCAAATTTCCTTTTTTTTTTTTTTACTTTCTTTTTAAAAATAGATATATTTTTTTTTTTGTTTTTGTTTTATTTTTTTATTTTCAAATAATTTCACTTAATATTTCCTTTGAAACATCTTTTTTATTTTGTTGTTTCGGGAATACAATATCATTTTTTGTTTTAAAATTTAAAATAAAACAATTTGTTACTTTTTATTTTATTTGGATCTATAAAACAAAAAAAAATTTCTATATTACTGGTATATCTGTGAATACAAATACAAATAAAAATAATTGTAATAGTTTTTATAAAAACTATTTAATATGGAATTAAATGCAATTTTAACTGCAATAACTATCTATTAAAATTTATTCAGTGTCTTCATATGGTGAATATGCTTAGCTAACTTTGACATTATTCAAATATTATATCATCTAACGTCATCCAACAAATATTTTGCTAGTCCATAGTATGCAATTTATTAAAATAAGAGATTCGATCTCCAATCTCTTATTTTAATAAATTGAAGAGCAAATTGCATTGAGAATCTTCTTAATAGCGTTTTAGGTTTATACAAGTACTTAATACTAGCTAAACAATGAGTTACCAAAAAGACTTTTAAAAAGATAAATAAATTACTGAAAAATAGAAGAAGAAAAAGGAACACAGTTGCGGAAAAAAAATTATTTTAAATAATCATATTAGATATAAAAGCGCTGTTTAATAAATTTCCATGTATTTTTTATCATAATTAAATTCACTTAAAATATTAAATCTGACATTATGATCGGATTTCGAATTTCGGTACTTTGTAATATAATGATACATACATTTTATGATTTTTATCTTAATTTGAATTGTATTCGTTTGTTGGCTCCCCCATGTGCATTATTAATCGGTACATTGCATTCTATTTTAGTAAAACTTTTCAGAAATGATCCTATGATACAGAGAGGAGTAATACTTTACTTGTATTGTAAATAATTGTATTTACCTCCCTGTACTTTATACAGGGAGGAGCAATTTGCCTATCCGAGCGGGAACTAAAAGCCATTAAAGATTTTGGGTTTTTTGCTATTCTCCTTCAATTGTTTAAATTATTTAAGCAAATTTAACCCATTTCTCAGATGAATTATTCCTTTGCAAAGAATTCCAATAAATCTATTGGATAACGAACATTTCATGTATTTCGGCATAACAAGAAAAAATTTTAAATAAAAATATATGGTTGCCTATTAGGTAATTCTTTGTAATCGTACCGACAAGAGCAAGCTAGCTAATTTTATTAGTTTGATTATTTATGTCCAGTCTAAAATAATTAATGAATGAATATGAGGTATGTATGTATTGTAAATTATATATCCTAGATTATTTATAAATTAATATTTTATATATATTTTCTATATATATTATATTTCAGTAGGCTACATAGTAAACTATCATAAGTGCTAAAAGTAAAAGCAATCCTAGTTTTTATCCTAGTTGTTGGCAAGAAATAAGTCAGAAAATTCGAATTGATAAAAATTGATGAAAGAAACTATATCTCAGCACTATAAACTTACACACAGAACAAATTGAAGATATAGATATAAATATTACAAAAATTATTAAATATAATTTAATTAAAACTTAATTTAAAAATTTTAATTTTAATTTTGAAATTATGAATTAACATTTTTATTAATCTTACAATTTTAATAACAATTAATTATCATTTTAAAATAACAAGAATTAATTATTTTTTTATTATTATTTTCTTTATTTTTATTTTTAAATTTTGATTTGTAACGGTTTTTCAAATTACCGTCGTATGTCGTATCAAATTACCCAAAAAAAAAAAAATCTTAGTCCGAGAATAGGACGTAAATCGAAATTATTTTGTACACAGACACAGAAAATATATAAAAAACTTTTTTTTTTAAACATTATATCCAGATTAAATTCAATAAAGTATCTACAATTGATCCAAAACGGAATTTTATTATTTTATTTTGAGGTATTTTTAAGGTTATGTACATTGAATTACATATTATACGCCATCTATTTATATTATATAGAAATTACATAAAAACTTCTAAAAAAATTTTCTAATTCCATATGACCATAACATTTTTTATAAACTTTTTAATATACAATACATTGAACTGCATCAGCAATACAATATTAATTTTGTAAGGAAATAAAATTAATTGTGTAAAACCGTATAAAGCGGAAATTATATCGAAATGGCGTTTTATTAAAATCATATTGTATATGTATAAAACAGTATAAGACGCTTATAAGTATTGATACTACCTATTATTGATACTACAAAAAAAAAAAAACAACAATTATTTTCCTAACAAATAAAATAAAAAATAAAATAAATTCTTTTTTCATATCCTGTATTATCCCTTTTTTTTTTACAAAAATAAATATATATATTTTTTATTATCCTTAAGTATATCGTTCAAATTTTCTTTTTAATTCCCATTTCCGTTAAAAACGAAAAAAAAAAAAAAAAAACAACATAATGCAATAAATTTTATTAAAATAAAAAATAAGAACCTACCAATCGGTTCAACGGCAGATACAGAATCTACAAATTCCCTTTTGGCCATATAAAGAGTAATACGATTGTTTGGTGAACATTTTTTGAAAACTTTAAAGTTGACAACCATTTTTGCTGCTTTTCTTTTCTTGTTTTTTTTTTTGAATTAATTAAAAAAAAAAAAAAATAAAAGTTTTTTTTTTAACTATATAATATCACACAGTATTTCCGGTTTTTTTTTTTTTTTGTTTTTTTTTTTTTATTATTAAATCACAAATTATTTATTTTCTTTATAATTTCTTATAATTTTCCATAGATTTTTGTAAATTTGTATTATTTTTTATAAAATTTTGAAAATTAAAATGAAAAAATTTTATTTTTGTATTATATTTGAAAATATCGTCAAAATAGCCGTAATGATGATACGTTTTAACGTCGGTTATAATTTTGAACATTATTTTCTAAACGACCTTACCTTTATAGTCTCAAACATTATTTATTCAATTAGTGAATTTCGATTTTTTTTTTTGTTTTCGCATTTGTTTTGTATATTTGAATGGTTATATGAATAGTTAGTTATTTAGTTATATAGTTATTGATCGATGCCCTATTGTTAGTTTTTTCTTTTTTTTGATTCCAAAATAACAATTTACGTATACCCAGTATTTTCTTTTTGTAAGGTTTCATCAGAAGTTTTTTACTATAATATTTGTAATATGTCTTTTTAATTTTAGCGTGTTCTAAAATTCTAATTTTTTATGAAATATGGTTCAGAATTCGGAATTTATATTTCAATTTTCTATACAAGTTAAACGTAAATTAATTTTTGACACACATCTTTTTCTTTTAAATATCTGAAGTTTTGATGACTGTTATTTACAGCATTTACAACATTTTTATTAATTTTTACTTTTTGTTAGAGGAGTATCTCTGTTTTAAAATTAACTATTTTAAGATATCCGTAAATTAAGTTAAAATGGACTAGGCTTTTAAATGTAGATTACCTATTGGACTAGCCTTTGGAATATGGATAATGGTCTGGCCTTTGAAATGTGAATATTTGATTACCCTGTCTTTTGAATCTGAAATGATAAACGCTTCTAACACAATGATATCTTTGTTATCTGAATTTACATAAAATTCATTAAGATGCAATATTTTTTTGAAAGAGAAATTCTTTTCTATGCTAAATGGAGCATAAGTCATCCACTAAGTTCTTTATTATTCATATTTGACTGATCTTCAGTTTATCAGGTATAATTAATTTCACTAAACCGTTGATTATACGACTGAATCAATATTTAACTTTTTTTAATTTTATTTATTTTAATTTACTTTTACATTAAAATTAAATTTTAATAAGTTCTTTTGAATGAATTGAAACTAACTGAAAGTTTATTAGATTTCAGATTTCATCAAAAGCACAAAAATATTCTCAATCGGTTTAAATTCCATAGACAACGTTTATTGTATGATTATTTCGATGACTTTCTAATCTCATAGTGGCTATAGGCTATTATAGGTGTCTGAATATTGGCCCGCTTTTTTTTCAGAAGCTTATTCTTAACTAGGTACTCGTATTATTATAATTAAGTATATGTATATTACATATTTATACTGCTTTGTAAAAGGACTCCGGAAGTAGCATTTAAATGCATATTGGGCTTATTCAACATTACATGACATGCATTGGGTGTAATTTACATTACATTAGATACATTGTATTGGGTGTAAATTTAATTTTACCCAAAAAAAATTTCTGTTTTTCAAACTAATTATAATCGAATTTAATTCATTTTTTATCAAATTCGAAAAAAATAAAAATTAAATTTTCATTTTTGGTTTCATTTTCTTTACATTAATTTTTTTTCATTTTTTTTTTTTTTTATATTTTACTTACCTTGCAAAACATTGGCTTTGAAATATTTTCTGGGGAGATTTAAAGAAAAAACACAAAAACAAATAGATAAGTAAAAATGTAGAAAATAAACTTAAAGCTAATTGTAGCGTGATTGGATATTTTTAGTTCCGATTTTCTTAGATTAAAAGATATTTTAGATACAATAAACTCTATTAATTAATTTTTTTTTTTTTTTCATTTTCTTATTCAAATTTATTTTTACTTAATCCCTTTTTATAACAAAAAAAAAAAACAATATTTATCCTATACATATCCTATATTATAAAATGTATTAGACAATATTGGATTTTTCTTTTTCTATTTTTCAATATACAAATAATGAAAACATTCCCTTAAAATAATGTTTTTAGGTCATAATTTTATTTGATAAAATCAGGTTATAATGTTTATAATTTCATTACCAAGGAATTGCATAACAATAAGGAAACTTAATAAATTTTTTTTCTTATCCTTAAAATGTCTGAAATATTTAAGAATTAAAATTCTTTAAAGAAAAGTTTCTTTATTAGGTATACATTTAAGGATAATTTTTTTTTTCTTTTGTATACATATAAGTTTATAACAAAATTCTTAATTTTGGTGAGATTTGTAAAACAAACCTTTGAATAACAACTTACTGTTGATCCATTCAAAATCATCTATTCAAAAAAGTAGCATCAAAAACTGCCTAAAATCAAAATTCATAAATGTGGGGGAGTCTTGTAATAGTGTTGAAAGTAAAACAAAATATTAAATAACGACAACTTATACCTTTCAAACTAGGAAATCCTACATTAAATAAAACAAGATAGAATGTAAAACCAAAAGTTTTAAAAAGCGCGCATTTTTCCAAAAACAAGAAAATTTAAAAAAAAAAACAGGTACATAAAGGCCTAAAATGATAAAGGCCTTCAAAATAGCATATACTATATTGGTACAGGTTGCCCCATTTCAGTACAGTATAGATAAAAGTAAAAAAAAAGGTTTGTTTTTACTGAATATAACGGTAAAAAAAAATATACAGAATGGTACTTTTTCCAAAAATGTTTGCATCCTCTCTCATTCCAAAGGGCCCTCACATATTATTCCATTCCATATTATCCCTCTTAGTTCTTATGTTATGGGTTATGGCAAATAAAATGGTGGTCTGTTATATGAAAAAAATTAATATTTCATATAAAAATGCAATTTATTAAATAAAAAAATATACTTTAGAATTCATATTTATTTGATTATTGTTTCATTTTGAAATTTGTGGCAAAAATAGAGAAAATCTTTTTCCAGAATAGTTAAATATTAATTTGTAACAAATATTGCTTCTATTATAAGGCCTTTTACTACTTTGTAGGTAACTATAGTATTACACAATCCACAAACCTTCATGAATTTCATTCTAGTTTTACTCCCGAAAATTTGGTTATGGTCTGTGGTGGTCAACCTATTCCAAAAATCAACCAAAATTTGTACATTACAGGTGTCTGAAAATAGTACATTATCAATTTTTGACTCGTAATAGGTCTTTTATTTGACCTCTCTAGATTGAAAAAAATATTAAGCCGAACTAAATATAGCTTTGAAAAAATCTGCACAGAAGTCTAAGTTACAGGTGTTTAAAAATGACAAATTTTTAAGTCCTAATAGCAATTAAACAGGGGAATTTAAAATTTCAAAGATCTATAGCTAGCGTTTCAAAGAATAGAAAGACAAATCTTACATTTTTTGTTTTCACACAAAAGTAAATTCCAATACTTAATTACAAAAATTTTTTTAAATTTTGATAATGCTTTAATAAGTCTAAAAAAACTTCCATCGTTTGGTGTTTTTAAATTTAAAAAATATTAAGCAGAACATGAGATTTACGCATTTCAAAATAGGGCTTTTTCAAAGTTTGAGAGGCTGTACCTTCGTGATGGATGAGGCTACACGAAAAAGTTGTTCTACAACATTTATTTTTTTATGAAGCCTACCACTATGAGACCTACCCTATCTTTAACTGTGTAGAAGTTTTGTAGACAGACGGAGATACGGACGGAGTGAAACTAATAGGCACATTTTTTTGAAAATTTTTTGGAAATGTGCTAAAAATATTAAGCAGAATCTGAGATAATAATAGTGAAATAGTGTTTCTTTTTAGTGTATAATTTTCGAAATGTTCCTCAGATTAGAAAACCTAATAAAATATCAACTATGAAAATAATTTTGAGAATCGAAAATATTGTAAAACAATTTCGAAAATCAGATGCTCTAGCATAAAAATACTCTATTTAATATATAGGTAATATACAATTCTATATTATATAATATATATAATTTTAAATATGTGTAAAAATACAAATAAACAATAATTCAGGAAAATATTATAATGACAACATCAAAAAATTAAATAAATTTTACAAATACATATATTTAAAATAATGCATATATATATTTTATGATTCATTTATTTTAAAAGATAAAAAAAACAACAGTATAATTAACATTAAAAATGGCAATACATATTTTCTCTTTCCTTTATTCAAATTTAACCTAACATTCTTGTTTCCTGATTACCTTCAAAAAAAAATCTTATTGATTTATTTATTTTTACTTTAATTTGTTGTTTATTTTATTTACTATTTATTTTTTTAGTATATATATACCTACATATATAAATTTTAAATACGCATATTATTGATTTTTAATTAAATATTATTATTTTGTTATACTTTCTTTCTACTGTTATTTTAAAAATTCTTGTACTGTACTGCAATGTTAAATGAAAAAAAAATCTTCATTCTATACATACCTAAGTTGTAATTGTAAATATAATGATATGTAATTGTGTAACAGAAAGTGTGCAGTGTTATAATAATATAATTTGTGAATAATTTTTTTTAAAAAGTCATTGAACAATCAATAAAAAAACATGTAAATAAAAAATAATTTATATAGGGTGTTCAAAATTGAGGTATCATTTTAATTTTAATAAAAAAAGACTTTTTTTTTTGAAATATTAAATATATTTTTATTTTAATTTATTACAAATAGGTTCCGGTTAATAATGAAAAATTATGTCGGCCAAGTGGCCCCCTCTACTACTTCGGCAGGCTTCCAATCTTTTACCAAAATTCTGAATCACGTTGTTCAATAAACTGTTCTCAATGGTTGAAATCTGCTCGATAATGTTGTTTTTAAGCTCTTGAATTGTTGTGGGATTATTGCTGTACACTTGCGATTTCACAAAACCCCACAAAAAAAAAATCCAACGGTGTCAAATCACACGATCTTGGTGGCCACATCACTCCTCCTCTACGAGAAATAATGCGATCTTCGAACTTTTCCTTCAAAAGATCCATTGTTTCTCTTGCTGTGTGGCAAGTGGCACCTTCCTGTTGAAACCACATATTCTCTACGTCGAAATCATCAATTTCCCGCCACAAAAAGCTTCGGATCATCTTCCTGTAGCGATTTCCATTGACCGTAATCGCATTTCCATTTGCGTTTTCAAAAAAATATGGTCCAATGATTCCTCCTGACCATAAACCACACCAAACCGTAACTTTTTGTGGATGTACTGGTTGCTCTAAGATAAGCCTTGGATTCTCTTCATCCCAAATGCGGCAATTCTGTTTATTGACGTAGCCATTGAGCTGGAAATGAGCTTCGTCGGTGAAGATTATTTTGTTAAAAAAATTCTCATTTTCTCCTTGTTTTTCGATTGCCCAAGAAACGAATTGCCGACGTAATGCATGGTCAGTTGGTTTTAATTCTTGCGTCAGCTGGATCTTATAAGCCTTTAAATGGAGATCACGATGCAAAATGTTGAATAATGTGGATGGTTTGATGTTTAATTGCTGCGAACGATGACGAATGGAAGTTTTTGGATCTTCTTCAACACTTCTGCTCACAGCTGCTACATTCTCGGTTGAACGACCACTACGTTGATAAATGTTGCCTCTGTTATCAAGAACAGATCCAGTTTCTAGAAATTTATCAACCATCAGCTTGATGGCATGATTTATTGGAGCATTTTCTCTACCAAATTTTGTTCGAAATTTCCTAATTACATCTTGAAAACTTTTACCGTTTTCAAAAATATTGTAATAACAAAAACACGTTGTTCCTAAGTTCCATATTTCCATACTAACGTTCCATATTAACTAACCGGAATGTATTTAGAATATACCTAAAGAAACCTCGTATAAAAATTCCAGGTAGAAAAAAAATGGCGACAAAATCAAAATGATACCTCAATTTTGAACACCCTATAGAATTTACAATCTCTTAAAATAATATGGTTTTTTTATTTTCTTTTTTACAATATTTTTTAAAAAAAATATTAGCACATACCACTATATTACTTCTAACTATAATACATAGTTATATAAGCTATCACATGATAGATATCATATGATTTTGTACGGTTGTTTGACATTTCATAGAACAAATTACAGTTAATTTAAATTTATTTTATCAAACAAATCATTTAAAAAACTTTCGTCAAGTAAACATGAGATATTCATCAAGTACATTCATCAAGTACATTCATTAATATACGAGAGAGATGAGAGCATACAAGTTATACCTATACAATATTATCATTAATTGTTCGACTATTAATTGGGGGAGATGATTTAACTTTCACGGACATACGTTTCATGAAGCTTGTGTCCTCTTAAATTGATTTAATTTTCATTGCCCTTATGGCTATTTCTAAATGGACTTAACTTCCATGGAAGTTCTAACCACATTTTGTTGGAAGTTAAGTTTCAAATAAAATGGCCATAAGTTCCACACATTTTTGTTGGAAATTAAGTCTCAAATAAAATAGTTCAATTAAATAAATAATAATAAAAATCATATCGAAATATTCATATGACACCTAATGATTATTATAGTTAGGGGTATTGAAATAACAATTGTATTTTATAATTACACGGGCTTCTATTAACAAACCGTACTAATTGCTTCAAAATGTTTTTGTTTTTATTAATAGCTTTTTAATTTTTTAGACTTAGTTTGTTATTAAACACTTTTGTACCTAATTTAATCACCTTTTTTCCCTATCATTGAATCTGTATATCATATTTATGAAATTATCATAATTTTGTTATTTATTTTTAATTAGATATTAAGATTCCAAAAATTCATAAATTATTTTATTACATTATGGATATATGTATACTACCTTTGCCCACTAAGTTATTAATACTACTTTTCCTCCCGAAGTATACTTGAATACTTTTTCAATTTTGATGACCACTCTGGTGAAAAATTTCAAGTTATATTAGTTGCTAAAAGTCAAGCAACTATAGCATAAAACCAGCATCATAAGAACTTTTTAAATCCATATTTGATTTTTTACAATTTCTCGTCTGAAATTTTAATCAATATTGAAATTTTGTTAAAAAATTTTAATAAAATTTTTTGTCTAAGATTGTCTAAAATTTTAATTTTAAATACAATAAAAATCTCATCTAATTGTTTTGTATTTCATCAAGTCAAATATTTTATAAAATCAAGTTCTTAAATATTAGATTTTTTGGAGTTTTTATTGAATCGGCGTAGTTTAAAACAAGATATTTTGTAATTTTAAATTAAGTCGATCTTTAAATAAACCCAAATGGGTTTTTGACAGTTTCGAAAATCTTGACTCAAAATTAAATTTATTTTTTTTTTTCTTATTTCGATAATTGGCATTGTTATTCTTTATTAGATTGGTGAAGTTTTAAATTTTAAAATTTTTAAAAATTCAAAATTTTAACTGTTCTTGATCAAAGTGTTTTTTTTTTTTGTTAATATCCTGCATTCTAACAATATTTATACAAAGTGTCTTTAAAAACTAAATAAAACATTTTAGGTAGGGTTACACTGGCTGAGTTCGTTTATTACGGTGCGTTTCCAGGTGTTACTTGGATGCCCGCGTCTTCTGCTTCCTTGGGAGTTCCACTCCAAGGCCATGCGACTTATGTTGTACTGGTGTTTCCTTAGCGTCTGGCCTATCCACCTCCATTTTTTCTTTCTTAATTGCCTCAGTATGGGTTCCTCTCCTGTGAGTCTCCATAGATCTTCGTTGGTTATTCTGATTGGCCAGAATATTCGGCAGATTATGCGCAAACAGCCGTTAATGAAGACCTATATCTTTTGAATGATGGTGTTGGATAACATCCATGTTTCGCTACCATACATTAGTACGGTTTTCACGCAAGCGTTGAAGATCCTTAATTTTATTTTCCTTGAGATTCGGGTGTTTTTCCATACTAGGTACAATCGTCCGAATGATGTCCTTGCTTTGTTAAGTCTGTTGTTCACATTTTTTTTAAATCACTTCAAACCTTCACGAATTTGTCGAGGCTGGGTATATGATGTAAGTTCATCAGTACATAAAAAAGCTTTTAATTTGTTTTGTAAAATGCATTTTGCATCTGTATGACAGCCTGTATAATATTTTTTCAGTTTGAAATTCTATATTTAGCAAATTTATTTAAGTCTTTATTTTGCGATACACAATAAGTAATTTGTAAAATTATTTTTTAATAAAACGTCAGTTTTTATTTGTTTAAATTTATTTTATTTTTAATTAATTATTTTTTCAAATTTTATTTGCAGATTTTTTCTTTTTCCTTTGTCTACATATAATTAAATTATTAGGCTCAGTATAATTAAATTAAAAAAAAAAATTTTTATAACTTAATAATTGCAAATTTAAAATATTTATGTATTGTTAATTAAAAAAAACCTAAATTTAAGATTATAAGATATTAAGATACATGTAATATAAACTAAAATATTATCTTTTATTTTATGAAATTTTGATTTAATCATATCATTTAAAAAATAAAATGAATAGAACTTGAATTTTTATTTAATACCTACTATTTAAGTTTAAAATTAAATTTAAAAATATTTCCTCACATTAAAATTGATTTTTATTTTGTTTAACAAAGTTTTTGAAATATAAAACTAATTTTCACTATATCAAAGGCGAATTTTTAATAACATTTTTACAATAATTGTTTAAAAAGTTAATTGATCGTATCTCGATATTTAATTGTAATTCATTAAAACTTAATTTAATATATATTTTACTTAAATTGAAAAATAATAGAAGATAAAACTTAAATTGTAACTTATAAGAACAAAAAAAACTTAGAAATATTTTTTTCTATTTTTATACATCAATTCTTATTAATCGCAATGGTATGATCCTTCCCATTTCTTTAAAATAGTCAATATAATACCAATAGTTACTATGAAACAACCGAAACCAGCTAAAGTATATCCAATTGATAAACCAATAAATGGTGGTGGAAGATGAAGCTGATGATGATAAAAAAATAATTTCATTAATCACAAGTATATATAAATATGTACAAATTTATTTTTAGTTCCAAAATAGGCTTACTTTTATCATTTTAGCAGTTTCTTCATCAATATTAGTTCTTTGATTGAACCAAAACATTGGGTATACTAATTTTTTTTTAATATCTTTATAAATTCTAAAAATAAAATCATCCAAAAATTAATTACGCAAATGTATATATTTAATATATACATATATGTATTATTTACATTTTAGTAATGAATAGTATACATATATATAATAAATTACTTACTCAATTCCTTCAATCGGTTCTAATATCATATTAAATTGTAATTTTAAATTAATTGA